>OX336388.2:189503042-191903042 GCA_946902985.2 Meconema thalassinum | reverse complement strand
CAGTTCCTCTGATTTTCTCACTTTTTATGCGATCCTTCTTAGTGACACCACTCATCCATCTAAGCATCTTCATCTCTGTCACATATAAGGTGCGTTCAAAAAGTAACGAGCCGGAGGCTGTAATGCGTAAACCGGTGACGACATCGGCTAATCGTGGCGTGTGTAACGAGGTGTGGTTCCTACCAGAGCGTGGAAGGTCACAGCCCGTCGCTAGAGGGCAGGCGCGCACGTCACGTGACGATACAAAGCGAGCAGCAGCATGCATCCATCATCCAACGCTGCCAGTGGCATTGCAAACAGTGACATGGAGGCGTCAAACGAAGAGCAAAGATGTGTTGTTCGGTTTCTGACAGCGGAAGGAGTAGGAGGAACGGACATTCATCGCCGAATGTCACAACTGTACGGTGAACACTGCATGTCCCTTGCAAGGGTCAAGGCGTGGCACAAGCGCTTCAGGGTAGGACGGGTGTCGGAAGCCGATGATGCCCGATCTGGGGCACCCCCCTGCATTACCGATGACAACGTCCAGCTGGTTGATGCACTCATTACCCAGGATTGCCGAGTGACAGTGAACGCCATAGCCGCCGTGGTCGGATTGAGCGTCGGAAGTGTGCACACCATCATGAAGGAACGACTGCACTTGCGCAAAGTGTGTGCCCAATGGGTGCCCCACAGTCTTCAACCACACCAGGAACCATGTCGAATGGCCTACTGTCTTGGTCTTGGTTGGACGATTGATGCATGCAGCTGCTCACTTTGTATCGTGACGTGACGTGCACGCGTGCCCTCTAGCGACGGGCTGTGACCTTCCACGCTTTGGTCGGAACCACACTTCGTTATACAAGCCACGATTAGCCGATGTGGTCACCGGTTTGCGCATTACAGCCTCCGGCTCATTACTTTTTGAACGCACCTTATACATTGTGACTTTGTTGTAGCCCACATCTCTGCCTTACCGCTGTCTTGTAGGCTTTTCCTTTCACTTTTATACCGAGTGTCTTGTCACACAGAATTCCAGAAATCCTTTTCCAGGCCGACTGTGCTCCGTGGTTGATTTTCGCGCTTATGTTGCCATCGTCCGACACCAATGACCCTAAATACTGTACTTGAAGCTACCCACTGACCTTAACCTTGTTCCATCCATCTCCACCAATTCATTCACAGGTACTCTGTTTTCTTCCTGCTGATTTTCAAGCCTGTGTTTTCCAGCCTTTTGACGTGTAACATCTTTCCACTCGGTAGCCGGACATTGTTGTGGGAGTGATTTTGGAAAAGGGCGGAAGTGGATGGGACGGAAGTGCATGGGACGGAAGTGCATGGGACGGAAACAATGATCGCGCGTGATGGCGGAGATCGGTACAGCGACGTACTGTAGGCCATGTGGCTATGGCGAATGTATATCGCATTAAGCACTCGATGTACTGTCGGCCATGTGGCTATGTGGAATCTATATCTCATCAACAAACTCTCCAAACAACGTAGGAATTCAGTATATTAACGCCGACTACTAACAATAATTGAAATTTCGTTGGTCTAAACATATCACTGGGAGAAACACATTTAATATACCTTCCGCACACCTAATTTTTAATCGCGCCTATACTTGGCAGTGCGCTGATCGTCAAAACGAGGCCATTTTCAATAACATCGCTGGCATGGGTTCATTAACTGACCGGTATAGAGCGCAGCTCGCATCAAGTAGGCAGTGGATTGCTTCCGCCACGGCAAATAACAATTATGATTCATTACGGTCAGGATTTGGCAGTGGAGTTTTACAAGTAGTTATTTCAATGACCAACAGAGTTCACTGTCAACAAGGTATTTGCGCTCCCGGGACACATATAGCAGGATAACATGCCACATATGCGACTACTGTAAGGCTCGTATAATTTCTTTTCCAGCTCAGTCTTACTGCTGCTGCACAAAACATGGCCTTTACTTCGTAAGCCGTCAGAGATAACATCCATTACAAGGTTGAATATGTGCGGACCCCTGATACCATCGGTCAATCCTACGCTACTTCTTATTTCAGGTTATATTTTCAAACTAGCAGTAGTGCCCGGCTTCGCCCGGTGGATTTATTTGTTTTATGGATGATAATGAATACTACTACAGAACTGGAGCGCTCAAGGATAAGGATCGGAAAGCACCAACGCTTATTGCAGCTGATAACCTCAGTATACTGCACCAACACCATCGCCCTTATACAGAGGCATGCTATTGTCATGATGATAACTGTTTTAAGGGGCCTAAGAAATCTTTTTGCACTAATTACTCCCCGTGACTACAATTTATAAACAGCTCGCAATTCTGCACCAGAACACTGGTAGGGGCGACGTGATGCAGCCTGCATTGCCTGGCAACAATAGACTTGGGTATTATTGAAGCAGTTCGGGAGCGCTTGTTCTTCCGACTTACTGAACAAAAATCAATCTTTAAGGTTACCTGAGAAGTGTAGCATAATGCTACATAGCCTAAACTATTCCTCTTGAATCAGGCTATTATGCACAAAAATAATTTTTCGAATCCGACTGGTAGTTCCAGAGATTAGCGCGTTTAAACACACAAACAAACAAACCCTTCAACTTTATTATATTAGTATATATATATTCCAGTAATTGGAATGATTTTTGTCTTGACCGACTGAAAGCCATCATTAATAATTGTTAATAACTGGGGACCGGATTCTTAGGATTTAACCTATGTTTTTCCTTACTTTTAAATCTTGTAGACTCTGAGAGTATAGCACAGTCTCCGTCTGACTCAGCACGGCTCTGTTAACTCATTGCCGCATTACATCTTGGGAATGGTCACCCCTTGCTTGGGATTTTGAAGCTAACATTAGAAACAGGACATGAAATAAACCAAGAAAGACTGTCAAGACCGGTTGAGGGGTTTAATGAACTTTTAACATAAGAAAATGTTTTAATAACTTTTTAATACAGTGAATATTTTTAGTGATCTATGTGTGTTTTTATGTATGCATTTTAACTACATCCAGTATATAAAGTGAATGTTTTAAGTGCTGCCCAATTAAAATAGGCTGATGAAGACCGTCAATATGTTTTAGACGTCGAAACATTATTATTATTATTATTATTATTATTATTGCCTTTATTGGTGGCGCAGTTAGGGCTCTTGGCCCTATCTTACACTAAACCACATTAATACAATACAATTCAATAAACATATGACATATGACTAAATTAAACAATAATAATTGACATAGATAATGACTTTCACTCTCTCATTCACTCATCCAGTCGCACTTGTTAGCGTTCAGCAGGCAGCCCCAGCAGGTGGTCTTGAATTTGGATAGTGAGGTGGTGCCCCTGACACTGGCTGGAAGGGTATTCCACAGCCTAGACCCCACCACATGAAAAGAGTTGTTGTATATAGAGGAGCGATGAATAGGAATGGAGAGGGAAGAACCAGAGCGTGTATTAATACCATGAGTACTTGAATTTATTTGGTAAGTAGAGTGGTCTATCGTCAGACAATAATCGGAAAATCTGGACAAGAATGTGATATGATCGACGTAGTTCAGGTGTCAGCCAGGAAAGAGCGCAATAATAGGGAGTGATATGTTTATCATAGCTCAGATCGTAGATAAGTCGTATACAAGAGTTGAGAGCTTGTTGAAGTTTCAAAGTTCGTGTTTTGGTTGCATCTACAAGAATAACGCCCCAGTAGTCAAGAATAGGAAGTATTAGTGTCTGTATGAGTAGGATTCTTACTTTAAATGGTAATTTTTTTTCTTTGAGGAAGTGGAGCGTTGCGAAAATCTTCTTGCATACAGTCTGTACATGTTCAGGCCAGTTAAGAGTCTGATTTATTATCACACCTAGATTTTTTTTTACTGTAGGACAGTATGGAATTGTATCATGAGTTAAAAGACAAGTGATTGTATCATGAAATCTTAATAAATAGTATCGACGAGGTGGAACCTATTGGAACTTTGTTCTTAATATTACTTCTAAATACCAACAATTCTTGAATACTTTTCCGAATCACTCTCAAAAGGGCCATGTTCATGAATTCTGTAGTACCCAGAAAAACCTAAATGATATGCGAGGACCTAAAGATACCTAATTGCAGTTTTGTTCCATTTATTGCCATCATCATCATCATCATCATTTTCCATCTCCAGTTTCTCGGGTGTGGCAAACAAGCGCTCTCCATCTTGCCCAATCTTAGTACACCATTTGTTCTTGGACATCGTCCCAGTTAAAACTATTCTTCTCCACCTCTGATCGAACTGTCTCTATCCATGGTCTCGTTGGTCTTCCTCTTGGTCTCTTCCCTCTGAAGTACTTCTTAGCTGTTCTAGAGCTATCCTTCCAGGCGCGGATCTAGAGTTTGGTTTTGGGGAGGGGCGGGGGGGGGTCAGAGAATCGAAATTGTAAAGAAAAATGGTATCACTAAAAACGCAATCACAAAATAACCAAACGTACAAAACCAGACCAATTTTTTTGCAAGCTTCATGGATAGAAATTTGATGCGTTAAGCGCACCAAAAATATTCGTACAAATTGTAACGGCGTGTTTTGCGACTTTTACATCGAGCTACGAGAAAAGTATCAAGGTACGTTACAGTTTCGGCGAGTCGAGTTGGTACCGACAAAGGGAGAAAGTCACAGCTTAAATTGCCAACCAAGCTTGACAGTTTGGACGTCGGCAAAATTTTTTGGTGCGAAAAAAGCCTCAAATTCCTATCCGTGCATTGCTCCACATTGATCGTGACATCACTATAGACATCGATTCGGTAATCACAATGTTTACTAAACAAAATAGACGAGTTGATTTTGTTATATAAATAATCGTTTTTATATAACAGGAATGAAGTTGTAAATATGTACACTTGTACCACAACATAATAATTGCAATAAAGATATTTTCAGTATTGAATAAAATGAAAAAATGAAACCTGTTTTTCAGTAAAAATTCGTTAAGTTTTATTTGTCTGGTTCTTGTGTTTTTGTTTTTTGAGTTTGCAAAAAAATTTGGTCTCCCGTTTGGGGGGGGGGGGGTGTCATGACCCCCATGCCCCACCCCCTTTAATCCGCGCCTGTATTCTTCTTCATTACATGGCCATACCACTGAAGTCTGCGTTTCCCCCAGAAAGTTGGTAACAGGGACCCTGATGCCAGCTGTTGCTCTGTGTACCTCTCCTGGGACTTTGGTTCTTAGTCCTAATAAATCTCATTTCTGTGGCTTGGATTCTACTGTAATCCTTACTTATCAATTTACATGTTTCCATACCATAAGTAAGGATTGGAACAAAGTAGGTGTGATCTTCTTCTTCTTTTATTCATGGGGCCTCTCGTTTCCAAGTTCCTGTTTAGCGTCGACCTCGAAGATCTTTTGCTACCATGTGTTTCCTTCATTCCCACCTGGATATCTCTGCTCCCTTCACAAAGCTGCAGATCAATCTTATTGGGTCCTCTAGGATTTTCTCTCTTTCTTCACACGGCAGCCCCAGTGTGGAGATTCTAGTTCTTCCCAGCGCCTCACATTCAAAAAGTATGTGTTCAGCTGATTCTTCTGCTTCATTGCATTTCCTACATATATTGTCTCTTATTACTCCAATTCTGTGTAGGTGTTTTTTAAGATGGCAGTGTCCTGTCAATAGTCCCACTACCCATCTTATATTTCCTCTGCTAAGTTGTAGAAGTTGTTTAGTGTGCTTCTTGTTTGGTCCTTTTATCAGTTCCTTTGCAAGTCTGCAACCTGGAGTCTTTTTCCAGTTTTCTATTTGCTTCTTTTGTACCCTTTTACCTATTACATGTCGGGCTTGTCTGTAAGAGATCCCACATACAGGTTCTGGGCCTACAAAATTTATCTCTGCTCCTTTTCTGGCCAGTTCATCTGCCCTTTCATTACCTTAAGTAGGTGTGATACAACGTTGCCTTTGCAGTCAAGGGTATATTTTTGTCCCAAAGTAGTTGCCATTTATTGTAGTATATTTAAATTTTTAGTCCATAATTTTTAAAAGTAAATCTGAAGATAATGTGTATTCCTAACTCTAGTTGATTGGGAGAAATCCTACCTGCCGGGAAACTCAAATATTTTCAGCACTTTTCAGCTTATATATTGTTGTGTGGTTATTTACCGTCAGGA
This sequence comes from Meconema thalassinum, assembly GCA_946902985.2. NCBI lineage: Eukaryota > Metazoa > Arthropoda > Insecta > Orthoptera > Tettigoniidae > Meconema > Meconema thalassinum. The sequence goes on along the minus strand of OX336388.2, from coordinate 191,896,923 downwards.
AAGTGGGGATAAATCTCTTATTGTTTCCTAGTTCCCTATATTCCAAATAAACAAAGTTAATTAAACGGCCTACACTGTGAAAATCAGCTCTGACATCCTTAGTTTTATTGAATTTCAATAATTAACATATTTAAGGAGAGCAAATATTGCCTAAGAGTGTGAAGTTCTCGGTGATAATTTGATAAAAGATTGTGTAAAATATTTGCATTCTCGTTGAAATCAGATTGTCTACTAAGAATTATTCGGGAGTTGGCAACCCCGAGGGATTCCTGAGCTGGGTCCACCCCCCCTTTTTTCCATTGCCTCTGGGGTGGACCCTCTCCTCTTTCCCTTTCCTATCTGCCTTTCCTGGCTCTCCTTCCTTCCAAGTCCCTCAATCCTCATTCTTCAAGGGTTGAGGGCATTTTTTTCCTCCTGCCCATTGTTTGCCATATTCTTTATTTGTTTACCATTTCTTCTTCTAGTCTGTAAGTCTGTAGTTAGTATTAGTTATAGTTTTCATTCTCATCTCATCTTTCACGATCACCCAAACCATTAGGGGCTGATAACCTAGATGTTATGCCCCTTAAAACAACAATCATCATCAAGTAGTGGCTACCGACAGTAGTGGCTACGCGGGCTAAAGCGCTGCGTTAGGTCAAGGGGCCAAGCTCTCTGGTGACTCGGTAGACGCGTGGGTTCGAGCCCCACCGTCGGCTGTCCTTGAAATGGGTTTCCGTGGTTTCCCCATTTTCAACACCAGGCAAATGCTGAGACAGTACCTTCTGACAGGCCACGGCCGCTTCCTTCCACATCCTTGCCCAGTTTCATTCATCTTCATCCATTCCATCTCTCATCCCGACGCGCAGAAAGACCTGCACTCGGCCTCTCAGGAGGCTACACGACCAAAAAAAAAAACAAAAAAAAAACTAACAATTAAGCTACACTTTAAGAATGTATTGTTAATATGGCAACACTACCGGGTGAGTTAGCCGTGGTCGTTACGGCATGACTGCTGGCAGTCGCTCACATCCGGGAGGCGAGGAGGTTCGAATCCCCCCGCCGGCAACCTTGAAGATAGTCTTCTGTGGCTTCCCATCTTCCTTCCAGGCAAATGCCGGGGTTGGTCCCTAACTATAGGCCACAGCCGCTACCTTCCAACTCCTCTTCCTTACATTTAAACTTTCCTCCCCAGACAACACTCCCACGCGATGGTACTGTAGCTCACCAATTGGGTGTCCGCCTCGAAGCAGCTACAAAACTGGCGAGCCGAACATGTCCTCGGACACTCCCGGCACTAAAAGCCATACGCTAAAAAAAAAGAAAAAAACCTAGACAATGATATTCCACTAAAGTACTAATTGATAAGTATTGGTTTGTTTCTCCAAAACCGGAGGAACAGTGCCACCAACGTGACCAAAATGTAGAAATTTTTCAGTAAAAACATGCTTTCAACAATAATAGTCTAATAATATTGGTTTTAAGTCCTTTTTAACTGCTGCTGTTTTAAGAGACGCCGGGGTGCCGGAATATTGCCCCCCAAGGGGATCTTTAACGTGCCAGTAAATCTAGTGATACAACTCCCTCGCATTTGCGCACCCTCAAATGCCAACTGACTGCGCCAGGATTCGATCCTGAAACCTTGGGAACAGCAGCCGAGAACGTTACCGCTGAGCCTCGCAGCCAGCTAACATGCTTTCAAGGTGCGACTTATACAATTCAGGACATTTAAGTTAAGTAAATAAAAGGAGAAAGATAAGGAAGGACGTCCTATTCTTTGCATAAAATGAGGACAAATCCCGCTTTCTTAGGACGTATGGCAACCCTAGGCAAGACGCATGCTTGCTTTATTCAGCACGGCACTAGTCTAGGACAAGAACTGTAGGGGTAGAGCATGGTTAGATTGTAAGGTGTGATAGCTATGTAGAGCTCAGGACAGGGAGGCATGGAGAGCTGAATCAAACCAGTCAAAAAAGACTGAAGACTCAAACAACAACAACAACAACAACAACAACAACAACAACAACAACAACAACAACAACAACAACAACAACGACGTTACTATAATTAAATTAAATAACTGTAATGCCGTTGTTGAACGAAAATGTTCATTACTTTTTAAGGACGGAGCACTTTGGGGAATATCCTAAATTCATGAAACTGTCAGTGAGTGAACAGTGGTGAATAACCTTTAACCAAAGCGGGCCTGAGAGATTTACTGTTGTTTCAATCAGGGGCGTATATAGAGTTTTATTTCTGGGGGTGCCCAACTGAGGGTTAGGGGGCATGGTATAGGCCCAAAGAATAGGGGGTCCTGGGTTCTTCCTGGGAAACTTTTGTATAATTTGGTGCAAAATGATGAATTTTAAGGCTTTCTGGCATCACGTTTTCAACCAATTCGTTGTGATGTTTCATGTTTGGTTAATGTCAAAAACAACTAGGACCATTTTATGATACCGTACTTTTTATTAATATAATCATCTTCCTCACTTGATAGTATTTACATGGAGAGAATTAATGTTACTGTTTTGATTTACAACTCACACTATAATAATATTATAAAGTCAAGGTTTCTTAAAGCATTGCCAAATCGGTTCATAACTTCATCGTCAGTGAGATGTGTCTCTGTGAATAGATGACAATACTAGACCGTTGAGTCTGTTTTCAGAAGTAGAATTTCTTAAGCATGTTTTCAACCAACTCAAACTCCGTTCGGCAGCACCAGTAGCTACAGAGAGAGGCAAATTTGCCAAAAGTTTGATAAGTGTATAAAAGTTAGGGAAAAAACTTTAGTCACACGCTTCAAGGGTACTTGTTGCTGTTGTTGGTTCGTTCATAAGAGCGAAGGCACTGGAGAGTAATAAGAGGTTATGTTGTTACACATAAGATCAGAGCACACTGATTGTCACACTGTTTACATCGCTCTACCTTTGCCTTGCTTTGCAACGTTGCCATACTTCACTTAGTAACAATAGTACATGATTGTATTGGTTTTAATGTTTTAATTCATAAAAAAATAACATATGTGACAAAAATTTCGGGGGGTGCCCGGCCCCCCGGGCTCCCCTTTATATACGCCCCTGGTTTCAATGTATGTGGAATCTATTTGATAACCTGTGTTATTGTCCTTGTTCTGTTCTAGTTCCCTGAAGTGCCGTGTGCGGAGCCCTCTTGAAGCAGCAACAGCAGCACTTATCGGCCGACAACATGTGGAGTCTCAGCACAGGTATGACACCCATTTTCTTATCGCCAGTGGGCCGATAACCTAGATGTTAGGCCCCTTAAAACAACAAATTATCATCTTCGCATAGACAGGCGAGGAATAGGGCTTCTTTTTCCGGGGAGGCCTCGAAAGAGTTCCCCCCCCCCTCCTTTTTACTACTGCTGTTAGTTACTAATGATATTACATGAGACAGATGAGGGGAGGGGTCGGCAGTGGTGGCCTTAATAAGGTTGCAGTGTTGCACAACGACCAGATTTCTTTAAGAAAAACAATTAATACCCTAATAATATTATTTTTAGCTGTACGTTTCCTTTTATAATTTTGTTTTTTAATAATTCAGCAAATCTATATGCCCGTTGCTCACGGTAAAATTTTCCTTCAAATTTATTGTACAATAATTTAATTTTATAAAATTTCTGTTGCTCACGGTCAAATTCAAGTTTTATAAAACCTTTGATAAAACTTTCCATAAAATAGGACATGTTCTATTCCGTAAGCCGGCCCCGTGGTGTTGGGGTAGCGCGCCTGCCTCTCACCCGGAGGCCCCGGGTTCGATCCCCGGCTCCGTCAGGGATTTTAAAACTGACGTGAGGCTTGGAACGGGGTGCACTCAGCCTCGTGAGGACAATTGAGTAGCTGTCTGACAGTGAGACAGTGCCCCGATCACGAATACCAAGATTAACGGCCGAGGGGACCCGACGCGCTGATCACGCGTCACCCCAATATCTGCAGGCCAAATGGCTGGGCAGCGGTCGCTTGGTCGGCCTTAGCCCGTCATGGGCTGGATAGTGCCAGGGGCTGTTGTCTATTCCGTAAAATTAATTTTGCGAAACGAACCAATCAGGGAAGCTGCCATGACGATGATACTGGCGCCACGTGGTGAGAAGATTGTGAAGCTCACTTGTAAACAAACACTTCGAAAATGGCAGGCTCCGGCTGGACTAAGGAAGCTGTTAGTGTTTTACTGGACGAGTACCAGAAATATCAGTGTTTTCTTGAGGTTAAAACGTCCATATACCACAATAGAAATGGAAGAAGGGAGGCAGAAATCTCAATCGCCGAATATGTTTCACAAATTCGTCCGAACACAAGCCAGGCTGATGTGAAGGCGAGTATAAACGGGCTTCGAACTCACTTGCAGTCTCATTTCAGGAGAAATGGCTTGCGTCATGTTAGTGTCCTGTCGAATAATTTTGGGACCAACAAGATCTAGGAGTCTTTTAAAACTGCTTTCCTCTATTCTTAGAAAAATCCTATATGAAATCTGATCTTCTAACCTCAACTCATTTTCGACCAAGGACAGCATTCCTCTACTCTTCTCTTCTTTTTATCCATTCCCGAGTCCAGCACTTCCTAGCATTTCTTTTCTTCCTTTTTACCACTGTGCGACATATAATTGTAGCTAAAGCAGCAATTTTAGCAATTTTTGCTTTGTTTGTTGGAGCCATACTCTCAAACCAATGTGTGTTGAACAGCTGATTCTTGGTTCAGAAGTTTATCGGTAGATGGCGATCCTGATACATCCACAGATTTTATAAAATAATTTTACTGTGAACAACACAGCTTGCTTTCGTCAAATGTTTATAAAATTAGTTATAAAATAAATTTCAAGAAACATTTTACCGTGAGCAACGGGCAAAAAATAGTAAATTACTGTGAACTGTTAGCGGCTTCGGTGGCGTAGTTGGTAGCATGCTGAGCTTCTATGCCCAAGGTTGCGGGTTCAAACCCGGCCGAAGTCGTCGGATTTTTAAGAGCGTTAAAAATCCCTCAGTATTCCTTCCTTCGGAAAGGAAGTAAAGCCGGCGATCCCATGTCATATATATATATATCTCTTATATATAATCCAAAACTGACTCATCACCGCAGGGCTCAAACTACTAGACCTAGGAAGCTGAAATTTTGCATGTTGGTTGATCCGAGTATGTAGAGGCTCACTAAGAAACGGTTTTTGAAAATTCAATTTGTAAGTGACTTTTTTCGGCCCTTTGGCATTGACAATCCAAAATTGACTCATCGACGCAGGGCTCAAACCACTAGACCTAGAAAGCTGAAATTTTGCATGTTGGTTGATCCGAGTATGTAGAGGCCCAATAAGAAACTGTGTTTGAAAATTCAATTTGTAAGTGACTTTTTTCGGCCCTTTGGCACTGAGCAAGGACAGTCGGTAAAATGTTCGGATTTAGCTCATTTTAAGCCGCCACATACGAGAAACAATACTCGGAGGTCCTGTAGGGACCCCGAAACACACTTTTTAAGTTCCTAAAATGAACGGTTTCGGAGATATTCCCAAATAACTGTGTTCCCTCTGAGAAACAGATCAACGTTACTATAGCAACCGCTGAAATTTCGCAGACCGGGGATAGTTTTCTGGCAATATCTCGAAAACCGTTCGTTTTAGGGCCTTAAAACGCAGGGTTCGGTTCCCACCTCTAACCACGAACGTTGCTCCTCGCATTGATACGCGTAAAATGAGATATATTTTATATATAGAGGTTGCTTTTGGGGCTCGGATACGATCGTGATTTTGAGTCTAATTTTATACTCTTACGGCTGGTTGTTGTAAGCGAGCTTTCAGAAGTTTACTCGAATTTACAATGTTGAGATACTTTCTATTTTGCACGGTATGCTTTCATTTTCTTTATAAATTTGTTATTTCTTAACTGAATATTTTTGTTTGCCAATTTTGATCTGCTCTTTTTCGTTTTTAACCATGATCTGCAACGTTGATTCACAGTCGAATGTGTCGTATTCTACCGGCTGTCACGTTAATTATTATTGTTTCTTAATTACTCTTACTCAGGAATTGGGCAAACTTATTTCAATAAAGTTGTTGTTTTGTCTTTCGTGGCCATTGAATCCCCGCACAAGGCACGGCTTAAACCTAGAAAAGTTGCTGAGTTGTACTAATGGACTAATGGTGCAGCAGAAAAGAGGAGAATTGAAGCTTTTGAAATGTGGTGATAAGGGAGAATGATGATCAGATGGGTAGTTAGGGTAACAAATGAAGAGGTATTAAGACGAGTGGGAGAGGAGAGATGTTTCTGGCGACTGCTAATGAAGAGAAGAGATAGGAGGGTAGGACACATATTATGACACCCAGGAATAGCAAGCTTTCTGTCGACCAAAATATTATGTGCACTCGAGTTTGAAGGTTGTTTGTGAAGTAACCAATAGACCTTCATAAAATCCAATGACATCATCATTTTCGACGTTCGATTTTACGTTAGTTCATGTAGGTTTGGAATTTTTAATTTATATTTTAATATTTTTTTATCGCAGTTGAAACACAAAAAGTGCCCCTTTTTAAGCGTGTTTCAACCATGCGTCACATTTAAGAATTATCTCACAAACCCGTAATCAGATCGAATCCGAATTTTAACACAATATACATTGGAATGTTGTATAACTGGTTTATTAATTTCAAAATTTTGTGTGTTCAAGAACGATTGTTATTATTTTTGTAAGGTAACTCTTTCTCGGCTCGGGGTCGTTGCAAAATGTAGTTCTTGGTTGCGTTGTAATCCTTATACATCAAAAAGTTATGCTGTATGACTGTGATATATGTAAATTAATTCACTTATTTTATATCGGTTTGTATTTGTACGGAGAATTAAGACATGGTTCACCAGCTAGCCGCTCCTGGAAATGCTATACAGCGTTGCTGATATGGAGCCCATCACTTCCGAGCGAGACGTGCCATGACGCGTGATGTAGCCCATCTTGGCAATGATGTACTGCTTTCACCGGAGCGGCTAACTGGTGAACCATGTCTTAATTCTACGTACAAATACAAACCGATATACAATAAGTGAATTAATTTACGTATTTCACAATCACACAGCATACCGTTTTGATGTATAAGGATTACAACGCGACCAAGAACTACATTTTCAAACCATCCCGAGCCGAGGAAAAGTTACCTTACAAAAATAATAACAACTTTGTTTCTTGGACACAAAAAAAAAAAAAAATAATAATAATAATAATAAACCTGTTATACAATATTCCAGTGTATGTTGTGTTAAAATTTGGATTCGATCTGATGACGGGTTTGTGAGATAATAATTCTTAAATGTGACGCATGGTTGAAAAACGCTTAAAAACAGGCACTTCTTGTGTTCCAACTGTGATAAAAAATATTAAAATATAAATTAAAAATTCCAAACCTACATGATCTAACGTAAAATAGAACGACGAAAATGATGATGTTATTGGATTTTATATAGGTCTATCGGTTACTTCACAAACAAACTTCAAACTCGAGTACACATAATAGTTTGGTCGACAGTAGTTATGGATGGGAGGGTCGCAGACTAGAACTGTAGGGGTAAACCAGGGTTAAACAGATTGCCTCGGATGTAGGGTGTGGTAGCTATGTAGAAATGAAACGATTAGCTCAGGAGAGGGATGCATGGAGGGCTGCATCAAACCAGTTAAAAAACTCAAGACTCAAACAACAACAATCAGGAATTTTAATTACTTAGAGAGGCATGTGGGGCAAAAGGGTCGTTGGAGAATTTCAATCCCTGGGATGTAACACTGGAAGAGACTGCATAATGTACATCAGCGGCCAAGGTGAGCGATATTTAACTATAGGTCTATTAATAGGGATATGTTTACGTTCAAATCATCAATTAGTATGGCCAAATTACATCCAGAATAGCTTAAGTAAGAATACATTTAATTCCCCATATTCCGATAGATTTGCCATTCCAGTGTGCAAGAGTGCAGTTCCCTCTTCAAACAATATTCGCAATTTCTTTAACAAAGCGCAATGACACACACTTAACAGTAGCACGTGTACATTTAGACAAAACAATTTTTTCCCATGGCCAACTGTATGTGGCGTGCTCGCGAGCATCCGGACAACAAAATCGTTATGTCTCAGCAGAAGATGGCAAAACCATAAACGTAATTTTAAAATGTGTTAACATAATGTAACAACGAACCCTGCAGACGTTCACAACTCGATAAAATTCCCACTTTGCTGATCATATCAATATACTGTATGTATCAGAATATTCAGAATTAGAATGGACACACCTATAGCCGCGATTGCTCTAATAGAATAGACCAATTATCAGCAATAATGCATCGTCCCCATTGTCTTGATCGCGGGCGAAGCCGCGGGTACCTGCTAGTATATATATATATATATTGTTACGTGCCACCCCCCTAGTGGCACTTTTGTTAACTGGATTACGGTGGTGGGGGGGGGGGGGGGGGGTACAAAGCACAACACCAATTACTGCTTAAAGAAATAATTAACTTTATTGTGGCCAGAAAATTACACTAATCAGCAAATACAAGCAATTAGGAGCCTTACTCCAGTTTCCTCAAGTCTCTTCCTTATGCGCTCTTGGCCCCTTTCACTTGCAACAGACCACAGAAGTTAATCCGTCCTAATGAGTCCGGTGGCCTTGACAGAAGCTACCTGCCCCTCTTCCTCAGGTACAACAAATACAGTTACTTACGAGCACTTGATGTACGATGTTCACAAGCTGGGAGAAACAATGCCACTGGATTTCGTAACTCGCACAGCACTTCGTCACCACACTTCTGTCGCACAAGATAATCGCTCGCACTAGCTCGTAAAACACAACAACCACAGAAAACTCGGTCCCCTCACTGTTGAAGCCGCTTATATAGCAGGCTGGTGACTCAATAAATTCTAGAATCGTCCAGGACACACGGCTTCTCGACATTTCCTTCGCTGGTGGTGTCACGAAGATTCTGGACCATCCCTTTCACTTCGCAGTCCGTTGCGTAACGCGCATGCAATACACTGAGGGAGAGCAGTCCAGCCCTGGGGCAGTTTTGACTCATGCGGCGAGCGATGAAACGAACTCACAGCCGTAACAATATATATATATATATTTATTTATTTATTTATTTATTTATTTATTTATTTATTTATTTATTTATTTATTTATGGCATGTAAAAGATCCTTCCACTAATTACACTTGTGTGAAGCTAAATTATAGGTTAGATTTGACTAACGCTGTTAGGTTCCAACGTTCGTCGCGAGGAGCCGACTGCGGTGGTATCTAGTAACCAAGTTCAGAACTAGTTGTCTTTGACGGTGGCGTTTGGTAGCAAAAGTAGGAACTACTTGAAAATTGAAAGTCTGTAGTCCTACCTGAATAACATAACACAAACTAATACAGCCATCACAAACAGACAGATTCTACACACACCCAAAGAGCACGGGGCTATAACATGACCGCGTTGTCGCAGCCCCTAAAGCTGGGTTTTACTAGCTCCGCATTTTGTGTGGAGCGCAATGCGCAATGCGCAGTCAGCAGTGCTGAGCCTACAGGCCGGACGTTTGTTTTAGACGATTGCCCTTGACCTTGAAGCCTGCGGGTGAGCCTGTACACCGTCACTCTCTCACCCTATCGCTTCACATTTGTCACCACCGATCTGATGTAATGGAATTCTAGACTTGAGCACGTGGCGACACCGACTTGCAGACAGTACAGTCGACGTCGCAAGTATTGTGTGACGTGGAAGTACACGTTACGTATTTACGAACAGAACGTCATTATATTTGCCAATGACTGTACTTCAGTAGGAGTGTGAGACAGCATCGTCAATCATCGGACCGCTTGGGGCAGCTGATAACAACACAGGTACAGTAGAAACTCGCCTCCAGGCTTCCATTAATATTTTTCACTCGTCTAAAACAAACGTCCGGCCTGTACTCAACAACACGGAATAAGACGGCATCGTTTTCCCACACCCATCCACGGTGCGCAGTGCACTCTGCGCAACTGGATGACTCCTTTGAGAGCAGTCAATGCGGAGCACGCTAAGCAACAGACGAGTATTTGGGCAGTTTTCTCTTGTGTACTTTAAATTAAGTTCAGTAACTTTGTCCAATGAAACTACATTTTTTACCCATTTTATATATTTTTTTAAATTTTACTGTCGTTTTTTATTAAATAAAGAAATATTTTCTAGAATGATTCGCTACATTAACTATTTTTCATAGAAAGATACTTAATTTAATTTAATTTAATTAGACAAATTTAGTTAATTGATTGACGTAGGCCTAATAAATTAGCTTGTTTAAATTTTCCAATAAATAAATTCTACAAACGTACCTCAATGTAAGCGCCAGCTTCGCCGCCGCTGATATCGGTCTTCTAATCCTGTTGCAGGACTCGCTTGCAAGATCATTTTCTACCAAAATAAGCAAGTATTCAAACTGACACCTAGTAACTCTGAAGTAAGATTTGAACTTCACTTCGTCGTCGAGCAAATGTCTGTGGATTAAAAGTTGAAACACTCCTTCTTGCTCTCTAGATGTGTACATGGGACCGACAGATTTCCGCACTTGATAAAGACGACCAACAATGAAGTAAATTTCATCTTCGAACTCTTCTTCCTCTTCTAATACAGTAACATCAATAACGCTATTTTCTTGCTCAGAGGACGAGAGCTCATGTTCACTCACTTCTCAAACAAATGAAAACTTGAAATAGACGCAGCGTAATGCTGAGCTAGGAAAACTACCGCGCGGAGAGAGGTCCACAGTGCGCAGTGCGCTCCGCACAAAATGCGGATCTAGGAAAACATTCCTTAAACTAAGGAACCAACCAAGAAATAAGGCATGATTCACCAGCCAGCCACTCCGGGGTAAGCTATACAGCGTTGCTGAGATGGAGCCCATCACTGCCGAACGAGGCGAGGTCGTATTTCCCCGTTCAAATATAAACCGTTATAAAATAAGTGAATTAATTTACGTATTTTAAAGTCATACAGCATAACTTCTTGATGTATAAGGATTACAACGCGACCAAGAGCTATATTTTCCAACCACCCAGAGCCGAGAAAAAGTTACCTTACAAAAATGATAACAACTTTGTTTCTTGGGTACACAAAATTTTGAAATTAATAAACCAGTTATACAACATTCCAATGTATATTGTGTTAAAATTTGGATTCGATCTGATGACGGGTTTGTGAGATAATAATTCTTAAATGTGACACATGGTTGAAACACGCTTTAAAACGGGCACTTTTTGTGTTCCAACTGCGATAAAAAATATTAAAATATAAACTAAAAATGTCAAACCTACATGAACTCACGTAAAATAGAACGACGAAAATGATGATGTTATTGGATTTTATGTATGTCTTCTGGTTACGTCACAAACAACCTTCAAACTCGAGTACACATAATACTTGGGTCGACAGTAACTGTGAACACTCTGGAGAAAGCGAAGCGCGCCAACTGTCTAGGAGCGCTCGTCCGTTTGGCCGTTGCCAGGCGCAAGCACCGGCCAGATCTCAATAGTGAAGGGTATTTTGCGCGTACTTGTGACACTCGCGGTTCTTTCTCACCCTCGTGTATAACTTACGTTGTTTTGTTCTCGTGAAGATTTTCATATCAAGCAGTATTTTACCCTTCCCCTTCGTAGTCGGTAGCATGCTGAGCTTCTATGCCCAAGATCGCGGGTTCAAATCCGTCCGAATCGTCGGATTTTTTTAAGAGCGTTAAAAATCCCTCAGTATGCCTCCCTTCGGAGGGGAAGTAAAGCCGGCGGTCCCATGTCATAGATTTATGGCATGTTAAAGAACCTTCCACTAATTACACCTGTGTGAAGCTAAATTGTATAGGTTAAGAAAGTAAACAACGCTCTTAGATTCCTATGTTCGTTGCCAAGAGCCGACTGCGGTACATCTGGTAGCTAAATTCTGAACTAGTAGTCGTTGACAGTGGGGTTTGGCGGTAAAAGTAGGAACTACTTGAAAATTGATCGTCTGCAGTCCTTACTTGAATTAAAACAGATACATACACTAATACAGTCATCACAATTAACACCGGTTATCAGTCACATTCTACACACACCCATAGTACACGGGGCTACATGACCACGTTGTCGCAGCCCCTAAACTAAGGAACCAACCAACCAACCCTTACCCTTAATGAAAATAGTGCAACTCCCAGAACAATTAGCCGCCAGCCGTCACTGCCTAGGAGAATGAGCGCGCCAGACTTTAGCTTGTCCCAGTACTTGGCCAGGTATCGTCAATTGGGTTGAGGCCTTTTAGGCCTCTCGTCCAATGGGAGCGGAAAGCTGCGAACTGCAAAGCAACGAATTCGGGCGAACACCGTTATTACGAAATCGTGCGAATGCCTATCGTCCATTGTCTCAGTATTCGTCCGGATTCATAGACGTGATGGCTCTCTGGAACGGTTTACCAGATGATTTTGATGAAGAATGTTTCGCTTTGGAGTTATCACCTTTGATTCGACGTATCGCGCACAGACGACGTCGACGAAGACGGGAAATGTGGATGAATCAAATTTACGCAAATAGAAAGAAGTTCGGTGAATTTTCTCATTTGTGGCATGATATTCAAGCCGAAGACCACCACTTTTCCTATTTTCGCTTCCCGTTGGTCCCACAGATATTTCCTTTCCTGAACAAGCAAAATTAGCATTTCACAATCCATTTTTCACTGCGCTCTTCGCACTCGTTCGCAACTAAAATCCCAACAGAACGGGATCGGTTCGCACTTCACAGCTGTTCGGACAAAAACTGACGAACGATACGGGCTCTGTGGACGCGTTACCCCCCACCAAGCCACGTGATTGGATAGTTCGTGCGTTTTCGTGCGACTTCGGACGAATTTTATTTCGCACTTTTCGGAGCATTCCGCTCCCAATGGACGAGAGGCCTTATAAAAGATTTCTTTGATAGTGTAATATTGGCCATATTGCCTCTACTGGGGCTAGCGCGCGGTCGCACGCAAGGATCATGTAAGTATAAGAGATTCGTCACTTTTGGTTATAGAATTTCCGAGAGAGAACACCGCCTGAGGCTATGGATTGTACTGCCAAGTCTGGCAACATAAAAAGTAAAAAGCCATATGAATGTAGCCTTTATTACACGTAAATGAACAGTATGTTCTGCGACGAGTTATTGATTATTGATGAATATAACTCAAACATAACTGCGCCTTTCGCTAGGTGCTGAAATATACGTCCAGATAGGAAAAGAATACATTTTGATATATATCAATGTTGGCAATGGATTTGTCACGAAAGACACAGTTATGCCGTTCTAGAGCTTAATTCACCTCTAGGCTAATTAAAAAATGCTCTCATACTCTACAGAATAGTTGGGATATTCGATGAATATAAAGAAAATCGTCCAAATGCACACACTACATTGCCATAACCTCACTTTTTGCCTAGCATGCCGGCTGCCACCCACCCCTCCCCGTAGCCCTAAACCACAAATTTTATTGTAATGCAAAGGAGAATGGGTAAGAAAACAAAGAAGAGATGACCTGCACACATTTATTCTCTATATATTTTTATTCGAGAGTAGTCCATATTGCCCACTAGTTTTACACATGGTCATCACCAGGAAGATGAAAATTGCCGTATTGTTCCTACTATCATTATAATTCTTACATCCCGGTGCTTGGCAATTTTTCCTCCCTTGCAGTGGCATGATTGACTCTCAATTCAATTAAAATAAACAATCAAAATACTGAACAAATCAAACCAACCAACAACACCACGGGGAATATCAATCAAAACAGACTATTCCCGCTTCCGCCAGTCGGTTTGATGTGAACGTTCATGAGTGCCAACTACGGAACCTTAGTGCTAAAATTAATTCTTCATTGGTTGGCAGAACAACCAGTACAGGGCCTTACCCCGACCCACGCGCTCCCTATGAACTGTCATCCCCCTGGTCGCACGGACAGTGGATGTCCACACCCTAGTGCAGCGCTTCCCAGTTGCCCGTGGTTACTGTAACCATCGCCGTCTACAATTCTCAACCCGTGACATAAGGTTTGGCAACACTGCCCGTCTGTCATCTGGGAGGCCTAGCGTAAGCACATGGTAATTGCTAACACTGTGTAAACACATAGATTGTGACGCCAAATGTTTCCGAAAATACAACAGAACATAACGTCCGCTAAATCTACACACAAATATCACAAATAAAGGATATATATTAGCAAGCTATGTACTGTCAATTCCCGATAAGGTAATAATAAAAGGCTGTACTGTACCTCAATGTCCCAATGTCTGAAGTTTCCTTTTATTGCTGCTTTGCTCACTGCCTTCATAGACGCGCTCAGAAAATATATTTAAGACTCCTGCTTTTGATAATAAATTCTTCACTTTTTGTCCACATAGTCACAATAGGCCTCCAAGCTTAATGTTGACAGTCGAGCAATAATGCTCCACTGGTCACTTAATTTAAAAATAGGTAGCTTTCTAGTGAAATCTACCTAAAAGCACTCGCCAACTGAGTACAGTTCATAATGTACTGGAATATAGAGGCCACATGAAGATATAAACCAAAACAAAATTACTAGGCAATGAAAGTCCATCTTGCTGTAGTGAACAAAACGTAGTGATATAACCAGTTATTTTAATAGTGCTGCCATAATTTGACTTACAGCCAGGAACACAACACTTCCTAGGCATCTGAAATAGTTTAATGAAATATTAGTGAAGAATTTGTTGGTTAAATTCATTAGTAGGTGTTGTTTACTCATGCAACTTAATACTCACTTCTACAACTTTCAGCAGGTCTGATTTACCACGAGGAATTTCACGGGTGTTGAAATAGTTAGTACGAACTGCTTTTAGATGCTGTCATATCAAAATAAACGTAATTTATGAATAAAACTTAGCATGTGGTCTTACGTGTTTATAGACCTTAAGGACTCTACTTAGAGTTGCCAATTCTACCAACGGCACGGCTTGATTAAATGTTCAACAGCATATTTAAGTGTGCTGAAACTTTTAAGCCACGATTCTTCTGGGAGAGTGAGAATAGTAATCCGCCAACATTTTCCTGCAGTGTAAGTACCAAAGCGTTATGGAAACCCTTTATAGGGCAAAGGACTGGGGGTATACAATCATTCCTTTTTTGCGCATTTGTAATTGGTTGTGATAGACGAGTTGGAATATGCAACAATTTTATAGGTGTGGATACTATTTTGTGAAATATGGGGTGGGAAATTATTATCCCACTGCTCATACCCAACAGTATGGTTTCTTAAATGGGCAATGGGGTAATAATTTCCCACCTACAAATTATGATGATACTACACACATCAAAAAAAGTTTTGCATCACCTCGGTTCCCAGATCTCCGGCATATAGACGTTGACTGTGTATATTGTATCCAAGATACAGTCCCTTTGACTGTTCATAGATGTCACTAAAACTGCTCAAAGATGTAAACAACCATGCATGAGCAGGGCCTATTAGACGGAGGGGGTACGACAGCCGATCAGTTCCAGTCATTCCACCAGGACGAAGGTACGCTGCTCATGTTGTCTGTAGTTCTACCATGCCTAGAAGGTCAATACCGCAGTTCGATCGTGTCCGCATTGTTACTTTGTGTCAAGAAGGGCTCTCAACAAGGGAAGTTTCCAGGCGTCTCAGAGTGAACCAAAGCGATGTTGTTCGGACATGGAGGAGGTACAGATATACAGGAACTGTCGATGACAGGCCTCGCTCAGGCCGCCCAAGGGCTACTACTGTAGTGGATGACCGCTACTTACGGATTGCCGCTCGGAGGAACCCTGACAGCAATGCCACCATGTTGAATAATGCGTTTCGTTCAGCCACAGGACGTCGTGTTTCAACTCAAACTGTGCGCAATAGGCTGCATGATGCGCAACTTCACTCCCGACGTCCATGGCGAGGTCCAGCTTTGCAACCCCGACACCATGCAGCGCGGTACAGATGGGCCCAACAACATGCTGAATGGACCCCACGGAATTGGCATCACGTTCTCTTCACCGATGAGTGTCGCATATGCCTTCAACCAGACAATCGTCGGAGACGTGTTTGGGGGCACCCTGGTCAGGCTGAACGTCTTAGACACACTGTCCAGCGAGTGCAGCAAGGTGGTGGTTCCCTGATGTTTTGGGGTGGCATTATGTGGGGCCGACGTACGCCACTGGTGGTCATGGAAGGCTCCGAAACGGCTTTACGATACCTGAATGACATCCTCCGACCCATAGTGCAACCATATCGGCAGAATATTGGAGAGGCATTTGTCTTCATGGACGACAATTCTCGACCTCATCGTGCACATCTTGTGAATGCGTTCCTTCAAGATAACGACATCGCTCGACTACAGTGGCCAGCATGTTCGCCAGACATGAACCCTATCGAACATGCCTGGGATATGTTGAAAAGGGCTGTTTATGGACGTCTTGACCCACCAACCACTCTGAGAGATTTACGCCGAATTGTCGTTGAGGAGTGGGACAATTTGGACCAACAGTGTCTTGATGAACTTGTGGATAGTATGCCACGGCGAATACAGGCATGCATCAATGTGAGAGGACGTGCTACTGGGTATTAGAGGTAGTGGTGTGTACTGCAATCTGGACCACAAATGCTGAAAGTCTAGCTGTATGATGGTACAACATGCAATGTGTGGGTCTCATGAGCAATAAAACGAGCTGAAATGTTGTTTGTGTTGATCTCTATTCCCTTTGTATTGAACGGTTCCGGAACTCTTGGAACCGAGGTGATGCAAAACTTTTTTTGATGTGTGTATGTTTATCACTCAATAATGAGGTTTATTTAACACAAGCTGTACCCGGCATGCGTTGCGTTGCCAATCAAAGAGAGTGTTGGCGTTGTAATTTTGTTTCTCGAATTGCTTTTGGATACACAATATGTGTTTCAATTTCCGTTAACTGCCTCTAAACTATCGTAAAATGGATTTACACATTTAGAATCATTCGTGGGAGCGTGCTCAAAAACGCACCAAAGTTTCACCGCAATCGGATGAATGGCATATGAACGCATACGGGATGTTGTTTAAACGAATCGTGCGCTGTCACTCATTTGTTGAATCTACTCGTGCGCTACCTATTGTGAAATGGAATCACCAAGTTAGAAACCTTCACTTAAGTGTACACAACAACTCATCCAAGTTTCATCGCAATCGAATGAATGGTATATGAACTCATACGGGACTTTGTTGAAACGCTTCGTGCATCGTTGCTCATTTGTTGAATCTACTCGTACGCTACCTGTTGTAAAATGGATTTACTAACCTATAAACCTTCCGTGGAGTGTACACAACATCTCACCCAAATTTCGTCGCTGTCGGACGAATGTTATATGAACGCATACGAGACTTTGGTGAAACGCTTCGCGCGTCGTCGCTCATTTGTTGAATCTACTCGTGCGATACCTATTGTAAAATGGATTTACTAAGCCAGAAACCTTCCCTGGAGTGTACTCAACATCTCACACAAGTTCCATCGATATCGGGCGAATGGTATATGAATACATACGGGACTTTGTTGAAACACTTTGCAATTCGTTGCTCATTTGATGTATCCACTCGTGCGCTACCAATTGTAAATTGGATTTACTAAGCCAGAAACCTTCCCTGGAGTGCACAGATCATCTCACCCAAGTTTCATTGATATCGAACGAATGGTATATGAACGCATACGGTACTTTGTTGAAACGCTTTGCAATTCGTTGCACATTTGTTGTATCTACTCGTGCGCTACCAATTGTAAAATGGATTTACTAAGCCAGAAACCTTCCCTGGAGTGTACACAACATCTCACCCAAGTTTCTTCGCTATCGGACTAATGGTATATGAACGCATACAGGACTTTTTTTGAAACGCTTCGCGCGTCGTTGCTCATTTGTTGAATCTACTCGTGTGCTGCCTATTGTAAAATGAATACTAAGCCAGAAACCTTCCCCGGAGTGTACACAACATCTTACCCAAGTTTCATTGCTGTCAGACGAATGGATACGAACGCATACGGCTTTGTTGAAACGCTTCGCGCGTCGTTGCTCATTTGTTGATTCTACTCTTTTGCTACCTATTGTAAAATGGATTTACTAAGCCAGAAACCTTCCCTGGTGTGTATACAACATCTCACCCAAGTTTCATCGATATCGAGGAATGGTATATGAACGCATACGGGACTTTGTTGAAAAGCTTCGCGCGTCGTCGCTCATTTGTTGAATCTAATCGTGCGCCACCTTTTGTAAAATGGATTTATTCAGCCAGAAACCTTCCCTGGAGTGTACACAACTTCTCACCCAAGTTTAATCGCAATCGGGTGAAATGAACGCATAGGAGACATACACACCCACACTCACACCCACCCACATACTATCACGTAACATTGATTTTTATATATATAGATGATATAGTACAGTATATATAAAACACGCATCACGCTCTATAATTTAAAAAAGAACTCCTACGCAACACACGTTCAGTGACCTATAACATCTTCGCCGAAAACTGAAAAAAAAGTGATTTTGGAATGTTAAAAGTTAGTATATTCGAATATAATTCAATAATTTCAAAATACTATTTACTAAAAACACAGAAAATTAATTTTTTAAATCTTCTATTCTATGCCACAGGATAATTATTTCCTTTCTAGCTGAAATATATTTACTCAAATGACCAAAACCATTATTAACATTATACAGTATTTCAATTATATACCAACTTTAACAAATCTCCTATCTTCAATAAAGACACCTTCTTCTGTAAGACAATGCATGGCATTCACTCAACACAATCGAACTGGCGAGCACGTGAACTGTGGAGACCACTGGGATATATGCTTTCCACCGTTGGTTTCTGATGACAGTACACATCTAATTAATGGGTTATCAATATTTCTGTGCAGCTAGCTTGTGTAACTGCTTGAAATAAAAGGGGTAGGAAGATTCTCTCCCTAACACCGTTCTATAAGTACATGGTGGGAAGATATTATCCCAACGACCTATAAAGGGTTATGAGAATTGTACGAAGGCTGTTTTTTTCAACATCCGGAAGGTCATAAATGAAAGACAACTGTACATATCCAAATGAATTTATTACCAAAAGTTAGGTACAAATGTGGTTACTTTTCAACATAATCACCATGAAGGTTGAGGCATTTGTTTTACCTGTGGACAAGCTTTTCGATCCCCTCTGCACAGTATGTTGCCGCCAGTGAGTTCAGATAGGCCCGAACGTTGGTTTGAAGATATTCATCCGCCTCGAACCTCTGCCCTCCCAGCCACTTTTTCAGTCCCGGGAAGAGGTGGAAGTCACTCGGCCTCACAGTGCTCATGTCACCCAACAACTTCTGCAGGAATTTCGGTGGGACGTTTTTGACCACCCACCGTACAGTCCCTATTTAGCGCCGAGTGACTTCCACCTCTTCCCAGGACTGAAAAAGTGGCTGGGAGGGCAGAGGTTCGAGGCGGATGAAGATCTTCAAAGCAACGTTCGGGCCTATCTGAACTCACTGGCGGCAACATTCTGTGCAGAGGGGATCGAAAAGCTTGTCCACAGGTATGACAAATGTCTCAACCTTCATGGTGATTGTTGAAACGTAACCACATTTGTACCTAACTTTTGGTAATAAATTCATTTGGATATGTACACATGTCTTTCATTTCTGACCCTCCTGAGGTTGAAAAAAAATCAGCCCCCGTATGTTCAGTGCTAAAACAAAATATTATATTAACTCAGCATATGGCTCAACAGCCCATTGAGGGCCTTGTTACCAAGCGATTGCTGATCGCGGGGTGATGCTTGGTCACCTTGACGCTAAAGTTGGTTTTATTGGCGAGGTCCTCAATAATTGTCCTCACTGGCCAGGCGGTGTTATCGCTGTGCCCTACATTCCCTGCACCCAGCAGGCCGGCCACCCAATCAGTCAGTATGTGTGGCTGTTGACATGCACGTGTGTTCCGCCGTCTACTCGTGGGTCGCCTCCATTCTGTCCTGCAGCAGTGGTGAGTCCTTCGCAACCCTCACCTCAATCACAATAACACAGGTTAACTTACAAAATGTTACACTCGCCCAAGTTGTTGTTTGAGTTTTCAGTCTTTTGACTGGTTTGATGCAGCGCTCCATGCCTCCCTGTCCTGAGCTAATCGTTTCATCTCTACATAGCTACCACACCTTACATCCGAGGCATTCTGTTTAACATATTCTAACCTTTGTCTTCCCCTACAGTTCATGTCCATAACTAAGCTTGCTATTCCTGGGTGCCTTAGTATGTGTCCTATCAACCTATCACTTCTGTTCATTAGCAGTCCCCAGAAACATCTCCCACTCGTCTTAATACCTCTTTATTTGTAACCCTATCTACCCATCTGATCTTCATCATTCTCCTGTAACACCACATTTCAAACGCTTCAATTCTCCTCTTTTCTGCTGCACCAATAGTCCAAGTATCACTTCCGTAGAGCACCTCGCTCCGGACAAAGGCTTTCAAAAATTACTTCCTAATAGCTAAATCTATATTCGATGTCAGCAGATTCATTTTCTGTAGAAATGCTTTCCTTGCCTGAGCCAACATTTTTTTAAAATATTCTCTCTGCTTCGTCCATCACTGGTTATTTTCCTTCCTAAGTAGGCCTAACAGAAGTCTCCTACTTCCTTCAGCATTTCACCTGCCAATTTGATGTCCATAGAGGTTTCTGATTTATTACAACTGCATTCCTTTATTTTTGTTTTACGTATATTAATTTTCATCATGTATTCTTTCCGTAAGACGGAGTCCATACCATTCAAAAACTCATTCAAATCCTCAGGCGTGTCGGCCAAGATGACGATGTCATCAGCATATCTCAGAGTTGAAATTATTTCTCCTTGAATCTTCACTCCCACTTTAAATTTTTGTCCAATTTCATTCATTGCTTGTTCAATGTATAAATTGAAAAGTATGGGTGATAAGTTGCTGCCTTGCCTTACACCTTTCTGAATACCAGCTTCTGTCTCAAGTACTTCCGCTCGAATGACTGCTGTCCAAGACCCTCAAATGAAACAACAAGGACTGACTTGAGGATTTAATCAAAAACTGATGCGAGCTTTGGAAATCAAATTAATTACTGTTTCCTTTTACCCTTTATAGTTCTGTAAGCTAACCACATGTGGTGGACATCAGTTTGTCCTTGATTACCGTGTTGGATATCATCTCTACTTAGTATAAAACAAAGTCTCCGATTCTCGGATGTAGCGGTTAATCTCGAGAACCACTGGATGGATTTTGATGCAGTTTTCACCATTCTGTAAAGGATTTGTCGAGGAAGGTTTCTGTAGAAAATAAAGGAAGCCAAGCAGTAACGATTTCAGTGAATCGAATCGAAGAAAATTCTGCCGTCCGTGCGCCTTTTAATCTTACGCTGGGTAAACCGTTAAAAATATCTACATACTATGAGTGTAAGAATTGTTTTGCAAATACAGCATATCTCTATCTTCAATACATCACCCACTTTAAGTTTTTACGTTTTCATTTCTTCCTACAATCTCAATACAATGGAAATTTAAATTACTAGCTTCGGAGCGAGCGAGCCTATCACCCCAGCTTCGGCCAGCATCAAACTGTAGAGTTGCGTTAAGACTTCAGAGAAGAGTATATATGTTTGGAGTTTCGCTGTTCACCTCGGCTTTTCTGGATTGCGTCTGGCACCTGCCGTCCATACGCCTTTTAAGCTTACGCTGGGTAAACCGTTAAAGATACCGGGCGTAGCCAGGTTGGGTTCCTAGTATAAATATAGTAATTGAAAATAAAAATAATTATAAAATATAAAACCAAAATTTTAAAAAGTAATTATAAAATATAAAATGAAAATAATTATTACATTATAATTGGAGATTCAGCAGCTTCGGTGGCGTAGTCGGTAGCATGTTGAGCTTCTATGCCCACGATAGCGGGTTCAAACCCGGCCGAAGCCTACGGATTTTTTAAGAGCGTTAAAAATTCCTCAGTATGCCTTCCTTCGGAGGGGAAGTAAAGCCGGCGGTCCCATGTCATAGATTTATGGCATGTTAAAGAACCTCCCACTAATTGCACCTGTGTGAAGCTAAATTGGATAGGTTAAGAATGTAAACAACGCTCTTAGGTTTCTACGTTTGTTGCCAAGAGCCGACAGCGGTGGCGTCTGGTAGCTAAGTTCTGAACTTGGCCTAGTAGTCGTTGACGGTGGTGCTTGGCGGCAAAAGTAGGAACTATTTGAAAAATTCTAAGTTGCAGTACTTAAATTAAGAAACAGATAACACACACTAATACAGTCATCACAATTAACACCGGTTATCAGACAGCTTCTACACACACCCAAAGTACACGGGGCTACATGACCGCGTTGTCGCAGCCCCTAAACTTAAGAACCAACCAACCTTAATTGGAGATATAATTATAAAATTATAATTGGAGACATAACTTAAAGAAATATAATTTGATAAATAATTAAAAATAAAGTTATAATTATTAATTTATTCCTAATTTAAAAATGAAATTAGAGAAATCATTAGTCAGTCAAAATTATAATTAGTGAAATCATTATAAAAGTAAAATTATAAATCGATTGTTCCTCTTATTCTGGTGTTTGATTTCTCGAGCAGTAAAGTACAGTTTGCACACTGTTAAGCAGTTTACTTCGAGTTTAAAGACATCGTAGAGATCTGCACCTCTTAGATGTATGAACGACTGAGCTACTTTATACGGTAAGACTATCATATTTCTAGGGACAAATAGATGGGAGTAATGATAGGAAGAGAAATGAACACGTTCAGATTGTGGGCTGTAGAGGAGGCGATGCACAGTGGGTCAAAATCGAAATCTAGGGGAACAAAATTTTGTTTACGTTTTAATCATGAGTTTAGAGTGAAAGCAACGTATATAATTTGTTTACTTCATAATAAACATCAGTTAAGACCTTTTTTTAAGCTACGTCTTCACATGCAAGAAATTGTCTATCACTAGGAGTTGGATGGAGCATTCAGTTATCTCTTCAGAACAATTTTCTACCCCTAATTTACTTTTAACAAAGTCACAAAGTTCCACTTTTGACATAATCGTCGAACCCAGTGCTTCAAACAGTTGTAAACGTGTGAGAGCTGGTCGCGCGGTATCTTCTAAAACGTAAAATAACTAAGTAAGTTGCAAAAAGATGCAAAAAAATCTTATAACAGGCGTAAACTACAAGACATTATCTACATTTTAACATTAAGTAGAAAGTGACGCAGAGTGACGCGACATACTAAAAATCTAAGGGAAAATATAATTTTAAAAATAATAGCCTAGTTAATTATTGTATAAAGCAAATATAGCTAAAAATCACGTAACAATTACGCCCATTAATAACTGAAACACGTTACAAAGATCATACCTTCAGCTGCATGTTCCATCTTAAAGCATCACACTAACTACAAAGACAACCAAACCACAGCCACTTACATTCACTCTCCAATTCAGACTGCTCGAACAATGGTGACAGATTTACACTAAGCTGCGTTTATATCCCAGAATAGTGAGCGGCAATTATATGAGAATGCTGTAGAAGTAATACATTTTGATTTTTTAATTATGAAAATAAATAATTTTGTCCTCCTAGATTTCGATTTTTGACCCACTGTGGATGGTTAGATTCAAGGCGAGGACATAGGCCGCAGTGCTACTTGATGATAGGGGATCATGGATGCAGACAGATACTCGTAATAGAGTGTCAATTGTGGCCAACGTCATTGATCCTGGCGATGAACGGGACGCAGTTGACAGTGAAGCAAGTTGTCAACAGGTGGGAGGGAGGTGACGTTACTTCCGCCGACAACGAGGAACTGGGTCACTGCGATACGAGCTGTCACGCTCATGCGGGCCCGCTTACAGTACTTGGTGTGCGATGCGATGGTTTTATACTTAATGTTAATCTCCCAGGGGCGTATTCTTAGGGCTACCGGGGTTACCGGCGGTAGCCCAAGAAAATTACATTAAAAATAAATAACACTTTATTACAGGTTCAACGAAGCATCCAAACAATCGTGACTTTCATGCACATTCTTCTTTATCGAAATAAATAATGGTTGGTGGGAAGTCAACGCGGCAAGGCAGTAGAAACCGACCAAGAAAGCGGCAGCCTTACGCCGCTATCCCCATCTCTCCGCACCCACCCTTGTTCCGTGCAGGCACAGCGCTCATAGCGAGCGAGTTGCCGCTACAGCCAGCGGTTTCATTGAAGTTAAAATCGTTTAAAGCAACAAATAGCCTACAATAAAAATACATTATCGCGCGCATAGATGTGAATATGTTTTAGAAGTTGTAGTATTTACGATTTGTGATTTATTTAAGTGTGTGTATGCTGAAGAATCTCTATGTAGTGTTTTGTTTTAACTGTGCCAGTTGTGAATTTGTAAGAATATTATGGAACAAACACCTGCGGGAGCGTTAAATGCCAGTGACTGTATAATAGAGAGTTTGTTAGAAGTTTCTTTCAGCCGTCGTCCATACAGCGAGAAAGTTCAAATTATACATATGACAAGGCCTACACCTGAACTGCAATTGTGTGCCAATGTATACACGTCATTTCACATAATCTACATATGCTAGGTGGAATAGGTTATCTGGCAGTTTTAAACTGTCTAAATTGCATTGCTGGCCGTGTTCGTATTTGGTCGTGAAGTTAATGTATGGTCAAAGGAAGGGTTTTCAAATATGAACTCTTTTCGCACGGCAGTTCAAAAGCATGTCTTGTGTAGTATTAAGCTCAGTGGTAGCCCAGATCTTCAGACCAGTATACGCCACTGTAATCTCCAGTTACGAGGGTGAACGTCTCCTCTCAGCTGAAGCAAGTCCGGAGATCGTAGCGGCACTTCCTCACTGTACCATACTTCACCTTCACTTCTACATTCATCAGCAAGGGACCGCATTTTTTGAAAATGCATATTTTGTGGATTTATTGCTTGCCACGATGGGTGAGTGGTTATCGTATCGGACTACCAATCCCAAGCTTGCGGGTTCGCTTCTGGCTGTAGTAAGTGATTTTTGAAAGGCATCAAAAATCACGACACGCATGTCATACGTTGTTGGCAAGTTAAAGAACCCAATTGAATTCAGTAGACCGTGTTCATAATGGCAAAATTAATCTTGGGATTCTCCTCCAACTCAAAAAGTTCCTCCTTTCTCCATTAGAAAGCGCTATAGTGTCAAGGAGCTTAGATATCTAACCTCCTTGACTTTCATAGCGTTCCATGGAATAACAAAATTCGACATGCAAGCTGCCCTCTGGGTGTTAAATCACAAAGCTTGCATCCGGCACCCGAGGCCATACGATATTATTATTAATATTGGATTTATCTGAACATAACAGAATCATGGTTGGTTGGTTCCTCAGTTTTGGGGCTGCGACTACGCGGTCATGTAGCCCCGTGTACTTTGGGTGTGTGTAGAATGTGTCTAATTGTGATGGCTGTATTAGTGTGTGTTATCTGTAATTCATGTAAGGACTGCAGACCATCAATTTCAAGTAGTTCCTACTTTTGCTACCAAATGCTACCGTCAACGACACCTAACGGTGAATTTGGCTTCTAGATGCCACCGCGACTGGCACCTGGTGACGAACGTTGGAACTTATAGACCGTTAATCAAATCTAACCTACGAATTTACCTTCACACATTTGTAGTTAGCAAAAGGTTCTTTTACATGCCATAAATCTATGACATGGGTCCGTCGGCTTTACTTCCCCACCGAAGGAAAGCATACTTAGGGATTTTTAACGCCCTTAAAAATCCTACTACTTTAGCCGGGTTTGAACCCACGATCTTGGGCATAGAAGCTCAGCATGCTACCAACTACGCCACCGAAACCCCCTAAGTATAATTTAAAACATCTTGAACAAAATTGGTTTTGCCTGTGTGTTGGACATCCCTTGTAACAAACTTTCTGAGAAGGAGATAACGAGATAACAGTATTCTTAAACCTGGCTATTTCTCGAAGGGAATGGGATGGGATATCCCGGGGTTAGTTTTGTAAGGAGTTACTTTAGTTTAAAGTGTTACTCTATATCCTTTGCTCAAAATGCCTAGGGAGAAGAGCAGCTGAAAGTATTTATTAAATCAGTGGGTGTCGGGGATTATTCAACTGATGGCGTTGTCGTCGATTGTCTAATATACTCGAAGGAAGTGAAATGTGAAAGTAAATTTCAACTTGAAAAACATGCAAAAACGACGGCAAAGGAGGGAGAGAAGAGTGAATAAGATATGTTAAGAGCATAATTTAATCGTTTTCAGTCCATAAATGTCCGGTCCCCAGGGATCACATAGAGGTTATCAGACTCGTTCAGCTACCAAGCGAACAAAGGTGACCATCCAGATAAAAAAAAGCGACCAAAGGAGACCATCCAGATAAAAAAAGCGACCAAAGCCGACCATCCAGATAAAAAAGCCACCATCTAGATCAAAAAAGCGACCAAAGGCGACCATCCAGATAAAAAAGCGACCATCCAGATCAAAAAAGCGACTAAAGGCGACCATCTATACAGGGTGTCTTTTATGTTCCTTTGGAGAATGATAGGTCGTGTAGGGGACGGGTATAGAAGTAATTTGAGATAGGGAACTTGGGGTCGGAGCGGCCTCCTTAACCCCTAAAATAAGGGTTGATTCAGGCACTCCACCCTGTCAGTTTGGCAACCGACCCAAGCCTCTTTACCTTTCTCAATCCTTAAACTCTTGGCAAGATTCATTTCATCATGTGGCACTGGCGTAATAGATAGCGTTCCGGTGCGAAAGGCCGGTAGTCCCGAGTTCGATTCCGGGCTTGGGCAAAATCCTTTTTTTTTAATGTTATTTGTCGTATTGTAGTCACATAATACAGTCTGGTGCTACGTCACAGAAGAGAGTGCAAATACGACAAATAACATTTAAAAAACGGATTTTGACCAAGCCCGGAATCGAACCCGTGACTACCGGCCTTTCGCACCGCAACGCTATCAATTACGCCAGCGCCAAATGGTGAAATGAATCTTGCCAAGAGTTAAAGGATTGAAAAAGGTAATAGAGGGTTGGGTCAGTTGCCTAACTTACGGGGTGGAGGGCCTGAATCAATCCTTATTTTAGGGGTTAAGGAGGCCGCTCCGACCGCAAGTTCCCTATCTCAAATTACTTCTATACCCGTCCCCTACACGACCTATCATTCTCCAAAGGTACATAAAAGACACCCTGTATAAGAAAGCGACCATCCAGATCAAAAAGCGACCATCCAGAGCGACTAAAAGCGATCATCTAGATAAAAAAAGCGACCATCCAGATCAAAAAAGCGACCGAAAGCGACCATCTTGAATAATAAAACGACCATCCCGATTAGAAAGCGACTAAAGCAACCATCTTGAATAAAAAAAGCGACCAACCCAATCAAAAAGTGACCAAAAGCGACCATCTTGAATAGAAAAAGCGACCATCCCGATCAAAAAGTGACTAAAGCGACCATCTTGAATAGAAAAAGCGACCATCCCGATCAAAAAGCGACTAAAGCGACAATCTTGAATAGAAAAAGCGACCGTCCCGATCAAAAAGTGACTAAAGCGACCATCTTGAATAGAAAAAGAGACCATCCCGATCAAAAAGCGACTAAAGCGTCCATCTTGAATAAAAATGCGACCAGCCTAATAAAAAAGCGACAAAAGTAACCATCTTGAATAAAAGAGCGACCATCCCGATCAAAAAGCCATTAAAGCAACCATCTACATAAAAAAAGCGACTAAAATCAACCATCCAGATCAAAAAGCGACCAAGGAAATAAGTGACTAAATAAGCTGACACCGAATAATTCCATCCCCAGAACTGTTGTAATCTTCGTAGTAAGAGGGTCATGCTGACAAGTTAGTTGCTACTATGGAATTTACTACAAACAAAAAGTGACAGTCAGTCTGAAAGACTAGACTTTGTATCATTTTAAATGCTACAAATGCTGAAATATGCTAGAAAGGCTGGAGGCTTCTCGCTTCGCTCGAAGCCAAATACTCTTGGCATGTTAGAAAATTATCTGCATAGTACTTATCTTGCTTATCTTGTTTCAAATTACTCGCGAACGGCAAGTGCAAACCAAGGGCAAAGCGAGGTGAAGCGCGCGGCGACGCACAGTGTGTCGAATCCCAATTCTAGGTGGAAAAAATTAATAACTTCGTTAATAGTGCTGGGATTCTATTAAAAGTTGGCAATATTCCGTTTTCGAGGTCACTGAATTCATTTCTGGCATCGTCTAAAGTGTACGATCTTCAAGGGTAAATATATAGGGGTGAGGGGTAAGGTGAGGTGTAAAAAAATTACCGAAGGCAATACAAGAATCATTCATTTTTGGTAGTAAAAATCACGATTTGGGTGTGCATATGATATTTTATGAAAGTGGTAAACATACTATTTAAAACTGGATAAAATATGAATAACAATGAGACTTTCAGTCAAGTATTCTTGTTACACCTTATTTGAGGGAATAGACGAAGTCACTGTATGTAAAATCATCCAGATTAAAAACGTATATTAAATCGTTATTAAACATAGAACAACGAAATATGCACAAAAAATAACACTTATTTTCTAAAAAAAAAAAAAAAAAATATTCGTCAAAATCATGCAAATAATTTCTTTATAACACAATGTCATTTTCCAGGCCTGTTAATGACGTAGTTTTAGTTAACACACTGCACACACGAAAACAATATCATTTCTCTAAAAAAGCACGGAAATAAAGACAACATATATTGAATATTAGGCCTATTTCTCCTATCGCAAATAAAAAGAAAACGTCCATTCGTCAAGTAATGTTTTCATTAATCTCACTCCCCTTAATAATAACAAAATGTCTAATGTTCATTCGTCACCTGATTCTTCTGTAGAGTCCAGAGCATCGTAGTCATTGCTATACTGGTCTTCATCATTTGATGTCCAAGTTAGTTGGGAGATAGAGATATGCTCTCCGGACATTTTTGTAGAACTTTTCATGCTGACCAATTCTTACGCTCATAGTATATTGATATTTTTAACGGTTTGCCCAGCGTAAGCTTTAGAAGCGCACGGACGCCAAGTTTGTTTTCGACATTTTCACTGAAATCGTTACTGCTTGGCTTCCTTTGATCATACATAAATTATTTTCTACAGAATCTTTCCTCGAGATATCCTTTACAGAATGGTGAAATCCGCATCAAAATCCATCCAGTGGTTCTCGAGATTACCCGTGACATCCAAGATTCGGAGATTTTTGTCTTATACTAACGAAGTAGAGATTGTCGGGGAACACATGCACCAAGTGGTACTATGACGTCACACACATCAGTGCATCTAGGTACTGTACATTTCGTCTCGTCACCGTAACGTAACGCCAGACCCCAGCGTAACGACGAAGTCGACAAGATCATTTAAAATGATAAAATGGAGTCAGGCTCGAGATTCGAACCCAGGACCAGAGATAGACGAATTAGCGAGCAAGAACTTCTCGCGGCTCTATTGCAGGTGGTAGGCCTGTTGTGTATTCAAGTGAAACACGCTGTACAGTCTGTACCAACTACCAAGATGTCACAAGCCCCTAAAATGAATGAACAACAACAAGAGCAGGAGGTAAACTCAACGTTGACAAATCTCCAGAGTCTTCTGTGGTGCCTCCACATTGGAAGGCAAAAGTTTACAAGACCATGGCACGTCCAATGTAGAGCAATGGAGATGAAGATGCTGGGATGGAGCCAGCGGGGACGCTGACAGGGAGAGTCAAACAATGCTACAACCCTGGGGCCCGAGCGTACATAAGGGCCCGGAAAAGATAGCCACAGTGTTTAAATTGCTATAACAGTCTTTTATATGAATCAATAGAACAATTTTGCATAATATTGAAACACGAATTCGTCTGAATTTTGTAAATAATTTATGCGTTTTAATTTTTTGGCAATGGAAATCATTAAAAGGCAAACTGAGTAAACAGTAACATAATATTGTTACGTGCCACCCCCTTGTGGCACTTTTGTTAACTGGATTACGGTGGGTAGGAAGCACAACACAGATTGTTCCTTTAAAGAAATAATTAATTTTATTGCTTGCAGGAAAGATACACCACTCAACAGCAAATACAAGCAATTAGAACCTTACTCCAGTTTCCTCAAGTCTCTTCCTTGAGTGCTCTTGCCCCTTTCACTTGTCAACAAACCACAGAAGTAAAACCGTCTTAATAAGTCCGGTGGCCTTGACAGAAGCTACCTGCACCTCTTCCTCATGTACACCAACTACAGTTACTTACGATAATCCGCTTCACGCTGTTTCGCTGTCCACAAGCTGGGGAAACAATGTCACTGGATTTCGTAACTCGCATGGCACTTCGTCACCACACTTCTGTCGCTCAGGAAAGACGCTCGCACTAGCTCGTAAAACACCCACCCACAGAAAACTCGGTCCCCTCACTGTTGAAGCCGCTTATATAGCAGGCTGGTGACTCAATGAATTCTAGAATCGTCCAGGACACACGGCTTCTCGACATTTCCTTCACTGGCTGGGTCACGAATATTCTGGACCATCCCTTTCACTTCGCAGTCCGTTGCGTAACGCGCACGTAATACACTGAGGCAGAGCACACACAGCCCGGGGGAGCTGTGACTCATGCGGCGAGCGACAAAACAAACTCACAGCCGTAACAATATTTATAAACTATGACGATTTATGAGACAGGTGAGGTACCCCCTGATTTCAAGAAGAATGTTATGATCCCTATACCAAAAAAGTGGTAGCTGACAAATGTGAAGATTACCGTACAATCAGCTTGGTTACTCATGCTTCAAAGATCCTGTCTAGAATAATTTACAAGAGGTTTGAAAGGCAGATAGAAAGGGAGTTGGGTGAAGACCAGTTTGGTTTCAGGAGAAATGTAGGAACAAGGGAAGCTGTACTAAGTCTTAGGCTGATTTTGGAAGGTAGAATAAGGAAAGATAAGAGAACGTTCATGGCATTTATAGACTTAGAAAAGGATTTTGATAACGTTGTTTGGAGTAAATTGTTTGCCATTTTGAAAACTATTGGAATAAAGTACAGGGATAGGAGGGTAATATACAATCTATACAGAAACCAGACAGCAGACATTCGAGATGAAGGACTTAAGAGAGAAGCTGGTATTCAGAAAGGTGTAAAGCAAGGCTGCAACTTATCACCCATACTTTTCAATCTTGACATTGAACAAGCAATGAAGGAAATTGGAGAAACATTTAAAGTGGGAGTGAAGATTCAAGGAGAAATAATTTCAACTGTGAGATTTGCTGATGACATCGTCATCTTGGCCGACACGCCTGAGGATGTGAATGATGTTTTGAATGGTATGGACTCCGCTTTGAGGAAAGAATTCATGATGAAAATTTAAAAAAATATAAAAAAAAAATATTGGAATTCAGCCGAAATAAATCAGAAACCTCTATGGAGATCAAATTGGAAGTGAAAAGCTGAAGGAAGTAGGAGACCTGTGTTACTTGGGAAGCAAAATAACCAGTGATGGACGAAGCAAAGAGGATATAAAAAGTAGGTTGGCTCAGGCAAGGAAAACATTTCTACAAAAAAAGGAATCTGTTGACATCGAATATAGACTTAGGTATTAGGAAGTCATTTTAAAAGCCTTTGACTGGAGCGTGGCGCTCTATGGAAGTGTAACTTGACTATTGGTGCAGCAGAAAAGGGGAGAATTGAAGCGTTCGAAATGTGGTGTTACAGGAGAATGATGAAGATCAGATGGGTAGATAAGGTTACAAACGAAGAGGTAGTTAGTTAGTTATTGTTGTTTTAAGGGGCGGAACTACGAGGTCAACTGCCCCTAAACGAAGAGGTATTATGACTAGTGGGAGAGGAGAGATGTTTCTGACGACTCGAAGACCCCAGGTATAGGGAGCTTAGTTATGTAAGGAAGGGTCGAGGACAAGAACTGTAGGGGTAGACCAAGGTTAGAATATGTTAAACAGATTGCCTCGGATGTAGGGTGTGCTGGCTATGTAGAGATGAAACGATTAGCTCAGGACAGGGAGGCATGGAGATCTGCATCAAACTAGTCAAAAGACTGAAGACTCAAACAACACAGCAGACGATTCTTGAGACGCTGTAGAACAAGAAACTTGAGTCCGATTTCAGACATTCATAAGAACTGTTATTCATTTACATAGCCTATCGGCAAGTAAGACAGCAAACCAAGTTTCTCAGCGTTACAATGCCAAAGACAACTTGGACAAGTCATGAAAATTTAAAGTAAAACATTAACAAATTAGAGAGCAATGAGATTATGAGCCGGTAGCGTGGCTGATTGTTGGAGAAATACATAAATAAATAAAATATTTATTGCGGCCAACATTATAACAATGTGAAAAATTGAATTAATCGTGTACCTAGGTAACACCAGAGACTTGTGTTCATCGAGTCCGCTCACCCATTCCACTACACTACACTTTGATCAAAACAACTTAATCAGTCCTCGTCTAAACAAAACTGAGTGAGTGATACTAGTCTTCTACTGCATTCCATGGCGTGATACATATCGCACTGATTGTTGCATAATCGGCAAACACACTCCTGGCTGGGCTGATGGAAGGACTTCCTAGTGCAAATGCGATGGTGGAAGCCATGGATCGCAAATCTGGGCACTAGGTGCCTCAGCTCATACTCTGGTCGCATCCATTCTTTATACAACATTGCATCTGTTACGAAGAATCTTTCTGGGATGGAGTCTCTCTTCCTTCGAAGTTCGCTTAACATAAAATACATAAAATGAATTAGTTTTTCACATCATTTCACGTACGGTAATCAAATATTGTGAAATTTTGTTGTTGTTTGAGTCTTCAGTTTTTTGACTGGTTTGATGCAGCTCTCCATGCCTCCCTGTCCTGAGCTAATCGTTTCATCTCTACATAGCTCCGACACCCTACATCCGAGGCAATCTCTTTAACATATTCTAACCTTGGTCTACCCCTACAGTTCTTGTCCTCGACCCTTCCTTCCATAACTAAGCTTGCTATTCCTGGGTGTCTTAGTATGTGTCCTACCAACCTATCTCTTCTCTTCATTAGCAGTCGCCAGAAACATCTCTCCTCTCCCACTCGTCTTAATACCTCTTCGTTTGTAACCCTATCTACCCATCTGATCTTCATCATTCTCCTGTAACACCACATTTCAAATGCCTCAATTCTCCTCTTTTCTGCTGCACCAATAGTCCAAGTTTCACTTCCATAGAGCGCCACGCTCCAGACAAAGGCTTTCAAAAATGACTTCCTAATACCTAAATCTATATTCGATGTCAGCAGATTCCTTTTTTGTAGAAATGCTTTCTTTACCTGAGCCAACCTACTTTTTATATCCTCTTTGCTTCGTCCATCACTGGTTATTCTGCTTCCTAAGTAACAGAAGTCTCCTACTTCCTTTAGCTTTTCACCTGCCAATTTGATCTCCATAGAGGTTTCTGATTTATTTCGGCTGCATTCCAGTATTTTTGTTTTACATTTATTAATTTTCATCATGAATTCCTTCCGTAAGACGGAATCCATACCATTCAAAAACTCATTCAAATCCTCAGGCTTGTCGGCCAAGATGACGATGTCATCAGCAAATCTCAGAGTTGAAATTATTTCTCCTTGAATCTTCACTCCCACTTTAAATTTTTCTCTAATTTCCTTCATTGCTTGTTCAATGTAAAGATTGAAAAGTATGGGTGATAAGTTGCAGCCTTGCCTTACACCTTTCTGAATCCCAGCTTCTCTCTCATGTCCTTCAACTCGAATGACTGCTGTCTGGTTTCTGTACAGATTGTATATCACCCTCCTATCCCTGTACTTTATTCCAATCGATTTCAAAATGTCAAACAATTAGGCCAATCAACATTATCAAAAGCCTTTTCTAAGTCTACAAACGCCATGAACGTTCTCTTATCTTTCCTTATTCTACCTTCCAAAATCAGCCTAAGACTTAGTACAGCTTCCCTTGTTCCTACATTTCTCCTGAAACCAAACTAGTCTTCACCCAACTCCGTTTCTATCTGGCTTTCAATCCTCTTGTAAATTATTCTAGACAGGATCTTTGAAGCATGAGTAATCAAGCTGATTGTACGGTAATCTTCACATCTGTCAGCTCCCACTTTCTTTGGTATAGGGATGATTACATTCTTCTTGAAATCAGGGGGGACCTCACCTGTCGCATAAATCCTACACACCAAGTGAAATAACCTGATCAGACCTTCATCTCCTATGCAGCATAGCAACTCAATCGGTATATCATCTATGCCTGGTGCTTTGTTCCTGCTTAAGTCTTCCAAAGCTCTATCAAATTCTGATCTCAATATTAAATCTCCTTTCGCATCCTCATCAATTTCCTCCTCCCTTTCCATTACATGATTCTCAATCTCCTTTCCCTTATACAAACTCTCTATGTAAGCTTTCCATCTCTCAACCTTTTCTTCCCTATCTGTTAGAGGCTTTCCATTTGTGTCCTTAATATTACAGCACTTAGTCTTCTTTTCCCCAAAAGTATTCTTAATCCTTCGATAAGCTGTGTCTACTTTTCCTAATTTCAGACAATTTTCTATACCTGCACATTTCTCTTTCAACCATTCTTCTTTCGCTTCCTTGCACTTCTTGTTAACCTCATTTCTCAGACGTCTGTATTCTGCTTTCCCCTTTTCATCTCTTACATTCTTGTGTTTCCGCCTTTCATCCATCAATTCTAGTATATCCTGAGTGATCCACGGTTTTCTACCTATTCTTTCTTTCCTACCAATGTTTTCTTCAGCGGATTTTGTTATTTCATTCTTCAAAAGTGCCCATTCGTCTGCAATTGAAGTTTGTTTAGGGTTTTTCATTAGTCCTTCCTTTATACTCTTCTTGAATCTTTCGTTTACATCCTTCTCTTTCAGTCTGTCTATTGCCCACCTTTTTGGCTTTTGACTTTTCTTCAGTTTCTTCAACTTCTTCTTGAAATTTTACTTTGTTTTAAAAGAATATTAGGAATTCACAGAAGGGACTGACATTTAGGGCAGGCAATGCTCTCTACGGTCCTGGTTTGGACATCGTGGTCATTAAGCCACGTGTTCTTGGGTATGTAGAACTTGTCCGATAAGCTGTGTTATTGTAGTGTCTGTAGTAATGTCCGCGGGGGGCGCGAACGCTAGCCACAGCAGCAGGAGGCGGACCTCTCCCAAGTGTATAGAAAATAACGCTTACAATCTGATTGGACACACTGGTATTGACCGACTGAAAGAAATTCCATTAATGCTCGACAAGTTCAAGTGCAGCCCTGAGTGGGGGCGCTGCGAGCGAGAGGGAGAGAGTGACACCATTGGTAAATCATCCTCACGTGCGCGCTACCCATCGCCAGTAAGTTTCTGTGCGGCACCAAATAGCAGTAGATCCAGCAACATGATGACTAGAGGGGCAAAGGGAAGCCTTGTAGTTCGCATATTCTCCGGGGCTTCAGATGAACTTGTTGCGCTATAATAGCAAACGATTTAAAGCGCTGTCGGCCTTGTATTCAACTCCAACTTGACACTGCAGAAATGAAAGGTTCAGTACGTGACCTCGAGCACAATACTTCGTCTTCAAAAAGAAATTACAAACATTATCGTTTTTGAACCCATTTATCAGTGTTGCCTTAGTAAAAGAAATGTAAATGCTTTTCAGTCGGTCAACATGATTGTACCCCAATTGTAATGGGTGTTATTCCCTAAAGCTGGGAAACATTACGTGACATTTATAAATTTACTTGGATGACCAGATTAGATCATGAGATCACTTACGCTCAGACTTTTACATTTACGTCGATGGTATATACAATTTTACAGTACATTTGTTTATTGTAAACTCTTTGGGAGTTGTTAGTTAATGTGATGTTGACCTTCAAGTGGTTGTAGTTTGTAGATGGATTTACTCTAGATTGGTAGCGTTCTGCTTCCCCCACTTCTCCCTTTTGTCCAGTGTTTGGCAGTACTAAATTACAAAGCAAATTATTAAAATGAAAATAAATAAAAAATAGTCAAAATCCATACCCCCCCAAAAAAAAACAATCAAAATTAGTGAAAATTTGTCAAAAGAGCTCAAAAGTAAAAAATAAACGAAAAATACTTGAAATCTAAAAAAAGCAGATAAATCAAAATTATTGAAAATACCAAAAAAAAAAAGTTCCAAATGAATAAAAAATTCTTAAAATTATCAACAATCTAACAAAATAATTCCAAAACAGTGTCCATTCTGCGAGTCTAGAGAGTTGATGTAAGCGGTATTTATTATCAGTTGGTAGAATCGTAGTGGTCGCCTATGCGAAGCCCTACCGATAACAACGTTGCAATTAGCGACCCTGTTCCAGAGTTAATGGGAGTCCGCTATCTCTAAACCACCACTTAATCCACAGTTTACCATTACAGAACTATAATATTTTAAAAAAATAGCTTAATATGTTGGGGAAAATGTTTTGCACTTAAGGGGTACCGCGTTGCAGTTTTAGTACCAAAGAACACACGCAGCAAATGGTGAAACGTACAAATAGTTGGTGGGCCAAATGTGCACAAAAATGTACCCATTGGATCTGCTACAGTGTTTACTATCACAACAAACACATGTACACATGCTTCTAGGAAGAAGGAAGTTTGTAGTTTTACGTGACCGTTAATCTCGCGATCATGAGCCATGGAACCTCCGTTTTTTTTAACGTGGAATCCGAAATACAGGGCGTGGTATTTCACTTAGAAAGGTCTCACGTGCATTGACTGGGAATCGAATGTCCATCTTGGTGAGAGGCAAACAGCTTGACCACTGAGTCGCCACGCCCCTTGTGAAATTGTGTTTCCTCTACAAAACGAAACAATCCGCAGGTTTCTACATGAAATAGTTTTGAAAATATAATTTTGAAGGTAAAAGTGTAAAATAGTCTTATCTATTTATTCACATAGTTTACGCCCACATTGGAGCACTTCCGTTTAAGTCGTCAACGGATTGACAGGGAATGTATCTGTCATCATCCTCTTCTCCCAAACCCTGGCTGCCCTTTCCTCATCAGATGTGACATATTGTTTGTGTGTTTGTTCTTCACCATGCTTTTTTCTTCTCTATTTGCACTGAGGGGAGTTCCAATGGATAAAATATGAAAAAAAAAACAATTATCAGATTTGTATACGATGTATACGATGACGTTTAAAATGATGTATAACACTTGATATTTGTTATTTGCAAAACATGTCTAATATATATTTAAATAATGCAGAGCGCGTTAGAAAACATTGAGAATTAGAACATAAAAAGGCATTTTCTCAGAACATACCTTTTGCACATAAATGTTCCATATTTTTCAGTTGTTACTTATCACAGAAGTCTCAAATTTTTACCACCTATAGCTTGGCTTGTAAATGAGATTTTAACACAGGGATTTCGTTCTAGCTTAAATACATTATGAAAAAGAATAATAATAAAAAAATATATTTTTAATCGAAAAATTTGAGATAAAAACGAGTAGTTCCGTGAAGAACTATACAGCCTATTTTCATATATCCTACTTATGATAATTGCCTCTATCAACATACAAAATTTCAGTTTGATTGCTGTAACAGATTCGTAGATATTGAGAACCAACTACATATTTCGGATGGTCGCCATGTTGGATTTTATATATGTAGGTCCTAGAGTTATGTACTGTTATATGAAGATTATTGTGTACGTGTAGCATTCAAACTTCAATCGCATGATTAGGACACAAGAAGTAACAAGGAGATTTTAAAATTTCGCACAGCTGCTATCTTGTGGTTATGGAAACAATTGAAATAAATTAGATGCCAGTGGATTAACATTCGTATAAGGATTTACTGTACCAAGTTTCACTGCACTCGGATGGTTAAATTGCGAGAAACGTCCATGAGAATATTTATATTTCGCGTCGCCGCCATGTTGGATTTGTGATCACCAGGTTATTTAAAGTCCTATAGGTGAACTTAAGTTCATAGCCCCTATGAACATAAAAATTTCAGTTTGATTGCTATAATAGATGCGTAGATAATCAGAGCCGCCTAAATATTTCGGATGGTCGCCATGTTGGATTGTTATATGTGTAGGCCATAGAGTCATGTACCATTAAAGGAAAATTATTGCGTAGGTTCATTATTCAAACTTTCACTTCGATCGCATGATTACGACACAAGAAATAAGAACTTAATTTTAAAATTCGCAAAGCCGCCATCTTGAGATTATGTAAACAATTGAACTAAATTAGATACCAGTGTATTGCAATGTGTATAAACATTTCCTGTACCAGATTTCATTGCGTTTGGAGCATTGAATCGCGAGAAAGGTCTATTTAAAATTTTCAAATTCGCTTGGCCGCCATGTTCGTTTTGTAGTTAACCGGTTTTTGAATGTCTTATAGATTAAATTCCAATAGTGCCCTTTATCTTCGTACACAATTTCAGGGTGATACCACTAATAGTTTCAGAGATATAGAATGCCGGTGAGATATTTCGCACATCCGCCATCTTGTGTTTATGTAAACAATTGAACGAAGTTAGATGTCGGTGCATTACAATGTGTATACACATATACTGTACCAAGTTTTATTGCGTTTGGTTGCTTACATCGCGAGAAACGTCTATTTAAAAGTCGCAAATTCGTGTGGCCGCCATGTTGGTTTTGTAGTTACCAGTTTTTCAAAAGTCACATAGGTGAACTTCTAGTAGTTCCCTTTATCACCGTAAAAAATTCCAGGGTGATATCGGGAATAGTTTTGGAGATATTGAATGCTGGTGAAATATTTCGCACAGCCGCCATGTTGGATTGGTGAGACGTAACAAAATTTGAAGGGCACGGTCGGGGTCGTCCGGAATAGTGCTATGACCTTACGGAGTTTCATTGAAATCGCTCCACACCTCTCACACACACACACACGCGCACACATACACGGACAAAAGGTGATCTCATAAGCCTATTGTTTTCAAAATTGAAAATAGGCTAAAAATATTATTATGGTCACATAGTAGAAACACCAAACGCCCCTGATAAAGTACTAAGAATTGATCACTAATTACGGCAATAAAATTTCGTCTAATACTACCCAGTAGTTTCTACGAAATAGGAACATGAATTTATTAAATACTAGCAGTAGTACCCGGCTTCGCCCGGTGGAATGATGATAATGTTTTAAGGTCTCCTTAGAAATATAATGGACTTAAAATCTAAGTCATTTGCCCCCAAAGACAATGAGGGAGTAATATCTAGGTCATTTGCCCTTTTGATAAGGATGATAATAAAAACTACTGTTGAATTGACACGTCAAACTTACAAACTACCGTAATAGAAATACATATTTCAAAATTCACAGGCGAGGAAGACTTATTGTGTGTGGTGATTAATGGTGTAATGGGCGTAACATCTACTGTAGGTCATTTGCTCTTATGATGAGGATGATAAGGGAATCTACTACCGGTATTGAATTGACACTTCAACGTATAATGTACACAATGTACTGTAATAAAAATAACTATATGGCGGCTTCGGTGGCGTATTTGGTAGCATGCTGAGCTTCTATGCCCAAGATAGCGGGTTCAAACCCGGCCGAAGCCTACGGATATTTTAAGAGCGTTAAAAATCCGTCAGTATGCCTTTCTTCGGAGGAGAAGTAAAGCCGGCGGTCCCATGTCAGATTTATGGCATGTTAAAGAACCTTCCACTAATTACACCTGTGTGAAGCTAAATTGGATAGGTAAACAACGCGCATAGATGTCTACGTCCGTTGCCAAGAGCCGACTGCAGTGGCGTCTAGTAGCCAAGTTCCGAACTTGGCCTAGTAGTCGTTGATGGTGGCGCTTGGCGGCAAAAGTACGAACTATTTGAAGAATTCTAAGTTGCAGTTTGTACTTAAATTACAAAACAGATAACACACACTAATACAGTCATCACAATTAACACCGGTTATCAGACAGATTCTACACACACCCAAAGTACACGGGGCTACATGACCGCGTTGTCGCAGCCCCTAAACTTAAGAACCAACCAACCAAAAATAAATATTTTAAAAATCACAGTCGAGAAAGACTTTATGCGGCGGTGATTATTGGTATGATGCGCGTAACATCTAGGCCATTTGCACTTATGATGATAATAATAAGGTAATGAAAAAATGACTACTAAACGAACATGGTGTTATTTTAAAACTGATATAGGTAATTCAGGTGTCTAGCTTCGATGTCTTCCAAAGTCTCAACCTTATTTTCTGGCTTAGGCCTGTACTGGATGCGTCTAGTGAAAGAGCGTACTGCTCGGCAAAGACAAAGAATATAGGTCCAAGCTGCACGAACCTGAGATGATCGCAGATGATGACGAAATATGATGAAACACGTTCGGGGTTCCCCGTCCTATACAGATTGACCGGGAATCACTCACTGTTTCGCAACGGCCCTGTGCTGGCATCAGCATAGACAGCAGGAGATAACACGGTGGGCTCTGGAAAGTACACTCAAGTCACCTCGCGATGAATCAGCAAGCTATTCTCACAACTGACCCCCCCCCAGGGTCTCACAACTTGTGGGACGTGGGTTGGCGACCACGGAACCCCAGCTGAGTCTGGCATCGCTTCTACTTCCTGGTGCCGGGCTCATTTCAGTTCTCTTTCCTGTCGGCCTCCCTTGGTCAACTCTTGTTCTCTTCCGACCCAGACTGTATTAGGGTATCCGAGGGCTAGGGAGTCTTTCAATTTCCCGCCTTAATTGGCTTTGTCTCATCTTTCCTGATACCCTCATTCTTCGAGGGGTCTGCCTTCTTTTCCTTTTCATAATATCTCCTGTCTTCTGCTCAAGGCCCTCAAAGAGGCAGGGTG
Organism: Meconema thalassinum; assembly: GCA_946902985.2. Classification (NCBI taxonomy): domain Eukaryota; kingdom Metazoa; phylum Arthropoda; class Insecta; order Orthoptera; family Tettigoniidae; genus Meconema; species Meconema thalassinum. The sequence continues at coordinate 191,856,110 of OX336388.2, read as the reverse complement.
TTTGTAGACCCACCACTTCTGGTACACCCTCAAGGGCTCATGACTGGTGAGTTAGGAAGCTGGCAACCCCGAGGAATTCCTGAGCTACATGCAGGGAATGGAGTGGTAGGCCTATGTCAGAAATTTCAAGTGGACAGTGTTACGCATCGGGTTCCAAAGGGTAAGTAAGTATACACACTTTGTTTTCGATCGGTGAACGATGTAGATTTGTACCAAAGGGCCTTAATGCGGGAAATGGAGTGGTCTATCCGAAATTTCGAGTGAACAGTGTTACTCGTCGAGTTCCAAACGGTAATTATGTAAAATCTGGTTGAGATCGGTGAAACTGTGTAGTTTTGTGCCAAGGGCCAAAATGCAGGGAATGGAGTGGCCTGTCCAAATTTTAAAGTGGACAGTGTTACTCATCATCATCATCATCTTGTACAGTTTCCAGCCCCAGGCTGGGTCTGTTTGGAACATCGGGTTACTCATCGGGTTCCAAAGGGTAAGTATACACATTTTGTTTTCGATCGGTGAACGATGTAAATTTGTGCCAAAGGGCCTAAATGCGTGAAATGGAGTGGTCTGTCCGAAATTTCGAGTGGACAGTGTTACTCGTCGAGTTCCAAAGGGTAATTATGTAAAATATGGTTGAGATCGGTGAAACGGTGTAGTTTTCTGCCAAAGGGCCAAAAAGCAGGGAATAGTGTGGTCTGTCCGAAATTTAAAGTGAACAGTGTTACTTGTCGGGTTCTACGGGTAAGTATATAAAATTGGGGTCAGATCGGTGAAACGGTGTAGATTTGTGCCAACCAGCCTAAATGCAAGGGATGGAGTGGCCTCGCCGCAATTTCAAGCAGACAGTGTTAGTCGCAGTGTTCCAAAGGGTAAATATACAAACTTTGGTTGAGATCGGTGAAACGGTGTAGATTTGGGACAAAGGGCCTAAATGCAGGGAATGGAGTGGTCTGTCCGCAATTTCAAGCAGACAGTGTTACTCGCTGGGTACCAAAGGGTAAGTTTCCGAATATTGGTTCTTATCGGTGAAACGGTGTAGTTTTGTGCCAAAGTGCCTAAATGCAGGGAATGGGGTGGTCTGTCCGAAATTTTAAGTGGACAGTGTTACTCGCAGGGTTCCAAAGGGTAAGTATACAAAGTTTGGTTCAGATCGGTGAAACGGTGTAGATTTGTGCCAAAGGGCCTAAATGCAGGGGATGGAGTAGCCTCTCCGCAATTTCAAGCAGACAGTGTTAGTCGCAGTGTTCCAAAGGGTAAATATACAAATTTTGGTTGAGAACGGTGGAACGGTGTAGATTTGGGCCAAAGGGCCTAAATGCAGGGAATGGAGTGGTCTGTCCGCAATTTCAAGCAGACAGTGTTACTCGCAGGGTTCCAAAGGGTAAGTATACACAATTTGGTTCAGATCGGTGAAACGGTGTAGATTTGTGCAAAAAGGGCCTAAATGCAGGGAATGGCGTGGTCTGTCCGAAATTTCAAGCAGACAGTGTTACTCGCAGGGCACCAAAGGGTAAGAATACGAATTTTGGTTCTGATCGGTGAAACGGTGTAGATTTGGACCAAAGGGCCTAAATGCAGGGAATGGGGTGGTCTGTCCGAAATTTTAAGTGGTCAGTGTTACTCGCAGGGTTCCAAAGGGTAAATATACAAATTTTGGTTGAGATCGGTGAAACGGTGTGGATTTGGACCAAAGGGCCTAAATGCAGGGAATGGGGTGGTCTGTCCGAAATTTCAAGTGGACAGTGTTACTCGCAGGGTTCCAAAGGTTAAATATACAACTTTTGGTTCAGATCGGTGAAACGGTGTAGATTTGTGCAAAAGGGCCTAAATGCAGGGCATGGGGTGGTCTGTCCGAAATTTAATGTTGACAGGGTTACCCGCAGGGTTCCAAAGGGTAAGTATACATATTTTGGTTCAGATAGGTGAAACGGTGTAGATTTGTATACATAACAGACAGACAGACAGACAGACAGACAGACAGACAGACAAACTTTGTGCTTTATATATATAGATAGAAGATAGATAGACTAGCAGTAGTACCCGGTTTCGCCCGGCGGAATGATGATAATATTTCAGTCTCCTTAACACTCAACGTCATAAATTATATTTATTTATGTATTTATTTCTTACATTATCAAACTCAGTGACAATGTTTATACTTAATTCACTAAGGGAAGGCTCTGTAAAATAATGATCATTCTCGTGATATTTGTCTTCAGTCCGAGTCGAGATATGTCGTTAGCGGTCCTAGAATTCGTGACATCTCAGTCGTAGAAGACTATGTGTTGGTGATTAGAAATATAATGGACTTAAAATCTAGGTCATTTTCCCCCAATGACGTTGAGGGCGTAACATCTAGGTAATTTGCCCTACTGATCAGGATGATATTGAAAATTACTACATAACTGACATATGAAACTTAGAAAATAATAGAAAAAGTTATTTTAGGACTCACATTTCGGGAAAGACTTGATTATTTTTTGCCAAACAGCTCCCACTTAGATCGCTATCTGGTTAAAAGTTTCATCTTGTTAAGGTTTAAACTGTACGATAAATGTCTGAAGCAATTCCTCAAAGAGAAGCTTCCAGAAAGCTGCACGAACCTGAGAATATCGCAGATGATGACGATATATGATGACAGACGTTCGGGGGGGAGGGGGGGTTCCCGGTCCTATTCACATTGACCGGTGAATCACTCATTCTTTCGTAACACTACAGTGGATTGAGCAAAGACCCTGTATGAACATCAGCATAGTCAGCAATACCAGGTAACACGGCGGGGTCTGGACATTTCTCTCATGTCACCTCGCGATGAATCAGCAAGCTATTCTCACACCTGCCCCCTCCACCCCCTCCACCCACCAGGGTCTCACAACTTGTGGGAAGTGGGTTTGCGACCACGGGACCCCAGCTGAGTCCGGCATTGCTTCTACTTACTGGTGCCGGGCTCCTTTCAGTCCTCTTTCCTGTCAGCCTCCCTTGGTCAAACTCTTGTTCTCTTCCGACCCCGATGGTATCAGGGTATCCGAGGCCTAGCGACTCTTTCACTTTCCCGCCTTAATTGGCGCTTGTCTAATCATTCCTGATAGCCTCATTCTTCGAGGTGTCAGCCTTCTTTTTCTTTTCTTAATATCTCATGTCTTCTGCTCAAGACCCTCAAGGAGGCAGGGTGTGTGTAGCCCCATCACTTCTGGTGCACCCTGGATAGTGCTACATGCTCAAGGGCTCATGGCTGGTGAGTTCGGGAGCTGGCAACCCTGAGGGTTTCCTGAGCGGGTCCGGTTTTACCCCTTCTTTCTATTGCCTTTGGGACGGACCCTGTCCTCTTTCCGGGAATGGAGTGGTCTGTCCGCAATTTCAAGCAGACAATGTTACTCGCAGGGTACCAAAGGGTAAGTATACACATTTTGGTTCTGATCGGTGAAACGGTGTAGATTTGTGCCAAAGTGCCTGAATGCAGGGAATGGGGTGATCTGTCCGCAATTTCAAGTGGACAGGGTTACCCGTAGGGTTCGAAAGGGTAAGTATACAAATTTTGGTCCGGATCGGTGAAACGATATAGATTTTTGGCAAAGGGCCTAAATGCAGGAAATGGGGTGGTCTGTCTGAAATTTTAGGTGGACAGTGATATTCACAGGGTTACAAAGGGTAAGTATACACATTTTGGTTCAGATCGGTGAAACGGTGTAGATTTGAGCCAAAGGGTCTAAATGCAGGGAATGGAGTGGTCTGTCCGAAATTTCAAGCAGGCAGTGTTACTCGCAGGGTTCCAGACGGTAAATAACAAATTTTGGTTGAGATCTGTGAAACGGTGTAGATTTGGGCCAAAGGGCCTAAATGCAGGGAATGGAGTGGTCTGTCCGCAATTTCAAGCAGGCAGTGTTACTCGCAGGGTACCAAAGGGCAAGTAACAAATTTTGGTTCTGATCGGTGAAACTGTGTAGATATGGGCCAAAGGGCCTAAATGCAGAGAATGGGGTGGTCTGTCCGAAATTTCAAGTGGACAGGGTTACCCGCAGGGTTGCAAAGGGTAAGTATACAAATTTTGGTTCAGATCGGTGAAACGGTGTGGATGTTTGACAAAGGGCCTAAATGCAGGAAATGGGGTGGTCTGTCCGAAATTTTAAGTGGACTGTGTTATTCACAGGGTTACATAGGGTAAGTATACAAATTTTGGTTGAGATCGGTGAAACGGTGTAGATTTGGGCCAAAGGGCCTAAATGCAGGGAATGGGGTGGTCTGTCGGAAATTTCAAGTAGACAGGGTTACCCGCAGGGCTCCGAAGGGTGAGTATACAAATTTTGGTTCAGATCGGTGAAACGGTGTGGATTTGTATACATAACAGACAGACAGACAGACAGACATTGAGCTTTATATATATATATAGATAGATTAACATTAAGATGATAGGCCAATGGAACTCCCCTTTTGCATTGTAATAATATTCAACTCTTTATAGGTTAGTGGTCTATATATTAACCAATTTATATTGCCAATGATGCTGAAGGTTGAATCTTTCAGACATATACCAACACATTGTATTTTGGAAGTGTTAGTATTACTAAAAACCAACTATTATATCTTTATCTCCTTGACCTAAAGTATATGAAACATTTTTTTGTAAATAAAAACAATTAAAATTAAAATGTTTTAAAAATAGTAGGCCTAATAAAATTATAATTAAAATAAATAAGCTCATAAAAATAAAATTATTATACTTTTATATCCTTAATTTTTACAACATTAAAATGTTAAAGAAAATAAAAATAAAAACTATTAATTAATATTAGGGTGAAACAATTAAAATAAATTAAAATAAATATAAATAAAATATCTGCAATAATATTCTGCCCTCTAAAGGGTTAAATCATTTTGAACTTCTTTGAAACAATTATTATTTTTCCTTTATTTTTCCGAAAGTAGTTAAATAGTTGTTTCTATTATCTAATCTCGATAAATGACTGGAAAAGGCAATTCTCCCCTTTCCCATCGTGTCTATTATTGAATCACTGCAATAAGCAACAATCTCCATTGTCCATCCACCTGATGATTTGTTCTGTCAACCTTCTACAGTTGATCTGTCGTTGTTTAATTTTAATAGTGTTCCACAAGCGTAAGTTGCTTTAACGACGGAACAGTAATGTTGAAATTTAGCATTTCTTCTTGTGTGTAAGTATTGATGCTTTTGAGCTCTGGTGTTGGAGAAGGATACTGCGTATTCCTTGGACAGTCAAGGAGACAAATGTATGGGTAATTCAAAAAATCAAGCCAGATCTGTCTCTTGAAGCACTGATAACACGATTACAGCTGTCATAATTTGGACACTTTATGAGACGTTCTGATTCGTTGGAAAATACAATTATGCTTTGAAAGGTAAAAGGGTCTCTGAGACGAGGGCGGCCAGCATTGAGATGGATCGACTCCATCAAATTCAACATGAATATGTCGGTGAAGGATCTGAAGTACAGTATATGGCTGAAGACCGAATCATATGGAGACAGTCCATCCATGCAGTTGCTAGAAGTCGACACCGACTTGATGGCACCTATCATCATCATCATCATCATCATCATCATCTTTGTATGTTCGCCAAGTAATTCCTTGTGCTTTTATTTAAATGTAAATATTCTACTTTCTATTGACGACTTTTCATTGGAGTTCCGAGTGAGAATTTCACCAAGATATTAAAACTTATTTACAATGTTAATTTGTTTGTTACTGTTTAATAGAATAGATTGTGCTGAAGGTTGCCATTATTTCTGTTTTCTCCTATGAAATTTGTAATCCAAGTTTCAAGTTCTCTAGTTGAAATTTAGCTTCTCGTATATCATTTGCAAGATCATCTGCGAATGCTAAGCAATGTAGTTTTGTATCTTTGCCAATCTTGACATCATAGACCATTCTTCCTTGATTCTTTCCAATATACAATTAAACAATAATGGTGAGAGTCCATCTCCCTCTTGTAATAAGGTCAAATAACAATTGGGCTATGTATTAAATGTATTACAATATACCTATATAGAATACACCATTTCGTTCAGAGAACACATATTTTTAAACAAATCAAATAATCAAATTTTGACCCTCTCCCCCTCGGAATGACTTCACTTAGAGAGCAGGGGTTCCCAACCACCAACCGGTTAGGGGTGCGCCAAAAATAAACGGTCATGGCGCACATGTTTAGGCGGGTACACACTTACGAGCGACTGGCGAGCCGAGTGGCTCATGAGCCGCTCGAGGAAAAAGTAAATGCCCGAGCCTTCTATGAGCATTATTTGAGCCATAATGCTCGCGAGCAGATTCAGTCATTGTGTGTTGTTTACACGTGCAAAACGGATGTCTTCCGAACAAAAAACTCTGCTTGCTGTGATGGTTGAGAGTGGCGCTGCTATGATGATGGCCAATTTAAATGAAAATGAAAAGAAACCCCGTCGGTGTTGGTGCAATGAACTGTACAAAAGACGAAGTGGGTCAGAATTATTGTTGGACATGAAGTTCCAGATCGTTAGTGGTCAGTATAACATTTTCACACGGATGTTGCCTACTGACTTTGAGACTTGACTAAGCAGAATAGGTCACAAAATCTCGAAACGGGAAACAATCATATCTTCACTCTCCGATTTCGGCTCAAGACGGGTTCACAGAAGCTGGTACAGACTTGCGAACACGTATCTCTGCCGTCCACACTGACACTGAGGATTCCTTTGTGCTCGCTGTAAAAACCGACTTCAACCGGCTCAGATTGAGTGGCTCATGGTCGGCTCGAACTAGGCTCGGAAGCCCGTACACACTGCCGAGGCTGGTAGAGTGAGCGACTCATGAGCCGCTCAGCTCGCAAGTGTGTACCCGCCTTTTCCATCGTACGTCTCAGTCGTAATGTACCGCTGCGCAGTGCACACACGTCAATGTTAATGCTCCCACCCCACCCCAACCCCAGTCACTTTCATCGCTGCACTGCTATTGTCTTGATTTGTCATTTTTTTTTGTCAAACTAATCGCTAGAATTAATTCGTTTTCGTTAGCATAGAATGACATAGAACTGACCATGATAGCCATCCAAAGTTTTCTTTCCATTATTTCTCTACCTTACAAAATGTAACCAAACTATCAGTTTTAACCTAGCTGCTTCATCCTATCTAGTTTCACTTCCACATCTCTTCTATTCCACGCTGTTTTTATAAAGACTTACTTTTTTCATGTTTTTCTCACTTAACAAATTTTGTAACAGATCTGTTTTTTTCTAATTTTAAATTTGTGAGCTTTAGATAGAAGAATATTTTTAGAATCCTTTGTTATGGCAAACTTATATTAAGTGTATGTTCTTACACCTTTTCATGACGTAAATAACACTGAGGAAGGACACAATGTGACTGAAGCCTGTACAATATTAAAGTGCTTTAGACTATATGAGTCGTCAAGTTGCAAAACTCGTTTAAGCCACTTGTGAATAAGGATCATGTCATAAAATTATTTATTTAGTAAGGTTAATTTATTTTATTTTATTTTACTTTATTTTATTTTATATTGTTCTATTTTGTTTTGTTTATTTATTTTTTCGTTTGATTTTGTTTTGTTTTGTTTTATTTTATTTCGTTTAATTTTGTTTTAAATTGTTTTGTTTTGATTTTGTTTTGTTTATTTTGTTTTAATTTATTTTGTTTTATTTTGATTTTCCAGAAAACAAGCATAAAACCAAAAACAAACAAAAAAAACACGAAGAAAAAAGCAAAATTCAAAAACAAAAGCAAACGCAGAAAACAAAAAGCAAGAAATACAAAGCAAAAAGCAAAATTCAAAAAAAAGCAGAAAATAAACACAAAACCAAAAACAAGATAGAAAAGCAAAAAGTAAAATTCAAAATCAAAAGCACAAAGCAAACACAAAACCAAAAACACAAAGCAAAAAGAAAAAAACTAGAAAACAACAAACACAAAAGATGCGTGAGGAAAAGTTCAGAGAAACGTTTCTCATGAAAATGATCCTTATTCACAAGTGGATTAAACGAGTTTTGCAACTGGACGTCTCAATATCGACTTATGGTTATATACATCTTATTATAATTGGTTTTCAATAAAATCAAAATAAAAAAATCGTATATATTGCAGTTGCTTATTTTCCTCAGCTAAATGTTTGAACATCTTTATTTGCACAAGTAAATAAAAGTAAAATTGAAAATTATATTTACCATTTTCTTGAAGTGAAATGCCTACCAACAGCAAACAAATAATATATTGAAAATATTAGTTACACTGTATTGAAAAACTTAAGTTATAAATAGTTGAAAGTACATTTTTATGATTAATATTTTTATTAAGTTACCGTTTGTAAATATTGCCCGTAAAATATTAAACATTTTAAAAGTTTACCTTTTAGGGGGATGCTATTTTAGATAAACTTATCTGGTTATGTGTGCGATGCAGTAACCTGGCCACTGTCCACACTGGACTGAATGATTGCCCCTGTCCGTCTCCAATCGCTAAAGTAACGCTATTGACCTTGAACTTGTCCTTCTGTTTCAGACAAGGACTTCAAGGAGAAGCTCATCCGCAATGTGAAGAAGGAGGTAAGTGTTGCTGTATTGTCTTTCATGGTGGTCATCGGCTAACCTGAGCTATTGTGGTAGTGTGTATTTGTGATCTTTAAGTTAGAAACCATCCCAGAGTTTTATAGTTTGATATCTCGTAGTAATAATTATTTACCGAACGAACTTACTATAATTTACACGTAATTTTTTCTCGTAAATTTCTAAATTGGAATTTTTCTATATCTGCCACTTAAACGTCTTTATCTCGAAGAGCATTTTTTACAGTCCAACTTGTCCCTTTCGAAGGTTCTAATTCGGATTTTCCACCGATTACTGCAGTTGAGCCAACCGTGTGTAACTTGTATAACCGGTTTACATATTGTGTGACTAATTTAAGTCGAATTGTATTGCTCTTTTTATTAGATAGTTTCTTTTCTTTTATCCTTGAGTATTTTTATGTACCTGTTGTAGTTTCTCCTTTACTTCTTTAACAAGGCAGAACATGTAGGTTATGTTCAGCGCTTATACATTGACATCATTTGAAAACGGGAAGTTGCATATGGTTGAGTTGAGTTCACAGGACTTACTTTCAATTGTTGCCGCTTTCTGCTCTAACCGCCAGTTTCATTGCCGTGTTTAAGCGTCGCAGAAAACACATTATATTTTGCGACCTGTAGGCTTATTTCACAAATGTAATGTTTTTGCTACGTATGTCAATAAGTTGAATTTATTTTGACGTGTAGAGCAGACGCAAGAAAAGCTTGCCGAAACTCAACGGTGCGCAGAGACAAATATCAATCGGCGTATTTTAATGCTCATTGCGGGGCTCCTGTGTTTCTCCCGAATGCTGATTACCGGGCTCACTGCTCACTCCATCCTTCAACAAAGCGGGTCGCACCGAGACGCGGTCTACAGCTGTAAACCAAGCGTAAACCCAGTCACAGTTCAGCCTGCCAAGCCTGGGCAGACGATCTGTTCAGAACTGCTGCTAGCGAGCTACTGCCGCGAAGTGGGAGGGGCGTTGTATGTCATTACCGAGCACACCCGAACCCCCGAACATGGCCGAAGATCTGCGCAGTATTCTTCGGCAAGCTTTTCGTGCGTCTCCTCTACTGACGATTCGAGATATCGAACTTCGACTGTTGCAACTGTGGCAACGAGATTGAAACTCTCCCTCATGTGCTTGGGTTCTGCAATATGGAGAGTCTCTGCGTAACAAGACATCACTCTCAGAGAAGGGGCAGATGACCTCGTAGTTCCGCCCCTTAAAACAACAATAACTACAACTACTACTCTCAGTGAGATCCATCCTTGCGGCGAGTCTGAGGGATGTTGACTTCGTGGTGCATGAAGCCACGCAAGTAGCATTCACATCATGGCCTACAAGGAGGATAAAACAAGGGTTATGTATTGATCCAACCGTGCGTTTTGAAACACATGCAGAGCAGCCAGATGAAGTGAATCTATATAATAAAAATGAATCGCTAAATGTGTTGCTAAGCGCAAAACTCAAGAATGGCAGGACCAATTCGGCTATTTTTTTCAATATTCTTTTAAGCCTGAAGAAGGTTTTATGGCGAGAAAAATTGAAAAAAGTGCCCGTAAAACGAAAAATCCCATTTTTCAGTGCCTAACAATGCGTTGCTATTGTTATTGGTATGGTGTCAGTAGCACAGTTTGCCAACAGATATCACCACGGACAGAGTCAAGTTGCGATTGCTATTAGTGAATGTTCGAGGACCAACATCATTCCAACATTTACGAACTGTTAATGGTGAATTGTGTGGCTCTTACAGAGAAGCCTGTCTACGTTTGCAACTGTTAAAAAATGACGCTAATTGGAATCAAACTCTCAATGATGCTGCAATTTCTTCACAAACTCATCAAATACGAACATTTTTTTTCTAATATCAACATTCTTCCCATATAAACCAATTGATTTATGGATAAAATACAAAGATGTTATGTGTGACGATGTCTTGCATCAAATGCGCATTACAACAGGAAGTCCACATTTACAAATCAGTGAAGAAATGTACAACGAAGCGTCGATATCAATTGAGAACATGTGCTTGATGATGTCAAACAAAGTATTAGCTCAATTAGGCATGTCCGCACCCAATCGCCCGATGCACCATGCTTTTAAACACGAGTTGCAACGCGAAAATATGTACGATCTCGATGCTGTAAGAGAATCAGTCCGAAAAAATCTCCCACTGTTGAACCAACAACAAAAGTATGTATTTGATACTCTTATGAAACTTGTAAATGGGAGAACAGGAAAAGCTGTTTTTAATTTCATTGATTTTAGTAAAATTTTGAAGGACTCTGCAATGGCGAAGGTTTTGCAGCAATGTAAATTTATAGTGTGGAATGAATGTACGATGGCACATAAGAAATCTTTGAGTAGTTTTTTTTTTCGTGTGGCCTCTTGAGAGGCCGACTGCAGGTCTTTCTATTCGACGCCCGTGGGCGACCTGCGCGTCGGGATGAGAGATGGAATGGATGAAGATGAATGCAACTGGGCAAGGATGTGGAAGGAATCGGCCGTGGCCTATCAGAAGGTACCGTCGCAGCATTTGCCTGGTGTTGAAAATGGGAAACCACGGAAAACCATTTCAAGGGCGGCCGACGGTGGGGCTCGAACCCACGCGTCTACCGAGTCAGCAGAGAGCTTGGTCCCATGACCTAATGCTGCGCTTTAGCCAGCTGCGCCACTGCTGTCGGTTTTGAGTAGTGATATGCTGATATATTTTCGAGCATTTCCTTAGTCACTATGAAGATATTAATACTGCAGCTACTGAAAAAATATAGTTTCTCAGTAACTTTTGGTAGCAGTAGAAAATTAACTCATTTCATGTTGATGTAGTGATTTGCATTATTCTTATTTTTGCGTGCAGTACAGACTGAATTGGAGTTCAATATATTGTCATTTATTTTGACAGAACGACGTCTGTCGGGCCATCTAGTAATGAATAGAAGGATATTTACGAGCCTACAGTCCCTTTCTACAAGGAAAAATACCGCCTTCAAGAAAACGAAGTTATTGGGTTAGTAGTGGGGGCCCGGGAAGCAATACCTTCTCTTTTTGCTGCAACGTGTAGAAAATTTCGGATCTCCTATACCACCATAGCAGTAACAGCCCTTAAAGGATCTATTAGTATTTTGAGAATCACTTATTTTCGTAAATTATGACCATTTTAAGACTGAACAGTTGTTTTAATTATTTATTTTTAGTTTCGGGTTGCCCACTCTTCAGGTTTTTTTTTTCTAATTTATTAAGTATGAAATACATTTCGTGGTTTATTATTTTCTCCTTCGTTCACCTTATTATGCTTGTTAAGCTTGTAATAGTTTGGTTTCGTATGTTATATAAATTTCCGGGAGGGCGTCAATTCATAGATAGAATACTACGAATGAATATTAACTTAATAGACACACAGGAACTCATTCATCTCAGGAATGGGGTGATTTTAACACCAATCAGGACACTACAATAAACAGGGCAGATTAATATACGCTGCAACATAGCCTTAATTCATTGGAATGCTACGGTAGGCCTTCTTACGAATTAGAAGAATAAAGGTATGTAATATATAAGTTGAAACAGTGATGCTGTCACAATAACCTATAATTTCCAACTTATATAGCATCAATTGATTTATCATTTTATTCTGGTTTTCTTCTTCGGATAATCTTTATTAGAAGCTGTCGTCATATAACCAATACGACGTATTAAATAAGACAGAATAACTTAAATTTTATCTTCCTTCTCGATTAGCTTTCATACACTATCTTGTTTATATCCGTAATAACCTCTAACAACTCTCTTCATTCATTTCTTACACTTCTGTTCAACTCCCATTGTCTCTCTTTCTCTATGGAATTTTTAAGAGTTACCACTCCTATTCCACTAGTTCAAGTTACAAACACCTAAGCGCTCCATCCCGCGCTAGCCATTTTGCTTCTTAAACTAGCAACACTAGCCACAAACGCAAAGAACACCGAGCCTACCATATACATATGTATCACTGCTTACACGATTTCGGTAAATAATACAAGCTTTGTACATTAGCAGCCTTGCAAGTCGAGGAAGCAAATGAAATGAAATGAAATGAATTATCTTTTGGCATTGAGGCATTTCACATGGTCCCACATGATCTCCTGTTACATAACCTTGAAATTTTGGGGTCTTGATAAGAGTGGTAATCTGGATCCGGGACTTTCTCCATATCAGAACCCAGACAGTCAAAGTGGGAGAAGTATTTTCGAAAGATACAAAAGTCACGTCTGGAGTTCCACAAGGAACTGTAGTTGGGCCATTGTTGTTTCTTCTATGTATGAACGACCTGGCAGAATCCCTTAAATTGGACGTCAGACTATTCGCTGACGATTGTGTCGTATAATTATAGAAAAGTTAAAAATCAAGTTGACACTGTGCTCTTACAACAAGATTTGGGACGTACAGGATGCTGGGTTATCCGAAATAACTAAGTGCAAAAGTACTAAATACCAGTCTCTCACTAACAGCAGTGAAGGAGAAATATTTGATTATTCATGGTCATCGAAAAATAATGCCGAGATCTTAAAGAATTGCTATAAAAACTATTACAGGTAATGTGAAAAATGCGTGGAAATGATAACATTTTTCTTTCATACCCTAGTAAGTTTCAATGTGAAGCCTCCGTGGCTTTGACGGCAGCACGCCGGCCTCTCACCGCTGGGTCCGTGGTTCAAATCTCTGTCACTCCATGTGAGATTTGTGCTGGACAAAGCGGAGGCAGACAGGTTATTTTCCGGGTACTCCGGATTTCCTTGTCACAGTTTTATTCCAGCAACACTCTCCTCTATTATTTCATTTCATCTGTCTTTCATTTAATCATAGCCCCAGGGGAGTGCGACAGGCTTCGGCAGCCGGCACAGTTCATATCCCCGGCGCTAGATGGAGCTTCATTCATTCCATTCCCTGACCCAGTCGATCGACTGGAAGCAGGCTGTGGATTTTCATTTTCAGTAAGTTTCAATGTGAACACCGTTTGTTGCTCTGCAGACAACTAATGTCTGTCAATGTGTGGTGCGGGTTACTTCATGACCAAGTTATTGGACCTTTTTTGTTTTTCATTGAAAAAACAATTACCTTGACATGCTTGAACAGTTTGTGTACGCTCAAATAGAAGATATCGGACGAGTCGAGTCATGCAGCTATCTCGGGATTACTATACATAAAAGGTTACAGTGGGGGTGAACACGTTGCTGACAAGGCGCAAAAGTCATATTTCGTTATGAGAAACATGAACGGGAGCAGTATTCAGGCCAAAGAATTGGCTTACAAATATCTTGTGAGAAGTCATCTATATCACTTGCACAGACACCCAGTCCATATTTTGCTGGGCAAATCAAAACCAGACATGAGGGTGGGCATTCTGGTCGATATGGTTCTCCACGGTACTCTGAGCATAATTGATTTGTGGATGTCTTGATTTCAGGCGGTTCATACGGAGTACTCGGGGTTCCCTACTATTTTCTTGTACTCCCGAATCAGAACAGCGTTTGGACGTAGATGTGGTGGCTGAGGCGTTGGTGTAGGCCAGTAATCACTGTCATGCTGGTATTGATTCAACCAAACTGGAGCCTAAAGCAGAACATCTCCCAGGTTGCACCACGAAGCTACTAATTTTGCGTGGAATACAAGTGGGAGTCAGACTGTGTACCATATCTCAGGGGTGCAGCCAACAGAGAATAATGGTAAACTTGTTGGTGAAAATGCACACCAAGAATTATTTGTAGAATTAGGCAACAGAAATAGTCGCTACAGGTGTCATATCCGTCTTGTCATTGCCCGTCGTGGGCGCGATCAAGGACTAACGATCACATCCCCGTACCGGAAGAAACAAAACTCGTAACTTATGACAGAGAAATGGAGGACGTCTTGCCCTTTGACCTTCAGCAAACGTTGTGCGGTCCCTGAGACCACCCTTAAGTTTGTTGGTTTGCTCTGTGCACAGAGTCTCGCCTTCTCAGTACCTTCAAGCTACACAGCTGTTCCGATAACATCTGTTGCATGACAGCCTCGTTGCGTAGTGGCTGTCACCGTGGAGGCCCGGTGTCCATTCCCGGTTCTGCCCTCTGGTGTGAGGGCTTGAACGGGGTACTCTCAACCATCCTGGAATTGGTTTACCGTGGTTTCTCCACTTGTACTCCAGGTAAATGTTGGGGTTGGTACCTACGTTAAGGCCACGGCCGCTTCCTACCCAAACCCTACGTCAATTACAAATACACACACGAGTACAGACATCACAGTGACACAGGTTATCAGACACGCGGCTACATGACCACGATGTCGTAAGGCCCCTAAAGAACCAATAGATTTACAATGACAATCCACAGCCTGCTTCCAGTCTCCGACCGGGTCAGGAATGGAATGAATGAAGCCCCCATCTAGCGGCGAGGATATGGACTGTGCCGGCTGCCAAGGCCTGACGCACTCCTCTGGGGCAATGATTAAATGAATGACAGATGAAATGAAATGATATTGGAGAGTGTTGCTGGAATGAAATGTTGACAGGGAAAACCGGAGTACCCGGAGAAAAACCTGTCTGCCTCCGTTTTGTCCAGCACAGATCTCACATGGAGTGACCGGGATTTGAACCACGGACCCAGCGGTGAGAGGCCGGCGTGCTGCCGCCTAAGCCACGGAGGCTTTAATAGATTTACAATACCTATTATAAATAATAATAATAATAATATCGTATGGCCTCGGGTGCCGGATGCAAGCTTTGTTATTTGGCTCACAAAGAGTAGCTTGCATGTCGAATTTCGTTGTTCCTTGAAGCACCATGAAAGTCAAGGAGGTTAGATATCTAAGCTCCTTGAACACTATAGCGCTTTCTAGTAGAGAAATGAGGAACTTTGTGTTGGCGGAAACTCCTGAGATTAATTTTGCCATTATGAACACGGCCTACTGAATTCAAATGGATTCTTTGACATGCCAACATGGTGTCGTAATTTTTGCCGCCTTTCAAAAAAAATCACTTGCCACGGCCAGGAGCGAACCTGCAAGCTTGGGGTTAGTAGACCGACACGTTGACCACTGACCCACCGTGGCAAGACAATACCTATTCATCCAGTACGGTAGAGCACGCGACAACAGCAACATAACCGAGACAACCTAAATACAACAGGGGAGTTACACAAGCAACATGAACCAGGAACAACATAAGTTAAATAATAAATAACAATCCAAAGTCGAGTTATAGACTTAACGAACAGATGCAATATACTTTGTATGAAGATCACTTAGCAACGTATTGCAATCGACATCACATGAAACTCAAGACAGTAATTTTATTTAGGACTAGCAACCCGCCCCGGCTTCGCCCGGTATCTTGAACGGTTTACCCAGTGTAAGCTTAAAAGGCGCACGGACGGGAGGTCCCAGACGCATTTCAGAAAAGCCGAGGTGAACAGCGAAACTCCAAACATATATACTCTTCTCTGAAGTCTTAACTCGACATGAGTCGACAGATTGATGCTGGATGAAGCTGGGGTGATAGGCTCGCTCGCTCCGAAGCTAGTAATTTATTGTACCACTGAAAGGAGATTGTTGGAAGAAAAGAAAACGTAAAAACACTTATAGTCCGCGATGTATTAAAGATGAAATATGCTGTCGTGAACTGTTTTGTAGAACTATTCATGCTGAACAATTCTTACACTCATAGTGTATTGATATTTTTAACGGTTTACCCAGCGTAAGCTTAAAAGACATATGGACGGCAGTTTTTCTTAGTCTCGATTCACTGAAATCGTTACTGCTCGGCTTCGTTTGGTAATAAATTAATGTTTCTCTACAGAAACTTTCCAGGAGAAATCCTTGACAGAATGGCGAAGACCGCATCAAAATCCATCCAGTGGTTCTCGAGATTACTCGTGACATCCAAGAATCGGCGACTTTGTTTTATACTCGTACTAAGTAGAGATTGTTTATATTTGGAATAGCTTGCCACGGTGGGTGAGTGGATAGCGTTTCGGTCTACTAACCCCAAGATTGCAGGTTCGCTCCTGGCCGTGGTAAGTGAATTTTGAAAGGCGGCAAAAATACGATACGCATGTCATACGATGTTGGCATGTCAAAGAACCCATTTGAATTCAGTAGGCCGCGTTCATAATGGCAAAATTAATCTCGGGAGTTTCCACCAACACAAAGTTCCTCATTTCTCTACTAGAAAGCGTTATAGTGTTCAAGGAGCTTAGATATCTAACCTCCTTGACTTTCATGGTGCTTCAAGGAACAACGAAATTCGACATGCAAGCTACCCTCTGGGTGTCAAATTACAAAGCTTGCACCCGGCAACCGAGGCCATACGATATTATTATTATTATTATTATTATATTTGCAATTGCTTGGTGTAATAAATGAACAACATCTCTCTTAAATTAATATTGTAAGGACGTTCATTTGAATAGTACCGGTATTGTAATCTCATAGATTAGGGCTTATGTTTATAACCTACGTAAGTCAGCTTACAGGAAACAACCCAAGCTGAAGACGACCTCAATGTGGGTCGAAAACATGTTACATTAAAAATATCATAGCCTATTAGTATTGACAGGTGTCATCATTAAGTTTCACAAAAAAAAACAACTAAAACGAAGTATGCTTTATGGTATCTGTTGGCGTAAGTTAGAAGTCACTGCCCAACAGGAAATGTGACCAATCTGGTTGTGTGAGGGGCAGGAGGATGTGACGTGACCCAGCAAGGTGGAACTGGGAGAGCGATAGCCGAGAGTCTCCTCTGCTGGGGTGGCTTCTTACACGATGGCACCTGCTAACTGCCTGTTCTGGGAATATTTATAAATCCGGTGTTTGAAACTCCTCCCAGATTGCATGTACCATGACAAAACTTAGCCAAATATGACTTTACATCACTAATATGAGCGAAATACAGTATGACGAAGACCATAAACATTGCCAAAATATGCATTTACAGGCAAAATAAAGTTCCTTTATTCCTTTAACAGGAACTAATTGCATTTTTTCATGAATGTTCCTTAATGCTCTCGCCTAACGTAAAGAGAGACTTTTCGTAAATAAGGAAATGTTTGATTTTTCGTGGATTCAAGAACATTTTCATTAAACTAAAGTAAATTTTGTAAAACGGAGGAATTGCTTCTAAAATTTGCAGCTTTGTACAGTATGTTGTAAAGTTCTGGGGGAAAAGGGATTTTTTACATTAAGAAAATGTGTTTTAGCAAGAAACTGGAATCAAAGATTTTTCCACTCGGCGGCATCGCAACACTCGTTTAGCTGTTTTATATTCATTGTCTAATACAGAGAAAACTAACAATCTGGAGAGAAATCTAGTCATCATCATATCCAAATCTCGTTCCCGCTATTGGCGGGTCTGGGTGTTGACGAGTCCTCTCCATCTAATTCTGTCTTCCCCGAGTTCAGTTTCAATTTGAGTACAGACACGAACTCGTACACATGATTAGGCTAAGGGTGTCGTCAGATATTTTCAACATTAATGTAAAGCAATGTGACTGGTTAAGAAATCCTTTTTCACCCTCCAGCTCTTATAAACTTCAACTTATCGAAGAGGAGGATGTGGAAGTTTAAAAATGTTACATGAGGAAATGCGTATGAATTTGTCCTGCATCTGACCCGATATAAAGCAGATTTGTAATGATCGCCAAGCCCATAGCAGTCATTGAATTGGAACATCAAGGTGCAAGTTTTGTAGCTGTGAGAAAGGTGTTCAATATCATCTATTATACTTGGAAAATCATATACAGTACAAATAATATGAAAAGTTTAAATTTCTTTTAAAATGAATCTCCTTTGTTAAAATAGTCTATGCTTATAATTAAAACAATTAAATGGGTGTCATGTAGAAGAGCCTCCGTGGCTTAGGCGGCAGCACGCCGGCCTCTCACCGCTGGGTCCGTGGTTCAAATCCCGGTCACTCCATGTGAGATCTGTGCTGGACAAAACGGAGGCAGACAGGTTTTTCTCCGGGTACTCCGGTTTTCCCTGTCAACATTTCATTCCAGCAACACTCTCCACTATCATTTCATTTCATCTGTCATTCATTTAATCATTGCCCCAGAGGAGTGCGTCAGGCCTCGGCAGCCGGCACAGTTCCTATCCTCGCCGCTAGATGGGGCTTCATTCATTCCATTCCTGACCCGGTCGGAGACTGGAAGCAGGCTGTGGATTTTCATTTCAAATGGGTGTCATGTAGAGTACTAATAGTGTGTTGCCATGAGAAAACGTTTGGAAAGCTCCGGCCTAGATGATAAACTCGACACCGGTCGCGAAAGCCCACGATCTCCACCTAGTGAATAAAACCAATTGTGTGTTTACTAATGGAACTGTCGGTTGTGGGTATGTACAAGGAAAGTAGGCTAGATGATGTACAGTTAGAAAGCCAAGGGCCCGTAGATAAAGACGATGCAAAATTGACATTTTGAACATTCTGAAAATTTGCATCACTGCGGAGCCCCTTAAATGCGGCCAGAGAAACTTCACTTCATTCGCACTAATTGCTTACCACGGTGGGTGAGTGGTCAACATGTCGGTCTAATAACCCCAAAGCTTGCAGGTTCGCCCCTGGCTGTGGTAAGTGATTTTTGAAAGGCGGCAAAAATTACGACACCATATCATACGATGTTGGCATGTCAAAGAATTCAGTAGGCCGTGTTCATAATGGCAAAATTAATCTCGGGAGTTTCCGCCAGCACAAAGTTCTACTAGAAAGCGCTATAGTGTTCAAGGAGCTTAGATATCTAACCTCCTTGACTTTGATAGAGCTTCAAGGAACAACGAAATTCGACATGCAAGCTACCCTTTGGGTGTCAAATAACAAAGTTTGCACCCGGCACCCGAGACCATACGATATTATTATTATTATTATTATTATTATTATTATTACTATTATTATTCGCACTAATTTATCATATTTCTGGCAAAATGAGCCCATGAAAAATCTGAACTTTCCTTAACTTTCGTACCTTAAAATACGGGTACTGACCTCAAACATTCTCCCTGTGCCAATATTGCTGTAATCGGGAAAGACAGGAGACTTAGGAATGATCCGCCAATCAATACACATTCTATTCAAAATTCGGTCCAACAATTGCACCTTCTTCTGCAAAATTAGAATCAAACCTTAAGAAACTAATCTAATAAAACTAAGAGTTGATAAAGTAAGATATATACAGGATTCATTTAATTTAATCATGTCAGATAACATACAGTATAATATTCACATAAAAGAATCCAGTAATTGGTACTAAAGCCATACATACATTTCTTCGTACAGTGGCTACTTTCATATGTTCTACATTTATACAAAATTTAAATGCAATGTGACCAGTATCCAGCCAGTTTGGTGGCAGATGAGGAGATGGTCCATGGTCTGTTCTTCACCGCATTTGCATAATGTAGTCACACTTGTATCCCCACTTTTTTAGGTTGCTTAGGTTGCCGGGACGTCTTCAATAGACCGGGCAGCGCTTAGTTGAATGGCTTTTTAGACCACGCGTGGCGAAGACAGTTCCACGGTCTTTAACAGTTGTAGATCTTTCTGTATTCAATAACATACATTCTTACCTAGATTTGGCCCTCCAAGACTTAGGAGAATTCCATAAAATAACAGCGAACGAGTCTCTCCCTATTCGTGGTGACGTAATTGGAGGATTTCATCGTCTGAAGTCCAGGTCTCCACCCATTCAAACAGCTCAAGAACTCATTTTAAGTAACTTCAGCGACACAAAAGAATGGGAAAGTGAATGGTGCGTCAAAGTACCTCATAAGTGGCAGCCCTTATTTCATGCAAACCATCCTCCTCCTGGCTTTGACCTACCAAGAAAAAATTGGGTTGCTATCAACAGGGTTCGAACTGGCCATGGTCGTTGTGCATCATTACTTCATAAGTGGGGCTTAAAATCTTCCCCTCTTTGTGATTGTGGTGAAGTGGAACAGACAGTTCATCACATTGTTACGGAGTGTGAAAGAAGAGCGTTCTCCGGATCCATGGATGAATTCCTGAAGGCTTCAGATCAGGCTGTGCAGTGGTTGAACAATCTGGACATTAATTTATGAAATCACCTGTATATATATTGTCGATTGTCATAGTGTATGTTTGTCCTTGTTATAATTTTATGTGTGTAATTCCATAAGCTAATAATAATAATAACCTAGATTTGGCAACGCCACATAAATAAACATAGCACTGATCTCATAAAGCACACAGGAACAAAGGGGGAAGAAAGGAAAAATCAGTTTCGTCCAGTTGACATCCGGGTTAGTCGACCAAAACTGGTGCCAGAGTGAACACGAAACTACTCGAAGTTCCAGTCAGGAAGACAACCGGATAAGTATCAGCCTGTATTATTACAGTATAACCATAGTTGATTTTGTATAACCATATAATCACCTCAAACAGACAAACTTCGGATTTTTATCACCATTTTAGCATTTCACCTAACATTAGATATACTACATTTAGCATACACCGACAGTTGCATCACCAATACTGCAACTAAATAATTGTACATATTGTAAATATTTTTCACCTGTATTCTCAAACATAGATGTTATAGCCTAAGTGTAATGGATCTGATGATGATCGCTTGACGATCGAAACTGGTCATCCTAGTGTATTTATTAATCTCATGTAATTTATTCAGGATTAGAACATAACCCAGCTCTTTTTGGGTACATTCGTGTTGACCGACTGAAAAGCACCAAACTTTTGTTTACTTTGGCAACACTGAAAAATGGCTTCAAACCTCACAATGTTGCTTTTAGATCTGCCAACTCCTGAGCGCAGCCTGTTAAGAAACTGGCAAACAATTTAGAACAATAAATATTTAAAATCTCTTCTCTCGTAAGTTAACAGCCCTGGGGCTGGTTTGCAGCAACTCGCCTATCTTCTTTATTCTCCGCCATCCTCATCAATCGGTGATGTCATTTTGTGTTCGTGTCTGTCATTAACTGTGTGATGTATGCAAGTGGTCGTCTTTCTCTTGTGTTTTTCCCTTCCAACGTCCCTTCGATGACTCTTGCTAGCAGACTATTATGTCTGACAATATGTCCCAACATATTCGCTCATCTTTTTTTCAGACTCTTCATAAGGCTTCTACTTTCTCCTGTTCATCTGAATACCTCTTTAGTTGTGATATGTTGTATCCAACTAATCTTAAGCATTCTTCTCCAGCACCAAGCCTCAAAAGCCATCAACTTCTTCTCTTCTGACTTCCCTATTGTCCAGGTCTCAAAACCATACAAAGCCACACTCGACACGTATGTCTTTAACAGCCTTTTCCTTACTTTTAGATCTCTACTTCTGGATGTGAAGAGATTCTTCTTTCTCTAAAGGCGTTATTTGCCTGAAGAATTCTACTCCGAATGTCTCGTTTGCTGGTTCCATCATACGTTATCAAGCTTCCCAGATATTATATTCCTTCAAATTTTGTATTCTATCATTCTCGATATAAATTGCTGGTGCTCTTCCATGATCTTCCTGGTTCCGACTGCATACGAGTATTTTCGTTTTATATTTATTCATCTTCATGTTAAATTCGTTTTTAGATGTTATTCATTACATCTGTTGAAGGTCATATTTATTATCTGTTGTTAAAGCAATGTCATCTGCGAATCGGAGCAAGTCAACCTTTCCCCCTGTAGCCTAAGTATGGATTGACTGACAAGATGCTAAGCAAGAGAATTAGCATCATTTAACAGGAACAATTGAACTTGCAGTGTTTTTAAATCTTTTTAAAGCTTGAATATCTTTTAATGAATTTTAATGAATGATTGTGAATACTTTAACGTGTATGCATATCTTTGTGTCAATGCTCAGTGTTTTTATGTATTTTGCTGTGACAAGACATTAAGTCAGCTGATGAAGGACCGATGATGGTTCGAAACATGTACTGCACCTAGGGTTTATGTAAAAGCATTAAGGTATTGATTGGCGGAACCTGCTAATTTGAATAAAACAAATTACAATTGTCAATACGGACCAAAAATGGAAAATTTTCCCAATTAAGTAATCGTGTAAAAATGAAAATAATAGAATCAATTTGAAATAAAATAAAATAAAATAAAATAAAATGGATATCCTTACAAAGAATTTGATTAAATCATCATCATCATCATCATCATCATCATCATCATCGTCATCATCATCATAATCATCGTTTCTCCGCTCCAGCAAGCCGGGTGCGGTTATAAATGAGCCGTCTCCAATTTGTCTTGTCCATCCATAACTGTTGTTCTTGTATTTGATGCCAGTTCTTATCTCTAGATTCAAGGCCCTTCAAAATTTGCTTCTCCCACACATCGCGAGTTCTTCCTATTGGTCTCTTCCCGGGGACACTCTGGCCACAGTACACTCGAGGTATCCTGTGGGGAGCATCCTCTTCATGTGACCATACCATCACCAGTGTCTCCAGCAGGCTCCTTTCCAATCCCAGTTGTTGTCGGATATCCTCATTCCTTATTTTATCCATTTTCGTCTTTTGAAGGCAAGAACGGAGGAACTTTATTTCTACTGCCTGGAGACGACTGTTTGTTGGTCCAGTAAGGGTTGCTGCTTCCAGTCCATATGTTAGTATATCTTGAACAAACTAATCTTGGAAGCTTGTGGAAATGGTTCGTCTCAAAGTACCTAACGCACTGCCTGATAGAAATTGGAAGCTTTCTGTATTCTGTTGTTAATCTTTTGATGTATGGTATTGTCCGAGGAAAGAACAATACCTAAATACTGGAATTTATCTACAACATTTATCTCCTCATCTCCATGTCTAAGATGGACCGTTGAAGGATTTCAACCCATCACCAAACCAACTCTCTTGGTTTTGCTGATTTTAAGACCCATGGTCGCAAATTAATTCTGCCAAAGATCTAGTCTAGCTTGCACCGCCTCTTCTGACTCGCCCAATTTGATTAAATAAAGGTTCTAAATGTTTGAATATAATTTTGCAAACCACTGTGGAGATGCTGGTCAATGGAGCCGCGATGCATCTCCACAGTGGTTTGGAGAATTAATTTAGGAATGACTGATGTCTCAGGTGGATATGGTACGACCAAGTATTTCACACATCCTATAATTATGTATTAATACTTTTTGTGACCTTTCATTTATTTAAACTAATGACTTATTGTAAGGTTATCCATTTTCTTTTTAGGGATTTGTTAAGATACCGTAGTTTCTAAGGTTTTTCACGCTGACGAAGTTATGATTGATATAATGAAACATGTACGTGTTAATTTAATTATTAAACTACTTTGTGGTGTTGGGCAAGGTGCTTTTATAATTTGAGATTAATATCAATACTATCTTCCGAATGGTTAATGTCTATGCATTTTAGTTTATATTTTCATTGTTTCCCAGTTTCTACATTTAATCTTGTAGGCCAGTGTTTCCCAAACCTTTTTTTGTGTGTGTACCACTTTAAGAGATGAGAATCTCTCGCGTACCACCTAAAGGCTGGGAGATATAGTATCTAAAACCCGCCACCACCACTACCACCACGCAGTAGACCAAAAGATGGATTGTAAATTGTGTTTGTTAGAGTTAGACTGTTGGAGTTAAAGTTCAAATAATAAAAACTGTGTCCAGTTGTTGAGAAGGTTCGAATCCACCCGCCGGCAACCTTGAAGATGGTCTTCTGTGGTTTCCCATCTTCCTTCCAGGCAAATGCCGGGGTTGGTTCCTAACTATAGGCCACAACCGTTACCTTCCAACTTCTCGTCCTTACATTCCAACTCCCCCCCCCCCCCCCAACGGTATTTGTAGCTCACCCATTGGGTGTCCGTCTCGAAGCAGCTACAAAACTGGTGAGCCGAACATGTCCCCGGACACTCCCGGCACTAAAAGCCATACGCTAAAAAATAAAAAATAAAATAAAATATATTATTACAATACGTACTCAATTCAAACATTCAGAAATGGAACTGTACTGTACAAATAATATTAATAAAAGAACTCTTAATAATTAAACATGAAAACCAAAGTTCAACTAACAACTTCAATGTGAAGGTGTGAGCTTGAATATTAGAAGCCAACTTAGGAATGTCTGGTTTAAGATTGCTGAGTCTCAAACGAAGATCGTTTTCCACTGTAAGGAGCCTATTCCGATATTCATTCTTGAGATAAACAAGTGAAGAAAATGCAGTCTCACACAAGTACGAAGTAGTGAAAGGCAGTAAAAATCTAACTGCTTTGTCAGCTATGTCTGCATAGTCTGCACGCCTCTCTACCCAAAAGTTCACAAGAGCCATTTTTGGAAAAGTTTGCCTAAGTTCTGAATCACAATTCAATTCATAAAACTCCTCCTTCCTCCGGCAACATATCAATGTTTTTATATTTTTAAATTTAATTTTTTTATAGTTTTTTATTTTTATATTCTTCGTAACATCACCGCGTACCACCACTGCACAGTGGGTCAAAATCGAAATCTAGGAGGACAAAATTATTTATTTTCATAATTAAAAAATCAAAATTTATTACTTCTACAGCATTCTCATACAATTGCCGCTCACTATTCTGGGATATAAACGCATCTTAGTGTAAATCTGTCACCACTGTTCGAGCAGGGTGAATGTAAGTGGCTGTGGTTTGGTTGTCTTTGTGGTTAGTGTGATGCTTTAAGATGGAACATGCAGCTGAAGGTATGATCTTTGTAACGTGTTTCAGTTATTAATGGGCGTAATTGTTACGTAATTTTAGCTATATTTGCATTATATAATATTTAACTATTATTTTTAAAATTATATTTTCACTTAGATTTCTAGTATGTCGCGTCACTCTGCGTCACTTTCTACTTAATGTTAAAATGTAGATAAAGTCTTGTGGTTTACGCCTGTTCTAAGATTTTTAGCATCTTTTTGCAACTTAGTTATTTTACGATTTTGAAGATGCCGCGCAACCAGTTCTCACACGTTTACAACTGTTTGAAGCACTGGGTTCGACGATTATGTCAAAAGTGGAACTTTGTGACTTTGTTGAAAGTAAATTAGGGATAGAAAATTGTTCTGAAGAGATAACAGAATGCTCTATCCAACTCATAGTCATAGATAATTTCTTGCATGTGTAGACGTAGCTTAAAAAAGGTCCTAAGTGATGTTTATTATGAAGTAAACAAATTATATATGTTGCTTTCACTCTAAATTCATGATTAAAACGTAAACATAATTTTGTCCCCCTAGATTTCGATTTTGACCCACTGTGCAGTAGTACGCGTACCACAGTTTGGGAAACGCTGCTGTAGGCTATATATCTTAGTTTGTCATCTCTTAGTTTTATTAGATTAGTTTCCTAGGGTTTGAATTGCTTCTAATTTTGGCGAAGAAGGTCCCAGTGTTGTGTCGTAACATGCACTAATATGAATAGAATTTGTATTCAATGGCGGAGCATTTCAATTATCAATTAATACATAGGGCAATTTTCTTACGTTTTCCTCTACTTAATTTCCCCTTTTCCAGCTGACACGGTGGGGACGAATACTGTATGGTTCCTCTCCACCTCGTTCTGTCGTTCCACCATTCCTCTTCCGACACGGTGTTCCAATCCCGGTTCCGTTTTCTAATGCTATACTTCACCGAGTCCATCTAGGTCTTCCTCGTCCTCTCTTCCCTGTCATCCGTAGCTCCAGTGCTCGTCTTGGTAGTCTTACTTAATTCATCCGTTTGACATGTCCAAACCATCTCAATCTGTTTTGCTGCAGTTTGTCATTTAGTTTCTGTACTCCCAGTTCTTTCCGTATATCTTCATTTCTCACTCTGTCTCTCCTCATTTACTGGAACATACTTCTCAGCTCAGCTGCTTGTACTCTGTTCTCATCCCTCTTAGTCATTGACCAAGTTTCTGCTGCTTATGTCATTATAGGAACATAATATGCTTTGTACATAACTTCTTTACCCTTAATTGGTATATCCTTGTTCCGTACTAGTCCCCGTACCTGTTGGTAGAAAGCACTCCCGAGTTGCATTCTTCTGCTAATTTTCAAATCTAGTCTTCCATTTTCAGTCAGTTCACTTAAGTATTTGAGTGTTTCACCACTTCCAATTCCTTAATCTCCGACTTTGATTACTCTTCTTTCTTTCTTTCTTTCTTTCTTTCTTTCTTTCTTTCTTTCTTTCTTACCTCTACTCATCACCACTGTTTTACTCTTCTCCACATTTATCTTCAATCCCCATTGCTCAAACTTTTCTTTTATTACGTCTAACTGATCATGTACCTCCATCTCATCCTCGCCCCAGATCACAACATCGTCTGCAAACAACATTACCTTCATCTTTGCCCTACTACAGTCTTACATTGCTGCCTTCATGATGTCATCCATAACCATTAAGAACAATAAGGGTAACAACACACTTCCTTGCTTTAGCTTTTCCTATCATGGTAAATGTTTTTGCTTTTTAGGAGATTGTTTTGCGCCCAAAAGTTACAATTGCTCTTGTTTAGTCGCGTTGTAGCCGATGATTCAAACTGATCAAACAGGAAGCTTAATCTACTTATGGACATGTGGAGTTCACAGGAGAAAAATGAGAGTTGTTTCTTTCTGGGTCCAACGTTGGCTCCATCATAGAAAGTGTTCTTGTTTAATGAAGAATCGCCGCATTTCGGGTGTAATTCAGTTACTTGGTGGACTCCAAGAGCAGAACAATGGCTTTGTATCCTTTGTGCTCTTGTATTAGACTCGGTCCAATTTATCAGCGCTGTTTCCTCGCCTTTATGTTGTCTCCAGCGGAAATAACGTACAATACTCCCTCTCGGACGGGATGGCGAAATGCAATTTCAGTCCACGTTACCTTAAATAAGTTACTAACAGTGTAACCTTACCATTTGTCCCTCATCACTACAAACATGGTGATTATATATAGTCCACGTTACCTTAAATAACTTACTAACAATGTAACCTTTCCATTTGTCCCCCATCACTAAAGACGTGGTGATTATATGTAGTCCGCGTCACCTTAAATAAGTTACTAACAATGTAACCTTTCCATTTGTCCCCCATCACTAAAGACAAGGTGATTATATACAGTATAGTACACGTTACCTTAAATAAGTTACTAACAATGTAACCTTACCATTTGTCCCTCATAACTACAAACATAGTGACTATAGTCCGCGTCACTTTAAATAATTTACAAACAATGTAACCTTACCATTTGTCCCTCATCACTACAAACATGGTGATTATATATAGTCCACGTTACCTTAAATAAGTTACTAACAGTGTAACGTTACCATTTGTCCCTCATCATTAAAAACATGGTGATTATATATAGTCCACGTTACCTTAAATCAGTTACTAACAATGTAACCTTACCATTTGTCCCCCATCACTAAACACATGGTGATTATATACAGTATAGTCCACGTTACCTTAAATAAGTTACTAACAGTGTAATGTTATCATTTGTCCCCCATCATTTCAAACATGGTGATTATATATAGTCCACGTTACCTTAAATAAGTTACTAACAGTGTAACGTTACGATTTGTCCCTCATCATTACAAACATGGTGATTATATATAGTCCACGTTACCTTAAATCAGTTACTAACAATGGAACCTTTCCATTTGTCCCCCATCACTAAAGACATGGTGATTATATGTAGTCCGAGTCACCTTAAATAAGTTACTAACAATGTAACCTTACCATTTGTCCCCCATCACTAAAGACATGGTGATTATATACAGTATAGTACACGTTACCTTAAATAAGTTACTAACAATGTAACCTTACCATTTGTCCCTCATCACTACAAACATGGTGACTATAGTCCGCGTCACTTTAAATAATTTACAAACAATGTAACCTTACCATTTGTCCCTCATCACTACAAACATGGTGATTATATATAGTCCACGTTACCTTAAATAAGTTACTAACAGTGTAACGTTACCATTTGTCCCTCATCATTACAAACATGGTGATTATATATAGTCCACGTTACCTTAAATAAGTTACTAACAATGTAACCTTTCCATTTGTCCCCCATCACTAAAGACATGGTGATTATATGTAGTCCGCGTCACCTTAAATAAGTTACTAACAATGTAACCTTACCATTTGTCCCCCATCACTAAAGACATGGTGATTACGTACAGTATAG
This sequence comes from Meconema thalassinum, assembly GCA_946902985.2. NCBI lineage: Eukaryota > Metazoa > Arthropoda > Insecta > Orthoptera > Tettigoniidae > Meconema > Meconema thalassinum. Next base: position 191,827,452 of record OX336388.2, on the reverse strand, counting down.
TACACGTTACCTTAAATAAGTTAATAACAATGTAACCTTTCCATTTGTCCTCCATCACTAAAGACATGGTGATTATGTACAGTATAGTACACTTTACCTTAAATAAGTTACTAACAATGTAACCTTACCATTTGTCCCTCATCACTACAAACATGGTGACTATAGTCCGCGTCACTTTAAATAATTTACAAACAATGTAACCTTACCATTTGTCCCTCATCACTACAAACATGGTGATTATATATAGTCCACGTTACCTTAAATAAGTTACTAACAATGTAACCGTTCCATTTGTCCACTATCACTAAAGACATGGTGATTATATACAGTATAGTACACGTTACCTTAAATAAGTTACTAACAATGTAACCTTTCCATTTGTCCTCCATCACTAAAGACAAGGTGATTATATACAGTATAGTACACGTTACCTTAAATAAGCTACTAACAATGTAACCTTTCCATTTTCCCCCATCATTAAAGACATGGTGATTATATACAGTATAGTACACGTTACCTTAAATAAGTTACTAACAATGTAACCTTTCCATTTGTCCCCCATCACTACAAACATGGTGATTATATGTAGTCCGCGTCACCTTAAATAAGTTAGTAACAATGTAACCTTATCATTTGTCCCTCATCACTGCAAACATGGTGATTATATGTAGTCCGCGTCACCTTAAATAAGTTACTAACAATGTAACCTTACCATTTGTCCCTCATCACTACAAACATGGTGATTATATGTAGTCCGCGTCACCTTAAATAAGTTACTAACAATGTAACCTTTCCATTTGTCCCCCAGCACTAAAGACATGGTGATTATATGTAGTCCGCGTCACCTTAAATAAGTAACTAACAATGTAACCTTTCCATTTGTCCCCCATCACTACAAACATGGTGATTATATGTAGTCCGCCTCACCTTAAATAAGTTACTAACAATGTAACCTTACCATTTGTCCCCCATCACTACAAACATGGTGATTATATATAGTCCGCGTCACCTTAAATAAGTTACTAACAATGTAACCTTACCATTTGTCCCCCATCACTACAAACATGGTGATTATATGTAGTCCGCGTCACCTTAAATAACTTACTAACAATGTTACCTTACCATTTGTCCCCCATCAATAAAGACATGGTGATTATATACAGTATAATCCGCGTCACCTTAAATAAGTTACTAACAATGTAACCTTACCATTTGTCCCTCATCACTACAAACATGGTGATTATATATAGTCCGCGTCACCTTAAATAAGTTACTAACAATGTAACCTTACCATTTGTCCCCCATCACTACACACATGGTGATTCTATACAGTATAATCCGCGTCACCTTAAATCTGTTACTAACAATTTAACCATTCCATTTGTCCCCCATCACTACATTCATGGTGATTATATATAGTCCGCGTCACCTTAAATAATTTACTAACAATGTAACCTTAACATTTGTCCCTCATCAATACAAACATGGTGATTATATATAGTCCGCGTCACCTTAAATATATTACTATCAATGCAACCTTACCATTTGTCCCCTATCACTACAAACATGGTGAGTATATGTAGTACGCGTCACCTTAAATAAGTTACTAACAATGTAACATTTCCATTTGTCCCTCATCACTACAAACATGGTGATTATATATAGTCCACGTTACCTTAAATACGATACTAACAATGTAAATTTTCCATTTGTCTCCCATCACTAAAGACATGGTGATTATGTACAGTATAATCCGCGTCACCTTAAATAAGTTACTAACAATGTAACCTTATCATTTGTCCCTCATCACTACAAACATGGCGAATATATATAGTCCACGTTACCTTAAATAAGTTACTAACAATGTAACCTGTCCATTTGTCCCCCATCATTAAAGACGTGGTGATTATATACAGTATAGTACACGTTACCTTAAATAAGTTACTAACAATGTAACCTTTCCATATGTCCTCCATCACTAAAGACATGGTGATTATATACAGTATAGTACACGTTACCTTAAATAAGTTACTAACAATGTAACCTTTCCATTTGTCCCCCATCACTAAAGACATGGTGATTATATACAGTATAGTTCACGTTTCCTTGAATATGTTACTATCAATGTAACCTTTCCATTAGTCCCCCATCACTACAAACATGGTGATTATATACAGTATAGTCCGCGTCACCAAACAATAAGTTACTAACAATGTAACCCTTCCATTTGTCCCACATCACTACAAACATGGTGATTATATGTAGTCCGCGTCACCTTAAATAAGTTACCAACAATGTAACCTTACCATTCGTCCCTCATCACTACAAACATGGTGATTATATATATTCCGCGTCACCTTAAATAAGTTACTAACAATGTAACCTTACCATTTGTCCCCCATCACTACAAACATGGTGATTATATGAAGTCGGCGTCACCTTAAATATGTTACTAACAATGTAACCTTACCATTTGTCCCTCATCACTGCAAACATGGTGATTATATGTAGCCCGCGTCACTTTAAATAAGTTACTAACAATGTAAACTCACCATTTGTCCCTCATCACTACAAACATGGCGATTATATTTAGTCTGCGTCACCTTAAATAAGTCACTAACAATGTAACCTTTTTATTTGTCCCCCATCACTAAAGACATGGTGATTATATGTAGTCCGCGTCACCTTAAATAACTTACTAACAATGTAACCTTTCCATTTGTCCCCCAACACTACAAACATGGTGATTATATATAGTCCGCGTCACCTTAAATAAGTTACTAACAATGTAACCTTTCCATTTGTCCCCCATCACTAAAGACATGGTGATTATATACAGTATAGTACACGTTATCTTATATAAGTTAATAACAATGTAACCTTACCATTTGTCCCCCATCACTACAAACAAGGTGATTATATGTAGTCCGCGTCACCTTAAATAAGTTACTAACAATGTAACCTTACCATTTGTCCCTCATCACTACAAACATGGTGATTATATGTAGTCCGCGTCACCTTAAATAAGTTACTAACAATGTAACCTTTCCATTTGTCCCCCATCACTAAAGACGTGGTGATTATATGTAGTCCGCGTCACCTTAAATAAGTTACTAACAAGGTAACCTTTCCATTTGTTCCCCATCACTAACGACATGGTGATTATATACAGTATAGTACACGCTACCTTAAATAAGTTACTAACAATGTAACCTTACCATTTGTCCCTCATCACTACAAACATGGTGATTATATATAGTCCGCGTCACCTTAAATATGTTACTGACAATGCAACCTTACCATTTGTCCCCCATCACTACAAACATGATTATATGTAGTCCGCGTCACCTTAAATAAATTACCAACAACGTAACCTAACCATTTGTCCCCCATCACTACAAACATGGTGATTATATATAGTCCGTGTCACCTTAAATAAGTTACTAACAATGTAACCTTACCATTTGTCCCCCAGCACTACAAACATGGTGATTATATATAGTCCGCGTCACCTTAAATAAGTAACTAACAATGTAACCTTACCATTTGTCCCTCATCACTACAGACATGGTGATTATATATAGTCCGCGTCACCTTAAATATGTTACTAACAATGCAACCTTACCATTTGTCCCCCATCACTACAAACATGGTGATTATATGTAGTCCGCGTCACCTTAGATAAGTTACTAACAATGTAACATTTCCATTTGTCCCTCCTCATTACAATCATGGTGATTATATATAGTCCACGTTACCTTAAATAAGTTACTAACAATGTAACCTTTCCATTTGTCTCCCGTCACTAAAGACATGGTGATTATATACAGTATAATCCGCGTCACCTTAAATAAGTTACTAACAATGTAACCTTACCATTTGTCCCTCATCACTACAAACATGGTGAATATATATAGTCCACGTTACCTTAAATAAGTTACTAACATTGTAACCTTTCCATTTGTCCCCCATAATTAAAGACATGGTGATTATATACAGTATAGTACACGTTACCTTAAATAAGTTACTAACAATGTAACCTTTCCTTTTGTCCCCCATCACTAAAGACATGGTGATTATATACAGTATAGTTCACGTTACCTTGAATATGTTACTATCAATGTAACCTTTCCATTTGTCCCGCATCACTACAAACATGGTGATTATATGTAGTCCGCGTCCCCTTAAATAAGTTAGTAACAATGTAACCTTACCATTTGTCCCTCATCACTGCAAACATGGTGATTATATGTAGTCCACGTCACCTTAAATAAGGTACTAACAATGTAACCTTACCATTTGTCCCTCATCACTACAAACATGGTGATTATATGTAGTCCGCGTCACCTTAAATAAGTTACTAACAATGTAACCTTTCCATTTGTCCCCCATCACTAAAGACATGGTGATTATATGTAGTCCGCGTCACCTTAAATAAGTTACTAACAATGTAACCTTTCCATTTGTCCCCCATCACTACAAACATGGTGATTATATGTAGTCCGCCTCACCTTAACTAAGTTACTAACAATGTAACCTTACCATTTGTCCCCCATCACTACAAACATGGTGATTATATATAGTCCGCATCACCTTAAATAAGTTACTAACAATGTAACCTTACCATTTGTCCCCCATCACTACAAACATGGTGATTATATATAGTCTTCGTCACCTTAAATAAGTTACTAACAATGTAACCTTACCATTTGTCCCCCATCACTACAAACATGGTGATTATATGTAGTCCGAGTCACCTTAAATAAGTTACTAACAATGTAACATTTCCATTTGTCCCTCATCACTACAAACATGGTGATTATATATAGTCCACGTTACCTTAAATAAGTTACTAACAATGTAAACTTTCCATTTGTCTCCCATCACTAAAGACATGGTGATTATGTACAGTATAATCCGCGTCACCATAAATAAGTTACTAACAATGTAACCTTATCATTTGTCCCTCATCACTACAAATATGGTGAATATATATAGTTTACGTTACCTTAAATAAGTTACTAACAATGTAACCTTTCCATTTGTCCCCCATCATTAAAGACGTGGTGATTATATACAGTATAGTACACGTTACCTTAAATAAGTTACTAACAATGTAACCTTTCCATATGTCCTCCATCACTGAAGACATGGTGATTATATACAGTATAGTACACGTTACCTTAAATAAGTTACTAACAATGTAACCTTTCCATTTGTCCGCCATCACTAAAGACATGGTGATTATATACAGTATAGTTCACGTTACCTTGAATATGTTACTATCAATGTAACTTTTCCATTAGTCCCCCTTCACTACAAACATGGTGATTATATACAGTATAGTCCGCGTCACCAAACAATAAGTTACTAACAATGTAACCCTTCCATTTATCCCACATCACTACAAACATGGTGAATATATGCAGTCCGCGTCACCTTAAATAAGTTACCAACAATGTAACCTTACCATTCGTCCCTCATCACTACAAACATGGTGATTATATATATTCCGCGTCGCCTTAAATAAGTTACTAACAATGTAACCTTACCATTTGTCCCCCATCACTACAAACATGGTGATTATATGTAGCCCGCGTCACCTTAAATAAGTAACTAACAATGTAAACTTACCATTTGTCCCTCATCACTACAAACATGGCGATTATATTTAGTCTGCGTCACCTTAAATAAGCTACTAACAATGTAACCTTTTTATTTGTCCCCCATCACTAAAGACATGGTGATTATATGTAGTCCGCGTAAACTTAAATAAGTTACTAACAATGTAACCTTTCCATTTGTCCCCCAACACTACAAACATGGTGATTATATATAGTCCGCGTCACCTTAAATAAGTTACTAACAATGTAACCTTTCCATTTGTCCCCCATCACTAAAGACATGGTGATTATATACAGTATAGTACACGTTATCTTATATAAGTTAATAACAATGTAACCTTACCATTTGTCCCCCATCACTACAAACAAGGTGATTATATGTAGTCCGCGTCACCTTAAATAAGTTACTAACAATGTAACCTTTCCATTTGTCCCCCATCACTAAAGACGTGGTGATTATATGTAGTCCGCGTCACCTTAAATAAGTTACTAACAATGTTACCTTACCATTTGTCCCCCAGCACTACAAACATGGTGATTATATGTAGTCCGCGTCACCTTAAATAAGTTACTAACAATGTAACCTTACCATTTTTCCCCCATCACTACAAGCATGGTGATTATATATAGTCCGCGTCACCTTAAATAAGTTACTAACAATGTAACCTTACCATTTGTCCCCCATCACTACAAACATGGTGATTATATGTAGTCCGCGTCACCTTAAATAAGTTACTAACAATGTAACCTTACCATTTGTCCCCCATCACTACAAACATGGTGATTATATATAGTCCGCGTCACCTTAAATAAGTTACTAACAATGTAACCTTATCATTTGTCCCCCATCACTACAAACATGGTGATTATATGTAGTCCGCGTCACCTTAAATAAGTTACTAACAATGTAACCTTTCCATTTGTCCCCCATCACTACAAACATGGTGATTATATGTAGTCCGCGTCACCTTAAATAAGTTACTAACAATGTAACATTTCCATTTGTCCCTCATCACTACAAACATGGTGATTATATATAGTCCACGTTACCTTAAATAAGTTACTAACAATGTAAACTTTCCATTTGTCTCCCATCACTAAAGACATGGTGATTATGTACAGTATAATCCGCGTCACCTTAAATAAGTTACAAACAATGTTACCTTATCATTTGTCCCTCATCACTACAAACATGGTGAATATATATAGTCCACGTTACCTTAAATAAATTACTAACAATGTAACCTTTCCATTTGTCCCCCATCATTAAAGACGTGGTGATTATATACAGTATAGTACACGTTACCTTAAATAAATTACTAACAATGTAACCTTTCCATATGTCCTCCATCACTAAAGACATAGTGATTATATACACTATAGTACGCGTTACCTTAAATAAGTTACTAACAATGTAACCTTTCCATTTGTCCCCCATCACTAAAGATATGGTGATTATATACAGTATAGTTCACGTTACCTTGAATATGTTACTATCAATGTAACCTTTCCATTAGTCCCCCATCACTACAAACATGGTGATTATATACAGTATAGTCCGCGTCACCAAACAATAAGTTACTAACAATGTAACCCTTCCATTTGTCCCACATAACTACAAACATGGTGATTATATGTAGTCCGCGTCACCTTAAATAAGTTACCAACAATGTAACCTTACCATTCGTCCCTCATCACTACAAACATGGTGATTATATATATTCCGCGTCACCTTAAATAAGTTACTAACAATGTAACCTTTCCATTTGTCCCCCAACACTACAAACATGGTGATTATATATAGTCCGCGTCACCTTAAATAAGTTACTAACAATGTAACCTTTCCATTTGTCCCCATCACAAAAGACATGGTGATTATATACAGTATAGTACACGTTATCTTATATAAGTTAATAACAATGTAACCTTACCATTTGTCCCCCATCACTACAACCAAGGTGATTATATGTAGTCCGCGTCACCTTAAAAAAGTTACTAACAATGTAACCTTACCATTTGTCCCTCATCACTACAAACATGGTGATTATATGTAGTCCGCGTCACCTTAAATAAGTTACTAACAATGTAACCTTTTTATTTGTCCCCCATCACTAAAGACATGGTGATTATATGTAGTCCGCGTCACCTTAAATAAGTTACTAACAATGTAACCTTTCCATTGGTCCCCCAACACTACAAACATGGTGATTATATATAGTCCGCGTCACCTTAAATAAGTTACTAATAATGTAACCTTTCCATTTGTCCCCCATCACTACATACATGGTGATTATATGTAGTCCGCGTCACCTTAAATAAGTTACTAACAACGTAACATTTCCATTTGTCCCTCATCACTGCAAACATGGTGATTATATATAGTCCACGTTACCTTAAATAAGTTACTAACAATGTAAACTTTCCATTTGTCTCCCATCACTAAAGACATGGTGATTATGTACAGTATAATCCGCGTCACCTTAAATAAGTTACTAACAATGTAACCTTATCATTTGTCCCTCATCACTACAAACATGGTGAATATATATAGTCCACGTTACCTTAAATAAGTTACTAACAATGTAACCTTTCCATTTGTCCCCCATCATTAAAGACGTGGTGATTATATACAGTATAGTACACGTTACCTTAAATAAGTTACTAAGAATGTAACCTTTCCATATGTCCTCCACCACTAAAGACATGGTGATTATATACAGTATAGTACACGTTACCTTAAATAAGTTACTAACAATGTAACCTTTCCATTTGTCCCCCATCACTAAAGACATGGTGATTATATAGAGTATAGTTCACGTTACCTTGAATATGTTACTATCAATGTAAACTTTCCATTAGTCCCCCATCACTACAAACATGGTGATTATATACAGTATAGTCCGCGTCACCAAACAATAAGTTACTAACAATGTAACCCTTCCATTTGTCCCACATCACTACAAACATGGTGATTATATGTAGTCCGCGTCACATTAAATAAGTTACCAACAATGTAACCTTACCATTCGTCCCTCATCACTACAAACATGGTGATTATATATATTCCGCGTCACCTTAATTAAGTTACTAACAATGTAACCTTACCATTTGTCCCCCATCACTACTAACATGGTGATTATATGTAGTCCGCGTCACCTTAAATAAGTTACTAACAATGTAACCTTACCATTTGTCCCTCATCACTGCAAACATGGTGATTATATGTAGCCCGCGTCACCTTAAATAAGTTACTAACAATGTAAACTTACCATTTGTCCCTCATCACTACAAACATGGCGATTATATTTAGTCTGCGTCACCTTAAATAAGTTACGAACAATGTAACCTTTTTATTTGTCCCCCATCACTAAAGACATGGTGATTATATGTAGTCCGCGTCACCTTAAATAAGTTACTAACAATGTAACCTTTCCATTTGTCCCCCAACACTACAAACATGGTGATTATATATAGTCCGCGTCACTTTAAATAAGCTACTAACAATGTAACCTTTCCATTTTTCCCCCATCATTAAAGACATGGTGATTATATACAGTATAGTACACGTTACCTTAAATAAGTTACTAACAATGTAACCTTTCCATTTTTCCCCCATCACTACAAACATGGTGATTATATGTAGTCCGCGTCACCTTAAATAAGTTAGTAACAATGTAACCTTATCATTTGTCCCTCATCACTGCAAACATGGTGATTATATGTAGTCCGCGTCACCTTAAATAAGTTACTAACAATGTAACCTTACCATTTGTCCCTCATCACTACAAACATGGTGATTATATGTAGTCCGCGTCACCTTAAATATGTTACTAACAATGTAACCTTTCCATTTGTCCCCCATCACTAAAGACATGGTGATTATATATAGTCCGCGTCACCTTAAATAAGTTACTAACAATGTAACCTTACCATTTGTCCCCCATCACTACAAACATGGTGATTATATGTAGTCCGCGTCACCTTAAATAACTTACTAACAATGTTACCTTACCATTTGTCCCCCATCAATAAAGACATGGTGATTATATACAGTATAATCCGCGTCACCTTAAATAAGTTACTAACAATGTAACCTTACCATTTGTCCCTCATCACTACAAACATGGTGATTATATATTGTCCGCGTCACCTTAAATAAGTTACTAACAATGTAACCTTACCATTTGTCCCCCATCACTACACACATGGTGATTCTATACAGTATAGTCCGCGTCACCTTAAATCTGTTACTAACAATTTAACCTTTCCATTTGTCCCCCATCACTACAATCATGGTGATTATATATAGTCCGCGTCACCTTAAATAATTTACTAACAATGTAACCTTAACATTTGTCCCTCATCAATACAAACATGGTGATTATATATAGTCCGCGTCACCTTAAATATATTACTATCAATGCAACCTTACCATTTGTCCCCTATCACTATAAACATGGTGATTATATGTAGTACGCGTCACCTTACATAAGTTACTAACAATGTAACATTTCCATTTGTCCCTCATCACTACAAACATGGTGATTATGTATAGTCCACGTTACCTTATATAAGATACTAACAATGTAAACTTTCCATTTGTCTCCCATCACTAAAGACATGGTGATTATGTACAGTATAATCCGCGTCACCTTAAATAAGTTACTAACAATGTAACCTTATCATTTGTCCCTCATCACTACAAACATGGTGAATATATATAGTCCACGTTACCTTAAATAAGTTACTAACAATGTAACCTTTCCATTTGTCCCCCATCATTAAAGACGTGGTGATTATATACAGTATAGTACACGTTACCTTAAATAAGTTACTAACAATGTAACCTTTCCATATGTCCTCCATCACTAAAGACATGGTGATTATATACAGTATAGTACACGTTACCTTAAATAAGTTACTAACAATGTAACCTTTCCATTTGTCCCCCATCACTAAAGACATGGTGATTATATACAGTATAGTTCACGTTTCCTTGAATATGTTACTATCAATGTAACCTTTCCATTAGTCCCCCATCACTACAAACATGGTGATTCTATACAGTATAGTCCGCGTCACCAAACAATAAGTTACTAACAATGTAACCCTTCCATTTGTCCCACATCACTACAAACATGGTGATTATATGTAGTCCGCGTCACCTTAAATAAGTTACCAACAATGTAACCTTACCATTCGTCCCTCATCACTACAAACATGGTGATTATATATATTCCGCGTCACCTTAAATAAGTTACTAACAATGTAACCTTACCATTTGTCCCCCATCACTACAATCATGGTGATTATATGAAGTCGGCGTCACCTTAAATAAGTTACTAACAATGTAACCTTACCATTTGTCCCTCATCACTGCAAACATGGTGATTATATGTAGCCCGCGTCACCTTAAATAAGTTACTAACAATGTAAACTCACCATTTGTCCCTCATCACTACAAACATGGCGATTATATTTAGTCTGCGTCACCATAAATAAGTCACTAACAATGTAACCTTTTTATTTGTCCCCCATCACTAAAGACATGGTGATTATATGTAGTCCGCGTCACCTTAAATAAGTTACTAACAATGTAACCTTTCCATTTGTCCCCCAACACTACAAACATGGTGATTATATATAGTCCGCGTCACCTTAAATAAGTTACTAACAATGTAACCTTTCCATTTGTCCCCCATCACTAAAGACATGGTGATTATATACAGTATAGTACACGTTATCTTATATAAGTTAATAACAATGTAACCTTACCATTTGTCCCCCATCACTACAAACAAGGTGATTATATGTAGTCCGCGTCACCTTAAATAAGTTACTAACAATGTAACCTTACCATTTGTCCCTCATCACTACAAACATGGTGATTATATGTAGTCCGCGTCACCTTAAATAAGTTACTAACAATGTAACCTTTCCATTTGTCCCCCATCACTAAAGACGTGGTGATTATATGTAGTCCGCGTCACCTTAAATACGTTACAAACAATGTAACCTTTCCATTTGTTCCCCATCACTAACGACATGGTGATTATATACAGTATAGTACACGCTACCTTAAATAAGTTACTAACAATGTAACCTTACCATTTGTCCCTCATCACTACAAACATGGTGATTATATATAGTCCGCGTCACCTTAAATATGTTACTGACAACGCAACCTTACAATTTGTCCCCCATCACTACAAACATGATTATATGTAGTCCGCGTCACCTTAAATAAATTACCAACAACGTAACCTAACCATTTGTCCCCCATCACTACAAACATGGTGATTATATATAGTCCGTGTCACCTTAAATAAGTTACTAACAATGTAACCTTACCATTTGTCCCCCAGCACTACAAACATGGTGATTATATATAGTCCGCGTCACCTTAAATAAGTTACTAACAATGTGACCTTACCATTTGTCCCCCATCACTACAAACATGGTGATTATATGTAGTCCGCGTCACCTTAGATAAGTTACTAACAATGTAACATTTCCATTTGTCCCTCATCACTACAATCATGGTGATTATATATAGTCCACGTTACCTTAAATAAGTTACTAACAATGTAACCTTTCCATTTGTCTCCCATCACTAAAGACATGGTGATTATATACAGTATAATCCGCGTCACCTTAAATAAGTTACTAACAATGTAACCTTACCATTTGTCCCTCATCACTACAAACATGGTGAATATATATAGTCCACGTTACCTTAAATAAGTTACTAACAATGTAACCTTTCCATTTGTCCCCCATCATTAAAGACATGGTGATTATATACAGTATAGTACACGTTACCTTAAATAAGTTACTAACAATGTAACCTTTCCATTTGTCCTCCATCACTAAGGACATGGTGATTATATACAGTATAGTACACGTTACCTTAATTAAGTTACTAACAATGTAACCTTTCCATTTGTCCCCCATCACTAAAGACATGGTGATTATATACAGTATAGTTCACGTTACCTTGAATATGTTACTATCAATGTAACCTTTCCATTTGTCCCCCATCACTACAAACATGGTGATTATATGTAGTCCGCGTCACCTTAAATAAGTTAGTAACAATGTAACCTTACAATTTGTCCCTCATCACTGCAAACATGGTGATTATATGTAGTCCACGTCACCTTTAATAAGGTACTAACAATGTAACCTTACCATTTGTCCCTCATCACTACAAACATGGTGATTATATGTAGTCCGCGTCACCTTAAATAAGTTACTAACAATGTAACCTTTCCATTTGTCCCCCATCACTAAAGACATGGTGATTATATGTAGTCCGCGTCACCTTAAATAAGTTACTAACAATATAAGCTTTCCATTTGTCCCCCATCACTACAAACATGGTGATTATATGTTGTCCGCCTCACCTTAAATAAGTTACTAACAATGTAACCTTACCATTTGTCCCCCATCACTACGAACATGGTGATTATATATAGTCCGCGTCACCAATAATAAGTTACTAACAATGTAACCTTACAATTTGTCCCCCATCACTACAAACATGGTGATTATATATAGTCTTCGTCACCTTAAATAAGTTACTAACAATGTAACCTTACCATTTGTCCCCCATCACTACAAACATGGTGATTATATGTAGTCCGCGTCACCTTAAATAAGTTACTAACAATGTAACATTTCCATTTGTCCCTCATCACTACAAACATGGTGATTATATATAGTCCACGTTACCTTAAATAAGTTACTAACAATGTAAACTTTCCATTTGTCTCCCATCACTAAAGACATGGTGATTATGTACAGTATAATCCGCGTCACCATAAATAAGTTACTAACAATGTAACCTTATCATTTGTCCCTCATCACTACAAACATGGTGAATATATATAGTCCACGTTACCTTAAATAAGTTACTAACAATGTAACCTTTCCATTTGTCCCCCATCATTAAAGACGTGGTGATTATATACAGTATAGTACACGTTGCCTTAAATAAGTTACTAACAATGTAACCTTTCCATACGTCCTCCATCACTAAAGACATGGTGATTATATACAGTATAGTACACGTTACCTTAAATAAGTTACTAACAATGTAACCTTTCCATTTGTCCGCCATCACTAAAGACATGGTGATTATATACAGTATAGTTCACGTTACCTTGAATATGTTACTATCAATGTAACTTTTCCATTAGTCCCCCATCACTACAAACATGGTGATTATATACAGTATAGTCCGCGTCACCAAACAATAAGTTACTAACAATGTAACCCTTCCATTTGTCCTACATCACTACAAACATGGTGATTATATGCAGTCCGCGTCACCTTAAATAAGTTACAAACAATGTAACCTTACCATTCGTCCCTCATCACTACAAACATGGTGATTATATATATTCCGCGTCGCCTTAAATAAGTTGCTAACAATGTAACCTTACCATTTGTCCCCCATCACTACAAACATGGTGATTATATGTAGCCCGCGTCACCTTAAATAAGTTACTAACAATGTAAACTTACCATTTGTCCCTCATCACTACAAACATGGCGATTATATTTAGTCTGCGTCACCTTAAATAAGTTACTAACAATGTAACCTTTTTATTTGTCCCCCATCACTAAAGACATGGTGATTATATGTAGTCCGCGTCAACATAAATAAGTTACTAACAATGTAACCTTTCCATTTGTCCCCCAACACTACAAACATGGTGATTATATATAGTCCGCGTCACCTTAAATAAGTTACTAACAATGTAACCTTTCCATTTGTCCCCCATCACTAAAGACATGGTGATTATATACAGTATAGTACACGTTATCTTATATAAGTTAATAACAATGTAACCTTACCATTTGTCCCCCATCACTACAAACAAGGTGATTATATGTAGTCCGCGTCACCTTAAATAAGTTACTAACAATGTAACCTTTCCATTTGTCCACCATCACTAAAGACGTGGTGATTATATGTAGTCCGCGTCACCTTAAATAAGTTACTAACAATGTAACCTTACCATTTGTCCCCCAGCACTACAAACATGGTGATTATATGTTGTCCGCGTCACCTTAAATAAGTTACTAACAATGTAACCTTACCATTTTCCCCCCATCACTACAAGCATGGTGATTATATATAGTCCGCGTTACCTTAAATAAGTTACTAACAATGTAACCTTACCATTTGTCCCCCATCACTACAAACATGGTGATTATATGTAGTCCGCGTCACCTTAAATAAGTTACTAACAATGTAACCTTACCATTTGTCCCCCATCACTACAAACATGGTGATTATATGTAGTACGCGTCACCTTAAATAAGTTACTAACAATGTAACCTTTCCATTTGTCCCCCCATCACTACAAACATGGTGATTATATGTAGTCCGCGTCACATTAAATAAGTTACTAACAATGTAACATTTCCATTTGTCCCTCATCACTACAAACATGGTGATTATATATAGTCCACGTTACCTTAAATAAGTTACTAACAATGTAAACTTTCCATTTGTCTCCCATCACTGAAGACATGGTGATTATGTACAGTATAATCCGCGTCACCTTAAATAAGTTACTGACAATGTTACCTTATCATTTGTCCCTCATCACTACAAACATGGTGAATATATATAGTCCACGTTACCTTAAATAAATTACTAACAATGTAACCTTTCCATTTGTCCCCCATCATTAAAGACGTGGTGATTATATACAGTATAGTACACGTTACCTTAAATAAATTACTAACAATGTAACCTTTCCATATGTCCTCCATCACTAAAGACATGGTGATTATATACAGTATAGTACACGTTACCTTAAATAAGTTACTAACAATGTAACCTTTCCATTTGTCCCCCATCACTAAAGATATGGTGATTATATAGAGTATAGTTCACGTTACCTTGAATATGTTACTATCAATGTAACCTTTCCATTAGTCCCCCAACACTACAAACATGGTGATTATATACAGTATAGTCCGCGTCACCAAACAATAAGTTACTAACAATGTAACCCTTCCATATGTCCCACATCACTACAAACATGGTGATTATATGTAGTCCGCGTCACCTTAAATAAGTTACCAACAATGTAACCTTACCATTCGTCCCTCATCACTACAAACATGGTGATTATATATATTCCGCGTCACCTTAAATAAGTTACTAACAATGTAACCTTTCCATTTGTCACCCAACACTACAAACATGGTGATTATAAATAGTCCGCGTCACCTTAAATAAGTTACTAACAATGTAACCTTTCCATTTGTCCCCATCACAAAAGACATGGTGATTATATACAGTATAGTACACGTTATCTTATATAAGTTAATAACAATGTAACCTTACCATTTGTCCCCCATCACTACAACCAAGGTGATTATATGTAGTCCGCGTCACCTTAAATAAGTTACTAACAATGTAACCTTACCATTTGTTACCTCATCACTACAAACATGGTGATTATATGTAGTCCGCGTCACCTTAAATAAGTTACTAACAATGTAACCTTACCATTTGTCCCCCATCACTACAAACATGGTGATTATATGTAGTCCGCGTCACCTTAAATAAGTTACTAACAATGTAACATTTCCATTTGTCCCTCATCACTACAAACATGGTGATTATATATAGTCCACGTTACCTTAAATAAGTTACTAACAATGTAAACTTTCCATTTGTCTCCCATCACTAAAGACATGGTGATTATGTACAGTATAATCCGCGTCACCATATATAAGTTACTAACAATGTAACCTTATCATTTGTCCCTCATCACTACAAATATGGTGAATATATATAGTTTACGTTACCTTAAATAAGTTACTAACAATGTAACCTTTCCATTTGTCCCCCATCATTAAAGACGTGGTGATTATATACAGTATAGTACACGTTACCTTAAATAAGTTACTAACAATGTAACCTTTCCATATGTCCTCCATCACTGAAGACATGGTGATTATATACAGTATAGTACACGTTACCTTAAATAAGTTACTAACAATGTAACCTTTCCATTTGTCCGCCATCACTAAAGACATGGTGATTATATACAGTATAGTTCACGTTACCTTGAATATGTTACTATCAATGTAACTTTTCCATTAGTCCCCCATCACTACAAACATGGTGATTATATACAGTATAGTCCGCGTCACCAAACAATAAGTTACTAACAATGTAACCCTTCCTTTTATCCCACATCACTACAAACATGGTGAATATATGCAGTCCGCGTCACCTTAAATAAGTTACCAACAATGTAACCTTACCATTCGTCCCTCATCACTACAAACATGGTGATTATATATATTCCGCGTCGCCTTAAATAAGTTACTAACAATGTAACCTTACCATTTGTCCCCATCACTACAAACATGGTGATTATATGTAGCCCGCGTCACCTTAAATAAGTTACTAACAATGTAAACTTACCATTTGTCCCTCATCACTACAAACATGGTGATTATATTTAGTCTGTGTCACCATAAATAAGCTACTAACAATGTAACCTTTTTATTTGTCCCCCATCACTAAAGACATGGTGATTATATGTAGTCCGCGTCAACTTAAATAAGTTACTAACAATGTAACCTTTCCATTTGTCCCCCAACACTACAAACATGGTGATTATATATAGTCCGCGTCACCTTTAATAAGTTACTAACAATGTAACCTTTCCATTTGTCCCCCATCACTAAAGACATGGTGATTATATACAGTATAGTACACGTTATCTTATATAAGTTAATAACAATGTAACCTTACCATTTGTCCCCCATCACTACAAACAAGGTGATTATATGTAGTCCGCGTCACCTTAAATAAGTTACTAACAATGTAACCTTTCCATTTGTCCCCCATCACTAAAGACGTGGTGATTATATGTAGTCCGCGTCACCTTAAATAAGTTACTAACAATGTTACCTTACCATTTGTCCCCCAGCACTACAAACATGGTGATTATATGTAGTCCGCGTCACCTTAAATAAGTTACTAACAATGTAACCTTACCATTTTTCCCCCATCACTACAAGCATGGTGATTATATATAGTCCGCGTCACCTTAAATAAGTTACTCACAATGTAACCTTACCATTTGTCCCCCATCACTACAAACATGGTGATTATATGTAGTCCGCGTCACCTTAAATAAGTTACTAACAATGTAACCTTACCATTTGTCCCCCATCACTACAAACATGGTGATTATATATAGTCCGCGTCACCTTAAATAAGTTACTAACAATGTAACCTTATCATTTGTCCCCCATCACTACAAACATGGTGATTATATGTAGTCCGCGTCACCTTAAATAAGTTACTAACAATGTAACCTTTCCATTTGTCCCCCATCACTACAAACATGGTGATTATATGTAGTCCGCGTCACCTTAAATAAGTTACTAACAATGTAACCTTACCATTTGTCCCCCATCACTACAAACATGGTGATTACATATAGTCCACGTTACCTTAAATAAGTTACTAACAATGTAAACTTTCCATTTGTCTCCCATCACTAAAGACATGGTGATTATGTACAGTATAATCCGCGTCACCTTAAATAAGTTACTAACAATGTTACCTTATCATTTGTCCCTCATCACTACAAACATGGTGAATATATATAGTCCACGTTACCTTAAATAAATTACTAACAATGTATCATTTCCATTTGTCCCCCATCATTAAAGACGTGGTGATTATATACAGTATAGTACACGTTACCTTAAATAAATTACTAACAATGTAACCTTTCCATATGTCCCCCATCACTAAAGACATGGTGATTATATACAGTATAGTACACGTTACCTTAAATAAGTTACTAACAATGTAACCTTTCCATTTGTCCCCCATCACTAAAGATATGGTGATTATATAGAGTATAGTTCACGTTACCTTGAATATGTTACTATCAATGTAACCTTTCCATTAGTCCCCCAACACTACAAACATGGTGATTATATACAGTATAGTCCGCGTCACCAAACAATAAGTTACTAACAATGTAACCCTTCCATATGTCCCACATCACTACAAACATGGTGATTATATGTAGTCCGCGTCACCTTAAATAAGTTACCAACAATGTAACCTTACCATTCGTCCCTCATCACTACAAACATGGTGATTATATATATTCCGCGTCACCTTAAATAAGTTACTAACAATGTAACCTTTCCATTTGTCCCCCAACACTACAAACATGGTGATTATATATAGTCCGCGTCACCTTAAATAAGTTACTAACAATGTAACCTTTCCATTTGTCCCCATCACAAAAGACATGGTGATTATATACAGTATAGTACACGTTATCTTATATAAGTTAATAACAATGTAACCTTACCATTTGTCCCCCATCACTACAACCAAGGTGATTATATGTAGTCCGCGTCACCTTAAATAAGTTACTAACAATGTAACCTTACCATTTGTTACCTCATCACTACAAACATGGTGATTATATGTAGTCCGCGTCTCCTTAAATAAGTTACTAACAATGTAACCTTACCATTTGTCCCCCATCACTACAAACATGGTGATTATATGTAGTCCGCGTCACCGTAAATAAGTTACTAACAATGTAACATTTCCATTTGTCCCTCATCACTACAAACATGGTGATTATATATAGTCCACGTTACCTTAAATAAGTTACTAACAATGTAAACTTTCCATTTGTCTCCCATCACTAAAGACATGGTGATTATGTACAGTATAATCCGCGTCACCATAAATAAGTTACTAACAATGTAACCTTATCATTTGTCCCTCATCACTACAAATATGGTGAATATATATAGTTTACGTTACCTTAAATAAGTTACTAACAATGTAACCTTTCCATTTGTCCCCCATCATTAAAGACGTGGTGATTATATACAGTATAGTACACGTTACCTTAAATAAGTTACTAACAATGTAACCTTTCCATATGTCCTCCATCACTGAAGACATGGTGATTATATACAGTATAGTACACGTTACCTTAAATAAGTTACTAACAATGTAACCTTTCCATTTGTCCGCCATCACTAAAGACATGGTGATTATATACAGTATAGTTCACGTTACCTTGAATATGTTACTATCAATGTAACTTTTCCATTAGTCCCCCATCACTACAAACATGGTGATTATATACAGTATAGTCCGCGTCACCAAACAATAAGTTACTAACAATGTAACCCTTCCATTTATCCCACATCACTACAAACATGGTGAATATATGCAGTCCGCGTCACCTTAAATAAGTTACCAACAATGTAACCTTACCATTCGACCCTCATCACTACAAACATGGTGATTATATATATTCCGCGTCGCCTTAAATAAGTTACTAACAATGTAACCTTACCATTTGTCCCCATCACTACAAACATGGTGATTATATGTAGCCCGCGTCACCTTAAATAAGTTACTAACAATGTAAACTTACAATTTGTCCCTCATCACTACAAACATGGCGATTATATTTAGTCTGCGTCACCATAAATAAGCTACTAACAATGTAACCTTTTTATTTGTCCCCCATCACTAAAGACATGGTGATTATATGTAGTCCGCGTCAACTTAAATAAGTTACTAACAATGTAACCTTTCCATTTGTCCCCCAACACTACAAACATGGTGATTATATATAGGCCGCGTCACCTTAAATAAGTTACTAACAATGTAACCTTTTCATTTGTCCCCCATCACTAAAGACATGGTGATTATATACAGTATAGTACACGTTATCTTATATAAGTTAATAACAATGTAACCTTACCATTTGTCCCCCATCACTACAAACAAGGTGATTATATGTAGTCCGCGTCACCTTAAATAAGTTACTAACAATGTAACCTTTCCATTTGTCCCCCATCACTAAAGACGTGGTGATTATATGTAGTCCGCGTCACCTTAAATAAGTTACTAACAATGTTACCTTACCATTTGTCCCCCAGCACTACAAACATGGTGATTATATGTAGTCCGCGTCACCTTAAATAAGTTACTAACTGTAACCTTACCATTTTTCCCCCATCACTACAAGCATGGTGATTATATATAGTCCGCGTCACCTTAAATAAGTTACTAACAATGTAACCTTACCATTTGTCCCCCATCACTACAAACATGGTGATTATATGTAGTCCGCGTCACCTTAAATAAGTTACTAACAATGTAACCTTACAATTTGTCCCCCATCACTACAAACATGGTGATTATATATAGTCCGCGTCACCTTAAATAAGTTACTAACAATGTAACCTTATCATTTGTCCCCCATCACTACAAACATGGTGATTATATGTAGTCCGCGTCACCTTAAATAAGTTACTAACAATGTAACCTTTCCATTTGTCCCCCATCACTACAAACATGGTGATTATATGTAGTCCGCGTCACCTTAAATAAGTTACTAACAATGTAACCTTACCATTTGTCCCCCATCACTACAAACATGGTGATTACATATAGTCCACGTAACCTTAAATAAGTTACTAACAATGTAAACTTTCCATTTGTCTCCCATCACTAAAGACATGGTGATTATGTACAGTATAATCCGCGTCACCTTAAATAAGTTACTTACAATGTTACCTTATCATTTGTCCCTCATCACTACAAACATGGTGAATATATATAGTCCACGTTACCTTAAATAAATTACTAACAATGTAACCTTTCCATTTGTCCCCCATCATTAAAGACGTGGTGATTATATACAGTATAGTACACGTAACCTTAAATAAATTACTAACAATGTAACCTTTCCATATGTCCTCCATCACTAAAGACATGGTGATTATATACAGTATAGTACACGTTACCTTAAATAAGTTACTAACAATGTAACCTTTCCATTTGTCCCCCATCACTAAAGATATGGTGATTATATAGAGTATAGTTCACGTTACCTTGAATATGTTACTATCAATGTAACCTTTCCATTAGTCCCCCATCACTACAAACATGGTGATTATATACAGTATAGTCCGCGTCACCAAACAATAAGTTACTAACAATGTAACCCTTCCATTTGTCCCACATCACTACAAACATGGTGATTATATGTAGTCCGCGTCACCTTAAATAAGTTACCAACAATGTAACCTTACCATTTGTTACCTCATCACTACAAACATGGTGATTATATGTAGTCCGCGTCACCTTAAATAAGTTACTAACAATGTAACCTTTTTATTTGTCCCCCATCACTGAAGACATGGTGATTATATGTAGTCCGCGTCACCTTAAATAAGTTACTAACAATGTAACCTTTCCATTGGTCCCCCAACACTACAAACATGGTGATTATATATAGTCCGCGTCACCTTAAATAAGTTACTAACAATGTAACCTTTCCATTTGTCCCCCATCACTACATACATGGTGATTATATGTAGTCCGCGTCACCTTAAATAAGTTACTTACAATGTAACATTTCCATTTGTCCCTCATCACTGCAAACATGGTGATTATATATAGTCCACGTTACCTTAAATAAGTTACTAACAATGTAAACTTTCCATTTGACTCCCATCACTAAAGACATGGTGATTATGTACAGTATAATCCGCGTCACCTTAAATAAGTTACTAACAATGTAACCTTATCATTTGTCCCTCATCACTACAAACATGGTGAATATATATAGTCCACGTTACCTTAAATAAGCTACTAACAATGTAACCTTTCCATTTGTCCCCCATCATTAAAGACGTGGTGATTATATACAGTATAGTACACGTTACCTTAAATAAGTTACTAACAATGTAACCTTTCCATTTGTCCCGCATCACTAAAGACATGGTGATTATATAGAGTATAGTTCACGTTACCTTGAATATGTTACTATCAATGTAAACTTTCCATTAGTCCCCCATCACTACAAACATGGTGATTATATACAGTATAGTCCGCGTCACCAAACAATAAGTTACTAACAATGTAACCCTTCCATTTGTCCCACATCACTACAAACATGGTGATTATATGTAGTCCGCGTCACCTTAAATAAGTTACCAACAATGTAACCTTACCATTCGTCCCTCATCACTACAAACATGGTGATTATATATATATTCCGCGTCACCTTAATTAAGTTACTAACAATGTAACCTTACCATTTGTCCCCCATCACTACTAACATGGTGATTATATGTAGTCCGCGTCACCTTAAATAAGTTACTAACAATGTAACCTTACCATTTGTCCCTCATCACTGCAAACATGGTGATGATATGTAGCCCGCGTCACCTTAAATAAGTTACTAACAATGTAAACTTACCATTTGTCCCTCATCACTACAAACATGGCGATTATATTTAGTCTGCGTCACCTTAAATAAGTTACTAACAATGTAACCTTTTTATTTGTCCCCCATCACAAAAGACATGGTGATTATATGTAGTCCGCGTCACCTTAAATAAGTTACTAACAATGTAACATTTCCATTTGTCCCCCAACACTACAAACATGGTGATTATATATAGTCCGCGTCACCTTAAATAAGTTACTAACAATGTAACCTTTCCATTTGTCCCGATCACAAAAGACATGGTGATTATATACAGTATAGTACACGTTATCTTATATAAGTTAATAACAATGTAACCTTACCATTTGTCCCCCATCACTACAAACAAGGTGATTATATGTAGTCCGCGTCACCTTAAATAAGTTACTAACAATGTATCCTTACCATTTGTCCCTCATCACTACAAACATGGTGATTATATGTAGTCCGCGTCACCTTAAATAAGTTACTAACAATGTAACCTTTTTATTTGTCCCCCATCACTAAAGACATGGTGATTATATGTAGTCCGCGTCACCTTAAATAAGTTACTAACAATGTAACCTTTCCATTGGTCCCCCAACACTACAAACATGGTGATTATATATAGTCCGCGTCACCTTAAATAAGTTACTAACAATGTAACCTTTCCATTTGTCCCCCATCACTAAAGACCTGGTGATTATATACAGTATAGTACACGTTATCTTATATAAGTTAATAACAATGTAACTTTACCATTTGTCCCCCATCACTACAAACAAGGTGATTATATGTAGTCCGCGTCACCTTAAATAAGTTACTAACAATGTAACCTCACCATTTGTCCCTCATCACTACAAACATGGTGATTATATATAGTCCGTGTCACCTTAAATAAGTTACTAACAATGTAACCTTACCATTTGTCCCCCAGCACTACAAACATGGTGATTATATGTAGTCCGCGTCACCTTAAATAAGTTACTAACAATGTAACCTTACCATTTGTCCCCCATCACTACAAGCATGGTGATTATATATAGTCCGCGTCACCTTAAATAAGTTACTAACAATGTAACCTTACAATTTGTCCCCCATCACTACAAACATGGTGATTATATGTAGTCCGCGTCACCTTAAATAAGTTACTAACAATGTAACCTTACCATTTGTCCCCCATCACTACAAACATGGTGATTATATATAGTCCGCGTACCTAAAATAAGTTACTAACATTGTAACCTTACCATTTGTCCCCCATCACTACAAACATGGTGATTATATGTAGTCCGTGTCACCTTAAATAAGTTACTAAAAAGTTACATTTCCATTTGTCCCTCCTCACTACAAACATGGTGATTATATATAGTCCACGTTATCTTAAATAAGTTACTAACAATGTAACCTTTCCATTTGTCTCCCATCACTAAAGACATGGTGATTATATACAGCATAATCCGCGTCACCTTAAATAAGTTACTAACAATGTAACCTTACCATTTGTCCCTCATCACTACAAACATGGTGAATATATATAGTCCACGCTAATTTAAATATGTTACTAACAATGTAACCTTTCCATTTGTCCCCCATCATTAAAGACATGGTGATTATATACAGTATAGTACAGGTTACCTTAAATAAGTTACTAACAATGTAACCTTTCCATTTGTCCTCCATCACTAAAGACATGGTGATTATATACAGTATAGTACACGTTACCTTAACTAAGTTACTAACAATGTAACCTTTCCATTTGTCCCCCATCACTAAAGACATGGTGATTATATACAGTATAGTTCACGTTACCTTGAATATGTTACTATCATTGTAACCTTTCCATTTGTCCCCCATCACTAAAGACATGGTGATTATATACTGTATAGTACACGTTACCTTAAATAAGTTACTAACAATGTAACCTTTCCATTTGTCCCCCATCACTACATACGTGGTGATTATATGTAGTCCGCGTCACCTTAAATAAGTTAGTAACAATGTAACCTTACCATTTGTCCCTCATCACTGCAAACATGGTGATTATATGTAGTCCACGTCACCTTAAATAAGTTACTAACAATGTAACCTTACCATTTGTCCCTCATCACTACAAACATGGTGATTATATGTAGTCCACGTCACCTTCAATAAGTTACTAACAATGTAACCTTTCCATTTGTCCCTTATCTCTAAAGACATGGTGATTATATGTAGTCCGCGTCACCTTAAATAAGTTACTAACAATGTAACCTTTCCATTTGTCCCCCATCACTACCAACATGGTGATTATATGTAGTCCGCCTCACCTTAAATAAGTTACTAACAATTTAACCTTACCATGTGTCCCCCATCACTGCAAACATGGTGATTATATATAGTCCGCGTCACCTTAAATAAGTTACTAACAATGTAACCTTACCATTTGACCCCCATCACTACAAACATGGTGATGATATGTAGTCCGCGTCACCTTAAATAACTTACTAACAATGTTACCTTACCATTTGTCCCCCATCACTAAAGACATGGTGATTATATACAGTATAATCCGCGTCACCTTAAGTAAGTTACTAACAATGTAACCTTACAATTTGTCCCTCATCACTACAAACTTGGTGATTATATATAGTCCGCGTCACCTTAAATATGTTACTAACAATACAACCTTACCACTTGTCCCCCATCAATACAAACATGGTGATTATATATAGTCCGCCTCACCTTAAATAAGTTACTAACAATGTAACCTTACCATTTGTCCCCCATCACTACAAACATGTTGATTATATATAGTCCGCGTCACCTTAAATAAGTTACTAACAATGTAACCTTACCATTTGTCCCCCATCACTACACACATGGTGATTCTATACAGTATAGTCCGCGTCACCTTAAATATGTTACTAACAATTTAACCTTTCCATTTGTCCCCCATCACTACAATCATGGTGATTATATATAGTCCGCGTCACCTTAAATAATTTACTAACAATGTAACCTTCCATTTGTCCCTCATCACTACAAACATGGTGATTATATATAGTCCGCGTCACCTTAAATATATTACTAACAATGTAACCTTACCATTTGTCCCCCAGCACCACAAACATGGTGATTATATGTAGTCCGCGTCACCTTAAATAAGTTACTAACAATGTAACCTTACCATTTGTCCCCCATTACTACAAGCATGGTGATTATATATAGTCCGCGTCACCTTAAATATATTACTAACAATGTAACCTTACCATTTGTCCCTCATCACTGCAAACATGGTGATTATATGTAGTCCGCGTCACCTTAAATAAGTTACTAACAATGTCACCTTACCATTTGTCCCTCATCACTACAAACATGGTGATTATATGTAGTCCGCGTCACCTTAAATAAGTTACTAACAATGTAACCTTTCCATTTGTCCCCCATCACTAGAGAAATGGTGATTATATGTAGTCCGCGTCACCTTAAATAAGTAACTAACAAAGTAACCTTTCCATTTGTCCCCCATCACTACAAGCATGGTGTTTATATGTAGTCCGCCTCACCTTAAATAAGTTACTAACAATGTAACCTTACCATTTGTCCCCCATCACTTCAAACATGGTGATTATATATAGTCCGCGTCACCTTAAATAAGTTACTAACAATGTAACCTTACCATTTGTCCCCCATCACTACAAACATGGTTATTATATATAGTCTTCGTCACCTTAAATAAGTTACTAACAATGTAACCTTACCATTTGTCCCCCATCACTACAAACATGGTGATTATATGTAGTCCGCGTCACCTTAAATAAGTTACTAACAATGTAACATTTCCATTTGTCCCTCATCACTACAAACATGGTGATTATATATAGTCCACGTTACCTTAAATAAGTTACTAACAATGTAACCTTTCCATTTGTCTCCGATCACTAAAGACATGGTGATTATGTACAGTATAATCCGCGTCACCTTAGATAAGTTACTAACAATGTAACCTTATCATTTGTCCCTCATCACTACAAACATGGTGAATATATATAGTCCACGTTACCTTAAATAAGTTACTAACAATGTAACCTTTCCATTTGTCCCCCATCATTAAAGACGTGGTGATTATTACAGTATAGTACACGTTACCTTAAATATGTTACTAACAATGTAACCTTTCCATTTGTCCTCCATCACTAAATACATGGTGATTATATGCAGTATAGTACACGTTACCTTAAATAAGTTACTAACAATGTAACCTTTCCATTTGTCCCCCATCACTAAAGACATGGTGAATATATATAGTCCGCGTCACCTAAAATAATTTACCAACAATGTAACCTTACCATTCGTCCCTCATCACTACAAACATGTTGATTATATATATTCCGCGTCACCTTAAATAAGTTACTAACAATGTAACCTTACCATTTGTCCCCCATCACTACAAACATGGTGATTATATGTAGTCCGCGTCACCTTAAATAAGTTACTAACATTGTAGCCTTACCATTTGTCCCTCATCACTGCAAACATGGTGATTATATGTAGCCCGCGTCACGTTAAATAAGTTACTAACAATGTAAACCTACCATTTGTCCCTCATCACTACAAACATGGCGATTATATGTAGTCTGCGTCACCTTAAATAAGTTACTAACAATGTAACCTTTTTATTTGTCCCCCATCACTAAAGACATGGTGTTTATATGTAGTCCGCCTCACCTTAAATAAGTTACTAACAATGTAACCTTTCCATTTGTCCCCCAACAATACAAACATGGTGATTATATATAGTCCGCGTCACCTTAAATAAGTTACTAACAATGTAACCTTACAATTTGTCCCCCATCACTACAAACATGGTGATTATATATAGTCCGCGTCACCTTAAATAAGTTACTAACAATGTAACCTTACCATTTGTCCCCCATCACTACAAACATGGTGATTATATGTAGTCCGGGTCACCTTAAATAAGTTACTAACAATGTTACCTTACCATTTGTCCCCCATCACTAAAGACATGGTGATTACATGGAGTATAATCCGCGTCACCTTAAATAAGTTACCAACAATGTAACCTTACCATTCGTCCCTCATCACTACAAACATGGTGATTATATATATATTCCGCGT
Source organism: Meconema thalassinum (assembly GCA_946902985.2). NCBI lineage: Eukaryota > Metazoa > Arthropoda > Insecta > Orthoptera > Tettigoniidae > Meconema > Meconema thalassinum. The sequence continues at coordinate 191,799,401 of OX336388.2, read as the reverse complement.
CACCTTCATTAAGTTACTAACAATGTAACCTTACCATTTGTCCCCCATCACTACTAACATGGTGATTATATGTAGTCCGCGTCACCTTAAATAAGTTACTAACAATGTAACCTTACCATTTGTCCCTCATCACTGCAAACATGGTGATTATATGTAGCCCGCGTCACCTTAAATAAGTTACTAACAATGTAAACTTACCATTTGTCCCTCATCACTACAAACATGGCGATTATATTTAGTCTGCGTCACCTTAAATAAGTTACTAACAATGTAACCTTTTTATTTGTCCCCCATCACAAAAGACATGGTGATTATATGTAGTCCGCGTCACCTTAAATAAGTTACTAACAATGTAACCTTTCCATTTGTCCCCCAACACTACAAACATGGTGATTATATATAGTCCGCGTCACCTTAAATAAGTTACTAACAATGTAACCTTTCCATTTGTCCCCATCACAAAAGACATGGTGATTATATACAGTATAGTACACGTTATCTTATATAAGTTAATAACAATGTAACCTTACCATTTGTCCCCCATCACTACAAACAAGGTGATTATATGTAGTCCGCGTCACCTTAAATAAGTTACTAACAATGTAACCTTACCATTTGTCCCTCATCACTACAAACATGGTGATTATATGTAGTCCGCGTCACCTTAAATAAGTTACTAACAATGTAACCTTTTTATTTGTCCCCCATCACTAAAGACATGGTGATTATATGTAGTCCGCGTCACCTTAAATAAGTTACTAACAATGTAACCTTTCCATTGGTCCCCCAACGCTACAAACATGGTGATTATATATAGTCCGCGTCACCTTAAATAAGTTACTAACAATGTAACCTTTCCATTTGTCCCCCATCACTAAAGACATGGTGATTATATACAGTATAGTACACGTTATCTTATATAAGTTAATAACAATGTAACTTTACCATTTGTCCCCCATCACTACAAACAAGGTGATTATATGTAGTCCGCGTCACCTTAAATAAGTTACTAACAATGTAACCTTACCATTTGTCCCTCATCACTACAAAAATGGTGATTATATATAGTCCGTGTCACCTTAAATAAGTTACTAACAATGTAACCTTACCATTTGTCCCCCAGCACTACAAACATGGTGATTATATGTAGTCCGCGTCACCTTAAATAAGTTACTAACAATGTAACCTTACCATTTGTCCCCCATCACTACAAGCATGGTGATTATATATAGTCCGCGTCACCTTAAATAAGTTACTAACAATGTAACCTTACCATTTGTCCCCCATCACTACAAACATGGTGATTATATGTAGTCCGCGTCACCTTAAATAAGTTACTTACAATGTAACCTTACCATTTGTCCCCCATCACTACAAACATGGTGATTATATATAGTCCGCGTACCTTAAATAAGTTACTAACATTGTAACCTTACCATTTGTCCCCCATCACTACAAACATGGTGATTATATGTAGTCCGTGTCACCTTAAATAAGTTACTAAAAAGTAACATTTCCATTTGTCCCTCCTCACTACAAACATGGTGATTATATATAGTCCACGTTATCTTAAATAAGTTACTAACAATGTAACCTTTCCATTTGTCTCCCATCACTAAAGACATGGTGATTATATACAGTATAATCCGCGTCACCTTAAATAAGTTGCTAACAATGTAACCTTACCATTTGTCCCTCATCACTACAAACATGGTGAATATATATATATTGTCCACGCTAATTTAAATAAGTTACTAACAATGTAACCTTTCCATTTGTCCCCCATCATTAAAGACATGGTGATTATAAACAGTATAGTACACGTTACCTTAAATAAGTTGCTAACAATGTAACCTTTCCATTTGTCCTCCATCACTAAAGACATGGTGATTATATACAGTATAGTACACGTTACCTTAACTAAGTTACTAACAATGTAACCTTTCCATTTGTCCCCCATCACTAAAGACATGGTGATTATATACAGTATAGTTCACGTTACCTTGAATATGTTACTATCATTGTAACCTTTCCATTTGTCCCCCATCACTGAAGACATGGTGATTATATACTGTATAGTACACGTTACCTTAAATAAGTTACTAACAATGTAACCTTTCCATTTGTCCCCCATCACTACATGCATGGTGATTATATATAGTCCGCGTCACCTTAAATAAGTTAGTAACAATGTAACCTTACCATTTGTCCCTCATCACTGCAAACATGGTGATTATATGTAGTCCACGTCACCTTAAATAAGTTACTAACAATGTAACCTTACCATTTGTCCCTCATCACTACAAACATGGTGATTATATGTAGTCCACGTCACCTTCAATAAGTTACTAACAATGTAACCCTTCCATTTGTCCCCCATCTCTAAAGACATGGTGATTATATGTAGTCCGCGTCACCTTAAATAAGTTACTAACAATGTAACCTTTCCATTTGTCCCCCATCACTACCAACATGGTGATTATATGTAGTCCGCCTCACCTTAAATAAGTTACTAACAATTTAACCTTACCATTTGTCCCCCATCACTGCAAACATGGTGATTATATATAGTCCGCGTCACCTTAAATGAGTTACTAACAATGTAACCTTACCATTTGTCCCCCATCACTACAAACATGGTGATGATATGTAGTCCGCGTCACCTTAAATAACTTACTAACAATGTTACCTTACCATTTGTCCCCCATCACTAAAGACATGGTGATTATATACAGTATAATCCGCGTCACCTTAAGTAAGTTACTAACAATGTAACCTTACCATTTGTCCCTCATCACTACAAACTTGGTGATTATATATAGTCCGCGTCACCTTAAATATGTTACTAACAATACAACCTTACCACTTGTCCCCCATCAATACAAACATGGTGATTATATATAGTCCTCGTCACCTTAAATAAGTTACTAACAATGTAACCTTACCATTTGTCCCCCATCACTACAAACATGTTGATTATATATAGTCCGCGTCACCTTAAATAAGTTACTAACAATGTAACCTTACCATTTGTCCCCCATCACTACACACATGGTGATTCTATACAGTATAGTCCGCGTCACCTTAAATATGTTACTAACAATTTAACCTTTCCATTTGTCCCCCATCACTACAATCATGGTGATTATATATAGTCCGCGTCACCTTAAATAATTTACTAACAATGTAACCTTCCATTTGTCCCTCATCACTACAAACATGGTGATTATATATAGTCCGCGTCACCTTAAATATATTACTAACAATGTAACCTTACCATTTGTCCCCCAGCACCACAAACATGGTGATTATATGTAGTCCGCGTCACCTAAATAAGTTACTAACAATGTAACCTTACCATTTGTCCCCCATTACTACAAGCATGGTGATTATATATAGTCCGCGTCACCTTAAATATATTACTAACAATGTAACCTTACCATTTGTCCCTCATCACTGCAAACATGGTGATTATATGTAGTCCGCGTCACCTTAAATAAGTTACTAACAATGTCACCTTACCATTTGTCCCTCATCACTACAAACATGGTGATTATATGTAGTCCGCGTCACCTTAAATAAGTTACTAACAATGTAACCTTTCCATTTGTCCCCCATCACTAGAGAAATGGTGATTATATGTAGTCCGCGTCACCTTAAATAAGTAGCTAACAATGTAACCTTTCCATTTGTCCCCCATCACTACAAGCATGGTGTTTATATGTAGTCCTCCTCACCTTAAATAAGTTACTAACAATGTAACCTTACCATTTGTCCCCCATCACTTCAAACATGGTGATTATATATAGTCCGCGTCACCTTAAATAAGTTACTAACAATGTAACCTTACCATTTGTCCCCCATCACTACAAACATGGTTATTATATATAGTCTTCGTCACCTTAAATAAGTTACTAACAATGTAACCTTACCATTTGTCCCCCATCACTACAAACATGGTGATTATATGTAGTCCGCGTCACCTTAAATAAGTTACTAACAATGTAACATTTCCATTTGTCCCTCATCACTACAAACATGGTGATTATATATAGTCCACGTTACCTTAAATAAGTTACTAACAATGTAACCTTTCCATTTGTCACCGATCACTAAAGACATGGTGATTATGTACAGTATAATCCGCGTCACCTTAGATAAGTTACTAACAATGTAACCTTATCATTTGTCCCTCATCACTACAAACATGGTGAATATATATAGTCCACGTTACCTTAAATAAGTTACTAACAATGTAACCTTTCCATTTGTCCCCCATCATTAAAGACGTGGTGATTATATACAGTATAGTACACGTTACCTTAAATATGTTACTAACAATGTAACCTTTCCATTTGTCCTCCATCACTAAAGACATGGTGATATATGCAGTATAGTACACGTTACCTTAAATAAGTTACTAACAATGTAACCTTTCCATTTGTCCCCCATCACTAAAGACATGGTGATTATATATAGTCCGCGTCACCTAAAATAATTTACCAACAATGTAACCTTACCATTCGTCCCTCATCACTACAAACATGTTGATTATATATATTCCGCGTCACCTTAAATAAGTTACTAACAATGTAACCTTACCATTTGTCCCCCATCACTACAAACATGGTGATTATATGTATTCCGCGTCACCTTAAATAAGTTACTAACATTGTAACCTTACCATTTGTCCCTCATCACTGCAAACATGGTGATTATATGTAGCCCGCGTCACGTTAAATAAGTTACTAACAATGTAAACCTACCATTTGTCCCTCATCACTACAAACATGGCGATTATATGTAGTCTGCGTCACCTTAAATAAGTTACTAACAATGTAACCTTTTTATTTGTCCCCCATCACTAAAGACATGGTGATTATATGTAGTCCGCCTCACCTTAAATAAGTTACTATCAATGTAACCTTTCCATTTGTCCCCCAACAATACAAACATGGTGATTATATATAGTCCGCGTCACCTTAAACAAGTTACTAACAATGTAACCTTTCCATTTGTCCCCCATCACTACAAACATGGTGATTATATGTAGTCCGCGTCACCTTAAATAAGTTACTAACAATGTAACCTTACCATTTGTCCCCCATCACCACAAACATGGTGATTATATATAGTCCGCGTCACCTTAAATAAGTTACTAACAATGTAACCTTACCATTTGTCCCCCATCACTACAAACATGGTGATTATATGTAGTCCGGGTCACCTTAAATAAGTTACTAACAATGTTACCTTACCATTTGTCCCCCATCACTAAAGACATGGTGATTACATAGAGTATAATCCGCGTCACCTTAAATAAGTTACTAACAATGTAACCTTACCATTTGTCCTTCATCACTACAAACATGGTGATTATATATAGTCCGCGTCACCTTAAATATGTTACTATCAATGCAAACTTACCATTTGTCCCCCATCACTACAAACATGGTGATTATATGTAGTCCGCGTCACCTTAAATAAATTACTAACAATGTAACCTTACCATGTGTCCCTCATCACTACAAACATGGTGATTATATGTAGTCTGCGTCACCTTAAATAAGTTACTAACAATGTAACCTTTTTATTTGTCCCCCATCACTAAAGACATGTTGATTATATGTAGTCCGCGTCACCTTAAATAAGTTACTAGCAATGTAACCTTTCCATTTGTCCCCCAACACTACAAACATGGTGATTATATATAGTCCGCGTCACCTTAAATAAGTTACTAACAATGTAACCTTTTCATTTGTCCCCCATCACTAAAGACATGGTGATTATATAGAGTATAGTACACGTTATCTTATATAAGTTAATAACAATGGTACCTTACCATTTGTCCCCCATCACTACAAATATGGTGATTATATGTAGTCCGCGTAACCTTAAATAAGTTACTAACAATGTAACCTTACCATTTGTCCCTCATCACTACAAACATGGTGATTATATGTAGTCCGCGGCACCTTAAATAAGTTACTAACAATGTAACCTTTCCATTTGTCCCCCATCACTAAAGACGTGGTGTTTATATGTAGTCCGCGTCACCTTAAATAAGTTACTAACAATGTAACCTTTCCATTTGTCCCCCCATCACTAAAGACATGGTGATTAGGCTATATACAGTATAGTACACGCTACCTTAAATAAGTTACTAACAATGTAACCTTACCATTTGTCCCTCATCACTACAAACATGGTGATTATATGTAGTCCGCGTCACCTTAAATAAGTTACTAACAATGTAACCTTTTTATTTGTCCCCCATCACTAAAGACATGGTGATTATATGTAGTCCGCGTCACCTTAAATAAGTTACTAACAATGTAACCTTTCCATTGGTCCCCCAACACTACAAACATGGTGATTATATATAGTCCGCGTCACCTTAAATAAGTTACTAACAATGTAACCTTTTCATTTGTCCCCCATCACTAAAGACATGGTGATTATATAGAGTATAGTACACGTTATCTTATATAAGTTAATAACAATGTAACCTTACCATTTGTCCCCCATCACTACAAACATGGTGATTATATGTAGTCCGCGTCACCTTAAATAAGTTACTAACAATGTAACCTTACCATTTGTCCCCTATCAAGACAAACATGGTGATTATATATAGTCCGATTCACCTTAAATATGTTACTAACAATGCAACCTTACCATTTGTCCCCCATCACTACAAACATGATTATATGTAGTCCGCGTCACCTTAAATAAGTTACTAACAATGTAACCTTACCATTTGTCCCCCATCACTACAAGCATGGTGATTATATGTAGTCCGCGTCACCTTAAATAAATTACTAACATTGTAACCTTACCATTTGTCCCCCATCACTACAAACATGGTGATTATATGTAGTCCGCGTCACCTTAAATAAATTACTAACAATGTAACCTTACCATTTGTCCCCCATCACTACAAACATGGTGATTATATATAGTACGCGTCACCTTAAATAAGTTACTAACAATGTAACCTTACCATTTGTCCCCCATCACTACAAACATGGTGATTATATGTAGTCCGGGTCACCTTAAATAAGTTACTAACAATGTTACCTTACCATTTGTCCCCCATCACTAAAGACATGGTGATTACATAGAGTATAATCCGCGTCACCTTAAATAAGTTACTAACAATGTAACCTTACCATTTGTCCTTCATCACTACAAACATGGTGATTATATATAGTCCGCGTCACCTTAAATATGTTACTATCAATGCAAACTTACCATTTGTCCCCCATCACTACAAACATGGTGATTATATGTAGTCCGCGTCACCTTAAATAAATTACTAACAATGTAACCTTACCATGTGTCCCTCATCACTACAAACATGGTGATTATATGTAGTCTGCGTCACCTTAAATAAGTTACTAACAATGTAACCTTTTTATTTGTCCCCCATCACTAAAGACATGTTGATTATATGTAGTCCGCGTCACCTTAAATAAGTTACTAGCAATGTAACCTTTCCATTTGTCCCCCAACACTACAAACATGGTGATTATATATAGTCCGCGTCACCTTAAATAAGTTACTAACAATGTAACCTTTTCATTTGTCCCCCATCACTAAAGACATGGTGATTATATAGAGTATAGTACACGTTATCTTATATAAGTTAATAACAATGGTACCTTACCATTTGTCCCCCATCACTACAAATATGGTGATTATATGTAGTCCGCGTAACCTTAAATAAGTTACTAACAATGTAACCTTACCATTTGTCCCTCATCACTACAAACATGGTGATTATATGTAGTCCGCGGCACCTTAAATAAGTTACTAACAATGTAACCTTTCCATTTGTCCCCCATCACTAAAGACGTGGTGTTTATATGTAGTCCGCGTCACCTTAAATAAGTTACTAACAATGTAACCTTTCCATTTGTCCCCCCATCACTAAAGACATGGTGATTAGGCTATATACAGTATAGTACACGCTACCTTAAATAAGTTACTAACAATGTAACCTTACCATTTGTCCCTCATCACTACAAACATGGTGATTATATGTAGTCCGCGTCACCTTAAATAAGTTACTAACAATGTAACCTTTTTATTTGTCCCCCATCACTAAAGACATGGTGATTATATGTAGTCCGCGTCACCTTAAATAAGTTACTAACAATGTAACCTTTCCATTGGTCCCCCAACACTACAAACATGGTGATTATATATAGTCCGCGTCACCTTAAATAAGTTACTAACAATGTAACCTTTTCATTTGTCCCCCATCACTAAAGACATGGTGATTATATAGAGTATAGTACACGTTATCTTATATAAGTTAATAACAATGTAACCTTACCATTTGTCCCCCATCACTACAAACATGGTGATTATATGTAGTCCGCGTCACCTTAAATAAGTTACTAACAATGTAACCTTACCATTTGTCCCCTATCAAGACAAACATGGTGATTATATATAGTCCGATTCACCTTAAATATGTTACTAACAATGCAACCTTACCATTTGTCCCCCATCACTACAAACATGATTATATGTAGTCCGCGTCACCTTAAATAAGTTACTAACAATGTAACCTTACCATTTGTCCCCCATCACTACAAGCATGGTGATTATATGTAGTCCGCGTCACCTTAAATAAATTACTAACATTGTAACCTTACCATTTGTCCCCCATCACTACAAACATGGTGATTATATGTAGTCCGCGTCACCTTAAATAAATTACTAACAATGTAACCTTACCATTTGTCCCCCATCACTACAAACATGGTGATTATATATAGTACGCGTCACCTTAAATAAGTTACTAACAATGTAACCTTACCATTTGTCCCCCATCACTACAAACATGGTGATTATATGTAGTCCGGGTCACCTTAAATAAGTTACTAACAATGTTACCTTACCATTTGTCCCCCATCACTAAAGACATGGTGATTACATAGAGTATAATCCGCGTCACCTTAAATAAGTTACTAACAATGTAACCTTACCATTTGTCCTTCATCACTACAAACATGGTGATTATATATAGTCCGCGTCACCTTAAATATGTTACTATCAATGCAAACTTACCATTTGTCCCCCATCACTACAAACATGGTGATTATATGTAGTCCGCGTCACCTTAAATAAATTACTAACAATGTAACCTTACCATGTGTCCCTCATCACTACAAACATGGTGATTATATGTAGTCTGCGTCACCTTAAATAAGTTACTAACAATGTAACCTTTTTATTTGTCCCCCATCACTAAAGACATGTTGATTATATGTAGTCCGCGTCACCTTAAATAAGTTACTAGCAATGTAACCTTTCCATTTGTCCCCCAACACTACAAACATGGTGATTATATATAGTCCGCGTCACCTTAAATAAGTTACTAACAATGTAACCTTTTCATTTGTCCCCCATCACTAAAGACATGGTGATTATATAGAGTATAGTACACGTTATCTTATATAAGTTAATAACAATGGTACCTTACCATTTGTCCCCCATCACTACAAATATGGTGATTATATGTAGTCCGCGTAACCTTAAATAAGTTACTAACAATGTAACCTTACCATTTGTCCCTCATCACTACAAACATGGTGATTATATGTAGTCCGCGGCACCTTAAATAAGTTACTAACAATGTAACCTTTCCATTTGTCCCCCATCACTAAAGACGTGGTGTTTATATGTAGTCCGCGTCACCTTAAATAAGTTACTAACAATGTAACCTTTCCATTTGTCCCCCCATCACTAAAGACATGGTGATTAGGCTATATACAGTATAGTACACGCTACCTTAAATAAGTTACTAACAATGTAACCTTACCATTTGTCCCTCATCACTACAAACATGGTGATTATATGTAGTCCGCGTCACCTTAAATAAGTTACTAACAATGTAACCTTTTTATTTGTCCCCCATCACTAAAGACATGGTGATTATATGTAGTCCGCGTCACCTTAAATAAGTTACTAACAATGTAACCTTTCCATTGGTCCCCCAACACTACAAACATGGTGATTATATATAGTCCGCGTCACCTTAAATAAGTTACTAACAATGTAACCTTTTCATTTGTCCCCCATCACTAAAGACATGGTGATTATATAGAGTATAGTACACGTTATCTTATATAAGTTAATAACAATGTAACCTTACCATTTGTCCCCCATCACTACAAACATGGTGATTATATGTAGTCCGCGTCACCTTAAATAAGTTACTAACAATGTAACCTTACCATTTGTCCCCTATCAAGACAAACATGGTGATTATATATAGTCCGATTCACCTTAAATATGTTACTAACAATGCAACCTTACCATTTGTCCCCCATCACTACAAACATGATTATATGTAGTCCGCGTCACCTTAAATAAGTTACTAACAATGTAACCTTACCATTTGTCCCCCATCACTACAAGCATGGTGATTATATGTAGTCCGCGTCACCTTAAATAAATTACTAACATTGTAACCTTACCATTTGTCCCCCATCACTACAAACATGGTGATTATATGTAGTCCGCGTCACCTTAAATAAATTACTAACAATGTAACCTTACCATTTGTCCCCCATCACTACAAACATGGTGATTATATATAGTACGCGTCACCTTAAATAAGTTACTAACAATGTAACCTTACCATTTGTCCCCCATCACTACAAACATGGTGATTATATGTAGTCCGCGTCACCTTAAATAAGTTACTATTAATGTAACCTTACCATTTGTCCCCCATCACTACAAACATGGTGATAATATATAGTCCGCGTCACCTTAAATAAGTTACTAACAATGTAACCTTACCATTTGTCCCCCATCACTACAAACATGGTGATTATATGTAGTCCGCGTCACCTTAAATAAGTTACTAACAATGTAACCTTTCCATTTGTCTCCCATCACTAAAGACATGGTGATTATATACAGTATAATCCGCGTCACCTTAAATAAGTTACTAACAATGTAACCTTACCATTTGTCCCTCATCGCTACAAACATGGTGTTTATATTTAGTCCACGTTACCTTAGATAAGTTATTAACAATGTAACCTTTCCATTTGTCCCCCATCATTAAGGACATGGTGATTATATACAGTATAGTACACGTTACCTTAAATAAGTTACTAACAATGTAACCTTTCCATTTGTCCTCCATCACTAAAGACATGGTGATTATATACGGTATAGTACACGTTACCTTAAATAAGTTACTAACAATGTAACCTTTCCATTTGTCCCCCATCACTAAAGACATGGTGATTATATACAGTATATTTCACGTTACCTTGAATATGTTACTATCAATGTAACCTTTCCATTTGTCCCCCATCACTACAAACATGGTGATTCTATACAGTATAGTCCGCGTCACCTTAAATATGTTACTAACAATTTAACCTTTCCATTTGTCCCCCATCACTACAAACATGGTGATTATATGTAGTCCGCGTCACCTTAAATAAGTTACCAACAATGTAACGTTACCATTTGTCCCTCATCACTGCAAACATGGTGATTATATATATTCCGCGTCACCTTAAATAAGTTACTAACAATGTAACCTTTCCATTTGTCCCCCATCACTAAAGACATGGTGATTATATGTAGTCCGCGTCACTTTAAATAAGTTACTAACAATGTAACCTTTCCATTTGTCCCCCATCACTACAAACATGGTGATTATATGTAGTCCGCGTCACCTTAAATAAGTTACTAACAATGTAACCTTACCATTTTCCCCCCATCACTACAAACATGGTGATTATATATAGTCCGCGTCACTTTAAATAAGTTACTGACAATGTAACCTTGCCATTTGTCCCCCATCACTACAAACATGGTGATTATATGTAGTCCGCGTCACCTTAAATAAGTTACTAACAATGTTACCTTAGCATTTGTCCCCCATCACTAAAGACATGGTGATTATATATAGTATAATCCGCGTCACCTTAAATAAGTTACGAACAATGTAACCTTACCATTTGTCCCCCATCACTACAAGCATGGTGATTATATATAGTCCGCGTCACCTTAAGTAACTAACAATGTAACCTTACCATTTGTCCCTCATCACTACAAACATGGTGATTATATATAGTCCGCGTCACCTTAAATATGTTACTAACAATGCAACCTTACCATTTGTCCCCCATCACTACAAACATGGTGATTATATGTAGTCCGCGTCACCTTAAATAAATTACTAACAATGTAACCTTACCATTTGTCCCCCCTCACTACAAACATGGTGATTATATATAGTCCGCGTCACCTTAAATAAGTTACTAACAATGTAACCTTACCATTTGTCCCCCATCACTACAAACATGGTGATTATATGTAGTCCGCGTCACCTTAAATAAGTTACTAACAATGTAACCTTACCATTTGTCCCCCATCACTACAATCATGGTGATTATATATAGTCCGCGTCACCTTAAATTAGTTACTCACAATGTAACCTTACCATTTGTCCCCCATCACTACAAACATGGTGATTATATGTAGTCTGCGTCACCTTAAATAAGTTACTAACAATGTTACCTTACCGTCTGTCCCCCATCACTAAAGACATGGTGATTATATACAGTATAATCCGCGTCACCTTAAATAAGTTACTAACAATGTAACCTTACCATTTGTCCCTCATCGCTACAAACATGGTGATTATATATAGTCCGCGTCACCTTAAATATGTTACTATCAATGCAACCTTATCATTTGTTCCCCATCACTACAAACATGGTGATTATATGTAGTCCGCGTCACCTTAAATAAATTACTAACAATTTAACCTTACCATTTGTCCCCCATCACTACAAACATGGTGATTATATATAGTCCGCGTCACCTTAAATAAGTTACTAACAATGTAACCTTACCATTTGTCCCCCATCACTACAAGCATGGTGTTTATATATAGTCCGCGTCACCTTAAGTAACTAACAATGTAACCTTACCATTTGTCCCTCATCACTACAAACATGGTGATTATATATAGTCTGCGTCACCTTAAATATGTTACTAACAATGCAACCTTACCATTTGTCCCCCATCACTACAAACATGGTGATTATATGTAGTCCGCGTTACCTTAAATAAATCACTAACAATGTAACCTTACCATTTGTCCCCCATCACTACAAACATGGTGATTATATATAGTCCGCGTCACCTTAAATAAGTTACTAACAATGTAACCTTACCATTTGTCCCCCATGGTGTATTCTTTGAATACACGGTACCTGAGATATAATTTTTATTGCTCCTTGCATGTTCATTTCTTCCTTTCTCTTTGTCAAACACCAACAGTGATCTTTTGTTTTCTCCTTGATAGGCAAATCTCTTATGTCTTCATAAGTTTGTTTCAGATATATAACTTCTGTGCCCCACCTAGCGTCATCTCGCAGCGAATCTCTGAAGCTCCTCAATTCTTCCTGGTGTTAGAGGACTTACTTATTCTTTTGGCCACCAGATCCTGTTACCATCGCCAGCTATTTTCTCCTTGAGCAAGAGGACTACGTCTACCTCTTTACTCACCATGCTGCGCTAATATCGCCTACTATCAACTCCTTGAAGACCATTCATCAAGAAGAACATTTATTTTTGACAAGTTGGCAATGTTTATATGTTCTCCTTTTGTTTCCTACCCCCCACTCTTTTTCCCTTCCTTGGACCTTCTGTGCTCCGTTGAGCAGGTCTCACTTCGCAATCGGCAGTTGACTCGGTCAGTCAAAGCTCCTCTCGAGCTAGTCTCCTCAACCCAAGAGGCAAACTCTCTTCTACGCCATGTTGGCAAAGTAGTCATCGTCAAAGGGAACTTCATCTTCTACATGAAATCAAGATAAGTACCATCTTAAAGTTTTAACCTCATCTTCATGGTTTTAACTTTCACGTGCTTTTCAAGATGTTTTATAGACAGTGTGCGATTGCTTATTTTGGGGCAAAAATCATTCTTCGTGGGATTTGCCATGTTGAGCCTTTGGTTGTATAAGCCAACCTTATTAAAAAAGAGCTTTTCTTAGGCTATTCAAATGAGAAATCCTCTCACTACGTGGGATATTATCTAATACCCGCTGTCTATAACTCAACAAGTTAGTTCCTCCGTTGGATTTTCTCAACTCCATTTTTTCTACTAAGGTCGTTCTGGAACCTTCTAGATTCTGTATTTCATCTACAAGTCCTGCCGTTTTGAAATTTTCACTCACTTGTAAGAATGCTATTTAAAATTGAAGAATTTCGTTTCTGAATTAAAAGCTTAATAGCTAACTTTCTTCCACCGCTGGAACCGCTGGAATGTTCTATGGCGCATTTAACTGTTATCCACCATGTTCTCAAGCAATAGACTTTCGTCCATTTAGTGCAACCAGTCATTTTGTTCAAATTGAAATAACTTTCTCTGCCAAAAACTTTCGTGTTTCCATAGTGAACTTTTCATAAGTTTCAACGAACTATAGTGAAAATCAGTGCTTGTTCAACTTTCTACCGCGTCGCGATCGTCCGTTTATATTTAAATAAGGCCATGAACATTTTTCCTCCATCCCCTATTTCTCTTTCCTAAACTTCCTACTAACAATCCGTAATAAATTTTTCAATATAGGTCTGTTTCAATAAGGTGTCACTCTGCGAAGTGCCCTTCCATTTTTCTTGTTTATCATTAAGTAATTGCTGTATAATTACGTGTTTTATACACGGTTTAAGTTTACATTGTTTTTTCTCTATTATCAGGAAAACCAATATTTTCAACTCTTGAGTGAGTTATTTTTAGGTCTCACGAAATGGAAACTACCCCATTTGGCTCGTGATTCCTAATTAAACATAGGAAGTCTAGAACCTTCCTTTTGATTACTTACTTAGGTTTCACAGTAAGTGACCTGCCCTCCTTTGTATAATTCTCATAAAGTAATCCTGTTTAAATATAAGAAGTTGTAGGAACTTCTATTTTTATGCTTTATGTTTTCCTTATAGTTAGCTTGAAAGTTGTTGTTCTCTCTAGAATATTCTTTCAGAAATTTCTTATAGTACACTCCTTGTACTCTTGTAAATGTTTAAACTTTAATCATTTCATTTAGTCCTTTTTCAAATCTTAAAAAGATTTTAATACCAGGTTTAAAACCTTAAAAATTGTTATTTGCCTGGAGCAATTTCTGAATGTTGTCGGAGGTCTGCGACCTCAAATTGTTAATAAGATTGGAAAATATTTATTTGTTAAAAATATTAATTTCTCCTGAATTGTTAAATAAATTGAGCGTTCTTTTTCTCTTTTTCATTTTTTCTAATACAAAGGTTAAACAAAGTCCTGTCCTCCTTGGCTCTCCCTACTTGATGCCATTAAAGCCATTAATAGGGCTTTCACCACTCGTTGCATTTGAGCAAGAACTCTTAGCAGTAACCTCACTAAAGATTCTTTTAGCTTTAATAGCTAATTCTAATTGGCCAGTAAGGCAAGTAAAGCTCGCTACGCCAGCTACCTGCTTGTGGAGATCCTCTCCGAAAACTTATGGTCAGTTTTCAAAAAGATAAGTGTTTCTTTTTGTCTAAACTTTTAGCCGGCTTCTCGCCGAGTAAAAGCTTAGCCATTTCCAAAGGCAACCATTGGTTCACTTACAAAGATTACTTTCCAAGTTATAATTGTTCGTCACTATCCTTCCTGGAAGCACTGGGTCTCTTTTTCTAGAAACTCTATAATTTCGAAAATTGGAAATTCCGAACTTGATTTGAATTATTGTCATTCTTCGAATTACCTTGTAAAACCTAATTTCTTTGAGAAGACATACAGTAAATATGTTCCTCTCAGTCTTGCCAGACCATCACTCTTCCCCATAGTAGTTTTATATTTGCTTGAGAGGGATTATACGAAAGCCACTCTCTTGCAAACCGCCCAAGTTCTATCTGTGTTTCTCGTCAGCTTAGACCAAGTCCTTACTCATTTTAGGTATCCGAAAGCGGATTTTCGGTGGCAACCACCTTTAAGTGTGTTTAAAACTAAACTTATTAATTTTGTGGGACTCTCCTCCTATTTTCTATCCTTTTTTTTCAATCCAAAACCTACTTCCCTTTTTTTTAATCATCTTCCCTTGGTGGGTGGGTTATTCCTCAGCCAATAAACTACCCACCCCATCACTATAAACATGGTGATTATATGTAGTCCGCGTCACCTTAAATAAGTTACTAACAATGTAACCTTACCATTTGTCCCCCATCACTACAAACATGGTGATTATATATAGTCCGCGTCACCTTAAATAAGTTACTAACAATGTAACCTTACCATTTGTCCCCCATCACTACAAACATGGTGATTATATGTAGTCCGCGTCACCTTAAATAAGTTACTAACAATGTTACCTTACCATTTGTCCCCCATCACTAAAGACATGGTGATTATATATAGTCCGCGTCACCTTAAATAAGTTACTAACAATGTAACCTTACCATTTGTCCCCCATCACTACAAACATGGTGATTATATGTAGTCCGCGTCACCTTAAATAAGTTACTAACAATGTAACCTTACCATTTGTCCCCCATCACTACAAACATGGTGATTATATATAGTCCGCGTCACCTTAAATAAGTTACTAACAATGTAACCTTACCATTTGTCCCCCATCACTACAAACATGGTGATTATATATAGTCCGCGTCACCTTAAATAAGTTACTAACAATGTTACCTTACCATTTGTCCCCCATCACTACAAACATGGTGATTATATGTAGTCCGCGTCACCTTAAATAAGTTACTAACAATGTAACCTTACCATTTGTCCCCCATCACTACAAACATGGTGATTCTATATAGTATAATCCGCGTCACCTTAAATAAGTTACTAACAATGTAACCTTACCATTTGTCCCCCATCACTACAAACATGGTGATTCTATACAGTATAATCCGCGTCACCTTAAATAAGTTACTAACAATGTAACCTTACCATTTGTCCCTCATCACTACAAACATGGTGATTATATATAGTCCGCATCACCTTAAATAAGTTACTAACAATGTAACCTTACCATTTGTCCCCCATCACTGCAAACATGGTGATTATATGTAGTCCGCGTCACCTTAAATAAGTTACTAACAATGTAACCTTACCATTTGTCCCCCATCACTACAAACATGGTGATTCTATACAGTATAATCCGCGTCACCTTAAATAAGTTACTAACAATGTAACCTTACCATTTGTCCCCCATCACTACAAACATGGTGATTATATATAGTCCGCGTCACCTTAAATAAGTTACTAACAATATTACCTTACCATTTGTCCCCCATCACTACAAACATGGTGATTATATGTAGTCCGCGTCACCTTAAATAAGTTACTAACAATGTAACCTTACCATTTGTCCCCCATCACTACAAACATGGTGATTATATGTAGTCCGCGTCACCTTAAATAAGTTACTAACAATGTAACCTTACCATTTGTCCCCCATCACTACAAACATGGTGATTATATGTAGTCCGCGTCACCTTAAATAAGTTACTAACAATGTAACCTTACCATTTGTCCCCCATCACTACAAACATGGTGATTATATATAGTCCGCGTCACCTTAAATAAGTTACTAACAATGTAACCTTACCATTTGTCCCCCATCACTACAAACATGGTGATTATATGTAGTCCGCGTCACCTTAAATAAGTTACTAACAATGTAACCTTACCATTTGTCCCCCATCACTACAAACATGGTGATTCTATACAGTATAATCCGCGTCACCTTAAATAAGTTACTAACAATGTAACCTTACCATTTGTCCCCCATCACTACAAACATGGTGATATATATAGTCCGCGTCACCTTAAATAAGTTACTAACAATGTTACCTTACCATTTGTCCCCCATCACTACAAACATGGTGATTATATGTAGTCCGCGTCACCTTAAATAAGTTACTAACAATGTAACCTTACCATTTGTCCCTCATCACTACAAACATGGTGATTCTATACAGTATAATCCGCGTCACCTTAAATAAGTTACTAACAATGTAACCTTACCATTTGTCCCCCATCACTACAAACATGGTGATTATATGTAGTCCGCGTCACCTTAAATAAGTTACTAACAATGTAACCTTACCATTTGTCCCCCATCACTACAAACATGGTGATTATATGTAGTCCGCGTCACCTTAAATAAGTTACTAACAATGTAACCTTACCATTTGTCCCTCATCACTACAAACATGGTGATTCTATACAGTATAATCCGCGTCACCTTAAATAAGTTACTAACAATGTAACCTTACCATTTGTCCCCCATCACTACAAACATGGTGATTATATGTAGTCCGCGTCACCTTAAATAAGTTACTAACAATGTAACCTTACCATTTGTCCCCCATCACTACAAACATGGTGATTCTATACAGTATAATCCGCGTCACCTTAAATAAGTTACTAACAATGTAACCTTACCATTTGTCCCCCATCACTACAAACATGGTGATATATATAGTCCGCGTCACCTTAAATAAGTTACTAACAATGTTACCTTACCATTTGTCCCCCATCACTACAAACATGGTGATTATATGTAGTCCGCGTCACCTTAAATAAGTTACTAACAATGTAACCTTACCATTTGTCCCCCATCACTACAAACATGGTGATTCTATACAGTATAATACACGTTATCTTATATAAGTTACTAACAATGTAACCTTACCATTTGTCCCCCATCACTAAAAACATGGTTGCTTTTCACGGTGGGTGCGTGGTTATCGTATCGGACTACCCACGCCAAGCTTGCCGGTTCGCTCTTGGCCGTGGTAAGTGATTTTTGAAAGCGGCAAAAATCACGATACGCATACGTTTTTCTCAATATCACTGATTCCATCCTCAGCGTGAAAAATATTACACCTTAAAAACTAGTTAAGCATTGTCAAAAAATGGGTATCCTTACAATCAGTGTTAATTTAAATTAATGAAAACCTTGTAAATATATTAATTGATATGCAAATAGACAAACTACTGTAAAATACTATGTTGATACTTCGAAAAATATATTAATATGAGACTTTTCTTTAACAAATGTAGATATGTGAGAGGGCATGTAAATCGTCGTTAAAATTGGAAGAATGTTCGATAATAAACGTAAATAAATATTATCAAAAATCAGTCAAAAATTCGAGATGATTCTGCACTCCGTAGATTTATCTGATCCACTGGCAACACAATGTGCGTAAAAAAAATCTAAAATAGCAACTAATATTGAAGTATACTTGACATGTACCCTAAGTAGTAATCATCAATTAACTTGCCAAAAATATCTTCTATGAATTAATACGGATATTTAAAAAAAAATGGTTAATGTGTTCGCATTCTATAACTCAATACGAAAAATAGAAAATGTTATCCAAAAAGATACAGTCAGTCTCAGAGACTAGACTTAATATAATTTCAAATGACGCATGCTACAAATGCTACACCTGTTCGCTCGAAGCCCCAGGACTCTTTCAACAGATTCCATCACCCATTAACTTAGGCTTCCTGCGCGGGGAACGGAGAGCGGGAGGTGCACTCTGCTGCATGGCGTCACGCACTCGCCGTCTCCGTATCGCATAACGCCAGACCCCAGGAGTAAACTCAGACTCAACAGACTCCATTACCCTTCAACTTAGGCTTCCTGCGCGGGGAACGGAGAGCGGGAGGTGCACTCTGCTGCATGACGTCACGCACTCGCCGTCTCTGTATCGCATAACGCCAGACCCCAGGAGTAAACTCAGACTCGGTGCATATGCACTGAGCAACATGATGACGTCATACACGCCGTAACCGTAACGCATAACGGTAGACCAAAGCATAACGATGAAGTCGACAAGATCATTTGAAATGATAAAAGGTAGTTAAGCATTGCCAAAAAAAAAATGGGTAATCTTACAAACATTGTTAATTTAAATTAATGAAAACCTTGTAAATATATGAATTGAAATGCAGTTAGACAAACTACTTTAAAATACTATGTTGATATTCTGTTAATATTTCAAAAAATATATTAATAGGAGACTTCTTTTTTCGAAAGTAGGTAATTATGTGAGAAGGTAAGTAAATGGTCGTTAAAATTGGAAGAATGTTCAATAAATAACATAAATAAATATTATTAAACATCAGCCGAAAATTCAAGATGATTCATCACTCTGTAGAGTTATCTGATCCACTGGAAACACAATGTGCGTAAAAATTCTATAATAGCAACTAATATTCAAGCATACTTGACATTTAAGTAGTAATCATCAATTAACTTGCCAAATATATCTTCTATCAATTAATACGGATGTTTAATGTGTTCGCATTCTATAACTCAATACGAAAATCAGTAAAAGTGGTGCATCTTAATATAAACAAGTAGTTCCGGGAAGAACTATACAGCCTATTTTCATATATCCTACTCATGTTAATTGCCTCTATCAACATACAAAATTTCAGTTTGATTGCTGTGATAGATTCGTAGATATTGAGAACCGTCTATATATTTCAGATGGTCGCCAGGTTGTATTTTTATTTATGTACTATTACAGTACCTGAAGATTATTGTGTACGTGTGGTATTCAAACTTCAATCCCATGATTAGGACACAAGAAGTAAAAAGGAGATTTTAAAATTTCGCACAGCTGCCATCTTGTGGTTATGAAAACAATTGAAATAAATTAGATACCAGTGAATTGACAGTTGTATAAGCATTTAACGTGCAAAGTTTCACTGCACTCGGATGGTTAAATCGCGAAAAACGTCCATTTAAATATTTATACTTCGCGTCGCCGCCATGTTAGATTAGTGCTCACCAGGTTACTGAAAGTCCTATAGGTGAACTTATGTTCATAGCCTCTATGGACATAAAAAATTCAGTTTGATTGCTGTAAAAGATTCGTAGATATTGAGAACCGTCAAACTATTTCGGTTGCTCGCCATTTTGGATTGTTATATATATAGGCCATAGAGTTATGTACCATTAAAGGAAAATTACTGCGTAGCTTCATTATTGAAACTTTCACTTCAATCGCATGATTACGACACAAGAAATAAAAGCTTAATTTTGAAATTTCGCACAGCCGCCATCTTGATTTTAAGTAAACAATTGAACTAAATTAGATGCCAGTGCATTACAATATGTATAGTCATTTACTGAACCACATTTCACTGCGCTCAGATGATTAAATCACGAGAAATGTCTATTAAATTGTTTCAACTTCGCTTGGCCGCCACGTTCGTTTTGTACTTTACAGGTTTTTGAAAGTTACATAGATAAACTTGTAGGAGTGCCCTTTATCACCGTACAAAATTTCAGGGTGATATCTGTAATAGTTTCGGAGATATAGAATCTCAGTGAAATATTTCGCACAGCCGCCATTTTAAGGGTATGTAAATAATTTAACTAAATTAGACGCCAGTGCATTACAATGTGTAAAAACATTTGCTGTACCAAGTTTCATTACGTTTGGATGGCTTGGCAGCCATGTTGGTTTTGTACTTGCCAGGTTTTTGATAGTCCCATGGGTAAACTTCTAGTAGTGCCCTTTATCACCGTACAACATTTCACGGTGATATCTGTAATAGTTTCGGAGACACTGAATGCTGGTGAAATATTTCGCACAGCCGCCATGTTGGATTGGTGAAACACAATAACATTTGAGGGCCACGGTCGGGGTCGGCCAGTATGGTGCTATGATCTTACAGAATTTCATTGAAATCGCTCCAGCCGTTTAGAAGTTATTAGGGACACACACACACACACACACACACACACACGAATCACTCACGCACACACAGGCACACGGACAAAAGATGATTTCATAAGCCTATTTTTTTTTCATAAAATGAAAATAGGCTAAAACCATCATTACCCGTCGCGGCTTCGCTCACGAATATTCTAGTTGTAAAGACTACACTTAGCAAATTCTCAATCATGAATGCTATAACTGAATTATCCTTGGTATGAATAATCAGACTTTGTTAATTCAGCTACTGGTGCAGTGGTAAGGGGTTTGTCATTCCTTCATAGGTATAGTTAGTTTACTGGGAATATCACAGGCACTGTTAATTTAAGGGCCTTTAAATGTGGTTTTTGGAGATCCTTTATAGTCGGGTGAAAAAGACTTTCGTACCACACTCACACGTGAAAAAATTCTAGAGTGCCCCTTGACCCCCTTAAGCGCATTATACTGTATGTATTGATGAATTTTACAGCTTAATTTGGTTCCGTGATAACCTTATAACCGTCTGGAAACTTTCACAGTAATGTAATAATTGCAATTGCATTGCGTCTTACAGAAATAGATGGACCTGTGAGATTCTGTTACCATGGTTACCGTGTTGCATTCTTTCATTATTTCATTGTAAATATACATGCTTTAAGGTATTTATATAATGGTGAGGCATTTAAAGAGTAAGTGAGTGCGTTTCGCTTACGCATTGGGTTATGCTGAACCTGTAGGTACCCCATATGTGTAGGTTGGTGTTAATGGGACCTTAGCAGAATAATATAGGGAGGGATGTTATCAAATACAATAGGCATTGCACCAATACTCAACAATTATTTAAAAGAATCCCTCTCGCCACGCCGGAAGATGGAGGTAGATTTCACCGGGCAAAGAAAAATATTTCGAATTCACTAAATTTGCCAATTGATGAGGTTTCTGGAATATTGAAATATAGACCTATGGGTCATTTTTCGGGAAATCGTTTCAAATTTATTTATGTTATTTTCAGTTTCCGAATCAAATTAGATTTTGCCAGTGAGTAGCAACAGTTATAGCATTAGCATTTGCAGCCAAAAGATCGTTTTTTGAACATATGTCCTCCATCAAGGGGCAGATCAGCAGGTGTTCTGGATCTTGTAACATGCTGCAGTCACAGAACTCATCATTGTTGACGAGCATGTTCCATTTCTTGAGATTGTTCTTGCAGCGTGAAACCCCCGTCCTCAGCCTGTTCAATGATTTCCAAATTCCATATGGCAAGTTGTGACCAGGTGCCATTTTTTCTGATAGAGGAATAGTTGGGTCTGTGATCTCTGTCTTCCATATCTTCACACGGGCAGCTTCTTGTGAGCCTTCGAGGGCTGTTACTCCCCTCAAAAAGCTGTTTCTGGACTTAAGTCTCTGTCGGGCTGGTTGTTGGCCGAAAAATGGATGCCTTGAATCGGTTTCTTGCCGTTTCTTCTCAGATGCTGCTGCTACCATTCTTCGGACATGAGGTGGAGAAATTCCTATAGGAGGGTAGGCCTTCTGAAGTGGTGTTGGTCTAAGACACCCAGATACAATCCTGGAAATCTCATTCAGAGCTATATCCACCTCTTTGGAATGTGGAGGAGAAAGCCAATCTGGTGCTGCATATTCAGCAGCTGAGAAGCTCAGTCCAAGGGCTGAAGTTCTGAGAGTGGTGGGGTGAGCACCCCATGTCCTTCCTGTTAGGCATCTTAGTATGTTATTTCGTGCCATATTGTATAGTATATTCCCTCCAAGTTTAGTTCATACTTTCGTCATTTGATTGAATGGCAGCACTTATCGTGTCTGATGTGCAGCTGACTGGAGCCTGTGCTGTGCACTATATCTGTTGATATTAGTTTATGTAAGTTTGTTTTTACATAAAACGAAGTGAAATGGAACCCGTAGGAACTGTGAATCAGGCACCAGTAAAATCTGTGAAAGAAGATGATGTTCGTGGCTTGTTTAAATACAACGATGAAGAACGTTGTATTTGGTTGGATTGGATGTTTGATGAAAGCAAAGTATTGCTGCGGCTGTGAGGTTGTTTCGTCGCCTCGCCGCGTGAGTCACAACCGCCCCGGGCTATCCCCTGCCTCTGTGTGTTACCAGCGCCTTACGCAACGGAGCTGTGAGGACAAAAGGGATGGACTAGAGTGTTCGTGACCCAGCTAGTGATGGAAATCTCGAGAAGCTGTGAATCCTGGACTCTGAAGTGCTGTGTGAATTGCGAAACCCAGAGAGAATCTTTCCGAGCCTGCAGAGCAGTGAGTAGCAGACTCGTAAGTAGCCTAACTGTAGTGTGTAATCAAGAACAAGTGAATATCAGACTGTGGCTTATTGACAAGAGGAAGGGTACAGTTATTTCTAGCCAGCGCACGGGACCACCTCATTAGGAGGGATTAACTTATGTGAGTGAGTGAAAGAGTGAGTGTACTCCATAAGGGAGAGAACTTGACTAGAACTGCTGATTGGTTTCTGAGTGTTTATTGTGTGATGTACTGTAACTTGCTAGACCTGCAATAAAACTTCTATTTCTTTAAGAACCAATTGTGTTGTGCTTTCTACCTACTGTGATCCAATTTAACGAACGTGATACTAGAGCTAACACGTAACAGTATGAAATGTAAGGGATAGTAACAAACGATAAAATAATATAATTGTTAATTGAATTCTATTATTATATTTATTTGTTATTATTACTACATCTGAAATTAAACATATTACAGCACTACTAACTCTTATAAACCTCATTTACTGTCGATTTATGGATAAACGACCCATACGCATGTTCACTGTTATTGTTATACTTTCAAGGTTGTGGTACTTCTAATTTTGAAAATAACATATTTCTTGTTACAAAATGCATTTTTTTTGTCGTGTGACCTCCTCAGAGGCCGAGTGCAGGTCTTCCTATTCGACGCCCGTGGGCGACCTGCGTGTCGGGATGAGAGATGGAATGGATGAAGATGAATGAAACTGGGCAAGGATGTAGAAGGAAGCGGCCGTGGCCTGTCAGAAGGTACCGTCCCAGCATTTGCCTGGTGTTGAAAATGGGAAACTACGGAAAACCATTTCAAGGACGGCCAACGGTGGGGTTCGAACCCATGCGTCTACCGAGTCAGCAGAGAGCTTGGCCCCATGACCTAACGCTGTGCTTTAGGCAGCGTAGCCACTGCTGTCGGTGCACAATTTATTAAAAAGTAGACTTGTATAGGTATATTACATGTCGTCTTTATTATGTTACACATTCTAAAAATCTTTGATTGCAAATATCTCAATTCGCCATATTACACTAAGGGCCCTTCCTTCTTCCAGAAACCTCCTCAATTGTTTTTTTTACCTACAACCGTCCTACGTGTTTAGCACACGAGAAGCCTCATCTTCTTATACTTATTATTGCTAGGGCTCGGATGTTTGGGAAAAATCATTTTTTTTTATTTGCCTGTATTTTCATGCCTGATTGGGTTTCTGATGCAAATAAAGTGATTATCGTCACAATACAGTGTTTTTATTTGTCATATTTCGAAATGTTTTTACCATTACGTCATATTTTAAGCATTTTTTGGTATGATCGTCATATTTCGGTAGTTTGACGGCAGCTGTAGGTGTGCAATCATCCTCAACTTACCGAACGGGAACTATTGTTTACAGAAATACACTCGAAATAACCACTTAAACAGCGTGCCACGGTAGGTGAGTGGATAGCGTGACGGTCTACTAACCCCAAGATTGCAGGTTCGCTCCTGGCCGTGGTAAGTGATTTTTGAAAGGCGGCAAAATTACGACACGCATGTCATACGATGTTGGCATGTTAAAAAACCCATTTGAATTCAGTAGGCCGTGTTCATTATGGCAAAATTAATCTCGGGAGTTTCCGCCAACACAAAGTTCCTCATTTCTCTACTAGAAAGCGCTATAGTGCTCAAGGAGCTGAGATATCCAACCTCCTTGACTTTCATAGTGATTTAAGGAACAACGAAATTCGACATGCAAGCTACCCTCTGGGTGCAAATTACAAAGCTTGCACCCGGCATCCGAGACCATACGATATTATTATTATTATATTATTACCACTTAAACAAGTATATTCAGAAAATTAATATGAAAATAGGAGTTAAAATTTTAGTTTACAATTTAATCTCGAAGGGATTGTCGCTTGGATTTATAATTAAACAAGATGTTCAGTAAAGAACATATAGCCTACTTTCTCCTAAATGCATGGGTATTGTTATAACTCTTTGTCCTTTTCAAGGAGTATAATTGAATGTTGGTTGTAGTAGCTTGTTGAAATACAACGTGCTATAGGGATATTAAACATGAATATGAGGTGCCCTTTGCTAGTGCTACCTCTGTAAAAGAATTCATTCAATTCGGTTTCACCGTGTTTGAATTGATCTGGGGAATGGATTTGCACACATACATGGCCGCTATTTGCAAACTATTGGGCTTATGACCTTGTAGTCAGTCATAAGATGCTTTCCACAAAAAGGCATGTTGTTGCAAACTCCGGTAGAGATCAAATTATTAGGATGGTCGAAATTTGATTTAAGCTTTTAACATTTGGGTGGGCGTCATTCCGTTTCCGTCAAGATGGCGGCGATATAAAACATGACACTGAGGTGCCTTTTGCTAGTGCTACCTCTGTACCAAATTTCGTTCCATTCGGTTTCACCGTGTTCGAATTAATAGGGGAAATCGATTTTCACACAAAGATGGCCGCCATCCTCAAAATATTAGGCTAATGACCTATTAGTTTGGTCAAAGGATGCTCCCTCCATAATGGTATGTTGATGCAAAATTTGGTAGAGACTAGATTATTAGGTTAGTCGTAATTTGATTTAAGCTTTGAACATTTGTGTGGCCGCCATTACGTTTCCGTCAAGATGGCGGTGATATAAAACATGACACTGAGGTGCCCTTTGCTAGTGCTACCTCTGTACCAAATTTCATTCCATTCGGTTTCACCGTGTTCGAATTAATAGGGGAAATCGATTTTCACACAAAGATGGCCGCCATCCTCAAAATATTAGGCTAATGACCAATTAGTTTGGTCAAAGGATGCTCCCTCCATAATGGTATGTTGATGCAAAATTTGGTAGAGACTAGATTATTAGGTTAGTCGTAATTTGATTTAAGCTTTGAACATTTGTGTGGCCGCCATTACGTTTCCGTCAAGATGGCGGTGATATAAAACATGACACTGAGGTGCCCTTTGCTAGTGCTACCTCTGTACCAAATTTCATTCCATTCGGTTTCACCGTGTTCGAATTAATAGGGGGAATCGATTTTCACACAAAGATGGCCGCCATCCGCAAACTATTAGGCTAATGACCTATTAGATTTGTCAAAGGATGCTCCCTTCATAAAGGTATGTTGTTGGAAAATTTGGTAGAGATCGGATGATTAGGTTAGTCGTAATTTGATTTAAGCTTTGAACATTTGTGTGGCCGCCATTACGTTTCCGTCAAGATGGCGGTGATATAAAACATGACACTGGGGTGCCCTTTGCTAGTACTACCTCTGTACCAAATTTTGTTCCATTCGGTTTCACCGTGTTCGAATTAATAGGGGCAATCGATTTTCACACAAAGATGGCCGCCATCCGCAAACTATTAGGCTGATGACCTATTAGTTTATTCAAAGGATGCTGCCCCCATAAAGGTATGTTGTTGCAAAATTTGGTAGAGATCGGATGATTAGGTTAGTCGTAATTTGATTTAAGCTTTGAACATTTGTGTGGCCGCCATTACGTTTCCGTCAAGATGGCGGCGATATAAAACATGACACTGAGGTGTCCTTTGCTAGTGCTACCTTTGTACCAAATTTCGTTCAATTTGCGCTCACCGTGTTCGAATTGATAGGGGGGGACAGACATTCAGAGTACACACACACACACACACACACACACACACACACACATACACACACAGACTCACACACATACACACACACAGACAGACACACTTTTTTTTCGCCCTGTAGTGATCTCATAAGTCTACTTTCATTTTTTGCAAAAATCGAAAGTAGGCTAAAAACGACTGTAATTTTCAGGTCATATTTTGTCATTTTTGAGTCATATTTGCTTGCTTATACGGGCTTTTTATAGGTCTTAAACGTCCGAGCCCTATTGATAATACAGTCTACTGCTGTTGACCTTGCACTGGCATAACGCTATCTTTGGCTCGTCTGTAGAAGCACACGGCTGTCAAAACATCAATATTGCTTTAATGGCATCCGTAGTACAGTAAGCAATAATTTGTGATATCTTAGCTCTTCCCTCATCAACTTGGCATCTTCATGGAGAAGAGTTTTTGCTCTTCCCTTGGGGTAAGGGTCGGACATGTCAAAAAATCTTTCATACAAAAGTTTGAGGTAATGATTAGAGGACTATTAGCAATTTTGAACGGTTTTGGTATTGTGCCTATTAAAGGCAACAAATCAAAGACAGAGAAGAGAAGAGGATTTTGAAGAACAAAAGCATGAGTCTCAAACTAATAATAATTGGTTGGTTGGTTCCTTAGTTTAGGGGCTGCGACAACGTGGTCATATAGCCCCGTGTACTTTGGGTGTGTGTAGAATCTGTGTGATAACCGGTGTTAATTGTGATGACTGTATTAGTGTGTGTTATCTGTTTTCAATTCAAGTAAGGACAGCAGACTTTTAATTTCAAGTAGTTCCTACTTTTGCCGCCAATCGCCGCCGCCAATCGCCACCGTCAACGACTAATAGTTAAGAACTTAGCTACCAGACGCCACCGCAGTCGGCTCTTGGCAACGAACGTAGTAAACTAACCGAAGGAAGGCATACTGAGAGATTTTTAACGCTCTTAAAATAACAGTTGAACGGAAACAATATACTATATCGGACACGCAAAGGTCTTCCAGGTCGGAGAGGATGAGAAAGTTCTGGGAGGAGAAAAAGAAGAAATTTACTCAAATGTATTGATTTAAGTGCTCCAATGTGGGCGTAAAATATGTAAATGAATAAAAGGAGGTGTATTTTTTTCTAAAATAATTCAATTTTTGCACCCCTTTGATCAATGATTGTTGCTTTCGAAAAACTTAACAAAGATAAGAATAGTACGAACTTTGAATGGATTCGATTTTACACATATTTTATTTAGAAAGTTATAGCGATGTTTTACTCTTAGGAAAAAGGCCCCTCATTGTCATTCCCTTGGTCCGATTTTGCCCAATAACGACCTCGACCGAGATTTTATAAGATAATATGCATGAATTTGAAAGTGATTGATGAACAAGTAATTCCGTGAAGAACTATACAGCCTATTTTCATATATACTACTCATATTAATAGCCTCTATCAACATACAAAATTTCAGTTTGATTGCTATGTTAGATTCGTAGATATTGAGAACCGACTAAATATTGCAGATGGTAGCCAGGTTGGATTTTTATTTATGTACTATTACATGAAGATTATTGTGTACGTGTGGTTTTCAGACTTCAATCGCATGATTAGGACACAAGAAGTAAAAACGAGATTTTAAAATTTCGCACAGCTGCCATCTTGTGGTTATGAAAACAATTTAAAAAATTAGATGCCAGTGGATTAACATTTGTATAAGCATTAACGTGCAAAGTTTCACTGCACTCACATGGTTAAATCGCGAGAAACGTCCATTTAAATATTCATACTTCGCGTCGCCGCCATGTTGGATTTGTGCTCACCAGGTTACTGAAAGTCATATAGGTGAACTTATGTTCATAGCCTCTATGAACATAAAAACAATCAGTTTGATTGCTGGAGAAGATTCTTAGATATTGAGAACCATCAAAATATTTCGGATGCTCGCCATTTTGGATTGTTATATGTATAGGCCATAGAGTTATGTACCATTAAAGGAAAATTATTGCGTAGCTTCATTATTCAAACTTTCACTTCGATCGCATGATTACGACACAAGAATAAAAACTTAATTTTAAAATTTCGCACAGCCGCCATGTTCAGTTTATGTAAACAATTGAACTAAATTAAATGCCAGTGAATGACAATATGTATAATCATTTACTGTACCACATTTCAATGCGCTCATATGATTAAATCACGAGAAAAATGTATTAGAATGTGTCAACTTCGCTTGGCCGCCATGTTCCTTTCACAGTTTACAGGTTTTTGAAAGTTACATATATAGACTTGTAGCAGTGCTCTTTATCACCGTACAAAATTTCAGGTTGATATCATAAACAGTTTCGGAGATATTGAATGCCTGTGAAATATTTCGCACAGCCGCCATTTTGAGGTTATGTAAGGGGTAGGATGTTGACAGATCTCCTACTCAAATGTCAACCTCACCTGCACGTGATGCACCCTGCTTAAGACTGATGAGGCTCTGACGACCGAGTGACCTCCGGTATAAGAGGTCCTCCTCTACCAAGTGCCAACGGTTTCCTTGGAAGGCGGATGAGCGGGTAGAGGTTTAGGGCACTCTGTTGTCCTAGGGATGAGAAATTATCCCTGAAGGTGGAAGAACCATGATTGGTCAACGGCATCAGAATGTGGAAGGCAACGGGAAACCACCACATTAAATATTCCAAGAAAACCCCATGGCTTTGCTCAATTTAAAATGTTCCGGATTTTCAAGTTCCCCGTTCGGATCTCCGGGGGGAACTAAGTTGAGAGGGGCTTTAAGAAGAGTGCAATGCTGCAAGGAACAGTACTGTTTAGGAACATGGAATATGAGATCCATGTATCAAGGAAAACTAGATGTAGTCAAAAGAGAAATGGAGAGAATCGGCATCGACATATTGGGAATAAGTGAAATGAGGTGGTCTGGAATGGGAGAGTTTATTTCGGATGACTACACAGTATACTTTTCTGGACAAGACAACAATAGAAGTAATGGAGTAGCCTTCATAGTTAGTAACAGAGTAGGTAAAACTGTGATGGGTTGCAACTATAAAAATGATAGAATGATATCCATCAGACATCAAGGTCAACCTCTCAATGTTACAGTCATTCAAGTTTATGCACCAACCATTGATGCTGAAGAGGACGTAGTTGACCAATTTTATGAAGATTTGCAAGAACTACTACGGTCGACACCGAACAAGAATATCGTGTTCATAGTTGGAGATTGGAATGCTAAAGTGGGAAATCAAATAGTAGATGGTGTAACAGGACAATTTGGTCTTGGTGCAACAAATGAAGCAGGACAGAGACTCCTAGAATTCTGCCTAGACAATTCACTGATTATTACCAACACACTATTCCAGTTACCCAAAAGACGTCTATACACTTGGACTTCACCAGATGGCCAATACCGAAATCAAATTGATTACATAATTTGTAATAGTAGGTAGAAAAGTGCTATTCAATCTACTACAACAAGAACAGGCGCTGACTGTGGATCAGATCATGAATTATTAATTGCAAAATTCCGGTTGAAGTTGAGGAAAACGGCTGGAACTGCCTCATCGTACAGATTTGACCTGGGAAGAATTCCTTGTGATTATACAGTAGACGTCAGAAACAGATTTAAAACATTGCAGATTGGAGACAAAACCCCTGAAGAGTTGTGGACAGAAGTATCTGCTGCTGTTAAGCAGGAAGCAGAAAAATACATTCCCAAGGAAAAGAATAAGAAGAAGGCCAAATGGTTATCGGGTGAGGCACTGCAAATTGCAGAAGAACGAAGGAATGCAAAAATTAAAGGGGATAGATCAGCAATGTTTGAGTTAAATGCAGAGTTTAGAAGATTAGCTAGAAGAGATAAGAATATTTTTATAACTAATCAATGTAAGGAAGTTGAGGAAAATAACAGAATGGGAAAGACAAGGGAACTTTACAAGAAAATTAGGGATATCAGAGGAAAATTTCAGGCAAAATTTGGGATGGTAAAAGATAAATATGGCAAAGATCTAACAGAAGCAGAGGACATTAAGGAAAGATGGATGGAATATGTAGAAGATCTGTATAAGAAAGAACCATGTATTATGGATAACGAAGTTCATGTGCCCTTCGAACCAGAACCAGATATTTTGGAAACTGAAGTCAAATGGGCCCTAGAGAATATTGCTAAAATCAAAGTTAGTGGACATGATGGAATTCCAATAGAAATGTTCAAAGAAGTTGGAGATAGTGCAGTGAAAATTTTACATTCCATATGTCAGCAAATATGGAAAACCCAACAATGGCCAAAAGACTGGAAAAGTTCAGTATTCATCCCAATTCCTAAGAAGGGAAATTCTAAAGAATGCACGAATCACCGAACAATAGCACTTATCTCACATGCTAGCAAAGTCATGCTTAAAATCCTACAAAATAGACTACGCCAGTATGTAGACCGAGAGCTACCTGAAGAACAAGCTGGATTTCGTAAAGGAAGAGGGACCAGAGGTCAAATCGTTAACGAACGATGGATAATGGAGAAGGCAAGAGAATCCCAGAAAGATGTATATTTTTGTTTTATTGATTATGCTAAAGCTTTTGACTGTGTTGATCATAATGAGTTATGGAAAGTACTAAAATACATGGGAGTGCCAGAACATATCATTAACCTCATCCGGAACTTATACTCTTACTTATACAGTGAGAACCATATATGGAACAACTAAATGGGTTAAGATTCAAAAAGGAGTACGGCAAGGCTGTATATTGTCACCTTACCTTTTCAATCTGTATGCAGAACACATTATGAGGAATGTGGGGTTAGATGAAGAAGAAACAGGAATCAAAATAGCTGGGTTAAATATAAACAGCCTGAGATATGCAGATGATACAATCCTGATGGCTGAAACTGAAGAAGATTTAAAAAAATCTCTTACTGAAAGTGAAAGAAGAAAGTTCAAAGGCTGGACTAATGTTGAATGTCAAGAAAACAAAAATTATGACAACTACAACTGTCAATTCATGGCAAGTAGGAGGAGAAAAAATGGAGATAGTCTCTGTTTTTAACTATCTTGGCTCACAGATTTCTGCCGATGGTGACTGCAGTCATGAGGTCAAAAGACGATTGCTACTTGGTAGACAGGCATTTTCAAATCTGGACAATATCTTAAGGAGTAGAGACCTAACCTTAACAACAAAGATCCGTATAATAAGGGCTATGGTTTTTCCAGTTGTGATGTACGGATGTGAGACCTGGACCATAAGAAAAGCTGAACGCCGTAGAATAGATTCCTTCGAATTGTGGTGTTGGAGAAGAGTTCTTAGAGTTCCATGGACTGCGAAGAGAACCAATAAGTCAGTTTTTCAGCAAATTAAACCAGCTTGTTCCTTGGAGGGCTTAATCCTGAAACAAAAACTGGGCTACTTTGGACACATCATGAGAAGACATAATTCATTAGAGAAGACCTTAATGCTGGGGAAGATAGAAGGCACAAGAAGAAGAGGGAGGCAAAGAATGAGATGGATGGATGGCATCACAGAAGCACTAAATTCCAGCTTGGAAAATCTTCGAGAGGCAGTGCAGGACAGGAGAAATTGGCGTAGTCTAGTACATGGGGTCACGGAGAGTCGGAATCGACTAAACGAATAGAGAGAGAGAGAGAGAGAGAGAGAGAGAGAGAGAGAGAGAGAGAGAGAGAGAGAACAATTGAACGAAGTTAGATGTCGGTGCATTACAATGTATATAAACATATACTGTGCCAAGTTTCATTGCGTTTGGTTGGTTAAATCGGGAGAAACGTCCATTTAAAAGTCGCAAATTCGCTTGGCCGCCATGTTGGTTTTGTAGTTACCAGGTTTTCAAAGGTCACGTAAGTGAATTTCTAGTAGTTCCCTTTATCACCATACAAAATTCCAGGGTGATATCGGTAATAGTTTCGGAGATGTTGAATGCTGGTGAAATATTTCGCACAGCCGCCATGTTGGATTGGTGAGACTTAACAAAATTTGAAGGGCACTGTCGGGGTCGCCCGGAAATGAGCTATGAACTTACCGAGTTTCATTGAAATCTCTCCAGCCGTTTAGATTTTATTAGACACACACACACACACACACACACACACACACGAATCACACACGCGTACACACACGGACAAAAGGTGATCTCATAAGCCTATTTTTTCAAAATGGAAAATAGGCTAAAAATGACGCTAGTTATCGTGTCCATAAAGAAGCGGATGCAGTATATTGATTGATATAATAATATTATTAATGCAACCAATGGCCATGTACGGGCCAGGGAAGGGATTTTGGAAGAAAATCGGCCGTGGACCCTTTTTTTTTGGATTTATTTTCACTGCTACACTTAGAGCTTAAGAGCTCCTTTACAGTAGCGCCCTACATAAAATAAGGTTAGGGCTTATAAAAATAAAACATTTCACCTACATTCACAATATAAATAATCATAGTCTAACAATTATAGTAACAAAAATATAGTAACAATACAATAATAATAATAATAATAATAATAATATTACTAATGATAATGGAAAAATTATATACAAAAGAGTGAGAGTGCATACAGACTATCAGCCCGAAAAACAAACACCAT
Source organism: Meconema thalassinum (assembly GCA_946902985.2). Taxonomy (NCBI): domain Eukaryota; kingdom Metazoa; phylum Arthropoda; class Insecta; order Orthoptera; family Tettigoniidae; genus Meconema; species Meconema thalassinum. Next base: position 191,765,197 of record OX336388.2, on the reverse strand, counting down.
ATACTGTACAAGAAGAGCTATTGAAGTAGACAGGTTGTCAGCTATTGTCCTTGTGTTCTAATTGAACTTTGAAAAAGTATTTTAACATAATACAGTAATCAAATGTGAGAGGTATACTGCTCCAAGAAGCAGGATGAAAGATGTCTTTTGAAAGCTGCAGTGCTTGCAATGTTGACGAACTTATATAAATCGAAGGTGTTGAAGAGGTGTGAGGCGGTGCAAACAAAAGATTTATTGAACTTCATGGTTCGGTGTATAGGAATCTGGAGTGTTAATTTTGTGTATCTATTTTCTCGATTATGAACAGAATGCATTGGTGTAAAGGCATTGTAGAGATATAACGGGGTCTTGGTATGTAATGTTTTATGTGTCAGAATGGCAACTGATAACTGCCTGCGCTCGTGGAGTTTCAGCCATTTCAGCTGCACGTAGTAAGGTGTGATATGTTCATCTCGCCTTACATCCAGAATGTACCGAACACATGCATTCTGGACTCTTTGTAATTTGATGTTCTGTGTTTCTGGTAAATCATTGTATACAGCAGAGCCATAATCAATGATTGGAAAGATGAGAGTTTGGACGAAGAGCTTACGTATGTTAGGTGGGGTGTAAGAAACAGTTCTTTTCAGGAGATGCATAGTTGATACAACCTTCCTTACCACATTAGACGTATTCTCTGCCCACGACAGTGTTCTATCAAATATCACTCCGAGATTATTGACAGTGTTTCTATATTTAATAGTATTATCTAGTATCTTGATGGGTGGTAGTGAATTAAAATCTACTGAATTTAGAAGTTTTGTATATCCAATGGATATAAGTTGTGTTTTAGATATGTTCAAGTTAAGATTATGATTTTGGGCCCATTCACAAAGCCTGTCAATGTCTTCATTAAACAGATTTATACGATCACATGCAGTGTTAGGCGTGAGGTGAAAATAGGCTTGGAGGTCATCAGCGTATATATGAACCGAACTATTTCGGAATTCATTAGAAACATCGTTTATATATAGCGAGAAGCATAGTGGACCTAAGACAGATCCCTGAGGTACTCCACTTTCTACCGATTTTCAGTCTGAGGAGGAGCCATCCGCGAGGACCACTCTCTGTGTACGCATGGAAAGGTAGGATTTGAACCAGGAAAGAGCACTCTGAGAGAATCCAAAAGATTTCAGCTTTGCAAGAAGTATATTGTGGTTCACACAGTCAAAAGCCTTACTGAAATCGAAAAGACATAGGATTGTAAGCTGACGCTTGTCCATAGCTGAGCGTATATCATCGCTGACCTTTAACAGTGCAGTGGTGGTACTATGACCCTTTTTAAACCCAGATTGGTAAGGATTGAAGATATTAAATTTAGTTAGGTATTCACATACTTGTTCATGAACTATTTTCTCAAGCGCTTTCCTAAGGGCACAAAGGATATTTATTGGTCTAAAGTCACTACAGCTAGTGGGGTTTTTATTTTTTTGGCACTGGACGTATGTTAGCACACTTCCAAAGAGACGAGTATACTCCACTTTGTAGAGAGAAATTAAATAGATGGATAATTGGGGGGTAGAAATACTTCAAAACAGTTAGAAATAAGAGAAATTGGGATGCTATCAGGGCCTCTTGCTTTTGTACGAATTGATTTGATGGCTTTCACAATCTGGTGTGGGTAAACATACATAAAGAAAATTTTTTCATGGGCAGGGGGAGGGATAAATGTGTATTTCGTGACGGTCTCTGATACTCTTATTACATCACCAATTGAGGCAACATTTGAGTAATGTTCATTTAATTGTGATGCAGAGACAGGCATCTCAACATCAGTGACTGAACTGGCACCAACTCCCAATGATTTTGCAGCACGCCATCTGGCGGAGGTGGTTTTACAGTCACTGAAGAGGTTGTACATATATTTCACTTTTGTGTTCCTGATTGTTTGTTTTGTCTTATTACGCAGAATTCTGTACTCTTCATAGTCAATGGTAAGTTTAGATTTAATAAATGTTCTACGTGCTTTATCACGTTTCTTTAAAAGCGTTTTGATTTCTTTACTGATCCACGGAGCAGAGTTATGTTTTATATCCACTTTCTTTTGCGGTGCATGCATATCATATAGTTCATTTACACAATCATTAAATAGAGTCACTTTCTCATCTATGTCAGTGGATTGGTAGAAATTCTGCCAGGGGAGTAATTCTGCATCCGTTTTAAAATCATTTAAATTAAATTTACTGAAGTCACGTACAAAGATTGATTTTGGTCGAAGTTTCGGGGTAGATAGAGAAAACACTGCGTACAGAAGATCATGGGCTGAGAATCCAGCAGCTGGTTCTTGTCCGTAGTCAAAAACGAGGTCATTACAGTTTGAAGAGATAATATCGAGAGAGCTGTCACAAGTAGCTGTGTGAAATGTAGTATCGAATGGTAAACATTCAGCATTGCAGGAACAGAGCACATCACATACCTGTTCAGTTTCAAAAGCTCCACTACCAAACCGAGCATTAACGTCCCCGACAATAAAAACATATTTATAATCAAGAATGAACCTGTACATGTCATTCAGAAAAATATCTAGGTAGCCAGCTTTCGGTGGACGATACACACAAGCAAAGAGAATTTTAGTTTCGGTAAGAGAGATGTCAAGTATAATGTATTCAGGCCTCTTATTATATTCACCAGGAGACTGACTTAGCACGCTATACTTTATGTTATCCCTAAGGTAAACTGAACACCACCTCCACCGACGGTTAATCTGTCATTTCTAATGACTTTATAGCCTGCGAGAGAGACAGCAGCTTCTGGAATTGAGGGCTTGCAAAAGGACTCACTTACTGCAATTATATCAAAAGACGAACCACCAAAGACGTGACAAAATTCAGAATAGTGAGAGGAGTCAACTAATGATTGAGCATTGATATGAGCAATTTTTAGGCAGTTGGTGTTTTTCAGGCTGATAGCGGAAAGTATGTCTGGAAGGAGGGGAGTGGAATTCAGCTGTATGCCTACTAACTACAGACACAGAGTTTCCAGAAATATTAAATATTAAAAGATGGTCCTAAAAAGAAATGTTGCATAATTATTTAAATATGTGAAGTAAATTAAAAATAAAATTTTAAAAACTAAAAGGAGGAAAAAGAGTGAGTAATATGAGTACGCTAGCTATCTTCATTGTACCTGGAACTTAGCAGGGGGTGAGCTTTTTAAGCTCGGCTGCGTTTCTCACACGGTGTTTGATGTCACCTCGCAGTACAATTAACGTACCATCTGACGTCCACACTTGCTTCTCCGTGAAGATGGAGACCGCTTGCTTCAGTAGATGGTGTCTGGTGGAGGTGAGATCCTCTCGAATTGTCACCTTGGTTCCACGCAACGCCCTCTTTGCGCGAAAAATCGCCGACCGTTTCCCATACGAAACAAAATTGCACAGGATAGCTCTAGGCTTTCCACCCCCCGGGGCTCCAACCCTATGCGAACGGTCAATGTCATCCACGGTCAACGGGACGTTAAGCTTTGCAGCAACATTGAGCACTAATTGGTCTGTACTTTCACTTCTCTCTTCAGGCACACCAAAGATTCTTAGATTGTTCCTCCTTAAATATTGTTCTGTTTCCTCAATTTTGTTGTGAAGTGAGGACTTTAGTTCAAGAATTTCATTTTCGCGAGCTTTGAGTTCATGTTTTAATTCTGCAATCAGCTCATTGCTGAAAGCCCTTAGTTCCTCGCATACCTTTTGAGCGAGAACTGTCACAAGGGGCTGAAGGAAGTCATTGTTTTGAAATAAGTTCTTTGCGATACCTTGCACCAAGTGTCCGATGTTATCATGTGATAAGATGTCATTAGCTCACAGATTACCTACTACTACAGATGGCCAACAGCCATGCTAATTCTTGGTACCTAAGACTTCAGCGCTGTCTGGTGGTTGACTGATGTACTAGCAACACGTCGACCGGTAGCGCCACCTATGAGCAGATCTCGTAAACACTAACCCTCCCGCCCCCTCCCCTCCGCCCTGCCCCTTCCCCACGTTCCGCTAAATATTCTCGTCCTAAATGCTCTGCCCACTTCAATGTTCCGAAAATCACAATCTCCCAATGCTTATGGCACGTTTTTAAGTGTGGAGATAATAATATGATCTACAAGAAATAAATCACATTCAAAATACCAATAACAGAAAAAATTAATAAAAATAATAACAAAGTGGGAAATTGTGAATTCCAGAACTTTGAAATGAACAATCACAGCATTTAGGACATAACCTCATCACGAATATACATGTTTAAATTTCTTTCAGTTGCAATTGGAGCATATTGCATTGGTGACAAAAATTAGGCTACTACAAGGCCTGCAGCATATTATTACTCAGCTTGAAAATGGCCCAAGTAGGCCTATAACCAATTAGTAGGGACCGGAAAAATTCGCATTTGCGATAAATGCGATTTTTTGTAATATGTGTTAAAACCATTTTTTAAATAGTTTTAAGGTGTTCTGAAGCACTGTGGTACCTAAATTCAAAATGCGACAAAATGCGAATTTTGACCAAAATGCGAAATTAGCACAAATATGCGATTTTGGTGCGAATTCTGCGAAAATTTGTTATTTTAGTGGCGAAAACCACATATTTCGGCGAAATCATGAGAAATACTGCAAATATGACGCATATCTTTTTCAACCGCTCTGATCGATATACCGTATTTGCTCGCGTATATCTCGCCCCCGCGTATATCTCGCACCCCTTGTTTTTAATTGAAATTTCAGGGGGAAAAAGTACTCGCATATATCTCGCATTCATTACTGACACCGTCATATAAGTGACCGTAATAACCTTCAGGTAGAAACACGTTCGATTTAGCGCGCCACAACAGTCGCCATTGTCCAAGAACTTACCCGAAGCGATACTAACAGGAAGAGCGAGCAACGAGTTGATCCGAACTTCGATACGAGCCGATTAAGGATCGAGGTGCCGCGTGCAAGCATACGGCGCAGCGTGAGTGTTAGCACGCTGTACATCGTTCGCCGCGTCTTCGGCCAAGATTGGCTAAATTTGCCGCCTTGAGCCACGTTCGAATTAGCGATTAGCACGCCACAACAGTTGTGCAAGTAGGCCTACTGTTACATCGCAGAGAAACGCAGTTCAGTCTTCTCGAATCTCAATGATTTCGTCTTTACGCATTGCGTCGCATCAGAGCTCGGCCGCGTGCAAGCATACGGCGCAGCGTAAGTGTTAGCACGCTGTACTTCGTTCGCCGCGTCTTCGGCCACGGTTGGCTAAATTCGCCGCCTTGAGATACGTTCGAATTAGCGATTAGCGCGCCACAACAGTTGCGCAAGTAGGCCTACTGTTACATCGCAGGGAAACGCAGTTCAGTCTTCTCGAATCTCAATGATTTCGTCTTTACGCATTGCGTCGCATCAGAACTCGGCCGCGTGCAAGCATACGGCGCAGCGTGAGTGTTAGCACGCTGTGCATTGTTCGCCGCGTCTTCGGCCACAGTTGGCTAAATGCAATTCAAACCCAGATGAAAGAAAGTGAAAAATGTGATATCATGCTTGCATTAACTGCAGTTCAGACAGAGTTCAGCATATTTGTAAATAGTTTTGTGGACCCCAACGAACAATGTTGATAGCGAGCGTGTGTTGTCCCATTACAACACAGTGGTTACAGACAGACGGTGCAATTTGAAAGAAAGCAATGCTGAACTACTGACAATGCTTTCGTTTGAGGACTATAACTGCACTTCATAACCATGAAGTCGTTAAAATAATATTACAATGTGATGATTTTTAACTTTGTAAATAGATGCTAATTTTGAAGAAAATAGATGCTAATTTTGAAGAAAATAGATGCTAATTTTGAAACAAATAGATGCTAATTTTTCCGGTCCCTACCAATTAGTTATTAGAAAAAACTACAAAGGAAAAGTACTGGGAAGGGAGAAAATTCATATTTTAAAATGCTTGATGCTGTTAGCAATAACAGTAAAATTTTAAGAGAGAATGCTAAGGATCAGGTGGTGAAACCAGATCCTCATCACACTAAAATTGTTAGTGTAATTAGTGCCAAATACATTAGGGGACAGAAAAAGAATTGGATATCACAAAATATCTATACAGTAGTTCATTTCATATGCCATTTAAAATATATCCAGTTAAAAATTTTGAAGGGTGAAATGCAGTAAGTAGGCTACACTAAAAATTATCATCACACACTAATACAGTACATTCCATGACGTGCTGTTAAGGGGAAGGGAGAAATAGGACTTTCAATGAAACAAAAGAAAAACACTCAATACTGCTAGAATTCATCATGTTTTATTTAAAAAGTTGTCAATGAAGAGAAGATAACAGCAAGAGCCAAGATCAAACTTAGCAAAAATACAGTAATCAAATCTGGTCCTCCTAAAAGTATGTGTTGAGGCATGTTCCTTTCTTCTTTCTTGCCAAAGTATAACAGTAGGGTCCAGCACATAATAATGGACCTAGTTCCTCCTTGATGTAATGGCTGACACCGATGAACCGCAAATTCCTACAACACATACCAGTGTGTATGTTGAAACAGTAAACTTAATAAATGTGTAACTTAATGCTTGAAACGGGGAACTTGAATTTGCTGACATGTGTATGTTTGCACCTACTATAAGTTAACTACATTTTAAAAGAATCATTGTGTTTTTGATATTAATTCATTTAGGGCTTTCGATAACATATTCATTTAGCCCCATGTATTTGGAAGTGTGTATGATTTGTTGATAATTGTTGTTTTAACGGGCCTAACATCTTGGTTATCGGCCCCTAATGGTTTGGGTGATCGTGAAGATGAAAATCAAATGTAAACTATAAATGAAACTAACTACAAACTTATATAGGCTACTAGAAGAAGAAATGGAAAACAAAAGGAGAATAAGGCAAACAAAGGACAGGAGGAAAAGAAATGCCCTCAAACCCTCGAAGAATGAGGATCGAGACACTTGGAAGGAAGGAGAGCCACGATAGGCCCCAGAGGCAATGGAAAAAAGGGGAAAAACCGACCCAGCTCAGGAATCCCTCGGGGTCGCCATCTCCCGAACTCACCAGCCGTGAGCCCCTGAGGGTGTAGCAATATCCAGGGTGCACCAAAGGTGGTGGGGCTACATACACCCTGTCTCCTTAAGGGCCTTGAGCACAAGGCAGGAGGTAAAAGGAAGAGAAAAAGAAGGCTGACCCCTCACAGAAGGAGGGTGTCAGGAAAGATGAGACAAGGGCCAATTAAGGCGGGAAAGGAAGAGACTCCCTAGGCCTCGGATACCCTAATACTGTCGGGGTCGGAAGAGAACAAGAGTTGACCAAGTGAGGTTGACAGGAAAGAAGACGGAGAGGAGCCGGCACAAGTAAGTGGAAGAAATGCCGGACTCAGCTGGGGCCCCGTGGTCGCCAACCCACGTCCCACTAGATGTGAGCCCCTGGGGGAGTGTATGATTTGTATGATAATCTGTGTTATTGTGGTATCTGTAGTAGTGTGTATACTTCCTGTAATTCAGGTGAGGACTGGAAAGGAGGCAGCCGTAGCCTTAAGTTGGGAACCATCCCAGCGTTAGCCTGGAGAGGAAGTGGGGAAACCTTGGAAAACCACTTCTTGGATGGCCGAGGTGAGAATCGAACCTACCTCTCCTCAGTTCTGCCTCACAAAGATGAGTGTGCACCGTTCCAACAGTCAGACCAGAATTAAATTGCTTAATCAAGCTTGGAAACTAGCCCAGGACCTCAGGAGTGGCAGCAACCACACCACACGGTGGTCTTACTACAGAATCAATTGATGAAAAATCCCTCCATGTAAGCTTAGACATTGGCATCCTACGTGTTGAAAAATATTGTAAATAACGTGTGGGAATAAAATACTACCTATAGGTATATCAACCATTACATTGGCATACAATAAATCAATTATATTTGTCTTGTATCTATCTCGCGGTTACAGAATATCATCGACAGAACCTAACACTTATTAACTTACCAAGAGTATAAAATAAAAATTGGCAGATAAGGGTGGAGTTATCGGGCCAATGGTTCCATGGTTTTATTGGATTTTCACGTTGGACTTAGTTCCACAGGACATGACGTCCGAAACGGGGGAGGAGCTTACGGTCAGCTGTTTGCAATATGGCGGCGAGATAGTGACGAGACATAAGCAAGACAGTGATAGGGTGTGCGTTTGTTATGGATTCTAATTTATGATGGCAAAATACTACATATTTTCTTTTATTGATAGAAATATTTTTATAATCAATTTAAATGCAGTGCTTAATTACTACCAGTTAAAAATATTACCCACCTGTAGATAGTTAATTTACTGTCTGCCGTAACATTTATGAAGCCTGTACTTGGGAGCTTAGCGGTGTCGATGTTTTTATTAATTTCACAATATATATATCCAGGGGCGGATCTAGGGGAGGGCGACCGCCCAGGGCTCCGCGGTCTGGGGGCCCCGCGCCAAGGATTTTTAAAATTTAATTAATTAATAAATTATACGTTTCAATATTTTCAAACTAAGTTATAATTCATAGTCTTCTTTTCAGTGCAGCTATGCCCTCCCGTGACCGTTTAGCAAGTTTAGATTTCAGTGAAATAATATAAGACTTCAGCCGGGAAAAGAAGTCGCAAAGTGATATTTTAATATTTCATAGTTTACATAATCTTCATCAAGGGGACATAAAGGTTTCTTTCATTTTCTTAAAATAATGTACTGTAGTGTATTCAAAGTATGGTAACTATTCTTTATTTTTTTATTATTGCAAAACTATTTTCCATTTGATTTGATTTTTTTATTATTACCTATTGTTGTGGGCCCCACCTTATCATATCGCTCAGGGCCCCGCAAGGCCTGGATCCGCCACTGTATATATCTCACAGAAGTGACAAAGAGGAAATCTGACATTCTACGGATCGGAGCGTGGAATGTTAGAAGTCTGCTAGGAAGTGGAAAGTTAGAAAACTTAGAAAGGGAAATGGATAGGTTGAGGTTGGATTTGGTTGGGATTAGTGAAATGCGCTGGCAGGAAGAACAGGACTTTTGGTCAGGAGACTATAGGGTCATTAGCACTAAATCAAACAATGGCCAAGCAGGAGTTGGTCTCATATTGAGTAGGAAACTTGGACAGCGGGTAGAATATTATGAGCAATACAGTGAACGGATTATTGTAGCAAAAATCAATACTAAACCTACGCGCACCACACTGGTACAAGTCTATATGTCTACCAGTCAAGCTGATGATGAGGATGTTGAAAAGGTCTACGAAGAAATAGATGACATTCTGAGGTATATCAAAGGTGATGAAAATGTTATAGTAATGGGAGATTGGAATGCTGTGGTAGGAAAAGGGAGAGAAGGGAAGATAGTAGGAGATTTCGGATTAGGCGAAAGGAATGATCGAGGAAGCAGGCTGATGGAATTTTGCACCGAACATGAGTTGGTCATAGCTAACACCTTATTCAATAACCACAATAGAAGAATATACACATGGATGAGACCAGGAGATACAGGGCGTTACCAAATCGACTTCATTATGGTCAAGCAGAGGTTTCGAAACCAGATTTTGGATTGCAAAACATATCCTGGTGCTGACATAAACTCTGACCACAATCTGGTTGTAATGAAATGCAGATTAAAGTTGAAGAAACTGAAGAAAAGTCAAAAGCCAAAAAGGTGGGCAATTGACAGACTGAAAGCAAAGGATGTAAACGAAAGATTCAAGAAGAGTATAAAGGAAGGACTAATCAAAACCCCTAAACAAACTTCAATTGCAGACGAATGGGCACTTTTGAAGAATGAAATAACAAAATCCGCAGAAGAAAACATTGGTAGGAAAGAAAGAATAGGTAGAAAACCGTGGATCACTCAGGATATACTAGAATTGATGGATGAAAGGCGGAAACACAAGAATCTAAGAGATGAAGAGGGGAAAGCAGAATACAGACGTCTGAGAAATGAGGTTAACAAGAAGTGCAAGGAAGCGAAAGAAGAATGGTTGAAAGAGAAATGTGTAGGTATAGAAAAGTGTCTGAAATTAGGAAAAGTAGACACAGCTTATCGAAGGATTAAGAATACTTTTGGGGAAAAGAAGACTAAGTGCTGTAATATTAGGGACACAAATGGAAAGCCTCTAACAGATAGGGAAGAAAAGGTTGAGAGATGGAAAGCTTACATAGAGTGCTTGTATAAGGGAAAGGAGATTGAGAATCATGTAATGGAAAGGGAGGAGGAAATTGATGAGGATGCAAAAGGAGATTTAATATTGAGATCAGAATTTGACAGAGCATTAGAGGACTTAGGCAGGAACAAAGCACCAGGCATAGATGATATACCGATTGAGTTGCTACGCTGCATAGGAGATGAAGGTCTGATCAGGTTATTTCACTTGGTGTGTAGGATTTATGAGACAGGTGAGGTACCCCCTGATTTCAAGAAGAATGTTATCATCCCTATACCAAAGAAAGTGGGAGCTGACAGATGTGAAGATTACCGTACAATCAGCTTGATTACTCATGCTTCAAAGATCCTGTCTAGAATAATTTACAAGAGGATTGAAAGCCAGATCGAAACGGAGTTGGGTGAAGACCAGTTTGGTTTCAGGAGAAATGTAGGAACAAGGGAAGCTGTACTAAGTCTTAGGCTGATTTTGGAAGGTAGAATAAGGAAAGATAAGAGAACGTTCATGGCATTTGTAGACTTAGAAAAGGCTTTTGATAACGTTGATTGGACTAAATTGTTTGACATTTTGAAATCTATTGGAATAAAGTACAGGGATAGGAGGGTGATATACAATCTATACAGAAACCAGACAGCAGTCATTCGAGCTGAAGGATATGAGAGAGAAGCTGGTATTCAGAAAGGTGTAAGGCAAGGCTGCAACTTATCACCCATACTTTTCAATCTTTACATTGAACAAGCAATGAAGGAAATTGGAGAAAAATTTAAAGTGGGAGTGAAGATTCAAGGAGAAATAATTTCAACTCTGAGATTTGCTGATGACATCGTCATCTTGGCCGACAAGCCTGAGGATTTGAATGAGTTTTTGAATGGTATGGATTCCGTCTTACGGAAGGACTTCATGATGAAAATTAATAAATGTAAAACAAAAATACTGGAATGCAGCCGAAATAAATCAGAAACCTCTATGGAGATCAAATTGGCAGGTGAAAAGCTGAAGGAAGTAGGAGACTTCTGTTACTTAGGAAGCAGAATAACCAGTGATGGACGAAGCAAAGAGGATATAAAAAGTAGGTTGGCTCAGGCAAGGAAAGCCTTTCTACAAAAAAGGAATCTGTTGACATCGAATATAGATTTAGGTATTAGGAAGTCATTTTTGAAAGCCTTTGTCTGGAGCGTGGCGCTCTATGGAAGTGAAACTTGGACTATTGGTGCAGCAGAAAAGAGGAGAATTGAGGCATTTGAAATGTGGTGTTACAGGAGAATGATGAAGATCAGATGGGTAGATAGGGTTACAAACGAAGAGGTATTAAGGCGAGTGGGAGAGGAGAGATGTTTCTGGCGACTGCTAATGAAGAGAAGAGATAGGTTGGTAGGACACATACTAAGACACCCTGGAATAGCGAGCTTAGTTATGGAAGGAAGGGTCGAGGACAAGAACTGTAGGGGTAGACCAAGGTTAGAATATGTTAAACAGATTGCCTCGGATGTAGGGTGTGGTAGCTATGTAGAGATGAAACGATTAGCTCAGAACAGGGACGCATGGAGATCTGCATCAAACCAGTCAAAAGACTGAAGACTCAAACAACAACAACACAAAGGACGACTCCCTGATAATAAATTGAATCCAGCAACCCTGAATTTGCATGAATGTTTTGGGTTCAAAGAAGCGTTACTTGGGATGCTCAAATCATACTTCAATATTGCTAATATTGACCTACATACTTGCTGTTCAAAGGCAAGAATATAAATTTATTAATCTCTTGCCACAGACAAGTTAAAATGGAGGCATCCTCTTTATCAATATAAGTTATTTAATTAAATATTTAAAATACAGATATTTAACAAAGCTGGAGTCTCCATTTGAACTTGTCATAAGCAAGCGGAACAGATCTAAAACTACACTTTAAGCTAAATCAAATTCACTCCCCAGCTCGACATAAACCATAATACCAATTAAAACCTATACAAAACATACTCTCCTTACTGTTGTACAACTTTCAAACCAACTATTCGCACTCAAAACTGAAAAACCTTGAAATGGAAACTAATTTAAGTTAGAATAGCCTAGGCCGATCAGGTCTCCTGCTACATTACCGCATATGTATACTTAAAATCACTACAACTTCTAAATTACGGCTAAGTGACCTATCTGCGTGAGTAGTATAGGTGTTACCGGCCTGCCTGGGATGATGGGTTTCCAAACCGGTACTTAAAACTAAGATTTTAACATTAATTAACTAAATTCAACAGTAAGGAGATCATAGACAAAAACACAATTTAAGCCAAATAATACTTCAATATTGCAAATATTGAGCTACATAGACCTACTTGCTGTTTAAAGGCAAGAATATAAATTCTCTGGCAAATTAAGGCTAGGGACAGCATTTTTCTTAAGTTTTCTAACCATTCGACTATTGTCAATCGGAAGAACCCCTAAAATAAGTTTGCGAAGAACGGATTACATTCTATGTACGACACAGAAGTATTAGGCTACAAGTTTATCAGTATTTTTGATGTAGCTAAATCCTTGTGAGTACAATTAGAGACAATAACTATCAATAATCAACAGTATCGGTGCTTACGCTGTGGAAAGAAGTCGTCTTCACAAAAATTCAGACTGCACACTGTCATGTAACGTGTAACACGTTTTCCAATTGACAGCGCCGTATCCCATCTTTCTCTCTGAACTTTTTGTACAGGAAAGTAGTGAAGAGATTTCGTACCCATTTTATACGATTTGCAACCGTATACAGAGCAGTACCTCCTCGAATTTGACAAATTCCTTTCTGTTTCCATCAGGACATCAATGTTTCACCATGAAAATAAACCTCACCAGTCACAATGTTACAGCTTCAACATTCTACCGCGTGGCTGCGCCATCCAACTTTTCTGACGTTAATAGTTACACATTGCTAAGACTATAATATGATCCTAGGCCATTAAAACTATTAGACCATGGGGGTGTATGTTAAGTTTTAATAACCTGTAATTACAGTCCTACATCAGTATTGCCATTACTACCAATTCGACCAACTGAACACCGAGCCCAAACACTGCATTCCTACCATAACATAAACGTACAGCTTATTTTCCTGTGTATCTACAAAAATAAATACAAAGTGCCCATAGCATGAATATGCAAGGAAACACATCTACACATTTGTTTGTTCTTGGCTTATTAGAGAAGGACAGGTGCATTTGAATGGTATTTGGGTCGCAGAACATTACACGAGTCGACTACTTTAGCACCATGACTTAGCATAAGTATATTCACGTTGGACTTCGTTCCACAGGACAAGAACACATTAATGTATATAGTTACACATTGGTAAGACTATATGATATAGGCCATTAGACCTATTAGACCATGGGGTGTGTGTGTTAAGTTTTAATAGCCTGTAATTACAGTCCTACATGGCATTACCACCTATTCTAACTGAACTGATCTGTTTTGAATACTGTAATAATTTGAAATTCAAGGAAGGGGAAAAATTAATGCTTAGACACGTTGTCATGAATCATGAGATTTATATTCTATTGCAATGCGAAATTAATTAATTGATTATTCACACTCCTCAAGATCTTCAGTACACACATGCAATAGGCTCATTTAAATATTTCTGCGAGTTGTAATCAAGTTGTTGCAATGGTTTATGGAACCCAACCTTATTCAACTTGTACTCTACCGTAGGTCTACATTATAGGCCTATTAAAAAAAATCCATTACGAGAACCCACAGTACCTAGTTCCACTACCCACTGCCAAAACATTACGGTAACACAGACTTCTTACCTGGTCATAGACTGGATCATTTCTTATTAGGAGAGTAATTGCCATATATTCCTCTGCTATTTCGAGAACAGCGATTTACGATTTGTTTTTTTCCTTCTTCCGGTGATAGGCACAGTTCACAGAATTTGGTAGGTCTACCTATGGGATAAATAATAGTGAAAGTTAATTGATATGTCAAGTAGAATGTCACCTGCGTCTAATATCAATTCAAAACTAGGCCGATATTTTTCACAGCCACTACAGAAACACAAAACTTAAATTCTTAAAATAAGCGTACTTACTCGCCGTAGCAGAAGAAGAACTGTTCACTTCTCATTACCACGAAGACAATTTGATATAAGAAAGATGAGATAGAACACAACATTAGCTTATTTAGCTTATTTGTATACGGCCAATATTATTGCATACAACTCATAAACAGAGCCGCCATGGCATGGTCAGTGCCGCCAACCCAGTAGAAATAATGTTTATTTAATGATAAGTGCCGTAATTATCGTCTGTGAGCAAGATAATTGCAAGGAAATGTCAATTAGGAATTATGTGTATATTTATTGACTAAATATAGTGATATGTTTGCAATTTAATTACGTTGTATCATGCATATGTTGGCAACACGATATACAGCGCTCCATACGACTGGCACGTGCTACTACACCGATGGTGCCAAATGATCCCTATCACAGATTACCTACTACTACAGATAGCCGACAGCCATGCTAATTCTTGGCACCTAAGACTTCAGCGCTGTCTGGTGTATGACCGCGGTACTACTACGTGTAGCCCGTAGCGCCACCTATGAGCAGAACTTGTAAACACTACCCCTCCCACCCCTCCCCTCGTTCCTCCCGCCCCTCTCCTCGTTTCGCTAAATGAGGGGTCTAGATGCAAAACCGGCGATTTCCACTGTTTTTTATGACAATGAGTTAAAGTTGGAGAACCATTCTCTGAGGTGTTTGTGATCTGTTTATGAACTTGTTTGGCCTCAGGCCGGATTTTCAACCAAACAAGTTTATAAACAGATAACAAACACCTCAGAGAATGGTTCTCCACTCATTGTCACCAAAAAGTGGAGATTGCCGGTTTTGCATCTATACCCCTCAAATGCTTTGTCCACTTCGTTCCAAAATCCACACTTAGAATATATTGATAGCAAATATATACCTAAATAATCACACAAATAATGCTGCAAAATTGTGGAGTTCAGAACACTGAAATGAACAATGGAAACACACAGGATTCAATCTATCCATTTAAATTATTTTCAGGTAGTTTAAATTAGGGCACAAGAAAGGAAAAGGAGAGGGTCAATTTTTATTAAGATAAAAAACAGTGCTATTGGGTAAAAACCAGTAAATTTATTTTTAAAAGAGAATGTAAGAAAACAGATGGTGTAATTAAATCCATGGTCACACCATCCTATTACCTGGCATTTGCCTATCAGAAAGAGGGAAAACCATGGAAAAACCTCAATCAGGTGATAATAAGCCTATATTAAAAATCACAATACATTTAGTACATAATTGGGAAGCTTCTTGGAAAGGGTCAATGATGATTGTTAGCAAATTCCTGCAACAGAGGAAAAACATTTAAAGAAATATTTCTTTCAAGAATTCATTCATGGTTTTCCTTGATATTCACAATGTGATACTTGAAGTAAAAAATAAACCTGTAAATTATGAAAATAATGTACTCTTTCCTAAAACAGAAACTGATGTGTAGCCTTAATCTGCAACAAACTACTGTATACTATTTTAAACAAGAGAACGGATCTGTGACAAGGTGCCACTGTCGCTGGACCATTGCTATGGTAACACGAACAATGTTGCCATTATTACCAAGGCCTTTGTGATCTGTTCTTGCTGCCATTAAGAGATTGGTTATTTATTTAGTTGGTCAACACAATATAATACCAGGTTGCTTTTGCTGTTCCAGTAATTGGAATCATGTGTTCACCGACTGAAAAATTGACAAGATCAATTGTCAATGATTAATAATAATGTTATTGGTCTTTCTGCCCTATTGGGGCTTTTAGAGACGCCGGGATGCCGGAATTTTGCCCAGAAGGGTATCATTAACGTGCCAGTAAATCTAATGACATTGCTCCCTCACGTTTGCGCGCCCTCAATTGCCAATCAGCTGTGCCAGGATTCGAAACTGCAACCTTGGGCAAAGCTGGCGAGAACCACTGAGTCACGCAGTCAGTCAATTGTCATTGACAGGCTGCATGGTTCGGCGGTAAAGATCTCGCCTGCGTGCCCAAAAGAGCGGGATTGTATCCTGGCACAGTCGGTTGGCATTTGAGGATGCTTAAATATCAGAAAGCCATGTCAGTAGATTTACCGGCACGCTCAAGATCCCCCTTCAGGACAAAATACCACCACCTAAGCATCTCTAAAAGCCGCAATTGTAAAATGGGACGTAAACCCTTTCATTTTGTTATTAATCATCGACTATTGATCTTGTCATTTTTCAGTCGGTGAAACTACCATGTTGTCAATAAAGCAACACTGAAAAATGGCTTCAAAGCTATCTTATTGTTTTTATTTATATAACTTTTAACATTTCTTTATGACATACCCTATCTTCAGTAATATGATGCGTCTTGATTAATGATTGATCAAATTATAGTTCAATAGAGTTTTTAAAAAAATGTTGAACTCCTTTGTTATGTTGATTAGTGGTACATTGTGACACCTCTCGAAAGGTTTCAGTGACAGAAGCAGCGAGTGTGCAGCATTGAGCATTAATGAAGGCTCTGATTGTCGATGCATGGTTAAAAGGGACAGTAAATAGTGCATATTATACACATCTTGGGCACATATGTCTCAAGCATCATAAGAAAATTAGATCCCAACAAGAGAAGGAACTGCAGTACTAGCATTGTTAGTAGCAACTTCAGTCAACGCAAGTTTGCCCAAATGACTGGGCAGGGGTACATCTCATCATCATCATCTTGTACAGTTTCCAGCCCCAGGCTGGGTCTGTTTGGAACATAAGCCTCGCCACTTAGTTCTTTCTTCCCACCATCTCTCCGCTGTCACTCTGGTCCAGTCCTCGCCTCTCTTCTTGACACATTCCTCCACTCCTTTCAGCCATCGATCTCTTGGTCTTCCCCTTGGTCGTTTCTTCTGCATCTGCATCTCATGTATCCTCTTGGGAATCTTCTTCTCATCCATTCTCTTTAAGTGTCCATACCACCTCAGTCTTGATGTCTCAATCCTACCTTGCAAGGGCTCCTCTTTCACCATTTCCCTGACCTTTTCATTCCTCACCCTGTCTCTTCTTGTTACTCCGATCCTACTTCGCAGGAACTTCATTTCACCTGCCTGTGTTCTGCTTATGTCTCTTTTCTTCATTGTCCACGTTTCTGAAGCATAGGTCAGTATCGGGATATAGTAGCTTCTGTATAACACTTCCTTGCTTTTTTGTGGGACATCTTTATTCCACACTAAGCTCCTAATGCTTCTCAGAAATGCTTCTGCCTGTCTGCCACGTTCCGTAATCTCTTTGTCATTTCTCCCATTTTCCTCCACTATACTTCCCAAGTACTTGAGACTTTCCACCTTCTTCAGCTGTCCACCTCCAAGTGTTATCCCACTCATTGGTCTGTCCTTTTTCCTGGTCGTTAACAGGATCTCACATTTACTGATGTTGAACTTCCATCCGTACTCTCCCACTGTTTCTTCCCAAGCCTTCAGTTGCTCCTGGATTTCCTCCTCCTTGTTTCCCCAGACCATGAGATCATCTGCAAACACCAATGCCTTCATCTTATCTTCTCCTATCTTTCCTGCTATCCGTGTCATTACCTCGTCCATAACCACAATAAAGAGAAGGGGTGACAGCGCACTACCCTGTTTCAGGCCACTCATTTGTCTGAACCAGTCTGTTCTTTCCCCTCCAACTTTCACACAACTCACACTTCCACAATACATCTCCTTCACTCTGCCTACAGTCTCTTTTTCCACTCCCATGTTTTCCATTGCTTTCCAAACCTTCTCCCTACACACACTATCATAGGCCTTTTCGATGTCCAGGAAGGCCATCAACAGATCCTCTCCAAATTCGTAGTGGTGTTCCTGGAGCTGTCTCACTGAAAATATGAGATCCACTGTTGATCTCCCAGGTCTGAATCCATACTGTTCCTCTCTCAATTTTCTCTCCACTTTGGCTCGTATTCTACTTTCTAATATCTTTTCATATATCTTGGCACAGTGAGGTATGAGTGTGACTCCCCTGTAATTTCTACACTCCTTTCTGCTTCCTTTCTTAAATATTGGGACAATTAATCCTTTCTTCCAATCTTCTGGGGTCTTTTTCTCCTTCCATATCACCCTCATCACATGGTACAGCCACTGTTTCCCAACCTCCCCTGCTGCCTTCACCATTTCAACACTCACTTCATCCACACCTGGTGCCCTTCCTCCTTTCATCTTGTCAATAGCCATTTCCAGTTCTCTCCAAGTCAGGTCCTTTTCCATTCCTGTGTTGTCTTCTCCATCTTCCAATACATTGTCTTCCTCCCTATGACCATTTGGATTCAGCAAATCCTCAAAGTACTCTTTCCACACTGTCTTGAGTGTCTCTTTGTTGTGTACCTCAGTTCCGTTTTTGTCCATCATTACCACATCCTCTCGCAGACCTCTTCTCTTACTTTTGACCATCCCATAAAGTACTTTCTTATTTCCTCTGCTGTCTTCCTCCATCATCTCTGTCCACTTTACCATCCACTTCTTCCTCTCCTCTGCGACAATCTTGTTTGCTTCTTTCTTCTTTATCTTATAATCTTCCCTTGCCAGATCAGTTCTTTCCTGGAACCACACTCTGAAAGCCTTGTTCTTCCTTCCCACAGCTTCTTTTACTCTCTCATTCCACCATGGTGTCTCTTTACACCGCTTTCTGTTGCTTGTTCTTCCACATACTGCCACTGCAGCTTCCACCATTGTGTTTTTGAATTGCTTCCATTCCTCTTCCCCTGTTTTAGGATTATCTGTTGGCATCTTTTCCCTTATCTTCTGGAATTCTTCCTTGACTTCATTTTCCTTGAGTTTCCATACTTTGATTCTCCTTTCCTGGTACTCTGTTCTCTTGCTATCCTTAACAACTCTCAGGTTCATTACAAGTATTCTGTGGTCGCTATCTAAGGCCTCTGATGGTATTACCTTTATATCTCTGACACTTCTCTTCATTTCCCAGTCGTACAGCATGTAATCTACCAAAGATTTCTTTGTTAAATCACTGCTGTACCACGTTACCTTGTGGCTTTCTTTCTTCCGGAACCAGGAGTTGCCTACCACTAAACCGTTTCTCTTGCAAAAATCCAGCAACTTTCTCCCTTCTTCATTCCTGCTACCCCATCCTGCTGCTCCCAATACATTTTCATATCCTTGCCTTTCACTTCCTACATGTGCATTCAAATCTCCCATGACAATGATGCTCTGACCATTCATCTGCTGTTGTAGCTCCTCCTCAAAGTCTTCCTTCTCTTGAGCTGTACATCCAACTTGAGGGGCATATACCTGGGCTATCTCCAGGCTTCTTCCCTTTACAGTTACTCTGATCTTCATGATCCTGTCACTTATTCCCTTTACCTCTTCCTTCATTCCATCTCTCACAACTACTCCTACTCCGCTGCTCCTTCCTTCACTGTTCCCACTCCAGTACAACCGGTACCCTTTCCTCAGTTCTCTGCGACCTTCTCCTTTCCATCTTGTTTCTGCCAAGCCCAGTACATCCAGTTTTCTTCTCTCCATCACATCTACAATCTCCTCCACTTTTCCTGTCAGTGTCTGTATGTTTAATGTCCCAACTCGTAGTCCATTAGCATATCCGGGTCGTCGTCGTTTGCATCCGTCCTTTCCGAGGCCTGTTCCTGGTTTGAAAGCAAATATAATATCCACTACTGGCTTGCTAGGCCTATCGTAGCTTCACCAGAGCCCCGTCAGCCGTCACTTTTCAGGGTTCCCATAGAGCCTTCACAGCTACCGTAGCGGTCATCTAATATACATAATAAAAATGGACACTCCCAAGAAGGTTTCTGAACTTTTTCAATAGAACGAAACAATGTACTCAAATTGTGTGTCAATGAGCTTACAAAAAAAATAAATTGGGAAGTTCCATACGGGTGACTAAAGCTACTGTATGAACGTAGGCAGAAAACATGGCATTTTAAGTAGTAGTGTTGGCACGCAAGTAGGTTAAAAAAATAACCTTGTAATATGTGGCACCAGAGTCATTCAACAAGTACGAATTGGCATACTGTTGCCACGGATAAATTGATAGACCTACCATCAGCACGACACTAGGATACTTTCGTAATTCTAGTGATGCGATCTTCATGGTGAATGGTTTTTAGAGTTTTCTTTCTTTCTCTATAGCCACCAAGCTTGTGGCTTTTTGACATTTCTTGTTTGTGTTTTACATAGAGGCAATGTGAAAGCAGGAGTTACTCTGTTGCAGTGGTGAAATGCTGTAGCTTATTGTTGATGTTTGTCTATGGTGATAAGGAATGTATTACTTTCAACACAACAAAAGCTACATTTAAAATATATCTTTACTTTGATGTGAATAAGATAATACCTCCTATATTGATCATGTTTAGAACTTTACGAAGACAAAATTCTAGCAAATTGGCCTGAAACTGTTCTTTATGTAAAGAGAGAATAGAATACGCAGCATGGTGCCTTACCAAGCGTATCGCAAATTGGGCCGTTTCAAAATTTAAATACAAATAAATCATGGTATTCATCAGCGAGTCCCCGCTAAATTGGAAGTGTAGTGATGATATGACTTTTGCAAGCGAAGCCGCGACTGGTAATGCTAGTAATAATATAATATTAGGTACAGCATTATGAACCATTGTTCTTTTTAAACGATTGAGGAACTGGTCTTCAGTGAAATGAAGTCCACAAACTCGCAGCCGTCTTAGCTGTTCTTTCGACTTGGATGAAAGTGATGGATCAACTAGCTCAATCCACACTCTGGACCTGAAAAAAAACACGAAGTTACAATTAGAAAATGCTCATAGAAGAATAGCAATATTTATGATTACTACAAAAGAGGATGGTTATGACGTTCATTACTACTACATACACTAAATCGAACCCGGTCCACCTTGGTGAGAGGCCAGCAGCTTGACCGCTGCGCCACAACGCCCCCAAGAATCTGATATGCTTGCGGGTTTCGGCATCCAGTCACATTTCACCAAGATACCGTACTGAGGGAGGAGTGCATTGATATACTTAAGAAACTTGAATTGGTTCCTTTACATGGACCATATGTGACAGATTACCCTACCCTTATGGGGTGGGGGGTAGTACTTGGTAGTAGTTGGAACGTCTACGTTATCTGCCCCTCCAGGTTATGTTACAGTCCTGTAAGTGTTACTGTTTGGTGTGCTTCATTCAATTTCCTCTCACACATGATAAAATGTTAACCATCCATTTCGGAATCTTAATACCATTTCAGTAGTGTATCTATTAAAGATAGGAACACTAACAGAATTCGTATGGGAAAATCACTTCAATGAAGGCAAACTACACGGTAGCACTGAATGAAATACGAACAGACGATAAAATTTTCTATAGTACATGAATTAGCCAAAATAACTTATGGTTTTTTACACTAGTTACAGCCGAACACATCCAAGCCAATGGTTACAGACTAACGCGACCAGATCAATGTATTTTGGTCAACAGTGACTTTGTATCCCACATGTTGGCAACAATGTGTGCCCTTGAGCGCGCCTTGTTCACAGTTGAACGGGTTCAAACGCTGTCAGAACATGACTGCCGTTAATAAATAAAAAAAAAACACATATTTATGCAATATATAACACATTTCAGGTACAGTAGTGCCCAAAGTTATTAATTTCAATAAGTAATGTCGCCCAGTAGATGAAGGTATGTAAAAGCAACGTTCTGGTCTCATTTATTTTCCCCAGGAAAAGTAATGTTAAATCGATTACACTTTCTCAGCAAGTAATGAATTAAAATGCATACAGACATAAGTGGAACCTAACCTTCATCTGTCAAGAGCCAGTGAACTGTCCCTACCTGGAACTTACCTCAGCAAACTGGAAGATCGCGATTCCGTAAACAAAAAAATCCCCTAGACAAAAAATAGCGGCACCCATGACTTAACGACACTAAAGGCTTAAAAGATCCACACTTGTTACATTCTGTGTGTTAATAAGGAGGTAACAGTTGAGGAGAAGAGAACATATGGAAAAGTTACCAAACTACTGATATAGGCTAGGCCATAAATACTTTCTGTAATGATTCAAAATACATGTGGAAAGGATGTAGTTCACTCCTCCACTGTCTATAACCCAGCCGCCATCCCAAATCATATCACGACTTATATAGTAAAATTCCAACTGTGTCAGTCATTATCAGTGTTAATTATGTACAAGAACAGTATTGCCAACCCCACCCATAGGCTGGTACTAAATCGTATAGGCAGTCTAGGGGTTATAAAATAAAAGGAACAGTGGTTTTGGCAATGGTTACAGCCTAACATGTCAACAGTGCCCCTCAGCCCAACCATTCTAACCTTCGTTTTGTCCAATACAATGGATTTTCTCAACGGTTTTAGCCTGTGGGCCGCGTTAGCCATATATGCACCCCAGGTATTTGACAAGCATAATCTTTCTCTCGACCAATGGCTTTAGTCACCCATACCTCATATGGTGATGTATTTTATATCTTAAATTTTGGCAACACTACCATGACATGAATGTGTCATGTCTCGTCAGTGTCTCCGCCCATGTAACAGTTGATGAATGCTCAGCGCTTGAGGAACATGGCTGCAGTCGTTCAATGAGCAAGAAACAAACACATATTTATGTAATTTACCACATGTGATAATAGACTGCAATTTCAATTGATATTGTCTCCTAGAAACGACTCAAAATCATAGATTATCCGTATTAATGAAGTTGTAAGTGTCAAAGGCATGTTCTCGCTTCAACTAGTAATGTAATGTAAATTTCATCCAGACAGAGCCCTAACCTAAGAGCAGTCAAAGGTTTTGTCCAGACAGTCGTCTAACCTAATAGAGACCAATGGTTTTGTCTTTAGAAGAGTGTAGCGCAAATTTTCAATTAAACTGAACTGCAAGTAATTTACGAACATTTGTAACTCACGACCAAGCCTCACTCTTGAACACAAGTGACTGCATCAGCATGTAACTATGCACTATTTGAAACCTCCTACAGCGGGGTAACATGGCAACAATTCAAGGCACGTAAACCAAACCTCCGTACATCCGTGAAGGCATTGCCTACAATAAAATAAAATAAACCTAGACACGTAGGAATCCCGGTATATACTTGAACCAGCAATGTTATTCAAACAATGTTGAAACCTGTAATAACCTGCCGATTAGAAGTTACCACCATGATTAGCAGATTTGTAATTTTGTAATTTGCATGTTACTATGAAATACTCAAACACTTGAAGTCACTTGCACATTGATTAGGTTATGTTAGTCGCATCATGGTCATTTAGGCTAAATGTTCCCAAAATTAGAGGCCAATGTTAATATACGTTACAACCCACCCACCAAGTATCCTACTACTCACTATAATTTCATTTAAAAAATGCCATCCAAGGAACGTGATTAAATAATTAGAGAATAGCCCAATTATTGATACATACCTTGCTTCATCAAAGGGGAAGCGATGAAATGATAGGGCTCTTCCATCCTCAGGAGTGTATTTCCAACCTCTACTTTTGCAGCCAACAACAGAACATTCCGAGTGATATTTTCCCATAACCTACATATCAAATATACAGAATGAGGTACAGAAACAGAAAGCATGAAATACAAAATGTAATAGAAAATAAATTGAATTCAAGTCATTAACCTAGCTTTCTACTACTAAGAAAATTCACCAAAAAATACTGCATGGCTCTCATGAGAATCCTATCGATCAAGAAATCATTTGAATAATATATAATGCATTATTGGTACTTACCAGAGAAACTGAAATACCGATACTGGTTTACAATCAACCAAAATACCACGAGGCAATTTGCAAGTGAGTACTTAAGTGTTGGAGAATGAAAGTCGCCAAGTTGTTGGGAATATAGACAATGCCACCAACCCAGTAGAAATAATGTTCACTTAATGACATGTGCTATAATTACCGTCTGTGAGCAAGATAATTGCAAGGAAATGTCAATTAGGAATTATGTGTATATTTATTGACTTAATATAGGGATATATTTGCAATTCAATTAAAACGTGTATCATGCATATGTTGGCAAGACGATATACAGCGCTTAATCCGCTCCTTACGTCTGGCCGCGCTACTACACCGATGGTACCAAATAATCCCTATCTGGTTGACACCCCCTGATCCCTATCTGGTTGACACCCCCTGCATTAGCTGCTTTGTCAGAGGGGCTGTGTGTAGTACCGTTGGTCGCTAAGGGAGAGCGCTGGCTGCTAATTCCCTGTTGAGGGGATGAGACCTCACCGGAAACAGCTGACGAGCTAGCTGCGCGCTTCGCTGGAATCTTTCCTTGTACACTGACATTTGAAGAGCGAGTTGCGTTTCTTTTGTCTTTGTTTCCCGCCATGACTAACCTCAAAGTGACGATTTACAAAGTCCAATATGACTATAAATATCGTACTACACTCACGCTCACTTCACTAACACTTTCACAGATCACCTTCACTTCAGAGATCCAATAGCACCTCACAAGACCGTCGTAATACTTATTTGACACCTTCTATATGAAAAAAATTCTGGACTGATGCTCCGAGCGTTAAGCCACCATGGAAGTAGTACAGAAAGGAACCGTCCCAGAATTTGCCTGGTGGTGAAAATGGGAAACCACGAAAACCATTTCCAGGACGGATAGTTAGTTATTGTAGTTTTGACCCTTTATATGGCAAACCTATTTTTTTATTTGTACGTGTTTTTACATTTTAATTAATTTTAATTATTACTAATATCCCTCCCTATATTATTCTCCCCCCAGGGGCTCACATCTAGTGGGACGTGGGTTGGCGACCACGGGGCCGCAGCTGAGTCCGGCATTGCTTCCACTTACTTGTGCCGGGCTCCTCTCCATCTTCTTTCCTGTCGACCTCCCTTGGTCAACTCTTGTTCTTTTCCAACCCCGACGGTATTAGGGTATCCGAGGCCTAGGGAGTCTCTTCCTTTCCCGCCTTAATTGGCCCTTGTCTCATCTTTTCTGATACCCTCCTTTTGCGAGGGGTCAGCCTTCTTTTTCTTTTCCTGTTATCTCCTGCCTTCTGCTCAAGGCCCTCAAGGAGTCAGGGTGTATGTAGTCCCACCACTTCTGGTGCAACCTATATATTGCTACACCCTCAGGGGCTCACGGCTGGTGAGTTCGGGAGTTGGCGACCCCGAGGGATTCCTGAGCTGGGTCCGGTTTCCCCCTTTTGTCCATTACCTGTGGGGCGGACCATCTCCTCTTTCACTTTCCTATCTGCCTTTCATGGCTCTCCTTCCTTCCAAGTCCCTCAATCCGCATTCTTCGAGGGTTGAGGGCATTTCTTTTCCTCCTGTCCTTTATTTGCCGTATTCTCCTTTTGTTTTCCATTTCTTATTCTAGTATATAAGTTCGTAGTTAGTTTTAGTTATAAGTTTACATTTCATTTTCATCTTCACGGTCACCCAAACCATTAGGGGCCGATAACCTAGATATTAGGCCCCTTAAAACAACAATTATCATCATCATATATTATTCTGCTAAGGTCCCATTCCAGTTTTGTACCGAAAATAAGGTCCCATTAACACCAACCTACACATATGGGGGTACCTACAGGTTCAGCATAACCCAATGTGTAAGCGAAACACACTCACTTACTCTTTAAATGCCTCACAATTAAATAAATACCTTAAAACATGCATATTTACAATGAAATAATGAAAGAATGCAGATGACCTCTTAGTTCCGTCCCTTAAAAGAACAATAACTACTACTACTACAACACGGTAACCATGGTAACAGAATCTCACAGGTATTTCTGTAAGACGCAATGCAATCCCAATTATTAAATTACTTTGAAAGTTTCCAGACGGTTATAAGGTTATCACTGAACCAAATTAAGCTGTAAAATTCAACAATACATACAGTATAAAGCGCTTAAGGGGGTCAAGGGGCACTCTAGAATTTTTGCACGCAATTTTCACTTGTGAGTGTGGTACGAGAGGTCTATAAAGGGTCTCCGAAAACCACATTTAAAGGCCCTTATATTAACAGTGCCTGTGATATTCCCAGAAAACTAACTTCGCTCTGATATACCTATACAGGAATGACAAACTCCTAACCACTGCACCAGTAGCTGAATTGATAAAGTCTGATTATTCATACCAAGGATAAATCAGTCATAGCATTCATGATTGAGATTTTGCTAAGTGTACTCTTTACAACTAGAATATTCGCGGGCGAAGCCGCGACGGGTAATGCTAGTTATTATTATTTATGTTATTTTTGTTTCTCTAATTTTGATGTTCATATATTTATTTTTAATTCTTAATTTATGTTCTTATAGATTTAATTTGATATTTCCCTTTTTATTTAATTCATTAATTAATTTCGAGTTGGTTTTATAATTATTTTCATAATTTTTTATAGTTAGTGTATGTTAATTATTTTAATTTTTTAATTTCTTTTATTATTGTAATTTTAATATTTTTGATTTTTATTTCTATATTTATATTTTATTTTTACACATTAATTGTTAATGTTTTTTTTAAATTTTATCAACCACATTACGTCGAGTAGATACATAAGTTATATAATATTTGATTTTTAGAAAATTTTAGAAAATTCTCCGAAATTTGGCTGAAAGATTCAATCATCAGCATCTTTGAAAGCATAAACTGGCCTTATTATTATTATTATTATTAAGGATAAGTGCGCACAATGTGCATTACATTAATTATTTACAAAATTCTGTAAGCGATGACAACCTTTTACTAAACACGAGAGCGGGGTAAGTATCGCATGACTTTTGACACAATTTACAAATGCACTTTGGTCTGGGCACATGGAACACCTCAGTCTCACAAATCCTGTGGTGAAAACCGTGCACCGCGAATCGGGTCACTGTGTGTCTCAAATCATAGGCAGTGCCCTTCCATTCTGTTGACGTCATGGCCGTAGTGGAGTAGAAATCAATTGGGATCTCCTTCTTTTTTGCAAGTAGTTCTTGTAGCAAATCGTTGTATTGTCTTGTGGATGGTAGTTGGTGAACCAGTCGGAGTTCTTCTATAAAGAAAGGTTCCCCCGCTAGTTCATACGCCAGTCTCGATGGGGTGAATTTTGACAAACAAAGCAGTCTTTTTAAGAATAAGGCTTTCACTTTCTCTAAGTCTTTCAGGTTATTTTTTCTTAAATTAACCCATATTATATCCAATCCATACGTTGCAATTGGTGTAACTTTTGCTTTAAAGAGTCTCAGTGCCGATTGCAGGGACATATCCCTGAGATGACTAATGTCGTTCATTGATTTGACAGGTGGTTAATAATTAATATAGAGACTATTATCCCATAACGAGTTAAGGGGCGTATCAGGACGGATAGACACATATATAAACTTTTGAATTGACGGTGGTTTTGGTGTCTGGGAGATGTGAAACGCGAAGATATGTCGACATTTTCCAGAATGGTGTCCATTACAATAGGCAGCTTTCTTATGAAATCTAACTAAAAATCTCTTTGTAATGGTGATGGATGAGGTGATGCAAAAGGTAGCACAGCATATTGGGGAGGAAAAAATGAAAGCAATGGTGTTTGCAGATGACTTGATGATCTGGGGAAACAAGGAGAGGGATGTACAGGAGCATGGGAGGAAGTAGTGTCATCCTATGAAATGAAGTTTTCGACGCAAAAGAGTGAAGTGGTGATAACAACATTTGAGGAGGACAGAGTATACTCTGGGATAAAGTTAGGTGGAGAGCAGTTGAAGAGAGTGCAGAGCTTCAAGTATTTGGGAAGTGTCATTGAAGAAAATGGGGGAAATGCCTTGGAATTAGACGAAAGAGGAAGGTGTGCTGATGGATTCTTCAAGAGTGTTAGAGGCCTGATATGGGGCAAGGATGTGCCACAGAAATGTTAAGGGATCATGTACTAGACTTACTTTGTGCCGATCCTAACGTATGGATCAGAAACTTGGGTGATGAGGGAGAGAGATAAAAGCAGAATACAAGCAGTGGAAATGAAGTTTCAGGGGAGTCGTATAGATGTAACCAGAATGGACAGTCAGAAATGATAGAGTCAGATAAATATTAAAGGAAGAACCCCTACAGGATAGGATTGAAAAATCAAGGCTACCGTGGTATGGACAAGTGAAAAGAATGGGAGAAGAGAGAATACCACGGAAAATATTGGAAATGGAGTGGAAGAAAAAGAGACCTAGAGGAAGACCAAGGGATAGGTGGATAAAGGGGGTGAAGAAAAGTGTCGAGAGAAAAGGAGTTAATTGGACAACAGTGACAGAAGAGAAGTGGAGAAGTGGTGTATGGACAGAAAACGAAGGAGAGGCTTGTGCTCCAAGCAGACCCAACCTGTGGTTGGAAACTGCTCTAGTAGATGATGATGATGATGATGATTTTTTTTAAATCGAATAGCACTATTACAGAGAACGTAAAATCAATACTTCAGATCTTGCCACATGTCTTTTTTCTCTCTACCCACATTCGCTTCATCCCCTGTGATCTCTGCTTTCGGAGCTGTTCAATGTTCCTTGGCTGCTTTCGTTGTCTTTCTTGTTCCTCCCTGAAGATCACTTTTTGAATTTTGTTCCGAAATAAATTCCTATTATATGTATCTGTAATGTCAATGTCAGCTTCCTTTAGATCCTTGAGATCCTTTAATGTCTGTCTAAACAACGCAGGATGAACTTTAAGTTTTAACATTTTATAAAAAAAATAATGTTTTGTTAGCCTGTCATAATTCATTCTATTTAAATGCCCAAAAAATGACATTCGTAGATTACGCATGGTGTGAATTATGTTCTCCACATGGGTGTATATTTTTTTGTTAGGTAGTGGTCTGTTGTAGTCTGTTTCTGTTTTCCTTGGGCCAAGGATGCATGGAACCAGTCTTCTTACCATGAGCATGATTTTGTTTATGTCACCTTTCCGCATTAACTATACTAATATGAAATGAAAATCCACAGCCTGCTTCCAGTCTCCGACCGGGTCAGGAATTGAATGAATGAAGCCCCCATCTAGCGGCGAGGATATGAACTGTGTCGGCTGCCGAGGCCTGATGCACTCCTCTGGGGCAATGAGTAAATGAATGACAGATGAAATGAAATGATAGTGGAGAGTGTTGCTGGAATGAAATTTTGGTCAGGGCAAACCGGAGTACCTGGAGAAAAACCTGCCTGCCTCCGTTTTGTCCAGCACAGATCTCACATGGAGTGACCGGGATTTGAACCACGGACCCAGCGGTGAGAGGCCGACGAGCTGCCACCTAAGCCACGGAGGCTGTCATTAACTATAATAATATAATAAAAACAAATTTGAACATTTGCAATTCTTAAAGTGTGATCAAAATCATTTCCTTGGGTACGAATGTTGTGAAGGTAGGAAATAGTTGCCCGACTGTACAGCAAGCGAATGGCCCGGAGGGGTGGATAAGGAGCGGTGTCAATTCAATAACAGTTGAGGCAGGCGGATGTAGCAATCGAGTTAGCGCAGGTCGATATAAATGCGTTCTCCCCGGCTAGTACCTGTTGTGGCTGCGCTGCAATCGCATCCAGCCCGAAATGTTGTTTCACCGGTACTCGTGTACCTGTTGCGGGTTTAACAATGTTAAGACAGCGTGGTCGTAATCTGGATTGGCGGCTTCGGTGGCGTAGTTGATAGCATGCTAAGCTTCTTTGCCCAAGATCGCGGGTTCAAGTCCGGCCGAAGTCGTCGGATTTTGTAAGAGTGTTAAAAATCCCCCAGTGTGCATTCCATTGGAGGGGAATTCTATGATTTAAATCACTCATAATGGTTCCGTATTGATTTATATTTCCGGCTGAATCAATACTTTAATGAAGAAATTATTAACAAAGTTGTTCTTGGAAACGGTTCATGTTTCAGGGACTGATGAACAATGTTTGTCCCCTTCATCATCTAAATATAAAGCATTAAATGAACAAAATTATTATAAAGCGTAGCACTAAATTATCATAACCTGATATGGTGCACCAGTATATAGGTTGTTGGAATAATTCAATCGACCGCGCTGACTAAACATTGTAAACGCCGCAACAGATACACGAGTAACGGTGAAACAACAGATTAATTCACCATATCGGGTTAAGTGTCTTGAAAACCACTACACAGCACCACCCATAGCTTCCATATAATCACAGCCATCAGTGGGACTAAGAGATAGCCACATTCTAATCTAGCCTGTGCCAACAGACATTCATCAAGAGTTGGTAAACAGGCGGACATAAACGTTCCTTATTCATAAAACCTTCCGAGTGCTGGTTTAGCGATAAACTAACAAAACTGTGCGAGTGAAAATTGCAAGGTCTGACGACACGACGATCAATCTTGGGATCTTCTTCTTTATCTGGCACTACAGCCCGATGTGAGCTTTGGCCTCCCCAACATCAGATTTCCATCGATCTCGATCTTAGACAGCTGTTCTCCAGGGTCGTACGTTCATTGTTTGTAAGTCCACCTCCACTTCCTCTTTCCATCGATTCCTTAGTCTACCAGGGTGTCCGTCGTCTTCTTTCCATTCTGGCTTTATATATAATATTTGGTGTTCTTTTGTCTTCCATCGTAGTCTTTGTGAATTTATATATCGAGCAATGTCTGCGCTTTTGAGGATTTCATCTATGTTTCTATTAGTTCGTATCCTCCATTTTCCTCTATCCACTACAGCACCATAAATTCTCCGTATTATTTTCCTCTCTACATCCTAAGTTCTGGATCTGTTTCCATTAATTATCCCCTATTTATTTCTTCACTCACTTTGTTTTTATTATAAACTAGAACACCCAAATACTCAAAATTTACAACATTTTCAAATGTGATGCACTTGGGATCATAAAGGTCAAATCACTTCCAACGGTTTTGATTTTTATACAGCCCAATGACAATTAATGTGAAGACCCCCATGGATATTCATCATCATCATTATCATCAGCTTCTAAATGCTAAAAGCCTTGTCGTCGCAGACATTTCTTACGGTATTCAGCAGTTCTCTTCATACGGACATACGAGTCACATTCCATTTCCTTGACAATGTTCTTGAGATACGATTGTCTTGGTCGTCCCCTTGTATTTTTCCTACCAAGATTACCTGGAGGAGAGTGCCATGTCTGAGTATGTGTCCCATGAATTTTGCTTATTTGTGGGATGCATGGCGTAGCAATCACTTGGAAGTGGATTGGGTTCTTATAAAAACACGAATTCTCCTTGAACGTTCCAGAACCAATTACTGCGGGAGTTTTGCAATCAAAAGGGTGTAATTACATTCTGTCGCTAAAGCCACGCTAATTTGTAGCAACTGAACGGGGGACGGGGGAGATCGATCGATAGTGTACCGCCTTGTTCCTGTGCGTGTGTCAGGGCAACATCTCGGATATTTTCACAAACTAATGTTTCCCTTACATTTGATTATTATAAAGGTGCGCCCAAATGGGCATTTTATTATTTTTCTCCACTATAAAAGTGATGGGATTTCGTTCTGTTCTTGCAGGTCATAAAGTGATACTGTTCACATTTCTTATCGCATAGTGTACAAGAGCATTGATCGTTGCCCGATGAACTTTTTTGTTCGCACACAGTTTATGGTGAAAACCATGTATTGCGAATCTTATGAGAACATGTCTTTGTGTCTGGTTGGTTCTGGTCCAGTCTCTGTTGAACATTGCATCCGTCCCAAAGTAGTTGATGTTGATGTCGATGTCCTCTGATTTTCGTTTTCGCGCTGCTATGAATTCGTTATACGGTCCAGTATATGCTAGTTGGAGTTTGGTCCTTAGGTCTTCGAGGAAGAACGTTTCTCTTGTTCTTTTGATTTGAAATTGGATTTATTTTGTAGTATTCTCACAATTGAAGACCCCAAGTAAAGTCCATTTTTCTCCCCGAAATCGAGTTCATGGCGCATTCTGGTGGCCAGCCATCGTCACTTCTGATAAGTGGAAATTAATTTCAAATAAAGCGGAATATCACCGAGATAAAAGCCTCCGTGGCTTAGGCGGCAGCACGCCGGCCTCTCACCGCTGGGTCCGTGGTTCAAATCCCGGTCACTCCATGTGAGATCTGTGCTGGACAAAACGGAGGCAGACAGGTTTTTCTCAGGGTACTCCGGTTTTCCCTGTCAAAATTTCATTCCAGCAACACTCTCCACTATCATTTCATTTCATCTATCATTCATTTATTCATTGCCCCAGAGGAGTGCGTCAGGCCTCGGCAGCCAGCACAGTTCATATCCTCGCCGCTAGATAGGGGCTTCATTCATTCCATTCCTGACCCGATCGGAGACTGGAAGCAGGCTGTGGATTTTCATTTCATCACCGAGATACAGAGGTTTTTATTCTTAGTGGATGCGGAATCAACGTCCCACATACTCTCACTTTTTCATAATGTAACTTTAGTTTTTATTTGTTTTACATGTACTTCGTTTATAAGAAACTAGCAACCCGACCCGGCTTCGCCCGGGAACAGTTATGAATGCATTACGTGGTAAGCTCTTTTGTGTTCCCAATATCAATGAACAACGACCAATATCCGTTTTACGTATCGGCATGATGGGTTAAAATCACTGACTGGACTATTAATTATACGATCATGGAGATGCATGTGCAACAAATCCTTGTCAGACGTAATTTAAGAATGGCGAGGTGCATGAAACACAAATCCCCCTTCAGTTCAATCTTAACTTGACTGTGAATTTTGTGGAACGAAAAGTTCACAGGCAAAATGAAGAAAAGCCGAGTTGCACTTCCAGGGAAACTCCAAACACAACCACTCTTCTCTAAAGTTTTTAACTCGACACGACTCGACAGTTTGCTGCTGGCTGTATCTTGGGCAATAAGCTCGTCCGCTAGCTAAGCTGTAACTGGGGTGATAGACTCGCCCCTAGCTAGCTCGTAAACTGTCGCCTCGGTAGTTGAATGGACATGATCGGAAGAAATTAAAACGTTAAAACACTTATAGTGGGCGATGTATTTAAGATAGAGATATGCTCTCGCGGACTTTTTTGTAGAACTTTTCATGCTGAACAATTCTTACAGTCCTAGTATTTAGATATTTTTAACGGTTTGCCCAGCGTAAGCTTACAAAGCGCTCGGACGCCAGGTTTTTTTTTTACTTTTCCACTGAAATCGTTACGGCTCGGCTTCCTTTGATCATAAAAAAGAATATTTTCTACAAAAATCATCCTCGAGATATCCTTTACAGAATGGTGAAAGCCGCATCAAAATCCATATAGTGGTTCTCCAGATTACCCGTGACATCCAAGAATCGGGGACTTGGTTTTATACTAAGAAGAAGAAGGAAGATTGTAGTTTTTACGTGACCGTGAATCTTGTGATTATGAGCCACGGGACCTCCTTTTTACGTGGAATCCGAACCACAGGACATGGCATTTCACTTCGAAAATCTCACATGCATTGGCCGGGAATCGAACCCGGACCGCCTTGGTGAGAGGCATACAGCTAGACCGCTGAGCCACCACGCCCCGGTTTTATACTAAGTAGAGATACATTGGAAAATAACTATATTGCTAGCCCTCAATTGGGGTGTTTTAAGTATTTCTTTTCAGTGTTGAAAGTTTAAATTCGCTCTCCTGAAAACTTTACAGACTGTGACTAATGTCCGTTGCTCACGGTAAAATTTTCCTTCAAATTTATTGTACAATAATTTAATTTTATAAAATTTATGTTGCTCACGGTCAAATTCAAGTTTTATAAAACCTTTGATAAAACTTTCCATAAAATAGGACATGTTCTATTCCGTAAAATTAATTTTACGAAACGAACCAATCAGGGAAGCTGACATGAAGATGATGCTGGCGCCACGTGGTGAGAAGATTATGAAGCTCGCTTGTAAACAAACTGTTCGAAAATAAAACATGGAGGACGGTTGTCGTTTGGGGGTAAAATTTACAGTCGATTCGCATTATTAACGCAAAGCAGTCATGAAACTTGCTTTAAGTACATTTGAAAATATGCGTGGTACTGAATGAATTCATTCCAATCAATATTTAAGATATTATTATAATAATTGGATATTTAACCATACGCGCTGATAAGAAGTGCAACAAATTGCTGTTTAGTCAGTTGGAAAAGTGTGCTAATGGTATCGCGCTGGCTTGTTGATCTGAAGATCCCGGGTTCAAGGCTATCCAGGGGCGGAGGTTTTTACTTCCTTTTAATTATTTTATAATTTCCTCCTTACGTCGTACAGCAATATTGCAACTTTGTTTTGTGTTTTCTCACATTTAAAATTCTTATTTTCCCGAAATACTGTAACCATGGACGGATACCATTCGTGATAACCATTTTTTTTTCTTTTCTTAGTCGTTTACCCTCCAGGTTGGTGGAACCCACGGACTCAGCGAGGGAACTCACCACTACCGCCTCTACGGGCAGTGTCCTAGAGCTGGGAACATCTAATCGGAGTGGATACAACTGGTGAGGTGTGATTGGCACCTCGCCCAGGCGGCCTCACCTGCAAAGCGAACAGGGGCCTCATGAGGGAAGGTAATGGATGGTCAGGATGGATAGGCAAGGAAGAGGGAAGGAGGCGGCCGTGGCCTTGAAGAAGGTACCATCCCGGCATTTGCCCGAAGACGAAGTGGGAAACCACGGAAAACCACTTCGAGGATGGCTGAGGTGGGAATCGAACCCCCTCTACTCATTTGGACCACCCGAGGCTGAGTAGACCCCGTTCCAGTCCTCAGACCACTTTTCAAATTTCGTGGCAGAGCCGGGAATCGAATCCAGGACCTCCGGGGCGGCAGCTAACCATGCTGACCGCTACGCTACGGAGGCGACCGTGATAACTATTAGAATTTAAATAGTTAAATGTTTATCCCAGAATAATAATAATAATATGACATGTTCTGTATTTACTGGATATAGCTAGCACTTATCACACAGACGCCGTTTAAAGAAAACATAGTTTAATTCTGATGTATTTATTCGTAGGCCTACCCACATAACTTTCCTGGAAAGTGGAAAATGTCTAGAATTATTCCAATCCTAAAGGGAGGCAACTCTGAAATGATATCGAACTACCGTCCTGTCTCAGTGATAAATGCTATAGCAAAAGTATATGAGCACATTTTATATTCTAAGATTTACAATCATATTAAGGTTGAGCTCTCACAATATCAGCATGGCTTTATGCCCGGCAGATCAGTTATTACAAATTTGCTGGGTTTTACTCAAAAGGTTTACAATGCATTAGATACCAATAGAAGAACTGACGTGATATACATGGATTTAGAAAAGGCATTCGACAAAGTAGACCATAAAATTCTGGTGACAAAGCTGTACCAGTTTGGAGTTGCTAAACCATTACTTCAATTGTTATGCTCCTACTTAAAATTTAGACAGCAATTTGTTTGTTTCAGAAGTGAAATTTCAGGTAATTTTGTTAGTTCTTCTGGTGTCCCACAAGGATCTAATCTTGGGCCTCTTCTATTTCTAATTTTGGTTAATGATTTGCCTAATATTCTATGTTACTCTGACTGCTTATTGTTTGCTGAAGATGTAAAGCTATATAAGACCATATACAACTTGAGAGACGAGAATGACCTTCAGAGGGATGTTAATAATATTGTAGCTTGGTGTGTTAGTAATAATTTAGTCCTTAATGTAAAAAAATGTAAAGTCATGGTATTTACAAGGAAGAAGGAGTATATAAATCCTAAATATTGTATTGGAGAAACAGCACTCGAAATTGTACCGTCGATAAATGATTTAGGAATTATTTATGACAGCAAATTAACCTTTAATAACCATATTGCAAATATAATTAGTTCGGCCAACAAGATGCTTGGTTTTGTCATTAGAAACTCCAAATTATTTACTAAAACTGGAGTAATTGTTAAGTTGTATGAAAGTTTAGTTCAAAGCAAGTTAGAATATTCAGCAGTAATCTGGGATCCCTTTCATAAAGATCAAATTCATCACATTGAGATTGTGCAAAATAAATTTCTAAGATACATGTATATATATATATTTAGAATTTGGCCAATTATAGACCGCTTTGAACCTAAGACTACGGTACATTGTTTCGTTTTTTCTTTTCTTCCCAAAACTTCTTCATACGTTGGCTGATGGCCTGCCTCTGTTCCGCTGATAACACTCTCCGTGGTTGATGTGGAACTTGCAGAATCGAAAAATCTGCAGTAGTGATCAGTCGCCGGAATTCCACCCTATTAGAAATGATGTTGTTTGTGATCTTCAGTTTTTGCAGATCACACCGTATCTCTTCCAGCCATCTAGTGGTGTTTTTTAATTTGGAGATGTAGTCAAAAATTTTCTTAGTTAGCCTGCTGCTATCCATTCTATGAAGGTGACCATAAAATCGTAGTCTCCGTCTTTTAATTGAGTCTGTAATTTTTTCCACATTACGGTAAAGGTCTTCATTTTTTCTCTTCATCCAAATATCTTTATTCTTTTGGGGACCCAAAATTTTCCTCAGTATTTTCCTTTCTTTCTTTTCCAGTTCCTCTTGTTCACCTCTTTTGTTCAACGTTAAACATTCTGATCCGTATAATACCTCTGGTTTAATTACAGTTGTGTAGTGCCTGATTTTTGCCTGGAATGAAATTGATCGTTTGTTGTATCTATGTTGGGTGAGTTTATAGGCATTTTCCATCTTTCTTAATCTCTCCTTGCAGGATGTGTTATCAAGTCCATTTGACTGGATCCATTCTCCCAAATATTTAAATTTATCAACTCTTTGAATCTGTCCATGTTGAGTTGTTAGATATTTTTCTCCATTGTGTCTGTGTTCAATATATTTGTTTTTTTCATATGAAATCTGAAGACCAGTTTTTATTGCTATTTCATGTAGGGTTTCAACCATTATTTGTGCTTGAAATCTGTTTTCTGAAATGATTGCTATGTCAAAAGATACATGTATTATAAGACGTTCAATGTATTTTGTCCATTTGATACTTCGACTCAGTTTTTACGAAATTTGTTCAATTTCAAGTCCTTGAAAAGTAGAAGGTCGTTAAGTTCTTTGCAACTGCTGAGGAACATTTTAACTGGAAAAGTTGACTGCCAAGAATTATTTCAATTCATCACCTTTCATGTACCACAAGTAAGATCTCGACAGCAAGCACTCTTTCACATCCCAAGATCTAAAAGTGTTCACCATTCTAATTCGCCTTTAGTTAAAATATTATCATTTTATAATTCAATTGATGTTCAAGTAGATTTATTCGCTGGCACTAACTTATTCAATAAACAAGTAAAAGCAGATGTTCCTTGAATACTGGGTACTCTTTTCTCCTTTATTTTTGTATATTCTTTTTTTCTACTTTGTAAAGTTTTGTTTTAATTTTATGGTTTATATTTTCACGATCTCCTTTGTAGTATTTATGTTCTGTTCTTCATTTGTGTAATTTGTGTAATCTGTTTTCTCTATTTTCCACTGATACATGTTGTTATTTAATCAGATAATGTCAAGAAGGAATGTATTTGGGCTGGTGCCTGTGTTCCTTCATATTGATAAATAAATAAATAAATAAATAACAAATCTACTTGTTTATGTTGCCCCTAGGATTTCTACCTGAACGAGAAAAGCAATCCGATTGGTTGTTGTACTCAAACTTCCATGAAAACTGCCAGGAAAAATGGCACCTGTTCAATTTCGTGAGTTGTATGGAAGCTATTATGGAAGGTAGAACCTAGCACGGAAGGTACATATCACACGGTGCTAGACGCGTCTATACCAGCGTGTACACAAGTACTGATAGAAGCTTTCATACTAACTAGTGTCGTGTGATACGGGCTTCCAAGCTGTTAGTGTTTTACTGGACGAGTACCAGAAATATCAGTGTTTGTATGAGGTTAAAACGCCCATATACCACAATAGAAATGCAAGAAGGGAGGCAGAAATCTCAATCGCCGAATATGTTTCACAAATTCGACCGAACACAAGCCAGGCTGATGTGAAGGCGAAGATAAACGGGTTTCGAACTCACTTGCAGTCTCATTTCAGGAGAAATGCCTTGCCTCATGTTAAGTGTCCTGTCGAATAATTTTGGGACCGACGAGATCTAGGAGTTTTTTAAAACTGTTTTC
The DNA here is from genome assembly GCA_946902985.2 of Meconema thalassinum. Taxonomy (NCBI): domain Eukaryota; kingdom Metazoa; phylum Arthropoda; class Insecta; order Orthoptera; family Tettigoniidae; genus Meconema; species Meconema thalassinum. The sequence goes on along the minus strand of OX336388.2, from coordinate 191,726,961 downwards.
CTCCATTCTTAGAAAATTCCTATATGAATTCTGATTTCTAACCTCAACTCATTTTCGACCAAGGACAGCATTCCTCTACTCTTCTCTTCTTTTTATCCATTCCCGAGTCCAGGACTTCCTAGCATTTCTTTTCTTCCTTTCTACCACTGTACGACATAATAATTGTAGCTAAAGCAGAATTTTTTGCAATTTTTGCTTTGTTTGTTGGAGCCGTACTCTCAAACCAATGTGTGTTGAACAGCTAATTCTTGGTTCAGAAGTTTATCGGTAGATGGCGATCCTGATACATCCACGGATTTTATAAAATAATTTTACCGTGAACAACACAGCTTGCTTTCGTCAAATTTTTATAAAATTAGTTGTAAAATAAATTTTAAGAAACATTTTACCGTGAGCAACGGGCATTACCCCGTGTCTCCCGTGGAGTCTTCATTTGTGAATTCAAATTGTTGTGTATTAGTATAATTTTATGTTATGTCTACATAGTATGAAACATAGTCCCCGATCCTTGGATGTAACGGGTAATCTCGAGAACCACTGGATGAATTTTGATGCGGTTTTCACCATTCTGTAAAGCAGTGGTTCCCAACCGTTGTCAGCTGACGCCCCCCTTTTCAGATACGGGAGTTCATCGCGCCCCCTCCCCCCCCCCCCCCCCTCACCCACCACTCATCGCTTCTATAACCTCTTCGATTGACGCTGAGGATATAGACCTAGCCTAATAACACTACAGTGCATAATGGCGGCCGCGGTGGCCGAGAGCGCTAACGCGCTACCTCGTGTCTCGCTGGCATCGGGAGAGCGTGGGTTCGAATCCCACCTCAGCCGTCCTGAAAATGGTTTTCGTGGTTTCCCATTTTCACCACCAGGCAAATGCCGGGACGGTTCCTTCCGATATCCCTTCCCTTACCCGTCCTGAAAAGAAAATACATGGCCATTGGCTGCATTAATAAAATTATAATGGAATAGGCCTATCTTTTACATAGCCTACTAACTTCATTTTAGCACAATACAAAGAACACACTTTTACAACATTAAATTAGTTAACAAATGTTAGTGAGAGGGTTGACACTGTTTTCTCTTGGTAACATTCGGTATGTTTGGTTTGATACTTGACAGAGCACAGCGGAGATCACTTGCAACATCAAGCCGACAGCGTTGCCTTGTTTCTGTGACACTCAACGTTGAAAATTCTGACTCGCATAAATATGTCATTGAAAATGTAAGTTCAAACTGTTGAAAGCTTCAAAGAAATCACAAAGATATGACAACGAGAGGATAAAATAGGCATAATTTTGCTGCTTACAACACAGCAATTTCCTTATTTATTTCACCTCGAACCTCGCGCCTCCGCAGAGGTTTGTGCCGACTGTTGGCAATTACCAGTGCTTTTGAACGATTGACTTGGTGCGACAATTACTTGGAGAGTTTCGAAAAAAAAAAAAAAAAAAAAAAAAATTGTAATATTCGAGTTAAAAAAAACTTAATTCGCAAATCACTTCACGCCCCCCTTGATAACGCCCCCCCCAGGTTGGGAATCCCTGCTGTAAAGGATATCTCGAGGAAACTTTCTGTAGAAAATAATTTATGTATGATCAAAGGAAATTGTGCTAAATGTTCCGGCATAACTCAACAAAATGACAGTGTTTCGCCCCGGTGTGCAATTGGGCTCTTCACTGTCATTTTGTTGAGTTATGCCGGAACATTTAGCACAATTTGTGTTTAAATATATAATGGCTCAACGGACAATACATATTTTTCTTTTGAAAATTATATATTCAATGCCAAGGTAAGGTATAATTGCTTTGGAGAGGAGTTTCGACTCCCATAGTGCACTGGCTTTGCTCGTGTCGTGGATACACATGTATCAAATACGTCTTGCAATGGCCTTCCCAGTGTGTACTAGACAGTGTCTTGGTGAGGTGTGCTTTAACCAACTGAAGAGCCCAATTGCACACCGGGGCGAAACACTGTCATTTTGTTGAGTTATGCCGGAACATTTAGCACAATTTGTGTTTAAATATATAATGGCTCAACGGACAATACATATTTTTCTTTTGAAAATTATATGATCAAAGGAAGCCAAGCAGTAACGATTTCAGTGAAAAAGTCGAAAAGTAAACCTGGCATCCGTGCGCTTTCTAAGCTAACGCTGGGCAAACCGTTAAAAATATCAATATACTATGAGTGTAAGAATTGTTCAGCATGAAAAGTTCTACAAAAAAAGTCAGTGAGAACATATCTCTATCTTCAATACATCGCCCACTATAAGTCTTTTTACGTTTTCATTTCTTCCAACAATCTCCATTCAATTACTGAGGCGACAGTTTACGAGCTAGCTAGGGCCAAACTGTCGAGTCGTGTTGAGTTAAGACTTCAGAGAAGAGTGGTTGTGTTTGGAGTTTCCCTGGAAGTGCAACTCGGCGTTTCTTCATTTCGCCTGTGAACTTTTCGTCCCGAAAAATGCACACTCAAGTTGATATTGGACGGAAGGGGAATTTGTGTATCATGCATCTCGCCATTCTTAAATTACGTCTGACATGAATTCATTGCACATGCATCTCCATGGTAATATAATTAATAGTCCAGTCAGTGATTTTAACCCATCATGCTGAGACGTAAAACGGATATAGGTCGTAGTTCATTGACATAAAAAAGTGCTTTTCACGTAATGCATTCATAACTGTTCCGGGGCGAAGCCGGGTACTACTGCTAGTTATTAATAAGTGAAGGGTTGATTCCCAGTCCAAAATTTAAATTGTTCAAAAAGTAAGAAAAGCCGTACAGCTTCATTTGTGCCGAATGAGTTACATGCTGCTCTTTACGAACGTCAAGAATGAATCTAACACATGTATTTTGGGTATTCAGTGCCGCATTATGGGATATAGCAACGCTTGCACGAAGCATTTTCGTATGGCAATCGACAGTATGAAATATTACGTTGTAGTTGGTGAATTACACTGGTGTACACGATTTTTCCTTTCTTAGTTTTGACTCTTATTTTACATGTACATTGTTCCCCTGAAGCTGATTCTTGCTCGTGGTGCCCCTGCATAGGTACTTGGAATCGATTCTTCAATACTGAACCGAGCATCACCATTCCAGAAACATACATCTAATATAAGATGAGCAAGATGATATCCAACAACTGGGAAAAGCTCGTATCAGAGCCATGCATTACAATCATTTATGTTAACATTGAAGGATTGCCAACGTGTAAAGAAGAACTACACAACCTTTGTCTTACTCACAAATGTGATTTGTTGTGTGTTCAAGAAACACTTAGGGATGTTCACCAGCGTCGTCCTAAGATTCGAGGAATGAAATTAGTGGCTGAAAGACGTCATGGCCAGTATGTCAGTGCCATCTTTGCCAAACAAGATCTCAAGATATTGTCGACTTCAATCACAGAACAAAATAACGTAGAATTTATTACAGTAGAAGTTAGTAACCTTGTAATTTCTTCTGTTTACAAGCCCCCTAATGAGGTATTTTCATTTAATCCTCCTGTTAGTTACAATAGTCAGAAACCATCTGTTGTTGTTGGTGACTTCAACAGCCATAGCACTGTTTGGGGCTAGTCTCAAGACAATTCAAATGGAGATGCCGTACTAGAATGGGCAGAACTGTATCAACTATCTTTGATCCATGACACAAACATTCTTCATCTTTTAATAGTTGAAGATGGCAACGTGGATATAATCCCGATCTCATTTTTGTGGGTGAGAAGTTAGCTGAACAAAGTATAACATCAGTTTGCACACCGATTCCTCAAACACAACACCGGCCAATTATGTGTCTGTTAGTACCAGCAATCCGTCCACATACCGTGCACTTCAGGCGAAGGTACAATTTTAAGAAGACAAACTGGCGAAACTTCACAACAATGCTCGATGAGATGATTACAGCAATTGATCCCATTCCAGAGCCATATGAAGAGTTTCTGAAAACCGTCCAGTACTGCTCCAGAAAAAACATACGTAGCGGCTGTAGAATCAGTTACATTAGAGGAATTACTTCTGAAGCATCTACTTTGCTGAAAGAATACCAAGACCTATTCAGAAGTGATCCTTTCAGTGACAAAACTATCCACAGCGGACAGCGTGTGATTTCTTCCATTTCAGAATCCAAACTCAACCAGTAGATTAAATTAATGGAAGAGTTGTATATGGGAAGAAACAATTACAACGCATGGAGATTACTTAAGACACCTTAGTAATGATTCTACTAAGACCACAGTACATAATAACGTTTCTGCAAACCACATTGCAAGCCAGCTCGTGAAGAGTGGCAAACCAGACAAAGCTGGAAGTGAATCAAGACAAGAAATACAGACTAATAAGGAAATCAGCATTCTCTTTAACTGGTTTGCTATGGAAGATCTAAACAGAGCGCTGAATAAGTGCAAAAATGGCAAGATGGGAGGTCTTGATGACATTTGCATTGTGCAACTCAAAAATGTTGGTCCCACCAGTAAACAGTGGCTTTTGGACTTATTCAACAACTGCATCAACAGCTGCAACATCCCTAAAGTGTGGAGGAAATCAAGAGTAATTGCGATACTTAAATCTGGCGAGAATGCAAGTGATCCGAAGAACTACCGACCTATTTCTTTGCTGTGTCATTTTTACAAAACTTAGAAAGAATGATTTTGGACAGACTATTGCTCATAACAGAACAAGCCGGCTTTCGGCCAGGGATAAGTTGTCCTTCCCAAGTACTGCACCTCACACAGTACATAGAAGACAGTTTAAAAAAAAAGTCACTGAAGTAGTTTTTGTTGACTTGACGTCAGCCTACGATACAGTTCACCATCGAATACTGCTTCGCAAATTGTACGGCCTAACTAAGGACTACAAACTCGTCAAAATGATTGTCTTCTTCAAAACAGACGTTTTTGTGGAACATCAAGGCCAGAAGAGCAGATGGAGGAGCATGTAGAACGGCCTACCACATGGAAGTGTGCTAGCACTTATACTTTTCAACATCTACACCAACGACCAGCCTCGCCCGCAGGGGATACATAGCTTTATTTATGCAGATGATGTCGCTCTAGCAGTTCAAGAGGAAACATTTTAGCTTGTTAAAGAGAAGTTATCCCATGCTTTACAAATCCTAGGTTGTTATTATCAACAGAATCAACTTAAACCAAATCCATCAAAAAAACAAGTCTGTGTTTTCCACCTAAGAAACAGACAGGCGGCAAGGACATTGAAAGTGTCATGGGAAGTTTAGCAATTAGAACACTGCTTTACTCCAAAATATCTAGGTGTAACTCTTACCTATAGATCACATTGTTTGAATACCAAAAGTAAGGTATCTGCAAGGAATAACATTCTACGAAAATTATCGGGTACAGCCCGGGGGACGCATCCTCATATCTTAAGAACTTCAGATATTCGTCGTGAGTGTGCATCCAGACTGAAGAAATCTAAAGCACTGAATCTGACAACCCATACTTTATATGGCTATCAACCTGCAACACAAAGGCTCAAGTCAAGGAAAAGCTTTCTCCATTCAACAGAAAGCCTTAGTGAATTACCGATGAACTTCGGAGTGGACTCATGGCGTTCCAGATCCAGTCACCTCGCAGGATGGATGGTACCCTCTGAGAGCCTCCCTCCAGGTCACCAAGAAAGTTGGCCTACTTGGAAGACACTGAACAGGTTGCGCTCAGGAGTCGGAAGAACACAGAGCAACATGCAAAAGGGGGATTTGCTTGTGACTCCACACTCTTTAATTGCGGTGAAGAACAGACAATGAGCCATTTTCTTGTCTGCAGGTTGTGTCCAACTACATGCTCTCCCCAGAATGTAATTGATGCTACCACAGAAGCATGTGATCTTGCCGCATACTGGTCAGGCCAAATCTAATTTAATTAAATCCATATTTGTGTGTGGCACAACTTAATGTTTATCAGAAATGGCAATGTTTATAGTACCAGTTCTTGATTTTATCTTTTTTTTGTGTAATTTTAGTTGCCTTGTTTCTCCTTTTTCTGTTTTCTTTTGTTGTTTGTAATGTATGTTTTTGACACGATTAAATAAATAAAACTGAATTCAGAAGTCCCATTACTTTTGTTCTATCATATACCATTTTTTTAAATAACTGCAGTAATTTTGATTAACGTGATATTGCAAAATTTCACAATATCTCTACTGTTGGCTGATAAAACGTGATATAATAATAATATCGCATGGCGTCGGGTGCAAGCTTTGTTATTTGACGCCCAGAGGGCAGCTTGCATGTCGAATTTTTGTCGTTCCTTGGAGCACTATTAAAGTCAAGGAGGTTAGATATCTAAGCTCCTTGACACTATAGCGCTTTCTAGTGGAGAAAGGAGGAACTTTGTGTTGACGGAAAATCCCGAGTTTAATTTTGCCATTATGAACACGGCCTACTGAATTCAAATGGGTTCTTTAACATACCAACAGCGTATGAAATGCGTGTCGTGATTTTTGTCGCCTTTCGAAAATCACTTACCATGGCCAGGAGCGAACTTGTAAGCTTGGGGTTGGTACTCCGACACGATAACCACTCACCCACCGTGGCAAGCATAACACGTGATGATCCTACTGGAGTGAACAAGAGATAAAGCAGTATGAGAAGCTTTGCATCCAAGTGGCAACTGTTCCATTGACTTAATCATACAAGTGAACACAAACTGTTTTTTTTCTTTGATATATATTTGTTACAATATGTCTTAACTTAATCTGTTTATTATTTTCATGTGCTAAACTCTGCCTGCTATAATGAAACATACAATGCAGATTTTCAAGTTCACGCAACTTGTAATGCTTTCTTTAATATGTAGTTTTTTATAAACGTGATGTGATACCGGAACATAGATGACATTTCCGTATTTCATAGACTTTCAATTTACAAAATCAATTATTGAATCCAAAAAAAGGTCTGCAAAAAAATTACAGAGAGCTTGTTTTATATGCGACGGGGACCCTACCTCGCTCGCTCGCCCACGTTGCGAGCCTGTCTCCCGCCAGCCTATTTGCCGTAATGCGGCGCTTTCGCGGCAGTGAGTCATTGAGTATAGGAATATGTACTTAAATTTGTTCTTCAATGTGATCCATGACCAATTTTTTGACTAACTGACTTACGGAGAGAGATTGTTAACTTATTTTCAACAAGATTCTGCCATTGCTCACACTGCGGAAGCATCCATGACAGAATTCCGTCGCATTTTCGGTACTAGGATTATAAGTCGGAACGTGTGACTCCCGCGAAGCCCAGACTTATCACCATGTGACTTTTATCTGTGGGGGACACTTAAAAATAGAGTTTATGCGAGAAACCCTCACACTATAAATGAGCTTAAAGGCTATATTACAGCTGAAATACAGTCAATCGGTGCTGAGGAACTTCAGAAAGTAAATTACAATTTCATAAACAAGTGCCAGCGATGTGTAGGAGAGAATGGCGAACATTTTCAGCATCAGTTGTGAACTAGGTAAGTACAAATTCCTATACTCAATGACTCACTGCCGCGAAGGCGCCGCAGAACGACAAATTGGCTGGCAGGAGACAGACGCGCAACGCGGGAGAGCGGGCAAGCGAGGGTCCCCGTCGCATATAAAACAAGCTCTCTGTATTTTGTAGGCCTGTGTTATCAAGACAGCTTTATTATTGTTCAATTTATGTGTTCTGTCGAAGAAAATGTGTTATCTATTATAAGGCGTTTGGTCGGTTCCTCAGTTTAGGGGCTACCCCGTGTACTTTGAGTGTGTGTAGAATCTGTCTGATAACCGGTGTTAACTGTGATGGCTGTATTAGTGTGTGTTATCTGTGATTCAGGTAGAAGGACTGCAGACGATCAATTTTCAAGTAGTTCCTACTTTTGCTATGAAATGCTACCCATCAACGACACCTAGCTGTGAAATTGGTTACTAGAAGCTACCGCAACCGGCACCTGGCGACGAACGTTGGAACTAATAGAGCGTTAATCAAATCTAACCTACAAATTTATCTTCACACAATTGTAGTTAGTGGAAGGTTATTTTAAGTGCCATAAATCTATAACAAGTGCTCGCCGGCTTTACTTTCCCTCCGAAGGAAGGCATACTGAGAGATTTTTAATGCTCTTAAAAATCCGACGATTTTGGCCGGGTTTGAACCCGCGATCTTGGGCATACAAGCTCAGCATGCTACCAACTACGCCAACAAAGCGCCCCAAACAGGATACACCAACGATTGCAGAATAATTTTCATGTGATGATCGGCATGTATGAAATATTACGTAGTACCGGTAATTGGTGAATAATCGAGACAGCTTTGTTATTGTTCTGTCGAAGAAAATATGTAAGGTGCAAGTTGCTAACTGTTCTTTTGTGGGGAATAGCAGAACCTTTGATTATGGTGGGCGGTACATTCTCATTAAGGAATCAGAGAGAGACATGTCAATATCGACTGAAACTCTGCCGACAGCTCTCGCAATGCACAGCCGTGCTCAATGCAAATTGAATTTCCCCCGCGCTGTCCCGCTTCATTACACACAATACAATTCAGGATTGAAATTCACGACGTGGTTTCACTCGGAGACATTGCTGCAGTGTCGTAACTAGGGCGTGTTTCTGGAGGGGGGGATTAGCTGAGTCAAAATTACAGGGAATGGACTCGGACATATGCGACAAGATCCAGTGGTGACTGCTGATTTTTATAATGTGTGAATGGAGGATTAGACACAACCACAAAGTAGAAGACCCGTGCCATGATACCAACATAGCTGGAACCAGAAGACTGCAGTGGGCTGGACATGTAGCCCGAATGGAAGACCACAGATGGCCACGGAAGCTACTGGATTTCATCTCCACAGCAAGGAGACCACCAGGGAGACCAAGGAAGCGGTGGAGTGATGGACTCCATGAAGATCTGCAACAGGCAGTGATACGTGTGGACAGTTGGCGGATGACAGCTATGGATAGGAGACGATGGGAAAGGAAACTTGTAGAGGAGACGTAAGAAAAGCTTGCCGAAGAATGCTGCGCAGATCTTCGGCCATGTTCGGGTGTGCTCGGTAGTGTCATACAACGCCCCTCCCACTTCGCGGCAGTAGCTCGCTAGCAGCAGTTCTGAACGGATCGTCTGCCCAGGCTTGGCAGGCTGAACTGTGACTGGGTTTACGCTTGGTTTACAGCTGTAGACCGCGCCTCGGTGCGACCCGCTTTGTTGAAGGATGGAGTGAGCAGTGAGCCCGGTAATCAGCATTCGGGGGACACACAGGAGCCCCGCAATGAGCATTATTATACGCGCATCGTTGAGTTTCGGCAAGCTTTTCTTGCGTCTGCTCTAGCAGCGCGCGGTCCACTGGGCCTGATCGCGTAGAATAATAATAATAATAATAATAATAATAATAATAATAATAAGAAGAAGAAGAAGAAGAAGAAGAAGAAGGTAATGTGATAGGCTACTTATTAACTGAAGATACCTGGCTAAATTGAGATATTAGACTCACAATCAGTTAATATTAATTATGCAGTCACACAGCACTATTATTGACACATTACACAATAAAATCCAATCGAATACCACTCCAAAGATGTGCATACGCTGAAAACAGACTATCCATTCTGACCGCAACTAATGGTGTGTACAGTACATATTGTAAATATTTTCACCCATACATTGAGACATAAACATTTTGTAGCCTAAGTGTAATGGATCTGATGATTATAACTTGACGATCGAAACTGGTCATCCAAGTATGTTTATTAATCTCGTGTATATATATTTTTCAGGATTAGGTATACAATCGTGTTGACCGACTGAAAAGCATCAAACTTGGTCAGCTTTGGTAGGATATTCTGTTGAACTGAGGGTTACCACAAAGGCTGTTTTTTAAGTAAGGGCTGTTTTTTTTAATTAACCGAATATTTTATTTTTAAACCACATTAATTTTTAGGTTTTACATACCTTCCTCTATTTTTCTACATAGTTGCCTTGTTTATTTAGGTACTTGTCACACCTTAAAACTAAGTTCTGAAATTCCTCTGCATAAAAGTTTGCCGCCTGCTCTGACAACCAAGAATTCACGGCTGTTTCCACTTCTTCATCGTCGGCGACACTTGAGGAAAATCCACTGATAGAGTGGTTAACGTGAATCCTCGGTCCTCGTGAATTTTCGTGTCAATTGCAGTCACCAAGTCATCTGAACATTTTCACGGCCACTTTTGAACTCGCGTACCCATTTTCGCAGTTTACCTTCCGTCATTGCATTATCACCATACGCCTCACAAAGCTGACGATGAACGTCTGCAGTCGACATGTTTCTTGCACTCAAAAAAAGTATCACAGATCTACCTCACACGCGGTGGGCGAATCAATAATCTTTAACATTGTAAAGATGCACAGTTCGGCGTACAGGTTAGCTACGCAGCTGCAACTGACGCCTGCTTGTTCGCAAAGGATGCCGGGAGGTAGCGCGCACGCTTGTTGCGGCGTGAGCACTAACTACGGGCTTAAAAAGCGGCCCTTACTTAAAAAACAGTCCTCGTAGTTGCTTACCCAAAGTGACCTCCCCCACGGGCTTACATCTAGTGGGACGTGGGTTGGCGACCACGGGGCCCCAGCTGAGTCCGGCATTGCTTACACTTAATTGTGCCGGGCTCCTCTCCGTCTTCTTTCCTGTCGACCTCACTTGGTCCACTCTTGTTCTCTTCCGACCCTGACGGTATTAGAGTATCCGAGGCCTAGGGAGTCTCTTCCTTTTCCATCTTAATTGGCCCTTGTCTCATCTCTTCTGATACCCTCCTTCTGCGAGGGGTCAGCCTTCTTTTTCTTTTCATGTTATCTCCTGCCTTCTGCTCAAGGCCCTCAAGGAGGCAGGGTGTGTGTAGCCCCACCACTTCTGGTGCACACTAAATATTGCTACACCCTCAGGGGCTCACGGCTGGTGAGTTCGGGAATTGGCGACCCCGAGGGATTCCTGAGCTGGGTCCGGTTTTCCCCCTTTTATCCCTTACCTGTGGGGTGGACCCCCTCCTCTTTCACTTTCCTATCTGCCTTTGATGGCTCTCCTTCCTTCCAAGTCCCTCTTTTCGGATTCTTCTAGGGTTGAGGGCTTTTCTTTTCCTCCTGTCCTTTATTTACCGTATTCTCCTTTTGTTTTCCATTTCTTCTTCTGGTATTTAAGTTCGTAGTTAGTTTTAGTTATAGTTTACGTTTCATTATCATCTTCACCATCACCCAAACCATTAGGGACCGATAACCTTGATGTTAGGCCCCTTAAAACAACAATATATCATCATCATCAACCAAGTGACCTGCCTGCTTGACTGTCGCCAGGAGTGGCGTTAACATCTCCATAGTTACTTTTTCTTTCTTTCTTTCTTTCTTTCTTTCTTTCTTTCTTTCTTTCTTATCGTTTAGGCCTACCTAGGACCACGGGGCTCGTATCTACTCTTCGGTAAAGTTGTCGCTCTCTTCTTCTTCTTCTTCTTCCAATAGTCCCTCATTAAGAGCCAGTCTACTTACTTGTAACGGACATTGAGAAAACGCCCTGTCGGATGACCTGACGGAACATCCGACGGTCGCGAGTTTGTCCCAGTGGGATATCTAGTCGTTCCATATCTGACTTAACTGATGCAATCCATTTGTTCTTAGAAGCCTTGCCTCTTCCTGTTACTGTGAATATCCTGTTGGCGAGTCTTTCAGAATCCAGACGGGCCAAGTGTCCATAAAAGGTTAGGCGTCTTTTCCTTAAAGACGTGATGATGTCCTGCTGTTCATACAATTCATCATTATGCCTCCTTCCTCTCTAAAATGAAAATCCACAGCCTGCTTCCAGTCTCCGACCGGGTCAGGAATGGAATGAATGAAGCCCCTCTCTAATTGGACCAAATATCCTCCTCAGGACCTTCCTCTCTTTTAACTCCAGTTTTATGAGTGTGCCCTTTCTGGTCATTACAAGGAACTCAGAAGCATACATAACAGATGGCTACTTTTTATTTTCACATTGAAGGGAGTTGTTGAGGGTTACGCTAATTTTCCAGTTTGTGCGTTACGGTGCTAACTATTTTATTGAAATATAAACTCCATTTTAAGGGCAGATTACCTCGTAGTTCCGTCCCTTAAAACAATAACTAACTAGTAAACTCCATTTGGAAATTTGAGAGGGTTACGCCAACTGGCCTGCACACCATCGATATATATATACACAGCGGACAGGCCAACAAGGACCACGATCACTTCTTTATAGGTCTAGTTTCCTTCTTTCTCTTCCAGAAGTCTTTCATCCTGCTCGACTGCGCAGCTCTTCTTTCAGCAGTCCATTCTCCTCTGTTGAGATTCTTCTTCTCCCCCACAAGCATTTTGAGGACATTTTTTTTCTGTACTCTATTCGATTTAGACAATCTTCTTCAGTAATTTTGAATATTTGAAGTTCTTCTTTCATTTGTTTTACATAGCCTCCTTGCCCTTTACAGTTCCAGATTTTATCAAAAATTAGTTTGTTTAACCTTGAGCAGTCCATGCGGACCATATGTCCGTAGAACTGAAGTCGCCGTTTTCCGATCATCACTTCAAGGTTGTCGATTTTACTATAAATTTCTGCATTGGATCTCAGTCTATAACCTTCCTGAGTTTTCCTAGGACCATAAATCCTTCTTAATATTCTTCTTTCTATCTTGAGCAAATTCTCCATTCCGGTTATATTTGTAGTTTCCATGCCGTACAAGATGATTGGTCTAACAACTGTATTAAAATGTCGTAATTTTGCATTGATAGATAGGTTCTTTTTGATGTGTAACATCTTTCCGCTCGGTTGCTGGATAGTTTTGTGGGAGTGATTTTGAAAATTGGGGACGGAAGTGAATCGGGCGGAAGTGGATCGGACGGAAGTGAAGACGCACTGCCAGAAAAGTGGGACGGAAGTGGATCGAACGGAAGTGGATCGGACGGAAGTGAAGACGCACTGCCAGCTGGATGTACAATTGAAAATGTGTGTGTTGGAAACAAAGGCAGTGTGTGCTCTGTATCGCGAGAATGTTATGGCAATACAGTGGGCAGTGCATTTAGCAGGCACTGGTTTGACGAGCACAGTGGCAAATGTTTCACCGACTTTCATTTGTCATTGAGCAGTTTATGAAGCTTCACGTTCAAGGTTGAATATCACATGGGGTAGGACAAAGACGACAAATGACATTTAAGTAAGCGGCATTATTGTCAAGCTGTGGGTGAGTAGTCAAATATTAAATGCATAACAGAATGTTGTTATATGAGTGGAATAAAAGCTGTATTTTCATCATATGTGAGACTAGGTCATTTCATGATTGTAGGAAGCCATGTTTTGATTGTTTACGACGAACTGTATGAGAGCCTTGAGAATAATGAATGTTATAGTTACTGAGGAATGTGCTCACAGTATTTGAGAGTACTGTCGACGTTGTGTGTCATTTTGTTATTATGTATTATTAATGTAGAAGGAAGGAAAGAAGCTTGTAGTTTTGCGTGTCCGTTAATCTCACGATCATGATCTACGGTGCCTCCCTTTTACGTGGAATGCGAACCACAGGACATGGCATTTCAATTCGAAAATCTCACATGTATTGACCGGGAATCAAACCCGGTCTACCTTGGTAAGAGACTAACAACTTGACCGCTGCGCCACAAATGTGACAGTAGCATATCTCCAATTCAATATATACATATACATATACATAGTACCAGTATGAAAATGGAGTGTAAATTAACATTTTAAGAATGTCCAAGCTGTGTAGTATACGAGTAGGATAGCTTGTCAGATGTTACACATCATATGCGACTACTGTATATACGGTATTTTTTGTACAAAAATTTAATCTTTCCAATTTCCCTTTTTTGTTCTCAATTGCCAATTTATCCGTCCCATTGCTACTAATTATTTCTCCAAGATATTTAAATCGGCCAGTGACCCTGATGCTCCCATAATTTGTTTTCATAATTTTCTTAGTGTGTTTATGATCACTTGTCATAATCTCTGTTTTTACCAACGAAATCTGTAAGCCCGCTTTTTCCGCCGTTTCTTTTAACTGATCAATTTGGTTAATAGCTTCTTGTTCTGATTGAGGTTCTGATATAATACATGAATAATAAATAACTGAACACCACTCCTGCATTAGTTATGAACATTATTATATTGGTGCAATTTTAGGAGTACACGTTTCGACCGTCAAGTGGTCATCATCAGATCTTGGGTTTAAATTGATATACAAATATGCAAGTACAAAACATTTTGATTGGTGTTTATAGCCTGATTCGCAGTTTGAATCTCGTTATGTACGCTTTTTTTATGTGAATTATAATATGATTTTGAATTACGCGGCAAATACATTTATTGGAAAATGTGTTGATTTTACGTATTAGCTTCGATACTAATTATATTCGCTTTGAACACCTGTTAATACTTAGGCTTACTAAGTTCAAATCGAGTTTAATTAGATTGTGAATTACGTAGCCTATATTATAAGTTAATTATTGTTGTTTTAAGGGACGGAACAGGGAAGTCATCTGCCCTAGAATTACGTATGAGTATTATGCACGTGCTATAACAACAAGATATAATAAATATCTCAGCGGAGCCGTTGGTTGCACGGTTGTTACGCTCTCGCTTGCCCACTCCCGACTGGACGCGTAATCCTAAAATTGTCGCAGTAAACACCCTAAATATTTAGGTGTCACTCTGGATCGCACATTATCTTTCATAAAACATCTTGAAAATACAGCCGCTAAAATTAGAAGCCGGAATAATATCCTGCAGAAGCTTTGTGGAACTACTTGGGGAGCTTCTGCTACAACTCGGAGGTGTTCTGCATTAGGTCTTGTCTTCTCCGCTGCTGAATATTGTGCTCCAGTTTGGTTGAACAGCCCCCATGTAAAGATAATTGATACCCAACTCAATAACACCATGAGACTGATCAGTGGCCTTATTAGATCTACGCCCACTTATTGGCTTCCTGTCCTCAGCAACATCATGCCTCCTGATCTACGCAGGAAAGCTGCCCTGATCCGAGAGTATAAGAAAATTATGAGTAATCCAGCTCTTCCTATTCACTGCGACATCCCTGATCTGAACAGAACCCGACTGAAATCTAGACATCCACCCATCAAATATGCTAGGGATCTCACAGGCAACAATTTTAAGCCGAATATCCAACGGAGAAATGGAGCACCAACATCAACCTTGAAGCTTGGAGTGATTTAATTGGAGATAGCGCTGCACCCGGTTTTGACCTGTCAAGAGGAACGTGGACTGCCCTCAATAGGATCCGGACTAACCACGGGGTCTGTGATGAATCACCCTTCAAATGGGGTAAAATCCCTTCTCCCCAATGTGACTGCGGTGCTCCTTCACAGTCAGTTCACCACATTGTTCACGAATGTCATAGAAGAGCATATCGGGGTAATCGGTCTAACTTCCTGTTGACAAAACCTACAGCATTGCATGGATACAGAATTTAGATTTAAAGATATAAGCCTGCCTTGTCATGTGGCCCTGTACATATGTATATATCAATGTTTATGTGTGTATATATTTATCTTGCATGCTTGTTGTCTGTATGTCATACGATAAATAAATGCCGCAGAATAATAGTGATCATAATATTAATACATGTAATTTGTTCCAGGAGCGTTATCTATTAAACTAAGTCCCCGATTCTTGGTGTAACGGGTAATCTAGAGAACCACTGGATGGATTTTGATGCGGTTTTCACCATTCTGTAAAAGATTTCTCGAGGAAGGTTTTTGTACAAAGATCATTTATGACCA
Source organism: Meconema thalassinum (assembly GCA_946902985.2). NCBI lineage: Eukaryota > Metazoa > Arthropoda > Insecta > Orthoptera > Tettigoniidae > Meconema > Meconema thalassinum. The sequence goes on along the minus strand of OX336388.2, from coordinate 191,711,205 downwards.
AAGGAAGCCGAGGAGTGACGATGTCAGTGAGTCGAGTCGAAGAGAAACCTGCCGTCCGTGCGCCTTTTAAGCTTACTCTGGTCAAACCGTTAAATTACCGGGCGAAGCCGGGACGAGTTGCTAGTTTACTTATATATATTAAGGCTTTCACGGCCCGGATTACTATATAAATAATTCATGTTTTTGGGCTAATGCCGTGTGTATTTAAATTAGAACCAGTTATTAAGGATCTAGAAAGATAGTTCCTCTCAGTCTCTCTGTTCTTCACCTATTTCAAATTGTACTTTCTTCCTCTATGGCTACAGAGCCTGGATTTGATCTCCTTTGTTCGTCATTGGAGGAGATTCCATCTGTTTTTTCGCCGTTGCCTGTACGACGTTAGGTATCGTTCAGATACACTTCCCTTTTGTTTATGTTTCCTTATATCCATCTACCCCCCCCCCCCCCCCTTTCATTTGGACATCCTCATTCTTCGAGGAGTCTCTATATTTTCACCCCGCCCCCTTTACCTTCTCCTTACTTACTACTCTGTCCGCCGTTCTACCATGGTCCATACAGTAATTTCTGGCAGCTGCTCTCTGGTGACGAACAGAGGAATGTATCTATATTTTTTTGTAATTTTTTGTAATCTCATTGATATACTTTCTTTGGCCACATTGTTTGATTCCATTGAAAAAGGAGGCAAGATTTCTCCGAAACGTATGGTTCTAATTTAAATACACAAGGCATTAGCCCAGAAACATGAATTATTTATATATATATTACAGTATATACATTGTACCCGCCCATCCATTGGTCAAATTCGTGTGGATCGACTGAAGAGCTTATAAATGTGCTCGAAAATTAACAATTTTGTGGATATCAAATTATAAAGTCCAGTTTTCTATTCCCCGACATTGTATGAACACTTTCCAACCAAAGTTTAATTTCAAACAGCAATACTCACACTCGGACACTAACAGAATGGTAACTGACAAGTGGTGACGGGACCCCCCTGGCTAACTGGACAGCTCATTCAGTAAGTCTTAACGCTAGCAATAACACGGGGGGAGAGGAATTTTATGACCACCAGACTAAATTCCTTTTGTGTGATTTGCATTATCCTTTAATCAATAATCTTGTATTTTGAATCTCAAATGGCAAAAATAGAACTTAATTAACAACAGTTGCAAACAAAATAAAAAAATCATGGAAAAAGAAGTTGAGAAAGTAAATTATTCAGTGATCACTTCGCCATCTTCAACACACGTGGAATATACGAATCTTTTTTTTTACCGAGTTTGCCGGCCCCGTGGTGTTGGGGTAGCGCGCCTGCCTCTCAACCGGGGGCCCCGGGTTCGATTCCCGGCTCCGTCAGGGATTTTAAAACTGACGTGAGGGTTGGAACGGGGTGCACTCAGCCTCGTGAGGACTATTGAGAAGCTGTCTGACAGTGAGGCAGCGCCCCGATCACGAAAACCAAGATTAACGGCCGAGGGGACCCGATGCGCTAATCACGCGTCACCCCAATATCTGCAGGCCAAATGGCTGGGCAGCCGACGCTTGGTGGGCCTTAGCCCTTCATGGGCTGTATAGTGCCAGGGGTTGTTGTTGTTGTTGTTTTTACTGAGCTTTCCGCATGTGTGCCTCTTGCAACCAGAACAAATTATGGTGGTTTTGTTAACTTTATTATACTTTTGCCCTAACCACAATGCGCAGTATGACGAGACACACCAACTACCAACGGGGATTTCCGTGCCCACCAAAAGAAAATTGTTAATATCTTATACAGGAATTACAATTTAAAAAAAAAGTAAATGTGTGGTTAGGTAAAGGGATTCAAAATAGGCAATTACTTGGTGTACAGTGAGCGTAGGGAAGGAATACCATCAATAAACCGGAAGAAATTGAACTGGCGGGCACGAAATACCCCTCCGTTGGTATTGCTTGGGCAACGCTAAAAATGTTACAAGAGTAAAAAGAAATGCTGTCCAATCATTCTAGTGATTAGTCTTTCCATGATTTGGCTCTGGGGGCGTGCATTGCTGTGCCGATAAGTAGCGACATGTTCCGAACCAGGGATGTTCAGTCGGTCTACCATCCACCTTGTAATGTTAATGGTTGAAACTTTTAGTCCAATTTCAACACATTTTCTTGTGTGTTGATATATATCTTAAAACCAAATATTATCTCTCCGTCTCCTTCGCCTATTGTACTGGATACAATTAAAAGAAAAAGAACAAAGCAAATGAAATGAATGAGTAAAACAACAGAATAAACTGTAAATACCGAAGTTGAAATGAATACCGTATATCAATTATACTTGGGACTTGACGTTGAATTGCCATCTTGCGGTCACAAGTGAATCACTCTAACCAGGGCTAGATTTGTGACGGTACGCACCGGTACACCGTACCGAAACCTCTGATCGGGGGGAAAGTTGAATATATAACATAATTTTTAGAACTGTGGAAAGTTAGTTGTAAGTCAAGGTCAACTTTTCTAACTTTGAACAATTTTGTAAATTGTGAGGTAAAACATGTTTAAATACCGGTACAGTACCTTTTATACTAAATAATTATTCAGAAAACTGTATTAAAACAAGAAATAAAAGATTGTTGTTGAATATTTGTGTATTTTTAAATCGAATGTATTTAATTTTTTAAATTACGTAAAAAATTTAAATTGAAATAATGTATATTGTTTGAATGGTAGCCAAGTTGGCCTACATTAAAATTTAATATAGGCCAACGGCTATGGTAAGAAAAATGTTGCTACAGCAGTCTCAATTTAATTTAAAATTGCAATCATAATTAGATTGCTATTTTGTCCACTGTTTAATTTTTAAAGGTATTCAGAAAAGTGTAAAAATATCGTTTTTAGAACTTTATATTTCAATATTCTATAATTCCCCCACTCCCTCCCCCCACCACCACCCGGTAGTCCACAGTACCGGAACCTCATTATTTACAAATCAAGCACTGACTCTAACTAACCAATCACATGCCTCTATCACGACAAATATAATATCGATCGCGATGCTGCTATAGGGAAATGAAGGGCTGGTTAGAGTGATTTCACTTCTGTCCACTAGGTAGCACTCGAACGTCAAGTGGCTTTCGTAGCGTAGTTGGTAGCATGCTGAGCTTCTATGCCCAAGATCCCGACTTCAAACCTTGCCAAAGTCCTCGGATATTTTAAGAGCGTTAAAAATCCCTCAGTTTACCTGTCTTCGGAGGGGAAGTAAAGCCGGCGGGCCCAAGTCATAGATTTATGGCACGTAAAAGAACCTTCTACTAACTACACTTGCGGAAGCGAAAATTTGTAGGTTAGTTTGATAACGCTATATTAGTTCCGACGTTCGCCACCTGGTGCTGGCTGCGATTCCATCTAGTAGTCAAGTCCACAGCTAGGTGTCGTGGACGGTAGCATTTGGTAGCAAAAGTAGGAACTACTTGAAAAATTGATCGTCTTCTGTCCTTACCTGAATTACACACACTAATGCAGCCATCACAATCAGACAGATTCTACACACACCCAAAGTACACGGGGCTACATGACCGCGTTGTCGCAGCCCCTAAACTAAGGAACCAACGTCAAGTTGGAAGTAACGATGCCACAAGTATAGAATTAAAGTACACAACTACCTTACTGTATGAATGATACCCGCGCCACTGATTACGTCTTGTACGGTCCGTAATACCCCGTTTAGATGTCACGGTCCCGATCCGGATTAAGTTGGGACGTCTAAACGCAACAGGATTACATTACTTTTCCCTCCAGCAGGATCAGCCCGATCCTATTCCCACAACTAGATAATCGCGTTCGTGGCCATTGCGATCGTCGGAGTGTTCTATCCCTCTGCTGTGTGAGTGAAGGAGGCAGTGGAAATATGGCAATTTTGGATTTTCTTATGCTTTGAAAACGAGAAGTAGTATGTAATGTTGGCCATCAAGGTTGTATTAATGTTGGTTGCTATCAGATACATGAAGATTGAGAGACACGAAATGGCGGAAGGAGAACAAACATACCAGTATTTAAACACGGAAAAATTCTTAGCGTCAGGGAAAGTCGTTGAAGACGTTCCCGTGGCTTATGATCTAGAGATTAACGGTCACGTTAAACTACAATCTTCCTTTCGTTGAAGACGGATAATATAGACATAGCCTATGTTTGTCATAGACATACAGTAGAAGGGATTCCGACAGAACCAAATGACTCTGGACGAACAAAGAAGTATTTATGCAATACATATCCTATAACTGTGCATAAATATTTTAAAATATGTTTATGTTCGACCCTTACTATTATATGTCATGCTGGACTGCTGTGCCTAAGATAGCGGGTTCAAACCGGGCCGAAGTCGTTGGATTTTTTAAGAGCGTTAAAAATCCTTCAGTATGCCTTCCTTCGGAAGGGAAGTAAAGCCGGCGGTCCCATGTCACAGATTTATGGCATGCAAAAGATCCTTTCACAGACTAAACTTGTGTAAAGCAAAATTGTTAGGTTAGATTTCGTCAGAACGCTCTATCAAAAGTTCCAACGTTCACCAATAGGTATCATTGATATCTGGTGGCGAAAGTTGGAACTACTTGAAATTGAACGAAACTTGTAGCTCACCCTTTAGGGTGTCCGCTGGAAGCAGCTACAGACTCAGGCGAACATGTCCTCGGACACTCCCGGCACTAAAAGCCATACGATAAATAAATAAATAAATAAATATTATATGTCAGAAAACTGTACTATAATGAGGCTCATTATAACACTATTTTTCATTATGAAACAGTTTCTCCCACCAATCAGAGCTCAAGAAACAGTTGTTTGACCAATTAGTTAATTAGATGCGCTGAGTTCCACGGCCTTCTAATTTAAATTTCACTGCCTGTCCTAGTGTCATAGTAGGGTAATCGAGGAGGCCATGGTCAAATACAAGGCATTCTCTGCGTCTCATGCGCTCTGTTCAGTACATAAAACTGGCGAAATTTCGACAGATATTTATGAATATTTATGTTCGAACATAAAATAGTTATAATAATTATCGTCGAACATAAACAGTCGTATGCAACTCACCTGTAATGGTAATTAAGACACTCGTATAGAAATTATAAAACTTGCATAGGTCGTTTTATAAACATACTCGTGTCTTAATTATTACCATTATAGACTCGTACTATGTACTATTCTTCCACACCAAGAGTAGGTCTTATGTCCTCAGGATTTGTATAAAATTAAGAATATCCATTAGCAGGTGGGATTCTGTAAAAGGAATAACTGAAATACTTCAAAACTGGAGGAAACCAACTACTGTCAGTATCTGCTATAACACTTGGAATTCAAAAGTTGGCAGAACTTAGCGATGTCATGCTCGATTATCCTGTTGTTACGTGATAGGACCTCTAATTACGTTCCAATGAAAAATGTCGTTGATCCGGATTGGTCATTATCCAGATGAGAGGTAATCGGGATCGCGACCGTGACGTCTAAACGGAGTCTTAGGGTAGATAGCTTCAGGCCACTGTAATCTTGTTCCTGCCTTGTTCAGCGAGGTTGCCAGATGTGTGTGGGATCAATTCCACCAACGCTTTCTCCACTTACAAGCCGTGCCATAACGCTTGGCAACGCCGCCCATCTGTCATCTGGTAGGCTGAGGAGAGCAAGCACCCTGCGTAAACACCTATATTTTGACGCGAAATGTTTCCGAAAATACAACAGAACATAACACCTGCTAATCACAATAATAAGGGATAAATATTATCATACTATGTACTTTCAATTCCCGATAAGGTAATAATAATAATAACTCCTGGCACTACAGCCCATGAAGGGCCTAGACCGACCAAGCGACCGCTGCCCAGCCATTCGGCCTGCAGATATTGGGGTGAAGCGTGATCAGCGAATCGGGTTCCCTCGGCCCAGGCGCGAATTCAGGGGGGGGGGGTCACGGGGGTCATGGACCCCCCCCCAAACGGAGACAAATTTTTTTTGCAAACTAAAAAAAAAGCAAGAAAAAAAAAACCGAAAACTCAATAACCAGACAAATAAAACTTAACGATTTTTAACTGAAAAACAGTTATTTTTCATTTTATTCAATACTGAAAATATCTTTATTGCAATTACGTTCTGTTACAAGTGTACATATTTACAACTTCATACCTGTTATACAAAACGATTATTTATAAAACAAAATCAACTCGTCTATTTTGTTTAGCAAATCTTGTGATTATAGAATCGATGTCTATAGTGATGTCTCGATGAATGTGGAGCAATGCACGGATAGGAATTTGGGGCTTTTTTCGCACCAAAAAAAATTTGCCCCCGTCCAAACTGCAAGCATGGTTGGCAATTTAAGCTGTGACTTTCTCCCTTTGTCGGTACCAAGTCGACTTGCCGAAACTGTAACGTACCTGGATACTTTTCTCGTAGCTCGATGTAAAAGTCGCAAAACACGCCGTTGCAATTTGTACGAATATTTTTGGTGCGCTTAACGCATCAAATTTCTATCCATGTAGCTTGCAAAAAAATTGGTCTGGTTTTGTACGTTTGGTTATTTTGTGATTGCGTTTTTAGTGATACAATTTTTCTTAACAATCTCGATTCTCTGACCCCCCCCCCCCCCCCCCCCCCGCCAAAACCAAACTCTAGATCCGTGCCTGTCTCGGCTGTTAATCTTGGTTTTCGTGATCGGGGCGCTGCCTCACTGTCAGATGCTACTCACTTGTCCTCACGAGGCTGAGTGCACCCCGTTCTAGCCCTCACGTCAGTTTCTAAAATCCCTGACGGAGCCGGGAATCGAACCCGGGGCCTCCGGGTGCGAGGCAGGCGCGCTACCCCAACACCACGGGGTGTAACTTGTTTCTCTCACGTTGGGTGACAAGTGTAACGTCCCCTTTCGCCCTCACTTTTGCGTGACAAATGTGATGGTTTCTTACTAGCTCTGTCTTGCACTTTGAAATATTTACTCTGACTAAGATATGTTGTTTTAATGGGCGCCAAGACCTCAACGCTATGTTGAAATCTAAATTTATATTTAACAACACCTAGCTCTGGTAGAACACCTTCAAGAATCTTTTCACTCTGATCGTGGTATGATTTGATCATTAACCCAACAAACAATTGTATCAGGAGAAGGAATTGGTCTATATCTAATGCTACCTACTGAAAGCAAAGATTGCATGGTTAAAAGAAATGAATTTATTATATAAAACAAGTATTGCAAAATTAATAATAATAATAATAATAATAATAATAATAATAATAATAATAATAATAATAATAATAAGTTTTGAATTTAAATTGGAGCGTTGCGATTTGAATATTACCGCTAGAAAATAACGTGAAAACGGATTCGGATAAATTACTGATTTTACTCTTATTCCCAAGCTATGAAGTTACTGAAATACTGAATATAAAACAAAGAGACGAGAGATTACGTAGTTCTGAGTCATTCGCGCTTACCACTGGAAATTTTCTACCCCTAATTTACTTTCAACAAAGTCACAAAGTTCCACTTTTGACATAATCGTCGAATCCAGTGCTTCAAACAGTTGTAAACGTGTGAGAACTGGTTGCGCGGCATCTTCTAAAACGTCAAATAACTAAGTAAGTTGCAAAAAGATGCAAAAAATCTTATGACAGGCGTAAACTACAAGACTTTATCTACATTTTAACATTAAGTACAAAGTGACGCAGAGTGACGCGACATACTAAAAATCTAAGTGAAAATATAATTTTAAAAATAATAGTTAAATATTATATAATGCAAATATAGCTAAAATTACGAAACAATTACGGTCATTAATAAATGAAATACGTTAGAAAGTTCATAGCTTCAGCTGCATGTTCCATCTTAAAGCATCACACTAACCACAAAGACAACCAAACCACAGCCATTTACATTCACCCTCCAATTCAGACTGGTCGAACAGTGGTGACAGATTTACACTAAGCTGCGTTTATATCCCAGAATAGTGAGCGGAAATTATATGAGAATGCTGTAGAAGTAATAAATTATTGATTTTTAATTATGAAAATAAATAATTTTGTCCTCCTAGATTTCGATTTTGACCCACTGTGCGTTGCAGTCCTGATGTAAGGGCAGCTGAGGGTTTCTACGACACTTCTGCCATTCTCTTACAAGAGTCAGTTTTCAAGCTTGATAAATCTTATGAACTGATGAAACGTGCTGCTGAAGACCGGATAAGGTGGAGAGACCGAGCATGAGGAAACCTGCCATCAAACAGATAAACTGATGATGGTGATGAATTTAGTGTATTAATTTGCAAACCTCTGTGATGATCCCACCCGTTGCTTCAAGGAGTTGTTGAAAATGAAGAACTGTTGGCGGGAGAGTGCGAATTGAGTTTCTGCTTCCAACTGTCACAGTTTAGTGACAAATCTTTACAATAGAGTTCATGCTCTTGTCGGGTTCGATTCCCGTGAGTTGTTTGGAGGTTCGGATTTCACGTGACCACGCGACTGTCTGTTAGAGTTTGCTTGTGGAACAGAGAATCCAGGTCAGTACGAGGACACGAAGTAGTTTCGATAAGGTGCGGTCTATTCCTGGCGAAGGTCGCTGTGATAACAGTCAGTGAGTGCTATTGCACTGTCTGTGAGATTAGTGCTAGCCACTACACCACGGTGGACAAAAGTCTAGATCTTCGTCACTGTAGACACAAATATTGTAAATTTGGACATCGCTTTGATATTAATCTTGAGAAATTCAAAATGGTGAATCCAATATGGCGGACGTAGTAAGTAAAAATTTATTGGGTGCGTGCAACTAAGATGCGCGACGATATTTGAGCGTGAGAACGTCTTCTCGGACTGATTTCTTTAAACTGTCGCTCTTGAGAAATTTCAGCTTCGTATATTTTTTGCCTTCTCTTCGTTTGTTTCGTGCCAAAGCTCTCTGAGTGCAAGATATGCTTCATTGTACAAAATAAGACCGTAACTCAAATCGGTAATTTCGAGATCATGAACCACGGGAGAGACCTTAACTGAGAAGATGTTAACCCTAAAAATACCACGATGGGGTGATTTTGTGACCACCAGGCTAAATTCCTCTTGTGTGATTTGCATTATCCATTAATCAGCATAATTATCTTGTATTTTGAACCTTAAGGGAACCGGGACGTCTGAGTCCATAGAAAAATGTAGCTTCCGATGTTTAGTTACATATCTCAGGAACTACACTAGATATTTCCTTGAATGTTCTTGTGGTACTGTGTTTTGAGAGTACATTCATAATTATTTGGGTAGAATTTGAAGATTCTATGTAGAATATTGTGTGTCAAAGAGAACATTACAAACACTATCTTAAAGAACTATATTGTTAAAAATTACCTTAACTCATGTCCCTTTTTCTGAGCAAATACTCAAACCAGACCCAACAAGCTTTGCATGCATAATATTTAAACTATTTTTTAGCTACTTAAGTAAAATATTGTCCTATTGTTTACAGGAGTTGTGTTATTTTTTTCTCTTTACATCCTAGATGAAAACTGAAATATTCTGTAAAATTGTCAGTGCTTTTCAAGCTGGGCTCCATGAACTAATCAAGATACCTGAATAAATTTACTTCCACTAGTATATCTATATAGTGTCTTAGAGACTACCAAGTGTCAAATACATTGATCAGATAGTTTCTGAGAAAATGGTACATGAAGTTTCAAAAAATATGACTTACGGAGAAAACAAAAAAAATGTTTCGGTACTAGCTACAGTATAGCCTTAAAATATTATGTTTAAACCTAATTTTATTGCATCAAATATCACTTCAGCACAATAATTGATGCACCAAATTCTTCAGGAAAGACGAGAGACTTTTTTAAGCTAACAACAAACTGACAATTTTGAGCCTATCACATGTCCCGGTTCCCTTAAATGGCAAAAATAGAACTTACTTAACAACGGTTCCAAACAAATTAAAAACAAAAATGGAAAACATAACTATTCAGTTGGCGGCTTCGGTGGCGTAGTTGGTAGCATGCTGAACTTCTATGCCCAAGGTTGCGGGTTCAATCTCGGCCGAAGTCGTTGGATTTTTAAAGAGCGTTAAAAATCCCTACGTATGCCTTCCTTCGGAGGGGAAGTAAAGCCGGTGGTCCCATGTCATACATTTATGGCATGTAAAAGAACCTTCCACTAACTACACTTGTGTGAAGCCAAAATTTGTAGGTTAGGTTTGATAAAGTTCTATTAGTTCTAACGTTCGCCTCCAGGTACTGAATGCGATGCCATCTAGTAGCCAAGTCCGCAAGCTAGGTATCGTAGACGATAGCATTTGGTAGCAAGTAGGAACTACTTGAATTTACTGTCTTCAGTCCTTACCTGAATTTAATCAGATAACACACACTAATACAGCCATCACAATTAACACCGGTTATCAGACAAATTCTACACACACCCCCAAGTACACGGGGCTACATGACCACGTTGTCGCAGCTCCTAAACTGAGCAACCAACAACTAAATTATTCAGTAATCACTTCGCTATCTTCAACAACGTGGAATATACGAATCTTTTTTTTTTTTACTGTGTTCCCCGCATGTACCCCTCTTGCAACCAGAACATATTATGGTGGTTTTCTTAACTTTGTTGTACTTTTGCCTTTACCACAGTGCACAGTATGACGAGGCACACCAACTACCAACGGGTAGTTTCGTGCCCACCAAAAGAAAATTGTTATATCTTATACAAGAATTAAAATTAAAAAAAGTAGATGCATGGTTAGGTAACCGGATTCAAAATAGACAATTGCCTAACTTTGTGTACAGCAAGCGTAGAAAAGCAATACCATTCATAAACCGCAAAAATTAAACTGGCGGGTATGAAATATCCCTCCGTTGGTATTGCTAGGTTTATGACCAATGTTTATACTAACTTTTCTTTCTTCTTTTGTTCTTCCGTAAACATTGGAACCTTTATTCTGGACAATTTTTATTTTTGTCCGTTGTTGTTGTTTTTGTTTGAGTCTTCAGTCTTTTGACTGGTTTGATGCAGCTCTGCATGCTTCCCTGTCATGAGCTAATCATAGCTACCACACCCTACATCCGAGGCAATCTGTTAAACATATTCTAACCTTGGTCTACCCCTACAGTTCTTGTCCTCGACCCTTCCTTCCATAACTAAGTTTGCTATGCCTGGGTGTCTTAATATGTGTCCTACCAACCTATCTCTTCTCTTCATTAGCAGTTGCCAGAAACATCTCTCCTCTCCCACTCCTCTTAATACCTCTTCGTTTGTAACCCTATCTTCCCATCTGATCTTCATCATTATCCTGAAACACCACATTTCAAATGCTTCAATTCTCCTCTTTTCAGCTGCTCCAACTGTCCAAGTTTCACTTCCATAGAGCGCCACACTACAGATAAAAGCTTTCAATAATGACTTCCTACTAAATCTATATTCGATGTAAACAGATTCCTCTTCTGTAGAAATCCTTTCCTCTCCTCAGCCAACCTACTTTTTATATACTCTTTGCTTCGTCCATCACTGGTTATTTTGCCTCCTAAGTAACAGAAGTCTCCTACTTCCTTTACCTTTTCACCTGCCAATTTGATGTCCACAGAGGTTTCTGATTTATTTCGGCTGCATTCCAATATTTTTGTTTTACATTTATTAATTTTCATCATGAATTCTTTTCTCAAGACAGAATCCATACCATTTTAAAAACTCATTCTAATCCTCTGGTGTGTCGGCCAAGATGACGATGTCATCAGGAAATCTCAGAGTTGAAATTATTTCTCCTTGAAACTTCACTCCCACTTTAAATTTTTCTCCAATTTCCTTCATTGCTTGTTCAATGTAAAGATTGAAAAGTATAGGTGATAAGTTGCAGCCTTGCCTTACACCTTTCTGAATACCAGCTTCTCTCTCATGCCCTTCAGCTCAAATGACTGCTGTCTGGTTTCTGTATAGATTGTAGATCACCCTCCTATCCCTGTACTTTATTCCAATCGTTTTCAAAATGTCAAATAATTTAGTCCAATCAACGTTATCAAAAGCCTTTTCTAAGTCTACAAATGCCATGAACGTTCTCTTATCTTTCCTTATTCTAGCTTCCAAAATCAGCCTAAGACTCAGTACAGCTTCCATTGTTCCTACATTTCTCCCAACTCTGTTTCTATCTGGTTTTCCATCCTCTTGTAAATTATTCTACCCAGGATCTTTGAAGCATGAGTGATCAAGCTAAGAGCCCTAAATGGGAAATAATTAAAAGAATATTGTTTCTACTACACTAATCATTCGGAGGCGTGAGTTATTAATGATGCAAAACATGTATTATGTTAGATATCTAACCTCCTTGACTTTCATAGTGCTGCAAGGAACAACGAAATTTGGCATGCAAGCTACCCTCTGAGTATCAACTAACAAAGCTTGCACCCGGCACCCGAGGCCATACGATATTTTTTTTTATTATTATTATTATTATTATTATTTTAGTGGCTTCGGTGGCGTAGTTGGTAGCATGCTGCACTGCTGTGCCCAAGATAGTGGGTTCGAACCCGGCAGAAGTCGTCGGATTTTTAAGAGCGGTAAAAATCCTTCAGTATGCCTTCCTTCGGAGGGGAAGTAAGTCCGGCGGTCCCATGTCATAGATTTATGGCATGTAAAAGATCCTTACACAGACTAAACTTGTGTGAAGCTAAATTGTTAGGTTAGATTTCGTCGGAATGCTCTATCCAAGTTCCAACGTTCACCACCAGGTATCATTGATATCTGGTAGCGAAAGTTGGAACTACTTGAAATTGAACAGAACTCGTAGCTAACCCTAAGGGTGTCCGCTGGAAGCAGCTACAGACTCAGGCGAGCCGAACATGTCCTCGGACACTCCCGGCACTAAAAGCCATACGATAAATAAATAAATAAATAAATAAATAAATAAATAAATTATTATTATTATTATTATTATTATTATTATTATTATTATTATTAGTCGCCTCCGTAGCGTAGCGGTCAGCATGGTTAGCTGCCGCCCCGGAGGTCCTGGGTTCGATTCCCGGCTCTGCCACGAAATTTGAAAAGTGGTATGAGGACTGGAACGGGGTCTACTCAGCCTCGGGTGGCCCAAATGAGTAGAGGGGGTTCGATTCCCGCCTCAGCCATCCTCGAAGTGGTTTTCCGTGGTTTCCCACTTCGTCTTCGGGCAAATGCCGGGATGGTTCCTCCTGTAAGGCCACGGCCGCCTCCTTCCCCCTTCCTTGCCTGTCCATCCTGATCTTCCCCTCCTCTCTTCCCTCATGAGGCCACTGTTCGCTTTGCAGATGAGGCCGCCTGGGCGAGGTGCTGATCACACCTCACCAGTTGTATCCTTTCCGACCAGATGTTCCCAGCTCTAGGACACTGCCTGGAAAGGCGGTAGAGGTGAGTTCCCTCGCTGAGTCCGTGGGAGCCACCAACCTGGAGGGTAAAGTTGACTAAATAAATAAATAAATAAATAAATAAATAAATAAATTATTATTATTATTATTATTATTACCTTTAGTTTATGGCGCCACTGCGTGCCGGCAACCATAATTAAAGACCGTGAAGGATGTGACGCTGAGCCCGCCGCCGTGTCGGTGCGGAAGTTAGCTAATCCCTTGGCGATATCGTATCCTCATTATCGTGGGCGTCATCGAGCCTGGAGGAAAAGCGAACAACAGCGTGCTGGTTGACACGTTCCTTTACTCTACTTTGCTTGTTGAATGAACAGGGAACGGATCTATATGTGCTAATAATTAATGAGATATGTACATATTATTTCCGATTATTCCCCTTCAGGAGAGCGTGTGAACTTGAGCCAATCACAGCTTCACTTCCTTTTCCTCTCTTCTTTTCTTCCCAAAACCTCTTCATTAGTTCACTGTGCTTTTTCTTCCTTTCCTCTGTCCATTTTTTCCCTGATGTGTCCTTCCTTGTGACTTGTGCAATTTTCGTGTTTCTGATTATATTTCTAAACTGTTCTCTATCCTTAGTGTCGTCTTCAGCGATTTTAAGTAATTCCATGTCTTCATGTACTTCTTTTATCCGATTAGTCTTTAATTTACTTGCATTCACGATATTGAAAATCTTCTTAGTGAGTCTGGTCTTATCCATATATCCATATATATAAGGTGTGTTCAAAAAGTAAAGAGCCGGGGGCATAATTTCAGAAACAAGTACCTGTATGTTAGAAGTATTGGCCCTGGCTGTTGAGGCACTTGTCCCACTGTGACACGAGGCGGTGAATGGCTGACTCATGAAATTCCCTGGGCTGCGATGTGAACCAGTTCCGCACGTACAGCTGGACATCGTCGTCCAAGGTGAATCGTTGGCCCCGCAGAGCCCTTTTCAGGGGACCAAACATGGCGTAATCACAGGGAGAGAGGTCTGGACTGTATGGAGGGTGGCCGAGAACCTCCCATTTGAATTTCTGCAGGATTGCTGCGACTGTGTTGGCCGTATGAGGTCGTGCATTGTCGTGGAGCGACCACGGCGGCTAAGGCGTTCACTGTCATTCGGCGGTCCTGGGTAATGAGTGCATCAACCAGCTGGACATTGTCATCGGTAATGCAGGGGGATGCCCCAGACCGGGCATCATCGGCTAACGACACCCGTCCTTCCCTGAAGCGCTTTTGCCACGCCTTGACCCTTGCAAGGGACATGCAGTGTTCGCCGTACACTTGTGACATTCGGTGATGAATGTCCGTTTCCCGTACTCCTTCCGCTGTCAGAAACCGAACAACACCTCTTTGCTCTTCGATAGACGCCTCCATGTCACTGTTTGCAATGTGACTGGCAGCGTTGGACGATTGATGCATGCTGTTGCTCGCTTTGCATCGTCACGTGACGTGCACGCGTGCACTCTAGCGACGGGCTGTGACCTTCCACACGTCGGAACCACACTTCGTTACACACGCCACGATTAGGCGATGTAGTCACCGGTTTGCGCATTCCAGCCTCCGGCTCGTTACTTTTTGAACACACCTTATATATAGTTATGCTTATAGAAATACAAACAGTACCCGGCAGGCGTTGCAATGCCAATCAAAAACAATGTTGGAGTTGTAATTTTGTTTGTTGAAGTGCTTTTGGATACACAATATTTTTCTTTCTTTTTCCGTTAACTACCTCTAAACTATTTTAAAATGGATTTACTAATTCAGAAACATTCGTGGAAGCGTGCACAACAACTCACCCAAGTTTCATCGCAATCGGATGAATGGTATATGAACGCTTAAAGGACACACACACACAGACTATCACGTAACATTCATTTTTATAGGCATGGACTTAAAATTACAAAAATAAACTATAATTTCTATTTTAATATCCAAGTTCAAAGTAGATCTACTTGAAACATAACGTTGCACTTCTCATTATAATGAAAATCCACAGCCTGCTTCCAGTCTCCGACCGGGTCAGGAATGGAATGAATGAATGTAGCCCCCATCTAGCGGCGAGGAAATGAACTGTACCGGCTGCCGAGGCCTGACGCACTCCTCTGGGGCAATGATTAAATGAATGACAGATGAAATGACAGTGGAGTGTGTTGCTGGAATGAAATGTTGACAGGGAAAACCGGAATACCCGGAGAAAAACCTGTCTGCCTCCGTTTTGTCCAGCACAGACCTCACATGGAGTGACCGGGATTTGAACCACGGACCCAGCGGTGAGAGGCTGGCGTGCTCATTATAATATCAATGTGATCTTTCAAGAATACTCAATCTTTTATTCTCTGTTACCAAAACAATGGATTACAAAATGTTCTGTAAAGTGAATCTCCTCCTATTGTCTCTTAAGGACAGATTTTTTATTGACTGAAACTGCTTTCAACATCAGAGGTAATGAATGAACTTCACAATGTCGGCTGGGGTTAACTTAACACTTAAATTTCCGTACAATATTGCAGCAACCTTTCCTATTACATTATATGAAGAGTTCTTTGAAAACAGAGTGTTCGTCTTCATTTTTGACACGTCCGCAACTTAAGCTGCATCAGGATTTAAGTTTTTCTAATATATAAGGTGCATTCAAATAGTAACGAGCCGGAGGCTGGAATGCGCAAACCGGTGACGACATCGGCTAATCATGGCGTGTGTAACGAAGTGCGGTTCCGACGTGTGGAAGGTCACAGCCCGTCGCTAGAGGGCACGCGTGCACGTCACGTGACGATGCAAAGCGAGCAACAGCATGCATCAATCGTCCAACGCTGCCAGTCACATTGCAAACAGTGACATGGAGGCGTCTATCGAAGAGCAAAGAGGTGTTGTTCGGTTTCTGACTGCGGAAGGAGTAGGGGGAACGGGCATTCATCGCCGAATGTAACAAGTGTACGGCGAACACTGCATGTCCCTTGCAAGGGTCAAGGCGTGGCACAGGCGCTTCAGGGAAGGACGTGTGTCGTTAGCCGATGATGCCCGGTCTGGGGCACCCCCTGCATTACCGATGACAACGTCCAGCTGGTTGATGCACTCATTACCCAGGACCGCCGAGTGACAGTGAACGCCATAGCCGCCGTGGTCGCTCCACGACAATGCACGACCTCATACGGCTAACACAGTCGCGGCACTGCAGCAGAAATTCAAATGGGTGGTTCTCGGCCACCCTCCATACAGTCCAGACTTCTCTCCTTGTGATTACGCCATGTTTGGTCCCCTGAAAAGGGCTCTGCGGGGCCAACGATTCACCTCGGACGCCGACGTCCAGCTGTCCGTGCGGAACTGGTTCACATCGCAGCCCAGGGAATTTTATGAGACAGCCATTCACCGCCTCGTGTCACAGTGGGACAAGTGCCTCAACAGCCAGGGCCAATACTTCTAACATACAGGTACTGGTTTCTGTAATTATGCCTGCGGCTCGTTACTTTTTGAACGCACCTTATAGATCATCAACTTGTTCCCCCATTATTGACAGCACTGCTGATTTACTCTAATTTAATACTTTCTAGCCGAAATATGGACTATATTGATTTTAACGACTAAGAATGTGGAGCAAGTGTGCTAAACTTCCAAATATGGGAAAATAAATACTTCACTTCTCAACTCCACACGCCATAATTCTTAACGATAATTTAGTTCCCTAAATTACATAGAAATCCGTTCCCTGCTGATTAAGTACCAAATGGTATAAAGACATTTAATTTCCAGCAAAAGTCAATAAATGAGGAACGTTATAGTAAATTATGCAACGAGCCTATAATGGCAATAATTAAGACACGAGTATGTTTATAAAACGAGCGTATGCGAGTTTTATATTATCCATGCGAGTGTCTTAATTACCATTACAGGCGAGTTGCATACGACTGTTTATGTTCGACGATAATTATTATAACTATTTTATGTTCGAACATAAATATTCATAAATATCTGTCGAGATTTCGCCAGTTTTATGTACTGAACAGAGCGCATGAGACGCAGAGAATGCCTTGTATTTGACCGTGGCCTCCTCGATTACCCTACTATGACACTAGGCCAGGCAGTGAAATTTAAATTAGAAGGCCGTGGAACTCAGCTCATCTAATTATATAATTGGTCAAACAACTGTTTCTTGAGCTCTGATTGGTGGGAGAAACTGTTTCATAATGAAAAATAGTGTCATAATGAGCCTCATTATAGTACAGTTTTCTGACAGATAATAGTCAGGGTCGAACATAAAGTTAATTATATAGCCTAGTACTGGTTTGGTTCATCAGCTGGGTGCTTACATGTGATTATAATAAATATTATCTTGCCACGGTGGGTGAGTGGTTAACGTGTCGGACTACCAACCCCCAAGCTTGAAGGTTCGCTCCTGGCCATGGTAAGTGATTTTTGAAAAGCAACAAAAATCACGGCACGCATGTCATACGTTGTTGGCATGTTAAAGAACCCATTTGAATTCAGTAGGCCGTGTTCATAATGGCAAAATTAATCTCGGGATTATCCGCCAACTAAGTTCCTCCTTTCTCTACTAGAAAGCGCTATAGTGTCAAGGAGCTTAGATATCTAACCTCCTTGACTTTCATAGCGCTCCAAGGAGCGATAAAATTTGACATGCAAGCTTCCCTCTGGGCGTCAATTAACAAAGCTTGCACCCGACACCCGAGGCCATACGATATTAATTATAATAAATATTGCCAGCAATTAATCATTAGGGCTAATGATTTATATGTGACGCTGTCTGTAACTCTGATTTTGTGGGTAGTATAATGTTGAAATAACAAACTTTACACGATATAATTATATGAGGCAAAGACATTAACTACATTGGAAATCTGCGTATTATCTTCGATAACTAATTAAATTCGCGAGGTGCCTCCGTGGCAAGTCCCGCGTCCGGAAATTCGGTTAGATCTACACCGAGGTAGAACACGGATGCCTCCGTTTTTCGGAAGCAGTTCCACAGCATTGTTCACCAATTTCCGGACGCTGGCATTCTCTACACGGATGGTTCGAAGGTGGATGAGAAGGTGGGTTGTGCTTTCGTTATTGATGGAGTAAATACCATGATCTCTTTGCCTGAGGCCTGTAGTGTGTTTACTGCGGAGTTCGTTGCCATCTATGAAGCCCTGCAGTTTGCACTACAGGATGCTCGAATCCACTTTCTCGTGTGTACCGACTCTATGAGTTCCGAATCGACGACCTACTAGCCGGGTTGTGCCACATTGACACTCGAATCACCTTTCTGTGGCTTCCAAGCCACGTGGGAATTGCGGGAAATGAGTTAGCTGATCAAGCTGCTAAAGAGGCGGTATCACTACCACCTCGACCAATGGAGGTACCCGCTAGAGATATTCGCTCTCACTTACGCCCACAAGTTCTGGCTTTTTGGGAGAGTCAGTGGCTAGCTGACCCACTGCCCAGTAAACTGAGAGCGATCAAGGGAACTACTCGCGTGTGGCGGAGCTCCTTCCGGTCACGGAGAGAGTCCGTCATTTTGTGTAGGCTAAGGATAGGCCATACAAGATCCACCCACTCGTACCTAATGAGAAGGGAAGACCCCCCCACTTTGTACCTGTGGAGCCGTATTCATCGTGGCCCACATTTTAACCGAGTGTGTGGATCTTGCTGACTTACGAAGAAACCTTGGGTAGCAGATGACACTCAAACTTATATTAGCCGATGATGCGGTGGCTGCTGATCGCGTTATCCGCTTTATAAGTGAGAGTGGGTTAGGGCCAGCAATCTAAATTTTCCAGTGAACATTGACTCAACGACTTGTTCGTTTTTGAATGGTGAAATTTTGTTTTCCGTAATTTTTGTTTATTTTATAATTATTAGTTTTATTTAATTTATTTGTTTTATTAATTTTCGGTCTTTTCAAATTTAGGTGTTCACCTCTAAATTTAAAATTCCATTCCAAATTTGTATGATTTAATCTGTGGTAAGAGGGGCAGATGACCTCGTAGTTCCGCCCCTTTAAACAGCAATAACTAACTCGCTTTGAACACCCGTTTTCTTCTCTATTGATGAAACAATTCAGTGGGGCCTTGGTCAGATTAGCTTAAACCAGTGTGGTGTTGCAAATGAGTGAGTAATCAAATATTACCAATGTATTTGGTTCTGTTAGCACGCACGGATCGGGAACCCCCCACATCTCTCCTCACAGAGCTTGGACTGGTCCTGTTTGGGAACTGTTGCTTGATTCATCAAGTGTTTCAGTCTTATTGTGGAATGCGTAAACATTGACCATTATGGCAATGGTAATAATTAGAAACCGTGTTGACTGATAGTATTCTCTTATTAAAACCGCCCAGTCAAACACTAAAGAAACGTTTGAGGCGACAATTATGACCTACATCCTTTGCGCTTCTTCATCCTTCTGACAGCGACGTCTTCTGTCACTACAGTTTTCGATCAAAATTATTGGAGTATTGACGTAGGCAGTTTATGAGGCAGATCTCTTATTTTAATAGTATCATTTCACTATCATTCTTTAATACATGGCATTTAATTATTTGCAAGCTTTTCCATTTTTGATTTAAAACAATTTTTGTAAGGATATCCATTTCTTTTTGGTTTTGTTAACTAGTTTTATGTTTTAATATCAATCACGCTGAGGAAGGTATCAATGAAATACCGAAACATGTACGATTAGTAATGTAATCAAACGTTTCTTTAGTGTTTGACTGGGCGGTTTAATAAGATAATAAATCTTATTGTGAACTCCACAATGTTATTCTTACATTAACTGAGCAAATAATTTGTCTTCCAATGTTAAGTTGAATTGTTGATGTCGCTTGTAAATCTTACATATTTTTACACAGCATTACGGTATTCATGTTGTTACACAGCGCAGTAGATAGCCTATATTCCCGGACTGGCAGATTGCAGGTTTATGGGTTCTGTACGGATGTCTCACTGAGTAAGAGGCCAACCGAGCAGGGCAATTGAAGAAGTCATTTGCAAAACAGCACAAGTCCACCCAACACAGTTTCGAGAAAATAGTTTTTTAAATTTCATTATTAAATGTATACAGACTTGTGCCAGTGCTAGAAATGACTCCCAGAAAGGTTGTGTGAGAGTATTGCTTTTGTATATCTAATGACTTCTTACAAAACAATATAACATGTAGTATGTAGATTAAGGCTTTCGCGGCCCAGATTACTATCAATATTATCCATAGTTTTGGGATTAAATCAAACCAAACTCCGTGACACTACAGCCCATGAAGGGCCTAGGCCTACCAAGCGACCGCTGCCCAGCCATTTGGCCTGCAGATATTGGGGTGACGCGTGGTCAGCGCATCGGGTCCCCTCGGCCGTTAATCTTGGTTTTCGTGACCGGGGCGCTGTCTCACTGTCAGACAGCTACTCAATTGTCCTCGTGAGGCTGAGTGCACCCCGTTCCAGCCCTCGCGTCAGTTTCTAAAATCCCTGACGGAGCCGGGAATCGAACCCGGGGCCTCCGGGCGAGAGGCAGGCGCACTACCCCAACACCATGGGGCCGGCCTTTGGGATTAAGCCGTGTGAAATAATAAATAAATTAAAATGCCTTTACGTTTCGTGAGGAACCTTATCTCCTTCTTCAATAGAATTAAAACAATGTGGCCAAAGAATGTATGCCAATGAGCTTACAATAAACTAGAGAAGTTCCTCTGTTCGTCACCAGATAGCAGCCAGAAGCTTCTGTATAGACCTTGGTAAAACAACGCGCCATATTAAGTAGAGTAGTAAGGAAGGAGAAGGAAAAGGGGGCGGGGGGAGAAATTGGCACTCCTCGAAGAGTGAGGATGTCCTAAAAAGGGGATGGATATAATGAAACAGAACAAAAGGGGAAGGTTTTGTTTTGTTTCTGTTTCTTTGACCACATTGTTTTTCTTCTATTGAAAAAGGAGGCAAGGCTTCTCATGAAATGTATGGGTGAAAAATGAAAATCCACAGCCTGCTTCCAGTCTCCGACCGGGTCAGGTATGGAATGAATGAAGCCCCCATCTAGCGGCGAGGATATGAACTGTGCCGGCTGCCGAGGCCTGATGCACTCCTCTGGGGCAATGAGTAAATGAATGACAAATGAAATGAAATGATAGTGGAGAGTGTTGCTGGAATGAAATTTTGACAGGGAAAAACCGGAGTACCCGGAGAAAAACCTGTCTGCCTCCGTTTTGTCCAGCACAGATCTCACTTGGAGTGACCGGGATTTGAACCACGGACCCAGCGGTGAGAGGCCGGCGTGCTGCCGTCAAAGCCACGGAGGCTTAAATGTATGGGTATTTTTACTATTATTTTACACGGCATAATCCCCCCAAAAATGGATGTGAATCTACCCCTTATTATTCCCGTCTCCCAACGGGGTCGGGAAAGAGATGTGATAAAATTCTAATGTGGCGGATGGTTTTACGGCCGGATGCCCTTCCTGACGCCAACGTCATGAGAGGAGTTAATGAGAGATGAAGATGAATGAAACTGGGCAAGGATGTGGAAGGAAGCGGCCGTGGCCTGTCAGAAGGTACCGTCCCAGCATTTGCCTGGTGTTGAAAATGGGGAATCCACGGAAAACCATTTCAAGGACGGCCGAAGGTGGGGTTCGAACCCACGCGTCTACTGATACAGCAGAGAGCGTGGCTCCATGACCTAACGCTGCGCTTTAGCCAGCGTAGCCACAGCTGTCGGTCCCAAAACTATGGATAATATTATAAATATATAAAGTACTTGGACATGGTCATTTTACAACTCTGTATATTTATTAAGAAATCAAATGACCATTTGGACTAACAAAACAAAGGTTCTGAGCAAAATACATTAAAAGTTTTGTTACTTATGAGCTTGTAATCACTGTATCATCGCTAGTACCATAGCTTAACCTCTATATACAGTACTTTCAGAGGTGTTGTTTTGTACGGTTCGTTGGTTCCTCAGTTTAGGGGCTGCGACAACCCGGTCATGTAGCCCCGTGTACTTTGGGTGTGTTTAGAATCTGTGTGATAACCGGTGTTAATTGTGTGTTATCTCTAATTCAGGTAAAGACTGCAGATGATCAATTTCAAGTAGTTTCTACTTTTGCTACCATCAACGACACCTAGTTACAAACTTGGCTACTAGATGCCATGGCAACTGGCACCTGGCGGCGAACGTTAGAACTTAATAGAGCGCGAATCAAATCCAGCCTACAAATTCAGCTTCACACAATTGTAGTTAGTGGAAGGTTCCTTTTCATGCCATAAACCTATGACATGGGGCCGCCGGCTTTACTTCACCTCCGAAGGAAGGCAAACTGAGGGTTTTTTAAAGCTCTTAAAGAATCTGACGTCTTTGGCCGGGTTTGAACCCGGGATCTTGGGCATAGAAGCTCAGCATGCTACCGACTACGCCACCGAAGTCGCCTTGTTGTGCTCTGTAGCTGCCTAAAGGACTCCATTCCGGTCTCATGGTCCAAATTGGACTTGTGCAGTTTTGCATCTACCTTCTTGAATTAGTCAACAAGGAAACTCCAAGTTATCTCGCGGAGAGTGCGGCCTTGATGGGTCCGAGTGTCTGCTGTATTATCACGTTGTATGCTAGTACTACTTGCTACACATCGCTATCCCCCAGGGGCTCACATCTAGTGGGACGTGGGTTGGCGACCACGGGGCCCCAGCTGAGTCCAGCATTGCTTCCACTTACTTGTGCCGGGCTCCTCTCCGTCTTATTTCCTGTCGACCTCACTTGGTCAACTCTGGTTCTCTTCCGACCCCGACAGTATTAGGGTATCCGAGGCCTAGGGAGTCTCTTCCTTTCCCGCCTTAATTGACCCTTGTCTCATCTTTCCTGATACCCTCCTTCTGCGAGGGGTCAGCCTTCTTTTTCTTTTCCTTTTACCTCCTGCCTTGTGCTCAAGGCCCTTAAGGGGGCAGGGCGTATGTAGCCCCACCACTTTTGGTGCACCCTCGATAATACTACACCCTCAGGGGCTCACGGCTGATGAGTTCGGGAGTTGGCGACCCCGAGGGATTCCTGAGTTGTGTCCGTTTTCCCCTTTTGTCCCTTACCTTTGGGGCGGACACTCTTCTCTCAATCTATTATTTTTGTGAATCTTTTCGTTCAAAATTCCCTTTTGTAAGAACATTTTGTGAGTTGTTTCAATCTGAGTTCCTTTTTGTAAGTATTTTCCGTCTCACTTAATTTTCGTTCTAGTTTCCATTTCATTATCATTTTCACTGTCACCCAGATCATTAGGGGCCGATAACCTAGACGTTAGGCCCCTTAAAACAACAATTATCATCATCATCATCATACACATCGCTAATAAGCTCATATTTTCCCGTGTTCAACACACATTTTGTTGCATATTTTCTACATTTTTTGTTTGTTGTTAAACATGGGAACCCGAGTGCTCGGTGCAGAGAGCGATAAGATCAGCTGTCACAGACCACAACTTCCTCACCTTATCGCTACGCCACTGCTAGTGTTTGATGATCCTGCCCCCTGTGCCTCACCTCAAATATTATACCATAGTTCCAACCCTCTGAAAAACGCAATGAATCGTCAATTGGGCATCCAATGGAATCTTACTCAACGACTAAGACTTGGATTTTGCTGATGACATATCCTTACTTGCCCACAATTGCAGAGATATGAAAACTAAGCTCAATGATCTAAAAGCTGAAGCACCGGAAGCCGGACTTCGGAATAATATTAATAAAACCAAAGCGTACGTATGAGAAACCGCAACAGTACACCATTGCAACTCGATGGACAGGTCATAGAGAGAGTGGATAGCCTCTGCTATCTAGGAAGCATTGTAACGATGAATGGAGGGGCAGAAGAAAACGTTAACAGCCGTTTGAATAAAGCTAGGGGCGCTTTTGCAACACATCTTTCCATATGGGGGTTCAAAGAACTCAGTAAGAAAACAAAATCTCACTGGCTACCAGTACTAAGTAATATTCCACCTCCTACCCTTAGAAGACTCCAGTCATTGAGGAACACACGGAAGAAAATCCAAAACAATCCATCGCTGCCATTAAACTCCGTGCTCCCAGTAACTTCAGCACAGCGACTGAAGTCCAGGCAACCATTATGGAGAACAGCAACTAGCTTGCAGGACGACAACTTCAACATCCTAGAAGCCTGGAATACCAAATGGCAGGAACAAACATCCTTGACACACCATCAGTTAATCAAAACTCCTTGGGTTCGGCCTGCATGATTTCATCTACCTCGGCGCCAATGGTGCGCACTGAGTCGGATAAGAGCGGGCCAAGGAAGGTGGGCAGCGATCCTGAACCAATGGGTTTGGAAGTCCTCTTCTGCTTGTGACTGTGGCGAAGAACAGCATACTATGGATCACGTAGTCTTCGCATGTCCCCTCAGAGCATTCAAAGGAACATTGCAAGACTTACACAAGCTGTCCCAAGAAGCCATTGACTGGATTCAACTGTTCAATTTTGGACTCTAGTTTTTCAAACTTGAGATCAAGTGTATTTTAGTGTATATCATTGTATATATATATTTGTAAATAATTGTTTTATATATTCCTTCTACCATCATGAAATGAAAATCCACAGCCTGCTTCCAGTTTCCGACCGGGTCAGGAATGGAATGAATGCAGCCCCCATCTAGCGGCGAGGATATGAACTGTGCCGGCTGCCGAGGCCTGACGCACTCCTCTGGGGCAATGATTAAATGAATGACAGATGAAATGAAATGATAGTGGAGAGTGTTGCTGGAATGAAATGTTGACAGGGAAAACCGGAGTACCCGGAGAAAAACCTGTCTGCCTCCGTTTTGTCCAGCACAGATCTCACATGGAGTGACCGGGATTTGAACCACGGACCCAGCGGTGAGAGGCCGGCGTGCTGCCGCCTAAGCCACGGAGGCTTCTTCCCTCTACCATCATACGATAAATAAATAAAATAGAGAACAAAATTACAGATATTCAATAGCAGTGTCAAGTCAGTGTTGCTATATGTCTGTGAAACTTGGAAAGTGACCAAATCCTTGCACATCTTAGGAATATACTGGCTAGATGTGTTGTTAAATGAACTGTGGATGAGGACAGATCAACTGCAGATCAAGAGAAGAAAGTGGCAATGGGTTGGCCATGCACTGCGCAGCATTGCTAAACAAGCCACGGAGTGGAATCCTCTGGACCAAAGGAGAAGAGGAAGACCTAGAATGACATGGAGGAGATCAGATCAGTGGAGGAAGAGTGCGAGCAGCTTAGATACTCGTGGGGAAGCACGCAACAGAACCAGATGGCAAACCCTTATTTCGGCCCTATGCTCCTCAACAGGAGTTTAAGGAATTAAGTCAAGTCCAACCCTCTCCTAGACACTTACAATAACACAAATTAGCAGACAAATGTTTACAATTGGAATATTGGAACCCATTTTCCAGTGTTGTCTAGAATCGCTCTTCAGTCGATCAACACCAGTGTGCCCAATACCGGGTGAGTTAGCCGTGGTCGTTAAGGCATGACTGCTGGCAGTCGCTCACATCTGGGAGGCGAGGAGGTTCGAATCCCCCGCCGGCAACCTTGGAAGATGGTCTTCCCTGGTTTCCTATCTTCCTTCCAGGCAAATGCTGTGGTTGGTCCCTAACTATAGGCCACAGCTGCTACCTTCCAACTCCTCGTCCTTACATTCCAACTTTCCTCCCCAACGGTACTTGTAGCTCACCCATTGGGTGTCCGTCTCGAAGCAGCTACCAAAAAAAAAAACAACTGGCGAGCCGAACATGTCCTCGGACACTCCCGGCACTAAAAGCCATACGCTAAAAAAAAGTGTGCCCAATTAGATTGGACGGCGAGGATCACCTAGTGCCTCAAATAAATACTTGAATTATCTTGCTGGCGCAAATGAGAGGCTTAATGCGGCTACACACGTTACGATATAACTGTGCGTTTTAACTGCACCAACCGAACTGCGGAGATTTATCTCACGTGTGGAGGATAAATCGTTGCAGTTAAATCGCACTGTTATATCGTAACGTGTGTCAGTGGCGGATTTAGGCCTTGCGGGGCGCTGGGCGATATGACAAGATGGGGCCCACAACAATAGGAAATAAGAAGAAATCAAATCAAATGGAAAGTAGCTTTGAAATTATAAAAAAATAAATAATAGTTGCTATATTTTGAATACACTGCAGTACATTTTTTAATAATATAAAAGAAACCTTGAAGTCCCCTTGAAGAAGATTATGTAAACTATGAAATATTAAAATATTACTTTGCCACTTTTTTTTCGGCTGAAGTCGTCTATTATTTCACTGAAATATAAACTTGCTAAACAGTCAAGGGAGGTCATAGCTGCACTGAAAAAAATAAATAAATTAGTTTTGAAAAGTTTGAAAAGTATAATTAATTAATTAAATTTAAAAAATCCATGGCGCGGGGTCCCCCGGACCGCGGAGCCATGGGCGGTCGCCCTCCTCGCCCTCCCCTAGATCCGCCCCTGCCGTGTGTAGCCGCCTTAAGACTGTTTCATTCGTCAAGCGAGCATCATCAGATCCAAATAGCTCTAGTAAACACTGCCAAACCTACAGTGACAGTCTCTGCCCTCAAAAAAAGAAAATACAATAAAACCCGTCAGAAAACTTAGTAAATGTGGTAATTATTGCTGACCTTTCATTTCTGGGAATTACTGACGTTTAGGGCTCATTTAAATACATGCCAATTTAAAGCTAGCTAGGTCTACCTGTTGCTTGCAGGACATCATGGGGGGGGGGGGGGGGGGGGGGGCTGGACCCTCAAGTGCTTTTGTGCATCTCGGATTATATTGTGTTTATTCTTTTCGTTCCATCCTTGAAAGGAAATGGGCTCAGGACAAATTGCTTCAAATCCAAAGAGGATTTGTAGTTTGGATTTCCCGTGCTTCCACTGATGTCACTCATATTATCGCCGGAATTGAACCACTCCTTTTAACTGCCATTGGGAAAGCTGAACTGACACTACTTCAGAACAAGTAGTTCCGTGAAGAACTATACAGCCTATTTTTATATATCCTACTAACCGGATGAGTTAGCCGTGGTCGTTACGGCATGGCTGCTGGCAGTCGCTCACATCCTGGAGGCGAGGAGGTTCGAATCCCCCCGCCGGCAACCTTGAAGATGGTCTTCTGTGGTTTTCCATCTTCCTTCCAGGCAAATGCCGGGGTTGGTCCTTAACTGTAGGCCACAGCCGCTACCTTCCAATTCCTCGTCCTTACATTCTCACTTTTCTCCCTAGACAACACTCTACACGCGACGATACTTGTAGCTCACCCATTGGGTGTCCGCCCAGAAGCAGCTACAAACTGGCGAGCCGAACATGTCCTCGGACACTCCCGGCACTAAAAGCCATACGCTAAAAATTAAAAAAAATATCCCACTTATGTTAATTGCCTTTATCAACATACCTAATTTCAGTTTGATTGCTGTAATAGATTCGTAGACATTGAGAACCGTCTAAATATTTCGGATGTTCGGCATGTTGGAGTTTTATATATGTAGGCCATAGAGTTATGTACTATTATATGACGATTTATGCGAATGTTCATTATTCAATCGTTCACTTCGATCGCATGATTAATACACAAGAAATAACGAACGTAATTTTAAAATTGCACACAGCCACCATCTTGTGGTTATGTGAACCATTGAACTAAATTAGATGCCAGTACATTACGATATGTATAAACATTAACTGTACTAAAGGCAGATGACTTCGTAGGTCAGCCCCTTAAAACAATAATGACTAACTAGCATTTGCTGTACCATATTTCATTGCGTTCAGATGGGTAAATTGCGAGAAAAGTCTATTAGAATGTTTCACCTTCGCTTGGCCGCCATGTTCGTTTTGTAGTTAACAGATTTCTGGATGTCTCATAGCTGAAGTTCTAGTAGTACCCTTTATCACCGTACAAGCTTGCCACGGTGGGCGGGTGAGTGGTCAACGTGTCTGTCTACTAACACCAAGGTTTCAGGTTCGCTCCTGGCTGTGGTAAGTGACTTTTGAAAGGCGGCAAAAATTACGACTCGCATGTCATACGATGTTGGCATGTCAAAGAACCCATTTGAATTCAGTAGGCCGTGTTCATAATGGCAAAATTAATCTCGGGAGTTTCCGCCAACACAAAGTTCCTAATTTATCTACTGGAAAGCGCTATAGTGTTCAAGGAGCTTAGATATCTAACCTCATTGACTTTCATAGTGCTTCAAGGAACAACGAAATTCGACATGCAAGCTACCCTTTGGGTTTTCAAATAACAAAGCTTGCACCCGGCACCCGAGGCCATACGATATTAATATTATTTATTATTATTATTATCACCGTACAAAATTTCAGGGTGATATCAGTAATATTTTCAGAGATATAGAATGCCGGTGAAATATTTCGCACATCCGCCATCTTGAGTTTATGTAAAAAATTGAACAAAATTAAAATGTGTATAAACATTTGCTGTACCAAGTTTCACTGCTCTCGGATGGTTAAATCGCGAGAAAAGTCTATTTAAATGTTTCAACTTCGCTTGGCCGCCATGTTCGTTTTGTAGTTAACAGGTTTTTGGTTGTCTCATAGGTAAACTTCTAGTAGTGCCCTTTATCACCGAACAAATTTCAGGGTGATAGGAGTAATAGTTTCGGAGATATAGAATGCCGGTGAAATATTTAGCACAGCCGCCATGTTGGAGTGGTGAGACGTAATAAAATTTGAAGGGCATGGTCGGGGTTGGACGAAATAGTACCATGACCTTACCGAGTTTCATTGAAATCGCTTCAGCCATTTAGAAGTTATTAGGGGGAACACATACACACACACACACACACACACACACACACACACGCGGACAAAAGGTGATCTCATAAGCTTGTTTTTTTTTTCATAAATTAAAATAGGCTAAATATCGACCTTCTACTATACCCTGTCTTAATACTGTTGTGCCATTTTTTGTAATCTGGTCATTCTTGCCTCTACCAGAAACTTTTTTGGGATTATTGCATTTTTACGCATGACTTCATAATTTATACTGATGGATCTCGTATACCTAGCTCCCCTGGAGATGACAAGGTAGTTTATGGGAATGATGTAGAAATCTCATCAGCGCAGTATAAACTCTATTCTCACTGCTCGGTATTTCAGGCGGAATTATGGGCTGTCAAATGTGCGTTGCAATGGTGTGCAGAAACAAATAAGAGAGCTCAGATACTCAGCGATTCACGGGCAGCGTTAAAGTCTATAAATGATAAATATAATGCGAACACAATAATTGCTGTCATAAGATCTTTGGCTCAGCACATTTGCTTATCTTGGACTCGAGGACATATTGGAACCGTTCGAAATGAAAGACCAGACCCGGGGAAGATCCCCCGCTTTGTACCTGTGGAGTCGTTTTAACCGTGGCCCATATTTTAACCGAGTGTGTGGATCTTGCTGACTTACGAAGAAACCGTGGTTTGCAGACGACACTCAAACTTATAAAGTGGAACATGGCTAATTCGAACTTCTATAATTCGAAATCTTCTTTAATTCGAATTTTTCTCTTGGTCCCTAGCATTTTATATACAATCAATGCTAAAAAATCATGTTTAATTCGAATTATATTTTGGTTAATTCGAAGTTTTTACGTGTAAAAACTCCGAAAAACAAGTTGGTTCCCGAAAAAACTGTTCCGAGTGCAGCCCAAGCAACAAACCACATCACAGAACTTAAGCGGTTTTTAAAAAGTAGAAATGACGTAAGTGATTCTTTTTCCCGTTTCTTAAATTTGTTCGATTCATTTGTGATGGCCGAGATACTAAATTGTAGGAAACAGGTAAAAATCTCAAACTTGTTTGAAAAACAGTACATTACTGTAAGGAAACAGGTAAAAAACTCAAACTTGTTTGAAAAACAGTACATTACTCTAAAACTTAACTAGATTGCTGGATTACTACTGTCGTTAAATAGGTGAATAGCACATTTTGAAACTTTTGAGGTTATTCACGATACAGTCATTATACAGTGCCGTTGTCTGTTAATCTGCTTTGTTGAACGTAAATCATTATGTAAACGTAATAGAATATATTTTCTCTACCCCTTTCAAAGAACTTTCTTAATTCGAATTTTTGGATAATTCGAATTTTTTTAATGGTCCCTTGAGGTTCGAATTATCCAAGTTCCACTGTATTAGCCGATGACGCGGTGGCTGCTGATCTCGTCAACCGCTGAGAGTGGGTTAGGGCAGCAATCTAATTCTCCAGTGTACATTGACTTAAATACTTGTTCTTTTTTGAATTCTGAATTTTTTGGTTATTCCGTAATTTTTGTTTGTTATTATAATTATTAGTTTTATTAATTTTCGATTTTTTCATATTTAGACGTCCACCTCTAAATTCATAATTCCATTCTAAATTTGTATACTTTAATCTGTGTTAAGAGGGGGAAGATGCCCTCATAGTTCCGCCCCTCAAATCCTCAATAACTAACTAAAAGCTAGCAAAAACTGCTGCCATGTCTAACTTGCTGGTGTCGTATGCTAAATCTCCAGTATGTTATGTGGCAAGACAGATAAAACATTACACCACCTATGGGCGCAGTTACCAGGAATATATTTCATCCCAATGTTTTTGACCGACTCCAATGCAAAATACTGACACCAAGCTCTAAGCTTTCACAATTCCTTTCTGGCCATGTCAAATTTAAATTCTACTTCGAGCGTTTCAAAATTCAAATAGAAGATGATTTCTCTTGCTACTGTGCATCATCTCAAAGTAACCGGGTGAATTAGCCGTAGTCATTACGGCGTGGCTGCAGGCAGTCGCTCATATCCGGGAGGCGAGGAGGTTCGAATCCCCCCGCCGGCAACCCGGAAGATGGTCTACTGTGGTTTCCCATCTTCCTTCCAGGCAAATGCCGGGGTTGGTCCCTAACTATAGGCCACAGCCGCTCCCTTCCAACTCCTCGTCCTTACATTCAAACTTACCTCCCCAGACAATACTCCACACATGACGGTACTTTTAGCTCACCCCATGGGTGTCCGCTTAGAAGAAGCTACGAACTCTGGGGAGCCGAACGTGTCCTCGGACACTCCAGGCACTAATAATTTTTTTTTTTTTTACGAGGGAAGTGGAAAAATCTTGCATAAGACCTTGAGAAGGGTCCGCACTTCTCAAGAGTGTGGGATTCTTACCCACTAAAAAACCACACCCTGTCCTCTTGACAAAACCCATCCCGGGACCACTTTCGTATTACTTCAGGATGGAGTCATTTTCTTTGCTTCACAAGCACCATCTTACTTCTCCATTCATAGCCCGCGGATCGCAGACTCAATCGACTAAATCGAGCAAGTCCCCATCCGACTTCTTCTGACGAAGGACCACCTCAACAAAGAAAGCGACCGTATCCCAGCTGAGCTCGTTTCTCAGCATAATGCCAACTATAATGTCCGGCGTTATTGGACCAACCTCAGCTTCAAGTTGTTGTTTTTCCGCTGCCCAACGATCGCAGACGAAAAACGTATGATAAACGTCATCTCGTTCGTTCTCGCAGTAAATACAAACTGGACTCCTTACTTTGGCCATACGATGAAGGTAACACCGAAAGTAGCCATGACCTGTCAACATCTGTGTCAGAAAGTAATTTATTTCTCCGTGTTTCCTACTCGTCCACTCGACCAGACTCGGTATCAGCCGAGCTGTCCATCTTCCTCTGTGATCGTCATTCCACCTCTGCTGCCAAAGCTCCATCTTGCGTGCTACGGCTTCCTTCCGCGCTTGAGCCTTGCCCAGTTCTACTCGTCGGAAGTATACGTCTTTACGTTCTTGCGCGAGTAAGTCTATTGGCGCAACACCTGAGACAACCAGAACTGCAGGTTCCGAAACTGTACGGTAAGCACACGCCACCGTCAGAGCTCCTCTCCTCTGAATTGCAGCTAGGCGTTTCCTATACTTCTCTATCCTCAGCGAATCAGACCAAATCTCAGCTCCATACAGGAGAATAGACTGCGCTGTGGACAACAGTAGTCGACGTTTGCTTTCTCTAGGACCATGCACATTAGCCATGAGTCTACTAATGGCAGCTGTCACTACTTCCGCCTTGTCTGCTGCCTTCCGTATATGAGACCAGTATGTCAGTTTCGTGTCAAGAGTAAACCCCAAGTACTTCGCAGTGGCTCCAGTTCGAACGACCACCTCTCCAACTTTCATGGGAATTATAGTGTCCATTCTCCTCCTAGTTAACATGACTATTTCAGTTTTCGCCATAGCTAAATTCAGACCATGAGTGTTCATCCAACCACTCACTCGTCGCATTACCTGATTGAGTTTCCACTGAGCCAGAACCGCATCTCGGGCTACAATCACCGCTGCAATATCATCAGCGTACCCAACAAGGAATGTATCTTCGGGCATCTCCATGCGCAGTAAGCCGTCGTATAACATGTTCCACAAATCCGGGCCCAGGATAGATTCTTGCGCTGCTCCTGCCGTGACTTTTCTCCTCCTCTGGCCGTCTGCAGTGTCATATAACAGGGTACGGTCCTTCAAATAATCTTTCATTATACGCAGGAGATATGCAGGCAACTGGAAGGTGAATTGAAGAGCTTCAACCATATCTATCCACCTAGCTGAGTTGAAGGCATTCTTCACATCCAAGGTTACCAGAAGTGTTATTTTCCTAGAATAGTGGTTACCTTCCTGGGCTTGATTCGCAGCTTCAACTACTAGGCGTACTGCATCTATTGTACATCGCCCACGGCGGAAGCCAAATTGCCTGTCAGACAGATTTCCCGCGGCTTGAATAGACGACAGTATGCGAGGTTTTAATAGCTTCTCCAGCACTTTTCCCGCAATGTCTAAAATACATAGTGGTCTGAAGGACGATGGCGCGTTCCCGACTGCCTTTCCTTTTTTAATCAGCACTAGTCGAGCCTTTTTCCAACGGGCACTAAAGACACCTGCTCTCAGACAACAGTTGTACATTTCAAGCAGTAGCTGCGGACAAACCTTGAGAGCTAGTTTCATAGCTTCCGCGGGTATCCCTTCAGGGCCTGGAGCCTTCTTATTCCGAAGGGAGCCTACTGCTTCCTTCAGCTCACCTATGGTAAATAGAGGAATGAATTCCGGCTCAAGTACGTCGCCCACATCAATTCGCAAGGGTGAGTAGGGAATAGCTCGTTTACAATATCATCCGTCGTCCGTGCATCCAACGTGGTATTGGACATGGAGCCGAGTTTCTTGGTGACAATTCGGTAGCCTAATCCCCAAGGATCTACGTCTACTTATTTAACTAACAACTGCCACATCAGAGTCTTACGTCTTCTGTTGGCATTTCGAAGGATTCTCTTAGCTGCAAGGTGTTCAGCGGATCTCAAATCAGCCTCTGGTCGATGTCTTGAACGTTGGGCTCTTCTTCTGAGTCGAAGAAAAGTTCTTCGAAGATCAGCTATTTCGTCAGTCCACCAATAAGCTGGACGTCTATTGTTTCGAAGACGCTTCCGGGGCATTGACGCTTCGCAGGCTAGGTGCAAGAGACGCATAGTGACCCCCACCTGTTCCTCAACAGAAACTCTTAGATCTAATTCCTCAACAATGTTACTAGTGCCTGACTGTACTGATTCGAGTACATTGGCAAATTTCTCCTCGTCGATGCGCGATACATTCCAACGTGTTGTCTTCAATGTGTCGTGCCTCTGAGGCCGCTGATCTCGTAAAATCCGGAAGGTGATATATTGGTGATCACTAGCAGTATAATCCTCGATCACTTCCCATTCTACTACCAAGGCTGCCAGACGATCCGACACCAGCGTAATATCTGGTTTAGTCTCCGTATAACCAGGTCGTCTAAATGTCGTTGAGGTCCCTGTATTCACCACGACCAATCCTAATCTGGCTGCCATCTCTAAAATTCGTCGTCCCCTCGAATTTTGATGTGGCATACCCCATTCCAATGCCCTAGCGTTGAAGTTACCGGCAACTACCACAACACCTTCCATCTCACGAACAGTATCTTCCAAATTGTCCAGCTTCCTTTGAAAGTACTGAATATGTTCATTCGGAGTTAAATAGCAACTTACGTACGTAATCCCACCACTCTTAACCCAAACGAACCCTTCTCCGGATCCGTGATCCTCCACATGGATTTTGCTCAGATCCGGTATCCAGATAGCCGCCGTACCTAGGGGATCCGAAAACCAGCCCAGCATGTCCAAGTTTCGATATTGCTCACTGATCAGGAGAATATCTGTTTTCCTTTCAAATTTTAGCTGTATCAAAAGATCATTAGCGATTATGCTTCGTTTCAGGTGTCCTTGTAGGACATTCGTCATTGTGTTTTTTCTTTAATCTTCGCGAGTGCCTCTCGAAACACTGTACAAGAACCTGTTCCAGGGATGTGACTTATGTTTAAGCCCTCCCGATTACAGTCAGAGCACAGCACGCATTTCATGTCTGACGCACATCCTGCGGCTTTATGACCCAGTTGACCACATCTGTAGCAAAGGCCGCTTCTATCCGGGCCATTGCAATTCCTCCTTATATGGCCATAACCCAGACACCGAAAGCAGCGCGTTACCATCGCTCTTCTCCTCACCCTACAGTATATGAAACCGACCTTAATACGGCCAGTCTCCAATAATTTCTCAGCATTCTGATTATCCATTTCCACAATTGCCATTTTCGGCCCTCTACTGTTGGGTTTAGTGACGGATACTTTCAGCTCATCAATAAAACCCTCTATGTCTCGTTTCAGAGCCAATTCGACATCACTTACAGTAGTTACAATATCCATGTCTCGTACCTCCAAGACAGTTCTAGGAGTCAATGTCCTCACCAATCCTGCATGACCAACAGCTTCCCTCAAAGTGCTGCTAAACATTTCTCGACAGTCCTTATCCTTCGTATCAAACTCCAGTAAAACGTCACCGGATCTAGTTTGACGGATCGATCGAATTTCCGGATGGCAGGCCTCTGGCTTCACCTTCTCCCTCAAATTCTTCACAATTTCTGCATAAGTCTTCCCAGCTACTGGTTGGATCAGCACAGCCTTGGGTCGTGATCGTTTATGGGATTTCCGAGTCTTGCTGTCCCGAACTGGTGGTTTCGCCCTTTGTGACGACAGAGAAGCGCTTTCTGACCACGACACAGCGATACCGGAGGACCTCCTCCGTCGGACCGTCGTCCATTCTGACAAATTTTCCTCCTGCTTATCGGAATCTACTAGAGGCGATTGAATTGGGTTATCAGGGCTATCCAATGCCACTATCACCTTCTCATGGCCTAAGGTATGCTCTTCCACTGCAGGCAGAACTCCTTGCTTCTCAAGCCAATTGTCCCTGCACGATATAATGATATCGATGGCTTCCTCTATCTCCGCTATTTCATTTTTCACGTCATTAGATATATTCTTCCGTCTTCCTGTAGCAAGCTTCATCTTTCTGATGACATCAATGCATCTTGTCAAAGCCTTATCAATTGGAGTAGCGTCTGCACTTGTATCCTTCGAGCTACTAATAGAATCCATGATGGCAGATTTCCCAAAAATAAGCTGATGCCGACAGCAAAACACAAATACCGTCGAAAATCTATAGTATAAAAGGATGGTTGCTACGTAGCCTACTCAATGTAGCGGGTCTCTAATGGCCGCTGTCTCCAAGTAGTCCAGACCTACTATCTACCCCCTAACGACGAGACCTATAGGCCTAAGGTTACCACAGAATTACTCTCAACCCAGATGGCCTTGGATTTCACTAGCGCATGAAGTATGAATGTCGTCACTGCAAGTTCTATGATTTCAATAGTCTGTGGCAAAACCTTAACCTAAAATTGACGATACACGACCATTCAACACTCAATAAAGTCCCAGAAGAGAATAGAACTCATGAAACACAATATACGTACCATGAACTGGGACTAACACCAACCTGTTTCGATGCCGAAAGGCTACACACAAATCCAGCTAATTACTAATTCAACGGCAATTCACACGCACGACACACACGACAACCTTATGCCAATCATGGCTGCAACAATAATCAGGCACTAATAATAATAATAATAATAATAATAATAATAAAAAGGAGGTTAGATATCTAGGCTCCTTGAACACTATAGCGCTTTCTAGTAGAGAAATGAGGAACTTTGTGTTGGCGGAAACTCCCGAGATTAATTTTGTCATTATGATCATGGCCTACTGAATTCAAATGGGTTCTTTGACATGCCAACATCGTATGACATGCGTATCGTATTTTTGCCGCCTTTCAAAAATCACTTACCACGGCCAGGAGTGAACCTGAGATCTTGGGGTTAGTAGACAGACACGCTATCCACTCACTCACCGTGGCAAGCCATACGCTAAAAAATAAATAATAATAATAATAATACAAAAAGAATCTTAAAGTATAAGTCACCTGCTATTTGATTGCCCTGGCTTCGAAAGAGAATTATATAATCTGAATTGCCATTTGAATTGCTCCAATAATGAACTAACAAAACCACTTTATCGCTTTTTTAAAATCTTGTTGTTACAATCAGTTTCTAACATTCACACATCACATTTACTCTAATTGGCCTTATACAGTACAACCCTAATAGTGTTCCCCTTGTAATGAAAATTTTAAAATTGTATTGTCTTTTGGGGACGGTAACCTTTCCGTTATTTGGGGTCTATATTTATACAGGTGGTCACACTGTTCTTATGTAAGGTTTACACACTGTTGTGTAACTTAAACTATCTAACCGTCCTTTACTTCTTAACGCAAAATTTTATATCCCACAGAGGCAGATGGGAAAATAAATGTAATCTCGTGCAGTGGCGTTGTCATGGCAACCTCTGATGGCTCTTCCCTCATCAATTTCGCAATTTTTTGTATAATTCCGGAACCATTTTTCTGATCTCTTGGCGTAACGGTGGGTCATATAAAAATTATTTCAGATAAAAGTTTTAGGTAATTAGACGAGTATTGACCATTTGAAATGGTTTTGATATTGTGCCTGTTAAGAGAGATATATTTGTTTCCCTAAGAACCCACTTTTTCCCACCCCTTTGGTGAATGGTTGGTGCTATCATAAAACTTTACGAACATAAATGTTTGGCCCTTGTCCCAAGAATAGTATGAATTTTGAATGGATTTGATATTTCACATATTAAGAGAGTTATGGCGATATGTATTTTTTTCGAAAACGGCCCCGAATGCTCATTCCCTTGGTCCAATTTTGACCATTAACGAACTCTACCGAGATTTTAAAGGGCTATAAAGTTTAATGTCGTCGCCTCCGTAGCGTAGCGGTCAGCATGGTTAGCTGCCGCCCCGGAGGTCCTGGGTTAGATTCCCGGCTCTGCCACGAAATTTGAAAAGTGGTATGAGGACTGGCACGGGGTCTACTCAGCCTCGGGTGGTCCAAATGAGTAGAGGGGGTTCGATTCCCACCTCAGCCATCCTCGAAGTGGTTTTCCGTGGTTTCCCACTTCGTTTTCGGGCAAATGCCGGGATGGTTCGTACTGTAAGGCCACGGCCGCCTCCTTCCCTCTTCCTAGCCTATCCATCCCAATCTTCCATCCATTCCCATCCCTCAAGAGGCCCCTGTTCGCTTTGCAGGTGAGGCCGCCTGGGTGAAGTGCTGATCACACCTCCCCAGTTGTCTCCATCCCGACCAGATGTTCCAAGCTCCAGGACACTGCCCATAGAGGCGGTAGTGGTGAGTTCCCTCGCTGAGTCCGTGGGAACCACCAACCTAGATGGTAAATTGACTTAAAAAAAGTTTAATGTGATTGGTGCAAAATGGCGATATTTATCGTGTCCACAAGAAAGTGATATATTCACATAGTTACGTAAATTATATACAGTGTGGTTCACCCGCCCCTTATTATTGTGTTTTATGAAACCCAACTAACACTGCATTTCTCTTGATGGTCGATATTGCTCTGCCCTCTGACTGTGTGACAGCAATGTAATTGGGTCATGGGACTAGCAAAGAAAAACCTACCTTAAACTTTTCCCCGCTAAATACTATGGCCCATTCTACTAACATATGACTTACTGCTCCTTGAAATAACACACATACACGTAATACGATCGAATGAATAGCTTACGCCACGTGATCTGTAATAGTAGAAAGTTAAATCAACACCATAAACCGTGATAGAAGACTTTGAGATGGACTTAAACGTTTGAGGTGGGACGGCTACAGTATCAACTGCAAGTGCAGCGCGCGTTGTTTGCCATGCATTGCTGGCTGATTCGGTTAAAGCAAGGCCACAGACGGCGGGCGAGAATGGGCAGAATAGTGGTAGGCATACTTTTTTGAATGAAAGCCCACACTCCATTTTAGTAGGGATGTAACTACATAGCCACATTCATTTCCTTGCGATGTATTTTTGTGAAGAGTAGGTTGAATTTTGCTGATTTATAAAGAGAATACGACCGAATTGATAGCTTTTGCCCCGTGACCTGTAATGGCAGAAAATCAAAAAACTGTCATGGATATTAACATAACATATCGACGAGTCACTCCGGAGGTCCAGGTTCGATTCCCAGTTCTGCCAAGAAATTCAATACTGGTCTGAGGGCTGAAATTGGATACACTCAGCTTCGTGAAGCAAATCTGAGAAGAGGTGGGTTCGATTCCCACCTCAGCCACCCTGGAAGAGTTTCTCTGTGGTTTCCGACTTCTGCTCCAGGCTATTGCCGGCTATTGCAGGCTAAGGCCCCGGCCGCCTCCTTCCCCATCCTCACCTTAATTGCTAATACATACATTATACAGACACCGCTATAGACAGGTTATCAGAGGAATTCTACACACACCCAATTACACGGGGCTAAATGAACGCGATGTTCTAGCCCCTCTAATGAAACAAGATTCTGATCGAAGTATACGTATTCCTTAAAATTTCCCGTGGTATTATTTTGTTCGGGGTCTACTCAGCCACGGGTGATCCAAATGAGCATAGAGGGTTCGATTTCCCCTTCAGCCATCCTCGAAGTGGTTTTCCGTGGTTTCCCACTTCGTCTCCAGGCAAATGCCGGGATGCTACCTAACGTAAGGCCACGGCCGCCTCCCTCCCTCCTCCTTGTCTATCCCTCCCAACCTACCCATCCCTCATAAGGCCCCTGTTCGCTTTGCAGGTGAGGCTGCCTGGTCGAGGTGCTCGTCCCACCTCCCCAGTTGTATTCCCGTCCAATGTTTCAAGCTCCAGGACTCTGCCCTGGAGGCGGTAAAGATGCGATCCCTCAGTGAGTCCGAGGGAAAAGCTAACCCTGGAGGGTAAACTGACTAAAAAATTGTATTTTGTCATTAAATTCTAGCAAGAAGAAGAAAAATCTATTTGACGTGTACATATTAAGATATTTCGTGTAATACCGAATCCAAACACTACGTAACGTTCATGGAATCCAACCTGAAAATGCATCTGCTCGCTATATTACTAGTGCCCCATCCTCAATAATTAACTGTGATCTCTTATATCATTTCTGTCGTAAGACATTGGTAAAGTTGTCGATACAGACGATAAAACGTACCGAAAACAAATTATAAATCTTCCCCCTCTACTAATTATCGAACACCGAATCCTTCAATCCGCAGTCCAACGCGTTACCCTTTCAGCCACGGTTGCTTACACTACAGGTGGTGCA
The DNA here is from genome assembly GCA_946902985.2 of Meconema thalassinum. Taxonomy (NCBI): domain Eukaryota; kingdom Metazoa; phylum Arthropoda; class Insecta; order Orthoptera; family Tettigoniidae; genus Meconema; species Meconema thalassinum. The sequence continues at coordinate 191,671,281 of OX336388.2, read as the reverse complement.
GAATACACCACAAGGATAGCAAGTGAGAAGTGGGATGCCACGGGAAACCACTTCCTAGATGATTTAGGTTGGCCTCGAGTAGATGATAGAGATTTGATAATCAATTCTACAAGCATGCCAACACACGTTATTTTGTTTGCACAAAAATAATCCTACCTGCGAGTTAATTCAGCAGGAAATTAAATATTCATAAATAACTGTCGAGTTTCGTTTACTGAACAGAGCGCATTGGACGCTTTTATTCTTTCATGGCCTCCACGAATACGCCACTATGACACTTCCCAGGCAGTGAAATTTAAAATAGGAGGCCTTGGAAGTCAGTGCATGTGCGATGCGATCCTTACCTAATTGGTCAAACAGTCGTAATGAAAATCTCGAGCTCTGATTTTTGGAGAATCTCTATCTTAATGAAACTTGAACTATAAAGAGCCTCTTTAAGATGCAGTTTTCTAGCATATCATATTTATAATTCGGCATGGTCGAACATAATAGTGCATTATGCAACGAGCCTATAATGGCAATAATTAAGACACGATTAACGCTCGTTTTATAATTTCCATACGAGTGTCTTAATTACCATTATAGGCGAGTTGCATACGACTGTTTGTGTTCGACGATAATTATTATAACTATTTTATGTTCGAACATAAATATTCATAAATATCTGCCGAGATTTCGCCAGTTTTATGTACTGAACTGAGCGCATGTGACGCAGAGGATACCTTGTATTCGACCATGGCCTCCTCGATTACCCTACTATGACACTGGGCCAGGCAGTGAAATTTAAATTACAAGGCCTTGGAACTCAGTGAAGGTGCGATGATATCCTTACCTAATTGGTCAAACAACTGTTTCTTGAGCTCTGATTGGTGGGAGAAACTGTTTCATAATGAAAACTTGTACTATAATGAGTCTCATTATAGTACAGTTTTCTGACATATAATAATTACATTTCGACATCGTCGAACATAAAAGTAGTTCCAGTATTATCGAGACTCACTCAGCGGAGTGACCTGACCTTGAGTACACTTTGTGGGGGACGATACTGGCCATACGACAGCTTACGATATCAAACGCAACTGGAACTAATTTTCCCGGCTCTAATACACACCTACTTGTACTAGGTCACATCACAGCACGCATTCACTCACGATGTATTCCCGTGACGAGTAAGTTGATATGATGCTCATTTATGGAGAAACAAGGAAGAACGCATTGCAGTCTCAACGCCTGTATCACGAGCGCTATCCTGACAGAAGACTCCGACTGCCAATTCGTTTCGCAATCTTGAACGAAGAGCGCGGTCAACTGGAACACTTGGAAGGGTATCTCCTGTTAGAGATGCTCGTATAACATCTGGTCCAAATGAAGAAGCTGTTTTGGCCACTGTCCTTAATAATCCTCATATTAGTACACGGACACTTTCACAACAGACCAACATCAGCCGGTCACCTGTCATCTGAATATTGCATAACAATAGATTTCACCCATATCATCTTCTGTTACACCAGCAGCTCCACGAACGTGATTTCGATGCTAGAGTAACATTTTGTTAATGGGCGTTGCACAGTATGACCAATAATGCAGCCTTTTTGTCAAATGTTCTCTTTTCAGACGAATCACGATTTCACAACAATGGCACCGTCAACCGGCATAACAAGCACTATTGGAGCGTGGAGAATCCCCATTGGGTAAGACTGGGCGCATTTCAAGTGCAGTGGGGTGTAAATGTATGGTGTGGGATCTTGGGTGACAATCTAATCGGACCATATCTCTACGACGGCCTTCTTACGGGAGCACGCTACCTTCATTTTCTGCAAAATGAACTCCCACAGTTGCTGGAAAATGTGCCACTGCGCGAGCGATTGCGAATGTGGTGGCAACAGGATGGAGCCCACCTCATGGTTCATTAGTCGTCAGGAACCATCTTCATGATACATATCCAAATAAATGGATAGGAAGAGGAGGACCCGTTCACTGGCCTGCCAGATCACCCGATCTTACGCCACTTGACTGCTTGGGGTCACTTAAAGCAGGTAGTATATGCACAGGAGCCTGAAGATCCTGACCACCTTCGGCAACTAATCACCGAGGCATGCCAAGGTGTTACACCTCAGATGTTACAGCGTGCAAGACTGTCTGTAATACGTCGTGCTGAAATCTGCATCAACCAAGGTGGTCAACATTTCGAACACTTGCTACACTGAATATGCCGAGTACCTTACTTTATTCCTACAGGGGGGTGTGGTGGCGCAGTGGTCAAGCTCTTTGACTCTCACCAATGCCATGTCCTGTGGTTCGAATTCACGTAAAATGGAGATCCCGTGGCTTATGATCGCGAGATTAACGGTCACGCTAAACTACAAGCTTTCTTACTTTTCTTCCTACATACCATTATGTCATCGTCTAACTTGCCAATGTAAGCATCGAATAAAAACGGTCCTTTTCAGGACCAAATAAAAATTCATTCATTGGAACAGGTAGATATGTGTCCGTAGTGCGGCTACTGTAAACGGCATTAAGCGAAAAACAAAAACAAAAAACAAAAAAAACTTATTTGCCTTAGTATCGAACCTGCTACATTGCAGGATTGCTGACGTTACAGCAGAGAAGCACGATTTAACCATCTTAGCTACCGTGAGCCGTGGTGGGATATTGTCACGTATTGAGTCTATTTGAAGTCCTCATAGACAGTTCGTCTTTCGTGCAGTGTTGTTCGGATGTGTCGATTTACACATTCGTTATAGTTGATGGCATTGAAATAACACTGCTGCCAATGATTTCGACTATATTCGCGAACATGAACTCAACCGTAAAGTTGTACTAGGCCGTAAAGTGACAAGTACTAATATTTTTAGGACGACTATGATATACGCGTTAGTTGGGTTGCCTTCCTCCAGAAAAAATAAGGGACTGGTGGACCACACTGTATACACATATAGATAGATACATAAATAAACTTTTGAACTGACGGTGCTTTTGGGATCTAGGAGATGTAAAACGCGAAGATGTGTCGACATTTTCCGGAAGTGAGAACATAGTGCTCATTGCAATAGTTAGCTTTCTAATGAAATCTACCTAACAAAACAATGCAATTATAATTAAAACAAAGGAGTAGATTATTTGAGCTCCCGTCCATCCATTGTGCAAGGCCGATGACTTGAGAGGAACACTGCTCTGAGCGTTGCCATGGAAACGCCGTGACGTAGCTCGCCTCGGCAACTGTTTGGGCTGCCCTGTGCTGCTGGTTGCATCGATCTGTTTGAAACAGGTCAGCTGTCTTCCCCTGCACGCAACAAGTTCATTCGATGTCTTAATGCTGTTGTGTTCTTGGGTATGATAACCTGTGCCATTGTGTATTGATGTATTTGTGTAGGTTCCATCCCGGCATTAGAATTTCTAGGATGGGTGAGGTAGCAAGCGACCTCACCTCTTGCCAGAGCCCGGACAGCACGCGGTCTCATACAGTGCTGATAAGCTATAATAATGTGATGATGATATTGTTGTTTTAAAGGGCCTAACATCTAGGTTATCGGCCCCTAATGGTTGGGTGATCATGAAGATGATAATGAAATGGTAATTATAACTAAAACTAACTATCAACTTATATACTAGAAGAAGAAATGGAAAACAAAAGGAGAATAAGGAAAATAAAGGACAGGAGGAAAAGAAATGCCCTCAACCCTCCAAGAATGCGGATTGAGGAACTTGGAAGGAAGGAGAGCCATGAAAGGCAGATAGGAAAGTGAAAGAGGAGAGGGTCCGCCCCAGAGGTAATGGATAAAAGAGGGGAAACCGGACCCAGCTCAGGAATCCCTCGGGGTCGCCAAATCTCGAACTCACCAGCCGTGAGCCCCTGAGGGTGTAGCAATATCTAGGGTGCACCAGAAGTGGTGGGGATACATACACTCTGCCTCCTTGAGGGCCTTGAGCAGAAGGCAGGAGATAACATGAAAAGAAAAAGTAGGCTGACCCCTCGAAGAAGGAGGGTATCCGAAAAGATGAGACAAGGGCCAATTAAGGCGGGAAAGGAAGAGACTCCCTAGGCCTCGGATAACCTAATACTGTTGGGGTCGGAAGAGAACAAGAGTTGACCAAGTGAGGTCGACGGGAAAGAAGACGGAGAGGAGCCCTGCACAAGTAAGTGGAAGCAATGCCGGACTCAGCTGGGGTCCCGTGGTCGCCAACCCACGTCCCACTAGATATGAGCCCCTGGGGGAATGCCGATAAGCGATGTTCGGTTAATCGACAAATTGAATGATTTGAAATTAATCCTAAACGATCAATCGATTGATCGACTAACAAAAGAATCGATTAATTAATAACTAGACACGAGATGAAAACAGAAGTTAAATGGCAGGTCATCGCTTAAGTTGAGTTACGCTTATAGAATTCGATAAAAGTTACTTTTTGCCTAAATATACAAAGTGTCCTTCCTTTCCTCTCAGAGGCTCACATCTAGTGGGACGTGGGTTGGCGACCACGGGACCCCAGCTGAGTCCGGTATTGCTTCCACTTAGTTATGCCGGGCTCCTCTCCGTCTTCTTTCCTGTCGACCTCACTTGGTCAACTCTTGTTCTCTTCCGACCCCGACGGTATTAGGGTATCCGAGGTCTAGGGAGTGTCTTCCTTTCCCGCCTTAATTGGCCCTTGTCTCATATTTCCAGATCCCTCCTTCTTCTATGAATCAGCCTTCTTTTTCTTTTCATTATATTTCCTTTTCTCTTCACCATTCCAGCTGTTGTGTGAATTGTCTCCCCGTGTATCTAAATTCCATTTTGTGAATATTTTGTAGGTATTTCCAACCTCAATTGCATTTTTTAAAGACTGGCAATCTAAATCTTCGAATGTAGGGGCGGCATTTTTGTGAGCAATCCGAATTTCAATTGCATTTAGCAAGTTTTTTCAATCTCCGTTAGTTTCCGTTATGGTTTCTATCTCATTGTCATTTCCGCTATCACCCAGACCATTAGGGGCCGATTGCCTAGATGTTAGGCCCCTTATAACAATAATATCATCATCATCATCATCATCATCATCATCATCATCATCATGTCCTTCCTTGTCTACTGTATGTTAACAATAAGAGTCAGTAACAGTGGAAGGACAAACATCAATCAAATTGGGAAGGAATTCGAAAAAAAAACCTTTGAATTCTTGTTTACGCAACTGGTGAGATTAAAGGGATTAAAGAGAAGAGCCGGGGGAAATTGAGCGCCGGTGTGACTTTGTTGCACGATAACGCAACACCTCACAAGGAACGCCAAACGAGCGAACTGCTGCAGCGTTTCAAGTGGGAGGTCTGGCAACATCCCCCCTACAGTCCCAACCTAGCGCCATGTGACTTTCATCTGTTCGGTAAGCTCAAAACGGAGCTCGGTGGTCGACGTTTCCAGACCGATGAGGAGGTGAAGGCCGCAGTCTCCGTGTGGTTGCAGAACGCTGGAGGAACTTTCTATGCATCCGGCATCGGCAAGTTGGTTGTGCGTTCGCAGAAATGTTTGGAGTCTCTTGGAAACTATGTGGAAAAGTGACGTTACATTGTATGTCGTTGTAGGCATGTTGCTGTTGTATAGGTGGTGTAATAAATGGCCAAAACTGGGAAGTGCAACCTATTTTTTGATCTGCCCTCGTAGTTGGCTGAAAAACGTGGACTCTAACGTGTAATTGTGTCTTATGTCTATTGTAAGTACTCACCATACGATGAAATAAATTAAATACATTTCGCTGAGGACGGGAGTTGAGGAACAAGTTATTATAAACGCTGACTGGAGATATCCGCCCCCTCAAGTTGTGCATATCTAGTTTCTCATTATAAATCTCTCTCCATCTTCATTCCGGAGTTAAAGTTGAGATTGGAAATGGATTGGTTTCTCCGTCTCATCAACGATCGCTGATAACACAATAGGACATCGTCCGCGCTTTATTAGCCTACAGACCGATCATTTTACTGGTAAGACAATCCTAGTTGAAATATTTCATTCTCCAACGCATCTGGCAACCTCGCTGGGCAGGGCAGGAATTTGTAACATAATTAATGATAATAATGTATTATCATTAACGAGAGTATTAACGTTTTCCAGGGCATTCTCATTAGACCGAGTAGTGATTACAGGGCGTGGCGAGAATGAAAAATCGCCTTTAATAGTGGAAGATATCCAGAATACAATAACGTACACCATATTAGAATGTTATTGACTTGGCCAACACAATAGGCTATGTTACATTGCTCGACAAACACGGGGGAAAAGACCAAGGAGGTTAAGAGATAACGTAACAAGACAGGAAATACCTTTCAGTTCAAAGCAGGCAGCTGCGTGAAAACACATCGCTCAAACAGCTAAGTGGACAATCCACAATACCCTGACCATTTAATAACAATCACATAATCACACTAAGCAAGCTAACTTGAAGGCCAATCACCACTATCAGTATCTCAACAAAAAATCACATGTCTTGACAAGTTGTGCTCGTACAATTACTACTGCAACTAAATAAGTGTACACATTGTCAATACCATAACCCATACTTGTAGACATAGATTTAATAGCCCAAGTGTAGACTAAAATATCTGATGATGATCTCTTGACGATCGAAAGTGATCATCTAAGTTTATTTATTAATCTCAAGGATTTTTTTCAGGATTAGGGAATAACCCATTACAATTGTGTACAATCGTGTTGACCGACTGAAAAACATAAATTTCGATAGTTATTATTCTGGTATCAAAAACATACACAGTTATTATACTGCTCAAAAAAATTAAAGCACCACTTTTTTCAATGGCCACCAAATTTGGAAAGTTGACTCAACAAGGTCGAAATTTCAGTATGACGTTTGCCCCGACGCCTACCAAGCACATGCTTCAGCACAACTCCCCAACTTGTGTAGTTTCGGGATAGCGCTCCCAAAACCAGCCCATTTTTGAAAACCGTAAATTGAAGTTTGCGAAAAACGCTGTAGGACTTGTCGCAGGTTGCCAAAGCAGTCGAAAATGAATGAGTCTTGCTCTTAAGGTTCCACGAACACGTTGAAATCGTTACATTTGACGTTTGGGCATTTTCAACCCCCTTCATCATCCCCTAAACATGGACTACCATTGGGGGCGCCTGAGAAGGTACCGGATGTGTTTAACCACCTGAAAACCTGCACACCGTCCTCAGTTGCTGATTGCAGTAAGTTCTTAAGGCCTCCGGCAATGTTCACCCCTCCTAACACCCTCAACTGGCAAGGGACCAAACCACCCCGTCTTGATTCACCCCTAAGGAAGGTTTAAATCGAGATTTTTATCAGTGCTGCTAATGGGGGGGTCTTCCCCTAACGTTTCAAAAGAGGACCTGCGCCTGTGTCGCCACCCCTTCCCCTGCATCCCCCGTTTGTATGATTTTTCGAATCAGGCCCTTTTTAAGGGCTGAAATGAGGTCTTAATCGCTGAAAGGGCTGTAAAGGTCCTTAGAAGTAGTGGTGACACGAAATCAACCCCTTCCTTTGTTTGATTGACATTCCATCCCCCAAAGTTGACATTTTTGCACCCTCAACCCTCCCTGTCTGGACGCGTAACGCGTCATGGCAGAGTTTTCAGAGTTGGATCAAAATGAAGCTTATGGCCTGAAATGGAGCCCAAAACAGCAGGTTGGATGGAAATTCATCGGTAGGGTGAGAAACGGGACCAAAAAGTTTTCAAAAAAGTTAACAGCCTCTAGTAAGTACACCAATGCATAGGCAACCCACATCACGTCAATTTTCTCCCATTGCCAAACTTTGTAACCTATTGCCGATCATAGGCAACCCACGCGCACGGACGTGATGTGGGTTGCCTATGCATGGGCGTACTTACTGTAGGCTGTACACTTTTTTGAAAAATTTTGGTCCCGTTTCCCAACCTACCGATGAATTTCTATCCGGCCTGCTGTTTTGGGCTCCATTGCAGGCCATAAGCTTCATTTTCATCCAACTCTGAAAACTCTGCCATGACGCATTACGCGTCCAGACAGGGAGGGTTGGGGGTGCAAACATTTCGAATTTGGGGGACGGAATGTCAATCATCGATCGGAAGGGGTTGATTTCGTGTCACCACTACTTCTAAGGACCTTTAAAGCCCTTTCAGCGATTAAGACGTCGTTTCAGCCCTTAAAAAGGGCCCGATTCGAAAAATCATACAAACGGGGGTTGCAGGGGAAGGGGTGGTGACAAAGGCACAGTTCCTTTTTTGAAACGTTAGGGGAAGACCCCCCATTAGCAGCACTGATAAACATCTCGATTAAAACCTTCCTTAGGGGTGAATCGAGAAGGGGTGGTTTGGTCCCATGCCAGTTGAGGGTGTTAGGGGGTGTGGACATTACCGGAGGCCTTAAGAACTTACTGCAATCAGCAACTGAGGACGGTGTACAGGTTTTCAGGTGGTTAAACACACCCGGTACCTTCTCAGGCGCCCCCAATGGTAGTCCATGTTTAGGGGATGATGAAGGGGGTTGAAAATGCCCAAACGTCAAATGTAACGATTTCAACGTGTTTATGGAACCTTTAAGAGCAAGACTCATTCATTTTCGACTGCTTTGGCAACCTGCGACAAGTCCTGCAGCGTTTTTCGCAAACTTCAATTTGCGGTTTTCGAAAATGGGCTGGTTTTCGGGGTGCTACCCCGAAACTACTCAAGTTGGGGAGTTGTGCTGAAGCATATGCTTGGTAGGCGTCAGGACAAACGTCATACTGAGATTTCGAGCTTGTAGGTCAACTTTTCAAAATTTGGTGGCCTTTGAAAAAAGTGGTGCTTTAATTTTTTTGAGCAGTATATTTAAATCACTCATAATGGTTCCGTATTGATGTGCTTAAATTGTTTTTAATAAAATTTATACAACCGCCTGAATCAATACTTTAATGAAAATAATTACCCTGGGGAACAGCTAATTTTTGGTCCCTGAATTCAAAAATGTTAGCAGTTTTTCTCTATCACGTCAAGTTTTTAAACTACAGGATACTCTCTCTTTACCCTATAAGTCATACAAACTGGGCATGCAAAGGAAAATAAAGTGGGTACTAACCAAACGTATTAGAATATTAGAATATTTTATTCATTCATTCAAAGGTTATTATATAAAAGTTAAATTGTGTTCATACAAATAATTTTTTAAAAAAGATATTAGGGTACAAATTTTTGCTTATAACTTTTCCTACAATGTTGAATCTGGGGACATTCTCGCTTGACAAAGCTCTAACAAATTGCTTCATGAGACCTAGTTTTATATGCAAAGGCGGAAATATAATGTTTTTTCTGTCGACAAGTGGCTGACTTACAATGTTTGGATCTCCAGGTTTCAGGTCAGATCTTGGCGGCCACTTTGACTGCACCCAATGCTTCTCACGAGCTCTGCTGTCCCACATACACAGAAAACACGGATGCTTGGTATATCCGCGTTGCTGGCCAAGAAGGAAAGAGACCATTTTAAGGTCAACACAGATGATCCATTGGTGCAAGTTATATTGCAACATGTCAATGACCTTCTTTATGTCTTCGTATTCTTCATGCAAGGAAACTGAATGGCCTGTTGGGACTGAACCGTATAAATTTCCATTGTGGAGGAGAACACACTTCAAGCTACGTTTTGAGCTATCTATAAACAATCGCCATTCGGTTGCGTTAGAGTCTGAAATTCCCAATTCTTTCATTAAACCAGGTACGTTGTGGCAATACACAAATCCATCAGCATCGCATGCGCAACAACTGTAGAAAAAAACAACTTGATGTGATAGGAAAGAACTAATTACAGTTTTGGAATCAGCATGCCAATTTACCTCTAAAACAGCCTAAAAATTGAAGTCAACAGAATTTAAGTTACAAATTGTTCCCCTGTGTTATTAATAAAGTTGTTCTTGGTACATGTTTCAGGGATTAATTAACAATTTGTATCCCCTTCATCGCTTTATCATAGTTTCATTATGTTAATGGTTTACAATTGGCTGATGAAGGGGATACAAATTGTTAACTAATCCCTGAAACATGTACCAAGAACAACTTTATTAATCATTCTTTTCATTAAAGTATTGATTCAGGCGGTTGTATAAATCTTATTAAAAACTATTTTTACACATTTATATTATTTTCACCAAAACTTGGACACTTGCAATGTTTTTTTCTGTTGCTTTATGAAGATCGTCTTCTGCACGGTCACATTGAACATTATTTTGATCATCTAGCCAAATTATCCTTTGATGTGCCAACTCCAGATCTCAGTCCATTTAGGGACTCTTTTCCCAACCAGTACAGGGGGGAAGATAGGTCGTAGCCCTCCACAGTTGCAACCTAGCTGTTTCAGCAGTGGTTCTAAGTTCCTTCATTGCGGGTGCGGTTCTTGCCCATTCAGAGGATGGGTTCTTTCCTGCTCCACTGTCTTTCTTTCCCTGTGCGCAGCTATTTCCCTTCGAGCAGAAGGTGGTAAAGCCATTCAACTGGAGTGGATTTCAAGCAAGCTAATAATAATGCAGGTGTCGTTGAGAATTAGCAAACAGGACAGGGAAACTGTGGTCCGGCTAGTTTCCGCACAAGATTGTTCCTAGTGAAATAATTATTTCGATAATAATAACTAGGGCCCGGATGTTTAAGACCTAAAGAAGCCCGAATATGCAAGCAAATATGACCGTAAAAATGACGAAGTATGACCTGAAAATGACTGATTTAAATATGGCCGGGGTTTTACTGTAATTACAAATCCAAGCGACAATCGCTTCGAGATTAAATGGTTAACTAAATTCTTTAGTCCTATTTACATATTAATTTTCTAAATATACATGTTTATTGTATGTTGGGGGCCATGATAAGATCTTGGAATGTGGTGCTGTCACGGATTTGTCATTTAATAATAATAATAATTATTATTATTATTATTTGATGTTGTATTATGTTGTTTTAAGGGATCATCGTGTGTTTACACAGCTTTTTAATTGTGTTACCAGTGTCAGTTCCTGTTATCTCATGAATCTGTGCTCTCATTATGCTAGTGCACTCAAATGCACCATTAAGTATGTTTGTGTGTCCTAAATTGCAGACATGTTTGTTTATCTTGCGTTGATTTGATATTTCGTAATTCTTTGTATCCATTGAGGAAGAGCACACGGGCCTCCGCCGCCTTCTATATCATGCCCAAGACAACCCGCACGTTTGTGTGAGGTGACAGATCTTTATAGTTGTCAATCAACGTTTACGATTTTAGGTTATGTATACATTCTTCCCCTTGTAATAGCTGGTGATCCCTACCTTTTGAATTAATATCAATTTTATATGATCCTTTTTTTTTAAATATATATACCCGGACTAATAGGTATGGGTGAGGGTAGGTGAGACTCTATGAGCCGTGGAGACGGCAAATCGCCTATAAGAAGGTCACTTTGATAACAAACCGGGTGGCTCAGCACCTAAGATGGCAGCTCCATCACTGAGCTCGGGCTCGGAAGGCTGATAACCTACCAGTCTTAAATTACACGATCAAATAAAAAGGCAAAAGAAAATATCGGACGGATCAAATATGGTTGACGACAATGGATTGATTAAGGGAATGTTTGGTTTGTAATATTGTATACCGTATTTTAAGTGTTTGTTATGTTTCTTTGTTTTCTCTCAAGGGCCTTAATGGCCTGTTATGTACAATAAATGATGATGATGATGATGATGATGATGAAATATACATTTTTAAATTGTTATTTACAGTCTATTTCTGTAAACACTACAGTGTGGTCACAAAGTCCCGTTACCCCTGTCTAGTAAACGTGTCTTTGTGTATTTGTTTCAGACAGTATGCAGTAAACAATAGCTGATACGTCTGCCTTTACTATTGGACAACGTATTATAATGAGTTGTTGGGTGCACGACAGAACTCACATCGATGAGATCCGTTCTGACTTTCGCCAGAGGTTTCGACTTGATCCTTCTCCGGAACATTGCTGAGGCGTAACTCTTTTCCACAGGTGATGGAAATGATCGGAAACAAACTGACGAACCTTCCAGAAAGACGAAGCATTCAGGCTTTCTCGAGAATTGCGTGAAGAGATCGAAGGCAATCTCCAGAATTGTTCATATCCCTGTCGATCATGCGGAAAAATCTGGATCACGATTAAAACTCAGAAATTCTTCTAGGTTTGTGCCGTGTCTTGTGTGGGGTTTCGCCTAGGACACCAAGCTGGTTCATCGTCGGGCTCTTAGTGTCCCCGCCCGGACCCCCACAGGAGTAACGAACTGCGCGCCACCTCCCTTTATATTAGGTGCAACTGCACCACTTGACTGCGAGAACTAAAAGCTCAATCAGCCTTAACCTCCCTATGAAGGCTTGCCGTGAAAGCCAATATACCATGTTTTTGGATCACGAATGTTGCGGAGGAGGATCCCGTCGAATACGCTGTCTTAAGTCAGAATGGGTCTCTTCAATAGTCTTTCCTGTGTGAGTTCTGCCGTGCACACAACAACTTGTTATAACACGCTGTTCAATACTGTAAGTAGACCTATCAGTCATACTGTCTGAAACAGATATACAAAAACACATTTAGTATGATATATATATAGGGGTAAGGGGACTTTGTGGCCACCCTGTAGTTCCCGTTCGGTGAGTTGAGGATGATTGCACACCTACAGCTGCCGTCAAACTACCCAAATATGACGTTCTTACAAAAAAAAAAAAAAAAAAAAGGTCAAAATATGACCTCGTGGTAACAATTGTTCGAAATATGCATTTATATAACGAATAAAACCACTGTATTGTGACGATAATCACTTGATTCGCATCAGAAACCAATCGGACGTAAAAATAGAGGCAAAGAAAAAAATATGATTTTTCCCAAACATCCGAGTCCTAATAACAATGTTATTGGTTATACGTCCCTATTGACTACTGAGGCTAGTAGAGACGGGTGATACCGAGCTCCGCTAATGAGTTCTCTCCACGGGGGTCAATTAGGAAAATTCTAACAGGGGAAGTTGCCTGAGGCGTGTTTTACTGCCCCGCACTCCAAAGTGAACCTGGTAGTAAATATTGTCGGAATGTGTCAACCTGCGCTGATCTTCTCTTACTCTTGTTATCTCAAACACGTATTTCGTACAACTCATTAGAAATTTTAGGCGTTATTCCAGATTTGCCTTTAAAGTTCAAGTGCAATAATTTTCTTTGTGTTTCCGAGTTACTATACAGCTGATCAATATGCACATTTTAATTTGTATGTTGTAGCTTCCTAAAATGTTATCGTATGAAAGTTATTACCTGCACTATGAGCATTACAACGATATCGTGGGAACCAAATGCTTATATGTATTCTGCTGCAGACAAAAGCTTTACTTCCACTGACAGTTCGTGGAGTTAACGTTAACAATTTGTAAAACAATTTGTAAATAAATGGGCAGAACATACCTTGTTTGAACACCTCCTCGTTTGCCCCGTTTTGACAACTCTCACTTAAGAAATTTATATTTTCCTATAATTCTCAATTCTCCACCTCTTTGACTGTACGTGGATAACATGTTAGCTGCACTGATTATATCTACGAAAACTCCATGGGGTCCAGCTGTCAGTCAACTCATGGCTTAACCAATATTTCAGGGGAGGTAGCCTACCCCCACTCTGTTCCCAAACCCATTAGGGTGAGCTGATAGGACTGATGGGGGTTAACCTAATTAGCGGAGTTCGACCATACCGGTAGAGACGCCGGGGTGGAGGAATTTGCCCCGAAGGGGATGTTTAACGTGCCAGTAAATATAGTGAACCGGCGCCCTCGTATTTACGCTCCCTCAAATGCCAACTGGGACCTGTTCCACAAATGAACTTAGCAACTTTTCACCTTGCACTTTGCATTTTTTAGTTCAGATTTTGTTCCACCATCACTTTTCAGATTTGTCTTGCAAAGTGAAAAGTGAAAAGTTAGGAATCTTTTCACTTTTGAAGCCTGTTATGTTCCTCCATTGGTGCAGAAATGCAAAGTGCAAAGGAATGAAGTGAAAAGTTTTCAGAAATCTTTGCAAAGAGACGATTCCCTTTTCATCTGTTAATGAACAAGTCTCTACACTAGTTTCTCGGCGCAGAATTTGGTTTAGTGTTATAAATATGTTACGTCGAGAGCTTTTGTTATCATCAAGTGAGGATAGTGATGAAGAATCCAACAAGAGGACGTACAAAGACATAATACATAATACATAATAAATACATCAATAAATACATACATAAACACATCAATAAATACATCAATACATACATACATAAACACATCAATAAATACATCAATAAATACATCAATAAATACATACATAAACACATCAATAAATACATAATAAACACATCAATAAATACATAATAAATACATCAATAAATACATCAATACATACATACATACATACACAAACACATCAATAAATACATAATAAATACATCAATAAACACATCAATAAACACATCAATAAATACATAATACAGCAATAAATACATCAATAAATACATAATAAATACATCAATAAATACATACATAAACACATCAATAAATACATAATAAATACATAAATACTTAAATTGTACTTAGGAGTGGGTTTGTGTGATCTATATGATAACCTGTGTCATTGTGATGGCTGTACGGTTCTGTGTGATTATTTAATTTTGTACTTGAGGCTACTTCAGGATAGTATTTTGATAGGAGGCTATGCTCACCGGCTCTCTCCCCCTCCCTCACAGAGCGGTGACACCATCCCTTTAATGGATTCCTGGCAGCAATAAAGCGGGATCGAACTCTGCCATTTGAAGCTTCGCCAGATCGACGCTCTTCACACGATGCTTGTGACGTCACGCTCGTTGTCCCGAGATACCACCGCGACCGGGTCGATGGCCAAAGTCAACCCATAACAACAAGCACGAGACTGGGGTATCGGATTAAGGATGATTGGAGTTGTGGAACTGTCCCAAAATACACATCAATTACATGATGAAGGAAAGTCAAATCTATCATAAATAATCAAGATTTTAAGATAAAGACTGCCCTTGAATTATAATGATCAAATACCCCTGTAGGTAGGACATAATGCTGGGCGACTAACAAAAATACCTTCCTGGAATAAATCGTTCCCTCAAGAAGTCCTATCTGGTACAAAAATCGCGAAAAGGCAAAGCTAAGGAATGGTACAAAATAAATCCCTAATCAAATGTTAATGTGGATCAAAAATGAAATACATCACATTGCTCCTGCTCGCGGCAGCAGATGGCGCTCAATAGGATCTAACACAACTCAAAATATAAATATCTAGGTTATGTTGGTACATTTGAATAATTAAATTCTTGCTCTAATTTCCCTGAAAATTTAACCTCAGCTGCACAACTAATTCTAGGTAATATTTACAAATAATACTATTTTCTGGGTGTGTTGTCATATGAAACAGTCAAAAGCTGTACGCAATGAATGGAATAAATTCGGTTTGTGTGTTTGTCAACAAGGAGTGTGTCACGCCAGATAATCATGCACTCCATATTCCAGCAGCTGGCGGATCGCTTTCTGTCTAATATGGAAACCTGTAATATCTCAAAAAGTACTCGTCGGATTTGCAAAATAAGCGCATCACTGAACTTTTCATTTGATTCTTAGATGTTCTAGTGGGTGAAATTAGTATAGTCCCATTAAAAAAAATAAACAAATGTGCTCCCGGTTTCTCGGTTGCAACGTATGTGCTGGGGACGAAATGGACCGTGCTGTATGAGCCCCTTAATACAATTTAAGAATTTTAAAACTGAATGTCGATATCTTAAATGTTTTCGCAGATATTAGAGGTGGCCCTAATAACCCTGTGCTTCATGAAGTAAGCTGAACGTGTTGTATTTTAGGCTCAAACTGTGTTTAGTGAGATTCTTTTGGTGGAACGGGGCCGCAGGGACGCGCGGAGGCGAGCTAACCAGGGTCATTAAACTTTCATCAACGAGGGTGTGAAGTGTCAGCTCACAGATAAGAAGGTAACATAAACAACAGCTTCTTACAAGATTTAATTAAAGATGCATCATCATCATCATCATCATCATCATCATCATCATCATCATCATCATCAAAAGGCTGGGCCTTGTCGCTGCAAACACATTTGCCTCTCACTTGCTGAACATATTAAGTCAGCAGACTGTTTAAATTGAAGTACAGTGAAACCTCTCTAAAAGACCATCCCTATTAAAAGACCACCCCTGTTAAAGACCGATTTTTCTTGGAACCGATTTAAAACCTCATAAGGTCAATGTATTACCTCTATTTAAGGACCACCCCTCTCCCCGACCAAAGACCAGGCATTTTCTCAGTCTGACCTCTTTAAAAGACCACTTCTCGTCTGCCTTCCCATTGGAGATGGTGATGAGGGTGATGATGTAAACAATGGTTCTGTCGGCACAGAACTACATCAGCATACAATGTCATTAGAACAAGTGTTATGTAACGTATAAAAATACAAAGAATGGCTCTCCTAGAAGATTGTTCGAACCCAGAACAAATTAATGCACTTTCGAACTCACTCAGAGAAAGTGAAATTGTAAAAAAAAAAAAAAAAAAAGTGCTAATCTGAAACAGAGATCAATTCGTGAGTTTTTTAAATGACAGAGCTCAGAAAATAACTAATTGTAATTAATTTGTAGTAAATGTGAACCAATGCAGATAAATTGTAATCAAGTATGTGTTCCAACTGTACTTGATTAATAATTTAGTACCGTGTAAAATTATTTTTAATGCGTACCCCTGTTAAGAGACCAACCCTCTAAAAGACCAGTTTTCCATGGAACCGTCTCTGGTCTCTTAATAGAGGTTTCACTGTACATGCATCACAGAATCCAGATGAGCCTTTCCCGGTCTTCCTCTTCCTTTCCTCCCCAAAACTTTTCCTTCCAGTATGGTGGTCAGGAACTCATTAAGACGTAGTGTGTGGCCAACGAATTTTGCTTTCCTCCCTTATCAATTTCCTTGTTTCGTCTACTTCCTTGAGGACCCATTCGTTAGTCTTTTTCTCCGTCCAGCTTAATTTCAGCATCCTTCTCCACATCCACATTTCCGCTGCTTCCAGGAGTTGTATGTCCTGTTTCCTTAGAATCCAAGTTTCGCATCTGTATAACAAAACACTCCAGACAAATGTTTTGATGAACGATTTTCCAGTTTTAATGCTAATGTGCCTGTCTGTTAGAAGCTGTCTCTTATTGCTGAAGGCCTGTTTAGCGAGGGTAATTCTCCTTTTGATTTCTGAGGTGCACCTATTATCGTCAGTGACAATGCTTCCTAAGTTGCAGAACTGACTGCACTGTTGAATGGTTTCACCATTATTCTCGATGTGTGTTTGGATAAGAAGCACAGATGTTTATTTTATTTCTTGGGAATCTGTATGACCTCACGCCACCAGTTAAAGGTTAGAAGTTAGCTTTTCACAGAAGATGCTGAAAATTTTCTCCTTCATCTGACAGACAGTAATTTTGGAAGCTACATCGTTACATTATGTAGCTGAGTGTTTACTGTAATTAATCGAAGCACAGACATAAGTCCGTTTGATGTTTAATTGTAGGGTAATTTAAAATGCAAAGTGTACACATCAATTGCCCGCACTCTAGTGGAGCTAGAGAACAATATACGGCAGCAGATATCCCTCACAACAGAAGGGAATCACAACGTGTAAGCGGTACAACGTCTGCCTGTCTGCTGAAGAAGAACACTCTCAGCATCTTCTGTGAAAAGGTACGTTCTTTAATCATGATTTTCTGGTGAATTTACCATTAATTAATGTACTCTGTTACGGTTTCCACCTGCGCGCAATCCGTGGCCCGAGATCGGTTGGCTGGTCTGCTCCAACAAAAGAATCTCCTTGTATTTATTCCGCATGAGATGCTCGGTGACCACATAGTGTGAGTTTGAGAGACAACGAAATATACATTCAGTCAATAAAATTCTTGGCGGCTTTGGTGGCGCAGTCGGTAGCATGCTGAGATTCTATGCCCAAAAGATCGCGGGTTCAAATCCGACCGAAGTCGTCGGATTTTTTAAGAGCGTTAAAAATCCCTCAGTATGCCTTCCTTCGGAGGGGAAGTAAAGTCGGCGGTCCCATGTCATAGATTTATAGCATGTTAAAGAACCTTCCTCTAATTACACCTGTGTGAAGCTAAATTGTATAGGTTAAGAATGTAAACAACGCTCTTAGGTCCCTACGTTCGTTGCCAAGAGCCGACTGCGGTGACGTCTGGTAGCTAAGTTCTGAACTAGTAGTCGTTGACGGTGGCGTTTGGCAGCAAAAGAAGGAACTGCTTGAAAATTGATCGTCTGCAGTCCTTACTTGAATTAAAACAGATACACACACTAGTACAGTCATCACAATTAACACCGGGTATCAGACAGATTCTACACACATCCAAAGTACACAGGGCTACATGACCGCGTTGTCGCAGCCCCTAAACTTAAGAACCAACCGACCAATAAAAGTCTTCGTGGTTCGTTGAGGCCCCTTGGTCCACGTGGTTCCTAACTTAGCCCAGTATTCCTTCATCTTTCATATTGTGCCGTCTAATGAAACGACCAGCGATGCTACCTTTTTGAGCCGTCTGGTTTTTCGCAGATGTTGTCGCAGTGGGAGTGTGTACCAATTAGCATGGCGCTGGGCCCATGAAACCAGACTAAGGTTATGAAAGTATTAGAGGCGGCGGATGGAACGTACATTCACTGCGTTGTGAATGCAAGTTCTATTCGAATGCGCTAATCATAAGAACCCTGGGCCTAGCTTAGCTTAGCCTAATTGCCTAAGAAATAAAGAGCTGAACAATTAGTAAATAAGGTACAAAACAAAAGTTTGGTGCTTTTCAGTCGGTCAACACGAATGTACCCAAATAGAGCTGGGTTATGCCCTGATCCTGAAATAAATTACATAAGATTAATAAATACACTAGGATGACCAGTTTCGATCGTCAAGCGATCATCATCAGATCCATTACACTTAGGCTATAACATCTATGTTTGAGAATACAGGTGAAAAATATATACAATATGTACAATTATTTAGTTGCAGTGTTGGTAATGCAACAGATTTGGCAAAGTCACACAAATATACATGGCACTGACCTCTGGAAGAACATAGCAACTAAAGGGGAGGAAGGGGAAAACCAGTTCCACCCAGCGAACACTCGGGGTTAGTCGACTACAACTGGTGTCTATGGCAACACGTCAACTGCTTCAAGTTCCCGTTAAAGAGACAACTCGATAAGTATAAGCTTGCATTATTTCAGTATAACCATAGTTGATTTTGTAAAACCATATAATCACCCCTAGCAGACAAATTCCGGATTTTCATCACTATTTTAGAAGTTTACCTAACATTAGATATACCACATTTAATATACACCGACTGTTGCATTACCAACACTGCAACTAAATAATTGTACATATTGTATATATTTTTCACCTGTATTCTCAAACATAGATGTTATAGCCTAAGTGTAATGGATCTGATGATGATCGCTTGACGATCGAAACTGGTCATCCTAGTGTATTTATTAATCTTATGTAATTTATTTCAGGATCAGGGCATAACCCAGCTCTATTTGGGTACATTCGTGTTGACCGACTGAAAAGCACCAAACTTTTGTTTACTTAGCAACACTGAAAAATGGCTTCAAACCTCACAATAAATAAGGTACGCAAACGCCACATTTAGATAGAGGAACGGTAATGTATTCACCAAGGAAATAGTCCTAAGGAATGACGAGGAATCTTTAAACGCTAATGTAAGGTTATGTGGTTGACAAGATAATCTGACAGTTCAAGGGACCGTGACGTTAAGGTTATGGGCGATACGAGGTAACGGGGAACGTATATGGGGGAAGAATGCTCATAAAGAGTAAAATTACATTGTGAAGAGAAATAGATTATAAGGGCTAGACAAGAAGTCAGGAAACGTGAGTCTGCCGTCAAAGAACGAACGGCAACTCAAATAACCCTGAAGGAGGTGAGGGAGTACGAGAGGGACGGAGTATTAATAAAAGCACGCGTAGATATGACGTAAATGAATAAACACAAAATGAGAGGCAATTAACCGAAATGAAAAAAACACGAGAGATGTTACGTTACACAAATTAAAGATATCCATCAAAATACGTTACGCTAAAAAGGGGTTAAGCCATACTCATATACTTGCGTAGGACGACACAATCTTAAGATACGAGGAAAACGAAATATAAGAGGTATGGCATAGGGCTTACTGGGTGAACGCACCATTCAGTAAACCGAACCAGATACCTACACAAAAAGATACGACGAAATGGGGACAAAGATAACGGGAACGAAACAGATACTCCATGGACATACTAGAAAAGGCCAAACGCCCTAGTATTCCATACGATGAGCAAAGACAAAATGACGTAACCTACCTTGATGGTATCAGCATTAATCCGGGATCACGGAATTACATTAAACTAGATTCGCACCTCAACGTTTTTACCCGTTCGTTTGTGTTTATTATAAAGGTGCGCGTAGAGGTGCGAATCTAGTTTATTTAATGTAATTCCGTGATGCCGGATTAATGCTGATACCATCAAGGTAGGTTACGTCTTTTTGTCTTTGCTCATCGTATGGAATACTAGGGCGTTTGTCGTATGTTATGAAAAAAAAACAAGGCATCACTGTGTAATTTGAAAGAAAAAATCACAAAATGCATGCATTATTCTAATAATTTGCACACGTCTGTAGTAAAACAATCTCAAATCTTTGATTCAAGTTTTCCGTGACTTACATTTTTGTCAGTTTAATGTACCTTTCCTCCTATATTTTTCAAGATACAGTGATGAAACTTAGTATGCTGCTATAAACCGGTATTATAAATAACTTCCTGGAACACTTTCTTTTAAAGAAAATATTTCGGATTTTATGGGGTAACAAGTCGCTAAATTTTTTCAAAATGTTGTCTGTCAAATTTGAAGTGCTCTAAAAAATAAAGTAAGTAAGATATAAAAATTTTGTTCCACAGATATCTTTAAACTATTCTGAAGATGTTATGTGCTAAATTTAGTAACATAGAATTAGATGGTTTTCTAGAAAAGGTACATTTTAAGGGTAGATGTTTCAGAAAATTCATATATTTCTAGAGTAAAAACGATTTAAGTAATCATCACAAAAAATAATACACATATGCCCAAAACCCAGCTAACCAAGTATATTAAATTCTACAACATTATCTTTGAAACTCTGGGAGATACATCAATTATTTTACTGAAGTGCAATTTTGCATACGTCCCTCTTAAGCGATTACGTCGTGCCATTCAAACTAAGCGGCCAGGAAAATGGGCTAAAGGTGTGCTTCTACAACATGACAATGTCCGCCCCCCCACATTAGCCGAGAGACCATCTCTGCCATTGATCAAATGGGATTCACGGTGCTGCCATACCCACCATACTCTCCCGACTTGCCACCAAGTGATTATCACCTGTTGGAGAACATGAAGAAACTTCTGTGTGGTCGCTGTCAAGGCATGGGTACGCAGCACTCCGAAAGAATGGTTTCAGGAAGATCTGGAGAGACTGACACATCGATGGCAAAAGTGTATAAAGTTACAAGGAGATTATGTTGAGAAGGTGGACGTAACAACTGATGTGTAATGTACTTCATTTGGGTAGAAAAAAATAAAGTGTAATACAATAAAGTACGCCCTCAGTGTATGATACAGGTAAAACAATAATTTCCCAAGTGTTGTCGAGACAAATCGTTCAACAAGTAAACACTAACATTATAAAGGAGGTGGCCGCGTGGCGTAGTTGGTAGAATGCTGAGCTTCTATGCCCAAGATCGCGGGTTCAAACCCGGCCGAAGTCGTCGGATTTTTTAAGAACGTTAATAATCCCTCAGTATGCCTTCCTTAGGAGGGGAAGTAAAGCAGGCGATCCCATGTCAAACATTTATGGCATGTTAAAGATCCTTTCACAGACTAAACTTGTTTGAAGCTAAATTGTTAGGTTAGATTTCGTCGGAACGCTCTATCAAAAGTTCCAACGTTCACCACTGGGTATCATTGATATCCGGTAGCGAAAGTTGGAACTACTTGAAATTGAACGGAACTTGTAGCTCACCCTACAGGTGTCCGCTGGAAGCAGCTACAGACTCAGTCGAGCCGAACATGTCCTCGGACACTCCCGGCACTAAAAGCCATACGATAAATAAATAAATAAATAAATAAATAAATAAATAAATAAATAAATTTATTCTCTTCACAGCCATTGTATGGGTGTTTCTCGACGAAGGTTGTGATGTGCTTTATTATTCAAGGAACATCGAGTTAGTGAGGGGTTATTTTATCCCCCTCACTGAACGTCCAAAATAACTTAACCCCCCCACGATCAATATATTGTGCAACTCAGCGCATGGAATAATATCCACTTTACAGGTCCGTGCTGAAGCTGCAAATATAGTTTACATCTGAAATCTCAAGAAGGCTACACAGGATGAATTTTTCCTTCCACAAATCAACTTAAAACAGACATTTATTTATTAAAACCATACATGGATGGTGCCAAAACGGAAGTTCATTTGGATTGTACAAATCGGATATGAACGAATACAAATCCCGAACGTATTTTTATGGATGACCCCTTATCGATTTAGAGGACACGGCTGTCCTCCATCTTTCTGTCAAAAGGACTATTTTTTTTTCTTGGGTGACGGAGAGTTGACCTTTGCTCTATGCATGCCCATGGTTCTCAGTGCTGCCTCTCCCAGGGGTTCACATCTTGTGGGACGTGGGTTGGCCCAGCTGAGTCCGGCATTGCTTCCCCTTACTTGTGCCGAGCTCATCTCCGTCTTTTTTCCTGCCGACCTCCCTTGGTCAACTCTTGTTCTTTTCCGACCCCGACGGTATTAGGGTATCCGAGGCCTAGGGAGTCTTTCACTTTCCCGTCTTAATTGGCCCTTGTCTCATCATTCCTGATCCCTGCTTCTTAGAGGGGTCAGACCTCTTGTTTTCTTTTCATTATATTTCCTTTTCTCTTTAAGATTCCTGCATTGTTTTTGTTAATCGGCTCCCCGCGTATCTAAATTCCCTTTAGCGATTTTTTTTACATCTACACTCCATTTTGTAGGTATTTTCAATCTACGTTGCATTTTGTAAGTCTTTTCGATCTAAATTGCATTTCGCGATTGTTTTCAACCTCAATTGCATTTTGTACAGATTGCCAATCTAAATTGCTTATTAGTAAGTCTTTCAATGCAGGAGCACGGCATTTTAGTGAGTTTTTTGAATTTTAATTGCATTTTGTAAGTATTTTCAACCAAAAGCGCATTTCGCAAGAATTTAAAATCTAAATTGCATTTTGTGCGGTGGGCATTTTGCAAGTATTTTGATTCGCAATTGCATTTTGTGGGTATTTTGAATCTAAATTACATTTGTCAAGTATTTTCAATCTAAATTGCATTTTGTAAGTATTGTCAATCCAAATGAGTAGTTTGAATCTACCGTGCATTTTGTAAGGATTTTCAATTTCAATTGCATTTTGTAAGTTTTTTGAATTTCAATTGCACTCTGTGAATATTTTGGATTGGAAATGGGATCTTTCAATTTCAATTACATTTTGTAAGTATTTTGAACCTCAATTGCATTTTGTACGTATTTTCAATCTCATTTGCATTTTATAAGCATTTTGAATTACAATTGCATTTTTTAAGTATTTCGACTCTACATTGCATTTTGTACGTATTTTGAACCTAGCCTGCATTTCTTGCGTCTTTTTTTTTCAATCTATTCCTTTTGTGAATCTTTTCGTTCTAAATTCCCTTTTGTAAGAACATTTTGTGAGTTGTTTCAATCTG
The DNA here is from genome assembly GCA_946902985.2 of Meconema thalassinum. Classification (NCBI taxonomy): domain Eukaryota; kingdom Metazoa; phylum Arthropoda; class Insecta; order Orthoptera; family Tettigoniidae; genus Meconema; species Meconema thalassinum. The sequence continues at coordinate 191,647,481 of OX336388.2, read as the reverse complement.
AGTTCCTTTTTGTAAGTATTTTCCGTCTCACTTAATTTTCGTTCTGGTTTCCATTTCAATGTCATTTTCGCTATCACCCAGATCATTAGGGGCCGATAACCTAGATGTTAAGCCCCTTAAAACAACAATTATCATCATTATTATTTATCAGTGCTGCCAACGTTGTGTGTTGCAGGTGAAGCAGATCATGGAGGAGGCGGTGACCCGTAAGTTCGTTCACGAGGAGAGCAGCTCGATCACCTCACTGTGCGGTAAGTTCCTCAACTACTTTGTAGAGAGCTAGAGGTCGACATGTTTCATATCATATGGAGGAGGGGCAAGATTACATACACTAGCGCCTAGAAACCAGTTCAAATAACTTGGGATCACACTACAAGTAACTGGGACTACTTTCTCGGTGCATATAGGTGCCGTTCATACTAAGGCGATATGTCGTAAGCAATATACGATACGCCACGCGCACAGACAGATACGTGAAATGTAAATGGAGGCGATACAAAAGATTCACAGCCCCGCGATTACACAACATATCGCAAGTACTCGAAGTACCGCTTGCTGGTCTCTTGAGCGATTAGTATCGTACGATATTTCGGGCTGTAAACATGATGACGGGAAGGAGAGAAGACAATAATAATTCTGTAATTCCTTTCATTTATTATTTAATCGTACGGTGAGTGCAACAAGGAATTCATAAGTCCAGGTCCAAGTTCTTCAAGCACACAGCAGCACTTTCTGAAAGATGAAGCAGGTCGCTGGGGCTTCCGGAGCAGGCATGAAGCAGCAGCGCAGGATGACATGGTCCATGGTCTGCTCCTCTTCACTGCATTCACACATTGGAAAATCCATCCAGCCCCACTTATGGCGCAAGAAATTAGAGCGCCTATGCCCAGTTCTCAGTCTGTTGAGGCGACACCATAGTTTTCTTTGGAGGTCAAATCCATTCATTTTCCGAATTGAATTTATCTCATGAGCATTGGTACCAGATGTTAGACCACTCTTCCTGCCAGCTCCGGTATAGGTTAAAATTGTCCCTCAAGAGTCAACCGGCCAATACACTTGCTCTTGCTAGTCTTCTAGATCGAAGTCGTTGTGGCGATGGGTAACAAAATTCCTGGTGAACTGGTAATGAGGGAGATGACAGGATCTTCTTTGCTTCTCTCAGCAGAGCTTCCTTTCTCCTCATGTGGAGTGGTGGGATATGGCTAAGAACGGGTAACCAGTGACGAGTACTTGACAGTACCAGTGATACGAGGTTTTTCAGGAAATGGAAGTTTTCAGGATTCATTCCTGTTGAGACAGCTCTCGAGAAACAAGAGCCGAGCTTCCTCTCATCCTACGCCAATACAATGTCTTCCTCACTTGAGCTCATATTTGTAACAGAAGTAGTGAGAATGGTGTTCCCACCAAATATTTATCGCTCGCTGTTTGAACCTCCCTAGCAATTGATCATCGCAATATATTTCATACAACATATCGCTTATCTTATACCGCCTTAGTATGAACGGTGCATATAAAGGAAAGATTAGCTACAGCACTTAGAAGAATAAGTGACATCTGACACATACAAAGAATGCCTCTGAGTACAGCCATGGAACTCTTCCAAGTCAAAGTGCTACCAACACTCACATCATCATCATCATGTTTTTCAGCCAATCGACTTGTCTACCCCTACAATGAGTCTTTTCCACGTTGTTCGGCCTTGTGCTGTCCTTTTGACCACTTCATAACTTCGTAGGCCAGAGCTATCTAGGAAATATCTCATGAAAATGTTCCGTGGCCTCCCGCGAGGGCGTTTTCCAGGTATTTTGCCTTCTAGTATGTCGATCATCAGGCCACCATGTCGTAACCTGTGGCCAAACCAGGTGGATCTCCTTCTATCTGGCGGATCATTTGCCGTTTTTCCTTTATTCGATCCAGTACCGTTATGTTGGTCATTTTCTCTACCCTGCTGATATTTTCCATTCGGCGCCAACACCACATCTCAAACGCTTCTAGTCGTTTAATGTCACCTCTATTCATTGTCCAGGTCTCACTGCAGTACATTGCAACTGGCCATATGTAGGTCTTAACCAGTTGTTTTCTAAGGCTGAGTGACATCGAGCGTTGACAAATTAGAGAATGCTTTTCACGGAATGCCTGCTTGGCCATGGCTATACGGCTCCTGATTTCAACTTCACATCGTAGGTCTTCTGTGAAGATCTGACCAAGGTATTTAAATCGACTGACCTGTTGTACTGGTTCTTTATTTATGGTTATATTTAGTTGGTGTTGATGCTTACTTATCACCAGAATCTTGGTCTTCTTAAAATTGATTTTCATTCCGTATTCTGTAGCTGTATCATTGAAACATTGCAACGTGTTTGTTAATGTATGCGGATTTACTGCAAGTAATGCCAGATCACCAGTAAATTTAATATTCTGGATAAGTCCTCCACCAACTTTCACTCCCATATTAGAACCTTTAAAAGACATACACTCACTCACTCCGTTGGCTTCTCTGGGACGTGACGATCCCGTGCCGCTCTCACTATCTGCCTCCATTTCCTCCTATCCAGCGCAGTATTCTCCCATTCAGTAATACCCATTTGTCTGCAGTCAGAGGTCACCTCATCTTGCCATCTACTCCTAGGTCTTCCAGGGGGTCTCGAGCCTTCGATCTTCTTCTCGTACACCTGGCGAACTATTCTGGCAGCGTCCATTCTGATAACATGCCCTGCCCATTGCAACCGTTTCGCTTTCATGACGTCCACTACCCTGGGTTGATTACCTTAAAAAAAGGCATACGGAATATAATTAATTTGGCAATTCCTGTCACGTAGATAACTGAAAGAACTGGAAAGCATGAAACCGAGATACCTCAAAAGGGTTCTATTAAGGGTATCGACATTTGCTCGATCCCGATACTTAGGCCATATGTCTAAGCCCGGGAAACCTTTTTGATAGAAGACCGAAGACTGCAGCACACAAAGAACTGTTACAAGAGCTACAAGGAAAAAGGGACTCTATCGAATAAAATTTCTACAATACCGACGCATTGATCAACAAAGATTGGATGAAAGAGGAATACGAGATGAGACACCCGATGACACGCTTTGCGATACACGGTTACCATCATCGTATTTGTGCCAGGAAATCCTTTCACCAGGAGTGTAGCTTAGGCCTACTTGTGGTACATATCACGTAATGGAGTGCAAGAAAATTTTCCTCTGAGCCTGAAGTAATGCACATTGTGCGTAATATATTTGTTATTATATAGATGGGGTACGGTTAGAGAATGTAGAACAGTTAACATATCTAGGTAGCACTATAAATGGAAGTAATGACATCAACATTGAAATTAATAACAGACTAAGTACGGGTACCACATGTTATCATCAAGTCAGAGAACTTTTATGGGATGACAAAGTACCCAAGAGAACGAAATTAACATTATATAAACAGTATTTCATACCAATTGTAACATATGGACTGGAAACACTGGTAACGAATAAAAGGCAAAATAGTAAGATACAAGCAGTAGAAATGCATTTTTTAAGAACTTCAGCTAAAAAGACAAGGAGGGATAGAATTCAAAATACTAAAATCAGAGAAGAGTTAAATATGGAACCGTTAAATCAGAAGATACAGAAAGCAAGGTTACGTTGGTTCGGACATGTAAAAAGAATGGGTAAAGAAAGAGTAGCAAGAAGGGAATTAGAAAGAGAAGTCAAGGGAAAGAGACCAGTTGGAAGACCGAGAAGAAGGTGGTTGGACCAAATTTTGAAGGACATTGGAGAAGCTGAATTGGTTGTGGCAGAAGTGATGGAACAGGAAAAATGGAAGGACAGAAAGGAGTGGAGGAGGCTTGTAAACCACACCCGGGTGACTGGAGTGGGACTTAGATGATGATCACAGGGTTGTTTACAAAAAATTAATATCTCTATGATAATGTCGTTTCAGTTGCTACTTTGTCACACTTTGTCAGATAATCGACATGTAGCCATGAGACTTACGTCTCTAGTGCTATTCTACTCACAATACAATTCATATTCGGTGTACTTCTATGATGATTATGATGATGATAATTGTTGTTTTAAGGGATCTAACATCTGGATAATCGGCCCCTAATGGTTTGTGTGATCTTCTTCTTCTTATTCTTCTTCAGCATGATTAATCCCACTTATGTGGGGTCGCTGATGGGGATATTCCTCCTCCACGTTGTTCTATCCCGGACCATTTCCTTCACAAGCCAAGCCCCGCTGTTTCATGCTTTGTTGAATGCTGTCCATCCATCGCCTTTTTGGTCGTCCTCGACTGCGTTTCCCTGGTGGAAGCATTTCCATCATCCTATTCCCCACATAATCTTGATCTCTTCTCTTAACATGGCCATACGATCTGAGGCCAGCTTCTCTGACTTTCTCAGAAACTTGCACCACGCTAAGTCGTCTCCTAATCACTTCATTTCTCACTTTGTCCAACCTTGTATGTCCACTTGCCCATCTCAGCATACGCATTTCTGACACGTCCAGTTTTTTCTGCCCATCTCCTTGTTTTATGCCTGGTGTACCTTCCCTTTTATTTTTTCTGGTACCTTCTTGTCGCACAGTACACTACTTGATGTTTTCCTCCAGTTGAACCATCCCGACCGTATCCTGCTCTTTATTTTCATCTCGAGTCTACCATCTTGTTGGATAACTGTACCAAGATATCTGAATGAACTTGCTGTTGGGATCTCTACTCCAGCCAATTTTAAACCTGTTTCAGCACCCCTCAGGCTCAGGAACTCTGTCTTACATCTGCTTATCTTCATTCCTCGGCTTTCTAGTGCTTCTCTCTAAAAAAAAATGAAAAAGAAATGAATATGAATGTGGACAACTGGAAAGAACTCGCCCAAAACAGAGTTCAGTGGAGGCATTTTGTGTGATCGGCGTGGGATCTTCGTGTCCGATAGAGTGAGTGAGTCACATTACTTCAGTGCAGCGAATCCACGACCTACTAGCCGGGCTGTGCCACGCTGACACTCGAATCACCTTTCTGTGGCTTCCAAGCCACATGGGAATTGCGGGAAATGAGTTAGCTGATCAAGCTGCAAAAGAGGCGGTATCACTACCACCTCGACCAATGGAGGTACCCGCTAGAGATATTCGCTCTCAGTTACGCCTACAAGTTCTGGCTTTTTGGGAGAGTCAGTGGCTAGCTGACCCACTGCCCAGTAAACTGAGAGCGATCAAGGGAACTACTCGCGTGTGGCGGAGCTCCTTCCGGGCCCGGAGAGAGTCCGTCATTTTGTGTAGGCTAAGAATAGGTCATACAAGATCCACCCACTCGTATCTGATGAGAAGGGAAGACCCCCCACTTTGTACCTGTGGAGCCGTTTACACCGTGGCCCACATTTTCACCGAGTGTGTGGATCTTGCTGACTTACCTTGGTTTGCAGACGACACTCAAACTTATATTAGCCGATGACGCGGTGGCTGCTGATCGCGTTATCCGCTTTATAAGTGAGAGTGGGTTAGGGCCAGCAATCTAAATTCTCCAGTGAACTTTGACTCGACGACTTGTTCGTTTTTGAATGATGATTTTTTGTTTCTCCGTAATTTTTGTTCATTTTTATAATTTTTATTTTTATTTTTTGTTTGTTTTTGTTTTATTAATTTTTGGTCTTTTTAAATTTAGGTGTCCACCTCAAAATTTTAAATTCATTTCCAAATTTGTAATCTTTAATCTGTGTTAAGAGGGACAGATGACCTCGTAGTTCCACCCCTTAAAACAACAAAGCTAACTCTTTTTTGGTCTGCCTCTAGTTCTTCGTCCGTCTGGCCTTTTCTCACACACTTCTCGCAGTCTAGATCCCTCTTCTCTTCTATACACGTGACCAGCTCATCCCAGCCTTCTTGTCTTAGCTTCCGCAACAACATCGAGTTCTTTATACAACTCCTTTAGTTCCTTGTTCTTTCTCCTTCGCCACTCACCTGCTTCACAAATTGGTCCGAAAATCTTTCTGAGGATTCTATTTTCAAAAACCTTTATCTTTCTCTCTGTGTATTTGCTTAATCTCCATGTTTCTGCACCATTTAGTAATACTGGCCTAATTATAGTTTTATATATTCGTATTTTGGTTCCTCTTGATAACAATTTGGATGTGAGTAGTTTGTTAACTGAATATAATGCTCTGGATGCAGCTTTAATTCTCGCTTCTATCTCCTGTTCTTCTTCGTTTCTATAACAAGCATAAAAATTAATGAAACTTAAAAGTCCTGAAAATCATGTTTCTAACGTACTTCAATGTTTATTTTATTTTAGGTTTAGTTACACGAGTGTCTCTTATAGAGAAATAAATTGTCCACTTCTATTCAAAACATCAGCACTATTCACACATACGAATAGCACCCGAGACACAATACTTTGTAACCGATCGTAACCCTTCGGCATTCTACGCTACCATGCGGTGACTTAATGTAACGTCCAGTGTGATTAAGGCTGGTTCACAATTGTCCCGGGAATCTCCGCGCGCAATCAGCTGTCACTTGTCTGTACTAAGAAAATGGGAGTTTGTAATAGGTAAATGTTATTTGGATCAGGATGTACGATGTACTTTCTTCTTCAACAAACCTAGGCCGGAATTCACGGCAGTATTAAAGGTGCCGGGACATCCTCAGAGACCGGCAGCTCTTGTACAGGGCTGCTAGCTTATGCGTGGCGAGGATTGACCCACGGTCATTAATAGTTGAAGACCTTCCTCATACAATAACATACATCTTGTCTAGGCTTGGCAACACAGCATAAGTACACATGCACTTACTACAGACAGCACATAGGAATACGGGGCGGGGGAGGGAAAACCAGATCACCGAGATAACATTCCAACTCAGTCCCCTGTCACGAGTGCACGAGTGAAGCTGAACTTGCTCGCGGCTGCAGTGCGGAAGACTTCCAGCCAGATACGTAACCTGTACCATCAAAATTGACCATTTATAACCGTATAGTCACCCCAAACAGACAAATTTCTGGAGTTCTATCACCATTTTAGCATTTCACCAAACGTCATATAGATCACAACTAACATATACCGACAAGTTGTAATGCCAATACTGCAACTAAATAAGTGTACCGTACATATTGTAAATATTCTCACCCATATTTTCAAATATAGATGTTATAGCCCAAGTGTAATGGATCTGATGATGATCGCTTGACGATCGAAACTGGCCATCCTATTGTATTTATTAATCTCATGAATTCTTTTTCAAGTTTAGGGTATAACCCAACTCGTTTGGGTACATTCGTGTTGACCGACTGAAAAGCACCACACTTCTGTATACTAAGTTTGTTTACCCTATTGGGTGTATGCGCTTTAAAATACTTTCATGATGGTAATCGAGCGCATGCACAGGTTATGTTTACATCGCTGCCTACTCCTTCCGTACTGTGCATGTGCATGTAGAGATCGTTTACTGTAACTTTGCACTTTTTGACAGCTAGGATTGCCAACTTTCATAAGGAAAGACTCAATTTATAACCTGTAGTCCATAACAAATATATACATGTTTTAATCACAAGTACATTTTTAAGGTTATTTTCTCGCTAGTCCCAGTAAAAGGGAATGTATTGGGAACATATTCTGTCGGCCAGACTGAAAAGTTTTCTTATCAAACTGAAGAACCACGTGCTCGTGGCATGGGTGTGCGGTTGGTAATGGACGAATTACCGTGTTCATCCGCCTGTGCAAATAACGTGATTATTATATTAAATTATAATAATTATAATTGATAATATTGCGCAAAGTCATCTGAAAGTATTATTTCAATTTGAACGTGTGTTCACTTTTCAGATAAATATATAGTGGTTATCTTAAATGTTGAATAAATATGTAGCCTGAGCAGGCAGAGGTGTCTGTCTCCAGGTCGGACATTTTTGTTTTGACTATCGAGTCGGAGGCAGATACGGAATTTCTTGTTCAAGATATTTATTTTATTTCTCTCTATTTGAAGGTAAAAGAAAAGGCAGCAGAACTGTGGTTTTCCCCAAGGAGAGTGGCCAGTTGAATTATTTTCACATGATTTGTGCAATAAATTAGGCCTAAAATATAAGTTGTTGTGTAGGCCTAAAAGTTAACTTACATGGTGACATTTTTCGAACGTTTTATTTTAATATCAAGTAAGCAGTTCAAGTATTATAATGATTTTATCGTCTTAAGGACATCTTACACCATACCTTAGTAAGTATTTTCCTGGAGCTGTGGAATTATGAGCCTAAAAATAATTCCATTCGTGTAACATTTAAGTTATCAGCTGATGTGTCATAGCGCGCCCAATTATGTAACAGTCAGCGAGCCGTCAGTGGGTTTCAGGTATGCTATTATAAAGATTATTTGATAAATGCCACAAAGAAATGCACGTTTCCTTTAAAAAGAGCAATGAATTGATATTGCGATATGAATGTAGGTTTAGGCTACTCATAACAGCCGTTCACCCCTTGACGGAATATAGCGGCCATTGCTGGCTGCCATGTGGTAACGGCGGATTGATCTGTCTAGTAGGACTAATTGTTCCCGCGAGAACTGTCACAAAAGTGCCAAGTTACAGTAAACGAACTCTACAACGTTTCTGATTGGCTCCGGGATGCTCCGAGAACGTCAAACATGAAACTTAACCATGTTTCCTGTTGGCCTTCCTGGGCTGCTTTTAGCTTCTCGTTCTCGTTCCCCGGTGGTTGTGAACCAGCCTTCATGGACTTGTTGTTGCAGGCGCGGTGGAGGCGTGCTTGTCCCAGGGACTGCGCAGGCGCGCTCTGGGTCTCTTCAAGACGAGCTCGACCACTGCTCTCCTGCACAAGGTGGGCAAGAGCTTCGAGCCTGCCGCCGTCATCTCCAGGATGGTGCAGGACATCGAGAACACAGATCCCAACAGGTGAATAACCTTCAAACAAAGCGGGCCCGAGTTGAATGTGTGTGTGGAATTAACCTGTGTTATTATAGTACCATGCTTGCGACTAGGACTAAGGTTGGAAAGGAGGCAGCCACGGTCTGGATTTTCTTCGGGTGACCATGGAAGACCACTTCTATGATGACACTCACCACTCTTCTCAACTGTCCTCTAGAGCAGCGGTTCCCAACCTTTTAGCAACTGCGTACCACTTGAATTTTTTACAAATTTTGGCGTAGACTACCAACAGTCCTATATCTTTTTAGAAACATATATTTAAAGTCTGAGAAGTGTCCAACGGCTTGTTTTATTGCAATTAAATGACTAAGGAAACTTCATATTTAATTATTAATGCACTTGTTTTTCGATTTTTCAACCCTTGATCAGAACAATATATATAGGCCTATATACTGTATATAGATTTTTTCAACTTTTCTTGCTAATTTTTATTTAAAAATATTGTATTGCCCTGGGGGTTGGTAGCTAGAGTTAGAGTGGTGTTGTCTAAAGACAAGGTAACTAGGCTGCAAGACAATGACCTGAGTAAAGAGAGGTAGAGAGTGTATGGAACAGGCAAGTGGCCGGCGGATCGTGTTTACTGAGCGAATGTTGACCTGTGTTTACAAGGTTAAATAACAGACACGTAAGACAGCCGGCGTGGCGTAGCTGATTAGGGCTTGCTGGCTGAGGGCCAGAGTTCCAACAGAGGGTTCAAGAGATACAAGAATGCAGTTGAAGAGAGTTAGAATGGTTTTAATTACTGTACGTGTTAAGTGTGCAAAGAATGAATGAGGTGAATACAAGTATTAGGTTTGGAATAGAGAGGATTGACTTAAGGACAACCTTAGAGTACACTTACCGGACTGTAGAGCGGTCGAACGGGCGTCAGACAGCAACTCAGTGGACGAAAGATGGTCCTGGTGTGGCTTGTATTTATGTGAATTGCCCATGTTCGTGTAATTTAGTCAGCAGATTCCTGCCCTACATAGCAGGAAGCTAACTGTTTAGACTTATGTTGTATGAGTTACCACATGTGTGTGTGGTTGGCTTGCCAGGCCAAGTGTACTGGCGATGGCTAGATGTTTGCTGATGTTGATTCTTCTTAGGGGTTGTGGGGTGAAATGGGGTGAAGAGTGACGAAAGGGGGCGATAGGGGGTGGCCATACCCTGTGGGAAGCCCAGGGCATAACAATATTTATATGCAGTCGATATACAGTATGTATATTAATAATTTTAACTCATTTTTTGGTGAGGTTCCCGAAAAAGTATTTCTGATCCAGTCAAATTTCGAACAATCTTCGGAGAAATGTTAATTAAAACTTTCTTGAAGGGGTTCTAAGTGAACAATGATATCAACAACCACATAACCATGCAGATAAATTCTCCTCCTGTACTTGTTAACAATCGTATCACCCAAGCGTACCACCTGAAACGTTCCCGCGTACCCCTGGTCTAGAGGCTGGCCAACCTCATACAAGGATTAAAACTCATGACGGGGACGGGAATCGAACAGAGCTCTAATTTTTAAAATACCGTATTGTATTTAGTTTTCACGTTATCTCCAAAATACACATTTCTTTCTTCTTTATTGCGGACAATATAACATCTGTTGGTACTGCGAGATTTAGGCTGGATGATAAAATGTGATTCGAAGTAGGATAGTTTACTTAGCCTATACATTTGTAGACATATTTAGTGACTTTATGGCCCTGAAGAGTAACCATTTTCATTATTTACGTATGGGAGGAGCTTGTGGAAGGTTTGGGTGAAGTTACATTTCGCCAGGTTGCTAAGGAAACACAACGTGACAACCAATAAATAAGCTGACGCAACGCAAGTGGTGCGTAAATCAGCCGAGATAAAACAGGCAATCCAGGACGCAGTGCCTTGTTCCTGTGGGTAGGGCAAACAGAAAGACGAGTTTCCGTTAGGATATCAGAGCACATCGACAATAGCTGAAAATGCTGACGTCACTAGATACGCCATAGAAGTTCCTATATATCAAAACAGGATAATCAGAGAGACAATAGAGGTAGGGTTGCCAGACGTTCCGTTTTACCCGGAACAATTCCGCTTTTTGTTGTTTTGTTCCGCGTTCCATTTTAATCTTTAACGGAACGCCAAATAGTCCGTTTTCTTGGTTAATATGATAATATATTTAACTTCGCACCAATTTTCAAATGTCCCGCTTCAGAATTGATTGTAATATCTAGCTTGTTTTCTGGTGATACAGGTGCAAGTTTGAAAGAGAAAATGATTTCTTCGTGAAAGTCTGTGTTTCCATATCACTGGAATGAACTGTTACGTTCAAATCAAACAAAGTGTAATATTCTTGTTACAGAACTTAGTGAGCTGTTCTGTGTCAAACACAAACATTGTTGTCAAATCGTAAAATACAAATTCTATGTCTACCCCTTATTAATGCGATGAACCACGTAGCTGATAGTTTCTACGGCCGGATGCCCTCACGAGAGGAGTTAATGAGAGATGAAATGAATGAAAGTTAAATTTCAAGTAGTTTGAACTTTGTCTCCTGACGCCACTGTCAATAATCTAGCGGCGAACGTTGGAACTTGATAGAGCGTTATCTAAGCAGCCAAATACTGTATAACCTACACACCACCAATTGTAGTGGAAGGTTGTTTTACATGCCGTAAATCTAAGACATGGGCTTTACTTCCCCTCCCAAGGAAGGCATACTGAGGGATTTTAACGCTCTTAAAATCCGACGACTTCAGCCGGGTCTGAACCCGCGATCTTGGGCACAGTAGTTCAGCATGCTACCGACTACGCCACCAAAGCTGCTAGATTGTAAAATATAAATAAGTAACTATATTTTATAAATTTAGATCGCAGGCTTCCGTGGACGGTGTTTAGTTTATCATTTAGGCTTACAGGATGGAGCCGCGTCGTATACAAGCTGTGATGTGTCTGTACTCAAACTGACCGTTGGTTGGTTGGTTGCCATTGTAATTGTCGTCATGCTGCTCCCTGATTGGTCCGAGCACCACTTGTTGCTGAGCCTCAATCCGTCTTCGCGTTTGAAATGATTAGGATGCTTCAGGCCGGGCCGCCTTGAAAAAAGGGGGGGGGGGATGCTTTAGGGGCCCGTTACTTTCAGTTTATTGTAGCAACTTTTGTATCTTGTAAAATGTTGTCTATAACTTACAACCTGTCCCAGGCTTTGCAAAGTAAGGATGTCAGCTTGTGTGCAGCTCCGCAGAAGATATCACAGTTATCACCTTTTAATTATCAGGAGAAATGAGGCAGAAAACACTTCAGAGGCATACTCTATATGACAGTGCGAAATAAACCATTAATTTGGTAAAGGGAGTTCCTCGATTCTGAAAATTTTAAAAAAATATGTTTTAATGTAGTCTACCTTATTCTATCCCAGATGAGTATTAAATTCTATATAATTATGTCTACGAGTTAGGAATAATGTACTACAGGGCGCCAGGGAATGTTCTCCGCAATGCCTACGAGCTGCTTGCAGAGGTAGCATCAGCAGTTGAGTTGGCAGTACGGCTGCCGCTTGGATTAGAACAAACAGTAAACTTTGCCCTTGTGTTCGAAGACAGACTTCAACACGAACAGTATCCCGGTTTGGACACTTTGAATTAGAAAACCGCGCCTGGAATTTTAGTTTTACATTCTCTGTAAACCGATCACTTTCGCGAAAAGCGTATTCCACCAAAAAAGCCCTCTTGAGTAGTAAACCTACCACGTGTATTGAGCCCGTCAGAGGAGCTGTCAGGGTTGCCAACAACCGAAGTGACTTCCCAGACACCTCACCTGCCAGACACATGTGCCGAGAGGATCGGGCTCATATGCCTCTCCGTCGGTTCAAATACAAGTTAAGGGATGCATTTTTATTTGATTCAAAGTCCAAATCAAGCTTGGTGATATTTTCCTCACTCCCTCGGTGGTCAAATTCTTGATCTTCGTCGTTCGTCGGCGTCGTTCGTAGTTCGTCCATCCAGGAAAAGAAAATCCTAGGCCTCCAGGCTCTATCAATTCTCTTCTTCGTCGAAAAGATCATTCAATCTGTAATGTCCTCCTTCCTCATACCGTATTCGACGTTCCTTCGCTCTTCTGGCGGTATTCATCCTGTCAGTTATCCTGTCGAACTCTCGTTCATTCATTACAGGTTCCATGTGGTGGATGTCGACGGTCACATTTCTCTGGTTCGGTTCCTGGGATTTCTCCTTGGTCGTGTTCTTCCGTTCCCTCGGAGTACAGTCCCGTTCTTCCCGTCGCTCTTCTCTCCCTCGATCTCGGAGTTGTCGAATATATTCTCTACTTTCTTCTGCTCGTCCTTGCCAGTCGCGATCTACCTTGATACCTGGGGTCGCGATCACGGCGATATCCCCCGCTGTATCGATAATCACGGCGAACGTTTCCAGATTGCGTTCATGGAGTATTCCTGTCCCCACGGCGGCCGTTTTCATGACGACGGTTTTTTCCGTCCCTATCTCGAACCTTCTGTTCCAATAGCTACGATTGTCCTGCTGACGATTCTTGGAATACGGAGTCCCATTCCAAGAACGGTGGTTCTGAACGTAGTTCTCTCGTTGGTATTGGCTATTCGTAGTTGGGGTTGGTTGAGGTGTTTGACAGACCTTATCAACGGTTGTCAAGTTGATATGTCGTGGCTCTCCCCTCGCTGGCTTGTGAGTAGCAAATTGCTCAGTGTTAGCGTCCAATCGTCTGAGAGTTTGGTCGCACTGTTGGTATGTCGAAGCTCCTGCGGCAATCAATACACGCTGGACACCAGCTGTGTATTGCCAGATTATGGTATTTACTAGATCCTGTTCCGACAGTGGCGGTTGAAGACAGCGTAATTTCGCTAATTTGGTCGCAAAGTAGTTTGAATAGCGTGTAGGCGTGTTCGAACTGTACCGTCTAGTGTACATTTCAGCACGGATATTCTGCTGAATGCAACTAGACCAGTACGTCCTAACCAAGGCTTCTCGAAAGTCCTGGCAGCCTGTAAATGAGTATCGAAATGCGCGAAACCACGTGCTGGCTTGCCTGTCAAGAAGACGCTCTATAACCCTGAGCTCTCTCTCCGGCGTTACCATCGTGTCCCTCAGATAACTCTCGACGCTTGCTAAGAACTCCGCCGGGGTAATCCCACCCCCAGTGCCTGAGAAACGAGCTGGTTGCTATTCTCGAGAACGTACTAACATTATGTTGCCTTGATTTTGTTGGAAGTTAGCAGGTCTGAACGGAGGTGCGGCGTAATTCAAAGTTGGCGGCGCTTCAGTCTTACTAGTAGTGCCAAAACGTGAATTTTGTGGCGTCGACGTTGGCATTGAATTGGACGTTGCATTAGAGAATTGCAATGGTTGTGTCTCTGGTGGTGTGCTCGGCTGAACAAATGACGGTGTCGGATTCACAAACTGCGGGTCTGGTGTAGTTTGAGCATCAGCCGAAGACATGGTAATGTGTGTGTCCTTCGGTTGAGCCTCAATCTTATCAAGTCGCCTTTCCAGCTGTTCCAAGCCTAGAACTGTCATTGACTCGACTTCCCTGCCTAATTCGTTCATTTGAAGTTCGACTCGCTCAATTTTCCCTTTGAGACAGGTGTCAACCTCACGGATGGCTGTTCTCAGATTATAGCTAAGTTGCAATCTTTCGGTTATGGCGACTTCTTCTAACCTCTTCCGCATCGAGTCTACCTCTGCTTCAAATTTGGACACATTGTCCTTCACAACATACACGCCGTCTTTCACCACAGCGACGTCTCCCCTAAGTTCTTTCACTTCCTCATGGACGCTAGCTACTTGTGCCTCCACAACGTGTTTATGTTCTGTCAGGTCACCTCTCAAGAGTGAAATATCTACTCCTACTTCCTCTCGGTGAACATCAATTCTTTCGCGCAGTTCTCCCACGGTGTCTGTTAAATGTTCAACGTTCTTCGCGGTAGCTGCTAGTTTTTCCTTAAATATGACCATGTCATCCGCGATAGCCATGACATTATGGTTTACGGCATAGACTGCCCCTCTCATCAACGTTAAACCCACGTTAACCGTAGCAATAGCCTTCTTCACGTTGTTAATGAATTTCCCAACATGAGTTACTCGGGTTCCTAACTCTTCCCTTGTGTGGTCCAGGTCAGCTCGCATATCAATCTGAACCCTCTCTATAGTCCCTGAAGTCGATCAGTTTGATCTCCTAATCTGGTCTGAACATCCTCTCTAGCACGGTTCATCTCGTCAGTTAAATGATCGATTCACTCGTTAGCATTCTGTTGATGTCGCAGTAC
Source organism: Meconema thalassinum (assembly GCA_946902985.2). Classification (NCBI taxonomy): domain Eukaryota; kingdom Metazoa; phylum Arthropoda; class Insecta; order Orthoptera; family Tettigoniidae; genus Meconema; species Meconema thalassinum. The sequence continues at coordinate 191,632,307 of OX336388.2, read as the reverse complement.
ATCAACCCTAACTGCAGCTAAACCTGCTGTAAGATCATTACTCGCCTCAGCTCGGTGCGTTTCCATGTCAGCCCTGACTTGAGTTAGATCTGCTCTGACATTATTGACATCACCCCTGATATTATTTAAGTCACCTCTAACTTCATCCAATGCGGCAGTGTTAGCTACAACAGTCGCATTAGCGTTACCTATTGCATTAGTGTTCACACCCAAGTCACCCCGGACTTGGTCCAAATTACCACTAACAGTCCCCAAATCAGTCCTAAGTTGCTGGAGATTGGCATTTACACCAGCCATCATCTCCCCAACACACGACGAACGGTATCTTCGTCCATTACAAAAGTTATACTATCAGAGAAAAGAGAAGGAGCACTTATGAGGAAAACTTACAACTATGACAGAGACCTATTGTGGCAGAAAGCTTGCCTTCATTTAAATAAGCATCACGAGTACTGAGTATGCAAACTAAGTGCTTCTACATTTACAAACAACAACAACAACAAGCAAAGCAAAACATTATATTTACTTAGGATGAGACATAAGCAAAGGAAAATCCTATCCTGTAATTCTTAATACAGTAAAGCCTCACCCCATGGACTTAGATCACGCAAGAATGCCATGCGGTCAATTGATCTGCACTACGACCTTCGAAATTCGTCCCAGTCCATCAATTTACCTTTAATAGTCATATAATAAGATTCTCTTAAAACAACATGGGGCTGATGGTCACCCTGTCCAAATCGGCATTACCGGTTTGGCGCCAAAGAAAAGAATAAGAGTTATGAGTCCGTCAGAGGAGCCGTCAGGGCTGCCAACAACCGAAGTGACTTCACAGACACCTCACCTGCTAGACGTGCCGAGAGGATCGGATGTACTTCTTATAGGCCAGAGCAGCACGAGAAACTATGATGCTGGGGATCTGGGGTAACATGGTGGCTAAAGTTATAGACGACCCAAGAAATACATCCCAAAACAACAAAACTAATAAATGAGAACATCCAGACTTAAGTAAAACTCGTGAACAATTTTATTTTAAAATAGACAAACCCCTATCCTAGTTTGGAGGGTTTGTATGGCTAGTCTGAAAGCTAATAATGAAAAAAAAAAAAGATCCAGGCCCTAACTGTAAACTAAGTTAAACCCTCACGAATCATCTAAAGACAAAAGGTTAAGCAACAGCAACAAAGCTAGGAGAATGGCACGTAACGAAACCCTACTCAAGTTACTAAACAACAAGTTAATAACGGAATTTACATTTAACAGGGTAGTAAAGCAAAACTAAGTTAGGATGGTACCATTCCTTATTTACATTTAACGTTAATCAATTGAGCTAAGTCCTAACAATGAATACAAAATTTACGGCGATGACGTCCGTAAGCAAAAATATTACAGTCAAATCTACATGATAGCCAAGATGTCACTCCCTTGGAGTGCTGGCTTGACAGATACGTCACTTCAAGTAATATTTACACTTTCAAATAACAGAAATCTTGTGTCTAAAATCACTGGACACAAATTATACAATAAATGGGCAAAATCTGACATCTGCTGAGTTTGCTAATGATACGTTATTAGTCCAGGGCTCGATGCTCTAGTAGCATACTAGATAATCCCTGACGTTTGTTCTTCACCAAGAACTTGAGTGGCGTCAAAGCTCACTATAATGAAAAATCACAGTATAATTACAGAACTGATGGATTATGTCGGCCATCAACCTATACGACCTGTCTAAGCAGGCCAGTGGCGTGACGTGAAATTACCAAAATTGAGGCGTCACAAAAAAAAAATTATGGCTGTCCATCATCTCAAAAGAAAAGTACAAAATCCCATACTAGGGTTGACCAAAGTAGCTCAGCAGCTACAGTCACGTTTAGGTAGCAATAGACCTGACGTCTCACGACGTTCAAAAGAATGCACCGATTGAACCATGTCCAATCAAAAGGGTGGCTAACTATCACTGAAATTAATGACAAAGCATGAGTGCTAAACTACAAAATCCCTACCTATTTGGCTGTCAAGATGAGTTCGGTTTATTTAACTAACTACTCTACCACAATAAGACCCGTACATGAGAGAAGGAGCAGACTCACAGACTACATCTTCTTTACCTCATTCGCTCCGGAACTGAGGGGTAAAACATCCTCTGGATTTGAGATATGGGTTATCCAAACTAGACTTCCAATCCAAGCCTTCTCCATTACCAGGTACTTGATGCGTTCTCGTGGTCGACTTAAAGATATCTTCTTCTCCATGGTAGCGGCTCTTATCCAGGCACGAACACGTTCATCCTCTCCTCGTGGTCGGCTGGTTCATCCGTCATGCTGTAATTCCTCCTCTGAACGGCTCCTTCACATCATGGGGGTCTACTCCATAACTCATATGGTAGATAAGCGTTGAACTATTTCACTCACATGGTCAGTTGAAATTTGCATGTTATACACGTGGAAATCACAGCTTTTTAAGATTGCACAAATAGTGAATATTGAATGATTCACTGAAGTTTCACAATCGTGCAGACTCTATATCAAATTGGCCATTCACTGTCTGCTTTTCACAGCTTCTAAAGCGCCCACTTGGCGTAATCTGACAGAATTTATAACTGTACAAATCACATGGAATCTTGTTAATCCATGGTAGGAAAATATTCGCGCTTCAAGCGATAATGTTTTCTGAAGTAGTGGCGTTGAAATAAACCACAGAAAATGATTTCAGTTCACAAACTTCGTATATTTTTGCGTCCCTTGCGGACATAGATTTTGTCGGTCTGGTGGTCTGAAATGTGGTGTTCCACGACGTCGAAAAATATGGTAAAGTGATATGCAATTTTCACAATGACGTCTGCAACGTTATCACTGGCGTTAAATATTCAACAGTTGCACTCAACTAGGTGCTGAAATAAATGGTGATGCATAATTATACTTCCTCGCCTCGTGGTCGGACTATTCCTCGTCTTCCAAGACGAACTGTAACACGCGTCCAGTGTGGACGGATCCAAACTCGGGTGTGTGAGAGTTGCTCTTGCCTGCTGGTTTGCAGTACATACTTGAGTCGTCGAGCAACTAACTCCTTCCGCTTCGCACATCTGAGACGTTAAATACATTTACCTTAATATAAAATACATTCACCAGAATGTTTAAAAATGCAGAATTACTTGATGATATAATCTGAGCCTTGTGAGGAGTAGAAACATATTAACAAGTACTCAGATTAATAATTCGGAGATTTCTTCGAAGTCAAGATCACTTCCTTCATCATATCCGGCCATGTGCTGGTCTCCGGGTGCGTTCTAAGACAATGAATGCATGACATTTGCAAATGTGTTCCAGTGAAAAATATCACTGAGCATGAGCTCAGCGGGTTCAGTATACTGTTGCACTCTTCCAATAATAATCCATCTGATCGCTCGCTTACTGCAATAGACACTGACGATTTTGACAATCTAGCCTACACGTGTGGCCTTCACTGTCAAGGACACCGTGCTGCCAATTAAACTGCTGATGATATCTCTGGCAGCAGCACGTAGGTACTGCGGAGAACATTAAAGCCAGGCTGAAATGGTTCGGTCATCTCAAAAGAATGGACACACAGAGAACAGCTAGAGTGTGGTTTGAGAAAGAACTGAAAAGCAAGAAACCAAGAGGTCCACCAAGGAAGAGATGGATCGATCAGGTTAGAAATGATCTTGCAGGGAGAGGTCTGGATTTGCAGCAGGTCGTGGAGGGGGAGACATTCTTGGAGAGCGCTCATTTACCGCACCCGGGAAACTGGAGACGGATGATGATGATGATGACTGGTAATTAAAGTGAAGTCTTACAAAATATGCTTGTTAACTGTATTAACAATTCCAAATTGTTTTGTGCACTTTGCACAATATATTTCATAAAATAAATACTAAAATTTGTTCTATGAAATAAGATTTGTGGTTTTTTTTTTTAAATTATGACTGTGTATTAGATACTTTCCTCAGAATGGCATTGTCTTTCCGAAATAGCTACAGTATAAACCTGCAACGATCAAAAGAACCTGCGCAAAGCTCACTTCCCCGCGCACTCACTCCGACGTCACAGAGGAGTGGTGGAGGGACTCACATGCTGTCTGGCCGCTGTACCGAGCACACTGTGGAGACGCGCTGACAAGAGCATCGTTGGCAATCCATTTTCGCGCTCTTATTATTTTCTCAATTTTATATACGTTTTCTTTATTTTGTCGTGTAGCGTGTACTTTATTGGTAAATGTGTTTATGTATATAGTGTTATGTACCATGCTATTCTAATAATAGAATCATTTGAGTTTCGTTATGGCTTCTACGTCGAAGTCTGGTAGCAAATCTGGACGACCATTAAGGGGACAAGCTAGAGAATAGTCTTTAACACAACTGCTCACCTACGAGAACAGAAAACTGTTCATAAACTCACTTATCATGTTGTGGCTTCAACAAGTGAAGCAACGGGTGTTTCAAAGTCACTCGTGAAGTGTACAGTATAATAGCGGAAGGGAAAACATCTATGGCCAAGGGTCGTCTGCAGTTTTCTACACCTGACGCCACAGAACAATATGCCTGACGCATTATCTCGTGTTGTTGATATTATAGCCTCTTTGTGTGTGTACGCTTATTGGAACAGTATATTTATTTAGAACATAGTTTACAACTAGGGAATCGTAAATACTGTATTTTCATTTAACTGCGCGCTTAATACTTTCGGTCACTTTACATTTACTTTCGTTCTTTTAATTGCATTGCGTTTGTAGCATTAATGAAGGAATAACCTCAATCGAACAGCTGGCTGCCGGTACTTGCAGTACGGTATGTGATGACAGCTCAGTCAGCCGCGCACTCCTTGATCCCGTATTGTCGGGGAAGATCGAGCCGAGCCGAAGTGAGCTGCGCGAACCAAAGTAGCCGAGTGGGTAGTAATAATTAAAAGTGTTTCAAGAGGGGGCAGAGAAAAATATTGCATAGGGGTCCTTAAATCCTGTCTTCACGACCTCTATTGTCTCTCTGATTATCCTGTTTTGATATCTAGGAACGTTAGCAACAGTTTCGGCCTCATCGAATTCTATGGCGTATCTAGTGACGTCAGCATGTTCAGCTATTGCACATGTACTCTGATATCCTAATGGAAACGCGCCTTTCTGTTTGCCCTACCCACAGGAACAAGGCACTGCGTCCTGGATTACCTACTTTATCTCGGCTGATTTACGCACCACTTGCGTTGTGTCAGCTTGTTTATTGGTTGTCACGTTATGTTTCCTTAGCAACCTGGAGAAGTCTAACTTCACCCAAACCTTCCGCAAGCTCCTTCCATACGTAAAGAATGAAAATGGATACTCTTCAGGGCCATAAAGTCACTAAATATGTCTACAAATTTATAGGCTAAGTAAAATTTCCTACTTCGAATCACATTTTATCATCTAGCCTAATTCTCGCAGTGCTAACAGATGTTTTATTGCCCGCAATGAAGAAGCAAGAAATGTGTATTTTGGAGATAACGTGAAAACTAAATACAATATTTTAAAAATGAGAGCTCTGTTCTAATCGCTTCCTGTCGTTAGTCGGATTATCCCTTACAATATTCTTGTGTGTTTCTTTCAAGTTTTAACATTTTTAAAATGCTCTAAAACAACATATTTGGAATGATAATTATGAATTGAGGGGCCCAGTGGAAAACGGGCACATGCCACCTGCGCAGTGATGTTGTGATTTTGGTACAGGAAGACAGCTGATGCCATCTAGTATCATCGGTAGGAACTTCTAGCACAATGTCATGAGCCCTTTCTTTGAAAGAGAGGATTATATATTCGCTATTATGCATGACTATCCAACATCAGAGTTCCTTAATTCATTTCTCCTGACAAAACAACTTTGGTGGCATGTGCCTCTTTTCCACTGGGCCCCTCAATTCTGAATTCAATTTTGGACGATGAAACAAAATAATGAAATTGCTTGTACATATTGTCCCCGTTCATAAGTTGCACGAATTCCAGACCATGACAAGGGAAAACATAAATTCCAGAGATATCGTTTTTTCAATTCAGGAGTACTGTTTACCACAAAGTGATTGAATTACAACGCAGCAACAAGTTAGTATATTCTATCGTCTTTTAATTCGTTTACCATGGGTACGTTGAAACATCAGGCAAGTCAAAAGGCGATGAGAGGGCCATTGCTTATAGGTTGTCATAACGTGACGTCATACGATGTCCCGAAACGAGATTGTACCTATCTGATCGTGAACATGTCTGGTCCGTGGATCAAATCGATGGCATCCCCCACCATTGAGTCTCCATGACAACCCGTTTTGTTTATTTCATGAATCATTTACCGCCAACATGTTAAATCTCGTGCCAAAATTAAAATTTGAGGTATGTAAGGCATTTAGGGATTTTTTACACCCCTATGTTGGTCGTCCCTGATGGGAATTCCTTTCGTGACGTCACCGAGTCACCGACCACTCCTTTTGTTTATTCTAGCGCCAACATTCAAATCTGGGGAGAAAATCTAGAGGATTTAGGGATTTTTCACACCTCCTGGGTTGGGAATTCCACTGTTGACGTCACATGACTTTGAGGTTTACACAAGGCAACTCTTGGTCAGGTGAGAGGGATTCCCCGGCCGCCATTTTGATTTGTTCAATACTGTAATCAATTAATTGATCAATGATCGATATCAATCAGCCGCAATCTTGAAAAAGTGAATTAAAATCTTAATGTAATACTAGTTGATACCCGTCAATATATGACGGTCATTGGGAAAATAATTACTGAAGGATTCTCTTATATGCATTTTTTGAACGATTACTTTTTGACACTGTTGCAACTTTAAGGGCGTCGAAAGATCGACTTCACAACATATAAGTGGCCATGACTGAATCCTTGATGAGGCAAATAGAGACTAAACGTTCCAGAGTTATCCCTTGAGCTTTATTGATTGTGACAAAGTACGCCAAGCGAATTGGAAATTGGAAAATTGAAGTTTTTTTAAAATCGGAAGATGTTAAATCAAGTCGAAGGATTATAGCTCTCTGCCCATTAAGTGATTTACCCCCATATGTATTTACTCTAAAATATTGAGCCATAGAGCCACATCAATATTTCCTCCTTTTTAATTCTCATAAACAAAGATCTCAGTAAGACGCGGTGGGATCCGCCATTTCTCTGGTGGAATAGAGCTATTGTGCGCAAGCTTGGGAGTGACAAATGCTACTTTAATAATTTAAAAATATACCCTAACATATATTTTCCCTTTAAAGGCACTCTGCAAATCTACATGCCAAGAGCTCTCGTTAGAATGCATTACGAAGTCAATCTGTTAAGACGTTTTCTCAATCTTACGGTAACAAAAATCACCTTAGTGTTTTAAATAGCCTTTATAGATTGTATTTTATTATTACTATACACTCACCGCCAATGAAAGCGAAACACTACGAATATGAGACTAAACTCAATGTTGGACCGTTAATCGTATAGTCTACTGTAACATTACAACAATATGGCAATGTATCATAAGTTAATGAGCACAATAATTGATAAACAATCACAACAGTGCACAAATACGAATTTGGAAATGTTGAAATCTGGAATCCATCGTATTGTAACATTGTATGTTGTAGACAAACCGTAATGTTCACAAAAATACCCGGCTCGAGAATTCACAGCTAATGGTGGTTATTGTTGTCCCAAGGCGGGAAACGGTAACTGATCGTCACCATCAACAATGTTAATCAGTTGTTGCGCTGAAATTTCTCAAATGAGCTAATTAAATCAGGGCACATTGCAATGTCACTGCAAAGTTACAACATTCAATTTATACCAGGTTTGAAACGGTCAAACATTGAGTTTTATCTGATATTAGTGTTTTGTCTATTTGAATTGCAGCCAATGGCCATAGCTGGGTATTTTTAATTGAACGCCCCTAGGCTCCCAAAAAGTTCAATTTAAACAGTAGTTCCAACGTTGGCTACCCGAGATGCCACTGTCAATGACACCTAGCGGCGAACGTTGAAACTTGATAGAGCGTTTCTTACCAAATACCCTACACATTTGGCTACACACCTCCAATTGTAGTGGTAGGTTCTTTAACATGTTATGCATCTATGACATGGGACCGCCGGCCTTACTTCCCCTCCGAAGGAAGGCATACTGAAGGATTTTTAACGCTCTTAAAAAATCCGACGACTTCGGCCGGGTTTGAACCCACGATCTTGGGCATAGAATCTCAGCATGCTACCAACTACGCCACCGAAGCCGCATTGTTGTAGTGATAGAAGCCATTTTTCAGTGTTGCCTTGTTCTATAAAAGAATGCTTTTCAGTCCATACTATATTATTATAGTCGGTAAACACAAATTACATTTGGCAGGAGACAAGTATTTATACACCCTAACATGAAATAAATATTAAATGAGATATTTATTGAAATGGAATGTTCCAGAAGGAAAACATGATGTTGATTTGTCCATTTGAACTAATAGGCTATATTTTAACAAAAAAAATGATAAAATGGTCCGGCTAGCAGTGCCTTGCAGTCGCCTTCTCAGTGTGCACTAGCCACGCGACTTGGTGAGGTGTACCATACCAACTGAAGAACCCAATGGTACACTGGGGCGAAACGCTGGCAATTTGTTTCGGAGCTAGCCGGACCATTTTATTTTTAATAAGATATTTATCACTAAATGAGACGCTTTTATGTTTTCTGTAACCTACTGTTGTGTACATAAAAGCGTGTTATTTAGTGATCTAATGTAATACTTTGAGGTTAGGGCATGTTTTCCCCCCTAATGTGATTGGGCTTTCTGTAATTAGAAGCTTGAGGAGTGAAGTAGAGTAGCCCTAATAGTCCCTGTGTTTCGTTCCAGACGGTCCTCGTCCAGCAGCGACAGCACCAACAAGGCGCCCCTGCAGAAGAAGAACTCAGCAGGCGCCACTGTTCCTCCCCCTCGCTACCTGTGGATTCGTCTGGCGCTCTTCGAGAAACAGCTGGCCCGCATCATCGACCACCTGGTGCACAACAGCAGGTCACACGTTTGCTTGTTTATAATATGAAACCCCTCCACCCCTCCTATAACTTCACACCCACTGCAAATAAGACGCCATCTTGAATGTTGACATCGAACTCTGCAAACCCGGAAACCACCGTAATGATACAGGACGGAAACGATACATGTTGGGGCAGATAACTTCGCTGTTCCGCCCCGACCAGATTTTAAAAATAAATAAAAAATAAATAATAATAATATAGTCAACAAACAAACAAAAAGTCAACCCCTGGCACTATACAGCCCATGACGGGCTAAGGCCGACCAAGCGACTGCTGCCCAGCCATTTGGCCTGCAGATATTGGGGTGACGTGTGATCAGCGCGTCGGGTTCCCTCGGCCGTTAATCTTGGTATTCGTGATCGGGGCACTGTCTCACTGTCAGACAGCTACTCAATTGTCCTCACGAGGCTGAGTGCACCCCGTTCCAACCCTCACGTCAGTTTTAAAATCCCTGACGGAGCCGGGGATCGAACCCGGGGCCTCCGGGTGAGAGGCAGGCGCTCTACCCCAACACCACGTGGCCGGCAATAATAACAATATAATAATAATAATAATAATAATAATAATAATAATAACTAAGGCTCGGAAGTTCAAGCAAAATCATATTTATGCATATTTCGGCACAATGCATCATATTCTTCTCCTTTGCCTGTTTAAGTGCATATCTCTGCTTGTGAAGGGTGTATATTCTAATTTCCTGTTGTTTTGAAGCGCTTTTTGTTACTTCATGTTCTTAAAGTCGTGTATTTCGATTCGGACACCGCGGGACTATCACAGAATAATACTGCAATTGTTTTAATACCTGGTACGCGTGAGTCCTTTTTGCAACTTAATATGAATTATTTTATCATTTTAAATGATCTTGTCAGACTTCGTCGTTACGCTGAGGTCTGGCGTTACGTTACGGCGACGGGACGAAATGTACCGAGAATGCACGTGACGTCATAGTACCGCTTGAGCTGCCTCCTTTCCCCGCGCGCTCCGGCGAGCGTGACATCATCCAGCCAGCTACCTCCTTTGACTTTGGTTTGCACTTGCTAATGGACTTTGAGTTCACGCAGTTCGCTGCATGATCATGAGGCTTTCACCCAGCATTTTTCAGCATTTGTAGCATTTAAAATGATAAAGTCTAGTCTTTCAGACTGACTATCACCGTGTGGTCGTTGCCAGGCTCGAGTACCGACCAGTAATCAGTTCTATCCCAACAGCTAACTCGGCTCATGGCAACAAGATTAGGGTGACGAATAAAAAAGAGGACAAACAGCGTCAAAAAGGAGGACAAAGTTAGACAACAAAAAAAAGGACACACGGAATCGTACAATCAAATTTAATTAATAGACATAAGATACATTCCTGAACTATTATTGGTAGCCTACTTCTGTGGAGATCCAATTTCTGTAGAAGTGTAGGCTTGCTTAGCAGAAAAGATACACAGGGAAATGCTTTTAAATTATACTGGTCCATCAACATACTGTACCTTTAACAGATTCAATGTTCAACCTATTCCTGTGTTGTAATGAGCGAAAATACTCATTCTGCATTTGCAAGTTATAACAATTCTGAATGACAATCAACATACTTAGTTTCACAAATATACTTGGCCCATTTCTTACTACAAGTAATCACTTATAGATCCATGATCAGTAGTAAAACAAATCGACGATCCTGCTGCCTTCTGTTGATAAGGTATTTATGAGCAATAGAACGGGAATATAATTTTATTACAGTCAACTTTGCGAAAAACGAGGAGAAAGTAAAAATACTCCTAGATCCCGGACAAAGAGATAGAAAGGAGGACAAGTCCAGATTTACCCGGACGTCTGGTCACCCTAAACAGGAGGGGAGAGTGGCGAGATATGCCGTCTTAAATTTAAACCATAAGAGGCGGAAGCTGAGGCCTTTTAAAAGCAATATATTGTATCCAAACAATGCCAAACCTACTACAGGTCTTCATCTCTCAAGCACTACTAAATTTCTACCCACTAGCGGTCTGCTATTTTTCACATTAAATTCGAAGCTGCAGCATAACTTAAAACCATTACACGCACTGAAAAATCTCATATACAGCTAAACCATGGCGAGCCTAGCGTAGCGATAATAATAACATCTACAGCATCGGCAGGTCCGTGACTAGTTATCAATGGCCAACGTTCACTTCCTGACCCGAACATAAGCTGAAATGATCTGCTAGGACTGCTCCTTTTAATTAATTTGTTCATTAACTAATTAATTGAACAATTATAATTATTACCTCCTTTGCACAAAATCATCATTGCACAACAAATACGCTGGCAATAATTAGTGACATATCATTGCCAGTTTTTTTTTTCAATTATTATTATTACTATCAAGTTTTTCCCTCAAAACGGAGTAAAAGGAGCCCAGTTTACGGGCACCAGTCTCCAACTTTTTGTTACCCGCATTCACCTTTTCCAAGCATGAGAGTAGTGGATTTGCCGTCTACTGCCGATACCATGACCCGCAATGTTATTTGTGCGTGCGGTTCTCTTTCGCCCTCGTGTAGTCTATAGCAGGGGTGCCCAACCTTTTTTAAAAAAATTAGGGCCACTTTGTAAATAGTTGGGGGAACTTTCATGCCAATAACACTCCGGGGGATTTGAGGGGTATGGATTTTTCTTTTAATATAGGTGCAATATTGTGAGTTTTGTGGCTGTCTGACTTTAGTTTTCTTAGGATTTTTGCCATTTTCTATATTTACTTGAAGTGGATAAATAAATAAAGCCGTCTTCTCTGGTATCAAGCAGTCTCCTTAGTTTAAATAGTGCAACTCCCAGAACAACTATCCGCCAGTCACCACTACCTTAAAATAACAATCATCAACATCGTCATCAAAAGACGTTGGGGGCAGATGACCTCGCTGTTCCGTCCCTTAAAAGAACAATAACAAAATATATAACTACGATTATAAAAGAAGTTGTTGGAAATTGCAGAGGCATCTTCAGAGCAAACTGATTATCACATCGCGCTACCCTCGCCTCGCTTTGCAGTGTTGCCATTTGTCGCGTAGTAACAATAGTACATGATAAGTATCAACATCATCACCTAAAGGCTAGGCCTTGTCGCTGCAACCACATTTGTCTCTCCCCTGCTGAACGTTTTAAGTCAGCACACTGTTTAAATTGAAGTACATGCATCACATAATCCAGATGAGCCTTCCACGGTATTCCTCTTCCTTTCCTCCCCAAAACTTTTCCTTCCAGTATGGTGGTCAGGAACTCATTATGACGTAGTGTGTGGCCAACGAATTTTGATTTCCTCCCTTATTAACTTCCTTGTTTCGTCCACTTCCTTGAGGACCAATTCATTAGTCTTTTTCTCCGTCCAGCTTAATTTCAGCATACTTCTCCACCTCCGCTGCTTCCAGGCGTTCTATGTCCTGTTTCTTTAGAACCCAAGTTTCGCATCCATATAAAAAAAACACTCCAGACAAATGTTTTCATAAACGATTTTCTAGTTTTAATGCTAACGATAAGTATATTCGGTTTTAATGTTTCAATTCATAAACGAATATTATACACGCCCCTGATTAGAAGAGTTAAAATATACGGGTCATGTCAACGTAGGCTTAGGTTTCTCTTGCGAGTGCAGTGCAGCTGCGAAATTCATAAATGTACTGAGAAAACTGGAGAATGAGCCGCCACGCCTCGTAGACTGGAGACGTGTAAGAATTTAATATCCACGGCGCGCAAGGAGATGGAGACAGCAAATCTTGTAGGTTTCGCCTAAGGCCATCAGCTCCGGCGTTAACTCGTGAAGCCGACTAAACGTGGCCAAACTCTCCAACCTGTTGACGGAAGAAACTCTTGCGACTATGGAATGATGAGAGAGATCGGTTATACTTTGTCAAGTGACGTTAGTTTACACCAAACGTTGTGACATCTTCCATATATATTACAAGATGAGAAGTCCTAGAATTGCCTACATTTAGTTGGATCGATATCGGTGTTGTAACGGGGATCGTGACAGCATTGGCTCAGCTGGCTAAAGCGCAGCGTTATCATGGGACCAAGCTCTCTGCTGACTCGGTAGACGCGTGGGTTCGAGCCCCACCGTCGGCCCTCCTTGAAATGGTTTTCCGTGGCTTCCCATTTTCAACACCAGGCAAATGCTGGGACGGTACCTTCAGATAGGCCACGGCCGATTCCTTCCACATCCTTGCCCAGTTTCATTCATTCTCATCCACTCAATCTCTCATCCCGACGCGCAGGTCGCCCACGGGCGTCGAATAGAAAGACCTGCACTCGGCCTCTCAGGAGGCCACACGAAAAAAAAAAACTGGGATCGTGATGGTGCAGTGTCTTAACTGCTCGTATTTCACCCGGATGGCCGGGGTCGAATCCCGGTGACAGCGGGGTGGAATTTTCACCGGAAAAATCACTTGGCTTCAGGAAGGGCATCCGGCTTTAATCCCCGGCCAAAACCAAAATGACCCTGGCTGGCTCCGGCGACCCCAATTAATTGAGAAAAGCCGAAGAAAGTTTTGTTTGATATCGGTGTTGTAACAATAATAATATCGTATGTTGCCGGGTGCAAGCTTTGTTATTTGACGCCCAGAGGGCAGCCTGTTGCTCCTTAGAACGCTATGAAAGTCAGATATATGTAAGCTCCTTGACACTATAGCGCTTTCTAGTAGAGAATGGAAGAGACATTGTGTTGGCGAAAAATCCCGAGGTATGAACACGCCCTACTGAATTCAAATGGGCTCTTTAACATGCCAACAGCCTATGACATGCATGCCGTGATTTATGTCACCTTTCAGAAAATCACTTACCAAGGCCAGGAGCGAACCTGCAAGCCTGGGGGTTGGTAGTCCGACACGATAACCACTCACCCACGGTGGCAAGTAAAGTTATGAAGCAATTGTTTCAGTGTTGCTCTTCATTCGATCAACACGAAGACTGGGCAATGTAAATAACACTCCCGAGGAAAAGAACACATCTAACTTATAAGTTATGATCCTAAAAATTGTCCCATTATATAAGAGTGATCTTAACTCATACAGGAGTGTTATTTACTATATTATATGCATTGCACCCCGCACAGACTTTGGGAAATTAGTGTGGACCGACTGAAGAGCAATATCGGTGTTGGTAAGTGAAAATGATTTAATGTGTAGTGTCTTTTTTTTTTTTAAATTTATGTCCATCTGCTTGTGTAGCAGCAGTGTTTGAAAGAAGCTGGTTGATTGGTTCCTCAGTTTAGGAGCTGCGACAACGCGGTCATGTAGCCCCGTGTACTTTGGGTGTGTGTAGAATCTGTCTGATAACCGGTGTTAATTGTGATGGCTGTATTAGTGTGTGTTATCTGTGATTCAGGTAAGGACTGCAGATGAGTTCCTACTTTTGCTAACAAACGCCACCGTCAACGACAACTAGTTCTGAACTTGGTTACTAGATGTCACCACCGTCGGGTCCTGGCGACGAACGTTGGAACCTAAGAGCGTTAGTCAAATCTAACCCATAATTTAGCTTCACGCAAGTGTAATTAGTGGAAGTTCTTTTACATGCCATAAATCTATGACATGCGCCCTCCGGCTTTACTTCCCCTCCGAAGGAAGGCATACTGAGGGATTTTTAACGCTCTTAAATCATCCGACGACTTCGGCCGGGTTTGAACCCGTGACCTTGGGCATAGAAGCTCAGCGTGCTACCAACTACGCCATCGAAGCCTCTTTGAAATAAGCTGTATCAAGGCTCTTCTTGTCTGTGATCTTCATTTCTGCAAGTAGGCTAGCATCTTATTTTTCTTTGCCAATGTTGATCGTTCGTTCTTTCTCCTTGAGTCCCCCCATTTCTTGTTTCTTATTCACCCTCATAGTGCCTGGGGGCTGATATAAAATGGGTATTATTATTATTATTTTCATTATTACATCGTTCTGCCCGTCTCAGGAGCGATGTAGCTGATCTGGTTTTCCCGAAATCTCCTTCTTCTCGCTATGTGCTCCTGTTATGTTGGTTGTAATGTTTGGGTGCTCTGTAAATTGATGATTGTCTACTAGTTCCCTGTCCACTACCATACTTCTTGAGATGTCTATTCCCTGAAGGTGTTCTTCAACGTCAAGCAGCCAGGTGTTCTTAGCTTTCATTTAGAGTGTCAGCATGTGATCGCTCATTCTGAGAATATGCCCACAACATTTCAAACGTCTTTTTCTGAATGTGTCTGAGATTTTCTACGATTGCTGATGAAGTTGCTGGGATTTCCTTTTCATCCAAATTCCCTCAGCTCACAATAAACTGGGCGAAACATCCTCCTCGAGATTATTATTTCTTGTTTTTGTATACCGGTATCTTTAATAAGTATACGCACTGTTGTAACCAAGACAACGCGGGAATTATTCTCTCTCTCTCTGTCTGTATATATCGATGTGTTTAAGTTCCGTGTATTTATAATTAGTATTCTTTGAACATGCTAACTGTTTGTTAGCTCGGAGCAAATTAAGATACGTGGCGATAAATATGGCCACTTCTTACAACGAAGAGGAAATAAAATCAATTAAAGAACAACAAAGAACTATTTTCTGTATATTGTGTCAAAATTATATTAAAATTTCCATTTTATTTTATTTTATTTTAAGTACCGTAATTATAACGGAACAAAGTAGGAATTATATTACCATCTAATTCGTTTAAAACATATTTACTTGCTACATCAAAATTATATCTTAATAATATGCTGTTGTTGTTTGAGTCTTCAGTCTTTTGACTGGTTTGATGCAGCTCTCCATGCCTCCCTGTCCTGAGCTAATCGTTTCATCTCTACATAGCTACCACACCCTACATCCGAGGCAATCTGTTTAACATATTCTAACCTTGGTCTACCCCTACAGTTCTTGTCCTCGACCCTTCCTTCCATAACTAAGCTTGCTATTCCTGGGTATCTTAGTATGTGTCCTACCAACCTATCTCTTCTCTTCATTAGCAGTCGCCAAAAACATCTCTCCTCTCCCACTCGTCTTAATACCTCTTGGTTTGTAACCCTATCTACCCATCTGATCTTCATCATTCTCCTGTAACACCACATTTCAAATGCTTCAATTCTCCTCTTTTCTGCTGCACCAATAGTCCAAGTTTCACTTCCATAGAGCGCCACGCTCCAGACAAAGGCTTTCAAAAATGACTTCCTAATACCTAAATCTATATTCGATGTCAGCAGATTCCTTTTTTGTAGAAATGCTTTTTTTGCCTGAGACAACCTACTTTTTATATCCTCTTTGCTTCGTCCATCACTGGTTATTCTGCTTCCTAAGTAACAGAAGTCTCCTACTTCCTTCAGCTTTTCACCTGCCAATTTGATCTCCATAGAGGTTTCTGATTTATTTCGGCTGCATTCCAGTATTTTTGTTTTACATTTATTAATTTTCATCATGAATTCCTTCCGTAAGACGGAGTCCATACCATTCAAAAACTCATTCAAATCCTCAGGCATGTCGGCCAAGATGACGATGTCATCAGCAAATCTCAGAGTTGAAATTATTTCTCCTTGAATCTTCACTCCCACTTTAAATTTTTCTCTAATTTCCTTCATTGCTTGTTCAATGTAAAGATTGAAAAGTATGGGTGATAAGTTGCAGCCTTGCCTTACACCTTTCTGAATACCAGCTTCTCTCTCATGTCCTTCAACTCGAATGACTGCTGTCTAGTTTCTGTATAGATTGTATATCACCCTCCTATCCCTGTACTTTATTCCAATCGATTTCAAAATGTCAAACAATTTAGTCCAATCAACGTTATCAAAAGCCTTTTCTAAGTCTACAAAAGCCATGAACGTTCTCTTATCTTTCCTCATTCTACCTTCCAAAATCAGCCTAGTTTATAGATAAGAGATAGTTTTTGTCAAAAAAAAACTTGTGATTCCACTACACTTGGCAACAAAAGGCTTAATCATAATCATGAGGTGTGGAATAGGTTTCCGTTTCCCTTAGGAGGATTTTGACTTTATTGCAAGATGAGACAAAGGATTTTGAAATCCTAACTACCCCTACAACAAATCAATCGCTTTAAAATAGTTTTATGTTGTAAATACGCTAGTGTCCAAAGGTTAAGCATAAGTTACGAATAAGCAGGGCAACAGGAAATAGACCGCAAATCGCATGACATATGCACCTTACGTGTTCGCTCTGTATAGGAAAGGAGTATTCCCTGCTTTGACTAGCGGCGTAACAGCAAGGTAAACACAGCCAATGTCTGCGCCCCATATTCCCTCAGTCGTGTTTGCCCTGCTATAGTGTGCGGAGTGTAGCCTCGTGGTGAACGTGACAACAAAATGACACAACGACGCCATTTGGACCCCGTTTTTGCAGGGTA
Organism: Meconema thalassinum; assembly: GCA_946902985.2. NCBI lineage: Eukaryota > Metazoa > Arthropoda > Insecta > Orthoptera > Tettigoniidae > Meconema > Meconema thalassinum. The sequence continues at coordinate 191,614,947 of OX336388.2, read as the reverse complement.
GAATACTCGGCCGCCTGGAAGTAGGCCAGGTACAGACCGAAGTCGCCGTATCCTTCAATGTGCCACAAAGTGTCATTTCCAGGCTTTGGAGACGATTTCGAGACACAGGAGATGTTAGTTGTAGGCCAGTACCAGGTCGACCAAGACTAACCACCCCTCAGCAGGACCGATATCTCGCCTTAACCGCCCGACGAAATCGGAGTGCACCTGCAAGACAATTATTGTCGGCGGAGCTTGCAGCCGTCTCAGGGGTTGCCGTTTCGCGGCAAACTGTGTACCGGAGGCTCAGAACAGCCGGGCTGTTTGCCAGACGTCCAGCGGTGTGCGTCCCGCTCACTCCAGCACAGAGACGGGCTCTTTTACTGTGGTGCCGTCAGCGTCGAAACTGGACCATGAATGAATGGAGGCATGTGCGCTTCACAGACGAATCCCGCTTCAGTTTGCAGAACGATTCCCGTCACACATTAATCTGGAGAGAACCGGGTAGCTGATACAAGCACAGGAACATCGTGGAACGGGACCAGTATGGTGGTGGTGGCGTCATGGTGTGGGGCGGCAACATGTTGAATAGCCTTATAGACCTGCACATCTTCATGGGTGGTCCGAGGAACACTGTGAACGCTCGGAGATACAGGGATGAGGTTCTGAAACCACATGTTCGACTCTTCAGAGGTGCGGTTGGTCCAGACTTCCTCTTAATGGACGATGTGCCCTTTCGGAGGAATGGGATCGACTGCCACAAGAGCTCTTGGACCATCTGATAGAGAGCATACCATGTCGCTGCGAAGCATGTGTGGCCCTTAGGGGTAACCAGTGCTTGATTTGTAAAAAAAAAAAAAAAAAAAAAAGAGGTTCTGGTACTGTGGGGTACCGGGTGATGGTGGGAGGGGGGCTTAATGTATTATTAAAATATAGAGTTCTAAAAACGATATTTTTACGCTTTTCTGAACACCTTTAAAAATTAATCAGTGGGCAAAATAGCAATCTAATTATGATTGCAACTGTAAATTAAATTGAATCTGCTGTAGCAACATATTTCTTACCATAGCCGTTGTCCTATATTAAATTTTAACGTAGGATAGCTAGGGTACCATTCAAACAATGTACATTAACTTATTTAATTTTTTTACGTAATTTAAAAAAATTAAATACTATTAGTTTGAAAATACACACAAGTTCACCAACAAACAAATTTCTGAGCTTGTCATAAAACGTGTACAACAAGTAACTTATATACATTTCCAAGGAAACACACACATCTTGCTATTATAAACAGAGAATTAAATTTTCAAAATTCAAATTATAACTATCTCTATCCATTTTTATTGTTTTATAATTTTGTCTATACAGTTTTCTGAAATAATTATCCAGTCAAAAACCATGTTGACCTTGATTTACAACTAATGTTCCACAGTTCTAAAAATTATGTTATATATTCGACTTTTCCCCCGATGAGAGGTTTCGGTGCGGCGTACCGGTGCTTACCGTCACGAATCTAGTCCTGGGGGTAACCATACACCCTATTAACAGCATATTTTGTTGTGGAACACATTACCAAGTTCTGTTAGTTGTTGTCAAATGTGTACCTTAGCTATCAGAACCTTTCTGACACTGTTTTTTTGGACAAGTTGTGTGACATATGGTGTGTGATTCAGCTTTCATTTGTTGAGCAATCCGTCTGACATTCCTATCAGGCGGTGTGGCCTCGTTTAGTGATTATGCTTAACTTTTGGACAGTACTGTACATACAAAACGTTCAGTAATACGTTGAGCGGGTTGTGTGCTGGCCCGGGCCCGGGACTCTGCCTCCCCATCGATCCGACACGACACAACCTGCCGCAAGCCCGGCCTGACCTGCACTTTCTCCGCTCTCAAACCACGTCCCTTACACTGCACAGTGGGTCAAAATCTAAATCTAGGGGGACAAAATTATTTTTACGTTTTAATCATGAATTTAGAGTGAAAGCAACGTATATAATTTGTTTACTTCATAATAAACATCAGTTAAGACCATTTTTAAGCTACGTCTACACATGCAAGACATTGTCTATGACTAGGAGTTGGATGAAGCATTCAGTTATCTCTTCAGAACAATTTTCTACCCCTAATTTACTTTTAACAATGTCACTAAGTTCCACTTTTGACATAATAGTCGAACCCAGAGCTTCAAACAGTTGTAAACGTGTGAGAACTGGTTGCGTGGCATCTTCTAAAACGTAAAATAACTAAGTTGCAAAAAGATGCAAAAAATCTTATAACAGGCGTAAACTACAAGACCTTATCTACATTTTAACATTAAGTGGAAAGTGACGCAGAGTGACGCAACATACTAAAAATCTTAAGTGAAAATATAATTTTAAAAATAATAGTTAGGCCTATTATTGTATTTGCATTTGTCTGTTGGCACAGGCTAGAGTAAAATGTGGCTTTTCACCGAGGCTCAGTCTCACTCATGGCTGTGATTATATGGAAGCTACTGAGGTATGGGTGGTGCTTAGTAATCACATTCAGGGCACAGTCTGTGCCTGTGGATGCTGTGAAAGGCTCTACTCATAGGGTTAGTACTGCTGTTCTGACTCGGTGAGGAAAGCAATGGCAAACTACCTCACTCCTCATCTTGCCTAGTACGCCTCAATATAGCGCTGTCTTGGGTTTTTGTGGGTGTCTACCCACATAACCTAACGGCGGTGCTTTTTGAGGATCAAACCAGCCTTCAGGCTGACTACCTAACAGACAGAATGCAAATATAGCTAAAATTACGTAACAATTACGCCAATTAATAACTGAAACACGTTACAAAGATCGTACCTTCAGCTGCATCTTCCATCTTAAAGCATCACACACTAACCACAAAGACAACCAAACCACAGCCACTTACATTCACCCTCCAATTCAGACTGCTCGAACAGTGGTGACAGATTTACACTAAGATGCGTTTATATCCCAGAATAGTGAGCGGCAATTGTATGAGAATGCTGTAGCGGCAATTGTATGAGAATGCTGTAGAAGCAATACATTTCGATTTTTTAATTATGAAAATAAATATTTTTGTCCTCCTAGATTTCGATTTTGACCCACTGTGCACTGGGGTCCGACAAACCTGAGTTCTGTACGACACTGGGAAATAACATGCGCGGCTAGTAATATACTACATCATAGCCCGTTAAAGCAACACCGACAGTAGTGGCTACGCTGGCTAACGCGCAGCATTACTGTCGACCAAAGTATTATGTGTACTCGAGTTTGAAGGTTGTTTGTTAAGTAACCAATAGACCTACATAAAATCCAATACCATCAACATTTCCGTCGTTCTATTTTACGTTAGTTCATGTACTGTAGGTTTGGATTTTTTAATTTATATTTTAATATTTTTTATCGCTGTTGGAACACAAAACGTGCACGTTTTTAAGCGTGTTTCAACCATGCGTCACATTTAAGAATTTTCATCTCACAAACCCGTCAACAGATAGAATCCAAATTTTAACACAATATACATTGGAATGTTGTATAACTGGTTTATTAATTTCTCAATTTTGTGTGTCCAAGAAACAAAGTTGTTATCATTGTTGTAAGGTAACTTTTTCTCGGCTAGGGGTGGTTGGAAAATGTAGTTCTTGGTTGCGTTGTAATCGTTATACATCAAAAAGTTATGCTGTATGACTGTGAAATACGTAAATTAATTCACTTATATTATATCGGTTTGTATTATTACGAGGATATAACACATGGTTCACCAGCTAGCCGCTCCGGGAAAAGCTGTACATGTACAGCGTTGCTGAGATGGAGCCCATCACTTCCGAGCGAGACGCGCCATGATGCGTGTGGGCACCATTTCGGCAACGCTGTACTGCTTTTCCCGGAGCGGCTAGCTGGTGAACAATGTGTTATTTCCTCGTACAAATACAAACCGATATAAAATAAGTGAATTAATTTACGTATTTCACAGTCATACAGCATAACTTGTTGATGTATAACGATTACAACGCAACCAAGAACTACATTTTCCAACCACCCCGAGCCGAGAAAAAGTTACCTTACAAAAATGATAAAAACTCTGTTTCTTGGACACACACAATTTTGAAATTAATAAACCAGTATTACAACATTCCAATGTATATCGTGTTAAAATTTGGATTCGATCTGACAACGAGTTTTTGAGATAATAATTCTTAAATGTGACGCATGGTTGAAAGACGCTTAAAAACGTGCACTTCATGTGTTCCAACTGCGATAAAAAATATTAAAATATAAATTAAAAATTCCAATCCCACATGAACTTACGTAAAATAGAACGACGAAAATGATGACGTCATTGGATTTTAAGTAGGTCTATTGGTTACTTCAAAAATAACCTTCAAACTCGAGTGCACATAATACTTTGGTCGACAGTAGGTCATGGGGCCAAGCTCTCTGCTGACTCGGTAGACGCGTGGGCACGAGCCCCACCGTCGGCCGTCCTTGAAATGGTTTTCCGTGGTTTCCCCATTTTCAACACCAGGCAAATGCTGGGACGGTACCTTCTGACAGGCCACGGCCGCTTCCTTCCACATCCTTGCCCAGTTTCATTCGCCATCATTCATTTCATCTCTCATTAACTCCTCTCCTGAGGTTGGCGTCAGGAAGGGCATCTGGCCGTGAAACCCATCGCCACAAAGACTTTCATCGCATCTCATCCCCGACCCCGTTGGAAAACGGGAATAATAAGGAGTAGACATACATAGCCCGTTAAAGCAATATTGGTGGCTTTGGTGGCGCAGTTGGTAGGTAATATGCTGAGCGTCTGTGCCCAAGATCGCGGGTTCAAACCCAGCCGAAGTCATCGGATTTTTTAAGAGCGTTAAAATCTCTCAGTATGCCTTGGAGGGGAAGTAAAGCCGGCGGGCCCATGTCCACTAACTACAATTGTGGAAGCTAAAGTTTGTAGGTTAGTTTGATAACGCTATATTAGTTCTAACGTTCGCCGCCAGTTCCTGGCTTTGATGGTATCTAGTAGCCAAGTCCGCAGCTAGGTGTCGTGGACGCTGGATCGTTTGCAGTCCTTCCGAGTTAACTGTTGGGATAGAACTTACTCTACTATTGAGATCTGGTCGGTGCTCGAGCCTGGCAACGACCCCACGGCGAGCGTTCCAATACTGTTTGCGCACAAGGTTTCCTGAATTATCATCATCATAGACCAACTCCAGTTTTCCGGGTGTGGTATACTAGCCCCCTCCATCTCTGTCAATACATGAACCTCCTTCTTCACCAGATCTGTCCATCTGCCAGTTGATCTCCTCCCTCCTAGGTCTCTTTCATACTCCGGTCTTGCAGTTTTATTGGCACTCATTCTCTTCACGTGGCCAATTCTAGCCTTCTGGATCTTTTGTAGTATAGAGTCTTCTATTCTCACCGCTTCTCTGATGTTGGCCTACTTTTCACATTTTGTAAAAATGAGGAAAACGTATGAGATCGATCCGGGCAAATGTGTGTCTTTCTGTCCGTCTGTCTGTCCTCCCCTATCAACTCCTAAACAGCAGCACCTATCAAAACCAAATTAGGTATGAGTAAAGATATATACCTGAATATCTCACGGCCATATCTGAAAATGACATCAGTGCTACAAACTGCTGAAAAATCACAATAGAAATTTGAGCTCTATGTTGTATATCTCAGAAGTTATTCATGCGAGCTGTTCCAAAATTGGCACACACAGAGATAATGACATAAGTTACCAGTTTAATTTTCAGGAGCCCATATGTGACGGTGTTGCCAATATGATTCTAAGCCTGCTGATAGTTCAAACATTTAAATGCATGTAACTTTTATACTACCAATGGTATTTCAACCATGCCTGGCTGCGTGGCTCTGGGGTAACGTTCTCGCTTGCTGAGCCCAAGGTTGCAGGTTCGTATCCTGGTGCAGTCAGGTGGCATTTGAGGGTGCGCAAATGCGAGGGAGCCGTGTCAGTAGATTTACTGGCACGTTAAAGATCCTCTTCGGGGCAAAATTCCGGCACCCCGGCGTCTCTAAACGCCAGAGTAGTTAAAAGGGACGTAAAACCAATAACATTATTAGGTATTTCAACCCAATATCGTATGTGGTTTGTGTACCATAACAGATATGACTAGGCCTATGCGTATTCTTGAGAGCCACCATGGCTGCCAACTGTTAATAAATGATGTCCCTATTTTTTGATTCTAATGCCAATATATCACAAATCATGCAAGCCACAGCTCTAAATTCTGCACCTTTATAGTACCTGACATTGTAGATTAATTTGGAATAACTGATACATGTCAGTGCTGCCAACATGATTCTGAACCTGCTGATAGGTCCAATCTTTAAATACTTGTAACTTGTATATTAACAAATGGATTTTATCTAAAATTGGGACAATAATGGATCATAATGTTTCTGATTAATTCTAAGCAACACATACATGACACTGTTGCCAATATTATTTTACGAGCGCTGATAGATCCAATGTAACATTTCATTTCTGATATATAGATTGTTCAGTGGCATGAATCTTACATTTTAAGAAAAGTAGGCTCTTTAGTTCATCACGGAACTGCTTGTTTCATTCCTGATTTTGTATTTCCTGGACTTCTGGATCATAGTACGCTGGCATTTCATTTCTGCTGATTGGAGTTTCGTGTTGTCCTCCCTGTATTATCATAGAACAAGATCTATGAATTCCTATGCATATCAGAAGAAACACGTAGCTTTTTACTGGTATAATAATAATAATAATAATAATAATAATAATAATAATAATAATATCGTATGGCCTCGGGTGCCGGGTGCAAGCTTTGTAATTTGACACCCAGAGGGTAGCCAACATGTTGAATTTCGTTGTTTCTTGAAGCATTATGAAAGTCAAGGAGGTTAGACATCTAAGCTCCTTGAACACTATAGCGCTTTCTAGTAGAGAAATGAGGAACTTTGTGTTGGCGGAAACTCCCGAGATTAATTTTGCCACCATAAACACGGCCTACTGAATTCAAATGGGTTCTTTGACATGCCAACTTCGTATGACATGCGAGTCGTATTTTTTGCCGCCTTTCAAAATCACTTACCACGGCCAGGAGCGAACCTGCAAGCTTGGGGTTAGTAGACCGACACGTTAACCATGCGCCCAACGTGGCACTTTACTGCTATAAAATTACGGTATTAGGATGAAAATGAAAATCCACAGCCTGCTTCCAGTCTCCGACCGGGTCAGGGAATGGAAGGAATGAATGAAGCCCCCATCTAGCGGCGAGGATATGAACTGTGCCGGCTGCCGAGGCCTGACGCACTCCTCTGGAGCAATGATTAAATGAATGACAGATGAAAAGAAATGATAGTGGAGAGTGTTGCTGGAATGAAATTTTGACAGGGAAACCCGGAGTACCCGGAGAAAAACCTGTCTGCCTCCGTTTTGTCCAGCACAGATCTCACATGGAGTGACCGGGATTTGAACCACGGACCCAGCGGTGAGAGGCCGGCGTGCTGCCGCCTGAGCCACGGAGGCTACGGTATTAGGATATTATTTTTTATTGAAAAAAAAAATCTGGTCATTGTGCAGTACTGCAACTTTATTACCGACCGCAACTCATAGGAACCCTGATGCCAGGTGTTTCTCTGATCTTGTCTCTCCTGGTACGTCTTAGATCCATAGTCATATTGGTTGAATTCTGCTCTAGTCCTTATTTCACCCTTAGAGTGCCAGGGGTCCTATATATCGGACTAACGAGCTTCTGCTAATATATATATATCCGAACTATCGGCCCTGTTTTTTAATACATTTTATGTTCGACCCTCACTATTATGTGTCAGAAAGCGGTGTCATAATGATGGTCATTATAACACTTATTTTCATTATGATACAGTTTCTCCAGCCAATCAGAGCTCGTTCATTGACCAATTAGGTAACGATACCTTCGCGCATGCGCTCAAAATCCAACATGTCGGACATAAACACAACATCGAACTATAATAAATTATCGACATGGAATACCCACCATCCATATGTTCGCGTAAATAAACTGGCGAATATGAAACAAGAAATAGCACTGTACCTTAAAGTCACCAACACTAATTTCTACACAGCGCATTCAAACGACTCCGGTGACAATATTACTGAGGGACGGCAGATGTAAACATATGGCTTGCATATGTCATTGCAAGGATACAGAGCGCATGCGTCAACGATCTTGAAAGACAGAGAGATGTCTCGCGCTCGCTCTCCGATAACAAAATTCTTGTGGCTGACTCTCAACAGATATTTATGAATATTTATGTTAAAACATATAATAAAATTATAATTATCGTCGAACATAAACAGTCGTATGCAACTCGCCTATAATGGTAATTAAGACACTCGTATGGAAATTATAAAACTCGCATACGCTCGTTTTATAAAAAATACTCGTGTCTTAATTATAGCCATTATAGGCTCGTTGCATAATGTACTATTTAATGATTCTTTCCAGCCACGTAGTACACACATTTCCCCCAAGGCCAACTAAACTGGTGTTAAACGTGTTTTTAATGAAACAAATGGAACATAGTATTAATTAAAATATCATCATCATTATCTTGTCGCTCCAGCCACAGCAGCTCTCTTCATCATGGTTGGTTGGTTGGTTCCTCAGTTTAGGGGCTGCGACAACGCGGTCATGTAGCCCCGTGTACTTTGGGTGTGTGTAGAATCTGTCTGATAACCGGTGTTAATTGTGATGGCTGTATTAGTGTGTGTTATCTGTTTTTTTTATTCAAGTAAGGACTGCAGACTTTAGAATTTTTCAAATAGTTCCTACTTTTGCCGCCAAACGTCACCGTCAACGACTACTAGTTCAGAAATTAGCTACCAGACGCCACCGCAGTTGGCTCTTGGCAACGAACGTAGGAATCTAAGAGCGTTGTTTACATTCTTAACCTATTTAGCTTCACACAGGTGTAATTAGTGGAAGGATCTTTAACATGCCATAAATCTATGACATGGGACCGCCGCCTTTACTTCCCCTCCGAAGGAAGGCATACTGAGGGATTTTTAATGCTCTTAAAAAATCATCATGACGTAGGAAGCAAGACCCAGCTGAGTGATTGTGTTCCTAAGGTATTGTATGAGAGAAGCGGGGCGGTCTTCCTCTCCATTTCTTCCCTAGGACCTCGCCTTCGAAGACAAACTGGACAAGTGTCTCATGCCGTAAGACGTGTCCAAGAAATTTAGTTTTTCTCTTCTCAATAAACAAACTAAGGTCCGTTTCTCCTTAGCTTCATCCAAGATTTGTTCATCAGTCATTTTCCCCTCCAATTCGTCCTCATCAGTGTTCTCCAGAACCACATTTCAGCAGCTTCTTGCCTTGATTGTGCTTGTTTTCTCGCATCAGTAAGCTAGCGCATCCAAACAAAGGTTTTAACAAATTACTGCCTGGTTTCAATACCTATCTGCTTATAGATTTTTCCTGCTCTGAAATGCTTGCTTAAACTATACAACCTTTAAAATATATGTGCCTGCTACGGAAAGAAATATCAACATTCTATCCTAAAAATGTAGGTAGGAGATGATTTTTATTAAACACTTGTAAATTCATCAAACCTGGCTTAAAACATGACCTCTCATATGAGCTTGGCACCGAAACGGTTAACAATGTGTCTCCATTGGGACCAAAGTACTGTAGGCTACCGGGTGAGTTAGCCGTGGTCGTTAAGGCATGACTGCTGGCGGTCGCTCACATCTGGGAGCATTTCCCCCAGGGGCTCACATCTAGTGGGACGTGGGTTGGTGACCACGGGGTCCCAGCTGAGTCCAGCATTGCTTCCACTTACTTGTGCCGGCTCCTCTCCGTCTTCTTTCCTGTCGACCTCACTTGGTCAACTCGTGTTCTCTTCCGACCCCGACGGTATTAGGGTATCCGAGGCCTAGGGAGTCTTTCATTTCCCACCTTAATTGGCCCTTGTTTCATCTTTTCTGATACCCTCCTTCTGCAAGGGGTTAGCCTCCTTTTTCTTTTCATGTTATCTCCTGCCTTCTGCTCAAGGCCCTCAAGGAGGCCGGGTGTATGTAGCCCCACCACTTTTGGTGCACCCTAGATAATGCTACACCCTCAGGGGCTCACGGCTGGTGAATTCGGGAGTTGGCGACCCCGAGGGGTACCTGAGCTGGGTCCGGTATCCCCCTTTTGTCCCTTACCTGTGGGGTGGACCCTCTCCTCTTTCACTTTCCTATCTGCCTTTCATGGCTCTCCTTCCTTCCAAGTCCCTCAATCCGCATTCTTCGAGGGTTGAGGCCATTTCTTTTCTTCCTGTCCTTTTTTTGCCTTATTCTCCTTTTGTTTTCCATTTCTTCTTCTAGTATGTAAGTTAGTAGTTAGTTTTAGTTATAAGTTTACATTTCATTTTCATCTTCACGGTCACCCAAACCATTAGGGGCCGATAACCTAGATGTTAGGCCCCTTAAAACAACAATTATCATCATCACATCCGGCAGGCGAGGAGATTGGAAACCCTCGCCGGCAACCTTGAAGATGGTCTTCTGTGGTTTCCCATCTTTCTTCCAGGCAAATGCAGCAGCCGCTACCTTCCAACTTTCCTCCCCAGACAACACTCCACACGCGACGGTACGTGTAGCTCACCCATTGGGGTCCGCCTCGAAGCAGCTACAAAAACTGGCGAGCCGAACATGTCCTCGGACACTCCCGGCACTAAAAGCCATACGCAAAAATAATAATAATAATAATAATAATAATAATAATAATGTAGGCTAACTTGTCTCAGAGTAAGTTCCGAATCTGATGCTCTCTGATCCTATTTGTTTGATAGTGTTATCCTTGGAGACCAAACTTCCGAGGTACCGTACTGAAAGTGAAAAGCTGATTCTAGTTCTGTTCCTTCCAAATAAATGTTAGAACTTGCTCTCTCTCTCTGTTTATGACCATTTCGACGGCTTTGGCCTTGAAGATCTTCAGGTTAAACTCTTTAATGTGGCTTATGACCAAGATGTCCCAATAAGGAAGACGTAGATGTGTTAATATCTTTGTGCAAGTTATGCTCAAGTGCTGTGTACTGTATGTTTCAGCAAGTACTACGAGAAGGACTCGCTGGTGGCTGATCCTGACTATGGTTCCATCCTCAGCTCGCTCCTGGGTGAGTCCCTTGCTAATCCTGTGTAGTGAACGAGGACATCTCCTGTACTTACTATCCTGCCAGGGAATTGTTTCCGCTAGACGTGGAGCACGGCTGTTGTGTAGGCTATACATTACATCAGCTCGCCACGTTATGGCTGCCGAGGGCGGGTGTGGAGCAAGAGGGGGAACGCATGTACAGTCATACAATGGGAACACATCGCACAGCGCACGACCCAGCACGAACCATGCACACACACGACATGCGATGAGGTTTCGCTGGTGACGAATGCACGTCTATCGCAGGCGTGTAGCTGACTTGTGTCTCGGGACAGTCGGATGAGGAGCCAGAAAGATGCGCGCGCACCCGGCAGGGAGGAGCATTTGAATAGCGCAAGTTTTAAGAAATAAAATATGGAGGACGGTTGTCGTTTCGGGGTAACATTTACAGTCGATTTGCATTATTAACGCAAAGCGGTCGTGAAACTTGCTTTAAGTATATTTGAAAATATGCATTCCAATCAATATTCAAGATCTAACTGTAACAATTGAATATTTAACCATACGCACTATTAAGGACCATAACAATATGCAGTAAAGTCTCTCGGAAAAGTGTGCGAGTGGTATCGCGCTCGCTTGTTGTTTTGAAGATCCCGGGTTCAAGGCTACCCAAGGGCGGAAATTTTTACTTCTTTTTAATTATTTTATTATTTCCTCCTCACGTCGTACAACAATATTGCAACTTAGTTTTGTCTACATGATCTACGAGGACGATAGTAAACATGTTTTCTCTCATTTAAAATTCTATTTTCCCTAAATACTGTTTAAGACCATGGACGGATACTATTTAAATAGTTCAAAATTTATCCCAGAATAATAATATTAGCCTATGACACGTTCTGTATTTGGTTGGTTGGTTCCTAAGTTTAGGGGCTGTGACAACGCGGTTATGTAGCCCCGTGTACTTTGAGTGTGTGTAGAATCTGTCTGATAACCGGTGATAATTGTGATGGCTGTATTAATGTGTGTATCTTTTTTTAAACTCAAGTAAGGACTGCAACTTTGAATTTTTCAAATAGTTCCTACTTTTGCCGCCAAACGCCACCGTCAACGACTACTAGGCCTAGTTCAGAACTTAGCTACTAGACGACACCAAAGTCGGCTCTTGGCAACGAACGTAGACACCTAAGAGCGTTGTTTACATTCCTAACCTATACAATTTAGCTTCACACAGGTGTAATTAGTGGAAGGTTCTTTAAGGCTACTATAGGCTACCCCAAGAAAAAAAATTTGCTCCCAGTGATCCAAACTGCACCAAATTTTATTTCCATACGACCAACATCTTTCATAAAGCAAAAAGTGAAAAATTATTCCTTTCAGTTGATCAGTATGGGCAGAAATTACTAAAAGATAGTCTTTTCCTTAAAAAAAAATGATAGGAACTATTTACCACTAACAATTACTGAAACTTTACAATCTTTTTACACTATGTACGCATTGCACAGACTAATAATTCTGTGCATGGGTTTGGAAAAATATGAAATAGTTCCTGAAATAAAAAATAGTTTCACAAAATTAATTTTTATTTCCAAAAATTAAAGTTAAACATTATTTAAAAATAAACGATAACTATTTTAACTAATATGGATGCACAGAATTATGGGAGATAGATATCTTCACATGCTACAAAAATATTATTGAGATTGTAAAGTAAAAAAAAAAAGAATTGATTTACAAAAGATGCTCGGTGAACGCTGTCATACGCTTGATGGGTGAGGTAAGGAGTGGAGACGAGCGGGGTAACGGTCTCCATGGCAACAGTCAGCAATGTTGCCAAGTATGCCGACACAGCAATAAGCACATGGTGTGTCTTCACTCGTCCTACAAGCCTCTTGGAATGTTATGACTCAGTCATGATCTGCCTCAGTGGCAACGCAGCATTTCCCCACGTGCTAACTTTGACAGGTGTCAGCGAGCTTTATTGATAATTCAGAGTATAACACCGGTTATCAGACCGATTCTACACACACCCAAAGTACACGGGGCTACATGACCACGTTGTCGCAGCCCCTAAACTGAGGAACCAACCAACCAAATATAGAACGTGTCATAGGCTAATATTATTACTCTGGGATAAATTTTGAACTATTTAAATAGTATCCGTCCATGGTTTTAAACAGTATTTAGGGAAAATAGAATTTTAAATGAGAGAAAACATGTTTACTATCGTCCTCGTAGATCATGTAGACAAAACTAAGTTGCAATATTGTTGTACGACGTGAGGAGGAAATAATAAAATAATTAAAAAGAAGTAAAAATTTCCGCCCTTGGGTAGCCTTGAACCCGGGATCTTCAAAACAACAAGCAAGCGCGATACCACTCGCACACTTTTCCGAGAGACTTTACTGCATATTGTTATGTTCCTTAATAGTGCGTATGGTTAAATATTCAATTGTTACAGTTAGATCTTGAATATTGATTGGAATGCATATTTTCAAATGTACTTAAAGCAAGTTTCACGACCGCTTTGCGTTAATAATGCAAATCGACTGTAAATGTTACCCCGAAACGACAACCGTCCTCCATATTTTATTTCTTAAAACTTGCGCTATTCAAATGCTCCTCCCTGCCGGTTGCGCGCGCATCTTTCTGGCTCCTCATCCGACTGTCCCGAGACACAAGTCGTGTAGCTGGGTGTAGCACATTGCACAGGTGGCCAAATTATTATGGTAAAGCTGATAGAACCAAATTCTTTATTGTTGATTGGTTAACAGAATCTTCAACAATGTTTAGATATTCTGTAGCCTGATGAAGAGAATGTGTTTTTATGGCAACCTAATCAGACAGCCAATTGAGCTAACGCGACTGGAGATTAATTACATTCATGATTTCCAATTGATGATTTGCTGTGAAATAATTCCTTCTATTTAAGATATTCGTATGCCATACACTACTCGTAACAAACGAAGATACGGCGACAGATTTAATTTTAGGAGAGGTAAGGTCCGACAGCAGACGTTTTGCTTCCTTAGAGATTGGTTTTTTACTGTCTATTGTTTAATAGAAAATTAAATAAGATAAAAGTGCTTTAAAACTAAATGCGTAAATGCATACGATGTTGGTTCTTAAATCAATCCTTGTAGCAGATTTGACGAATATATGACAAAATACAACCAAAAAATATCTTGCAATGGAGACTCAAATAAAATCTTTCATTTTTATGCATTGAATCCTAATTTGCAAAGAGAATTACGCTCTGTTGCCATAATAATTTGGCCACCACTGTAGTTATGATTTCCGCCACCGGCAACAATTCACTGGCAGGGTAGTACAAGATGATTCTCTAATTTGTCGAACAAGCGGTTAGTCATTTGTTTATGGCAATTATGAGCCTCCACGTGCTTGTTGAGTTGGTACCCGCGGTTGTGTGTTGCAGTGGGTCCGTGCGCGCTGGACTTCTCCAAGACGAAGACCCAGGACCACTACTGGACGGACCCGCCAGCGGACGAGTTGGTCCAAAGGCACCGCATCTCGAGCGGGCATGCGACACCCCCGACCTGTCGACGCCCGGCCCTCAACTTCCGGCGCTCCCTACACGCCGTGAGCAGCGAGGAGACTCACCGCGGGGCCAGCCCCATCTCAGCCAAGGACTACGTGGAGTCGCTCCACCAGAATAGCCGCGCCACGCTGCTCTACGGCAAGAACAATGTGCTCGTCCTTCCGGTGAGCCTCAGCCATCTTAACAGTTCATTTGTGTCATTTTCCCAACTTAAGGCCGCGGCCGTCTCCCTCCCAATCCTAGTCGAAATTACGAAGGGCGTACTTTATTGTTTTACACTTTATTTTTTATCATTTTAAATGATCTTGTCGACTTCGTCGTTACGCTGACGGGACGAAATGTACCCAGATGCACTGAGGTGTGTGACGTCATAGTACCGCTTGGTGCATGTGTTCCCCGACAATCTCTACTTCGTTAGTATAAGACAAAAATCCCCGATTCTTGGATGCCACGGGTAATTTCGTGAACCACTGGATGGATTGTGATGCGGTTTTCACCATTCTGTAAAGGATATCTCGAGGAAAGATTCTGTAGAAAATAATTTATGTATGATCAAAGGAAGCCAAGCAGTAACGATTTCAGTGAAAAAGTCAAAAACAAACTTGGCGTCCGTGCGCTTCTTAAGTTTACACTGGGCAAACCGTTAAACATATCAACATACTATGAGCGTGAGAATTGGTCAGCATGAAAAGTTCTACAAAGGGAATGGGCACGTCCCCGCGCGCTCTGGTGAGCGTGACGGCATCCCGCGCGCTTGACCTTGCTTTGCCCTTGGTTTGCACTTGCCGTTCGCGAGTAATTTGAAACAAGGTAAAGTATTATAAAGCAAGATCAGTATTTTGCAGATAATTTTCTAACATGTCAAGAGTCTTTGGCTTCGAGCGAAGCGAGAAGCCTCCAGCCTTTCTAGCATTTTTCAGCATTTGTAGCATTTAAAATGATACAAAGTCTAGTCTTTCAAACTAACTGTCAATTTTTTTTTCTACCCAAATGAAGTACATTACACATCAGTTGGTACGTCCACATTCTCAACATAATCTCCTTGTAACTTTATGCACTTTTGCCATCGATGTGTCAGTTAATTCTCTCCAGACAAGATCCTGCCTACTTCATGGCTAGGCTTGTGACATGGCTCCATTACCACGAGCCACAAACTAAACAACACTCGATGCAATGGAAGCATAGGGGCAGTCCATCGCCGAAGAAATGTCGAACAGTACCATCAGTTGGCAAGCGTGTGCTGGGACACAAAGGACATCATCCTCATTGACTGGCTGGAATTGGGGGGCCACGATTAATAGTGCAGCATATGTGGCAACCCTTAAGCTCTAACGTCGTGCCATTCAAATTATAATAAGCCTCGTCCACACCGGCAGATTTGTTTCCAGAAACATTGTATGCAGACTGTTTCCCAAATGTTTCTCATTTGTATGCGGAATGTTTGCATACTTTTTTGAAAACATTCTACATACAATCGGGAGACTCGAGTGATGTTTGGAAACAGTCTGCATACAATTGACATACAAATAACAAACAAATCTCGTGTTTCAAGATGCAAGTTACAATGTTTTCTGTTTTCCAACGAAATGGAAAACACGCATACAAGAAACAAGTATTTTGTCTCAAGTCTTCCTGTGTGGACGTATTTTGAATCTGTAGACCGGATACAAACCAGAGACGCATCCAGCTAGCCACGTTTTTCCTCATCATATTGTGTTGATTTAGTTTCAATTTTACTAACCCTCATCATGAAATTCGTGAATTTTGAGACTCGTGAGTTTTGAGATGACACGGTTGCATGCTTCTCTGTGGGACAAAGGCTACTTTAAGTACATCAAATTGTAATAACCTGAGGTAAAACAAGGACCATATGATACAAAGGTTGCTCCGAGATGGACCAATCATTACAAGATACAGTAACACCTGCCTAAAGCGGAACGCAATCGTTCTGGATTTATTTTTCCGTTTCCACAGGTTTCCGTTTTACAAACAGTTGAGTGTTAATAAGACCAAATACACTACAAGGAAATACTGAATTATTGCATAGGATTACAATGAAATAATAAATTAATATAGAGGTCTGTAAGTGAAATGAAAATCCACAGCCTGCTTCCAGTCTCCGACCGGGTCAGGAATGGAATGAATGAAGCCCCCATCTAGCGGCGAGGATATGATCTGTACCGGCTGCCGAAGCCTGACGCACTCCTCTGAGGCAATGATTAAATGAATGACAGATGAAATGAAATGATAGTGGAGAGTGTTGCTGGAATGAAATTTTGACAGGGAAAACCGGAGTACCCGGAGAAAAACCTGTCTGCCTCCGTTTTGTCCAGCACAGATCTCACATGGAGTGACCGGGATTTGAACCAGGGACCCAGCGGTGAGAGGCCGGCGTGCTGCCGCCTAAGCCACGGAGGCTTCATAGAGGTCTGTAAGTAAAAAATGAAAATAGGTTCACATGTATTACACTGTATTTTCAACTTACGTACAAAAATTTCAGTTTCTCTCCTCGTTTCCACGTGTCTTTCAAAGTGCATTGTCGCGACTTCTTTACAAGAGAACCTTGTATGATCTCCTTTGCATCCTGCATTAACTCCAGGAGTTCTGGAACATTCTTGGAAGCTGCAAATTCCTGAAGGTCGCTCAAAACAGATAGTGCTTCCAGGGCTGGATTTACCAACAGGCCCCATAGGCCCCAGCCTAGGGGCGCAAAATTAATCCGCATTTTTTTAAAATTTCCATAAAATGTTATAGCCTACAATTATACACGTCTACATCTACATGCTCTGCACGAATCAAAGTCCCGTTCACCTGCCTGGTATGGGTGACGCAGGACGGGCGAATCTTTATTTATATTGTGGTCATCATTTTCCAACAAATGTTTTGCAACAGCAGATATTTCGACTTCAGCTTTAGAACGGGAATATTTTATGATTTATTAGGAGAAAATTTAAGTCTTGAATATTAATATCAGTTTAATTTGATAAAGGGGCACATGACATCGTAGTTGCTCCCCTTAGACCACAATAGCTAACTAATTTGAATAATTCATTATGCATAGGCCTAGTTGTAGATTGTATGATGTAGTGTATATGTATATCTGAATATAATTATATAAATGTATAATGAGCCTTAAATGGTTTAAACTTATTTTAATATCTCGTTGGCCTATTTATTTATAGTTTATATATACAAATTTAGAAAGAGTTGATTCTCTAATTTATTTATTTATTTATTTATTTACATATGTACGCCCTCATTGGAGCACTTAACCAAAACAAGTATATACATGTCTCAAAAACAATATTAAAGATTCCCCTTCTTATTTTTCTTATTTTCCCAAAACATTTTCATTCTAGTCGACCTTGCCGCTCTCTCTGCATCGCTAATGGTGTAAGTTTTGCGGGTAAAGGTTTTTAAGGGAAGTGGGATGTTCTTGTCTTTCAAGATATTATTCTCATCTTTGTTAGCAATTTGGGACATTGTCAAGCAGAGTTCATCCAGATCATTTTGAATTTCCATAAACCAAGAGTTCTTTGTTTTACTTTTAAAAAATAATTAAATAATACTCTTAATTGTCTGGTATCCAGCAGGCGTGAGATATGACAAAAAAAAAAGCAATTCGCCCTTTTCGCATAGTATCGACTATAGACTCAGTTTCTTTATAAACCACTTCATTTGGTAATAGACGCCATTGACCATCCACCTGATGTTTTTTTTTAATTAATTATAGTTCTGAGAATTCTTCTATCAGTCTTCTGTAATGTGTCAGTAACTTATCGAGTGTTGAACTTGAAAAGTGTTTCACAAGCATATATTGCTTCCGGTTTAATAACTGATTCTCTCATTATTTCTATTTATTTAATTGATTTTACTTCACGATACATTAGAATACAATAAAATTACCTTCACAAAGACTTTTCAGAGGTATAAATTCTCCCTCCTTCACAATGGTATGAAGAGGGGGCGGCAAAAACCCACGGGTCTAGGAGCGCATAACATCTAAATCCGGCCTTGAGTGCTTCTCCAAAAGTGTGTATTTATAGCTCCCTTTTGTTGCCTTCATCGTCGTCCATTTCTTCCATGACTTCGCACCTGCTGTTTCTGCTGCACTTTGAATGTATTCAGTCGTTAATGTTTCCTAGAAGTTTGGTGCAAGTACAATCGCGCTCAAAATTTAGTACTGTACATATCTTTGTATTATGGATAAGATAATTTGTCATAGTCAGTTTTCCGGTTTCAGTGTCATTTTACATCGAACATACCTCCGCTCCGAATTTTGTTTTCCGTTTACCGTTTCCGGTATATAAAGGGTCCGGTTTAGGCAGGGTTTACTGTATTAAAATCTTTATTATAGAATAGAATTTCCTAATTTGATCTTAAGCTTTAATGGATAACTCTAATGTCTGACGTGAATCAATGTTTTTTGTTATTGTGTATATATTGTATATATTATGTATATAATTTCCTTGCCATGCGCTAATAATAATAACCTATTGGTGTGATGTTCTTCGGTATTACTACTCTTAATTGCTTCTTAGTCTTACCATGAAAGTTTATCCATGCGAAAACATTGTACATGTCTAGTTTGTGTAAGCTTTTTATAACTGTTGTAATAATAGGCATGTTTTGGCGCTTGGGTTAGGTTTGGTTACAGTTTGCGGTTACAGTCGCCAAAACGAAATTGGTTAAGAAAAGTTACCGTACAATATGGTGGCAAAAGATGTAGCCTATTGGAATTGATATGGTGAATACACATTGGTATTGGAATTTATATGGTGAATAAATAATGATGATGTCGACCAGATGTGTTTCCTACAATATATAGAGGGCGAAACTTATTTTAAAAATATTGCAATGACTCTGAATGCGTCCAGAGAACGGGCACTTAAGACCTTCACTGTAGGCCTATAGCCTAGCGAATATTGGATATCATATTCATTTTAGGGTGACTCACGAGACTTTCCATAGTCACAGTAGTGTGCTCATAGGGGGGAGAAATGGCAGTTAAGAAAAAAAATTGGAATTTAATATGGTAGTAATTGGCAAAAGAAGGCTCAATGGTGACCATAGCCGATCGCTTCAACTGCGGAGGTAGCTTACGGGTTAAATTCCTGGCTCTGTCAAGAAATTTGAATTGTGGAGTGGGGGCTGGAAAAGAGTACATTCAGCCTCTTGAGGCTAAACTGAGAAGAAGAGGATTCCATTTCTACCTTAGCCATCGTGGAGGTGGGTTTTTCCATGGTTTCCCACTTCTACTCAAGGCAAATGCTGGGATAGCCACTCGTCAGATATAACATTGCAAAAACCACTAAGAATTTGATATTATATGATTTCATTTGTTGCGTGCTGAGTGATTCAAGTTCAAATATGATTTCATATCTCGTACTTTCAACAGTAGTTTCAGATTATATTTGAATTGGCGCTTCTAAAGTGATTAAAACTTCAGTAACCGCAGTAAGAGCTTGGCTACTGATTTCAAGAGCCTGGACCAAACTATACCCGAGTTAAAACCAAAGCTCACCAAAACGGTCTGGTTAGCTTTTGTATTAACCAAAGTATACCAAACGGAACGCCAAAACGCGTCTAATGACACTCCAAGTAGCTCGGGGAGATCTTGGAACCAACAGGTTTAGAAAAGGAAGCACAAAGAGTTCGGCTACAGAAACTGAAGAAAGTGTACGCGTGACATCTACAACTCGGTGATCAAACCAGAAGTTCTATATGCAAGTGAAACTCTGAAGGGAAAATTCTTGGCCAGAAAGAACAGAAGATGAAAACAGGTTGAAGTCTCGTAAAGCAATTGAGAAATTATTTAATCTTGCGGCAGACATCAGAAAACGAAGATTGAAATTTTATGGAAATGATCAAAGACTTCCACCTACGCAGAAAAACTGAAGAATATACCGTGGATTCAGCAAGTCAAGCAGGACTTGGAGAAGGCCCAAGTAAGAGCAGCGGAAGTCTTTGACAGGAACCAATTCGATGTAGGGTAAATGGATAGAATGGCACTCCAAAGAGACCAGGAACCAAGTGGACTGAGGAAAGGAAGATGGCCCACGGAGAGAGAATGAGATCAGAAAGGTGAATCATAAAAGTACTGGGTCCTTTCGCACATAATAATAATAATTATGACAATGATAATAATATTATTATGCAAAATCAGATCACAATTGTAATTACAAATGTTCAGTTTAATAACCATTTAGCTTTTTGGTGACTGTGCTTGTTGAAGAATCCCAAATATAATCCACCCTAAAGAAAGCTCACACCTCTGTGTTATTTGATATGTGTTTGTTCCGGATGTCTACCAAAACAACTAACAGATTTCCCTGACAATTAGCCTACCTGATTTTTCCAGGATATATCAGAGAATTCCCTCAGTAGCGGCCATATTATTAAAAATATAAAACAGAGTTTGTACTTAGGAGCATTTAAAAGAGTGCTCGAACAATAAAGGTTAGCATGACGACGTTGAAAATAAAAATTTAATAATAATAATAATAATAATATTGCTTTTCTATATTTTGCCAATTTTTAAATTTTTCATCCAGAAAAGCAGTATTGAAAGTATCTCGTCAATAGTAATGCTCTCAAAAATAATACTGTTAGACATTTATAAACAAATACACATGTAATCTGTGTGCTCTATCTTGCAAGAAATGAGAGCTTACTGAACATACACACACAACAATCATCACCAGAATATACTTTTCCGCCATCAAAATTTAAATACTTAATCTCCAATTATTCAAGGCTGGACCTTATAAAACTAAAATCATCTTGAGTCATCATCATCATCATCCTGAACCAACTCCAGTTGCCCGGGTGTGGTATATGAGCCCCCTCCATTTCATCCTGTGCTTGTACCACTCCTCCTCCACCAACTTGTCCCAATCATGACCTCTCTGCAGTACATCCTTCTTGACTGTATCTATCCACTTCTTTCGTGGCCTTCCCACGGGTCGTCTTCCTTCTACTTTTCTCTCAAATTCCTTCCGTGCAGTTCTGTTTGGTGGCATCCTCTTCATGTGACCAAACCACTTCAGTCTTGAGATCTGGATCTTATTGAGGAGAGAATCATCTATTCCTACTTCTTCTCTAATCTTCTCATTCCTGATCTTGTCTTTCCTGGTTTTCTGAATCATGGTACGTAGGAATTTCATTTCGGCTGCCTGGAGTTTAGAGTTATCTCTATTGGTTAGTGTTGTGGTTTCGAGACTGTATGTAAGAATCGGTGTATAATAGGACTTGTACAATGTCATCTTTGTTTTCTTGAGTATCATTAAAATACCCTAATAATTCCCTGAGTTTTCCCGGTTTTAAAAATTCCCTGAGTATTCCCTGTTTTCCATGTTTTCCAGAGTAGTAGCCTCCCTGTATGTTTTGTAGAAAATCACTTGCATTTTCAGTCATTGCTATGTTGTTGCAGAAAGACCACACGGAGCCGATGCCCGGTTACCTGTCCCTGCACCAGACGGCCCATTCTCTCACCATCAAGTGGACACCCAACCAACTCATGAATGGATACACCGAGGCCGAGGTCCAGGACAAGAGGTATCTTCAGTTTCTTCTTCCACTAGACCACCTCGTGGTGTAGCGGGTTCGGCTCTCCGCTCTGCCAAGAAATTTTAATTCTGGTCTGAGGGCTGGAACGGGCTACACTCAACTTCAGAATAGGAGGGTTTGATTCCCATCGCAGCCATCTTTTGAAGTGGTTTTCTGTGGTTTCCCACTTCTACTCCAAGCAAATGCCGGAATGGCCACAGCCGCTTCCTTCCCAATCCTCATCTGAATTACAAATACACACAGCCATCACAATAACACAGGTTATCAGACACATGAGGCTAGATGACCATGATGTCACAAAGCTCCTATATAAATCAACAACGGATCTTTCAGCTCAAGCAGCCTTAACCTCCCCATGAAGGCTTCCAAAATGATGATATATTGGCTTTCACGGCCAGTGAATTAAAACTCGCCAATTTTTCTAGGTTTATATGCCTCTTGTTGGGGTTTCGCCTGGGAACACCAAGCTGGCTCATCAGTGGGCTCTTGGTCTCCCCGCCCAGACTCCCACAGGAGTAGCGAACTGCGCGCTGCCTCCCTTTTTATGAGGCGCACCTGCGGGGTCACCACACAAGACACAGCACAAACCTAGAATAATTGCTGAGTTATAATTATGGTTTGAGTTGTTATTGCTTGTTATTGTTTGTTATTGTTTGCATGGCCATTATTGTGTTTTCTCTTCTGTTGCGCCAGGCGAGGTAGTCTGCCGGTGAAAACAGACCACGTGCTAATCAGGCGAAACAGTTTCAGACGGTCGTCCACGCACACTCAGCTGTTGTAAGTCTCACTCACGTTTGATGCGATGCGGTGGAGGGCTTGGGGATTGTGATCCAACTTGTCATTGTATCGACGAGGTTGATCACTTGCATTCATAGAATCTTTTCTTACATTTTAACATTGACGATATCAAATAACTGTGAGTTTCTTTACTGATCTGTGAGCTGCGGACCTTCACTGTTGCTTTTTTTTAATATAGTTTTTGCCCACATTGGAGCACGTAAATCAAACCAAATACATTCAAATCCTCGAAACTTTGACAGGGAATTTATCTGTCGTCATCTTCCCCTCTCCCAAACCCTTGCTCTCCTTTCCTTATCAGATATGAGGCGTCTGGTATCAAAACAAGACACATCACTTCAACAAAAGTTTTCAGGAGACACAAAAACTGAGTAAGTCCTTTGTCTACTGACTAATAAGTATGCCTATTTTTGAATGTTGTGAGTGATATAGACAAGTATTTCCCAAAAGTTTCATAACTCATGCTGTTTTATTTTCCTTTTTATAAGTGTTTTCACATTTGATGTGTCTCATTTTGTTTTAAAACTTGCTGATGTATCTTGTTTTGCAACTCATTTATCGGATGTAACTTATTTTCAAAATAAAATAATCACTCTTCACAAGTATAAAGTAGATTTAACACACCAATACAAATGTAAACACACTGGCACTTACAGAACATGAAACAATTGCATAAGCAGCACCCTTTCAACTGATGCGCAATAGACTCTGCCAAGATGTGTCTTGTTTTGATAGTCATTCATCTAATTGTCTTATTTTGAAACCAACCGACTACTTCAGCATTTAAAAACAGCATGATGTGGGCACTTATGACTTGTTAAATCAGCCATAATCTCAAAATCGAAAAAATAGTGATGTATCTCGTTTTGATAAGATAAAATAATTTAGTGAAAATGACATCTCTAATCAGTCACCAACTATCACTAACTATTTAGTAGTTAAGCAAAGCGGTTCCTGGATCAATGTCAAGGTCATCCACTTTCTCTCTCAGCCACGTGCGCCCCCATTCTGGGAAGGGGTGAGGAGGGGGGCGTGTTGGAGGGGGGATGGCTTGAGGCTGAGGTATGCCGGCATACTGACTGTTTTCGCTAGTGCGGAGCTGTCTTATTCCACTACAAACAAATTTTCAGACTGAAAATAAACTATTTGCGATGTCAAATCCAATTCATTTTTCTTTTTCGTAGCTTTTCTAACATCATTCTTTCTTTTGCTATTGTCAGCAATACCTCTTCATTTCTTATTTTTTCTTTCCAACTTATTCCCTTTATCCGCCTCCAAACCCACATTCCTGGAGCCTTAATCCTTCTCTCACCTTTTTTTCTCAGTGTCCAGGTTTCGGCTCCATACACTAATGTATATTCATTGCTCCACAATTACTGATTAAAGGCTTCTTTTGCTAATTTTTCAAATTGTGAAGAAAGAATGAAAGCTACTGTTTTATTTTGTAAAAGCAATTATTTTTGCAGAAATCCAAGGTATAGAAAGTTAATGTTCACAGTTTTTGCAAAAGAAAAGAAACTTGCACAAGAACCAGAATATTATGAGTAGAAGTCACTTTCGAATTAGTAAAATAAAATAAATGTTTTTCTGTCTTTCTTCCTTCATCAAAATTGAGAGGTTCAGATGTAAACTGTGGAAAGTGACAATTCCATCAAAATGGAGATATTGTATGGGCTCAACGAGCAGCTCTCCATCCCGGGCAGGATAACGGAGCAGAGCGTGTGTTCCGACATAACAGCTGCTTAGACGGGAATGGACCCGTATCAGAACATCCTTCTCTTCAGTGCACTGGATTATGGAGAGGAAAATGAATAAATAAATACAAGCGGCAAGTGCCAAGTACGTTTAATTATATACCTATAAATGTCATTAGGCTTACGCATAGGAAGCAAAATTCTGGTGACATGTATTCCTCTTCGCGTAGATTATTCACCCTCTACACTTGCATGTTGATGGATGTGACGTTCTAAATTGAAGTCCTTATTGCCTCATATCTCGCCACACACCGAACATTGTGCTCCACTTTAACAACTAATCATACTCCCGACCCAAGCTGAACTGTACAATAGATCGCCGCTATCTCAAATACACCATGTACTGGCTGCGTGGCTCAGCGGTAAAGTTCTCGCATGCTGTTCCCAAGCTTGCTGGATCGAATCCTGGTGCAGTCAGCTGGCATTTGAGGGTGCGCAAATGTGAGGGCGCCGTGTCGGTAGATTTACTGGCGCGTTAGAGATCCCCTTTGGAGCAAAATTCTGGCACCCCGGTGTCTCTAACAGCAGCAGTAGTTAAAAGGGACGTAGCATGCTGAACTGCTGTGCCCAAGATAGCGGGTTCAAACCCGGCCGAAGTCGTTGGATTTTTAAGAGCGTTAAAATCCTTCAGTATGCCTTCCTTCGGAGGGGATGTAAAGCTGGCGGTCCCATGTCATAGATTTATGGCATGTAAAAGATCCTTCCACAGACTAAACTTGTGTGAAACTAAATTGTTAGGTTTGATTTCGTCGGAACGTTCTATCAAAGTTCCAACGTTCACCACTAGGTATCATTGATATCTGGTAGCGAAAGTTGGAACTACTTGAAATTGAACGGAACTTGTAGCTCACCCTAAGGGTGTCCGCTGGAAGTAGCTACAGACTCAGGCGAGCCGAACATGTCCTCGGACACTCCCGGCACTAAAAGCCATACGATAGATAAATAGATAGATTGTATGATTGTTCCGCGTAAGCCAGGAGGCGTGGCCTTGATTGCAATGTCACTCTACTCGTCGTCTTAACAACACAAACTGTTATAAGTCAGCTGCTCATGGTGCCATTAGCTCGAGGGGCGAACTCTCGCAATGAGGTATGGTACAGTGAACTCCCTCGGCAAACCTGGAGGAGTGTAGCCATTAGTCCACACACTCTTGCGTTGACGTGCGACCATCTCACCTACATTTTGAACAAGAACGCCCAAGTCAGGTAATCGAATCTCGTCAGAGAAGGAAGCTACGCCAAATAATACCACGTCCTCCACCTTCCATGGCCGCATATTCTATCCAAGGATTGGTCTGTCGAGTCAGCAACGACATCTCCACCGAGTGGACTCAAACTCAGATATTACTTGGTGGCCACTACTCCTGGAAAACTCCTGGATTTTTATTAGGTCTGGAAAACTCCTGGAAAATGACAAAAAATGAAAACTCCTGGAAAATAGCCAATTTTAATTAATTATGAAAATCTTTCCAACTTAAATTATACTCCCGCTGCGGTTTTGGATGAGCACTCTATCATTAACGAAAGAAATTTCCTCAGGCTACCTGTTTCTGTGTGGGGGAACACGCGATAGTATTTTTTTAAAACATGTTAAGTATAGACAACTTCACCGCAATAAAATTGCAGGCGGCATTCTTTCTCTTTTTTTAAGCGGATATTTGAGTCACAAAGGCTTTTTTAAAACAACAATTAAATCATTTGTGTGTAGGCTTGCGTATCAATAACGCAATCACCACTAATTTTTGTCAACATCTGTATAAGTAAACCGAACACAACTGCTTAATTTTGGTCTTGAAGTAGGCAGCCGATAAAGCCCCCCCCCCCCCCCCCCCCTCCGCCGGGACTCGCGCCTATTTTTAAGTCTGGAAAAATGGAATTACTCCTGGAAAATCGTGACCAGATTTGAGTTGCCACCATGATATTAGTATCGGACGTATGGTGAGAGATGTTCCCAACAATATACAGGAGGTTAATAAATACATTAATCTCATGTAATTTTTTCAGGATTAGGGAACAACCCATCTCAATTGGGTACAATCGTGTCGACCGACTGAAAAACATCTAATTTCGGTTACTAAGGCAACACTGAAAAATGGCTCCAAGCACCATGAAAGTGTAAATCGAGACATATTAAATTTAATGTAAGAGTTGAGGCTTTCACGGCCGGCGTTACAAAGTTCATCGATGTATTCCGGGCTTAAGGGCCGTGTTCCAGGGGCTTGTGACGGTCCCGACGTTTCGCCGAAAACTGCGTCCGGCATTTTCCAGGGTTCCTCTGACTTCGTCAGCAGCGAAGCACTCAGTGGAATGGAGTGGCAGTTCGTTTCACCCCATTATATAGGTGCAAGCTGCGAAACGCTGCTCGCTATTGGTTCGCCGTGGTGGGGGGACAGTCGCTGATTGGCTGTTGACCGGCCAATGGTTGAAGCGTATTGGAGCCCAGCGTTAGCCGACCTGTCTTAGCGGAGACCGGCAACTGATCTCCCGTTGCATATACTGGTTCGTCGCGGCCACCGCGTCCTCTAGTTTTCAGTGTATTCAGCAGTGGAAACCAGGCTTTGTTGACCCGTTCAGATTCCTCCTTACGGTTGAAGCTGTTGGTATGCTTCAGGATTTCAATGGCTTCCCTTTGTAGCCGGGCGTGGTAGGACACTGTAGTGGACAGTACTTCGGTGTTGCTGTACTGTATATCGTGGCCTGCTTACAGCGCGTGTTCGGCGACTGACGACTTTTCCGTTTGTCCCAGCCGGCAGTGTCGGTTATGCTCCTTCAATCGGGTGGCGATGCTGCGTTTCGTAGTTCCAATATATACTTGACCGCAGCTGCACGGGATCTTGTAGACACCAGCAGTGGAGAGAGGATGGCGCTTGTCTTTAGCCGATCTCAGCATTTCCTTGATCTTCTTCGTAGGCCTATATATGGTTTTGACTCCATGGGACTCCAGTAGCCTCCCTATTCTATCAGTTACTCTACTGATGTACGGCAGAAAGGCTTTAGCTGCCGGCCGCTCTTCATTTTCCCTGTTAGTTGGACGCCTAGGATGGAGTGCACCCTGTACGTCTTTGTGGCTGAACCCGTTGGCGCGCAGGGTCATGTCGAGGTGGTTGAGCTCTTCGTTCAAGTCCTGTGGTTCACATATTCTCCTCGCACGTTCAGCCAGCATCTTTATGTCTCCGTATTTTTGTCGCGGGTGGTGGTTGGACGACTTCTGTAGATAGCGGTCTGTATGGGTCGGCTTGCGGTACACTGTGTGTCCCAACTTTAAGTCGGCTGTCTTCATAACCAGAACATCTAGGAAAGCGAGCTGTTGTTCACTTTCTACCTCCATTGTGAACTGAATATTCGGGCTGATGCTGTTCAGATGCTGTAGGAACGGCTGTAATTGTTCCTCTCCATGGCTCCAGATTACAAAAGTGTCATCCTCGTAGCGAAGCCACACCTTAGGTTTAAGTGGTGCGGTCTCTAGTGCCATTATTTCGAACTTTTCCATGAAGAATTTCGCGATCACCGGGCTCAGAGGACTGCCCATGGCGACACCGTTGATTTGTTCATAGTAACTGTCATTCCACAGGAAATAACTTGTGGTGAGGCAAAGGCTGAACAAGTTCTTCATGTCCTCGGGAAAAATCTAACCGATGTGGTCCAGGGCCTCCTTTACTGGTACCTTAGTGAAGAGCGAGACCACGTCGAAGTTGACAAGCAGGTCCCCGGCTTCCAACTGGATGTTTTTCAGCTTTTCTACGAAGTGGCCCGAATCTCTGATGCACGACTCTGTGCCACCGATGTGAGGTTGTAGTAAGGTGGCCAGATATTTCGAGATGTTATATGTAGGTGATCCAATGGCGCTCACAATGGGTTGTAGAGGTACATCCTCCTTATGTATCTTGGGTAAGCCATTCAGCCTAGGTGGTAGAGCTTCACTTCTGGAGGTTTCTCTCTTCTCGTTGTCTGCTAATGAAGAGGCCTTAATAAGGCTGTTGGTCTTGCGAAGAATCCGGTTGGTAGGATCTCTCGGTAGTCTGCGGTAGGTCTCAGGGTCTAACAATTCCGAGATCTTAGTGGTGTAATCATCAGTGGCCATGATGACAGTGGCGTTCCCTTTGTCCGCAGGAAGAATGATGACACTCTCGTCTAAGTTGAGAGTCCTTATGGCCTTCCTCTCTTGAACCGTGAGGTTGCTCTTCGGTGTCTGTGCCTTCCTGAGTATGCGTGAGGCTTCGTGACGAATTTCGTCCGCCTGGTCCGATGGTAAATTGCGAATACTGGCTTCAATATTCGCGACGATGTACTCCACGGGAATCGAGGGAGGGGTAACGGCAAAGTTCCCTCCTTTAGCCAGTAGAGAGGTTTCGGCTTCTGACAGGCAACAGTTGATTAGGTTGACGATTGTCCGTGAGGTGTCCAGGGCAGGTGGGTTCTCAAGCGCGGGTCGATTCTCCAGGTATCTCTCAAATTTCCTCTTCTGCCGGTTGGTCTACTGATCGAAAGTCGCAATCATGAAACAGCTGGTGACACGGTCTACTTTCTCCCAGTCCTGCGGTGACAGCGTGGCGCTGAGAAAGTAATGTAGGTGTAAAAGTGCCTGGTCGTTGGTAGCCAGGTCCCTGCGTGTGGAGCTGATACGTTCCCGAAGTAGAGAGCGCTCCGTTCGGTCGTAGATCCGGTGTGGCTGGGCTGAATTCACCGGTCTCTTCATTCTCAGGAACTTGGGAATGATACCCGAGTCTCTGCATCGCAGAAGAAACGTGAGAGATGACAGGAGCTGCGCCTTCTTCTTCCGAAGTCTCTCGAAGCGACGAGATGAATTAGAAATTTCCTCCCCGTAGAGGCGATTCATGTAAGAATTGTGGCTTTCACGGCCGGCGTTACAAAGTTCATCGATGTATTCCGGGCTTAAGGGCCGTGTTCCAGGGGCTTGTGACGGTCCCGACGTTTCGTCGAAAACTGCGTCCGGCATTTTCCAGGGTTCCTCTGACTTCGTCAGCAGCGAAGCACTCAGTGGAATGGAGTGGCAGTTCGTTTCACCCCATTATATAGGTGCAAGCTGCGAAACGCTGCTCGCTATTGGTTCGCCGTGGTGGGGGGACAGTCGCTGATTGGCTGTTGACCGGCCAATGGTTGAAGCGTATTGGAGCCCAGCGTTAGCCGACCTGTCTTAGCGGAGACCGGCAACTGATCTCCCGTTGCATATACTGGTTCGTCGCGGCCACCGCGTCCTCTAGTTTTCAGTGTATTCAGCAGTGGAAACCAGGCTTTGTTGACCCGTTCAGATTCCTCCTTACGGTTGAAGCTGTTGGTATGCTTCAGGATTTCAATGGCTTCCCTTTGTAGCCGGGCGTGGTAGGACACTGTAGTGGACAGTACTTCGGTGTTGCTGTACTGTATATCGTGGCCTGCTTACAGCGCGTGTTCGGCGACTGACGACTTTTCCGTTTGTCCCAGCCGGCAGTGTCGGTTATGCTCCTTCAATCGGGTGGCGATGCTGCGTTTCGTAGTTCCAATATATACTTGACCGCAGCTGCACGGGATCTTGTAGACACCAGCAGTGGAGAGAGGATGGCGCTTGTCTTTAGCCGATCTCAGCATTTCCTTGATCTTCTTCGTAGGCCTATATATGGTTTTGACTCCATGGGACTCCAGTAGCCTCCCTATTCTATCAGTTACTCTACTGATGTACGGCAGAAAGGCTTTAGCTGCCGGCCGCTCTTCATTTTCCCTGTTAGTTGGACGCCTAGGATGGAGTGCACCCTGTACGTCTTTGTGGCTGAACCCGTTGGCGCGCAGGGTCATGTCGAGGTGGTTGAGCTCTTCGTTCAAGTCCTGTGGTTCACATATTCTCCTCGCACGTTCAGCCAGCATCTTTATGTCTCCGTATTTTTGTCGCGGGTGGTGGTTGGACGACTTCTGTAGATAGCGGTCTGTATGGGTCGGCTTGCGGTACACTGTGTGTCCCAACTTTAAGTCGGCTGTCTTCATAACCAGAACATCTAGGAAAGCGAGCTGTTGTTCACTTTCTACCTCCATTGTGAACTGAATATTCGGGCTGATGCTGTTCAGATGCTGTAGGAACGGCTGTAATTGTTCCTCTCCATGGCTCCAGATTACAAAAGTGTCATCCTCGTAGCGAAGCCACACCTTAGGTTTAAGTGGTGCGGTCTCTAGTGCCATTATTTCGAACTTTTCCATGAAGAATTTCGCGATCACCGGGCTCAGAGGACTGCCCATGGCGACACCGTTGATTTGTTCATAGTAACTGTCATTCCACAGGAAATAACTTGTGGTGAGGCAAAGGCTGAACAAGTTCTTCATGTCCTCGGGAAAAATCTAACCGATGTGGTCCAGGGCCTCCTTTACTGGTACCTTAGTGAAGAGCGAGACCACGTCGAAGTTGACAAGCAGGTCCCCGGCTTCCAACTGGATGTTTTTCAGCTTTTCTACGAAGTGGCCCGAATCTCTGATGCACGACTCTGTGCCACCGATGTGAGGTTGTAGTAAGGTGGCCAGATATTTCGAGATGTTATATGTAGGTGATCCAATGGCGCTCACAATGGGTTGTAGAGGTACATCCTCCTTATGTATCTTGGGTAAGCCATTCAGCCTAGGTGGTAGAGCTTCACTTCTGGAGGTTTCTCTCTTCTCGTTGTCTGCTAATGAAGAGGCCTTAATAAGGCTGTTGGTCTTGCGAAGAATCCGGTTGGTAGGATCTCTCGGTAGTCTGCGGTAGGTCTCAGGGTCTAACAATTCCGAGATCTTAGTGGTGTAATCATCAGTGGCCATGATGACAGTGGCGTTCCCTTTGTCCGCAGGAAGAATGATGACACTCTCGTCTAAGTTGAGAGTCCTTATGGCCTTCCTCTCTTGAACCGTGAGGTTGCTCTTCGGTGTCTGTGCCTTCCTGAGTATGCGTGAGGCTTCGTGACGAATTTCGTCCGCCTGGTCCGATGGTAAATTGCGAATACTGGCTTCAATATTCGCGACGATGTACTCCACGGGAATCGAGGGAGGGGTAACGGCAAAGTTCCCTCCTTTAGCCAGTAGAGAGGTTTCGGCTTCTGACAGGCAACAGTTGGTTAGGTTGACGATTGTCCGTGAGGTGTCCAGGGCAGGTGGGTTCTCAAGCGCGGGTCGATTCTCCAGGTATCTCTCAAATTTCCTCTTCTGCCGGTTGGTCTACTGATCGAAAGTCGCAATCATGAAACAGCTGGTGACACGGTCTACTTTCTCCCAGTCCTGCGGTGACAGCGTGGCGCTGAGAAAGTAATGTAGGTGTAAAAGTGCCTGGTCGTTGGTAGCCAGGTCCCTGCGTGTGGAGCTGATACGTTCCCGAAGTAGAGAGCGCTCCGTTCGGTCGTAGATCCGGTGTGGCTGGGCTGAATTCACCGGTCTCTTCATTCTCAGGAACTTGGGAATGATACCCGAGTCTCTGCATCGCAGAAGAAACGTGAGAGATGACAGGAGCTGCGCCTTCTTCTTCCGAAGTCTCTCGAAGCGACGAGATGAATTAGAAATTTCCTCCCCGTAGAGGCGATTCATGTAAGAATTGTGGCTTTCACGGCCGGCGTTACAAAGTTCATCGATGTATTCCGGGCTTAAGGGCCGTGTTCCAGGGGCTTGTGACGGTCCCGACGTTTCGCCGAAAACTGCGTCCGGCATTTTCCAGGGTTCCTCTGACTTCGTCAGCAGCGAAGCACTCAGTGGAATGGAGTGGCAGTTCGTTTCACCCCATTATATAGGTGCAAGCTGCGAAACGCTGCTCGCTATTGGTTCGCCGTGGTGGGGGGACAGTCGCTGATTGGCTGTTGACCGGCCAATGGTTGAAGCGTATTGGAGCCCAGCGTTAGCCGACCTGTCTTAGCGGAGACCGGCAACTGATCTCCCGTTGCATATACTGGTTCGTCGCGGCCACCGCGTCCTCTAGTTTTCAGTGTATTCAGCAGTGGAAACCAGGCTTTGTTGACCCGTTCAGATTCCTCCTTACGGTTGAAGCTGTTGGTATGCTTCAGGATTTCAATGGCTTCCCTTTGTAGCCGGGCGTGGTAGGACACTGTAGTGGACAGTACTTCGGTGTTGCTGTACTGTATATCGTGGCCTGCTTACAGCGCGTATTCGGCGACTGACGACTTTTCCGTTTGTCCCAGCCGGCAGTGTCGGTTATGCTCCTTCAATCGGGTGGCGATGCTGCGTTTCGTAGTTCCAATATATACTTGACCGCAGCTGCACGGGATCTTGTAGACACCAGCAGTGGAGAGAGGATGGCGCTTGTCTTTAGCCGATCTCAGCATTTCCTTGATCTTCTTCGTAGGCCTATATATGGTTTTGACTCCATGGGACTCCAGTAGCCTCCCTATTCTATCAGTTACTCTACTGATGTACGGCAGAAAGGCTTTAGCTGCCGGCCGCTCTTCATTTTCCCTGTTAGTTGGACGCCTAGGATGGAGTGCACCCTGTACGTCTTTGTGGCTGAACCCGTTGGCGCGCAGGGTCATGTCGAGGTGGTTGAGCTCTTCGTTCAAGTCCTGTGGTTCACATATTCTCCTCGCACGTTCAGCCAGCATCTTTATGTCTTCGTATTTTTGTCGCGGGTGGTGGTTGGACGACTTCTGTAGATAGCGGTCTGTATGGGTCGGCTTGCGGTACACTGTGTGTCCCAACTTTAAGTCGGCTGTCTTCATAACCAGAACATCTAGGAAAGCGAGCTGTTGTTCACTTTCTACCTCCATTGTGAACTGAATATTCGGGCTGATGCTGTTCAGATGCTGTAGGAACGGTTGTAATTGTTCCTCTCCATGGCTCCAGATTACAAAAGTGTCATCCTCGTAGCGAAGCCACACCTTAGGTTTAAGTGGTGCGGTCTCTAGTGCCATTATTTCGAACTTTTCCATGAAGAATTTCGCGATCACCGGGCTCAGAGGACTGCCCATGGCGACACCGTTGATTTGTTCATAGTAACTGTCATTCCACAGGAAATAACTTGTGGTGAGGCAAAGGCTGAACAAGTTCTTCATGTCCTCGGGAAAAATCTAAGCGATGTGGTCCAGGGCCTCCTTTACTGGTACCTTAGTGAAGAGCGAGACCACGTCGAAGTTGACAAGCAGGTCCCCAGCTTCCGAATGGATGTTTTTCAGCTTTTCTACGAAGTGGCCCGAATCTCTGATGCACGACTCTGTGCCACCGATGTGAGGTTGTAGTAAGGTGGCCAGATATTTCGAGATGTTGTATGTAGGTGATCCAATGGCGCTCACAATGGGTTGTAGAGGTACATCCTCCTTATGTATCTTGGGTAAGCCATTCAGCCTAGGTGGTAGAGCTTCACTTCTGGAGGTTTCTCTCTTCTCGTTGTCTGCTAATGAAGAGGCCTTAATAAGGCTGTTGGTCTCGCGAAGAATCCGGTTGGTAGGATCTCTCGGTAGTCTGCGGTAGGTCTCAGGGTCTAACAATTCCGAGATCTTAGTGGTGTAATCATCAGTGGCCATGATGACAGTGGCGTTCCCTTTGTCCGCAGGAAGAATGATGACACTCTCGTCTAAGTTGAGAGTCCTTATGGCCTTCCTCTCTTGAACCGTGAGGTTGCTCTTCGGTGTCTGTGCCTTCCTGAGTATGCGTGAGGCTTCGTGACGAATTTCGTTCGCCTGGTCCGATGGTAAATTGCGAATACTGGCTTCAATATTCGCGACGATGTCCTCCACGGGAATCGAGGGAGGGGTAACGGCAAAGTTCCCTCCTTTAGCCAGTAGAGAGGTTTCGGCTTCTGCCAGGCAACGGTTGGTTAGGTTGACGATTGTCCGTGAGGTGTCCAGGGCAGGTGGGTTCTCAAGCGCGGGTCGATTCTCCAGGTATCTCTCAAATTTCCTCTTCTGCCGGTTGGTCGACTGATCGAAAGTCGCAATCATGGAACAGCTGGCGACAAGGTCCACTTTCTCCCAGTCCTGCGGTGACAGCGTGGCGCTGAGAAAGTAATGTAAGTGTAGAAGTGCCTGGTCGTTGGTACCCAGGTCCCTGCGTGTGGAGCTGATACGTTCCCGAAGTAGAGAGCGCTCCTTTCGGTCGTAGATCCGGTGTGACTGGGCTGAATTCACCGGTCTCTTCATTCTCAGGAACTTGGGAATGATACCCTAGTCTCTGCATCGCAGAAGAAACGTGAGAGATGACAGGAGCTGCACCTTCTTCTTCCGAAGTCTCTCGAAGCGACGAGATGAATTAGAAATTTCCTCCCCGTAGAGGCGATTCATGTAAGAATTGTGGCTTTCACGGCCGGCGTTACAAAGTTCATCGATGTATTCCGGGCTTAAGGGCCGTGTTCCAGGGGCTTGTGACGGCCCCGACGTTTCGCCGAAAACTGCGTCCGGCATTTTCCAGGGTTCCTCTGACTTCGTCAGCAGCGAAGCACTCAGTGGAATGGAGTGGCAGTTCGTTTCACCCCATTATATAGGTGCAAGCTGCGAAACGCTGCTCACTATTGGTTCGCCGTGGTGGTGGTGGGGGGGGGGCAGTCGCTGATTGGCTGTTGACCGGCCAATGGTTGAAGCGTATTGGAGCCCAGCGTTAGCCGACCTGTCTTAGCGGAGACCGGCAACTGATCTCCCGTTGCATATACTGGTTCGTCGCGGCCACCGTGTCCTCTAGTTTTCAGTGTATTCAGCAGTGGAAACCAGGCTTTGTTGACCCGTTCAGATTCCTCCTTACGGTTGAAGCTGTTGGTATGCTTCAGGATTTCAATGGCTTCCCTTTGTAGTCGGGCGTGGTAGGACACTGTAGTGGACAGTACTTCGGTGTTGCTGTACTGTATATCGTGGCCTGCTTGCAGCGCGTGTTCGGCGACTGACGACTTTTCCGTTTGTCCCAGCCGGCAGTGTCGGTTATGCTCCTTCAATCGGGTGGCGATGCTGCGTTTCGTAGTTCCAATATATACTTGACCGCAGCTGCACGGGATCTTGTAGACACCAGCAGTGGAGAGAGGATGGCGCTTGTCTTTAGCCGATCCCAGCATTTCCTTGATCTTCTTCGTAGGCCTATATATGGTTTTGACTCCATGGGACTCCAGTAGCCTCCCTATTCTATCAGTTACTCTACTGATGTACGGCAGAAAGGCTTTAGCTGCCGGCCGCTCTTCATTTTCCCTGTTAGTTGGACGCCTGGGATGGAGTGCACGCTGTACGTCTTTGTGGCTGAACCCGTTGGCGCGCAGGGTCATGTCGAGGTGGTTGAGCTCTTCGTTCAAGTGCTGTGGTTCACATATTCTCCTCGCACGTTCAGCCTGCGTCTTTATGACTCCGTATTTTTTGTCGCGGGTGGTGGTTTGACAACTTCTGTAGATAGCGGTCTGTATGGGTCGGCTTGCGGTACACTGTGTGTCCCAACTGTAAGTCGGCTGTCTTCATAACCAGAACATCTAGGAAAGCGAGCTGTTGTTCACTTTCTACCTCCATAGTGAACTGAATATTCGGGCTGATGCTGTTCAGATGCTGTAGGAACGGCTGTAATTGTTCCTCTCCATGGCTCCAGATTACAAAAGTGTCATCCACGTAGCGAAGCCACACCTTAGGTTTAAGTGGTGCGGTCTCTAGTGCCATTATTTCGAATTTTTCCATGAAGAAGTTCGCGATCACTGGGCTCAGAGGACTGCCCATGGCGACACCGTTGATTTGTTCATAGTAACTGTCATTCCACAGGAAATAACTTGTGGTGAGGCAAAGGCTGAACAAGTTCTTGATGTCCTCGGGAAAAATCTAAGCGATGTGGTCCAGGGCCTCCTTTACTGGTACCTTAGTGAAGAGCGGGACCACGTCGAAGCTGACAAGCAGGTCTCCGGCTTCCAACTGGATGTTTTTCAGCTTTTCTACGAAGTGGCCCGAATCTCTGATGCACGACTCTGTGCCACCGATGTGAGGTTGTAGTAAGGTGGCCAGATATTTCGAGGTGTTGTATGTAGGTGATCCAATGGCGCTCACAATGGGTTGTAGAGGTACATCCTCCTTATGTATCTTGGGTAAGCCATTCAGCCTAGGTGGTAGAGCTTCACTTCTGGAGGTTTCTCTCTTCTCGTTGTCTGCTAATGAAGAGGCCTTAATAAGGCTGTTGGTCTTGCGAAGAATCCGGTTGGTAGGATCTCTCGGTAGTCTGCGGTAGGTCTCAGGGTCTAACAATTCCGAGATCTTAGTGGTGTAATCATCAGTGGCCATGATGACAGTAGCGTTCCCTTTGTCCGCAGGAAGAATGATGACACTCTCGTCTAAGTTGAGAGTCCTTATGGCCTTCCTCTCTTGAACAGTGAGGTTGCTCTTCGGTGTCTGTGCCTTCCTGAGTATGCGTGAGGCTTCGTGACGAATTTCGTTCGCCTGGTCCGATGGTAAATTGCGAATACTGGCTTCAATATTCGCGACGATGTCCTCCACGGGAATCGAGGGAGGAGTAACGGCAAAGTTCCCTCCTTTAGCCAGTAGAGAGGTTTCGGCTTCTGACAGGCAACGGTTGGTTAGGTTGACGATTGTCCGTGAGGTGTCCAGGGCAGGTGGGTTCTCAAGCGCGGGTCGATTCTCCAGGTATCTCTCAAATTTCCTCTTCTGCCGGTTGGTCGACTGATCGAAAGTCGCAATCATGGAACAGCTGGTGACACGGTCTACTTTCTCCCAGTCCTGCGGTGACAGCGTGGCGCTGAGAAAGTAATGTAGGTGTAGAAGTGCCTGGTCGTTGGTAGCCAGGTCCCTGCGTGTGGAGCTGATACGTTCCCGAAGTAGAGAGCGCTCCTTTCGGTCGTAGATCCGGTGTGACTGGGCTGAATTCACCGGTCTCTTCATTCTCAGGAACTTGGGAATGATACCCATGTCTCTGCATCGCAGAAGAAACGTGAGAGATGACAGGAGCTGCGCCTTCTTCTTCCGAAGTCTCTCGAAGCGACGAGATGAATTAGAAATTTCCTCCCCGTAGAGGCGATTCATGTAAGAATTGTGGCTTTCACGGCCGGCGTTACAAAGTTCATCGATGTATTCCGGGCTTAAGGGCCGTGTTCCAGGGGCTTGTGACGGTCCCGACGTTTCGCCGAAAACTGCGTCCGGCATTTTCCAGGGTTCCTCTGACTTCGTCAGCAGCGAAGCACTCAGTGGAATGGAGTGGCAGTTCGTTTCACCCCATTATATAGGTGCAAGCTGCGAAACGCTGCTCGCTATTGGTTCGCCGTGGTAGGGGGGGGGGGGGGCAGTCGCTGATTGGCTGTTGACCGGCCAATGGTTGAAGCGTATTGGAGCCCAGCGTTAGCCGACCTGTCTTAGCGGAGACCGGCAACTGATCTCCCGTTGCATATACTGGTTCGTCGCGGCCACCGTGTCCTCTAGTTTTCAGTGTATTCAGCGGTGGAAACCAGGCTTTGTTGACCCGTTCAGATTCCTCCTTACGGTTGAAGCTGTTGGTATGCTTCAGGATTTCAATGGCTTCCCTTTGTAGCCGGGCGTGGTAGGACACTGTAGTGGACAGTACTTCGGTGTTGCTGTACTGTATATCGTGGCCTGCTTGCAGCGCGTCTTCGGCGACTGACGACTTTTCCGTTTGTCCCAGCCGGCAGTGTCGGTTATGCTCCTTCAATCGGGTGGCGATGCTGCGTTTCGTAGTTCCAATATATACTTGACCGCAGCTGCACGGGATCTTGTAGACACCAGCAGTGGAGAGAGGATGGCGCTTGTCTTTAGCCGATCCCAGCATTTCCTTGATCTTCTTCGTAGGCCTATATATGGTTTTGACTCCATGGGACTCCAGTAGCCTCCCTATTCTATCAGTTACTCTACTGATGTACGGCAGAAAGGCTTTAGCTGCCGGCCGCTCTTCATTTTCCCTGTTAGTTGGACGCCTGGGATGGAGTGCACGCTGTACGTCTTTGTGGCTGAACCCGTTGGCGCGCAGGGTCATGTCGAGGTGGTTGAGCTCTTCGTTCAAGTGCTGTGGTTCACATATTCTCCTCGCACGTTCAGCCTGCGTCTTTATGACTCCGTATTTTTTGTCGCGGGTGGTGGTTGGACGACTTCTGTAGATAGCGGTCTGTATGGGTCGGCTTGCGGTACACTGTGTGTCCCAACTTTAAGTCGGCTGTCTTCATAACCAGAACATCTAGGAAAGCGAGCTGTTGTTCACTTTCTACCTCCATAGTGAACTGAATATTCGGGCTGATGCTGTTCAGATGCTGTAGGAACGGCTGTAATTGTTCCTCTCCATGGCTCCATATTACAAAAGTGTCATCCACGTAGCGAAGCCACACCTTAGGTTTAAGTGGTGCGGTCTCTAGTGCTATTATTTCGAACTTTTCCATGAAGAAGTTCGCGATCACTGGGCTCAGAGGACTGCCCATGGCGACACCGTTGATTTGTTCATAGTAACTGTCATTCCACAGGAAATAACTTGTGGTGAGGCAATGGCTGAACAAGTTCTTGATGACCTCGGGAAAAATCTAAGCGATGTGGTCCAGGGCCTCCTTTACTGGTACCTTAGTGAAGAGCGGGACCACGTCGAAGCTGACAAGCAGGTCTCCGGCTTCCAACTGGATGTTTTTCAGCTTTTCTACGAAGTGGCCCGAATCTCTGATGTACGACTCTGTGCCACCGATGTGAGGTTGTAGTAAGGTGGCCAGATATTTCGAGATGTTACATGTAGGTGATCCAATGGCGCTCACAATGGGTCGTAGAGGTACGTCCTCCTTATGTATCTTGGGTAAGCCATACAGCCTAGGTGGTAGAGCTTCACTTCTGGAGGTTTCTCTCTTCTCGTTGTCTGCTAATGAAGAGGCCTTAATAAGGCTGTTGGTCTTGCGAAGAATCCGGTTGGTAGGATCTCTCGGTAGTCTGCGGTAGGTCTCAGGGTCTAACAATTCCGAGATCTTAGTGGTGTAATCATCAGTGGCCATGATGACAGTGGCGTTCCCTTTGTCCGCAGGAAGAATGATGACACTCTCGTCCAAGTTGAGAGTCCTTATGGCCTTCCTCTCTTGAACCGTGAGGTTGCTCTTCGGTGTCTGTGCCTTCCTGAGTATGCGTGAGGCTTCGTGACGAATTTCGTCCGCCTGGTCCGATAGTAAATTGCGAATACTGGCTTCAATATTCGCGACGAAGTCCTCCACGGGAATCGAGGGAGGGGTAACGGCAAAGTTCCCTCCTTTAGCCAGTAGAGAGGTTTCGGCTTCTGACAGGCAACAGTTGGTTAGGTTGACGATTGTCCGTGAGGTGTCCAGGGCAGGTGGGTTCTCAAGCGCGGGTCGATTCTCCAGGTATCTCTCAAATTTCCTCTTCTGCCGGTTGGTCGACTGATCGAAAGTCGCAATCATGGAACA
This sequence comes from Meconema thalassinum, assembly GCA_946902985.2. Taxonomy (NCBI): domain Eukaryota; kingdom Metazoa; phylum Arthropoda; class Insecta; order Orthoptera; family Tettigoniidae; genus Meconema; species Meconema thalassinum. The sequence continues at coordinate 191,574,871 of OX336388.2, read as the reverse complement.
GCTGGTGACACGGTCTACTTTCTCCCAGTCCTGCGGTGACAGCGTGGGGCTGAGAAAGTAATGTAGGTGTAGAAGTGCCTGGTTGTTGGTAGCCAGGTCCCTGCGTGTGGAGCTGATACGTTCCCGAAGTAGAGAGCGCTCCGTTCGGTCGTAGATCCGGTGTGACTGGGCTGAATTCACCGGTCTCTTCATTCTCAGGAACTTGGGAATGATACCCGAGTCTCTGCATCGCAGAAGAAACGTGAGAGATGACAGGAGCTGCGCCTTCTTCTTCCGAAGTCTCTCGAAGCGACGAGATGAATTAGAAATTTCCTCCCCGTAGAGGCGATTCATGTAAGAATTGAGGCTTTCACGGCCGGCGTTACAAAGTTCATCGATGTATTCCGGGCTTAAGGGCCGTGTTCCAGGGGCTTGTGACGGTCCCGACGTTTCGCCGAAAACTGCGTCCGGCATTTTCCAGGGTTCCTCTGACTTCGACAGCAGCGAAGCACTCAGTGGAATGGAGTGGCAGTTCGTTTCACCCCATTATATAGGTGCATGCTGCGGAACGCTGCTCGCTATTGGTACGCCGTGGTGGGGGGGGGGGGGCAGTCGCTGATTGGCTGTTGACCGGCCAATGGTTGAAGCGTATTGGAGCCCGGCGTTAGCCGACCTGTCTTAGCGGAGACCGGCAACTGATCTCCCGTTGCATATACTGGTTCGTCGCGGCCACCGTGTCCTCTAGTTTTCATTGTATTCAGTAGTGGAAACCAGGCTTTGTTGACCCGTTCAGATTCCTCCTTACGGTTGAAGCTGTTGGTATGCTTCAGGATTTCAATGGCTTCCCTTTGTAGCCGGGCGTGGTAGGACACTGTAGTGGACAGTACTTCGGTGTTGCTGTACTGTATATCGTGGCCTGCTTGCAGCGCGTGTTCGGCGACTGACGACTTTTCCGTTTGTCCCAGCCGGTAGTGTCGGTTATGCTCCTTCAATCGGGTGGCGATGCTGCGTTTCGTAGTTCCAATATATACTTGACCGCAGCTGCACGGGATCTTGTAGACACCAGCAGTGGAGAGAGGATGGCGCTTGTCTTTAGCCGATCTCAGCATTTCCTTGATCTACTTCGTAGGCCTATATATGGTTTTGACTCCATGGGACTCCAGTAGCCTCCCTATTCTATCAGTTACTCTACTGATGTACGGCAGAAAGGCTTTAGCTGCCGGCCGCTCTTCATTTTCCCTGTTAGTTGGACGCCTGGGATGGAGTGCACGATGTACGTCTTTGTGGCTGAACCCGTTGGCGCGCAGGGCCATGTCGATGTGGTTGAGATCTTCGTTCAAGTGCTGTGGTTCACATATTCTACTCGCACGTTCAGCCAGCGTCTTTATGACTCCGTATTTTTTGTCGCGGGTGGTGGTTGGACGACTTCTGTAGATAGCGGTCTGTATGGGTCGGCTTGCGGTACACTGTGTGTCCCAACTTTAAGTCGGCTGTCTTCATAACCAGAACATCTAGGAAAGCGAGCTGTTGTTCACTTTCTACCTCCATAGTGAACTGAATATTCGGGTTGATGCTGTTCAGATGTTGTAGGAACGGCTGTAATTGTTCCTCTGCATGGCTCCAGATTACAAAAGTGTCATCCACGTAGCGAAGCCACACCTTAGGTTTAAGTGGTGCGGTCTCTAGTGCCATTATTTCGAACTTTTCCATGAAGAAGTTCGCGATCACTTGGCTCAAGAGGACTGCCCATGGCGACACCGTTGATTTGTTCATAGTAACTGTCATTCCACAGGAAATAACTTGTGGTGAGGCAATGGCTGAACAAGTTCTTGATGTCCTCGGGAAAAATCTAAGCGATGTGGTCCAGGGCCTCCTTTACTGGTACCTTAGTGAAGAGCGGGACCACGTCGAAGCTGACAAGCAGGTCTCCGGCTTCCAACTGGATGTTTTTCAGCTTTTCTACGAAGTGGCCCGAATCTCTGATGTACGACTCTGTGCCACCGATGTGAGGTTGTAGTAAGGTGGCCAGATATTTCGAGATGTTATATGTATGTGATCCAATGGCGCTCACAATGGGTCGTAGAGGTACGTCCTCCTTATGTATCTTGGGTAAGCCATACAGCCTAGGTGATAGAGCTTCACTTCTGGAGGTTTCTCTCTTCTCGTTGTCTGCTAATGAAGAGGCCTTAATAAGGCTGTTGGTCTTGCGAAGAATCCGGTTGGTAGGATCTCTCGGTAGTCTGCGGTAGGTCTCAGGGTCTAACAATTCCGAGATCTTAGTGGTGTAATCATCAGTGGCCATGATGACAGTGGCGTTCCCTTTGTCCGCAGGAAGAATGATGACACTCTCGTCCAAGTTGAGAGTCCTTATGGCCTTCCTCTCTTGAACCGTGAGGTTGCTCTTCGGTGTCTGTGCCTTCCTGAGTATGCGTGAGGCTTCGTGACGAATTTCGTTCGCCTGGTCCGATGGTAAATTGCGAATACTGGCTTCAATATTCGCGACGATGTCCTCCACGGGAATCGAGGGAGGGGTAACGGCAAAGTTCCCTCCTTTAGCCAGTAGAGAGGTTTCGGCTTCTGACAGGCAACAGTTGGTTAGGTTGACGATTGTCCGTGAGGTGTCCAGGGCAGGTGGGTTCTCAAGCGCGGGTCGATTCTCCAGGTATCTCTCAAATTTCCTCTTCTGCCGGTTGGTCGACTGATCGAAAGTCGCAATCATGGAACAGCTGGTGACACGGTCTACTTTCTCCCAGTCCTGCGGTGACAGCGTGGCGCTGAGAAAGTAATGTAGGTGTAGAAGTGCCTGGTCGTTGGTAGCCAGGTCCCTGCGTGTGGAGCTGATACGTTCCCGAAGTAGAGAGCGCTCCTTTCGGTCGTAGATCCGGTGTGACTGGGCTGAATTCACCGGTATCTTCATTCTCAGGAACTTGGGAATGATACCCGAGTCTCTGCATCGCAGAAGAAACGTGAGAGATGACATGAGCTGCGCCTTCTTCTTCCAAAGTCTCTCGAAGCGACGAGATGAATTATAAACCCTGGAAAATGCCGGACGCAGTTTTCGGCGAAACGTCGGGACCGTCACAAGCCCCTGGAACACGGCCCTTAAGCCCGGAATACATCGATGAACTTAATGTAAGAGATTGCTAAATTTTTTAGGCTTATGAAGGTCTTTTTGGTCCGGAACATGTGCCAATGAATGTGTGAAAGTGTTATTGTAAAGTGGAAAAATTATATTGTTATTCTAATCAATACTGACTAAAACGTTGCGTATGTCATAGATATACGCACAAGAACAATCTATTGCAAGCAGTACGTGAAATTGACATTAGACAACATCACGGGGAATATTTGTATCTATGAGAAAAAATGGCGATCAAGCCAAAATAAGTGATTTGTCACTTACCATCGTTTACACCTGAATGCCTTAACGTGTTGCTCTAGGACTGATGCTGGCTTTTAGACAGTCGTCGCAGCCCGAGTATTTACATAGTGGTGTTTCAAGGGATTAACTTATTGTTTGGTTTTCCAGCATGTACTGGGAGTACGCGATGAACGTACGCGTGGAAGAAGTGGTCTACGTCCATTGCCACCAGCAAGGTCAGTATTTATGTACGTTCTTTGATTGAAAATAGAATTAACAGCAGATCAAGGCTCGTATAATGTGGATCCTTAGTTCCGGTCAAGGCTCCTAGATGGCTGGACACTCGTGTAGTGGTGAAGTCAGCAGGTCAGTGGAAGAGTGTCTGCCTTCAACACTAGTTGAAGCAGATCTCTAAGGCAGTTTTTCAACATTTATTGGCAGATAAGTTCACTATTTGCTCTCCTGAGGACAACTTTATCAGTTCAAGGTACTTTTAGCCTCCTTCGATGGATGCACATTTTGAATGCCTCTGCTACCATATGAGAGTGTCGACCAGACATAAGTTCTAGCCATTCTTTGATGGAGCTTGAGATTTGAGTTGGCATTGTTGGAGCAAGATGTACACGGTGTGCTATTTTTATGTGCGTTCTGATTTCGGCGTCTAGATATAAACCGTCAGTGATGATACTCGCTATACATTACCCCAAATAAGTTGAGAGTCAAATGACAACATGCCGGAGCTCTTACCTCTTACTGACGTGAAGTTAAAGCGGCGTCTGTAATATTTCAATCGAAGGTAGTGTGCTCGTAGAGATAAGAGCTCTTCTCCGCGGCTCTCGCGTGTTGTAATTACTCTCAACTAATATTATGTAATAAGGTACATTTGGTGTGGCTCCAATCCCTGAAAAAATGCGGGAGAGCCGTCTGCGTTGGTATGGCCATGTACTGCTTAGCAATCACTCTTCAGTCACGAGAACTACACTTGGCATCAGTCCAGAAGGCCGACGACCACGAGGGTGACCGAGAAAGCGCTGGCTGGATACTATGCTGGAGGACCTGCAACTAGAGACGCTCAAGATCGATCAGTATGGAAGAAAAAGTGCAGAAAAGCAGACCCTGCAATAAAGCGGGATTAATGCTAGGAAGATGATGATGATGAAGGTGTACACATTTAAACTGGCTAACACACTTGACTAAAATACCTCTGGTGCTCAGAGTCATGTTCTTCACAACTAAAATTACAAGTTTGGACATTGCAAGAAAAAATAAACAAAATATCAGCCAAGTTCGCCAATTCTGGTTTCCACCACCAGATGGCTCTCACTGGAGATATTGTTAAGGTCGCCACCCTTTCCGGTGGTTTACCCGCTTGGCGAAGGGGTAGATGTGTAGGGGAGTGTTCAGGGAAGGGCGACTTCCTCAAACAGGGTTGTGTTTATGAGTGCTGTGTGTGTTGGAGGAAAAGAGATGGAAGTTCAGGACGCCGATGATCGACTCATTTAGTGGAGAGTGGTACGTTTGAGAATGCTGTCTGTGTTAGAGTGACAACGAGGGTGCACTTACCTCTCAGAACGTCACGTGGGCTAACAGTGTCTCCCCGATGAACTGGTAATGGTCTTGTGTTCTCGTCAAGGAATTCGCTGACTCTTTGTTGTAGCTTACGTAATGTAGTCGCAAGTGTTTTGTCTGTATTTTTGTGGCAATGATTGCATTGCTTTGTTGAATCCTTCCTGTTCGGGTCCATGGTTTTAGGGTGAATTGGTATTTAGGGTGCGTTACGACGGTATACTGGGTCATATAAAATAAGAGCGCCAAGCGGTGGCTTTGTTAACCGTAGCTGCGGCCACCTTGGCCGAGCTTTTGGCGCGCCAAGGCCCCCTGCTTTAAGCGTGTGTACAATCCTATATGATGCAGCGGCCTTGCTAGCGTGTGTACAATGCTGAAATCTTACTTTAGTTAGTTATTGTTGATGAAACCGAAACCCCTACTTGTGCTAATTTTGTAAGTGATTTATTCGGAGACCGTTCAAGATTCTCGCCAATGTCATCTAGCTCATCCTCTGTTAAAACTGTTCGTGTGCGGGCATGTTTTTTATTGAGCACTGAGCCAGTATTGTCAAACTTATTTGCAATTACGTGAATCTGAGCTAGTAAAGGTGGCACTTCATCAGGAAATTGTTGAACAAATGCATCACGTACCCGCCGAGCCGACTCGTACTTAATATAAGTTTTACATAAAAAAATACGATGTTGCAATGATAACTGTCTCACCATGTTAGCACTTGAGGTTGAGACTGGCGACTGAGCAACTGCACGCTTATTGCAAGGTCAAGTTTGGTAATGTCAATCTGTTATTTTTATACAGTCCATCGGAACTTTAAAAAAACCAGCCATCGTATGTACTATGCGCGCGCTTTCGATACTATAGGGGTTTCGGTTTCATCAACAATAACTAACTAACTAAAGTAAGATTTCAGCATTGTACACACGCTAGCAAGGCCGCTGCATCATATAGGATTGTACACACGCTTAAAGCAGGGGGCCTTGGCGCGCCAAAAGCCCGGCCAAGGTGGCCGCAGCTGCGGTTAACAAAGCCGCCGCTTGGCGCTCTTATTTTATATGAAAGACCCTGTATAGGTCATACTATGCTGATTGTTATTATACGTGGCAATGTGGTGATTGTAGCGGACAGTGGGGGCACCATCGTGCTGGTGGGCCAGGATGGAGTACAGCGCCCACCCATCCACTTCCCCAAGGGCGGACATCTACTCGCCTTCCTCTCTTGTCTAGAGAACGGGCTGCTGCCACGCGGACAGCTCGACCCGCCACTCTGGTCCCAGAGGGGGAAAGGTATGTCTTCTCTTTATAAACCAACAACCCAGAGTGGGAAAGTACTTATTATTCCTGATAAACCACTTTCTATCCAAGAGTGTTGATACGAAACTGATGATTTCTCTTCCCTCTAGGAAAAGTGTTCCCCAAACTTCGTCGGAAGGGTCGGCCGCTCCCAGCTCTGAAAAGCGAGGACAACGATGAAGAAGCCACAGACTATGTGTTCCGTATCGTCAACAAGACGCGCCACGAAGACTTCTGTGAGTATTAAACTGTTAATGGCAATGACACAGGTTAGGACACATGATGTCATCGAATCTTCTTCTTCTTGATCACTAATTCCATCTAGTTTCTAACCTAGTTTTTGAAGTATTTTGCTTACTTGTTAATCATTAACAATACAATTGAGGTCGCTCCATATTTGGACCAACACATATAATTCTTCTATGAATACCAGCGTATGCTGTTTTGGCTCTTTGTCTCCACTTGACACGATCTTGCGCCTGATCCGGGCGCAGGCCTGTGTGTGAAGCCATCGCTGCATTGGTCGTCTAGTAGCCATTTCCCATCTTCTTGTAAACTACTTAGTTATTGGAGTTTTAAGGAGCGGAACAGCGAGGTCATCTGCCCCGATTCTTGTACACTAAAGCCAATCTTTGCCACTGATGTTGCTTCTACTGGAAGAACATGCCTTTACCATCGTAGACGACTTCCTGTCCTCCCATTCTCAACCGGAGGGCAGCCAGCTAACAGTTCTCTTTTGACCCATAAAACATAGCATTCTTCAGTGAGATCCTCTGCCTTGAAGAAGGTGAAGTGAAAACCGACGGCTTCGGTGGCGTAGTTGGTAGCATGCTGAGCTTCTGTGCCCAAGATCGTGAGTTCGAACCCGGCCGAAGTCATCGGATTTTTAAGAGCGTTAAAACCCTCAGTATGCCTTCCTTCGGAGGGGAAGTAATATATTTTTTTAAAAATATCGTATGGCCTCGGTGCCGGGTACAAGCTTTGTAATTTGACACCCAGAGGGTAGCTTTCATGTCGAATTTCGTTGTTCCTTGAAGCACTATGAAAGTCAAGGAGGTTAGATACCTAAGCTCCTAGTACACTATAGCGCTTTCTAGTAGAGAAATGAGGAACTTTGTGTTGGCGGAAACTCCCGAGATTAATTTTGCCATTATGAACACGGCCTACTGAATTCAAATGGGTTCTTTTACATGCCAACATCGTATGACATTCGTGTCGTATTTTTGCCGCCTCTCAAAAAATCACTTACCGTGGCCAGGAGCGAACCTGCAATCTTGGGGTTAGTAGACCGACACGTTAAAAACTCACCCACCGTGGCAAGCTATGTCATAGATGTATGGCATGTGAAAGAACCTTCCACTCATTACAATTGTGTGAAGCTAAATTTGTAGGTTATATTTGATTAACGCTCTCTAGTTCCAACGTTCGTCGCCAGCTGCCGTTTGCGGTGACATCTAGTAGCTAAGTTCATAGCTAGCTGTCGTTGACGGTAGCATTTGGTAGCGAAAGTAGGAACTACTTAAAATTGAATGTCTGCAGTCCTTACCTGAATTACAGATAACACACACTAATACAGCCAAAGTACACGGGTCAGCTGAGGAACCAACCAACCGAAGTGAAAACCGACCGACACAGGAATAACATAAGAAATGCAGTATTGTTGAATTGTTGCAGTGACGGGCCAGGAGCTGATGGACCCCAACGCGTGGGCCGAGAGTGGGACCGCATCACAACAGCAGGCTCAGTCCCGCGTGCGGGCTCAACTTCTGTCTTCCTCCACTACCAGCTCCACCTCGTCATCCAAGTCTCTGAGCCTGGACCCGGCCCTCGCCCCCAGCAACGAGCCGCCCGACAGCCCGCGGGTCTCCAACCCGGGACCTGCACTGCCCAAGCTCACCACCGGGTTAGTAACATAAGTGTTTGGCAACTCTACCTTATCCCATATAAGTTGAGAGTCAATGACAACACACCAGAGCTCTTACCTTTACTGAAGTGAAGTTAAAGCAGCCATCCAAGCCGTCTCGTCAAATTATACGCCTCAAAATAAAGAACTGAAAGAAATTTTTTGTATGACAAAAACCCTTCAAAGACTCCACGAACAGATCTCATTTCAGTGGATCCCTTCTCATGTTGGAATAGCAGGTAATGAAGAGGCAGACAGATTAGCACAAAAAAAAGGTACCACACTACAACAACCTGTCAGTCAGACTGATTTTATGTCAGTAAAAAGGATCTTGGAAAATACTATCAAAAACAGGTATGAAGAAATGGAAAAGAAAACAGCAGAAACCAAATTATGGAAGGACATTGATGCTAAATGGGATCAATATAAATTAACACCAAGAAGAGAAGCTGTAGCCTTCTTCAGACTTAACACTGGCCATGACTGCCTTGCAGCTCATCTGAAACGAATCAACTGAGATCTGAAGAATGTGAGTTTGCATTCACAAATTCTCATAGTGTGTTTCTTTTGTTTTTGTATTTTTCATAGTGTTCTTCTTTTGTTTTTGTATACCGTACAAGTCAAATGTACTTTTTGAATATAACTGTCTGTTTCCGGTTGTGACCAATGGATGTCGGTGTTTGTTTCTTCTCCCATCAATTTGGAGTTTAGAACTGTATTTAGTAAACCCTTTTTACTAATTATTTTATGACAGGTTATGAGCCCAGTTAAACGCTTATTGCTGTTAATGTGTGGACTTTGTGATGGGAGAATGTCGGTTGTTAAAAGGTGTTGATATGTGCGGCGCACATGTGGACGGCAGTTAAGTGTGCATCCAAGATAGTTTTTGGTGAATTTTGTGGACGATTTTTCTATTGTGAGGACTATTTGTACGCTTTATTTTAAGTATACATACTAACATGGATGCAGCTACGGGAAGCAGCGAGCGAGTAGTTGCAATAGTGAGGTTACAGGACGACAATTGGGAAGCGTGGAGCACCCGAACAAAGGCATTGCTTCAAACAAGGCGTCTGTGGGACGCGGTTCAAGGTTTCCCACGAAAGACCGATGCAGGAGAGGTAGAAGATACACCCGTTGAAGAGTACTCCGAGGCCCAACTGGGCAAAGATCAAGACGCGAAAAACTTGCTCATAGGTTTGGTCACCGACCCTTTCCTAAGTGATATCAAAGAAGCGGAGACAGCTAAGGAAGCATGGCAGAATCTTCTGACTTCATGTTGCGATACCGGAGTCCTTCAAATTGTGACGATGTTAGAAGAATTGTGTCTTTTTAAGAAAACTAGTGACATTAGCATGCGTACATTTGTTGATAAAGTGCTTACTTGGTGTGCACGGTTGGACGATGTAGGTATAAAATTTACGGATAAGGCCAAAGCTGCTTTTATTCTCAGAGGACTGGAAAAGCGGGAGTACGAAAATTTGATACGTTCATTGGAAAGCAATGAAGAAAACTTAAGTGTAAAGGTAGTGCGAGCCAAACTATTGTTGGAGGAGAGAAAGAACAAGTTGGACAAACTAAAGATGGAGCGAGAACAGGAGACTTATGCGAGGCTGAAGAAGGAACAATCTGAGGGTGAAAGCGTGAAGGCAATGGTGGCAGCCATGCGCTTAAATTCCAAGGAGGTCGTCAACAGCAGCAAAAGTGTCAACAAGCCAACAGGTAGTGGTGGATTCATGTGCTACAAGTGCCAAGAACAGGGGCATATTGCGAAGTTCTGTGATTTAGTTCATGAAGCAAGAAAGAAAGGTTCAGTTTTGTGTTTTAATTGTGCCAAGATAGGTCATACTTCCCGGAATTGTAGTAATGGACGCAAGGAAAATGTTAAGGTTAAGAATCGTGAGGTTATTGCCACGGTAAAGGACGATGAGGCGGCAAACGAATGTGTTCAGGTTAATGCTAGTCAGGGTCGGATTTAGGGGGGGGGCGGGGGGGGGGCGACTGCCCCCCCCCCTGACTTCAGATATGGCGGAGAAAAGGGGAGAAAGAGGAGAGAAAAGAAAGAAAGAAAAAAAAGGAAAAAAAGAGAAAAAGGAAGGGAAAGAAAAGAGAAAAGAAAATAGCCTATCCGTGGCGAGTCGAGCCTGCGCCTGTACTGACAAGTCTGCGCTGGAACCAAGCCGAGCCGAGCTTCGCTTTCGAAGTGTCCAAGCGTTTGGTGGTCAGTCTCAGTCAACAGTCAGTGCGCGGTGCGCGTTCTTACGATAGTGTTGGCAAGTGCGTTCGCTGATATTTTTGTGGGGATTCTCGAAGGCATTAGAACCAATATGGTAAGTGAGGTAGTCGTGGTGTGCTGTGTTGTGATTTTTTGTAGACGGAAATACCCAAACCCCCCTTTATCGTCCCTCCCACCTGAAGGAGTAAACCAAAGCTCTAAACATAGAATCGTTCAAACTCACTATGTTGCAAAATGTATTTTACATTTTAACCCGTGCAGAATCGGCAACCATAAATGTACAGAACGTGCGTTATTCACGCCTTATTGAATAGAATTTATGTATAAAATTTAAATTATTAAGTGACTAAGTATGTATAAGTGTGAGCATTCGCGCGTTTTTTTATATATTTTATTCGCTCGTAGGTTTTGTGTGTCCTGTGCGTCTGAAAGGACGGAAAATATAGTGCTTTCCGTTTATTACACATGAAACACATGAAATGAGGTAATTTCAGAACACCTCCAGACGCACAGTGAGGAGAAGAAGAAGTTAACAACAAACGTATTCGACAATGACGCTTGACATTATAAGATATGAGTTAGGGTATAATATCGAGTAAAATATTAATAGAATGAGGAGTTACTGGTGCCAGCTTGTGGAGCAGTGAAATGAAGCAACCTATATTTGGTTTCTCTATTCCTAAGTAGGCTACACACAAACCTGAGCACAATGTGATGGGGTACGCGGAATAAATATAATTGACCGACGCTAAATTACATTACAAACCTATCAACGTAAATGTAAACTCAACTTACTGCGCAAATATTATGATATTGGCGGAAAGAGGATGCTGTGAGTTTCTGAAAACACAAGACAATAGTTCGTCTCGCGTTACAAGTAACCCACTTCAAATGAAAATCATCCAAAGTCCTTCATAGAAGTCCAATTATTTTGTCTTGAAATACTTATACTTATCCTAGTGAAGTACTAGTTTAATTTTAATCGGCAATTAAAAAAGAATTAAAAAGGACAAAGTTGAGGTTCCGGTTTAAAAATCTTAGACTAACTAAAATTCGCGAGATAGAGGAATACCTCTTACGGACTGATCAAAAATAAAATGCAAAACCGCTTTAGACACGAAAATGCCTCGGTCCCTTGATTATTATCTAGATTGGGTTTTACGGAGGGCCTATCTGAAATACTTTTGTGATCAAAAAAGCGCCTTCTTAGCATTGCCTGCATTTTTATTTTAACCCACCGTTCGGTTTCTGTTCTAACTTGGCTACGTGCAATGTTTTCTTTGTACGATACAGACATTGACGTTGACATTTGACAAGCGAATTTTTCAAAAGATAAATTTCATTAGAGCAGTAGTAATTTATCTTTTTTGTTTGATTCCTTTCAGGCTAATCGCGAAAGTGGGGGAAGGAAAAGGAAAAGCGACCGCTGTGGAGATTTGAGAAATTATTTCGGTGCCCCTAAAAAAGTGGTACAAATCCCTGAGCACTCATCCCCGTCCCGTCCCGAAGTTGACTCTGAGGGTGCTTTCAGTTCCGATCATCGTGGTGATGGTGATGACAGAGGAAATGACTGTGAAAACGGAGGCGCTAGTAATGATGCTGAGTGTTGCAGAGCTGGACTGGGTACCGGTAGTGATTGCGGCGTCGACGGTGGTGATGAAATTGTTGGTGGCAATGTTGGGCTCGGCGGCGACGTACGCGCTGGAAACGTCGCTGACGGCAGAGGGCTCGGTGACGGCGGAGATGCTGGAGTCGGCGATGGTGGTGGCAATAACAAGAGCAAACAACCTATGCCCGGACCCTCACATTCACTTCCAACGGAGCAACTGATTTCACGTCCGTCAAAGGATTCCTGTCGAGATGCTGCTGCCTGTGACAATCTTGGAAACGACGTCGGCTTGTATATAGGTTCAGGAAAAAACAGGCCTGATGACGGAACACTTTCTACCCTTTTGACGAGTCACTGGCAACCAAACGCGAGTTATTGTTTTCCTTTCTCCGTTCACACCAAGGGCGGAAGCGAAGAGAAACGACACCTTCACCTGCAGCACTTACAGAAGTTTCCCTGGGTCGTTCTCTCTCCATCACGTAGAGGACTCTTCTGTTTGTTCTGCCCTTTTTTTGCGAAGTCTACTGGTGGCCAAGGACGAACGATTCTGTTGAAGACCCTGGTCAAGGAACCTCTGATGAAGTTCGCCAAGCTCCTTGGGAAAGACGGTGACCTACAGAAGCATGAGGCGACGAAGTACCACGAAGAAGCTGCCTTGTGTGCTGAAGACTTTTTGCGCAAGCAAAGAAATCCGCAAGAGCAGCTTCCCAACCAAATGGTTAGCTTCCGCCTGGTAAAGATCCAAGAAAACAGAGCAAGACTTGCTCTCATCTTGATGAACATCGAGTTTCTAGGCCGACAAAATATCGCCTACCGAGGTCATCGTGATGACGGCCCAATTGCTCAAGAGGAGTCTTCACAAAACGACGGCAATTTCCGGGCTCTGCTTCGGTTCCGGATGAAAGTTGGAGACGTCAAACTGGCCAAACATCTTGCAACGGCGGGACCCAGAAGCCTTTTCACTAGTAAAACGATCCAGAACGAATTAATTGAGCTGTGCGGGGAGAACATTCGCGAGCAGATCATAAGCCGCGTTCAAGAAGCCCGATTTTATTCTGTTGGATTTGACGAGACAACAGATGTAGTGCACATCTCTCAGCTGACTTTGTTCTTGCGGTATCTCTGGAGGAACGAAATCAGGGAGGATTTTGTGGGCTTCCTAGATGCTCGCAAATCTGCGGCGGAAGAGAAAGAGAAAGATACTCAAGGAAGTGAAGAAGAAGGTGATTTCCCTAGTGAAGACGACTATGAGAATCCTCAAGCAGCGGCAGAGTCTGCTGTTGAACCAAAACTGACTGGGGTAAAGCTGGGAGGCATCGTTGCCAAGAAGATTGATGACTTCAAACTAGACCCCAAAAGCTGTGTTGGCATCGGAACTGACGGATGTTCGGTGAACATATCGGAAGCTGTAGGGGCAGTACAAGAGCTGCAGAAGACTGCAGTTCATGCTGTTCGGGTGCCCTGTTACAACCACCAGCTCAATCTGACGCTTTCGAAATCGTCCAAAGTGCAAGCAGTTAAAAATGCATTTGGAACTGTGGAAGAGGTGACGAATTTCTTCACAGCGTCCTCGAAGCGTAATTTTGTGTTGAAGAAGACTATCAAAGGCCAGCTTGTCGCGCTGTGCGATACGCGTTGGGTTGAACGGCACGACACAGTTTTGAAGTTCCTGGACCAATTGGACGACATTGTGAACGCGTTGGGAATCGTTTCTCAATGGGATGAAAATCAGTCAGCGCACAAAGCCGAAAGTTTGCTGGCCAGCATCACTAGTGGGCAATTCATCGTCACACTGTGCTGCATAGCAGAAGTGCTGACTCGGACGGAACCTCTCAGCCGTCTGTTCCAAAGCGAAAATCTGGACGTCCAAACCGCCTCCGAAACCACTCGGAATACGATCCAAATCTTCAAAGAAAAGCGGTCAAACGTCGAACAAGAATTTTCGTCGGTCTTCGACAACGCCAGCAAGCTTGCGCGTGAGCAAGGCGCCGCTATCGACCTGCCGCGTCTTGTCCAGAAGCAAAAGAACAGGGCTAACGCGCCGGCTGACTCGCCCGAAGAGTACTACAGAAGGAACATCTACAGTCCTCTTCTTGACTGGATCTTGGAAGACCTCTCAACGCGTTTCACAGACGACGTCTTAAACGCATATCAGCTGAACGGTTTTTTTTCCCGCGTCGTAGACCCAGGATTGAACATGGATCGTCAAATCCACTGCACTGAGGAGGACATCAGCATCCTTTCCGAGCGCTACGCTCCTCTACTTCAAAAATCGCAGTCGGAACTCCGGGCGAAGATGCATGCCGAGACATCCCTTTGGGTGGCGAAATGGAGAAGAGAAAGCGAAGCTGGACGCCCAATCCCTTCAAAGGCGGTGGAGGTCTACACAGCTTGCCATCCACAAGTTTTCCCTACCATCAGAACAATGATTCATATTCTTATTACTTTGCCTGTCAGTATTGCGACTGGGGAAAGATCATTTTCTGTTCTGAAGTTAGACAAAACTGAGAATAGGTCAAGATGCGGCGAGGAAAGACTGAACGGCCTAACTTTAATGTATGTACATCGAGACATTAAATTAGACTACGATAGAATCATTAACCGTTTTGCTTCCAAGAAAGCCCGAAAGCTAAAACTTATGTTGTAGTGTTACGGCAGGGAAGGAGTCTAATGTGAGACCATTGGGAATTGTGAGGCAATAAATATTTTTTTCATGAGATGTGCTTTTGATTAAAGTTCATTCCCAAGACCTGTTTTTGTCGTTGGTTTGTTTTTTCGTTGAAAGCATATTATGATGTTTAGAAGCTTATTGGATCGTTACCTTCTTTTAAAAGATAAACAAAAGGATCAGTGCCAGTAAAAAATCGTAATGAAATATGAAATAAAAGTACCGGTGCATATCTTTCCAGTAGTCTCGATTACTAGCAAAACTATTATTTTATATTGACTAAGGTACGTGGTGATAAAATACAAAAAAAATAGTAATAACTAAAATAACAAGCGAAACTGCTATCTGCAGAGATGATGACGGTCTACTAAAAATGGTACTGCCTTCGTGGAGACCTCCTACAAATTGTTCTGATGTAGCCCCCGGAACATAGGCAACCTGATTAAAAATCATTAACCGCCCCCCCCCCCTGAAATACCCCCTAAATCCGCCCCTGATGCTAGTAGTGTTAAGGTAAAGGCTTATGTGACAACTGAAAGCAAGGATGATGCATCTGATTGTGTATGCAGGTGGTATGTAGATTCAGGAGCCACTGAGCACCTGACACCTTATAAGGATATTCTGTATGATTACACCCCAAAGGTTTCTGGTAGTGTAGGCACAGCTGATGGATCCGTAGTTAGTGTATGTGGTATGGGAAGTGTGCTTATGAAGCTATCTGACAAGTGTGGAGGTTCTTTTCTGAAACTGAAAAGAGTGTTGTATGTCCCAGGTCTTCAAGACAATTTAATATCTGTAGGTCAATTTGACAGGAAAGGTGCAGTCGTAACCATTAAAGATAGCAAAGTAGTATTGTCAGATCATGAGGGTATATTCCTTACGGGTGAGGCCGTTGGAAATATGTATGAGGTAAATTGTGATTATTTTATGGTAGAACAAGGGAAAGAATTTGCTTGTAATGACGATATGGAGGTTGTGTATGCTAAGAGCAACAAAGCTGTAACTAGCGGAATATGGCATCAGCGTTTTGGCCATGCTCTGAACATTCCAGATCGTGATTTTATACCCAAAGAAAAGAATCTTGATTGTGATACTTGTAAACAAGGTAAAATGAAAAGACTTAAATTTAATGAAAGAGATCATGTATCTCAGAAGCCATTAGATGTTGTGTTCTCTGATGTATGCCAGCTAGAGCACCCATCGATTGGAGGTAGCAAATATTTTATTACATTTACTGATGATTGTACCAGATTCTCATATGTAAGGTTCCTTAAGCATAAGAGTGATGCATTTAATGAGTTTCTCAAGGTTAAGGCCCTAATGGAGACAGCACAAGGGACCAAGTTGAAATCTTTCCATTCAGACAACGGTGGAGAGTATTTAAGTACAGAGTTTTGTAACTATCTTGAAAAGGAAGGTATTGTTCGTAGGTTAACAATGGCTTACTCTCCCCAACAGAATGGCGTTGCTGAACGCCTCAACCAGCAACTTCTCACCACTAGTAGGTGCATGCTCATTCAGTCAGGCATGCCAGTTCAATTTTGGGGGGAAGCCATCAGCACAGCCTGCTATATAAAGAATAGGTGTGTGTCATCAACTGTAAAGAACATCCCATTTGAACTGTGGACGAGTAGAAAGTTGTCAGACCAGGAATTGCTTATGTTAAAATCATTTGGTTGTAAAGTTTGGATCCATAAACGTAATGTGGAAAAGTTAGTGCCAAGGGCAAATGTTGGTGAAATGCTAGGGTACCCCGATGACTCGAGGGGCTACCGTGTATGGGACATCGAAAAGAAATGTGTCATTAAATCCAGGAATGTAGAATTTGTTGAAGATGTATTTCCGTTTTCTGTAAAAGCCCAGGAAAAACCTGTAACTCAGATAGATTATGAACCTAGAACAGTTGGAGAAGTGTTTGTCGAGCAGAAAGATTGTGGAGGTGACGTGTTTGAACACGAAGTAGCCGAATCAGGAAATGAAAATTCTGTAACAAGTGATAGTGATGCCTCTTTGTCAGATTCTGATGTCGTAATAGACGCTCCATTACAGCCTGAACACCCAGTATTACGCAGGTCGAGTAGAGAGAGAAAACTTCCCAGCAAGTGTGTATGTTGTAATGAAGTCAAGGTCAAATGTCGCATTGTCATGTTGAGGTCAGAATATAACGATCCGGTGTCTTTTCAAGAAGCCACCTCACGAGATGACAAAGATAAATGGTTTGAGGCAATGAACCAAGAGATTGCCCTCTTGGAAAAACATAATGTGTGGACACTTGCAGAAGATTCAGGTGGCAAGACTGTCATAGGCACCAAATGGGTGTATAAAACTAAACGAAACCAAGAAGGTGAAGTACTTAGGTATAGAGCACGTTTAGTAGCTCAAGGTTTCAGTCACATAAAGGGTACTGATTTCCTTGAATCCTACAGTCCTGTGGTAAAAAGGAAAACTATTAGGACCCTTATAGCCATAGGAGTATAGCGTGAATGGGATAATTGTCATTTGGACATTGTATCGGCATACCTTAATAGCAAAATTAAGGAAACTGTATTTGTAAGTCAACCAGAAGGTTTTCGCAGTGTAGAATACCCAGACTATGTGCTAAAACTCAACAAGAGTATTTACGGTTTGTGTCAAGCTGGTAAAGATTGGCACAATTGTATCACTGCACAACTTGTCAAGCTTGGCTTAAATCAAAGCAAATGTGATCCATGTCTGTATTTTAACCAAGATCATGACCTGTATGTTGCCCTTTGCTACCATACAAGGAATGATATGCAAATGTTTGTTGTTAGTGTAAGGCTAGTTATGTATTTTTTTTTTAAGTTTTTTTTGCAATTTGTGAATGGGGGGAAGTGTGAATTTGCATTCACAAATTCTCATAGTGTGTTTCTTTTGTTTTTGTATTTCTCATAGTGTTCTTCTTTTGTTTTTGTATACCGTACAAGTCAAATGTACTTTTTGAATATAACTGTCTGTTTCCGGTTGTGACCAATGGATGTCGGTGTTTGTTTCTTCTCCCATCAATTTGGAGTTTAGAACTGTATTTAGTAAACCTTTTTTACTAATTATTTTATGACAAAGAATGCACACTTTGTCACGAACCTGGAAGTAAAATGGATAAGGGGCACCTGCTACATTGCAACAAACTTGATGTGACTTCTAGAACTTCAAGAAACCTCACACAACTCAATTGGAACGCAAGAAAGCTGATGGATTGGAATCCGGGCTAGCCATAGGAAACAACAACAATAATTGATACGGTGTCTGTAATACGTATTGGGTACTGAAGCGATTGAAATCCATCGCCAATTGACGGAAGTGTATGGTGAGTCATGCATGGATATCAAAAATGTTTGTAAGTGGTGTAGAGAGTTTGCAGCTGGTCGGACTGAAATTCACGACGAACAAAGGAGTGGGAGGCCTTCAATTTCCGACGAGACAGTCGTGAAGGTTGGGCAAATCATGCGTGAAGATCGGTGGATCACCCTGGATGATCTCTGCTCTTGGTTCCTGAGGTTTCCCGAAGGACTGCTCACAGAATTTTAACGGAAAAGTTGAAACACTCTCCACGGCAACGCTCGTTCACACGTCGCCCGGCAAACCGTTGCTCTCCTGCAACAGTTTCAGTGGAAAATCCACCCTATAGTCCCGACTTGGCGCCCACTGACTATCACTTGTTCCCTAAGTTGCAACAACATTTGGCCGGAAAGCGATTCAGCACCGATGACGAGGTGAAAGATGAGGTTCACAAGCTCCTGAACAGCATGGCGACGAGCTGGTATGACATTGATATACAAAAACTGTCACAGCGTCTACAAAATGCATCGACCGAAATGGTGATTATGTATAAAAATAGCTAAATGTTCAAGCTGTAAAATGATGTAGGTCAGTTTAGATATAAACATTTATAATAAAAATAGTAGAGCTTATTTTTGTGATTACCCTCGTATTTCAATCGAAGGTAGTGTGCTCGTATAGGTAAGAACTCTGGCGTGTTGTCATTGACTCGCAGCTTATATGGGATAAGGTACAGGCTTTGTTCTTGCTTGTCTGGTGATATTCAGTGGCTATCCCTCACCAATAATCAAGTAAATAGAGAAGGCTTGGACCTTAAGTAGTGGCAACTATTTCTTATCAAGTGGTACAAAAGTGGTACATGTTAGCAACCTTTACAGTTCTTCAAAGTAGTCACCAGCGTGGTGTAGAACCCGTTGCCAGCGATGTGGAAGTCGTAGTTTACCTTTCGCCGAGCCCGTTCTGTCGATGGTGTGCATGGAGCGGTCTACAGCCTGCCGAATCTCTGCAACAGTCCGGATGCGAGTGCCACGAAGTGGTTCCTTCATCTTAGGGATTAAATCGGATCCACAAGGACTTAAGTCAGGGGAGTATGGTGGATAGTACAGTACTTCCCAGCCCCATCTACCGAACAAATCTGCCACAGCTCGCGCTGTATGCGCCCGAGCATTGTCGTGGAACATGATGGGTGGTTGCCGCAGAAAGTGTGGCCGCTTCTTTCGCAATGCTGGGTGCAGGTGGCGCTCCAAAAACGAACAGTAATACTGTGCATTGACAGTCTGCCGAGGAGGAACGTAATGCGTTAAGATCACGCCATCACGAATGGCGGCATCATGGGTCACCCGGAAAGTCGAAAATCCGTCAGACCCCCAGTGCGGTGAAGGTGATGGTGATCCTCGTGAACGAGATGAAGGAACCACTTCGTGGCACTCGCTTCCGGACTGTTGCAGAGATTTGACAGGCTGTAGACCGCTCCATGCACACCATCGACAGAACGGGCTCGGCGAAAGGTAAACTGCGACTTCCACATCACTGGCAACGGGTTCTACACCACACTGGTGACTACTTGGAAGGACTGTAAAGGTTGCTAACATGTACCACTTTTGTACCTCTTGATAATAAATAGTTGCCACTACTTAAGTCCCAACCTTCGTATCTCTGGCATACGTACCCATTTGGCTTGAGATTTGTCATACCTCGTGCTCTTCCGAGGCGGGAGTTGAAATGTTGTCCAAACACAACATCAGGAACCTAAAAAGACCATAACGACCTATGCAACGGAACTGAAAACTCTTACTCATCAAATATGCTGTGCTTCTAAATTTCTCTCTATTTTGCAAAATAGTAGAGCTCGAGTCACCCGGGAAGGCGGTGCACTACCATTACGTCATGCCTTACTTCCGTCCTACCAATCACAGAATCTGAGCTGGTGTGTTGTCAGGAAAGCGAAGTGATTATATGGTAATATTTAAGGATGCAGTGAAAGCGATTGTGTACATTTTGAGTGCTATGGAAGTAAAGGGTAGCAAACGACAGGTTGTGCATAGGCAAGATCGATAAATACCGTAGTTTACAAAGTACACGAATACTTTACAAGAGTGTGAAGCAGCGTGAAAGAGAAGGGCCCGGTGTTGCCACACCGCAGGAACTCGCAGCAGCAGCTTGCAGTGTGGGACTCGGACCTGGTGGACCTGTTGCAACAGTGGACATGTATCTCTGTCTCTCTATGCGCCGGCCGCCTTCCCGGCTGACCCGAGCTCTAGTACTCCTTTACACTAGCCATGTTGTACCTGCATTTGGTTGGTAGTTGTGGACTTAACTCGCAGCAAGATAGTTATCCGCTCCTACCCTGCCTTCTCCGTCTTGTCACATACTTCGCCAAGACGAGTCATTGTCAGTGATGGATTGGTACCAGCGTCGATTCCTCCATGTAGGACGTGAGGATCATCCTACAGTCAGCTCTCAGCTGTAACTATTTAAGAAAAATGAATTGTTTTGTAAAATACTCTTTGGTGCTACCCCCGCGTCATCTCGATAAGCACTGTCTTACTGTCGCTTTCAGTACATTTAAATAGTTCTACATTTCACCCCTAGATGGGTGAAAGGTGACCTTCACGGCCCGGGGTAGAAAGCTGAGGAAGGAAGCCGTGCGTCCTCAAAGCACGTGTTTATAGCTTTAGAAATGTATTGGAGCCCTTGAGGGGAAGGGGCAGGTTTGGGCGCTCTGAGGACGTCTACTGAGATCCTCAAGTCTCACTATTAGTTAAATTTAAACCAACACTATGGGTTTCTTGGTTACGATTTCGCGCGTTCAGAATGGATGGTCTGTTTCAGCGTGTGCACATCTTTGAAGTGGCATTCGATTGTATTGTATTGTGTAGTCTGTTCGTAATAATGCTGTGCGACTGAATAATTAATATTAGACTGAGTCTAATATCTCAATTTATTACATCCCACACATTATTTAAATCAGGAGACGCCACTGGTTGGTACTTTATGAGGTGATGTTTGGGGCTGACTGAATGAGAGTAGGAACTTCGTCCTACTCACCCCACAAAGTCTGTCTTCCCAACTACCGTGGCTTCTATTCGTGGCCGAGGGCTTGTCAGGGAATTCGATTCAGGCGCGGATCTAGAGTTTGGCTTTAGGGGGGTCATAGAATAAAATTGTTAAGAAAAATGGTATCACTAAAAACGCAATCACAAAATAACCAAACGTACAAAACCAGACCAATTTTTTTGCAAGCTACATGGATAGAAATATGATGCGTTTAGCGCACCAAAAATATTCGTACAAATTGAAACTGCGTGTTTTGCGACTTTTACATCGAGCTTCGAGAAAAGTATCAAGGTACGTTACAGTTTCGGCAAGTCGAGTTGGTACCGACAAAGGGAGAAAGTCACAGCTTAAATTGCCAACCAAGCTTGCAGTTTGGACGTCGGCAAAAATTTTTAGTGCGAAAAAAGCCACAAATTCCTATCCGTGCATTGCTGCACATTCATCGTGACATCACTATAAACATCGATTCGGTAATCACAAGATTTGCTAAACAAAATAGACGAGTTGATTTTGTTATATAAATAATTGTTTTTATATAACAGGTATGAAGTCGTAAATATGTACAGTTGTAACAGAACATAATAATTGCAATAAAGATATTTTCAGTATTGAACAAAATGAAAAAAGATACGAGCCTTACAGTAGTCGCATATGATGTGTAACATCTGACATGTTATCCTACACGTATACTACACAGCTTGGACATTCTAAAGATGTTAATTCACGCTCCGTTTTCATACTGGTACTATGATGAATGTATAGATTGAATTGGAGATAATATGCTACTGTCACACTTGTGGCGCAGCGGTCAAGCTGTTAGCCTCTCACCAAGGTAGACCGCGTTCGATTCCCGGTCAATACATGTGAGATTTTCGAATTGAAATGCCATGTCCTGTGGTTCGCATTCAACGTAAAAGGGAGGTACCGTGGATCATGATCGTGAGATTAACGGCCACACAAAACCACAAGCTTCCTTCCTTCCTTTTACATGAATAATTCATAATAACAAAGTGACACACAACGTCGACTCTACTCTGAAATACTGTGTGCACACTCCTCAGTAACTATAACATTCATTATTCTCAAGGCTCTCATACAATTCGTCGTAAACAATCAAAACATGGCTTCCTACAATCATGAAATGACCTAGTCTCACAAATGATGAAAATACAGCTTTTATTCCACTCATATAACAACATTCTGTTATGCATTTAATATTTGATTACTCACCCACAGTTTGACAACAATGTCGCTTAGTTAAATGTCATTTGTCGTCTTTCTTTTATCATACACTCAACAACATTAGTCTCAAGTTTTCACTTCCTACCCCATGTGATATTCAACCTTGAACGTGAAGCATCATAAACTGCTCAATGACAAATGAAAGTCGGTGAAACATTTGTCACTGTGCTCGTCAAACCAGTTCCTGCTAAATGCACTGCCTACTGTATTGCCATAACATTCTCGCGCTACAGAGCACACACTGCCTTGTTTCCAATACACACATTTTCAATTGTACAAAAATCACGCTGCCTTTGCATGGTACCACTGCCAGCTAGTACACTTCCGTTTGATCGATCGAGCGGGCAGTGCATACTTACGTTGTCTACCACTGCCAGCTAGTACACTTCCGTTTGATCAATCGAGCGGGCAGTGCATACTTCCGTTGTCTACCACTGCCAGCTAGTACACCGTTTGATCGATCGAGCGGGCAGTGCATACTTCCGGTGTCTACCAATGCCAGCTAGTACACTTCCGTTTGATCGATCGAGCGGGCAGTGCATACTTACGTTTGATCCACCACTGCCACCTCGATCGTTCCGATTCACTTCCGTCCCCAATTTTCAAAATCACTCCCACAAAACTATCCAGTAACCTAGCGGAAAGATGTTACACATCAAAAACTGTTTTTCAGTTGAAATTCGTAAAGTTTTATTTGTCTGGTTATTGTTTTGTTGTTTTTTTTTTTTTTTTTTTTTTTTTGAGTTTGCAAACATTTTGGTCTCCGTTTGAGGGGGTGTCACGGGGGTCACGAATCCGCGCCTGATTCGATTCCCATCTGAGCCTTCCTACTCCATAGAAATGGTCGACTGGTACCTCGTACATATTCACACAGACCTCACAATAACACAGGTTATTTGATTGCTGTGACAGGAACTCCATCCAGCTGGTGTGCGACACGATGAAGCGGCAGATCATCTCGCGAGCGTTCTACGGCTGGCTGGCCTATTGCCGCCACTTATCGACAGTGCGCACCCACCTGTCCGGCCTGGTGCACCAGAGCATCGTCCCGCCCGACGACGCCAGCGAGGGGCTGACCGGCGACAGGTGGCGCCACATGCACTGCGAGGGAAAGCTGCTCGACTCGGCCGAGGTGTTCCGCCTCACCTACTACGGCGGCGTCGACCACGACATACGCAAAGAGGTAACAGTTTCCTTTTCCTAAGCCAACAAGTGCCAAGGATCGCTCACTGCGCCTTCCTGTGGTGCCAAGATCGCGTGTTTTCTCGACAGTTAAGTCAGCTGTTTGTAAAATACGAGGCACGTCCAGAAAGTAAGTTCCGTTTGGTAATAAAATTAAATTGTGTACAGATACAGAAAAATTATGTATTGCACAACATTCTACACCTCTTAAACTACTTTTCCACATAACTGCCGAACTTTTGCAGGCATTTGTCATAGCGTGGCACAAGTTTTTGGATACCTTCTTCATAGAAGTTTGCCGCCGACCGTAAACGCGAGTGAAGACTCCCCTGTAAGATATCCTACCGTTTGGCCACCAATGTTAGGCAAATTGCGTTTGTGGTCAGGAGAACTCCTCAACATACGCAGTTCTCCTGGTAAGCACGCCAGAGGAGTGCGTCAGGCCTCGGCAGCCGGCTCAGTCCATATCCTCGCCGCTAGATGGGGGCTTCATTCATTCCTTCCATTCCTGACCCGGTCGGAGACTGGAAGCAGGCTGTGGATTTTCATTTTCAGATGATTATTACGGTGGTTTATTATACAAACTGTCACTTTGACCGCTTGATTAGCACACAAGTAATTTTGAAATTTTGCACAGGCGCCATCTTGGAATTGAATAAATTTATAAATACCAGTCAACTATATTAACGCTTGTATAAAGATTGACCGTGCGAAGTTTCACTGTTAAAGTCTAGAGTAGACTGATTACGTAAAGTTGGTTGGTGATTAAAAAGAGGTGCTCCAAATATCGCCTAAGGGCGATATTAGGATCGGGTTGGTAGGCGATATTAGGAACACTGCTCTGTCAACACAAACATACACACGGTGGAGGTTAAACACAGTTTAAAA
Source organism: Meconema thalassinum (assembly GCA_946902985.2). NCBI lineage: Eukaryota > Metazoa > Arthropoda > Insecta > Orthoptera > Tettigoniidae > Meconema > Meconema thalassinum. The sequence continues at coordinate 191,550,597 of OX336388.2, read as the reverse complement.
TAAAAATAATAACACCTTTGGAATCCTCATTTAATGTACTTTCAATTGATATAAACGAAATTATGATTAGGGAACAGTTACCTGGTGATTCCCTGGATTGATTGGAGACCGGAAATACGTTCGTCACGGGCTCAAACACTTCAGACGCCATACTGTTGTTGTTATCACTCATAGGAAGCTTGCCGCTGGCGCTACATGTGGCAATACATCAGAACGTCAAGCTAACTACATAATCTCATAGATGGCGCGCATAGTAGCTTCCAAACACGGGTAGGCGGTATTAGGAACAGGGGCGATATTTGGGACACCCACCCACAAGGAAGAGAGCCCGGGACGAGGAAGTGTTTCAGAAATGCTAATTATGCACCGATTTTCACCGAACGTTGAGCATTGCTTCAGAATTATATAAGCAACATTTTGTATATTTCCATTAAGGTGCAATTTCACTTTGCATTTTCTAAATAACAAAAATTAAAACCAATAAAATAGTTAGCTTTGTATAAAGGGTCTTTGGTGTTATATTTTCATTAACGGCTTCGGTGGCGTAGTTGGTAGCAAACTGAGCTTCTGTGCCCATCATTGCGGGTTCAAATCCGGCCAAAGTCGTCGGATTTTTAAAAGCTTTAAAATCCCTCGGTATGCTTTCCTTCGGAGGGGAAGTAAAGCCCATTTCATAGATTTATAGCATGTAACCGAACCTACCACTACAATTGGTAGTGTGAAGCTAAATTTGTAGGTTATTTGCTTTAGAAACGCTCTTATCAAGTTCCTACGTTCGCCGCTGGGTATTAGTCAGAGTGGCATCTGGTAGTCTATGTTGGAACTACTTGAAATTGAACTTTCTTTCATCTTCATTAATTTCATCTCTCATTAACTCATCTCGTCAGGGAGGGCATCCGGCCGTAGAAACTATCAGCCACGTGGGTTTTCATCGGATCTCATCCCCGAACCCCACCCCGTTGGAAAAGGGATTAATAAGTGGTAGATATAGCTAGATTATTATTATTATTATTTATATCTTTTTGATTGTGAAACAACCCTTTGTGATCAGAATGGTGCAGGTATTGCTAGTTTCTGATAATAATCAATAAATAATTTATAAAATATTTTCTATGGCTGAAAGTTTTCGGCATAATAATAATAATACGTAATAATAATAATGTCGCCTCCGTAGCGTAGCGGTCAGCATGGTTAGCTGCCGCCCCGGAGGTCCTGGGTTCGATTCCGGGCTCTGCCACGAAATTTGAAAAAAAGGTACGAGGACTGGAACGGGGTCTACTTAGCCTCGGGTGGCCCAAATGAGTAGAGGGGGTTCGATTCCCTCTCAGCCATCCTCGAAGTGTTTTTCCGTGGTTTCCCACTTCGTCTTCGGGCAAATGCCGGGATGGTACCTTCTTCAAGGCCACGGCCGCCTCCCTCCCGCTTCCTTGTCAGTCCATCCTAACCATCCCTTACCTTCCCTCATGAGGCGAGGTGCCAATCCCACCTCCCCAGTTGTATCCCTTCCGATTCGATGTTCCCAGCTCTAGGACACTGCCCGTAGAGGCGGTAGTGGTGAGTTCCCTCGCTGAGTCCGTGGGTTCCACCAACCTGAAGGGTAAACGACTAAAATAATAATAATAATAATAATAATAATAATATCGTATGGCCTCGGGTGCTTGGTGTAAGCTTTGTTATTTGCGCCCAAAGCGCAGCTTGCATGTCGAATTTAGTCGTTCTTTGGAGCGCTATGAAAGTCGAGGATGTTAGATATCTAAGCTCCTTAACACTATAGCGCTCTCTACTAGAGGAAGGAGGAACTTTTTGTGTTGGCGGAAAATCTTGAAATTAATTTTGCCATTATGAACACTAGTCCAGTCAATAGACGAATTTCACCTTTCATCAGATGCGGGATCGTTTTGTATTTCTTGATGTTGTTTAGGACGATTAGGTAGTTATTAATCCAAGTTTCCGTCATCCCTCCCCCCTTGCTTCGTCCGCCATCTTGAAAAATCTGTCAGTTTTTGGCCTCTAGCTCATTCCCAGTTCATTTGTTTGAAGATATGTCTAACTAAGAAAATGTAGATTACTAAATTTCCAACAAATTTGATGTGGAAGTATTTTTTGTCAGACCAACCGTATTCGAGCCACGAGAAGCCGAAAAAGGGCGAAAATTGGCGATTCGGCAAATTTTTCACTTTCACTCCACTTTCCATCGCAAAAAGAGGGGGAAGACTTGATATCAGCAAAATGTTTTAGAGATCTTAATTTCCTTTAAAATTCATGTATCAAAAAAAAATTGGGAGCAATGCATAGGAGTGGGGGTAAATTTAAGAAAACTAGAAGAAATGCGTTTTTTGTGATTCAGCCCTGGAGTGCCGTGTTGGTGAAAGTTTCCCGTTTTCATTATATTACAACCATTTTTTGAACACATCAGTGCATCTAAATAATATTTGAACCATTTTTTTGCATAAATATGAAGAGATGGGATAGAACAAATTTGTTACACGTTCATTTAAAAAAGTTAGTGTGAATTTACAAAATATAGATTACAATACAATGCGTTTTATATATTAATTATTTACATATTAATTATTAGGGAATAATGAACACAGTAAAATAAAAACGTTTAAAAAGAAGGGGGGGGGGGGGGTTGCTACAGTAACCGTTGACGTTTCGCAAGGGTGCTGCGGTACAGCCGGTAACACACCTGCATGATACCGTCTTCAGCAGGGTACGAGGAGCAGAATCTCTGGCGATTGTTGTCGGAATCCAGCCCGTGCTTCCCCTTGTCCAGCCAAAGATGATCGGGTCTTTCTTCCTGCTCATTCAGGCCATCACTTGGTGGTATCGCGCTGCATCAGAGGTTGGGGGCAGCTTTTCCAGGTTCAAGTTTGTCGTGGTGGCAACAAATTTTGTTTGTCGGAGGTCAGAAAGTGATTGGTCGATTTCCCCACCTTACAGGACGACCAATATTTGCTCTCCTGCTTTGGAGATGTCCTCTAATGTGGCTTCTGGGTCCATGAAGACATAACTTATCTCCAACAATAATGGATTCCAACGGAACAGGGAACAAAATTTGGTCTTTCCCAACCCATAAATGTTTGACGTTGTGTCACACCCACTGATGGTGTGGATGAGCAGCAGGTTCTCGGCGAAGTCATACATAAATGATGAGGGGGGAGTACATGACGTCAGGTGAATTGCCTCTTCCTGGTTTTTTAAGGTATACGTTGTTCATCGTAATTGCTGTCCCAGTGAGGATGACTAATAAATTGATGTCTTCCCCCACAATAATTCCAGCGTCGTACGAAGAAGCCATCGATGTTGCAGTGGTCACAATGAGCACGTCAGCATCCTCCTCAGCTTGCTTGTTCATGACGTTGGACGCTTCAAGTGTTGTTCTGAGGAGGGCAACAAATCGTTTTTTATTGCTCTCATTGGACAGAAATTTGTCTTGGGGAGTTGTGTTTACTGTGGCTTCATCAAATACCACATCTGCTGAGGCGTTCAGCTTGCGCCTTCTTGCTCTTTCAGCATTCTTGGTACTCATCAGAAGATTGTCTGGGAACCCGTCGAAGATGACCTTAACCACTGTCCCATAATGCTGGTGGATGTACTTGATATAATCGGCACAAATGTGCCCAAAAGTCGAATTTCGATTCCACACAACTTTGTGGAGCAGATGCCCACCATCGATGACAGTGAGGTGATTTAAGGGGAGCTCGAAATCAATGGGCAGGGGTGTGAACGCTGCATATAAATCAGACTTTGTGCCCTTGCGCATGCCATCCTCGTTGAACAACGACATAGGGTACGGTGCAAGCTCATTAGAGAGGTATTCCTCAAGGTCGTCCTGGGTTGTTTTTGCTATGCACATCCTGTGATAGAGTGTGAGTGGGTCCACAGCAATCTTCTTCTCCCCAACTTTCAAGATGTTCTTGTCAGCTGCTAAAGATATCACTTTGTCCGTCTTTTTGAAGGACACTTCACCGAAGGTTGTTCCCACTATTCTTAAGAGTCCTGACATACCGACTTGCTAAGCATTGTAGCAGTTCACCTGCTCACTTCCAACTACACAAGAGCTGATGCTCATAATTTCCTCTGCTTCAGGGAAAGGGGGGTGTATTGAAAACCATTCGAGCAGTCGTTGCACATCTTGTTCGTCCCGAGTGATCCTGCTGGGCCTCAGCTCCACGTGTTGTTCTGAAGACAATGCAGCAACTTCAGTGTACTGCTCCATTTGTTGAGCTATATCCTGAAGAGAAGTCATTCCAAGAGTCCACTTCAACAATGTACTGTCTGTCATTACCCTTCCACTAGTCCAGCCACCTCCAATTTTCATATATTTCATGAGTTTCTGTTCGATTGTCACGTCAGTCCAAACGCCTGACCAAAATTTGTTTGATCTTCAGATTGTGAAATATCCTCCTTTTGTGAATTTTTGGAGCTCTGCCGGATTCATTCTGTCTTCCAAACAGGACATTTCTTGAGGGTACAAATGCGCACTACTTTGCGTAAGGCCAATGTCCAGCAGCATGGAAAAATGGTATAATCTTGATCGTGTCCAAGTGGAGTTGAAAGTTGCCCATCCTCTCAAGAGTCACGATGTTATAGTACTGAACCCAGAGCTGAGCTGTTGGACCTCTGCTTTGCAAATTGTGGACAGCTGTCGTTCTTCACAGATTTGATTTCTTCGAAATCATCTGCTTCCAGAACCCTGGACTGGTCCACTTCTGTTAGTAGCCTATTAACAACAGTTGTTTAGTTGTTGGTGAATTCAATCGTACCCAGAATCAATTTGGCCAATGCCTGATGTGTCAATAAATGAGCCCTCGCAGATCGAGAATAGGCATGGCCATGCAGCATTTTATCAATGCTGTTTTCGGCGTAGATGGTGGCAAATAGCTCGAAGATTCCACTGCCTCTCAATATTGTGCCAACAGCTCCCAAGAATGGCATGAGCAAGTGGAAGCCCCCAAGTCTTCCTATGACATCTTTCAATAGTGGCTGTGTGCCGTTGTGGAGAATTTCCTGTGCCTTCATATATAGTGGCTAGTCGAACGTCACAAAGCAGGTTTATTTTGCTTGACACTATGGCATTCTCGGCGAGCCTTGAGCAAGGATGTGTAGACAGTGTCATCATGGGTTGGAGAGGCATTGATAAATGGCAGATATATTATTTTCAAGCCACCTTGTGGGTTCTTAACAAATCGTTGAAGCTCAGTCGAACCAGCAAATTCTACCAACTGGGGGGCATTCATCCTCGCAGAATGCGTGATGTTGTCTCTTTCCCCTGCTGCATCAAATGGAGTCACACATATGATTCCCCCCATCGCATAGAATGTCCCGTGGCCGTCTATTGTATTGAAATTAAAGTCAGCGCTGTAAATAAACAGCTGACAAAAACCAAGAGCATCAGTTTTTAGAAGGGATGGTTGAGGTTGAGTCATAGATGATGTCTCAAGCAGCTGAACCTCACAGTGACTGGGTCGGCAACTCCGACGTTTTCATTCCACAAATTATTTGGAGCTTATATCACTGTTAGCAACTTCTGTATTTATCCTAAAGAATTCGTATGTATATATGTAAAATATCTGAGATATAGGCCTACATGAAAGTATATATAACATTATAAATGAAAAACATTTATTCATTAAACAATTTATTGATGAAATATATTTTGTTATTTACAATCAAGTTTCAATATATATATATGCGTGTGTGTATGTGAGTATATGTGTGTGTGAGGTCACACTTATACAAAAAATGGTTCAAATATTATTTAGATGAACTGCTGTGTTCAAAAAATGATAGTATTGTGCCCTTTCAGCAAGAAATATGCAAATCACAGTATGCCAGCATTGCTCAATTCGGGATTTTCGGGGTTGCAGTATGTTCTCCCACTCTGTGACGTACACATTTTGGACTAAATAGAGGATACTCTTGCAAAAATAACAACAAAATCAACTCCTATTTCAAAATATTTAATTAACTAAAAATTATGGCGCTACAAACAATAAAACAAATAAACTACTGACCAAAATCCTTCTACTTGTTCAAAGTGAACAAGGAATAACATAAAAATTAAACAAATATTATATTAAAACACATGGTTTCCTTTAAAACCAACAATTCTTAATTATTTTTACTTCCATAAAGTATCTATCTTAAAATTCCATATAACCACGAGCTCCTTTGGCTCGATACTTTCCAATAATAACGGTGTCATTCTTTTGTACACCTCAATAACTATTTTTATATTTTCTTATCATCAAAACAAATATATAATTATATTTAAAGTACATGTTAATTCTCTACTTAAATATTTGGGCACTTCACATGTTCTCAACATTTACCATCTCTCTCAAGTTTTACAAATTCACTATAGTGATCGGGAAAATACTTGTGTACTCCAGAGTTATAAAGATTACTTGACAAAGTCAAAAACTATGATTACTCCCAGAATCTAGTTATCTTCATTTAACTCGTGGAATCCTACTTCCATACAACATTACAATAGGGATTGTTATTTATTTTCTTTGTCTTATAAGACCATATTTACATAAGAAACTACGATCTGAACTGGCAAGCGATAATTTCAATCAACATGGACCTCGGTTCAACGCCCGGGTCATTAACAACTTTTAAACACTCACGGTGTATTATTTACTTCTTACAGACGGCCTTCACCAACCCTCCTGCTATTAGGGTCTAACCGTATACTTGAATGAGATTTATGACTGTGCGGGTGACTTCCCGTCTAGTCTGCGGGTGGGAGCTCTCCTCAAGGCTTTTAAAACAAATCTTCCTTTCTTTTCAGTTCTTTGTGGAGACCTGGCATTTTACTTCACTTATTTCCTTTCAACAACATTTTAGGTTCATAAACCACTTTCGCAACCTTGGCATTTATTAATTATGAAGGGTCCTCATTGATTGGGAAGAGTAATACACGTTTTACGACGAATAATTAGGGACTTCAACAACAAGAGGATTCTAGGTTCGAATCTCTTAACATGCCTCGGGAACCATTCCCACATTGGAGGACTTATACAAAATGCGATTTAGGGTCGGCCGTGGCCTACATGACCTACGCTCATAATACCATACATTTGCTCCCTTTTACAAAATAATAACACACACATGGCCTCGTGATCTACGTCACAATTGGAGGACTTACAACATATCTCAATTCACCGCAATCAACTACACCTCATAAGTAATTTACCAAGTACATTTAAATTCTACGCATTCCTAGCGTGACATTTTATTTTAATTGCGCTCCATTGCGCTATACAGTATTTGACGGCCTAGCGTCTTCCAAAGAACTGATAAATTCCATATTAACAATTGATACATATTTCAATTTTTATATTGATCTTTTCCTTTGACAATAATCGCTCTATTTTTAAGAACATGCATTAACATCATGTCTTATACTTTTATTAAGGCTCCAACGCTCTTATTTTCATATCATTCAATTTAATCTTTATTTATATTTCCTTTATATTATTATTATTATTAATACGCTTGCTTTTATAACATTCGTCAAATACACTGACATTTTATTCATACATTTCCTCTACAGGATTTATTCTTTCACATGATTATTTATAATTTCTCAAATTCTATTTTTGTTCAGACCGCGTTCTTATTCTGTAATTAGTTATTTAGAAACATCCCTTTTACTCAAAACTCCGGTGGATTTGTACACAAACACTCCCCCGACCCCAAAACATAATGAAAATCTTTACTCACATGTCTTAGGTCGTTTACTGACCTTCCTTCTCGTGCGATGCGTCATTTTGCCCACTCTTTTAAATTACTCCATCTTGTACAAATTCATTGCATGTACAGACATATCTTGACACATATTTAACACGTATACATTTAACACTGACAACATTTTTAAATACACTGGTGTATCCGTTTAGAACACACAATAAAAACACTGAAAATATATTACTTTTTACACAAAATCTTGATATATTTACACTTCACAAATTCTGATCACTAGGCCGCTATTAAGCCTATCACACGTGACCTCTTGACCTCCCGTCTCCAAGGGTGAAATGTAGTAATGTCGGCTTCCTATCCTCTCCGAATATGAAAGTCTCGAATCATCTACTTCCTCCCTGCAATAGCACTCCTTCGAATCCCGTTCTTGACGATCTGCTATTTCCCTGACTCGACGGCTCCCCTTTTAGATCCTATTCATTGATCTTAGCGAAAGTCTGTTCTGTTCACTGTCCCCTCGATACTCTATCGGTGACCTATGGATTTTTATAGCAACTAATACTTCTCGAGTCTTAGTGCTTTTGAAATAGTTCATCTGCTTTCTTGAAACAATGTCTATAGTTTCCTTCTCTTCTTCGCTTATTCGGTTCTCGCACTTCTAATCTTCTAGAATACTTTGCGAACCTTATTCTGGCTGTCCCTGCTCGGGTTCTTTAAATTTGATAAAATGTTTATTTCGCTGTTACGGTACTTCCGTACGTTATGATACTTTTGGTCGTTTACTTAAAGACCTATCGCCCTGAGTCCTAGGTTCGCAGCCTGCTTTGACTGTATTTTATGAACTTTTCACTGTAAATTTGATACTGTCGGACCTAAATCCTGTAACTAGGATTTTCCGAATTTTCAACACGGCGATACTGTAATATTACTTCTTTGCAACTCCCTACGGATCACGTAAGTTATTGATACTGCGACGCCCGTGGCTGTCGGATATTAGCTATGCGATGTGATACAGCGTTTTTCCCCTCAAGGAAAGCTTGTATACTGTCTTCGGTGTGTTCCAGCGTGACGCCTCCTCACGGACTGTCGGAATACTGCGTTCGGTGTCTGATGTAGCACAGTGACGCGCCCTCGGGCCGTTTGATAACTGCATGTACTGATACAGCGTGACGCCCCCTTTCGGGCTGTCGGAATGACTACATGTTTGGCTTGGTGAGGCCAGGAGTTTTATACTCTTTAGTCAAAAAAAGATAAACTCCTAGTCCTTTTCGTGACCAACTTTTGAAATAATTGTCGTACAATTATAAAATTTATATCTCCAGAAAGCTCGTCTTCCAAACGTCAAATGATCTCACTGCGCCTAAGAATCGATCGTGCAATTCTGAGATATTAATTAATTTTTAGTCTTCAGCTGCGTGGGTAGTGCTGTTCATTTTTAAATTCCCCACTCCTTGGGTCTCAGTGAATCCCCAATGACGTATGCTGCATTTGCACTTTTCTCCTGTGCAATTATTAAAAGCTATTTCTTTACACAAAAATCTCTAATCCGAAATGATTCACAGTACTGTATTTATTTACTTATTTTTATTCTCGCAAATGGGTTAAATTTAATTATTCTTCTACTGGCACAGCGGCGCTGTTGCCGTTTTAATGCATGGTAAGCTGGATTTCCGAGTCACGCTTCTCTGTCTTACAGTAAAAACTTTCCACTCGTTCTATTAATACTCATGACCAGCTCCTTATCGATGAGTCAAGAAGCATGATCTCATTCCCTGAACACCTAGTCCAGCTGCTTGCGCAACGTTATGCTAGAATTCTTGCTTGAAATCTCTCTATGTTCCATTAGAGACTGTATGTATCTTTCCTTCCTTTCACAAAATACATGGATTCGACCCCTTTTGAGCCAATGGTACATGGGTTCAGTATATAATGAAATGAAAACCTTTCACCAACACGGCGCTCCAGGGCTGAATCACAAAAAACGCATTTCTTCTGATTTTCTTAAATTTACCCCCACTCCTACCCATTGCTCGTTTCTTTTTGATACGTGAATTTCAAAGGAAATTAAATTCTCTACAACTTTTATTCAGTAAACATTTTGCTGGGATCAAGTCTTCCCCCTGTTTTTGCGATGGAAATTGGAGCGAAAGTGAAATATTTGCCGACTCGCCAATTTTCGGCCTTTTTCGGCTTCTCGTAGCTCGAATACGCTTGGTCCTACGAAAAAATATTCCACATTCAAATGTGTTGAAAATTCAGTAATCTACATTTTCTTAGTTAGACCTATCTTCAAATAAATGAACTGGGAATGAGTTAGAGGCCAAAAACTGAAAAAAGTGCCGATTTCTGACAGTTTTTTTAGATGGCGGACGAAGCAAGGGAGGAGGGATGACGGAAACTTGGATTAATAACTACCTAATCGTCCTAAACAACATGAAGAAATAAAAAACGATCTCGCATCTGATGTAAGGTGAACCCCCTTTTTGAGCCTCTATTGACTGGACAGTTTTCAGCATAAACACCTGGCACTTGTAGGGTTAAGCTTGAGTGTGTGAAATATGCTTCCTAATGTTGCAGGCGTGGCCCTACCTGCTGGGTCACTACCGGTTCGGCAGCTCTCCTGAGGAGCGGCAGGAACTGGACGCGCAGACCCGCCAGAGCTACGAGACCACCATGTCGGAGTGGCTGGCCGTGGAGGCCATTGTGCGTCAGCGCGACAAGGAGACCATGGCTGCCAACCTCGCCAAGCTCAGCTCCGAGAGTACCAGCGCGGACGTCCCTCCGCCAACACCTGCGCTGCAGCAGGACCTCAGCAATGATGTGAGTTGTAGTAATTGTGTCACATCAATACTTTCTTTTTCTAATCTACTAAGACTACCGTTCAAAATTATAGAGACTATATGCCAAGAGTTGGCAGCCCTGGTGACTGTGAATATATCCTTAGTGCCATCTCTTAAGGTACACAAAGCACATGCAAAATTTGGTTGAAGTCCAATAGATAGTATGCACGTTGAAAAAAATCCACAGCCTGCTTCCAGTCTCCAACCGGGTCAGGAATGGAATGAATGAAGCCCCTATCTAGCGGCGAGGATATGAACTGTGCCGGCTGCCGAGGCCTGACGCACTCCTCTGGGGCAATGATTAAATGAATGACAGATGAAATGAAATGATAGTGGAGAGTGTTGCTGGAATGAAATTTTGACAGGGAAAACCGGAGAAGCCGGAGAAAAACCTGTCTGCCTCCGTTTTGTCCAGCACAGATCTCACATGGAGTGACCGGGATTTGAACCACGGACCCAGCGGTGAGAGGCCGGCGTGCTGCCGCCTAAGCCACGGAGGCTTCAGTATGCACGTTACATGTATCTAAACATTGAATTTATCAGCATGCGTAGAATCATGTTGGCAGCACTGCCATATATAGTATGCTCGAACTTAAATCGAAACATTATGATCTATAAGGTGCGTTCAAAAAGTAACGGGCTGGAATGCGCAAACCGGTGACGACATCGGCTAATCGTGGCGTGTGTAACGAGGTGTGGTTCCGACCAGAGCGTGGAAGGTCACAGCCCGTCGCTAGAGGGCACGCGTGCACGTCACGTGACGATACAAAGCGAGCAGCAGCATGCATCAATCGTCCAACGCTTTCAGTCGCATTGCAAACAGTGACATGGAGGCGTCAAACGAAGAGCAAAGAGGTGTTCGGTTTCTGACAGCGAAAGGAGTAGGCGGAACGGACATTCATCGCCGAATATCACAAGTGTACGGCGAACACTGCATGTCCCTTGCAAGGGTCAAGGCGTGGCACAAGCGCTTCGGGGAAGGACGGGTGTCGTTAGCCGATGATGCTCGGTCTGGAGCACCCCCTTGCATTACCGATGACAACGTCCAGCTGGTTGATGCACTCATTACCCAGGACCGCCGTGTGACAGTGAACATCATAGCCGCCGTGGTCGGATTGAGCGCGGGAAGTGTGCACACCATCATGAAGGAACGACTGCACTTGCGGAAAGTGTGTGCCCAATGGGTGCCCCACAGTCTACAACCTCACAAGGAAGCATGTCGAATGGCCTACTGTCTTGGTCTTGGTTGGATGATTGATGCATGCATGCTGCTGCTCGCTTTGTATCGTCACGTGACGTGCATGCGTGCCCTCTAGCGACGGGCTGTGACCTGCCACGCTCTGGTTGGAACCACACCTCGTTACACACGCCACGATTAGCCCATGTCGTCACCGATTTGCGCATTACAGCCTCCTGCTCGTTACTTTTTGAACGCACCTTATATATATGTGCCAATTTTGAAACAACTTAATATATTAGTATGGAAGTTACATGTGATTAAACTTTAAAGAAACCTATCAGAACGCATAGAATCATGTTCAGCGCTGTCGTATATCGGTTGCTGAAAATTAACCTACATTTGCAGGTACTAAATAGCCTATGTCTGCAAAGTTTACAACTGTAGGCCTACATACTTTCTGATATATTGGGATTAGGATATAATTAATAATTAGCCCCAAACACTGATGCTGGGACTCGAACCTTATTGTTGTTGTTGTTGGTTCCATTGCCACAAGTGATCTTGTAATATGGCAGGTGTTCGAGGACAACGTGAGTCTGGTGTCGGACGAGGACATAATCGTGGAGGAGGACGGGATCTGCCCTCCCAACTCCCTGGAGACCAACCACCCGTCGGAGGTGGAGGAGCTGCAGAACCACCAGAACCACCTGGAGGAGAGGAACAACTCCCGAGGTAGGCCTATCAACTCATCAATTATCCGCATTTTAATGGTATTTTGCAGTGGCGTAACTAGGGTTTAGCCGAGTCGGGGGTGAGAACTCTGATTCCTAAGTTTCATTGAATTCATTAGCACTTATGAACGTGCAGATGCTCGAAAATTAACAATTTTGTTGATACAGTGGCCTAATGTGGCCGAAGGCTGGCCGAGTTTGTGAAAATGCCGGGTTATCGGAAATGGAGTTTAAAAAATAATAAGTACCGGTACGTGTGTCTCCCCAGAAAGTACAATACTGTACCTGTGTGTATTGTTTGCTTGAGATATGCAGAGAGTTTAGTTTGGATGTAAGGGAGACCCTCGCTTGCCCGCTCGCCCGTGGCGCGAGCCTGTCTCCCGTCACGCACTTTGCCGTTATGCGGCGCCAGCGCTGCACTGAGTCGTTGAGTATAGGAATTTGTACTTACCTAATTCACAGCTGGTGCTGAAAATGTTCGCCATGCACTGCTACACATCGCTGGCACCTTTTTATGAAACTGGTATTTACTCTCTGAAGTTCCTCTGCACCGATTGACTGTATTTCAGCTGTAATATAGTCTTTAAGCTCATTTATAGTGTGAGGGTTTCTCGCATACACTCTATTTTTAAGCGTCCCGCACAAATAAAAGTCACGTGGTGATAAGTCTGGGCTTCGCGGGGGCCACACGTTCCGACTTATAATCCTAGTACCAAAAATGCGACGCAATTCTGTCATGGATGCTTCGTCAGTGTGAGCAGTGGCAGAATCTTGTTGAAAATAAGTTGACAATCGCTCTCCGTAAGTCAGTTCGTCAAAAAATTGGTCAAGGATCACATTGAAGTACAAATTTAAGTACAAATTCCTATACCCAATGACTCGGTGCTGCGCAAGCGCCGCATAACGGTAAAGTGCCTGGCGGGAGACAGGCTCGCGCCACGGGCGAGCGGGCTAGCGAGGGTCTCCGTTACATACAAACTAAACTCTCTGTACTTCTTCTCTTCTTCATCTATCCCTTTTGCCTCTCGGCGTCGGGTCGCCAGCCACTTTCTGCATCCATTCCTATTCCCTGCGAGTCTCCTGGTTTGCTGCAGAGTCCTTCCCTTCTTCTCTGCCACCTCTCCGACATATTGGATCCATTCTTGCCTTGGACGACCTCTTCTTCGAGTGCCTTCAGGCTTTGCCTCAAACACTTACTTGGGTTTCCTTTCTTCATCCATCCTTATGATATGTCCATACCATTGTAAAGCTTTCTTCTGGATAGTATGTACTACCGATACCACCTTTAATTCTTCTCTAACCGCTATATTTCGTACCCTATCTCTTCTAGTTTTAGTCACTATCTTCCGGAAGTATTTCATCCTTGAGGCAGTCACTCTACTTTCATGTTTGTCCATCATAGTTCATGTCTGAGCTCCATAGGTGAGTGTAGGTAAAAATACTGTTTTATAGATTTGAATCTTGGTTTTCTCTGAGACTTCCTTCTTTCCCACAATACACTGGCTCAACTGATAATATACGTTATTTGCCTTCTTTACCCGAGTATTAACCTCTCCGTCAATTCTTCCATCCTCAGTCAGCATTGTTCCCAGATATGTAAAGCTGTGGACTTGATCCATAGTCCTTCCTTGCCACTCTATCAACATATCTTCCCTATCTCCTCCTATCTTCATCACCTTACTCTTATTTATATTAATAATAAATAATTTATAGCGCACAATGTGCATGAACGTGGTTCTTACGAACCATCATTAATACAAAATTTTGTCGTTGTCACTGTAAATGTCTCTTTCCGAGGGGTGTCCATATATTTCTAATTTTCACATAATTTCGTCAGAGACACCTCTCTGCACTTGCACGTCCTCACGTGGTATCTGTCGCAAGGACCCTTACAAAGCTTGCGCACGCATAGTTCGTCTGGTTGGTGATAGACGTCTCTCATGCAGATCCGGTGGTGGAAACCATGGACCCCAAAGCGCGTCAAGATATGTCTCAGCTCGTAGGATCCTTGCATCCAGTCCTGTGTAGTCATAGCGTCCGTCGTATAAAATTCATGTCAAATGTCATTTCTCTTTGCTGTCATGAGATGTAAATACTCCCCAAATCCCGGTGTGTGCGGCAGGAGCATCTGTAATCTGACTTCTTCCATAAAGGGTAGTTCCCCTGTCATGACATACACAAACCGCGAGGGTGTGAACTTGGATAGGCATAACGCTCTTTTTAGATACATTGCCTTGATCCTTTCCAGCGTTGCCAGATGTATGTGCCTAAGATGTTTCCAAATAATTTCCAGGCCACACATCGCGACTCGTGCTATTTTTAACCAAAAAAGTCGTATTGCCGTCTTCATGGATAGGCTGCGTAGATGCTCGATGTCGCTCATAGCCGTCAGTGCAGCGTCCAGCCTCTCTCTCACGTGCATCGTAAAGACGTTCCCAGATGTCTGCCTAGTCACCCCCAGGTTCCGGAAATGGGAGACTGTAGTCAGGGGGGTGCCTTTGTAATGAAACGTCGTGGGCTTTCCTCCCCTTCTGAAAGACATAGTGACTGTGAGTCCTCTGTCTTGTAGGGAAGTTGCCCACTCTGTGACAGCTTGTTGCAGGTCTTCTGAACTACGTATTATTGATAAGTAACTTACTATGTCATCCGCATACACTAGTGACTGAAGGTACATTGGTCTCATTTTCCAGTTTCCAATTTTCATTCGCTTTGTCCTAGCTCTGCATTGACTGATCACTTGATTCATGAATACAATGAAGAGGAGTGGACTCAGGCTGTCACCTTGTTTCACTCCTCTGTCCATCCTGAATTGTCCACTCTCATATCCATCCAATCTCAATAATCCCTTGACCACCTTATACACACTTTGAATTGAGATATACAACAGAGAATAAACTGCCCAAATGCCCTTAAACAAAGGAAAAGTACGTACTTTATGAAGGCATAACGCTGTCTACAATGAAAATTAACTAGCCGACTGCAAAAACTGGCTACTTTTGACGTCACAACGTCAACTAAATTGTTGGAATACAGTGACGTTCGAGAAAACGTGTTACAGTGAAAGGTGATGATATCGTTTTATCTCTCTTGTGCTGCAACGCTCGAGTGTCGCTACTGTCGTTTTTGGATGTCACGGGCGAACCTCTGAATGGATTTTGATGCGGTTTTCACCGTTTCAGTAGAAAATAATTTATTTCTGATCAATGGAAGCAAGCTGTAACGATTTCAGTGAAAAAGTCTAAGAAAACTCATGGCGTCCGTGCGCTTTTTAAGCTTACGCTGGGCAAACCGTTAATAATATCAATATACTATGAGTGTAAGAATTGTTCAGCATGAAAAGTTCTACAAAGACAGCATATCTCTATCTTCAATACATTGCCCACTATAAGTGTTTTTACGTTTTAATTTCTTCCAACAATCTCTATTCAATTACTGAGGCGACAGTTTACGAGCTAGCTAGGGGGAGCCTATCACACCCAGATACAGCCAGCAGCTAACTGTCGAGTCGTGTTGAGTTATGACTTCAGAGAAGAGTGGCTGTGTTTGTTTGGTTGGTTGGTACCTCAGTTTAGGGGCTGCGACAACGCGGTCATGTAGCCCCATGTACTTTGGGTGTGTGTATGATCAGTCTGATAACCGGTGTTAATTGTGATGGCTGTATTAGTGAGTGTATCTGTTTTTTAATTTAAGTACAGACTGCAACTTAGAATTTTTCAAATAGTTCCTACTTTTGCCGCCAAGCGCCACCGTCAACGACTACTAGGCCAAGTTCAGTACTTAGCTACTAGACGCCACCGCAGTCGGCTCTTGGCAACGAACGTAGAAACCTAAGAGCGTTTTTACATTCTTAACCTATCCAATTTAGCTTCACACAGGTGTAATTAGTGGAAGGTTCTTTAACATGCCATAAATCTATGACTTGGGACCGCCGGCTTTACTTCCCCTCCGAAGGAAGGCATACTGAGGGATTTTAACGCTCTTAATAATTCCGACGGCTTCGGTCGGGTTTGAACCCGCTATCTTGGGCATAGAAGCTCAGCATGCTACCAACTACGCCACCGAAATCTGGGGGGGATTGATCCCCCGATCACTCCTTGTAGCTACGCCACTGCATGAGGGAGTATAATACAGTAGATATTCTGCATATTCTCCATTTAATTTGTGTTTTCCAATGTTATCTCTTGGGCTATCACCACGATTGTGATGGGACAAGTTGAGCATTGACAATGGCCATCCTAAAAGTGATCTTTCTGCCTTTTACCACACTTCCTCCAGGCAAATTAGGATAGTACCTACCACAATCTTGGTTTTGCTATGGAGATGATTGCTGGCCATTTCGTGAAGAAAGGAGTAGCAATGAAGGAAATGTAATTTACTGTGATTTAATTGTGTAGCTAACGATCTTTATTTAAATGTGTTTTGTTTAGTTTACATTCATTATTACTAGAATCTTTTTCTCTAGAGGTCTGCAGTCTAAAAGCTAGTTCGTCATCATCATTTTTCGTTTTCCAGTCTGGGTTGGGTCGGAGCACTTATGACAGCCCTCAACTTTACACAGTCTGTCCACCGCCCTTCCTCAACCACATCACTCCACTCCACACTCGCACTGTCCTTCACCGTACTCTAGGTCTTTCTCGTCCTCTCTTTCCAGCCATACGTCCCTCCATCACTTGTTTCAGCATTCATTCATCATTCATCATTTTCACAGGTCCATACCGAGGTTAAGACATATCACATCACTGAATGCTGCTTATTTCATTGCAAACATTGAGGAATATAATAGAAAGTAAATATGATTCTATAAAATTAATGAATGTTCTCTCTTTTCACGTTGCACGCGTACGATTGCAAGGCTATAAATTATTTCACATTCAAAGGTCAAGAACTCCCCCCTCCCACTTAAATTCACCATTCATGGAAATTATAACCAACTACAATAAGTTTGCTACAGTCATAGAATGAGGCCTTGTGTTCAATAACAAAGTAAAAGTCTTTGTGTCCAAATTATAAGCTGTTCCATGCTTCGTCAAGGTGTTCATGTTTATGTTTTATTTTGTATTATTTTTAGTTCGTTTAATTCACAACTAAGCATTAGCTAGAAGTGGTTAAGAGTTTCAAGTATCTGGGGGGTGTGATCGCAGAGGATGGAACGATAAAGGACAATGCAAAATGCAAGGAATTTTTATCAGAGTGTAAGGGGTATTCTTTGGAACCGAGACGTCCCGATGAAATGTAAAAGGGTACTAACTATCATATACAGCTGGAACATGGACTACTTCAAAAAGAGAGAAGAGTAGAATACAAGCAGCGGAGATGAGGCATAGAGGACAAGACCTGAAGAGAGCGAGTTAGAAATGAAGAAATAGGAAAAAGGACAGGAATGTTGAAGCTGTTGGACAGGATAGAAACAACGAAGTTATACTGGTATGTTCACATGATGAGGATGGAAGAGGAGAGATGACAGGGAAGAGACCACGAGGAAGATCCCGAAAGAGATGGACGGATACAGTCTGGGAGTGCATAGAGAAGAGGGGAAGAAAACCTGAAGATGTACTGCACTTAAAAAAGGAGAGGAGTGTTGGAGAGTCAGGCAACGATGGAGGTCTTTACTTCACAACCCGACCCAGGAAGCTGGAAACGGGAAATCAAGATGATGATGTGGGTCACTAATATGGTTTGAAGTTTTTTTATTATTTTGTAGATTTAATTCTTTTTTCTTTTCTCTTCTTTTATTGTCTTTTCCTAAAATTATTATTTAGATGTACAATTATTTACTTTGTACTGAATTGGGTTTATGACCTGTGTACTTTCATAAATAAGTAAATAAATAAACAATCAGCACAAGGACAGACAAATTCAAGACAGGTAACTGGGGCTGATGGTGATTTGTTGTGTCTAGTGAACAAGGTGTCGATGAATGGAGACCACGAGGAGATCATCCAGTCTCTGTCCAAGCCCAAGAAACTCCCTCCCATGGTGAACGGACACGGCCCCGGCCCCGAGGGAGACACGGATGTGGTGAGTAAAACCTCGAGAATTAGAAACAGTTTATTTTTTAATTTATCTAATTCAAAGACATTTTTGCTCCCCGAAACTTTTATTTCATCTCTTGAATTCGAAATAAGGATAAATTGTTTTCAACCTCCGATCATGCATCTAAGTAAACAAGAGGTAAGCGGGAGTTAAGTCAGTGCGCTACGTCTAGTCCACCATTGTTGGCTCCAATGCTCCAATCATAGCCGAGCTATGGGCAATTGAACATGGCCGCTACTCCCGCCAAGTGTGATACGTTTTCTGCAAGCAGAGCAATTCAAAGCAAACTAAGAAACATGCTCTCTGATCCATGACAATGCACAACCTCACTGTGCCAACGTGACGAAAGACCTTCTCACAGAATTCAAGTGGGAAGTTATCGACCACCTGCCGTTTAGTCCAAACCTAGCACCGAGTGATTTTGACCTCTTTCGAAAATTGAAGGTATCGTTGGGTGTCAACGCCTCGCCACCAACGAAGAACTTGAGGGGACGTACCCACCTCACTGGCGGCTGAGCTGGTGTCACCACACATCAAATGTTTCAATCGTTTTGGCGATTACCGGTATGTTGAAAAATAAGTACAAAACGAGTAATCTTTTAGTAATAAAAAAACATTTGGTTATGTCAATGTGTCATTTTTACAGCCCTCGTACTTTATGATATCCATATTGATAGATAAAGTATACGCCAATCAATACACAGGTACCATAATTAAAACTTATATATGGTACCGGTATTCATATATTAAGTGTTTTTACTTTCTATAAAGGAGCCAGCCAGGTATATAAGACATTAAATAGATTTAGTCAAGTAAGAATTAAAATATTTCTACTTTAATAAGAGAATTCTTAATATTGGCTCAAGAAGACTTCAATGCAGGTCGAAACATGTACCGTACCATTCAGTGGCGTAGCCAGGGGGGTGTTACTGGGGGCTAGACTCCCCACCTTTATGGAATTTTTACACACACAAAAAAAAGAACAGGAACTGGTGGTAAAATTATAATAAGCTGAATAAATATTTCCTAAATTAAGTAATGACACTTGCTGATGATTCTATAACTCATGCTTTGTGGGAAATTGGTATGGTTGTGATTCATGTCTGCGTCACCAGCGCACCGGTTGCTTGGTGATGTACCTTTGTTGCCTTTCGGTGAGGCTCCCCATTGAGGCTACACATGACTTCATAACAACGCATAACTCCCAGCGTTGCCAATCTAGATTTTTTCCCGTTAAATAGAGCTTTTTTTTTATCGAACTGAGCCTAGCCTCAGATAATTTCAAATCCCACCTAGCGGGGCAATTAGCTGTCTTTCTTTCTTTCTTTCTTTCTTTCTTTCTTTCTTTCTTTCTTAGCGGGAGGGCAGTTGTGTATATAAATTAATCTAGTTTTAATTAAAAGTAATACTAATAATCATACTAATAATAAAGCCCTAGTAAATTCTATGGGTACGGTACATTAACACTAATTTGGAGATCGTTGTTAACGTCTTGAGTGTGAGATAGTCGAGTTACTTCATATTACTATGTCCTGCAATTCTCCGAATTATGGTTATCTCCCAATTACTATAACCCCTCCCATGGTCGATCTTGGCTACGCTACTGGACCATAAATATAATTATAAATAGATATGTTTTAGTCGTGCATTGATTGGTTTATATTTAACAATCTCTAAATGTTTTTAGGGGAAATTATTTTGTAGTTTCATTTGGTTGTGCTAATAAAAGGAATGTTGTAAGCAATTTTTTTCTTTACAGTATAGTTATGTATATATTGATTGGTTGGCCACTAATTTATTCATGTGCTTGACCATGATGATTAAGTTTTGAAAAGTATATTTCCGTAAATAATACCATGTTTATTTTGCGTTCTCCACTGATTCCTGCTCATATTGTTAAGACATAATATAGGCTAGGTTTTGTTTCACATCGTCCAACGATTTGAACACGATTCATTTGCTGTTGTGTATATAATTAATCAAGTGTTCCAAAGAGTCATTGGTTGCAAGGTTTGGGCTTTTGTTCATCCAAAAATCTGTAATTTAATTGAATTATCGAAGTTTTACTGTCATGACTGTCTGATTGGGTTTGATTTTTTAATTTAAATTTAGTATTATCGATAAGTACAATATGAAACCTAAAATTTAATATCGATGTAACTCGCCGCCGCCCCATTGTCGCATGACTCCTTTTGGTGCTAGCTTAACCTGTGTTACTCTCCAGGGTGACTGTAACTGCTGTTGCTAAGATATGATCTACCTGTTCCATAACACGAGAGCTTCACAGTCTGTGTCCTCATGGTGTAGTGACTAGCATTGTTGGCCCACTTGTAGGCCTACTGTCGGCAATTGTTGGGATGGCTCCTAACTTCTCTTTCGTGATGCTTTGGGTTCTCAGCATATTGAAATATCACAGAAAGTTTGTTTGTAGCAAAAATGTTAATTTATTTCCAAGATAAGGTTTAGTGAAGTTTGTTAACATTAGCGAAATCTTCATTCATCTACCTTGGCAGACATTTCTTACAAGTTTTATATTTGGGCAAAAAGGTGCATTATCCCAGGAATTACTGCACCGATCCACTTGAAATATTCACAGTACCTTTGTGCGCAATAATCTCACCTAGAGCAAGGGCTGCAGTGTTTATGTAACTTGAGAAAAATGCATTGCTTCAAAACTGTTTTAAACTTCTCAAAGAAAAATGTACAAATAAAACGTTTGAAGCACTAGAATCATGATTATAATTTGCAAGCTATGAAATCTTCTTCAATTGTACTTAGTTTCAACCCTTCAACCCTCTTGAGCGCCAGCGTCGTTTTGAAAGCTTGTTTGGTTTTTATCTGAGAAACGCCAACGTCCTTTCAAAAGAACGTTTAGTATTTATAATTAATTATTAAAATAACTGTCATTTCCTTTCAGAATTTACCAATATAGTTAGTTTAAGACTTACAGTTCAATATTAATGAAATAAACAGGCTGTTTTATTTTTAAGGACATAGTTTCAGTATATCTTTTTAATCAGCAGGCGCGGGATCAACACTAGCAGTCTTACTGTGCATATGCAAGAAAGCCGCCCATCCATTGTGCTTGACAAAACATACGTGTCGTTGAGGCCTTTATTTGCACTGAATTTGCTCACTGTTATTATTATTATTATTTTTATTATTATTATTATTGTTTGTAGTATTACTGTAATATTGTGATATAAGTGTTATGTAAAATAAGTTTGTATTGTTAGTATTTCGTAAGTATTGACATATAAATCATATAAATGTCATTAGACTTTTATTGAATATTTGGGTAAACCTATGTAAATTAATTATACTGTATTTACTACAGATTTATTTTAGGTTAAAAATCAATGACATTCTCAATTTAGCTTGAAAATAAGTTGAACTATTCAATAAATATGTTCGCGACGCATAAAATATTTTTTGTTCTACTTACTTTTTATTGCTAAACTTTTGTTTTTTTAAATTTTAATTAATATTTTTAGGTTCTGGCTGCTAAATGTTTACTAATGGTCATAAATGAACTCAGTAAGGCTTTATTCGTGTAGGCAATCATATTAGTAGCCTAGAGAAGTAATGAAAAATTCAAGTTTCTACCTACAATAACAGCTGAACAGTGAATGATCAAGCAAAAGCTTGCAATAAGCGGAAACTGGACATGGCGCTCAGCGGTAAGGAAACTGCAATAGCACGTGGTGCTCAAAGGGTTAACTTCAATAGTTACGTCTTAAATGTACCGTTTCCTAAATATTTTGTTAAAAAAAACATTAATTTTAATGTTGGTAACAGTGATATGTTATAAAGGTAAATGTTAATAAATGATTCAGTAGTTTGTGTGTTAGGAGCCTGTCTCACGCAGCTCTTACTGAAGTGTGTGTTCTCTCCCTCCAGAACAGTAAAGCCACCTCGCCGGACGAAGGAGTGGTGGAGGATGAAGATGAGGAGGTGCAGCTGACCAACCACGTCAACAAGGAAAAGCAGCGAGCCAAGGATGGTGAGGGTGAGTGTCACAAGTCTGTGATCAGCTGAGTCCAGTCCAGTCCCGTCCCAACGAAGTGCCGTACGCAACTTGTTGCTTTGTGTTGCAGAGGATAAGCAGCCGCCCACTGCTGTCATCGTGTGTACCAACCCCTCCGTGGACAGCGGTCACCAGTCTGACCCCTACCCAGATGACATAGGTCAGTATTGCCATATTAACAATTAATACTAGAGCATTCGTTCGATTAAAATGTTTGATCGTTTAACCGAATGCTTTTAATCGGTGGATTAATCAAATTTTAGTCGATTTCACGCAATTTCAGTTCGAGAAAATAATATATTTTAAAATGTTTACAATTCCATTTGCAATGAGGAAGATAATAATTTTAAATTTTTATTGTATTGGTGGCGTGCAAGTAAAAAAATAAATTTAAAAACGTGACAGACGGTCTGAAAGACTAGACTTTGTATCATTTTAAATGCTACAAATGCTGAAAAATGCTAGAAGGGCTGGAGGCTTCTCGCTTCGCTCGAAGCCAAAGATTCTTAACATGTTAGAAAATTATCTGCATAATACTTATCTTGCTTATCTTGTTTCGAATTACTCGCGAACGGCAAGGGCAAAGCAAGGTCAAGTGCGCGGGATGCCGTCACGCTCACCAGAGCTCGCGGGGACGTGCCCCTTCCAACCAGTCTAAAATCACTTATAGTGGGCGATGTATTGAAGATAGAGATATGCTCTCGCGGACTTTTTTGTAGAACTTTTCATGCTGAACAATTCTTACACTCATAGTATATTCAGATTTTTAACGGTTTGCCCAGCGTAAGCTTAAGAAGCGCACGGACCCCAAGTTTGTTTTCGACTTTTTCACTGAAATCGTTACTGCTTGGCTTCCTTTCATAATACATAAATTATTTTCTACAGAATCTTTCCTCGGGATATCCTTTACAGAATGGTAAAAACCGCATCAAAATCCATCCAGTGGTTCTCGATATTACCCGTGACATCCAAGAATCGGGGATTTTTGTCTTATACTAACGAAGTAGAGATTGTCGGTGTTCACATGCACCAAGCAGTACTATGACGTCACACACCTCAGTGCATCTGGGTACATTTCGTCCCGACACCGTAACGTAACGCCAGACCCCAGTGTAACGACGAAGTCGACAAGATTATTTAAAATCATAAAAGCATTTAATTAAAAGAAGGACAAGGAGAGACAAAGTAAGGAACGAAACAAACAGGAGAGAGGCTGGCATAGATATCAGTGCTACAAAATATTTGCGGAAGCAACGATTAGGATGGTATGGGCACCTTCAAAGAATGGGCGATGAGAGGACACCAAAAGATTATTTCAACAAGATTATCCCAGGAAAAAGACCAGTAGGAAGACCTAAGAAGAAATGGTTGGACCAAATCAAGGATGATCTTGAAGACAAAGGAGGAGGACCCATGAAGACCAACTATTCATGGACAGGAAAAGGTGGCGAGGGCTCGTTAACAGCACCCAGGCGACAGGAGCTGGAATTTGATGATGATGATGATGAATTAGAAGAAAGCAATGAAGGAGATGATATCGCTTTTATCTTCCTGAAGCAAAGGCATGAGCATAAGCTAACCAATCTTACAATAGCTGATGCTAGCACGCCAAATGGCAAATAATAATACACTACACAGGTTTAGCGCTACGTAAAACAATTACTTTTCCTACACCACACTACGCTACTATGTTAATTGATTCGATTAATCCACTAAAGCAGTGTTTCCCAAACTTTTTTGTGTGTGTACCCTTTAAGAGATGAGAATCTCTCGCGTATCACCTAATGGTTGGGAGTTATAGTAACTATAACCGCCAACCACCACTACGTAGCAGACCAAAGGATGGATTGTAAATTGTGTTTGTTACAGTTCAAGTTCAAATAATGAAAAGTGTGTCCAGTTGTTTTATTATTTATTTCAATAAGTATTCAATTCAAACATTCATAAATGACACTGTACAAATAATATTAATCAAAGAACTCTTAATAATTAATCATAAAACCCAAAGTTCAACTAACAACTTCAATGTGAAGGTGTGAGCTTGAAGATTAGAAGCCAACTTAGGAATATCTGGTTTAAGATTGCTGAGTCTCAAACGAAGATCGTATTCCACTGTAAGGAGCCTATACCGGTATTTATTCTTGAGATAAACAAGTGAAGATAATACAGTCTCACACAAGTACGAAGTAGTGAAAGGCAATAAAAATCTAACTGCTTTGTCAGCTATGTCTGCATAGTCTGCACGCCTCTCTCACAAAATCCATTTTTGAAAAAGTTTGCCTTAGTTCTGAATCACAATTCAATTCATAAAACTGCTCCTTGTCTTTGGCCTTAAAGTCCTCCGGCAACATATCAATGTTTTAATATTTTTAAATTTTATATTTTTATATTTTATATTTTTCGTAACGTATCTAATATTTCTTTATATTTTTCGTAACAACACCGCGTACCACTGCAGCAGGACGAGCGAACCACCAGTGGTACGCCTTTTGGGAAACGCTGCACTAAAGCACATTGATCGCTTAATCGTATTTTTAGATTAATCGGTCAATTGGTCCGATTAATCGATTAAATCGACAGCTCTAATTAATATTGTAGCTTGTGCTGGGATGGCCCAACATGGTCAACAATAGTAAGGTATCCGGGGCCATGGGAGTCTTTCAATTCCCCGCCCTTCTCCTCCTCTGGGTGTGGCCAAGCCATCGTACAAATAGTGTGTGAGTCGAGGCCAGGCGGCTTTGGTGGCGTAGTCGGGTTCAAACCCGACCGAAGCCGTCGGATTTTTAAGAGCGTTAAAAATCCCTCATTATGTCTTCCTTCAGAGGGGAAGTAAAGCCGGCGGTCCCATGTCATAGATTTATGGCATGTTAAAGAACCTTCCACTAATTACACCTGTGTGAAGCTAAATTGGATAGGTTAGGAATGTAAACAACGCTCTTAGGTTTCTACGTTCGTTGCCAAGAGCCGACTGCGGTGGCGTCTAGTAGCTAAGTTCTGAACTTGGCCTAGTAGTCGTTGACGGTGGCGCTTGGCGGCTTAAGTAGGAACTATTTGAAAAATTCTAAGTTGCAGTACTTGAATTAAAAAACAGATAACACACACTATACAGTCATCACAATTAACACCGGTTATCAGACAGATTCTACCCACACCCAAAGTACACGGGGCTACCGCCGGCTTTACTTCCCCTCCGAAGGAAGGCATACTGAGGGATTTTTAACGCTCTTAAAAAATCCGACGGCTTCGGCCGGGTTTGAACCCGCTATCTTGAGCATAGAAGTTCAGCATGCTACCAACTGCTGTGTAGAGATTTAGAATAATGACGAAATTAACTTGGTAATACTGGCATTTATGATTTGTTCGAAGCATTGTACCCTAATAGAGCTCTACTGTGTGCTTGAATTAGTTTCTTTCCATGAGATAGTGAGAACCTACAGTGTTTAGGTAGTTGGTAGGACTGCTGCCTTTGGACTATTACATCTCTTACACACAATATACAATATTTGTTAGTTATCCATTAATATTATGGAAATTATATGCAGTTAAACATACGCTAGCGTATAATTATGTTGGTAGCAATAACTCTAAACTCTAAATATCTCTAAAGCATCTTGGACTTAAGAGTTTGGTGTGTTCCGTACACATATTCAGAGATATTGAATCTAAACTCCGTCCAAGCAATCCACAGAACACCTATATAACCCACATGACGTCCGTGCGTATGGGTTGCCTATGATCGACAATAGGTTACAAAGTTTGGAAATGGGAGAAAAATGACGTGATGTGGGTTGCCTATGCATGGGTGTACTTACTAGAGGCTGTTAACTTTTTTGAAAACCTTTTGGTCCCGTTAACCAACCTACCGATGAATTTCCATCCAACCTGCTGTTTTGGGCTCAATTGCAGGCCATAAGCTTCATTTTCAACCAACTCTGAAAACTCTGTCATTACGCGTTACGCGTCCAGACAGGAAGGGTTGAGGGTGCAACAATTTCAAGTTTTGGGGATGGGATGTCAATCAACGATCGGAAGGGGTCGATTTTGTGTCACCACTACTTCTAAGGACCTTTACAGCCCTTTCAGCGATTAAGACCTCGTTTCAGCTCTTAAAAAGAGCCTGATTCCAAAAATCATACAAATGGGGGTAGCGGGGGAAGGGGTGGTGACATAGGCTCAGCTCCTTTTTTGAAACGTTAGGAGAAGACCCCCCTATTCACAGCACTGACAAACATCTCCATTAAAACCTTCCTTAGGGGTGAATCGAGAGGGGGTGGTTTGGTCCCATGCCAGTTGAGGGTGTTAAGGGGGGGGGGGGTGAACATAGCCGGAGGCCTTAAGAACTTCCTGCAATCAGCAACTGAGGACGGTGTGCAGGTTTTCAGGTGGTTAAACACACCCGGTAACTTCTCAGACGCCCCAAATGGTAGTCCATGTTTAGGGGATGATGAAGGGGGTTGAAAATACTCAAAGGTCAAATGTAACGATTTCAACGTGTTTGTTGAACCATTAAGAGCAAGACTCATTCATTTTCGACTGCTTTGGCAACCTGCGACAAGTCCTACAGCGTTTTTCGCAAACTTCAATTTGCGGTTTTGGAAAATGGGCTGGTTTTCAGGGCGCTACCCCGAAACTACTCAAGTTGGGGAGTTGTGCTGAAGCATATGCTTGGTAGGCGTCAGGACAAACGTCATACTGAGATTTCGAGCTTGTGCGGTCAACTTTTCAAAATTTGGTGGCCTTTGAAAAAAGTGGTGCTTTAATTTTTTTGAGCAGCATATTTATATCTTGTATCCCGCCCATTCGTGTTGACCGACTGAAGAGCTACAAATGACAATTTTGTGTTGGCAACACTGAAAGAATGGCTTCAAATCTCGACATTTCAAAATGATTTAGAAGAAACATGCAACAAACAGAGAAGGAAAAAGGATTCTGAAGAACAAACTTATAAACAACCAGCAGCAGTGCCCGGCTTCGCCCGGTGGATTTATTTGTTTTATGGATGATAATGAATACTACTACAGAACTGGAGCGCTCAAGGATAAGGATCGGAAAGCACCAACACTTATTGCAGCTGATAACCTCAGTATACTGCACCAACACCATCACCCTTATACAGAGGCATACTATTGTCATGATCATAACTGTTTTAAAAGGCCTAAGAAATATTTTTGCACTAATTACTCCTCGTGACTGATTTTTATAAACAGCTCGCAATTCTGCACCAGAACACTGATAGGGACG
The DNA here is from genome assembly GCA_946902985.2 of Meconema thalassinum. Lineage (NCBI taxonomy): Eukaryota > Metazoa > Arthropoda > Insecta > Orthoptera > Tettigoniidae > Meconema > Meconema thalassinum. The sequence goes on along the minus strand of OX336388.2, from coordinate 191,522,829 downwards.
GCATCGTGATGCAGCCCACATTGCCAGCCAACAATAGACTTAGGTATTATTGAAGCTGTTCGAGCCTCCGTGGCTTAGGCGGCAGCATGCCGGCCTCTCACCGCTGGGTCCGTGGTTCAAATCCCGGTCACTCCATGTGAGATCTGTGCTGGACAAAACGGAGGCAGACAGGTTTTTCTCCGGGTACTCCGGTTTTCCCTGTCAAAATTTCATTCCAGCAACACTCTCCACTATCATTTCATTTCATCTGTCATTCATTTAATCATTGCCCCAGAGAAGTGCGTCAGGCCTCGGCAGCCGGCACAATTCATATCCTCGCCGCTAGATGGGGGCTTCATTCATTCCATTCCTGACCTGGTCGGAGACTGGAAGCAGGCTGTGGATTTTCATTTTCATTATTGAAGCTGTTCGAGAGCGCTTGATATTCCGACTCACTGAACAAAAATCAATCATTAAGGTTACCTGAGAGGTGTAGCATAATGCTACATAGCCTAAACTATTCCTCTTGAATGTGGCTATCATATACAAAAATAATTTTTTCGAATTCGACTGGTAGTTCCAGATATTAGCGCGTTTAAACACACAAACAAACTCTTCAGCTTTACTATAAGGTGCGTTCAAAAAGTAACGAGCCGGAGGCTGTAATGCGCAAACCGGTGACGGCATCGGCTAATCGTGGCATGTGTAACGAGGTGTGGTTCCGACGAGAGCGTGGAAGGTCACAGCCCGTTGCAAGAGAGCACGCGTGCACGTCACTTGACGATACAAAGAGAGCAGCATGCATCAATCGTCCAACTCTGCCAGTCGCATTGCAAACAGTGACATGGAGGCGTCAAACGAAGAGGAAAGAGGTGTTGTTCGGTTTCTGACAGCGGAAGGAGTAGGGGGAACGGACATTCATTGCCGAATGTCACAAGTGTACGGCGAACATTGCATGTCCCTTTCAAGGGTCAAGGCATGGCACAAACGCTTCAGGGAAGGACGGGTGTCATTAGCCAATGATGCCCGGTCTGGGGCATCCCCCTGCATTACCGATGACAACGTCCAGCTGGTTGATGCACTCATTACCCAGGACTAACGAGTGACAGTGAACGCCATAGCCGCCGTGGTCGCTCCACGACAATGCACGACCTCATACGGCCACACAGTCGCGGCACTCCTGCAGAAATTCAAATGGGAGGTTCTCGTCCACCCTCCATACGGTCCAGACCTCTCCCCCTGTGATTGCGCCCTTTTTGGTCCCCTGAAAAGGGCTCTGCGGGACCAACGATTCACCTCGGACGCCAAATTCCAGCTGTACGTGCGGAAATGGTTCACATCGCAGCCCAGGGAATTTTATTAGACAGCCATTCACCGCCTCGTGTCACAGTGGGACAAGTGCCTCAACAGCCAGGGCCAATACTTCTAACATACAGGTACTTGTTTCTGTAATTATGCCTCCGGCTCGTTACTTTTTGAACGCACCTTGTATATATGGATATATGGATAAGACCGATGATGCCCGGTCTGGGGCACCCCCCTGCATTACCGATGACAACGTCCAGCTGGTTGATGCACTCATTACCCAGGACCGCCGAGTGACAGTGAACGCCATAGCCGCCGTGGTCGGATTGAGCGTCGGAAGTGTGCACACCATCATGAAGGAACGACTGCACTTGCGGAAAGTGTGTGCCCAATGGGTGCCCCACAGTCTTCAGCCACACCAGGAAGCATGTCGAATGGCCTACTGTCTTAGTCTTGGTTGGACGATTGATGCATGCTGCTGCTCGCTTTGTATCGTCACCAGACGTGCACGCGTGCCCTCTACCGACGGGCTGTGACCTTCCACGCTCTGGTCGGAACCACACCTCGTTACACACGCCACGATTAGCCGATGTCGTCACCGGTTTGCCCATTCCAGCCTCCGGCTCGTTACTTTTTGAATGCACCTTATAGATTAGTATCTGATGAGGAAAGGACAGTCAGGGTTTGAAAGAGGATGAAGATTATGACAAATACATTCCCTGTCAATCCGTAGAGGACGTAAATGTAAGTGCTCCAATGTGGGCGTACACTATGTAGGCTACATAAATAACATGGAACCAATAGGAGAACGGGAAATATAGGGCATTGATGTAGAATTTTATTTTTATTTATTTATTTATTTATTTATTTATTTATTTACATAGGTCCCAACGAGCCTGAGCTCGTGTTAGGGACAATCAAGTAACATAGTTACAGCATGGCATATATATAATTTTGGTAACATTATTGTTTAGTTTAATAGTAGCCTAACTTATATTAGATTGCTAGTGACTAACTTTACAGAGATGATTCGGTATGATACATTGCATTGCTTAAGGCTATTGGATATGGGCTATTCATTCCTTAATAGGAAGTCTTCTGTTTTCCTCTTAAATGTTTTTATAGAGAAATTTTCCCTTATGCCTAATGGTAGCGAGTTGTATTCCTTTATTATAGAGGACATAATTCCTTTAGTTCCAAATTTAATGGATAGGGAATGGCTGGTGAATATTCGATTTACTCCTCTTGTTGCATAATGATGAATGTCATTTGCATGGGTAAAATGGATGTCTGTGTGTATCAATTTGTTTTCTAATTTGTATACAAATACTGTTGCTGACATAGCTATTTGTTTTTGCAGTGGCATAATTTTAGTTCTTGAGTATAATTCATTTGAGGGTGTGAGCCAAGGACGTCCAAAGATAGATTTTATAGCACGTTTCTGGAGTATCTCAAGTTCTTTTATCAGCTCCTTCTTACAATACCCCCATATGAAATTAATGTACATTAGATGTGAATGTATCAGAGCAAAGTATATATTTTTCAATTGTTGGCTAGTATCTTAATCTGAAAATAATACCAATTATAGGGCTGATTTTATGTTTTACATTTTCTACATGATTTTCCCAGGTTAGTGTACTATCTAAGGTGATACCTAAGTATGTTGCCGATTTAACCCTTTCTATTTCTTTGTAATTCATCTGGAAACACAGAGCAGTTCAAAGGTTAATAAAATGGTTCAAGTAGGCCTATTTGGTGTCTATACCGGGCGACCACGTCTCAAAGTGAGTGTTATTGACACGCATGTTTGGAACTTAACTATGTTTTATAGCATGGGTGGCCACAACTAGGCTCACGGGCCAAATGCGGCTCTTGTATCATATCTCGTGCGGCTCCGTTAAAAAATAGCTCAGATTTTGAAAAGTTTAAAAAGCATATAAAGTACAGGGTGCGGCGGAAATAACTGACGAATTTCAAACGTAAATAACACTGCAACGCAACACGATATTCACAAATTTATTGCGCAGTTTAAAAGAGCAATGTTTGCCCTGAAATTCCCCATACCCTCCTAGTCATGTCTAGTGGTATTGCCTCGATTTCCTCACAGATAACAACTTTCAGGTCGTGTAGTGTTCGCACCTTACCTTGGAAGACGCGAGCTTTCAGGTATTCCCAGAGAAAGAAATCGCAAGGGTCGAGATCAGGGGAACGGGCTGGCCTTGGAACGTCACACAGTAAGGAGATTAAACGTTCTGGAAACATCTCTCTGAGGAGATTGCGTAAAGGCATGTCTCTCTGCACGGATATTCTCTGGTGTTGTAACGTTACGAGGCCTACCAGGCAGTTACGTTTTATCACTTGAACCAGTTCCTCCCAAATTATTCACCCATACCAGAATGGTATTCCTGCTTGGACCTTTCGCTTGTCAATGTAACCTAAAGTGTCTACGAAATAAACGCTTTGTTCTGGTAACAGCGGCAGCATTTTTGAAGTATACGTTTCAATCACGAAACCTCGCTGCTCACCACTCCACGCCATACTAGCCCTGACAAAGCGATGCACGTGTTCTCCCTGGCCGCGCGCACATCGACAATAACACCTGCTAAGCGCTGTGGCCAATACAGGTGTTGGATCTGCCGCTCCAATCTATGTAACAAAAATGGCAAACATTGCTCTTTAAAACTGCGCAATAAATTTGTGAATATCGTGTTGCGTTGCGGTGTTCTTTACATTTGAAATTCGTCAGTTATTTCTGCCGCACCCTGTATATAAATGGATTGGCGTTTGTGAAGAAAGTTCCAGAAAGAAATACTTACTAACAAAAGAGTGTGCTTATCTCAATATTTTGGACTGTGAATCACTGTACTCAACGCTCTAAATATTGAACTGAACTAACTGATGAACCTTCAAGTGAACTCGTGCGAACTGCGCTTACCAATTATTATCAGTCAGATTTCAGACAACTAACAGCAAAAATGAACACTCAAAAATCACTTCTCAAAAATAAAATCCTTTATCTTGTTGTGTAATTGAACAATAATGTTACCGTATGCATTAAGTGAACTATATAAATGTTATATATAAATAATTCATGTTTTTTGGTTTGAGTCCATTGAAAAAGGAGGCAAGGTTTCTCCGAAACGTATGGTTTTAATTTAATTTCACACGGCATTAGCCCAAAAAACATGAATTATGAACATTATGATACATAATAAGATAATCACAGAGGTGAATAGTTTCTGTTTGTTGGGATCAACCATTAGTAGTAGTGGCTCAAGCAGTCAAGAGATTCGCCGAAGACTTGCCCTAGGAAGAGCAGCTTTTAAAGGCCTGGATAAGATCTTAAAGTGTTCCGATGTTTCTTTGCCTACTAAAATGAGAATGGTTAAGGCACTAGTCTTTCCCATAGCTACATATGGTTACGAAAGCTGGACCATAAGGAAACGAGATAGGAAGTATATTGATGCTTTTAAACTCTAGTGTTGGAGAAGGATACTGCATATTCCTTGGACAGCAAAGAAGACAAATGTATGGGTGATTCAAAAAATCAAACCAGATCTGTCTCTTGAAGCATTAATAACACGATTACAGCTGTCATTTTTTGGACACATTATGAGGCGTTCTGATTCGTTGGAAATGACAATTATGCTTGCAAAGGTGGAAGGGTCTCGGAGACGAGGGCGGCCAGCATTGAGATGGATCGACTCCATCAAATCCAACCTGAATATGTCACTGAAGGATCTGAAGTATATGGCTGAAGACCGAATCATATGGAGACAATAATAATAATAATAATAATAATGTTATTGGTTTTACGTCCCTTTCAACTACACTGGCTTTTAGAGACGCTGGGGTGCCGGAATTTTGCCCCGAAGGGGATCTTTAACGTGCCAGTAAATCTACTGACACGGCTCCCTCGCATTTGCGCACCCTCAAATGCCAGCTGACTGTGCCAGGTTTCGAACCTGCAACCTTGGGCTCAGCAAGCGAGAACGTTACCCCTGAGCCACGCAGCCAGACCATATGGAGACAGTCGCTAGGAGTCGACGCTGACTTGATGGCACCTGATCATCATCATCAATCCGGGCCGTGAAAGCCTTAATATACATATACACATAAGTTATTTCTTCATTCTTTACGAAATAAAAACATGTCCTTGTTTTATTAACCATTAGGCTAATCTGGCTCACCTCTAAACAGCTTCATCAATTTGCAGCTCCCAAAGTTAATGCTATTGGCCACCCCTGTTTTACAGGATGATGATCTGAGAGTGAGAGCAGTGATGTGGTAACTTATGATACTTATTGTAACTTTGCGCATCAACCCGTCGAGAATCATATCGGTGGTGAGTTGCGACTATACCTCTAGTCACCTGGTCTGTGAAGAGGCTAACGCGTTAGGAAATAGTTCCCACTTTTTCTGCTTGGTTTTGGAGTAATTGTTTTCCATCATATGTCACTATGCTTCCATTTTCTAGCTAGGGTACTTTTCAGAATTTCCTTTATAGCAATCTATGAATAAATTTGTCATTTCCCCCAGGGGCTCACATCTATTGGGACGTGGGTTGGCGACCACGGGACCCCAGCTGAGTCCGGCATTGCTTCCACTTACTTGTGCCGGGCTCCTCTCCGTCTTCTTTCCTGTTGACCTCCCTTGGTCAACTCTTGTTCTTTTCCGACCCCGACGGTATTAGGGTATCCAAGGCCTAGGGAGTCTTTCACTTTCCCGCCTTAATTGGCTCTTGGCTCATCTTTTCTGATACCCTCCTTCTGCGAGGGGTCAGCCTTCTTTTACTTTACTGTTATCACCTGCCTTGTGCTCAAGGCCTAAGGAGGTAGGGTGTATGTAGCCCCACCACTTCTGGTGCACCCTGGATATTGCTACACCCTCAGGGGCTCACGGCTGGTGGGGAGGGATTCCTTAGCTGGGTCCGGTTTCCCCTTTTTTCCCTTACCTGTGGGGCGGACCCTCTCCTATTTCCCTTTCCTATCTGCCTTTCATGGCTCTCCTTCCTTCCAAGTCCTTCAATCTGCATTCTTCGAGGGTTGAGGGCATTTCTTTCCCTCCTGTCCTTTATTTGCCTTATTCTCCTTTTGTTTTCCATTTCTTCTTCTAGTCTATAAGTTCGTAGTTAGTTTTTAGTTATAGTTTACATTTCATTTTCATCTTCACGATCACCCTCACCCACACCATTAGGAGCCGATAACCTAGATGTTAGGCCCCTTAAAACAACAATTATCATCATCATCATCATCAAATTTGTCATTGTCACGTTAATTGGGATCTTTACTATCTCTGCTTTTCTGTGTGTGAAATTAGTCTTAGTGGTATTTGGCACGATAGGCAGAGTAATTCAGCACGAGTTCGATATTATATTACATTTTGTTGTGTATAAACTTTGCTTGAGAGGCAAAAGAGCACCGGAGTAATTCGATTTGATGGTGAATCGGCGACAAAGGTTGGCGACACTAGATCAACGTGGTTTCCTCAAGTAGACAACGTGTTCAAACTGCAGCTGTAAAGTTTGAATCAGCAATAAAACACTTCATAGGTAATAAAAGTGGAGAGAAGTTGAAAATAGGTGTATAATAATTAGGCCTCGGATTTTTAGGTGCTAAAAATCGGGGAAATGTTTATTTTTTATGTATTAAATGTACCTGAAATATGTTTAAAAAAAGTAAAAATATTTAATTATAATTTAGTTTATTAATGACAATATAAACAATATGCAGTACTAACGAATGCTATGCCTCACTGGCTGCTGAAGAATTGCAATACACAACGAGACACATCTTCAGGTTGTCCATCCCAAAATACGACCGACGATTATCACGAAACACTTCTTCTGAAGGCGCGAAACTGCGGCAATATGTTTCTTGCCCTTGAGGTGTTGTGTAACTTGAGACCGCTGTTCAGCCTTGATTGCTTCCCACATGGTTGGCAGAACAGAACGCCCCCATCAGAAGTAAAATTATCTTTAAATTCTGCAACACACTGCTGCTTACGATAACTTGTAGTTGTTTTTACTTAAGGAATCTTAGAACTGCCTTAGGCCACACTTCACAGTGCCAGAAATTAACTGCATGTGAGTGACACTGGTTACAGGTAGCTGGGGGAGGGAGGTAGGAGGTCTATCACGTGGTGCAATATGGCTAAGGACAAGGAAATCCCCGGCTTCCACAGTGAGTGGGACGGGGCGACAAGTTAAGAATAACACAGTAAGTTGTAAGCTGACATACGCTCTGCATGAAGATTAGATAGCTCACAGGTTCTTTCCCGTTGAAATAACACAGAACAAAAATGCAGTAAACTGATTTAAAAAATGTAAATATTATGTCATTTTATGTGCTAATAAGTGAAAAGCGGGAATTTATGTATTTATAGACAAACTGTTTAAAATACGTATTTACATTTAAAAAAATATTTACCTAAAAATCCGAGCCCTAATAATAATAATAATATTAATAATATCGTATGGCCTCGGGTGCCGGGTGCAAGCTTTGTTATTTGACACCCAAAGGGTAGCTTGCATGTCGAATTTCGTTGTCAAGGAGTTTAGATATCTAAGCTCCTTGAACACTATAGCGCTTTCTAGTAGAGAAATGAGGAACTTTGTGTTGGCGGAAATTCCCAAGATTAATTTTGCCATTATGAACACGGCCTACTGAATTCAAATGGGTTCTTTGATGGTTGGTTCCTCCGTTTAGGGGCTGCGACAACGCGGTCATGTAGCCCCGTGTACTTTGGGTGTGTGTAGAATCTGTCTGTTAACCGGAGTTAATTGTGATGGCTGTATTAGTGTGTGTATCTGTTTTTTAATTTAAATAAAGACTGCAACTTAGAATTTTTCAAATAGTTCCTACTTTTGTCGCCAAACGCCACCGTCAACGACTACTAGGCCTAGTTCAGAACTTAGCTACTAGACGCCACCGCAGTCGGCTCGAGGCAACGAACGTAGAAACCTAAGAGCGTTGTTTACATTCTTAACCTATCCAATTTAGCTTCACACAGGTGTAATTAGTGGAAGGTTCTTTAACATGCCATAAATCTATGACATGGGACCGCCGGCTTTACTTCCCCTCCGCAGGAGGACATACTGAGGGATTTTTAACGCTCTTAAAAATCCGATGGGTTCTTCGACATGCCAACATCGTATGCCATGGTGTCGTAATTTTTTGCCGCGTTTCAAAAATCACTTACCATGGTCAGGAGCGAACCTGCAAGCTTGGGGTTGGTAGACCGACACGATAACCACTCACCCACCGTGGCAAGCAATAGGCGCAGACAAATGATTATAAATATATTGATACGTGCTACCCCTAGTAGCAAGTTCGTTAATTGGATCGAAGTAGGTTAAGTACAACACAAATGGTCCTTGAAAGAAATATTAGCTTTATTGCAGGTCAGATATATTCACCACACAATAGGCACTTAAAAACCATTAGCTGTCCTACTCAAGTTTGCTCCCTTATGGAGAACACTCCCCCTTTCACTTGCTCATGCTGTTAATCCCTCACTAATGAGACCGGTGTCCTCGCTAGAAATAACAACAACACTTCCTCAAGTTCACAAGCCACAGTCTGTCACTCACTGTTCTTAAATACTACACACTGTTTCGCAATTCACACGTCACCGCATTACCTCTTTCGCACAGGTATAAACACACTCCCTGACACTGGCCAGGGTCGCTCTTTATATATCGGGGCTGACGACTCACAGATGTTTCTAGAGTAGTCCAGGGTTCACAGCTACTCTCAGACCTTCTCAAGATTTCCAACACGAGGTGGGCCACGAACATTCTGGACCATGCCCTTTTGTTCTCGCTGCGCAAGCGGCCGGCCGACACAGAACCCGAGGGTAGCCTGGGGCGGCTGTGAGTCACGCGCGAGGGAATGAAGTAACCCCGCACCCGTAACAATACAGTATATAGTAGGTTGAGAGATTGAACACGAGAATGGACAGAGAGAGAGGACGTTTGGTATTGTAATGAGGATGGTTCCCTTGCAGGAGAGCGCATGCTGACGCCACCGGCCGAGGAGAAGGAAGCGCTGGACACGCTGGCAGTGGCCGAAGAGACCGCCGAGGGTAACAGCCAGGGTTCCCGCTCCAACTGCATCTCCCCGGCCAGCTCGCAGGGCGGAGTCTACTCGGTACGTAACGCGACCACCAGACGCCCGCCTTGTTTACCTCATCATCCAATGCTTTTCTAACCAGGCGCGGATCTAGAGTTTGGTTTTGGGGGGGGTCAGAGAATCGATCTAGAGTTTGGCTTGGGGGGGGGTCAGAGAATCGAAATTGTTGAGAAAAATGGTATCACTAAAAATGCCATCACAAAATAACCAAATGTACAAAACCAGACCAATTTTTTTGCAAGCTTCATGGATAGATAGATAGATAGCGAAACAATAATATTCGTACAAATTGCAACGGCATATTTTGCGACTTTTACATCGAGCTTCGAGAAAAGTATCAAGGTACGTTACAGTTTCGGCAAGTCGAGTTGGTACCGACAAAGGGAGAAAGTCACAGCTCAAATTGCCAACCGAGCTTGCAGTTTGGACGCCGGCAAAAATTTTTGATGCGAAAAAAAGCCCAAAATTCCTATCCGTGCATTGCTGCACCTTCATTGTGACATCACTATAGACATCGATTCGGTAATCACAAGGTTTGCTAAACAAAGTAGAGGAGTTAATTTTGTTGTATAAATAATCGTTTTTATAGAAGAGGTTTGAAGTTGTAAATATGTACAGTTGTACATAAGAATTCGAATAAAGATATTTCAGTATTGAATAAAATGAAAATAAAACTGTTTTTCAGTTAAAATTCGTTAAGTTTTATTTGTCTGGTAATTGTGTTGTCGTTGTTTGAGTTTGCAAAAAAATTTGGTCTCCGTTTGGGGGGGGGGGGTCATGACCCCCGTGACCCCCCCCCCCCCCCCCCCCCCTTGAATCCGCGCCTGTTTCTAACTGTAGGCTATGTTGTGTGGGCTACAGATGGAACTGCTGGAAGAGTTCGGGCTGAATCTGCACAGGATAGACAAGGATGTGCAACGCTGCGATCGCAACTACTGGTACTTTACCACCGAGAACCTGGACAAGCTACGCAATGTCATGTGCACGTGAGTATATACTGGCAATAGTTCGGCTTATCTATAATGACTTGAATTGAACCATGGAAAGATCTGCATCCATTTACAATAATTTGCCGTATTTACGGGTATATGTTGCGCACATCTCATCATCATCATCATCATCATCATCATCTTCATTTCCCCTTTTCCAGTTGACACTGGGTGGGGGCAAATATGGTTCCTCTCCACTTCGTTCTGTCATTCCACCATTCCTCTTCCGACACGGTGTTCCAATCCAGGTTCCGTTTTCTAATACTATTCTGCACCGAGTCCATCCAACGCATTCTTGGTCTTCCTCGTCCTCTCTTCCCTGTCATCCGTCGTCCAGTGCTCGTCTTGGTAGCCTTACTTTATTCATCCGTTTGACATGTCCAAACCATCTCAATCTGTTTTGCTCCAGTTTGTCATTTAGTTTCTGTACTCCCAGTCCTTTCCGTATATCTTCATTTCTCACTCTGTCCCTCCTCGTTTTCTGGACCGTACTTCTCAGGAATCTCATCTCAGCTGCTTGTACTCTGCTCTCATCCCTCTTAGTTATTGTCCAAGTTTCTGCTGCATATGTCATTATAGGAACATAATATGCTTTGTACATGACTTATTTAGCCTTAATTGGTACATCCTTGTTCCATACTAGTCCCGAGTTGTATTCTTCTGCTAATTTCCAAATCTAGTCTTCCATCTTCAGTCAGTTCACTTCCCAAGTATTTGAAGTGTTTCACTACTTCCAATTCCTTATCTCCTACTTTGATTACTCATTTTCCCTCTTTCTTATCTCTACTCATCACCACTGGTTTTTTTTCTTAAAAAAAAAAAAAAAACCAACACCACATTAATATGTGGGATGTGCATTGTACATGGACCACCCAAAACCAAGTTTGCGTTACCGATGTATAAGACTTACTTTTTGACTAGCATTGCTTAAATGACGCGGGAAAAGGGAATTGAAAATTAAATCAATATTTCTTTCGCAACAGTTGCTCGTCTATTTATTCCCCTGATAAAATTGATAAGTATTATTCGCTTACGGTAGGAAATCATTGCTGTTTTGTGCCGCGTTGTTAGTCGAAGTGACGCTTGTGTTGACCACGGGCTAGGATATAAGGAATTATATACATAAATTAAAAACCATTACGAGGAACACGTGTCTATTTAGTTGTTTCATTCCGCTGATTTTTTATTATTTTACTGAAAACAACTTAGCGAAGTGAGGCTTGCACACCCAAATACAGTTCCACCTAGGGATTTTATTTTTATACTAGACATTGTGCATGTTTCGGACTTTATATAGTCTTTCTTCATCAAATCACATCACGTGAGAAAAACGACATCCATAAAATGAAAATGCGATTCTTCTCCCTCCAGGGGTGTCCAACGTAGTGCACTTCTCGGGGACAAGGTAGGCTACATACGATGTTATAATCATTGACAGAAAACTAATGACAAAATTGTATCGACTAGGCAGAAAATAATTTGCGAACCGCTGTGCCCAAGATAGCGGGTTCAAACCCGGCCGAAGTCGTTGGATTTTTTAAGAGCGTCAACATCCTTCAGTATGCCTTCCTTCGGAGGGGAAGTAAAGGCGGCGGTCCCATGTCATAGATTTATGGCATGTAAAAGATCCTTCCTCAGACTAAACTTGTGTGAAGCTAAATTGTTAGGTTAGAATTCGTCGGAACGCTCTATCAAAGTTCCAGCGTTCACCACTAGGTATCATTGATATCTGGTAGCGAAAGTTGGAACTACTTGAAATTGAACGGAACTTGTAGCTCACCCTAAGGGTGTCCGCTGGAAGCAGCTAGAGATTCAGTCGAGCCGAACATGTCCTCGGACACTCCCGGTACTAAAAGCCATACGATAGATAGATAAATACGAATGTACTCTGCAGGTGACACTGTCTACTTGAAATTTCGACAGCCCTCGATTCGCTAGATTCAGGTCGTGGCACACTAAGGAAATATGGAACAGCGCTATGTGGCAAAACAATGACAGTATTGCTCCCTCAGGAGCTCGGGAATAGCCAAAGGTTTCCGAAGTGCTCCGATTGTTTTCCTATAACACTATGTGGTAAAAGACGATTGCTCTTTATTTTTCTAACAGCCAATGAGATATAGGGAGTGTTGTTTGTGTCAGTTCACTGGTAGTATTCATTATCATCCATAACACAAATAAGTAAATCCACTGGGCGACGCCGGGGGCATCCCAGCATTTGCCTTGAGTGGAAGTGGGGAAACCACAGAAAACCACTTCCGGGATGGCCGAGGTGGGATCGTACCCGTGTCTTCTTAAGAAACTGAGTCTACCCCGTTGCAGCCCTCAGACCAGAATTACGTTTCTTGACAGAGCCGGATCTCTGCGGTGACAGACAAGAATGCTAGCCACTATGCTACGAGCCAGTTTGAAGCACTAAGGCCCGTTCTTACACTTTACTGGCACTTTTACAGCAAGTTTACTGGAACTTGATTCTTACAATACCCGGTTAGTGACAAACTGACAGTAAAATAAGCCTTAACCGGCAGTGAACTTTACCGGAGGATTCTCCTCCCGTAAACTGCTTTACTGCCAGATTTTCTATTATAATCACAACGCCAACTGATTACATACATCGTCAATATGCCTAGCATTATCCGTAATTTCATGGGTTTCGTAAATGCTGATGCTGTTCAAAGGAGACGAATAGTATATAAGAATCGAAGTGATTATTACGAGGAGTTAGATGATCAAGACTTTTTTAGACGATTCCGTTTGACGAAAACCTTCCTCTTGAGTTCTTTATTTGTCTCATTTGGAGATAATTGTTGTTAGGTAGTCAGCCCGAAGGTTGGTTGGATCCTCAAAAAGCACCGCCGTTACATTATGTGAGTAGATACCCACAAAAACCCAAGGCAGTGCTATATTGAGGCATTCTAGGCAAGAAGAGGAGTGAGGTAGTTTGCCATTGCTTTCCTCACTGAGTACAGCAGTACTAACCCTATGAGTAGAACCTTTCACAGCATCCACAGGCACTGAATGTGCCCTGAATGCCATTACTAAGCACCACCCATACCTCAGTAGCTTCCATATAATCACAGCCATGAGTGAGACTGAGACATCGGTGAAAAGCCCCTTTTATTCTAGCCTGTGCCAACTGACAAATGCAAATGTACTGTATTCATCAAGAGATGGCAAACAGGCCCATGGAGATAATTGTCCTTCCATATCTAATATTTCTCCTTATAATCGTAACGTATCAACACATTGCGCCAAGAACACAGATCAAGATCAAGGAATATAAAATATATATTTATTATTTACTCCCTGACGCAGATCCACTCATGCCAACTATTGAGAGGTATCAAGAAATCTGCAAATCGAACCAGAAATATGTACCAACTGTTCAAAATTATGCGCAGATCTGCTATCCTACAGTAAACATTAACCGGAACATGGTAAGAAGGATCGAATGTTTACCGGGACTTTACTCCGACCGTATAGCCAACTGTCAGTTAAAGTTTATTGTCACTTTACTGGAGATTGTAAGAACAGGCCTAACTGTAGAATTGCCTGAAGTAAGCATCAATAAAGGAAGCATATTCGCCGATCCCACTTCATATAACATAGGCCCTAAAATGCCGGCTTATGATTGGGTGAAGGACCACAGAGAGAGCGCACCACATCTACAGAGACTATTCAACGTAGAGACACGGTAACGTGAACTTTTGGCGCTCTGTTTCTTAATTTTTTTATCGAAAGCGCGGCTCTAGAATAAATTTAATTAACTGGTGTGATTGTGAGTGTGTCAAATCTCTTTTGACCTCTCCCTACTAACTTCTACCGATACTAACTGCCTATTCAGTTCCTATATACTGCACCACATTCCGAGACACGCCTCTGAGCGTAATGACTAATGAGTATCACGCTCCCTGATACATATTTCTCTAAGATCATTTATTCCCTTCGGTACCTCTGTGGTATGTATAGAGCTGTATAATGGTAAGACCGGACCAGCCCAATGTTAAGCCTACAAGTGCTAGCGGTATGGGCATACTGCAAATTATTGCAAGATGCCCCTGCCCTCTGTGAAGTGTGGCGATGTCCATAGGGCGGTAGATTGCCCGTTAAAACCCTAAGATAAGGCAAAATATGTAACTACGGTGGGAAACACCCGATCTCCTTCAGAGGTTGGGTTCACAGTTCCAACTCTACACATCTGCTCGACATATAGACACTCTGCGTCTGCGGGTGGCAGATGACCTAGCTATTTTGCCACTTAAAACGACAATCAATCAGGCATTCTCCAGGTGTCAAACCCAGCAGTGAACCAAGTGAGCTCCGACGGATAATTCTGCGCACGACAAAGCCAACTCAGTATAATAGACCATGAGCAGTGGAAGGTAGAGGTTTTGTAACACATTGGTGATAGAAATGTTGTATCATGGAGCCTTCCTTCTTGAAAACAGCATTGGCGTCATGAGAGGGGGATAATAAGCTGCAAAGAAGACCAAGTTTTGGTCCTCCTTAAGAACTGTTCCGTATTTCTAAAGAAAAAAATACTTATTCAAATCTAATGTCTCATTCGACAACACCAAAGACATAAAAATCGATAACGAAACAATTCATTCATACGACATACAAAACATGTATCCCTGCATCCCAATCAATAAAATGATGAAAATAATTAATTCCAACTTGTTACAGAAAGGAAAATTGAGTAGGATTTAATTCATCAATATTTTAAAGTTCACTTTAAACAATAACTATTTTCAACTTAATGTAGCAATTTACAAACAAAAAGATAGTCTCAGAATGCGTTCACCTGCATAATATAATACAATAATATAATTATGGAGTTAGACGAGTTGCGAGGTGCAAATCAGCTGTTATGACTTTCACGCCAAGAGCTTTTTCCAAAGTTCTCGGCATACGGGAGGGGCGCACTTCGCTTCCACCAATCATAAGCCACTATTTTAAGGCCTATGCTTTATGAAGTGGGATCGGCGAACATGCATAAAGGAAGGGAATGTTCACTGTGTCAGGTACGTGTGGGAGCACCTGGATGCAGGATACATGCAGGGCATGTGCGACCTGGTGGCGCCTCTACTGGTCCTCTTCGACGACGAGGGCACCACCTACTCCTGCTTCTGTCGCCTCATGGAGCGCATGGCTGCCAACTTCCCCAACGGAGGAGCCATGGACAATCACTTCGCCAACATGAGGTGAGTACTGCAGGTGTGTCTGTACAGTGCAACAGACGAACCACTGATCTCTATATCAGTGGACGAAATACAAAACCCATTGTGTTACTCCCAGTCTGAAGGCATGATTTGCAACCTATGAAATCTTATACCTGTCTATCACGATGTGGAAGTAAATTAAATTGCCGCCTCACATGCTCCGTAAAGTTTCTTCCACCAGCATGGAAACCCTCTTCCACTAAAAACACACGGTCCTCAGTAGTCAGCATTCCCACCAGACTCAGCTTACACAAGAACTTGACAAGAACACAACACTGTCAGCAGGGCTGGATTTACCACTGGGCACCATAGGCCTCGGCCTAGGGGCGCACCATACTGAGCGGCACAAAATTAATCCGCAAATTGTTTTGTCGGAAAATTTCCATATCATGTCATAGACATTTATGTATTTCGTATAATTTTATGATTTAAATTAAACATCCCAAAATTTTGACACTTTTCCAATTTATATTGTGAAAATCATTTTCCTACAAATGTTTTGCAACATCAAATTTTCCGACTTCAACTTTAGAACAGGAATATTTTATATTTATTAGGAGAATATTTAAGTCTTGAATATTAATATCAGTTTAATTTGAATAATTCATTATGCATAGTTGTAGGTTGTATGATGTAGTTTATTTATTTATTTATTTATTTATTTACATATGTTACGCCCTCATTGGAGCACTTAACCAAAACAAGTATATACATATCTCAAAAACAATATTAAAGATTCAGCTTCTTATTTTTCTTATTTTCCCAAAACATTTTCATTCTAGTCGACCTTGCCGCTCTCTCTGCATCGCTTATGGTGTAAGTTTTGTGGGTAAAGGTTTTTAAGGGAAGTCGGATGTTCTTGTTTTTCAAGATATTCTTCTCATCTTTGTTAGCAATTTGGGACATTGTCAAGCCGAGTTCATCCAGATCATTTTGAATTTCCATAAACCAAGAGTTCTTTGTTTTACTTTTGAAAAAATAATTAAATAATACTTTTAATTGTCTGGTATCCGGCAGGCGTGAGATATGACAAAAAGAAAGCAATTCGCCTTTTTCGCATAGTATCGACTATAGACTCAGTTTCTTTATAAACCACTTCATTTGGTAAAAGACGCCATTGACCATCCACCTGATGTTTTTTATTAATTATAGTTCTGAGAATTCTTCTATCAGTCTTCTGTAATGTGTCAGTAACTGATCGAGTGTTTAACTTGAAAAGTGTTTCACAAGCATATATTGCTTCCGGTTTAATAACTGATTCGTAATGTCGTAATTTGGCATTTATGGAGAGTGTTTTTTTTTTTTTTTTTTTGTAACTAGACCAAGTAATATATTGCGCTTGTCTTAACTTTGTTGTTCTATTTTCGATGTAGTTTATATGATTGTATATTTGTAAGTGTATAATGAGTTTTAAATGGTTTAAAATTATTTTAATATCTCGTTGGCTTATTCAGTTATAGTTTATATATACACATTTAGAAACAGTTGATTCTCACATTATTTTAATTTTTTAAATTGATTTTACTTCACGAAACATTAAAATAAAATAAAATACTTTCACAAAGACTTTTCTGAGGTCTAAATTCTCTCTCCTTCACAATGGTATGAAGAAGGGGCGGCAAAAACCCACGGGTCTAGGAGCGCATAACATCTAAATGGGAGATATGGAACTGCGCCCATAATCAGTGGTATTTCCAGATCCTTTTAATTAGACCGATTGAACTGTGCCCATAGTCAAGTCGGCTGTTAGCCCAAGGTCAGTTTAAGGGGAAGTGACGGACTGTCTCCCACCACTAGCTTCTGCACTGCTAATCGCACTAACCACTACACCACAGAGGCGAATAATAATAATAATAATTTTTTTTGAGTCGTTTCGGCCATCCATGGACCACGATGTTCTTCACTCATATGATCACTGTAAAGCTTGTTTTCTTGTCTGCCAGTAGATCTTCATTCTTGACGAATGTTCAGCTCTCCTTTCTTCCGTCCACTTGCAGTGAGGGCGAGGCATCACAGATGTCAAAGGGTGTAGATTACTAGTTGATTTAACCGCCTTTCTGAACAGGTTCCTATCCCAAACCAGAGCTTGATTGATTCGAGCTTCTGTTAGGTCCTTTTTAACTTGCATCGACCATTTACAATAGGAATTTTTTTTAGAGATTGATGAGTGGATTTGATATGAAAGTCGATGATGCTCCATCCGCTCCAAATGTCCAAAGAAAGACATTCTCCTTTTTCTCATCACACTCACCAAATCTTCTATATGTTCAAATAATTCATTGTTATGTCTTCTTCTGTAAGTACCATTATCATTAACAGGTCCTAATATTTTCCTTAGAATTTTCCGATCCTTAAGTTCTAATTTTCTCAATGGGCCTTTGTTTGTCATCTGTAAGCATTCTGCAGCATACAGTGCTGACGGCCTAATTACTGTATTATAATGACAAAGTTTGACATTCCGGGACAAGCTTTTACTTTTGTAAATGTTTTTGCAGGTTTGAAAGGCACCTTCCAATTTGTTACATCTGCTCTCAATGGCAGCTATTTCTGAATTATTAGGGGTAATCCATTCGCCTAGGTATTTAAATTTTTGGACTTTTTTGCGTTGATTTTTTGCAGACCAATCGTGATGAATTTTGAGGCATCTTTGACATTTGTGATAAAATTCTTTTTATGGAAGGCCACTTTAAGTCCAGTTTTAGCAGCTATGATTTGTAGTTTATTAAGTTGGTCAGTGGCCTCTTCCATTGAATTAGCGAACAAAGCAATGTCATCTGCAAAAGCGAGACAGTTTATATTCAGGTCTTCTTTTTTATAACCAATTCGAATACCATAATTATTTGGTAAGATTGTTAACCATTCTCTTATAATTTTTTCCAAGACACAGTTGAACAGCATCGGTGATCCCAGATCACCTTGTCTACAGCCAGTCTTGATTGCAAAGGCTTCGGACAATTCACCACGAAATTTGACCTTAGAAATGGTGTTTTCTAAGCTTGCTTTGAACAAATTAATTGATTTATTGTCTAGGCCAAACTCACGTAAGGTGTTAATTATTGTGTCTCTATGAATGCAATCATAAGCCTTTTGAAAGTCCACAAAAATCACAACATAAGCTTTTGATCGTACCGTACAGTAGGACATTATGGTCTTAATGTTATGAATTTGTTCAGGACAGGATCTTGATTTCCTGAACCCAGCTTGATATTCCCCTAACTGACGGTCTAATATCGGTTCTGCTCTGTTCAGAAGAGCCCTTGCAAATATTTTGTACGTTACCGATACCAGTGAAATACCTCTATAATTATTTGGGTCGGATTTATCCCCTTTCTTATGTACAGGATGAATGATGGCAGAAGTCCAATCCTCCGGCAACTTTTCACTATGCCATATTTCTTCAATGGTTTTCTGGAGACAAATGATGGAGTCATTATCTGCATATTTCCATAATTCAGCCACAATACTATCCTCCCCAGAGGGTTTATTATTTTTTAGCGCCTTGATGATTTGTGTTATTTCTTCGACGGAGGGTGGTGAACTGTCGTGGTATGCAATGCTAGGATAGAAAGCAAGTTGTTCAGTAGGTATGTCCGTGTTCAAAAGGGTTTTAAAATATTCTCCAAAAGCTTTAGCACAGTCTTTATTCTTGAGATTAAGTTTACCATCAGATCCTCGGATGTGAAGAGTAGGGGCGACGTATTTGGACAGTTGGTGTTTAAAAGTTTGATAGAAATCCCTTGTTTTGTGCCTTTGAAAATCATCTTCAATTTGAATAATTTGAGATTTATGGAAATTTCTTTTTGCCAATTTTAAAATTTTACAAGTTTCTTTCCTGATGCAGAGAAAGTTCTCAAGGTTCACATCGTCTTTCTTGTTATTCCACTTGATCCAAGCTTTTCTTCTTTCCTCTATTGCGTGATCACATTGACCGTTCCACCATGGATGCTTGCGCGTTCTATCAAGAGGAATGGATTCCGAAGCCGCAGTAACAATGGCGTTCCTTAAAGTAAACCATGTTCCATCTTTTGGTTTGTTGTGGAGTGTTTCCGCAAAAGTGTTGTTATTTGACTTCAGACCACCGATGTTGTACTTTTGCGCTTTCATTCCCTTTTCAACATTCACTCTATTGTTCCTAAACGGAATACCTTTCATTTTAATAAGGGACAGATAATGATCTGAGTCTATATTCGCATTATGCAGGACCTTCACATTTTGGATTTCACGATCTGATTTTTTTGATATTGCCACATGATCCAGTTGAAATTCACCCATAAGTGGATTTGGATGTCTCCATGTCTTTGCTTTCCGAGGAAGATGTTTAAACGCAGTAGATTTCAAAACTAGGTTGTTATTTTTGCAGGTGTCAATCAGCCGTTCGCCATTTTTGTTTGTTCGTTTATGTGCAGGATAGTTTCCAACTATATTCCTAAACTTTTTCTCTCTTCCTACTTGGGCGTTAAAATCACCGAGAAGGATGGTGGTGTGATGCGCTGGAATATTGTCAATCACGTCTCCTAATTGTTCCCATATTATATTAGTTTGCTCTCGGTCTTTCGTGTTTGACACGTTCGTCGGTGCATGAAAATTGACCACGGTGTAGGCTTTATTAAGTGATCTAAATGACAATGTGGATAGTCTTCCATTGAATGATGTAAAATCCAGCACTGAATCAACAGCTTTCTTGTGGACTATAAAACCTGTACCAAGATGAGGGATGTTCGGTGTAACTCTTGTGCCAGGTATTCCTTTATAAATTCTGAATCCTTGAGACTCAAAAGCTTCTTCATCACAAAATCGTGTTTCTTGCAATGCAGCGATGACAATGTTATGTTTCTCAAGAACATCCAATGTTTGCTTTAGTTTTCCTATCTGAAGGAGTGAGTTTATGTTAATTGTTGCTAAGTACATAATATATTTCTTCTTACATGACATTGCAGGCTCCCCAGACTCCGCAGGCCTACTAACTCCACAATACGTGGAGGTGGATTTATTACCACTTGGGTAATTACCACCTGGGGTAGATAATCCAATACTTTGTGTTTCCATCATGAGTGAAGAAAAGAATTGAGAAAGGCTATCCCGAAGGATAGCGGGGTCATAACTGATGAGGTAGTAAGCCTCCCAGTATTAAAATCAGCCGCCCAATCTGGAACAGACGCTGTTTGTAGCCGCTCAATCTGAGACAGACGCTACCCTGATATGTGTGGACCACATACCTTTTACTCCTAATCTCCTGAGCACAAGGAGGCCCCTTCCGCCATTATTACTGTACCGCAGTTCAACCGCTCCACCAACAATGCCGTTGAGGACTTCACCGTAACCCTGGCAAGGGACCCTTACAAGGTACTACCAGCCGGGTCAGCTGGACCTAGGTTTTTTAACGAGGTGTTACTCCTCCGACTCCTCCTTCCCCATTTCTTACGAATAGGGCCCCGGACTTGCCACCGGTATAGTGGAGTTAATAATAATAATAATAATAATAATAATAATGAAAATCCACAGCCTTTTTCCAGTCATTGGACCGGGTCAGAGTTGGAATTAATGAAGCCCCCATCTAGCGGCGAGGATAGGCATTGTGCCGGCTTCCGAAGCCTGTCGCACTCCTCTGGGACAATGATTAATGAACGACAGATGAAATGAAATGATATTGGAGAGTGTTGCTGGAATGAAAGATGACAGGGAAAACCGGAGTACCCAGAGAAAACCTGTCCCGCCTCCGCTTTGCCCAGCACAAATCTCACATGGAGTGACAAGGATTTGAAGCACGGAACCCAGTGGTGGGGGGCCGGCGCGCTGCTGCCTAAGCCACGGAGGCTACACTAATAATAATAATAATAATAATAATAATACAACTCTCTCTAATCCACCATAAATAACTACCCCTCTAGTTTTGTTATACAATTAAAAAAAAATCTTCTAAATGGTAAGATTACCTCAAACTAGATTATTAAACGTTTGCAATAACAAAACTATTTTTAGCCTACTTTTCACATTTTGCAAAAATGAGGAAAAAGTAGACTTATGAGATCGATCCGGGAAAATGTGTGTCTGTCTGGCTGTCTGGCTGTGTGTGTCCCCCCCATCAACTCCTAAACGGCTGCAGCAATCAAAACCAAATTTAGTATGAGTAAAGATGTGCACCGGAATACCTCACGTCCATATTTGAAAATGATGTCAGTGCTACCAACTGCTGAAAAACCGCACTAGAAATTTGAGCTCCATGTTGGATATCTTGCAAGGTATGCATGGGAGCTATTCCAAAATTGGCACACATGTAGATAATACTATTTCAGTTTAATTTCCAGGAGGCCATACATGACAGTTTTGCCAAAATAATTTTAAGCCTTCTGATAGGTCCAATGTTTAAATGCATATCACTTCTACACTATCAATTGGATTTCAACCAAATTTTGTATATAATATCTGTACATAAACAGATATGACTGAGCATATTCTTAAGAGCCACCAGGGCTGCCAACTGTTAATAATTGCTCTCTCTATTTTTTATCCAAATACCAATTTATCAGAAAGTATGCAAGCCAACAGCTTTAAACTATGCACACGTATATTCTGACATTTTAGATTAATTTGGAGTAACTTATATACGTCAGTTCTACCAACATGATTATAAGCCTGCTGATTGTACCAATTTTTAAATACGTGTAACTTCTATACTATCATTTGGATTTCAACCAAAATTCGTATGTGCTATGTGTACCATAACAGATATGACTATAAGTATTGTTAAGAGCAATCAGGGCTGCCAACTGTTAATAAATGCTGTCTGTATTTTTTTTACCCTAATATCAATATATCAGAAAGTATGCAAGCCAACAGCTCTATACTTGGCACACGTATAGCACCTGACATTCTAGATTAATTTGGAGTAATTAATACAAGGCAGTACTGCCAACATGATTCTATGCCTGCTGATAGGTCCAATTTAAAAATACATGTAACTTCTATACTGTACCCAATCGTCATCATATGGAACATGTGTTCGTATCCCAGCTAACTCACGGTCTTTCGAGGTATGGGACATTCATGCCCACCATACGATCACATGCTCAGGATTTGAGTCTGTCAGGTAACTACTCTACTTGAAAGAAACAACACATTCCTAAATATAACATTTAATGATAGAAAATCATGGCTATACAACATAAAACACAAACAAAGGATATTTTACATTTACTTCCCACAACGAAAATCAAAGTTATCTGTGAGTCTCTCCTTAAAATTAGTTCTTCACTGCACTCAAGTCTATTCCAAACATCCTATTATTGATACTCTCTGACATTTGCGAGTGTCCATAGTGTTCTTCACGTGGCACAATTTAACACAAACTGGAATATCACAACACAATAATCACAATTTATCTTTACATGACATTAATCTGCAATTATTAAACATTTATCCGTTTTACACGGGGCATTTACTTTCAGTAACATTAATTCATTATCTTATGCCTTAATTAATAAGTGTCGTGCAACTCGTATTCCTTTTTCCCATCAATTTGAAACGCTGAAGTGGTACGTTTTCCCTTCCAAAATACACATGGATAGAGATGTTTATAGCTTCACCATACAACGATTTTCTGGGTCTGGTCAAAACATTATCGTTACAAACGTGTCATGTCATTGAAATTACTCTACCCGTATGAATAAATTAGTGTAAACTGGGCAAATACACTTTACAAAGATGCCTATATTTATTTGGTGCAGTATTCCTCCTCAGAGAATAACTTGGCCAAATATTATCCGATCACAGCGATCCAACATGGTATATGTGTGGAAATAAAGCATTTAATTCAATTGGCATCATCACAACAATCATATCTTAATTACTTTTTGAAATATCGAGATTCTTCAGTGTCCCACTACGCTTTTAAAATAAAAGGATCAGGTCAACAGACCTCCTTTCCAAGCGGACAATAAATTAGTTTCGGCTGATTGAGAAAGATGGCCGCCGGTCTAGTAGCCTTCCTACCACCCCATCTGGCTTCTCACAAGGTCAAGTTTGTTTACTGGTGCAGTATGCTGGAGGTACCCTGAGTGTTGTGTCCCTAGTAATTCAGTCATTCTAATTATTTAACACCTACATTTAGAGTATAATATGCTCAACTCGGCTCCTAATTAATATTCATGGCAGGGGATGGATCATGTAATAGCTTTGCCGTTCTGTGGCGACATTAGTGGCTTCTGGCGCGCATCTCAAGTGAGTATCACAGTTCTCTCACTGGTGCAGCTGCCTATAATAAGAGGAAATCGGCGTTTCCTATACGACGAACCATTAGTCTTTCCTCTAAGGGCAGATCAATTAATATATGGGCTCACACAGGGTCTCTAACAGTTATCCCTGCTGGCAACAATTCTGCAAACGGTGGATACAGACAGTCTCTGTCCCACTCGGCGAATAATACAAGAGTATTCTCCAAGGCGATACTATCTCGTAGATTAGCCGACTTTTCGCCTAACGCGCAAGCTATGTTTGGATGATCCCTGCAACTTATTGACGTAAATCTCTTGATTCTACGTTACTTGCTCGCTGTACGCGGCTCAAACAATACTTCTCATAGATGACTGAATTATTAAAGCACTCACGTCCTCTCTGCAATTACTCTTAAGCCAAAGCTTTATGTAGCTCCCAAAACAAGCATAAATTTACTGGCTTACATTAACTACCTTGATGGTTCTCAAATACAACCCTGTAGAATTTACCATAGTAAATATTCATTCAACAATTCAATGACACTGAAAAACTCTCATTATCTCGATATTTTACGTTTCTTTCTTATTTTTACGTTAGACATGACACACTTTGCACGTACTATAGGCCTGACATGCCCATTTATTTATTCATTATTGTTACCGACCCCAGATTATTATTATTATTATTATTTAACGTTACCGTTACTTTCATCAATATCTTAGGCCTAAATGGCCGTAAACAAATCACCCTCAAGCCATATTTTACCAAAATACGAGGGGTGTAATCTCGTACATAAATGACTATCAATTCTCGGTCTTAGAGTGATGCTTCGTTGTATGGTGAACTATTTAATCATATCAACATATTAAATTTGTACTCACTTTTCATTTTTGCTGGGTTAGTCCAGCACGCCAGCCACGAGCCTACCATGATGCTTAGCTTAAGCCATCATGATATTTATCACACGACACATGGTATACACTTCACACATGATAATCATATTTTCATCACTGGCTTTTCTCACTTTGACACAATACATATTATTTTACCATATACACACAAACACTTTTAAAATCACTGTAATTTAACTTTATATACAATTCCCGCACTATTTCACATATGGATCCTTGATTGGACTCCAACCATCGCCTGGCCTCAGAGATGCGATGCAGCTAACTTCTGACAACCGCTGGTCTCCACGAAAGTCTATCTTGCGTGTGCGTGCGTTCGATTCCCGTCACCTACAGTTCATATCACCTCTACTGCAATTCTGTTCAGTCCTCTGTCACGACTATTTGTGACGCCTTCCAGGCTCCCATAACTGTAGTGATCCTGACAATAATGAGTCATTTTTAACTATGACAACACCTCCTGGTATGTTCACTGTCTATAAACATCCTAGATTATCCCTACGCTGTATTGAATTTATACTTGCGTATGTTATTGGTTAAATGTCTGCTGTAGACTAAATCTTACACGATGCATAATTACTATTGTGAAGCTGCATGGTGCGCTTCCATTGTTCTCCAAATATACTTTGAGCGTCGATGCATTATAAATTCGCGCACTTTCTTGCGTGATCTGGCAGCGTGTTAGTTCACGTGTTGAGTCAAGACGAACTGAAGACGAACTAACTTCCCTGCGAAGCTTCCCCCTATATAAGGCTTTCTTGTGAAACATAGTCCACTGGACACTCAGGACCGACTCCCTTCCTGGAATAATACATTTCCAGACAAAGTGAAGTATAATCCTCGTTTGTCTATGTGTGGAGGTCCCAAAATCACTCGCGTGCAAGCGATCGCTTCGGCCAATTAATTACAATTAATTGCCTTCTACCATGGCGTCATAACGCTATCCTGGTACTTCCCCCTCTGCTGGTCTCCAAAACCTTCCTCCCGAGCGGAAGCAGTGTGTTCAGAGGCTCGTTTATAGATGTAGGCTTTAATTTAGGCGTGAGAACACTCCTAAATTATCTTTCCTAGAATATATTCACCTGGGTGTAAATTTTATTTCATTTCAATGCTCCAATTGGCTGTAATCAATTAATTTCCGTGGGCGACTGCCCCCTCTCTACTCTCAGGCCTTTTGAACTGGAGGATCCCAGAGTCATTAATCTTGAGCTGTTCCTGTGGTCCAGACGAAAATTAGTTCCCTGGCATCACCCAAATACGCCCCTTCGCTAGCTCCGATTTGTCAACTGTCAAGCTGGTTTGCTTTCATGCATTCGGGCTTCTAAAATGTACATAGGCCTGCATTTTCTTGCAATTATCCACCTTAAAAAGCTATGATATTCCCATTCTAGCCGTGGAATCCTGCTATTATGATTATATGCAGATATAACTCATTGCTCTTCGGGTTCCCTGTAGCTGTTCCCCCTCAGAGATCAATGATTCGATTCTGGGCAGAATCATGGGCCTGGTCTTCTTTGATAAGACCCGAGTTCGATGCCAGTCTGCCGTGTCTGATTGGGCACAATACTAACAAATGGATTTCATCCAAAATTGGCACAACAAGATAACATAATATTTCAGATTATTTCTGACCAGCACACGCATGGTATTGTTGGCAACATGCTTTTACGCGTGCTGATAGATCCAGTGTCTAACTGCATGTAACGTCCATTGGACTTCAACCAAATTTTGTATTCTGTACCTTAAGAGATGGAACTAAGAATATATTCAGTCACCAGGGCTGCCAACTGTAGTGCTCTATTAGGCTACATTATACCAGGTATATTTTGAACTAATTAGATATTTCGATATTACCAACTTAATTTTGTCATTATTCTAGATAGGTTCATATACTGTAGAATAATCATTGGCATGAAAAGTAGGCTGTATGGTTCTTCACGGAACTTCTTGTTAAAATATGGTTAGGTTATCGAAAACATCCCAATGTACCAGTTAATGCTAATATTGCTAGAACAAAAATTAAATATTAGTCTGTCTTGATAACTGTACCTGTTTTATGTATCCCAGGCCAACACTAATCTCTTGTCCGCAATCTGGACAGGGTATATATTTAGTTGTTCGCAATCTGGACGGTTTTTGACTTGTTCGTAATCAAGACACAACCGATTTGAAATGAGTCACTTCAAATTCACACCACTCGACACAACATAATTCGGTAGAGGGGTGGAGGGAGGGAACCTACCTGACCGCTCTCAATGGGCGCAGTTCCACTGCCACATTTCGAAGGCTGATGCTAATGACCCTGGTCATTAGTGAAGCTTGGGCGCAGTTCCATACAACCCATCTAAATCCGGTCCTGACTGTCAGCAACAATGAACCGGGATTTCCCACCCAACCACTCCAGTTGAAGGTCAACCCGGAACAAGGTCTGCGGTGAGACAGCGCATACAGTGACGTGAATGTGCTGCCAACCCAACTCGTCCCACCGGAGTAGCTCGCCGCTGCGGAGAAATTGCGGACACACTGTACTATGGGTGTAAGAATTGTTCAGCATGAGAAGTTGTACAAGCAAGTCCGCAACAACATATCCCTATCTTTAATATATCGCCCACTATAGGTGTGTTTACGTTTTCACTTCTTTCAACAATGTCCATTCAGTGGAAATTTAAATTACTAGCCTCGGAGCGAGTTTACTAGCTTCGGCCAGCATCAAACTGTCGAGTCCTGTGGAGTTAAGACTTCAGAGAAGAGTATAATTATGTGTTTGGAGTTTCGCTGTTCACCTCGTGCCTTTAATACATTATCATGAATGTCATTTGAAGTTTCTAGTTGCCATGGTTACCTAACAATGAAGGTGTTGCAGGTCCCTGATACAGATCCTGGACTCGGAGATGTTCGAGCTGATGCACCAGAACGGAGACTACACACACTTCTACTTCTGCTACCGCTGGTTCCTGCTCGACTTCAAGAGAGGTCAGTATCACATTGGAACTGTTCAGTTTACAACCGCATGTGAGGCAACCTGACAAAACTTACATGTGATCATAAGAAGAGGGCAGGGGCGTATATACAATTTTCTCGGGGGGCTGGCTATCCTGGAAAATTGTGAGTAACCTCCGGGTATTGTCACCGCAAAATACCCAGAAATATCAACCAATATCTTAGAGCACATAACTTTGTGTGATTATTTTATTTATTTATTTATTTATTTATTTATTTATTTATTTATTTATTTATTTATTTATTTATTTATTTATTTATTTACATAGGTCCCAATGAGCCTGAGCTCGTGTTAGGGACAATCAAGTAACATAGTTACAGCATGGCATATATATAATTTTTGTAACATTATTGTTTAGCTTAACAGTAACTTATATTAGATTGCTAGTGACTAACTTTACAGAGATAATTCGGTATGATACATTGCATTGCTAAAGGCTATTGTACATGGGCTATTCATTCCTTAATAGGAAGTCTTTTGTTTTCCTCTTAAATGTTTTTATAGAGAAACTTTCCCTTATGCCTAATGGTAGCGAGTTGTATTCTTTTATTATAGAGGACATAATTCCTTTAGTTCCAAATTTAATGGATTGGGAATGGCTGGTGACTATTTGATTTACTCCTCTTGTTGCATAATGATGAATGTCATTTGCATGGGTAAAATGGATGTCTGTGTGTATCAATTTGTTTTCTAATTTGTATACAAATACTGTTGCTGACATAGCTATTTGTTTTTGCAGTGGCATAATTTTAGTTCTTGAGTATAATTCATTTGAGGGTGTGAGCCAAGGAAATCCAAAGATAGATTTTATAGTACGTTTCTGGAGTATCTCAAGTTCTTTTATCAGCTCCTTCTTACAATATCCCCATATGAAATTCATGTACATTAGATGTGAATGTATCAGAGCAAAGTATATATTTTTCAATTGTTGGCTAGTAAGACAGCTATATCTTAATCTGAAAATAATACCAATTAAAGGGCTGATTTTATGTTTTACATTTTCTACATGATTTTCCCAGGTTAGTGTACTATCTAGTGTGATACCTAAGTATGTTACCGATTTAACCCTTTCTATTTCTTTGTTGGCTATGTTGACTATGTCTGTGGTCTCAATCATGTATGATGGTTTATGGAAGAATAAATATTTTGTTTTAGTGATATTGATAACCATTTTGTGTGCTCTCAACCAATCCACCAGCTTATTGAGATCATAATTAATATTTAGCATAATTTCCTGTTCAGGTGTTCCCAGATAGAGTATAAAAATATCATCTGCAAATAGTTTAAGCTTGCCTTTCAATTCTAATAATACTATATCATTAATATAGGCCAAGAAAAGAATTGGTCCTAAGACAGAACCTTGAGGTACTCCTGTGTCAATTCTCATTTGAGATCCTTTTACATTATCGATTGCAACATATTGTTTTCTGTTAGTGAGGTAGTTCTTGAACCAATCATGTGCCACTCCTCTGATGCCTGCAAATTCTAGTTTATTAAGGAGAATCTTATGGTTAACCAGATCGAAGGCTTTTTGAAGGTCAATTAGTACACCAGCAGCTAGTTTGTTTTCATCTAATGCCTTTTCTACATCAGTTACTACTTCAAATATAGCACTATCAGCTCCTCTATTTGGAATAAACCCATATTGGCAGTTTGCAAAGTAATCATTTTGCATGAAGAAATTCATAAGTCTTCGTTTAACAACGCTTTCTAGAACCTTGCTGATGGCAGATATAATATTAATGGGTCTGTAATTTGATGGGTGGGTTTTGTCTCCTTTTTTGTAGATCGGGACCACCCTAGAGACTTTACAGGCATCGGGGAATATACCAGTCATCAGTGAAAGATTTATTATTTTGACAAGATATGGTGTAAGGCCCTCAAGACACAATTGTAGCATGACATTAGTAGTGTTGTCCTCACTTATATTGTTTTTGTGTTTTAGGGAGTTTATAATTGATTGTATTTCATTAGCATCAGTAGGTAACATAAAGATTGTCTTAGTGCTAGTAGTATTTTTATAGCTTGTAATGTCCGAGGTAGAACCGTTTCCTTGATTTTCCCATATACTGTTAGCAATATTGACATAATATTTATTAATTTCATCACATATATTTTCCTTTTTTTCGACATTTGTGCCGTCGACTATAAGTTTGACAATTTTATTTTTCCCCTTCTTTGGCCTATTTAACATCTCATTAACAACACTCCACACTTCCCTCTGATTATTTGCATTTTGAATTTTTTGGTCAAAGTAGTTTTTTGTAGGTTTCTCTTAAGTTTTGTAACTTGGTTGCTAATAATTTTATATTCTTCTAAAATTTCTGCAGATGGATTTTTAACTTTGGTTTTTGTATATATCTTATCTTTCCTGTGTATTAGTGCTAAAAGATCTTGTGTGATCCAGGGTTTTATTGGTGGGGCACTCGGCTCCTTATTCGTATATTTCATAGTACAGGCTTCTATTCCTTTATTAATAAAATCACAGAATTTATTGTAGTAGTCATT
The DNA here is from genome assembly GCA_946902985.2 of Meconema thalassinum. Taxonomy (NCBI): domain Eukaryota; kingdom Metazoa; phylum Arthropoda; class Insecta; order Orthoptera; family Tettigoniidae; genus Meconema; species Meconema thalassinum. Next base: position 191,492,574 of record OX336388.2, on the reverse strand, counting down.
GATGTTAGTTTCATTGCATACAAATTCTTGAGTTATTAAATATTTATTAAGTTTTTTGTAGTTTATTTTATCCTTTTCTATTGGCCTATCATCACATATTGAGTTCCTGTTTTCTTTTTGTTTCTCATTTCACAGATGAGTAAATGGTGATCACTCAAATCATTATCAATATTATAGACATTACATATTTTGTCACAGTCGTTCACCAATACATGATCAATTAGAGTAGAGCTAGTTTGTGTTACACGAGTTGGATATTTTGTATTACATAAGACTAGACCGTATGATTTGACTAGGTTAATATAACTACTAGTATATCTGTCCCCAAATAATAGATCGATATTCATATCACCTAGTATTATACCAGGATTCGTTGAGTAAGAACTAATAATTACTTCGAGATCAGTTAGAAAGTGTGGAATTGTAACGTGTTTTTCGAGGGGTTTTTATGCAACTGGCATAAGTCAGTAGGAAGCCATTCTCTATTTATTTACGCGGCAAATTGTTCAGCCAAGATGAATTTTCATGTTAATTTATTATTATTATTAATTTATTATAATTATTATTAAGATATTTTCGGAGCATTTTATAAAAATTATAAGCATACAGATAGGTTTTCTATGTCTTAGAAAACGCTATCAAGCAAATTATTACGAACGACAATATCATAGAAAGTTATGTGATTACGGAATTTAACGGAGTTTCGTCAGTTAGGGTATATCGAGAGATGAGTCACGGGGAATTCAAATACAGGCTTAATCTTGTCGGAAAGCATGACGCAATCCTGGGTCGCAGCGTCAAGGAAAGGCGGATATATGGAACGGAAAACGACTTCTCCCTCTCGCGCGCCGTGTGTAATGAGCCAGAGGAGGGGAATATAGCGGCGTGCTCAGCCAATCAGTGGAGACCACGTAAGCTAGAAGTCGGCTGAAGAGTGGGGGAGCCGACAGGTGGATATATCGTTCGACGCGCCGTGGAACGAGGACAATCTGTGTAGAACTTGCCGAGTATGGTTATACGCGGGGGTCGCTCCGATGTTCCGTGGAACGAAGACTATCTGTGTAGAACTTGCCGAGTACGGTTGTACGCGGGAGTCGCTCCGATGTTCCGTGGAGTGGAGGACTAACTTTTGTAAAACTTAACCAGTGTGGTTGTACGAGTGTTTGGGTCCGATGTACGGACCATAGAATTATCTAATCTACCAGAATCTCATCAAATATCGACAAAGATGTCGACGTCCAGGAGACTGTGGGAAGCTCACAGCATCATCCAGTACGAGGGAAAGGCTTCGGCCATTTCCAGTGGTAAGCGCGAATGACGCAGAAATACGCAATCTCTCATTTCTCTTGGTTTTATATTTCATATTTCAGTAACTTCATAGCTTGGGAATAAGAGTAAAATCAATAATTTATCAGACTCCGTTTTCACGTTATTTTCTATCGGTAATATTAAAATCACAACACTCCTATTTAAATTTTAAACTTATTATTATTAATTTTGCTATTCTTGTTTTATATAATAAATTCATTTCTTTTACAATGCAATCTTTGCTTTCAGTAGGTAGCATTAGATATAGACCAATTCCTTCTCCTGATACAATTGTTTGTTGGGTTAATGATCAAATCATACCACGATCTGAGTGAATAGAGTCTTGAAGGTGTTTGCCAGAGCTAGACGTTGTTAAATACAAATTTAGATTTCAACATTGCATTGAGGTCTTGGCGCCCATTAAAACAACATAGCTTAGGCAAAGGGTGGGGTAGCGAAACTGCTACAATTGGCGCTCAACGTGGAGCAAAGTAAATACCGTTTCACTTGTCATCCCAGCCTAAGGAAAACTGCTACAATTGTCGCCGACAACTTGGGGATGAAAACCTAATAACATTTGTGGAAGGAGAAGCGTATATATTTCTGTGCCTGTATTTTGGGGGTTATTTGTCTTTATCAGTGTATATCATTATGGGGGATGAGAAAGAAAGACAGATGAGGTTACGTAGTGGTCATCAACTGGAGAGTGATGATACGAGCAGTATGTCGAGTGATGGTAGTACCGGGGTAGCGGAGGTTAATCCCGATACTGAAACAGGGAGTGTAGGCGGCCAACCAGAATTAAAAACTTTACTTCTCGAGTTCATGTATCAGAAGAAAGTTAGTAGTGATGCCTTAAATGCAAAATTAGAACAGAATAATGCAAAATTAGAACAAAACAGTAGGAAAAATAAAGAAAGTACAGAAGCTTTAAATGCAAAATTAGAACAGAATAATGCAAAATTAGAACAAAACAGTAGGGAAAATAAAGAAAGTACAGAAGCTTTAAATGCAAAATTAGAACAGAATAATGCAAAAATAGAACAAAACAGTAGGGAAAATAAAGAAAGTACAGAAGCTTTAAATAAAAAATTAGAACAGAATAATGCAAAATTAGATAAGAACAACAAGGAAATTAGTGTGAAAATGGAGCAGATTAGAGGAGAAATCAGAGGAGTAATGGAAGAGAAGGTTAAAGAGATCATTGCAGATGTAGACAAGAAATTAGGAAAAGTACAGGAGGAGTTGGAAAGTGGAATCAGCACACAGGCTGAAAATTTAAAGGAATTAGTTAAATTAGAAACACTGCAGGTTAAAAAGAAATTGGGGGGAGAAATTGACAAGATTCAAGTATCAACTAAAGAGGTTAAGGAACAGCTGGGGGGTAGAATTGAGAAAGTCCACTCGCAAATAGTTGCAGAAGTAAATGATTTAAGAGAGAGTAATAGAGAGAGCATTAGCAAGATTGAGGAGAAACAAACAAAGCTATATAATAAAGTAGAATAATCAGAAGGAAACATTAAATTAACAGTAAACAGTATTGAGAGGAAGGCTGAGGAGAAAATCGCAGAATTAGAATTAAAATTAGAGGCTAGGATCAGGCAAGAAAATAGTCAGAATAGGCCAGTTTTGGTGAATAGCACACACAGTGAGGTAGAACTGGGTAAGTTCAGCAATCGACAGGGGTGCCCAATGGAGTTCATGAACACTATAGAAAATAAATTCGGGGAGAGGTTGGAAAATGGTAGTATTGAGTGGTGCCAGGTAGCCTAGTTGAAATTTTAGAACAAGTGTTTGTGGGGGAAACGAGGAATTAGTTTGCTGTCTACAGAGACAAGTTTACTGATATCAATGATTTTAAAATGAAATTTTGTGAAAAGTTCTGGAATGAGGTTATTCAGTCGCAGCATCGTGAGGGAGTAGTGTGTGGTAAATATAACCCTAAAGGAAGCTCCACCATGACCGAATACTTTTTAGGGCAGGTATTAGTGTGTAAATATCTGGATGGCTTGAAGGAGGAAAGTGATGTGGTAAGGTTGCTACTTAGGCACTTTCCCTATAGGATCAAGGAGGCTGCTTGTATCCAGAATGTAAAGACTATATCACAAGTAGAAAATTTGTTAAGCACATTTGATGCACTAGGGAGAGGGGGTTATGAGGACAATTTCAATCGGAACCAGGGTAATAATAATAATAATAGACCTAATGAAGCCAGGCATCAAGAAGTTCAAGGGAATGGTGGCGAAGGGGCCAACGCTCAAAATAGAAATAATAATAATCAGCTAAATCAGAACAGAGGAAATGGCTATGGTAATCAGTATCAAGGGAGGAACAATGATTTCAGGGGAAATCAAGGAAGGAACAATGATTACAGGGGAAATCAAGGGAGAAACAATGATTTCAGGGGAAATCAAGGGAGAAATTATAATGACAATAATTACAACCAGAATAGGGGTCAAGGAAGAGGACAGCCTAGTGGTAGTAATATACAGCCAAACAATGACAACACAGCCCAGAACAACCAGACCAGTTCAGTAGTTAGTAGTACTACGGCCAGCTGTAGCGGTTCTTTAAACGCGAACCAGGCTGCGAAGTAAGGTCAGAATCTCAGTCCGTAGCATGTCCTGTCCATACAATTATACAGGAACCCTATGACCTAAATGTAAGAAATGAATTATTACATGAACTAAATGATGAAGGTATTATTCAGGAAGTGGTTAGTAAGAGCCCCATAGTTAAATTTAACGTGTCCGAGGCGTACACAGATGTTTTAATTGATAGTGGTTGTATGAAGAGTTGCATAAGTAGTGCATTTTATGATAAAATGAAAGGAACTGGCGTAAATTTTGAGGAGATGCCAATTAAAAGCACTTTTGTTATCACAGCTGTTGGGAAGAGGTCTAAAGTAATTTCTAAGCAAGTTTTAGTAGACATTAAAATTAATAATCATGTAGAGAAGCAGATTTGCCTTGTAATTCCAAATTTAGTATTCAGTGTTATCTTGGGTTCAGAGTGGCTAAGTAGAGTGTCTGGTAACTTATGTTATGATGTAGGGAGTTTGAAATTTAAATGGGGAGATTCTGAAGTAGAAGTAGCGTTCAATGACCATATTCAGAGGAGTAGTATTGTAGGTGTGATTTTTACTTTAAATGATATATCGCCAGCCGTAGAGCGGGGTTCTCCATGTTTTGTGGGCAGTGTGATTACGAACGGAAGTCTAGAGGACTCGTTACGTGATGCTGCATTTCAGGGTAATATAGAGGTGGAACAATGTGTTCGGCTCTATGATGTGTTATTGTGTAATAGGAGAGTTTTTGAGGATCGCATTGGTATGGCCAATTGCTATACCCATTCATTGAACGTTATTGATAGGTCAGTATTCACAGGACATAGATATCCTGTACCTTTCGCTTATCAGAGTGCAGTTGAGGCACACATTAACCAGATGCTTGAAGATGGGATTATTGAGCACTCTAACAGTCCATATGTTAATTCTTTGATCACGGTACCCAATACCGACGGCACGGTTCGTATTTGTTTAGACGCTCGTTTGGTTAACATTAGAATTAGTTCAGATCAGCTGAAATCTATGTCAATAGAGGAATTAATGCAAACATTTGAGGGGAAGAAGTATTTCACTTGTGTAGATTTGAGTTCCAGTTTTTGGCAAGTGCCACTTATGTACGAAGATAGACCATTTACAGCTTTTAGTCATAAATATAACCTTTATCAATTTTGTAGAACACCTTATGGGTTAAAGAGTAGTTCAGCAGCTTTAATTAGGGCTTTAAACATCGCATTAGGGGATGACACAGGAGAGTTTGTAACCATTTACATAGATGATATGGTAATTAGTTCACGCAGTTTTGAGGAGCATCTAGGTCATTTAGATATAGTTTTTCAGAAGTTAGATCAGGCAGGGTTCACTTTGAAGCTGTCTAAGTCGTCATTCTGTCAGTCAGAAGTGACATTTTTAGGTCATAGAGTGTCGATTAGAGGTGTAACACCAGAAGAAAGTAGGGTTAATGAGATACTTAACGCAGAGGTACCACAGAATGTTAAACAGTTAAAAACTTACCTGGGAATTTGCAACTTTTTCAGGAGGTTCGTTCTTAAATACTCTGGGTTGGTAGAACCATTCAAGGAATTGCTTAAAAGTGGGACTCGGTGGGGATGGGAGTCCAAGCATGATCAGGCTTTTAGAGCGCTGAAGGAAGGTTTTGAGAAAGCTGTAGTGCTGAAATATCCGTTAAAAGATAAGGAATATGTGGTTATGACAGATGCTTCACATATAGGCATTGCTGGAGTATTATGTCAGAAAGATGATGAGGGTAATCTGTGCATTGTATCTTTAGCCTCGCAAGGACTGACAGCAGCAGAGAAAAGATACACGATTACTGAGTTAGAGCTTTTAGGTATTGTTTTCAGTTTAGGGAATTTTAGAATGTATTTAGTAGGGGGGGGGGGGGGGGAATTTGAGATCCACACAGATCACCATGCATTACTGTATATGAGAACTTGTAAACTCAGTTCTAACAGAGTTAGTAGGTGGATCCTTGCTCTGCAGGAATACGAATTCACAGTAAAATATATTAAAGGTAAAGATAACATTCTTGCAGACATGCTATGGAGGGACACTAATTTATGTAGGGATTATCCTGTGGTTAAAGCAGAGGACGGTATTTTAATATGTGCATGTGTGGACAGTAGCAACAGGGCATCGTTACAGACACTGAGAAATATGCTAGTGGAGCAACGTGATGACGTCAAATTTAAGGGAGCCACTGGCAAGGTTGGAAGCAGGTGACGGAGTAACATTTATAGTTTCCAAACGTATTGGCAAAACAGCATATGTGCTGGAGAATATTGAGGGAAACAGATTATACGGGAGGTATAATATACATAGTCTACGAAAATATGTGTCATAAAGTGAGTGTGTTTAGCTGGCGAGCCAGCCTATCAAATTAGTAAGTGTGGTATTTGGTGCGTGGGAGGAGATGGTCTTCCAGGCAGGCGTATCAGAAGTCACACAGGGGGGTAGTATGTAAGTAAATGAGAGTTTTTAAGGTACAGGGAAATATGACGGGATTGTCGGATGCTCTTGAGCACTAAAATGTCTCGATACACCAAGGCCAGAATTTGGTAGCGCTGGTGAATTCCCATTTGCCTCCTAGAGATGGGTGAGCGCTTGGACAGGGTATTTTTGCTTAAGGCGTCCACGAGGCAAAAGATGGGCCATCAGAAGGCGAGACAGTCCTTCATGAAACTCATACATAACAGCACACGTGATTTCTGTTTACGGCCTCGCCATGTAAGATTTGTAAGTGTGTAATTTAAGGTAATTTGTACCAAGGTATTATTTGTGTCAGGAGAAATGGTCTGTGTTGAGAACTAGTATTAAGTAGAAAATGGTCTACGGGAACTTAACAAGACAGGGCGATTACGGCACAGAAATATTTGGTGTTATATGTAATGCGCATTGACTATTTTTTTTTTCAGAAGTCAATATTAATTTAATCTACTTTAAAGAGAGATTAAGTATTATGGTCACGAGGCGCTGCCACAATAGTGTGATCGTGTGCTCAGTGATAAGTGAGATTAAATTTCACCATAAGGAAGGGACCTCCAGTGAAATTAGGAAGTTCTATGGAGATATAAATATATCAGAACACCTTCAATGCGTGTGATATGACATCATAAATACATAGTGCTCACACATTAATTATGTCTATTTCTCCAACATAGAGAAATTTGAGAGGCAGAAATATCCGTGGAACACTGTTCTATATGTAAAACATTGGACTGGTTGCAAAGTGCAATCCATAGTGACAACAAACTTTGACGCAAAGTGCGTGAAGAAAAATTATGAGTGTATATATCTGTAATTTAGGGTGATCTCATTTATGTAATATGTATTTTGGATGGGGTTTATTAACGTGTCTGGGATAATCGGATAATGGACCGTCGTCACGGTAAATCATCCGATGATCCGAGGCGAATATGTAACGTGTTTTTCGAGGGGTTTTTATGCAACTGGCATAAGTCAGTAGGAAGCCATTCTCTATTTATTTACGCGGCAAATAGTTCAGCCAAGATAAATTTTCATGTTAATTTATTATTATTATTAATTTATTATAATTATTATTAAGTTATTTTCGGAGCATTTTATAAAAATTATAAGCATACAGATAGGTTGTCTATGTCTTAGAAAACGCTATCAAGCAAATTATTACGAACGACAATATCATAGAAAGTTATGTGATTACGGAATTTAACGGAGTTTCGTCAGTTAGGGTATATCGAGAGATGAGTCACGGGGAATTCAAATACAGGCTTAATCTTGTCGGAAAGCATGACGCAATCCTGGGTCGCAGCGTCAAGGAAAGGTGGATATATGGAACGGAAAACGACTTCTCCCTCTCGCGCGCCGTGTGTAATGAGCCAGAGGAGGGGAATATAGCGGCGTGCTCAGCCAATCAGTGGAGACCACGTAAGCTAGAAGTCGGCTGAAGAGTGGGGGAGCCGACAGGTGGATATATCGTTCGACGCGCCGTGGAACGAGGACAATCTGTGTAGAACTTGCCGAGTATGGTTATACGCGGGGGTCGCTCCGATGTTCCGTGGAACGAAGACTATCTGTGTAGAACTTGCCGAGTACGGTTGTACGCGGGAGTCGCTCCGATGTTCCGTGGAGTGGAGGACTAACTTTTGTAAAACTTAACCAGTGTGGTTGTACGAGTGTTTGGGTCCGATGTACGGACCATAGAATTATCTAATCTACCAGAATCTCATCAAATATCGACAAAGATGTCGACGTCCAGGAGACTGTGGGAAGCTCACAGCATCATCCAGTACGAGGGAAAGGCTTCGGCCATTTCCAGTGGTAAGCGCGAATGACGCAGAAATACGCAATCTCTCATTTCTCTTGGTTTTATATTTCATATTTCAGTAACTTCATAGCTTGGGAATAAGAGTAAAATCAATAATTTATCAGACTCCGTTTTCACGTTATTTTCTATCGGTAATATTAAAATCACAACACTCCTATTTAAATTTTAAACTTATTATTATTAATTTTGCTATTCTTGTTTTATATAATAAATTCATTTCTTTTACAATGCAATCTTTGCTTTCAGTAGGTAGCATTAGATATAGACCAATTCCTTCTCCTGATACAATTGTTTGTTGGGTTAATGATCAAATCATACCACGATCTGAGTGAATAGAGTCTTGAAGGTGTTTGCCAGAGCTAGACGTTGTTAAATACAAATTTAGATTTCAAAATTGCATTGAGGTCTTGGCGCCCATTAAAACAACATAGTTTAGGCAAAGGGTGGGCTAGCGAAACTGCTACAGAATGTTGCTTTTATGAGGATTATAAGCAGTGATTATATTGTATTCTTGATGGCCTTTTCTCACAGTAATGTGCAGTATGCTGTGGGTGGAATTTATTTCCTTTACAAGGGTAGTGCCACATTTGTTTGAAATATACAAAGATACTCCCCCTCCAGTTTGCTTTCTAACTATGTGATATGCAACATATTTCTTAATATTGAAAAACATTTTTGTTTGTTCTGTTAACCAATTTTCTGAGATTGCTAGGACATCACCTTTGATTCTGTCTAACATTATTTGGATATCATCGAACTTGTTTTTTATGCTATGTGCATTTATGTGTACGCATTTTAGTGTACTGGTATCGGTTATTATCTGTTTACTGTCCTCAATTTTATAATAATCGCTAAGTGTATTACAGTTACACTCGGTTAAGTCTAGTGTATTATTATTTGCATTACCTAAAAAATTTAATTTCTGTAATTCTAGTTCCATATGGGATAATACTTAGTAGATATCTTACTATTACATAGATTTTAGTTTGATAGGGCGAGTTCATCCAGTATTTCAGCACTTGATATAAGCTTTGAGGGTCCATTTTGATTTTTCCGAATGTATATTTTGCAGTCTCTGACCCAAGTTGCAAAGATTTTTCCCTGTTGTCTCAATTCACGGCACTTTTAGGCGATGGTTTCATTTCTTGGGGTCAGGTGTTCATTGATATATATATTACCACCATCACTGTAGCCAATTTCACTCGTCTTCAGGGTCTTCTTTTGTCTTCTGCTACTGAGATAAGATTCGAAGTTTATATAGCCTACAATTACTGGCAATACAAAAAAAAGCTGTAAAATACAACACAACACACAAATAAAATTTTATATTTAATGAATTTTCTATTATGATCTTTGGAGTGTGAATGGCAAATATCTAAATATTTGTCAATTTACTAAGCAGAAAGGTAAAAAGTTTTTTTTCTTTTTACCAGTTGATAATTAATTTCTCAAAAGTACCATACAGTGGAATTCACAGTTTTGCCTCACAAGGCTGAGTGTACCCCATTCCAGCCCTCAGACTAGAATTAAAATTTCTTGGCCGAGACGGGAATCGAACTCGGACCTCCGGGGCGGCAGCCAAGAATGCTAGCCACTACACCACGAGGTAGTTTAATTTCAATCTTAATATTGTTTATAACTTAGCCAATAAGTTAAGATTAGGGTACAACCAAATTTACAATTATTTAATGTTCTTACCAAAGCAACACTGGCTTTTTTGGGGGGGTGCTGGAGCCCCCTCAGCACCCTCCCCCCCCCTGATATACGCCCCTGGAAGAGGGGGATTTAAGTGTGCATGCTCTAATTGTCTCGCCAAAAGATGGTTTATTGGCTTTCACGGCCAAGGAATTAAAACGCAGCAATGTTTCTACGTTTGTGCCGTGTCTTGTGTGGGGTTCCCTAGGAACACCAAGCTGGCTCATGATCGGGCTCTTGGTGTCCGTGCCCCGACACCCACAGGAGTAGCGAACTGCACGCTACCTCCCTTCTTATGAAGCGCACCTGCGCCTCTTTACTGCGAGAGCTAAAAGCTCAAGAAACCTTTCAGCTCCCTATAAAGGCTTCCAAAAAGATGGTACATTGGCGTTCATGGCCAAGGAATTAAAACGCAGCAATTGTTATTTTTTAAATTTGCACGTACATAATAATATTCCGCTCTTGTGACGGAAAAGGAGTATAAGTCAAAAAAAAAAAAACCAACACTGAGATTATGCAATTGTTTGGTAGGGAATTGTCTTGACTTGGTTTTGGTATTCTTGTGACTTAGACACGTAGATCGCAAACCTATGAATCCAACCACATGGAATGGACTAACCTTTTTAAATAACGATATTCACTGCGAATCGAAATACTAACGTTAACATGACAAAGTATAGCAAGAACATAATTTTAAATACTAGACTATTAAAATTATTCAATATCCAAGGTCCATACAGTAGCTTCTGGCTGCTCTCTGGTGACGAAAAGGGCAATTTATCTAGTTTATTCAGGACCTTCTATACTACCGGACCTGACATTGCAATCCAAGATGGCCGCCGTAATTGGTGGTCGGACATCAAACGCAAGACGTGTGTCGGAATCCAACACAACACAATATAACATTATGACGTGATTTTGTCTGCTGTTAATTGATTTTATGGGCTTGGACATCTTGGTCATCAGCACCGTGAAGTTGGGTGTGGGTTGAATTCCTCCGATGGGAAATTGGAAAATATGCACCAATGGCTTATATTGATAATGATTGGATTTGCATCCAGTCACAGAACAGTTTTGAGGCATATCACCACAATTTTAGCGTATGCATGAGTAAGCCTACTGGTAGTTTATTAAAACGGAGTCCACACCAAGTACGTGATAAGATTGATATCCTTTAACTAGCAGGCGTATAACTGGATGAGTGGACACTGCAGACAATTTAAAGAGTAGGTTATGTTCCTACATAATCAATTTTCACATCTTCTTAGAGCTTAAATTGGAGTACGTTAATTATTAATATGCTTGCTCATAATGAATTACCATTACTAATAATTTATAAACCATAAACAGATTAATAAATACACCAACTTACCCACTGATTGGCAATAGTATTGATGGTATCACAAGGGTAATAGAAGCCACCGGTATCTAGTATTTATGAAGCACTAATGCAGACATTTACTTACATGAACGTGTAATATTATTAAGCAATAATCAGTAAGCAGAGATAATCAAGGGAGACGATTGCTAAGCGAAATTCACTCCACTATCACATCGCAAACAAAACCACACTACTTATAAACAAAGCATGTAACCGCCAGGATTGTCAGCCATATTTCCTCTGTCCTGCCGCCAGTGTCAGGTCTGGTAGTTATAGAAGGTCCTGGTTTTTGTAAGCTCTTTGGCACACACTCTTTGGCCAGATTGTTTTAATTCTATTGAAAAAGGAGGCAAGGTTCCTTTCGAAAGTTTAAATATTTAAATGTTAAATTTTCACACGGCGATATCCCAAAAGCATGAATAATGCTAATAGTATTTCGGGCCGTGGAATCACAGTGATGAGGTTCTGATGATGACCGCGCTACGGTCCTAAATTCCTCCTTATTAATCAGCCTGCTCCCCGCATATTGTCATCTTCATCTTCGGGGTGAGATCGTAGTCGCAGGGACTGATGTCGGGAGAATATGGGGCGTGATAGAGGACCTCCCAGCCCCAGCGATCCAACAATGCCGACACAACGCCTGCTGTGTGTGCCCTAGCATTGTCATGCAGAACGATGGGCAGTGTACCGTGTGGTGGCGCCGTTTCCTTCTCAGAGCTCCTCGGTGATGGTCTTGCAGAAACGAACAATAGAACGCCGCATTAACGGTTTGCCCTCGGGGAACAGTATGGCAGCGCTTCCGTACCATTGAAGACGTTATGAAGGCTGCCGAGCGCTCTCTTCGTACCATCAATAGATTGGGCAGTGCCAACGGGATCCAACGACTTCCGCATCGCTGGGAACACGTTGTACGCAACGGTGGGGACTACATCGAGGGCCTGTGAAACTTGGAACCATCTAAGTGAGTTATTAATCCAGTTATAACTAAGGTGCCAAAACTCAAAAAACAACCCATGTATATACATGTAAACCACTTTGCTGTGGATACGATAACCACCGTCACTTTCAAATAGACATAAAATATATCCGTTCAAAATCTCGGCCGAGTTCGTTAATGGGCAGCAAAATCGGACCAAGAGGGTGTGTGGAAAATCAAAGTTCATACTATTCTTTGGATAAGGACCAAAAACATATCTAAGTACTCTATAGCACCAACCATTGACCAAAGTGGGGGGAAAATGGAGTTTTGACAGAAAAAGGAATCATACCTCCCTTAATAGGCAACCATTTAAACTGGTCAATGGTCCTCTAAATATTACCGAAAACTTTTGTCTGAAATTATTTTTGATATGACGCACTGTTACGTAAAGGGACGAGCAAAATGTTTACAAAATTAAGATGCTAAACAAAAGTTTGGTGCTTTTCAGTCGGTCAACACGAATGTATCCAAAAGAGTTGGGTTATTCCCTAATCCTGAAAAAAAAACCATGAGATTAATAAATACACTAGGATGACCAGTTTCGACCGTCAAGCGATCATCATCAGATCCATTACACTTAGGCTACAAATCTATGTCTGAAAATACAGGTGAAAATATTTACAATATGTACAATTATTTAGTTGCAGTATTGGTATTGCAACTTGTTGGTATATGTTAGTTGTAGTCTATATGATGTTTTAGTGAGATTCTGAAAGTTGTGATAGAACTCCGGAATTTGCCTGTTTTTGGAATGACTATGTGGTTGTTGTAATGTGAAGTATTATACAGGCTACTTATCTGGTTAGGAGACTTGTGCAGTTCGGCAGCGCGCTGTTCACTCGGTGAATAGTAACTCGCGACTGAACTGGTTTCGTATCTCCCAGAGCTGCTCCCCGCATTCCTAAATGCTGTTTGTGTCAAGTGCATGTGTACTTGGTGGTTTGCCAAGACTAGACAAACCCCATAATGTAATAAGATGCTAAACATATGCAACAGACAAGAATTAGGTACAGTCCCTCCCAGGGCCGTATTTCTGAATAGGCTAAGTAGGCTGCAGCCTAGAGTGGCAACTTTTCAGGGGCGGCATTTGGCAATTCATTCAAAAGCTGAAATGAAGTATTTCAGACGTTAATATTTTCCGTACGAATTTAAGAATAGAAATTACATAAAAATATGTTTTAGTCCTTATACAGTTCTTCCTGCCTTAGAAGAGTTAAGAACTATCTGCGAACTAGTATTCCTGAAATACGGTTAAACTCACTTTCATTACTTTGTATTGAGGCAAATACAACAAAAACACTTTCATATGAGGACATTATTAACGAGTTTGCCATTAAGAAATCTCGTAAGAAAGCTATGTAAATTTGAACATCAAGATTACGTGAGGTGAGTTGTTTTAGGGAAGTTTGTATATTTTTCAACAAATAAACCAGTAATTAACTACAATTTGTGTAATTTCAATTCACCATGTAGGACAACTTAATTCAAATTGAACACAGTTCTTCAATTTCTCAAAAGATAGTCATTAGCATTAAAATATAAAAATATGTGTAAAATAGTGATCACTGATCTCCAAGAACAAATTAATTAAGTTCGAAACACATTTCATTTTTTAACGAATCTTAAAAGAAGTAAGTTAAAAAAACAAGTAAATAACTAATTTCATTATAACATTTTTATGTAAGCCATTAAATTTGTAGTTTTATCTAAACTAAATGAACGTTATGTTTAAAAAAATGTAAACGCCAATGAACTCTATCCTTTTGTTGTGTAAAACAAATGTATTAAGCAAATATGAACTATTGAGGGGGCGGCAAATGGACTTAAGCTTACAGGCGGCATGCTTTTAAATCCGGCCCTGGTCCCTGTAATTCATCCTCACTGAGAGAGCCTACAGATTCCACCACCACTGCGCTGAAACTTTGTGTGTGTCCACAGAGCTGGTGTACGAGGACGTGTTCAGCATGTGGGAGACGATATGGGCCGCCAAACACGTCGCGTCCAGCCACTTCGTACTGTTCATAGCGCTGGCGCTGGTCGAGTCTTATCGAGACATCATCCTGGGGAACAGCATGGACTTCACCGACATCATCAAGTTCTTCAACGGTGAGCACCCCATTCCTCACTCTCACCCAAAACAAGTTTGAACTTATTAAGAAAGAAAGCAATTGATAGAACGAGCGCATGCGTTATCTCTATCTCTACTTAGTATAAAACTAAGTCCCCGATTCTTGGATGTTACGGGTAAACTCGAGAACCACTGCATGGATTTTGATGCGGTTTTCACCATTCTGTAAAGGATATCTCGAGGGTGATTTATGTTGAAAATAATTTATTTATGATCAAAGGAAGCCGAGCAGTAACGATTTCAGAGGAAAAGTCGAAAAATAACCTGGCGTCCGAGCGCTTTGCAAGCTTACGCTGGGCAAACCGTTAAAAATATCTAAATATTATGAGTATAAGAATTGTTCAGCATGAAAAGTTCTACAAAAAAAGTCCGCGAGAGCATATGTCTATCTTCAATACATCGCCCACTGTAAGTGTCCTTACGTTTCAATTTCTTCCAACCATGTCCATTCAACTACTGAGGCGACAATTTACGAGCTAGCTAAGGGCGAGTCTATCATCCCTGTTACAGCCTAGCTAGCGGGCGAACCTATTGCCCCAGATACAGCCAGCAGCAAACCGTTGAGTCATGTTGAATTAAGACTTCTGAGAAGGGTGGTTGTGTTTGGAGTTTCCCTGGAAGTGCAACTCGGATTTTCTTCATTTCGCCTGTGAATTTTTCGTTCCGCAAGTCAAGTTAAGATTGGACGGAAGGGGGATTTGTGTTTCATACAACTCGCCATTCTTAAATTACGTCTGACAAGAATTTGTTGCACATGCATCTCCATGATAATATAATTAATAGTCCAGTCAGTGATTTTATCCCATCATGCTGAGACGTAAAACGGATATTGGTCGTTGTTCATTGACATTGAAAAAAAAAGCGCTCATCACGTAATGCATTCATAACTGTTCCCGGGCGAAGCCGGGTCGGGTTGCTAGTTTTTATTTAAAGTAAATCAAGTTTTGTGGCACATGTCACAGTGCCGGGAATAGTAGTGTTCGTTCTTGTTCCATGGTCCAATCCTCTCTATTGATTGGCAAACACGGGAATGATGGGTACTCTCCTCAGCGATCATCATCGAATGAATCCAACCATGTGACAGATTCTGCAGAGGAGTGCAAATTGGTAGAATCAAACAAAGAATTTTCCCCCAGGGGCTCACATCTAGTGGGACGTGGGTTGGCGACCACGGGGCCCCAGCTGAGTCCGGCATTGCTTCCACTTGTGCCGGGCTCCTCTCTGTCTTTTTTCCTATCGACCTTGTTCAACACTTGGTCTCTTCTGACCCCGACGGTATTAGGGCATCCGAGGCCTAGGGAGTATTTCAATTTCCCGCCTTAATTGGCCCTTGTCCCCGTGTGGGTGCGGGTTAGAATACACCCACGGTATGCCCTGCCTGTCGTAGAAGGCGACTAATAGGGCCGACATGGCCGAATAACTTGCCAGTTTTTGATTTGTTCAAACCCCCTGTGGATGGGGAGGGCAGAATTCATCCACGGTATCCAATGCATGTCGTAAAAGGCGACTTAGAGGGGGCCTTATAAAGGTCGATTTTGGTTTTCTGGTCCCAGCTCTGGTTTGACCAATAGAAATAAACATGCATGCTGTTAGGGGAAGGGCCACCAGCTTGGCCATCTGGCCAGAAGGCCTAGACGGTATGCCCCATCCCGTCAGGTGGGTGCGCCATGTACTCTACAGTAGTATCCGCCTTACAACGAAGGTCCCTGCATGGCCAAATACTGGAGCTGAATAAATCCTGTGCATGCCGAGGGGGAAGTGCCTGTTCGAGGCACTGGGACCCCGGGCAATATCTGCTATGCCAGGTAGGTATTGCCTTGGCTGGGTGGCGCCCACAGTGATAGCCCCCGTTCGGAGTGGGCAGTATTCGGGGAGGATTTCGTCCGGGATGCCAAGTAAGCGATCATGGACACCTGTACAGGGTGGCACCCTTAAAAAGCCGTCTCTGGAGTGTAGACCGAATCCCAAGGTGTATAT
Organism: Meconema thalassinum; assembly: GCA_946902985.2. Lineage (NCBI taxonomy): Eukaryota > Metazoa > Arthropoda > Insecta > Orthoptera > Tettigoniidae > Meconema > Meconema thalassinum. The sequence goes on along the minus strand of OX336388.2, from coordinate 191,476,216 downwards.
GCCTTGGGATGAGGCATTTAATAAAAGTTCCCTGTTGACAGGTCTCCTCGCTACCTGGTAGCTACCAGGACAGACGGGGGAGATTTTAAACAGGTAAAATCGATCCTATTTTCAGAGGAAATTGAGGGGAAATATCGCGACCTTAACAGGATTTCCAAGCTCCGGAACGGGCAGCTCCTGCTGCATACCGTTGACCGGCAGCAAACCGAAGCGTTGCTGGAATGCACGCATTTCGGCGAAATTCCCGTTAAGGTTGAGAAGCACGATACGCTGAATGAGGTCCGTGGAGTTATATTCCATCGCGACCTCATTTTAAACAGCGACGCGGAATCTGGGGAAGCGAGGCGTCACCAGGATTAGGCGCATCACCCGGAAAATTGGAAATGATAGCGTCGATACTGGCGCTTTCATTCTCCATTTTGAGGGTGATGTAGTGCCTAAGCAGGTGAAGGTCACGTCGTACCATTGCGACGTTAGACCGTACATCCCTCCACCTATGCGCTGCTACAATTGCCAGAAATTCGGCCATGTTTCTGCCAGGTGCACTGCCAAGGCGGTGTGTAGAGAGTGTGGCAAGGGGACACATGACGGTATGGGGTGTACGCCTCCCCCGACGTGTCCTAACTGCCAAGGAAGTCACTCTCCGCGGTCGAAGCAGTGCCCTGAGTTCTGCAAGGAAGCAAAGATCCAAGAAATCAGAACATTGGATCGGCTTTCATATCACGACGCTCGAAAGATATACCGTGATATGACTGCACCCGAATTTCCGGTGGTATCTTTCGCGGCTAAGGTGACGCCACCTATCACCCCCTGCCACTTTCGTTCCCCGTGCTGTACCCTCGACGACGAACTACTCTGAGATCGTAAAGTCTCCCCTCGCTGTCTAAGCGAGACCTGTCAGCCCGAAGAAGGTCACACAACCTTCTTCGGCCATTGTGAAAAAGGCGCCGGTTATACAATCTAAACCGGCGCAATCGGAGAAGAAGTCATCTTCCTTTCCGAAACGGTCGGAGAAGAAGTCTTCCGCTGCCAACGAGGCAAAGAAGACTTCTGCGACCGGGGCTGGATCGTCATCCAGCCCACCTGATAAGACAAAGATAGTGGAGAAGAGGGAGACGGTGCGGCGCCGTCTCTCTCGACCTCCGGCTGATGGGATGGCTCCTTCATCTGCTGGGCCTTCCGCTCCCTCGACCATCAAGGGAGTGATGCCCGCAGAAGCCAAACCCATTAGAGTGGAGGAACTCCCCTATAGGAAAAATAAGTCAACGGCGGAGAAGAGAGGGGCGGTTCAGCGCCGTTTCTCTTCCTCTTCTGCATACAAGGCTGCTCAGCCATCTGCTGGCTATTCCGCTCCTACCATTACCAAAGGAGCGGTGCCAGTTGGAGCGGCCGCGTTTTGCAAGGACCTGACGTCTGTGGGGAAGGGACCACCTACTTCCCCGAATTGACGTCTGCGACGGTCTAGAAAGAAGCATGCTCAGGGCGTGTCGGGGACAAGCACCCAGTCTTCGGACAGGGAGAAAGTCCCCAGACACTGCTCTCGCTCTTCCCCAAGAGCGAGACTCGTGAGGTCCGACGACGACCGCGCGCAACCCAAGAGAGCGCCCGCTCCTTTTTCTTCGTCTTCGGAAGGAGATGTGGAGATTGAGGTGTGCTCTCCTGCCCCATCATCTCCAACTAGAGATGGGGAAGGGTGGCAAACGGTCAAGCATAAGTAGAAGACCCACTTCTACTTAAGTCCACACCATGGCACTATTACAATGGAACTGTAATAGCTATTCTGTTCATCTCGCTGAGTTACGATAATTAATATCTTCGTTTTCGGCAACCATTGTCTGTCTTCAGGAATCCAGGCTTCGTCCTGGACATGAGACAACAATGCGTCACTTCAAACTCTTCTCTAAAGACCGGGTGGACGGAGCTGTGGCCGCTGGTGGCGTCTGCACTCTCGTCCACTCTAGCCTTTTTAGTGAAGAGGTGCCGTTGCGTACTCAGCAAGAGGCAGTTGCAGTTCGTTCTTCGTTGCCAGTAATGGCAACAGTATGTAACGTGTACATCCCGCCTGATTCTCAGCCGGATTACGACCAGATGGTGGATCTAGTCTCTCAGCTCCCCCCTCCTTTTCTCCTTCTGGGAGATGTTAATGCCCACAACACCATCTGGGGCTCCGCTACCACTAGCGGTAAAGGGAGAGATTTTGAGAGGCTTATCAGGCGGCTGGACCTGTGTCTGTTGAACACAGGGGAACCTACGGACTTCTCTATTGCACACGGTACTTATTCAAGTATCGATATTACCCTGTGCAGTCGTGCGCTGGTTCCCCTGCTACAGTGGGGTGTACACGATGACCTTTGTAATAGTGACCATTTTCAAATTATCGTTACTCTTCCGAACCAGAGAGCCATCGAGTTACCAAGTCGATGGCTTCTCCGTCGGGCTTCTCCGTCGGGCTGATTGGCCAACTTTCACGGCACGTGCGGTGTTTGCCGAAGATACCCTTGAGAGTGTCGATGATCATACCATTCACATAACGAATGGTATTTTGGCTGCTGCTGAGGAAACAATACCTTCCTCATCCGGCAACTCACGCAGGAAGCTTGTCCCTTGGTGGACAGCCGAGATTGCAGCAGCCATTAAAGATCGTTGACGTGCTTTCAAATGCTATCGGAGGCAAAACACTATGGCCAACCTTATCACCTTCATAAGGATGCGTGCTAGAGCCTGATATCTGATTCGGGAGAGTAAGAAAACGACGTGGGAAAAGTATGTGTCGTCTATGACGGCGCATACTCCTTCATCTCAAGTGTGGACTAAGCTTCGTCGGATCTCCGGACTCCCGACATCACTGTCGATACCCGGAGTGTCCATCAATGAAGTCATCATCACGGACCATCTCGCCATTGCCAACAGCATTGGCTCGCACTTCTCCGATGTATCCTGCTCCGGGAGTTACGATCCTACATTTCTGACTCTGAAGCGGGAGGCAGAGACCCACCCCTTGTCCTCTGCCACTGCTGCTTCGGAGTCCTATAATGTACCATTCTCTGAATGGGAACTGCGCAGTGCGCTTGCATTGTGCAGGGATACGGCTCCTGGACCGGATAACATACATAATCAAATGTTAAAACATCTGTGCGAATCCAGTATTAAAAAACTGTTGATCCTCTTCAATCGTATATGGATTGAAGGGGAGTTTCCATCTCAATGGCGAGAGGGGATCGTGATACTGATTCCTAAGGCTGGAAAGGATCCCAAGTTTGTAAGCAGCTATAGGCCCATTTGTTTGAAAAATGGCCTATGTAAGCTGCTCGAAAAGATGGTGAACCGTCGACTGGTGTGGTTCTTGGAGGAGAAAGGTCTCCTGTCTGAGTACCAGTGTGGATTTCGCTCTCATAGGTCCACCACTGACCATCTGGTGCGACTTGAGAGCGCCATACAGGGGGCATTTTTCCGAAAGCAGCACCTAGTCACGGCCTTCTTTGACCTCGAGAAAGCCTACGACACCACATGGCGCTACGGGATCCTTTCCACCCTTCACAAGTGGGGGTTACAAGTGGTAACCTACCGACTTTCATTGCGAATTTCATGTCCGTCCGACTCTTCCGTGTAAGGGTCGGTAGGACATTATCGCAATGCTATACTCAGGAAAATGGAGTTCCTCAGGGTTCAGTGCTGAGTGTCACCTTGTTCGCGATTGCCATTAATGGCATTGCTGCCGCCGCCGGGTCCGCGGTAGTTCCATTGCTGTATGTAGACGATTTAGCTCTGCATTACAGCTCTGGAAGTATCGCAGTCGTGGAACGGCAATTGCAGCTAGCTATCAACCGGGTCGACAGGTGGGCTCACGACCGGGGTTTTCGTTTTTCAGCAGCGAAAACCTCCGTCGTCCATTTTTGTCGGCTACAGAGGCTACACTTACACCCTGAACTACATATCGGGGATGCTGCGTTGCCGTTGGTTGACACTTATCGCTTCCTGGGGCTCCATTTTGACAGCAAGTTAACGTGGCAGCACCATATACGGCAATTGAAAATGACATGTCTCAGGAAACTGAACATGCTCAGGTTTCTTAGTGGCACTACGTGGGGGGCTGACCGTGCGGTGCTGCTACGGTTCTACCAAGCCCACGTCCGGTCCCGGCTAGACTATGGTTCTGCGGCATACGCTTCAGCAAGGCCGGCAACCTTGAAAATGCTGGAGAGTATCCTCCATAGTGGCGTTAGGCTGGCTACTGGTGCCTTCCGGACCAGCCCGATACCCAGCCTACTCGCCGAATCGGGTGTTCCACCTTTAAATTATAGACGCCAACATAGGCTTTTAGCATATGCTGCCAGTGTGCGTCAAATGCCGCAACACCCGACCTATCAAGCTCTCTTCGGTACCCAAAGCCACCAGGGGTACGCCAACCAGCCTCGTGCCACTCGGCCGGTTGGTATTAGACTTGATAGCTCGTGTACTGAAATAGGAGTGGCTGTAGGTCCCTGTATGATCCGGACATCTAGCGAGTTGCCTCCGTGGCAAGTCCCGCGTCCGGAAATTCGGTTAGATCTTCACCAAGGTCCTAAGGTGAACACGGATGCGTCCGTTTACCGGATGCAGTTCCACAGCATAGTTCACCAATTTCCGGACGCTGGCATTCTATACACGGATGGTTCGAAGGTGGACGAGAAAGTGGGTTGTGCTTACGTTATTGATGGTGCAAATACCAAGATCTCTTTGCCTGAGGCCTGTAGTGTGTTTACTGCGGAGATCGTTGCCATCTATGAAGCTCTGCAGTTTGCACTACAGGATGCACGAATCCACTTTCTCGTGTGTACCGACTCTTTGAGTTCGTTGCAGTCAATTGCTACATGTTTCCCGCAACACCCCCTAGTGCAGCGAATCCACGACCTACTAGCCGGGCTGTGCCACGCTGACACTCGAATCACCTTTCTGTGGCTTCCAAGCCACATGGGAATTGCGGGAAATGAGTTAGCGGATCAAGCTGCAAAAGAGGCGGTATCACTACCACCTCGGCCAATGGAGGTACCCGCTAGAGATATTCGCTCTCAGTTACGCCTACAAGTTCTGGCTTTTTGGGAGAGTCAGTGGCTAGCTGACCCACTGCCCAGTAAACGGAGAGCGATCAAGGGAACTACTCGCGTGTGGCGGAGTTCTTTCCGGTCACGGAGAGAGTCCGTCATATTGTGTAGGCTAAGGATAGGTCATACAAGATCCACCCACTCGTACCTAATGAGAAGGGAAGACCCCCCACTTTGTACCTGTGGAGCCGTATTCACCGTGGCCCACATTTTTACCGAGTGTGTGGATCTTGCTGGCTTACGAAGAAACCTTGGTTTGCAGACGACACTCAAACTTATATTAGCCGATGACGCGGTGGCTGCTGATCGCGTTATCCGCTTTATAAGTGAGAGTGGGTTAGGGCCAGCAATCTAAATTTTCCAGTGAACATTGACTCAACGACTTGTTCTTTTTTGAATGATAATGTTTTTGTTTTTCCGTAATTTTTGTTTATTTTTATAATTTTTATTTTTATTTAATTTTTTGTTTTTGTTTTATTAATTTTTTGGTCTTTTTAAAATGTAGATGTCCACCTCAAAATTTTAAATTCAATTCAAAATTTGTATTCTTTAATCTGTGTTAAGAGGGGCAGATGACCTCGTAGTTCCGCCCCTTAAAACAACAATAACTAACATTTAACTAATTGGTCCTTGTCTCATCTTGCCTGATACCCTCATTTTTCGAGGGGTCATCCTTCTTTTCCTTTTCATGATATCTTCTGCCTTCTGCTCAAGGCTCTTAGGAAGCAGGGTGTGTGTAGCCCCACCACTTCTGCTGCACCCTGGATAGTGCTACACCCTCAAGGGCCCCCGAGTGGGTTGCGGGTTAGAATACACCCACGGTATGCTCTGCTTGTCGTAGGAGGCGACTAATAGGGCCGACAAGACCGACTGACATTGATTTGGAAGACCCCCTGGGGTTGGGGAGGGCAGAATTCATACGCGCTGTGGAGACCCGCACTGTAGAGGTCCGCGCCGAGGTGGTCTTTTCAAATGTAGGTGTCCATCTCTAAATTTTAAATTCAATTCCAAATTTGTATTCTTTAATCAGTGTTAAGAGGGGCTGATGACCTCGAAGTTCCATCCCTTAAAACAAACAAATAATTTAAATCAGTCACAATTTTTTATTCTAAATCATTTTATAGACCAACTTTTATTATCTTTTGGTTGGTTGGTTGGTTCCTCAGTTTAGGGGCTGCCACAACGCGATCATGTAGCCCCGGTGTTAATTGTGATGGCTGTATTAGTGTGTGTATCTGTTTTTTAAATCAAGTAAGGACTGCAACTTTGAATGTTTCAAATAGTTCCTACTTTTGCCACCAAACGCCACCGTCAACGACTCCTAGGCCTAGTTCAGAACTTAGCTACTAGATGCCACCACAGTCGGCTCTTGGCAACGAACGTAGAAGCCTAAGAGCGTTGTTTACATTCCTAACCTATACAATTTAGCTTCACACAGGTGTAATTAGTGGAAGGTTCTTTAACATGCCTCAAATCTATGACATGGGACCGCCGGCTTTACTTCCCCTCCGAAGGAAGGCATACTGAGGGATTTTTAACGCTCTAAAAATCATACGGCTTCTTTGTGGTTAGTGTGATGCTTTAAGATGGAACATGCAGCTGAAGGTATGATCTTTGTAACGTTTTTCAGTTATTAATGGGCGTAATTGTTACGTAATTTTAGCTACATTTGCATTATATAATATTTAACTATTATTTTTAAAATTATATTTTCACATAGATTTTTAGTATGTCGCGTCACTCTGCGTCACTTTCTACTTAATGTTCAAATGTAGATAAAATCTTGTAGTTTACGCCTGTTATAAGATTTTTTTTTCTTCTTTTTGCAACTTAGTTATTTTACGCTCTAGGAGATGCCGCACAATCAGTTCTCTCACGATTACAACGGTTTGAAGCACTGGGTTCGACGATTGTCAAAAGTGGAACTTTGTTCTTTGTTAAAAGTAAATTAGGGGTAGAAAATTGTTCTGAAGAGATAGCTGAATGCTCTATCCAACTCCTAGTCATAGACAATTTCTTGCATGTGTAGACGTTGCTTAAAAAAGGTCTTAACTGATGTTTATTATGAAGTAAACACATTATATATGTTGCTTTCACTCTAAAATCAAGATTAAAACGTAAAAATAATTTTGTCCCCTAGATTTTGGTTTTGACCCACTGTGCTCTGGCCTTCCATTATAAGTTGCAACAGGTCCAATTTATCATCTCAAAAGATGTGGTTTTAATATGCCGATTTTCTGCATTTGACAGTAGCTTCCATCCCCCTCAACCTGGGCTGTTTCGGTGGTGTAGTTGCTAGCATACTGAGCTTATAGGCCCGTGGGTTCAAACCCGGCCGTAGTCGTCGGATTTTTAACAGCGTTAAAATCCCTCAGTATGCCTTCCTTCGGAGGGGAAGTAAAGCCGGCGGTCCCATGTCATAGATTTATGGCATGTCAAAGAACCTTCCACTAATTACACCTGTTGTACCCATCTGGCATTATATATGGAACATGTACTCGTAACCCAACAGTCAGCGTTCTTTCGGGGCATGTGACATTCTCCCACTGTACGAATACATATTTAGGATCTGACAACTACAATGTAACTACTCTACAGTAAGAACAAACATCTTCCTATAATAACAAGATTTAATTCTGAAACATGGCATGGAAATAACACAAAATATAAAAATCCTACATTACAATTTCTTCCCAACAATGCAAATATTAGGTTTGGAACACATAGATGATATTTCAAAGGGTCACAAGTCCTACACTTACTCATCTGTGCTCCGCAGCTTAGATCAAACTTTGACCTCCTCAGGCATGCTGCAACACTGTCTCTTGTGAGTTCCTGAGCCTAAGTGTGGTGTCTCAACACCCTACTTCACTGTCACTAAATGTCTTTCACATTTTAAAAATATAGCATTCACTGTCACTCGACGAATGTTCATATTCCATGCACATCACTACAACAACGATAATAATAATAATAATAATAATAAACAAAGATTACATAAGACTGTACACAATAATTCACATCTTATATTTTAATGAACTCTACATGGTTCAAACTGCTTGTCCGTATCACTTACGGTACAGCTACTTTATCACACAACAATGCATTTTTCATTTCATTATTTACTTTACTTATTTGATATTTTAATTGTTTATTTCATTTGTGCAACCTTTTATTCATTTATTTTGTGTAACTTTGTGTAACATCTTCGTCCCTATCCTTACCTTGTGACGCGGACTCTAGTACTTCCATTCATATAATTAAACAATGCTAGTTAATTACTTGATCGCTGCGCCATATGTCGTCGCTTCTTGGTCAATTATAAATTCGTTTACTGTTAATATTGCATCAATCCATCCATTTATGCTACCCGTATGAAGAATTAATTACCATATTAAATTGGGTTTGCATGTCTCAAGTGTTGAATTATGCTCATCCAAGTTACATGTTACAACATTAACTTGGGTAATTCTCGTGCGATTTTAACAATTCAAAATTGGAATCCAGGTCCCCTGAAGGCCTACAATTCATTTATGCACTCAAAACAATCAATTTCTCAATATTTTATAATATCAGCATTTTCAGTTAAATGTCCAGTACCTATTGTACTCAAGGGTCGGATCCCCCCAGGCTCCCTGCTGTGTTACAGTAGAGAGTGTGGGGTCCGCCTACAAGCAAAATGGCCGACTGGGTTCGGTCATTACCTCTCCCATCTCCCCTCTTCAGCTGTTTCAACTCTTCAATGTTTACAAGTTTTCACTTTCATGGGAAAGGGATAGTTTGGTCATCAGCACGGTCTGAATATTTAAATATTTCATCCTATCACGTAGGGTATGATTACTTGGCTCAATAAGGCACACAAATATTTATAGCAAAGGAATGATCAGCTGATAGTAACAATGTCTTGAGGAACTAATAAGGCTTAATAATACGTGCGAGAATGGTCTTACCCAATTGCCATCTCCACGTGCGAAGTAGTATGAAGGGGTCCACTGACCCTTATAATATCAATTGTCACGCCTCCACGGCGGATCATTGATAGCTGCTAATTAAGGTAACATTGTTAATCCTTAAATTGCGCTCGTGACGCGGTTATGGCCGACCAGAGACCATCTGTCTCCATCCGCTTGTCAACAATACTTGTGTACGCCATCGGCTGTACGTCGATTATCTCTTCGAAGAATAGCACATATTGCCCTGACATTGTACTAACGATTTTTTCCTTGCATTTATCAAAGTAAAAATCTTGGTTTTACCTCTAATACGCTCGCATATAGCGGCACAAAAAAAGGTCTGTTAAAATATTCAGATCGATGACCTTTTAGTTTCCCTCCATTTCGCTGTTCACGATTTTACTGGCATTCATTACAGGCACTTTTAACTGACTTTATCTTTACAACACATACTGAATGACTCATAATATTCGTTACATTTAGGCATGTCTAATAACATCCTGACATTTATTTTTACACTCTTTGTTTATACATTTTACCTTCAGATTCTCGGGATTGATGCAATTTAACTACTTATATAAACATGCTTACTAATATTTTCTCTTGCGACTTTGACCAATATATGAAGTTATCCATTAACTTTACCATTAAATTAGTTGTACTTTTACGCAACTCTGGCGTAAGCAAATTCATTCTTACAAGCAACTCTTTATAGCAATTACGAGGAATGATTAAGTTAACTCGTATGAAACATTAAATCAAGTTCCCTATTACACATTATCACGATCGACATATGGCGAGCCCAATTTATACATTATTACATTGGAATTGTACTCACGTACTTCTACTCCGGCGGTCGTATCCAACAATACAGCGCATAATCCACCATCGTTGTTTCTTAGCAACTACACATGGTGGTTATAACATACATTTCTTGCTGCTTCAATTCACTGATTTCCTTTTCGATGTTACACATTATAACTTGCACACTCTCATGCATCTTTACACAACACTTCATTATAAAACCTATTATAATAAATAATAATAATAAATAGCCTTACAAATCCCATAAGGGCTATGGCCTCCTGCTTTGCAGGGAATTGCTCAGTTTTAACTCATCAGGTGAGCAAGTCCTGAGGAGCATTCGGGGTTATTCTTTCTGATTGGGCCTTCTATATAGATGTGCAGCTGATTAAAGATTAAGTAAATTATATTACGCTGGCATAACATTCGCTACAACAGTCTTCATTTCTGAGTCTGGCGATATCAAGGCCTCAAATATCCATTAGTATTACGGAAATCATAATAGCCATCAACCAATATCTGGGAGCTTCCCATTGCCACTAAGCACAAAGCTTACCCTGTCTAAGCACTTGAACAATGACAGGAACTGCCAAGTCTTCACTCTTCAGTAAAATCTACGTATATTGAACCGTTTCAAATAGGTCTTTTTAAAATGTAATACAAAACCTTACCGGTGGAGTTTTAACACCTAGTTTGGATGCAGATACCTATACACGTTCTTTAACATCCCACAAATCATTCACTATGTTGTGCACATATGGTCCCAGAACGAATTAACAAGTGTTTCGCAAGATAGTCGAACCTTTTGAATTCCTTGTAACAGGTGATGCAGTAAGGTTATTTTCCCTAGTGAACACGATGATGTTTCCTCAAATTAGAGCGCGAGACAATGCGGTCTCATCCCTGAGTGAACGACAAAATGTTCCATTAGCTCTGTCCGCCGTGCAAATGACTTCTCACATGTGCTACAAGTGTATTACTTCACTCCAGTATGAACAACAGTGTGCTTCTTGAGGTCACCGCTCTGTGAGAAGCCTTTATTGCACACCAGAGATATATACCGCTTTGCTGCATGTCCACTGAAAGGTTTCTTTCCAGTTGATGCATTGTTTTATTGGTCACTGCATGCGAGTCTCCCTAGGTCTTTCCACTCCTGCCTCATCTTCGCTGTTCTTGTCCATTGTTTTCCTCCCCATTTTACGAACCAGTCTGCCCATCTGATTCTTTGTCTCCCAACGTTTCGTCTTCCTGTTCTTGGGTCCCACATCGTCATTTTGTACGTCCATCGGTTAGGATCTAATTTCGCTACATGTCCACCCCATCTCCATTTGAGCTGGTCTGCTGATGTCATAGCGTCTTTCATGCCGGTTCTCCTTCTTAAATCTTCGTTCCGTATTCTATCTCTCAATGAGACATGAAGTATCTTCCTTTCCATTTTCCGTTGACATCTCTGGATCATTTGTCTTTGTTTCGATGTTAATGCCCAAGTTTGGCAACCATATAGTAACACCGGTATAACGCATTTTTCTAGAACTTCAGCCTTTAAAGTGAGTTTTTGGGTCTTGTCAGCCAGTATAAACTTTAGGGACCAAAAGCTCTTCCATGCCTGTCCTATTCTTCGTTTGACCTCTTTCTCTGAACGACTTGAAAATGACATGTTCTGACCGAGATATACATATTCTTCAACATATTCCAGTGTTTCTCCGTTCACATTAATTGGGGCTTCTAACGCATTGGTCATCAGCTTCGTTTTCTTCTGGTTCATTGTAAGGCCCACTGACTTGTTTTGTCTAATTCTTTTATCATTTGTTCCAGCTCTTTCGCTGATTCAGCCACCAAAACAATGTCGTCTGCGAACCGTAAATGGGTTAGTCTTGTCCCATCAATTCTGATGCCATATTTTTCTTCCCAGTCTAGTTTTCTAAACTGATTTTCCAGCAAACAGGTGAATAATTTTGGTGAGAGGGGGTCTCCCCGTTTTACTCCCCTTTCTATCATGATGTTACATCCTTCTCTTTCTGTCTTTATTCTGGCTTGGTTACCGTCGTAGAGTTTGCCTAGGAGTCTAACGAATTTGTTTGGGATGCCTTGTTTTTCCAGTGCTTCTAAGACGCTTTCCTGTTCTACGGAGTCAAATGCTTTGTTGTAATCCACAAATGCTATATACACCTCTAGATTAAATTCCTGAACTTTCTCCATGAGTTGATTTATTGTTTGTAAGTGGTCTGATGTACTGAAACTCTTTCTGAATCCTGCTTGCTCTATCGGTTGCTGTTCGTCCAGTGCCTTTGTCATTCTATTGGTTAGGATCTTCATAAATAGCTTGTAGAGGTTTACAATTAGGTTGATCGGTCTGTAGTTGTTTATGTCGTCCTTGGCTCCCTTTTTGTGTAGAAGTATGATAATGCTTTGTTTCCACTGCATTGGTATGTCTTCTGATGTGAGTATGGTATTAAATAATGTTGTGATGACTGGGATTAGGTCTTCTTCACCCCATTTTAGAAATTCATTGTAAATTCCATCTTCACCTGGGCATTTTTCGGTTTTCGTTTGTCGAATGGCTGCTCTTACTTCACTGGGTAGTATTGGAGGTGTTTCTTCCTCTAGGTTTTCTTCTGATGTATTCTGGTCCTGATGCAAGTTGGATCTTTGAGAGTTACTTGAGTATAGTGTTCTATAGAACTCTGTCGCTTGCGTCATTATCTCTTCTCTTGAGGCTTGTCTTTTTTCGTTGTTGTCTTTTACTCCCAGTATCCAATGTTTGCCTGGAGTTAATTCTTTTCTAATCTTCATTATTGATTTTGTGGTATCCATGATTTCTTTGACCACTTTAGCGTTGTGTTCTCTGATGTCTCTTCAGATTTCCCTTTTTGATTGTTTATTGACTTCCGCATATTCCAGCTTTTTGTGTTCGTTTTCTATGGCTTGTGATTTTAGGCGTTCTCTTTCTTCGATCAAACATTTGGTGCTATCCTTAAGTTTTATTCTATTTTTCATACTGTTTCCAGGTGTTGGCGATTGTTTGGCTGCGCGGGATATGCAATTTACGAGCTCTGTATAGTGTTGTTGGACTTTTTGCTCCGTTTGTTGGTTGAAGTCTCGTAGGTTTTGTTGTAGTGCTCCACCCTGTCTATGCATCCTGGATGTGTAGTTTTGTTGTTGAAGTAGTGTCTCCTTTCCTTCTTTATTCTCACTTTCAATCGTACCATTCTGTGGTCTGTGTCAAACTTCAGACCATTTATCACTTGTATGTTTTTCACCTCTGTTAGTCTATTGGTTAGGATGAAGTCTATTTCGTTTTTGATTTTCCCATTCGGAAACCTATTACACAACACTAAAACACATAAATTTTATATAACACACGTTTTGTACACTGGTGCCTTGCTGGCTTCAATTCTGCGTAATTACGGAAGTACAGGCTGCGCTTTCTCCCGACATCTCCTTCCTCCCAGTGATAGTCTCTGATATAGCGCCTATCTCCTGATGATACCTCCTATAGTTCCCAGCATCTCCTACTTCAATGAATAGTGTATCTGTTCTGGTGTGCGTGATCTTTTTTCCAGATCGCCTACCATCAATATAGTGTCTGTGGCTTGAACTTAATCACAATGCCTGTGATGCTCTTTCCTTCCCATGACTATCGTGAATTGACTATAGTGTATAATCACGATACTAACAAGATCCAATTTACAAGACCTCTATACTGTTCTACACATTAGATAAGTGTAATTACATTGTTCAATTTACATTCGCGTCACTTGTTGCGCGGCTTGTATAATAATAATAAGCTTTACTTAGCTTCACTTTAAATTACTTGACATTTTCATTCGCGGGTTTGTTTCCAATACTGGCGTGGCTTTGTTCACAAATTCTGTGCGGGAGAGTAGCAACCTCCCCGTGTGAGTTCTCCAAGTTGACTGCTTCTTCCCAGCTTCACTGCTCTCTTTAAAGTATTTCTTCGAAAACATAGTTTCTTCAGATTTCTGGAGCGTCTTCTTCTGTGATAATGCCTTTTCCGGCTTGGAAATGCATTCGTCTTGATCGCGCTTGCATGAAGGTCGCAGATCTTACCTTGTGCAAGCGATTCGATCGCCCAATTAATTTATATTAATTATTTTCTCCAATGGCTTGGGGACGCTTAACTTAGGGGATTCCCCAGTAGAATTCCGCTAATAGCCTTTCTTCCGCAGTTCGGGGTTCACAGTCCCTACTATGTTTTATATGCTCAGATTTGCATATTTCTTGGGTCTACAATTATCCTCTCAGGATTTCATTCACCTGGGTGTTCATCTCGAATCTCTCGGATGCATATTTTCCACGTAATCAATTTATTTCTCTCGGTGAAGTTCCCCTTCCAACTTCTTTCCTTGTGTTCCGGTGATTCGTTTGGTGATTTATAACTGTCCTGTTCCCCTAGTGACGCTCACAAGTAGTCCGCTGCAGACAGTCTGCTCCACCCCCTCGTTCAGACTATTATGTCAACTGTCATCTTGCCTCGAAATCTCGGTTCTTGGCTACTATCCTGCATGTTACAGTAGTAATCATGCTTTCTTGATGTACAAAATTGCTTATAATTCCTTATGGACAACAGGAATCAAGCCGATATTACCTCTGCAGTCTTACTTTATGTGGGTCTTGGGTTCCATGCATTTATTTCTCCTCAGAGACCTCCGGTTCGATACCCTATAAAATCATTGGTATGATTTTTCCGTCATAGAGTATCCGGTTCGATGCCAGTCAGCACCAGTACCGTAGGGTACACTGTGTCAAGCTAAATTATATAGGTTAAGTTTGAACAACGCTCTTTGGTTCCTACGTTCGTCGCCAGGAGCTGACTGCGGTGGCGACTAGTAGCCAAGTTCTGAACTATTAGTCGTTGAGGGTGGCGTTTGGCGGCAAAAGTAGGAACTACTTGAAATATTCAATGTCTGCACTCCTAACTTGAATTTAAAAAATTACAGTCGGTCTGAAAGACTAGGCGTTATATCATTTCAAATGATGCAAGCTACAAATGCTACACATGTTAGAGAGGCTCAAGAGGGCTTCGAGCTAGCCCAGGACTCTTTCAACGGACTCCTTTACCGATTACCTTAGGCTTCCCGCGTGGGCACCTCTTTAAGGGTCACCCTGTATTTGAGTCTGACATCTTTTACAACTCTTTAAGAGTCACCCATTATTTGAATCTGATATCTTGCAAACCTCTTTAAGGGTCACCCTGTATTTGAATTGAATCTAACATACTGTACACCTCGTTAAGTGTCACCCTGTAATTTGCTCTGACGTCCTGCACACCTCTTTAGGAGGCACCCTGTATTCTTATCTGGCATCTTGTATATCTCTTTAGAAGTCACCCTGTATTCTTGTGTGACATCTTGTACACCTCTTAGGAGTCACCCTTTATTCTTCTCCGCCATGTTGTACACCTCTTTAAGAGTCACCTTGTAATCTTATCTGGCATCTTGTATATCTCTTTAAGGGTCACCCTGTATTCTTATCTGGCATCTTGTACTGTATTTTGCTCTGACAACCTGCACACCTCTTTAGGAGGCACCCTGTATTCTTATGACATCTTGTATATCTCTTTAGAAATCACCCTGTATTCTTGTGTGACATTTTGTACACCTCTTTAGGAGTCACCCTGTATTCTTGTCTGACATCTTGTGCACCTCTTTAGGAGTCACCCTGTATTCTTGTCTGACATCTTGTGCACTTCTTTAGGAGTCACCCTGTATTCTTCTCTGCCATCTTGTACACCTCTTTAAGAGTCACCCTGTATTCTTATCTGGCGTCTTTTATATCTCTAGGAGTCTCCTTGTATTCTTATCTGGCGTCTTGTATATCTCTAGGAGTCTCCTTGTATTCTTATCTGGCGTCTTGTATATCTCTTTAAGAGTCACCCTGTATTCTTATCTGGCGTCTTGTATATCTCTTTAAGAGTCACCCTGTATTCTTATCTGCCATCTTCTACACCTCTTTAGGAGTCACCCTGTATTCTTATCTGGCATCTTGTACACCTCGTTAAGAGTCACCTTGTATTCTTATCTGGCGTCTTGTATATTTCTTTAGGAGTCACCCTGTATTCTTATCTGGCATCTTGTATATTTCTTTAGGAGGCACCCTGTATTCTTATCTGGCATCTTGTATATCTCTTTAGAAGTCACCCTGTATTCTTGTGTGACATCTTCTACACCTCTTTAGGAGTCACCCTGTATTCTTCTCTGCCATCTTCTACACCTCTTTAAGAGTCACCCTGTATTCTTATCTGGCATCTTGTACACCTCGTTAAGAGTCACCTTGTATTCTTATCTGGCGTCTTGTATATTTCTTTAGGAGGCACCCTGTATTCTTATCTGGCATCTTGTATATCTCTTTAGGAGGCACCCTGTATTCTTATCTGGCGTCTTGTATATTTCTTTAGGAGGCACCCTGTATTCTTATCTGGCATCTTGTATATCTCTTTAGAAGTCACCCTGTATTCTTGTGTGACATCTTCTACACCTCTTTAAGAGTCACCCTGTATTCTTATCTGGCGTCTTGTATATCTCTTTAAGAGTCACCCTGTATTCTTATCTGGCGTCTTGTATATTTCTTTAGGAGTCACCTTGTATTCTTATCTGGCGTCTTGTATATCTCTTTAAGAGTCACCCTGTATTCTTATCTGGCGTCTTGTATATTTCTTTAGGAGTCACCTTGTATTCTTATCTGGCGTCTTGTATATTTCTGTAGGAGTCACCCTGTATTCTTCTCTGCCATCTTCTACACCTCTTTAGGAGTCACCCTGTATTCTTCTCTGCCATCTTCTACACCTCTTTAAGAGTCACCCTTTATTCTTCTCCGCCATGTTGTACACCTCTTTAAGAGTCACCTTGTAATCTTATCTGGCATCTTGTATATCTCTTTAAGGGTCACCCTGTATTCTTATCTGGCATCTTGTACTGTATTTTGCTCTGACAACCTGCACACCTCTTTAGGAGTCACCCTGTATTCTTATCTGGCATCTTGTAGACCTCTTTAGGAGTCACCCTGTATTCTTCTCTGCCATCTTCTACACCTCTTTAGGAGTCACCCTGTATTCTTATCTGGCATCTTGTACACCTCTTTAGGAGTCACCCTGTTTTCTTTTCGCTTCGCTCAAAGCCCCAGGTCGCTCGACGCCCCAGGACTCTTTCAACAGACTCCATTTACCATTAACTTAGGCTTCCCGCGCGGCTGCATGACGTCACTTCCATCTCCGTAACGCAACCGTCTCCGTAACACATAACTTTTGACTCAAGCATAACGACGAAGTCGACAAGATCATTTGAAATGATAAAACAGATAACACACACTAATACAGTCATCACAATTAACACCGGTTATCAGACAGATTCTACACACACCCAAAGTACACGGGGCTACATGACCACGTTGTCGCAGCCCCTAAACTGAGGAACCAACCAACCAACCAACCAACCCCCATCAACCTTACAGAGAATCAACCACCTGTTTAGTGATATTGTCCACATTCAATGATATAGTGCATGTTGCCTTATGCAACGTTGCAATTTGTCCCCATTCACTAAAAACAAAGTTATTTACATGAAAGTAATCCCAAAAATAAGGTCTCCTGTTTGTTTTATAAACTCACAGAACAGTAACTTAGTATAATATAGGTTGAACATTTCAGTCGATGTGCCCAGCTCCCCGCTGTCCCCGCCATGCCTTCAGGAAGCGAAGAGGGCTGCTGCTGCTAGCGTGATTGTTGTTTGGTCGCAGGTGTAAAGTAGAACGTCCAGATTTCGAGACCAAAAAGTTATCCATTTCGTGTGCAAAGCGAATAAATAAAGAAATAATTGTTGCCACATGAGGTCTTCCGTCACCATCGTAGCTATGGATAACATATTGGTTCGACACTTTCTGCGTTCAAAACCTGAACAACTGCACACACTTGACACTTGGCGGTAGTTCCGTTCCTAACAGCCCCAGCAAGGCATACGCATGCGGAAATCACTCATCGCAGCAGTGTGGCCAACTGCTGCACGAACAGTGTTTCCTACTTATTAGAGGACCTTATATTTTGGATTACATTCGTAGTATAAAATCTTACCCCTGGGTTACATCATTTAAAGTCACCATGTTTGTGGATACTGGAACTGCAAGTTGGCAGCGGTTGCTGTGATGTCATTACATTATTCGTTGAAGTGATGGAAGCCTAGTTCTGTTAAAGAAAGCTTTTAAGTTGGTTGGTTGGTTCCTTAGTTTAGGGGCTGCGTAGGCCCGAGTAATTTAGGTGTGTGTAGAATCTGTCTGATAATTGTGATGACTGTATTAGTGTGTGTTATCTGTAATTCAGGTAAGGACTGCAGACGATAATTTCAAATAGTTTCTACTTTCGCTACGAAATGCTACCGTCAATGACACCTAGCTGTGAACTTCGCTACTAGTGGATGCCATCGCAACCAGCCCCTGATGACGAACGTTGGAACTTAAGAGCATGAATCAAACCTAACCTACAAATTTTGGCTTCACACAAGTTTAGTTTGTGGAAGGTTCTTTTTCATGCCATAAATGTATGTAGTTAGTTTTAGTTGTAAGTATGTAGTTAGTTTGTTTATTAGATATATGTCATTGTTCTATTAGATTGTGGTGTGTGAGTGTGTCTGGTGACAAACTGTTTTAGTGGTAGTATTTGTTGTTGGTGGAACTTTAGTATTTTTTTCGTTAGTAGAATTTCGGTATTCAATTGTTAGTAGAAGGTTAGTATTTTTGTTAGTAGAATTGCTCTTTACTTATTCTGAAAGGGAGTAGCAGCCTTTCAGAATAAATCAATTCTTTACTTGTCTTATAGACGGTTAAGATATTGATAATATAAGCCAACTAATGGCTACACTGCGTTCTGCTGCATGGCTGAAAGCAACGGGAAACTACAACCGTTATGCTATTCCGGAGAATATGCACCTCTTTATACATAATAACAACAAAAAAAAGCATTTGAAATGTGGTGTTACAGGAGAATGATGAAGATCAGATGGGTAGATAGGGTTACGAACGAAGAGGTATTAAGACGAGTGGGAGAGGAGAGATGTTTCTGACGACTGCTATTGAAGAGAAGAGATAGGTTAGTAGGACACATACTAAGACACCCAGGCATAGCAAGTTTAGTTACGGAAGGAAGGGTCGAGGACAAGAACTGTAGGGGTAGACCAAGGTTAGAATATGTCAAACAGATTGCCTCGGATGTAGGGTGTGGTAGCTATGTAGAGATGAAACGATTAGCTCAGGACAGGGAGGCATGGACTGCTGCATCAAACCAGTCAAATGACTGAAGACTCAAGCTACAAACAAAAAATGTATGACATGGGCTCGCCAGCTTTACTTCCCAACTACGATGTTTATGTATTACACTTATGCGCATGTACCTTATCTAAGTCTAAGTGGGCAGGATCTGATGATGATCGCTTGACGATCGAAACTTGTCATTCAATTAAGTTCTCCCCTCCCCATTTTGGTACATAAAAACGTGTTGTTTTTGATAAATATCTTATGTAATATTTCCTCCAGGTTATGGTGTTTTCCCGTCCTATGTAACTGGGCATGGACTGGAAAGCTTTCTATAATATCCCCGTCGTCGTGTTTCAGAGATGGCGGAGCGACACAACACCAAGGTGATCTTGGCTCTGGCGCGGGATCTGGTCCTGCAGCTTCAGACCCTCATAGAGAACAAATAATCAAGAGACAAAGTGGAAAGTTATATTTTTGTGAGACAGAGAGAATATATATGTTACTGTTGAATATATAAAGTACGGGTTCAGTGCCAATCTTATGTGACTGTGTTGACGTGACGCAGTGGCATATATTTAGTCGTAAGGAACATCGAGGTCATCAGGTACCGTTGGGGTCAGAAGAGAACCAGCTTCAATGTTTATCATCACTTTCCGTTTTCCAGCCTGGGTCGGGTTGGAAGCACTTTGTCTGTCCACCGTCCTTCCTCAACCACTCAACTCGAGGTCTTCCTCGTCATCCGTCTCTCCATCACTTGTTCCGGCATTCATCCTTTTCTCAATCTGTTCTGTTCACTCTATCTCTCCTAGTCTTCTGTACCATACTCCTCAGGAATTTCATTTCAGCTGGCTGTATTCGACTTTTACCTCTCCCAAATTAAACTCGGAAGCTGATGATAGAAAACATTCCCACTCTTGTTGATCTCCAAATCCAATCTTGCATTTTCCATCAATTCCCTTGAAGTGCTCTACTACTCCCAGATCTATTTTAACAATCCATTTTCCTTCTTTCTTTCCTCTTGTCATTACGATTGTCTGACTTTTCTCTACACTGATTTTCATTTCCCAAAATCCAGCTGTTATTGGACCACATTCTCATTCTCTCCCCTAATAGGATTATGTTCACTCTTGTACCTGTGCATATCATCCATCTCTTGTTCAATCTGAAACCTGCTTGAGATTCAATAATATCATAAATTAATTGTAATTGTCCAATGTAATTGACCGACTGTCTCTCTGGCCCCAACTTTGCTGCGTGTGGTGTGTAGACTAAACCTCACTTCCCAATTAATGATAATAGTTACTGGAATTTCTATTGATATAAATGTAATTGTAGCCAAGAAGGGGAGAGGCTTGTCCCACTGTTTCCCCAGTCCCTCCAAGCAAATAGCGGGGTAGTACCAACGGTTACAGAGGGGAGGCGTGCTGGATACCAACCTATCCGAGGAGCTCGTCATAGGCTACTATCCTGATATTTGCCTGGAATTGAAAATGGGGAACGCCCAGAAAATCATTTCAAGTTTGGTTAATTAACTGTCATTTGAGACAGTTTTGCCTTTCAGTGTCCCCTATTGGCAGTTAGCATTGTGGCCTCCATCCTCTGCTTGTCTTACCCTCTACCTCTCTGGTTGGTGCTCAGTTTACAGTATACGACACTGTTTTTGGCCGGTGAGCCTGGTTGCGCAGTCTTACAGAGGACAGTTGATACACGAGTTGTCTATTCTGTGTCATTGTGCTATGCCGATGACCGTTATCATAGTGCAGATCGTGGCCAAACTCGTGAAGTTGTGAATAATGTGCATTTATTTATGTACAGTGAAGGAGCGTTGGGTGAGGTCTTAATTCCCCTGGAGAAAGATCAGGATATAGTGGTAGCTGCAACAAAATGTGCCAAAGAGGACTGTTAGAAGGATTACTGAAGAAGGAGGAACAGGGCTGCAACACCAGGGTTATTCAGCAAACTATTAATCATTGTTATATTCAGGAAAAGTTTGTGCCCAAACTGCTCTTGAAACTTAGAGACAGCATTCAGTTTATAAAGTTCAAGACGTATGCGGTGCAAGTGGAAAATACCAAGCATTAACAGTGGCAGTTTGTAATAACTATTATACTTCTTGTGTCCACTGTACTACACAAATTACTTTGTTGGAGGTGCTAATTCCAGTTCACGGACAAGTTTCGGACTTGCAAGCAGTCCATCATCAGCCTAGTCACACGTGTTAAGATATACGAGGCACGTCCAGAAAGTAAGTTCCGTTTGGTAATAAAATTAAATTGTGTACAGATACAGAAAAATTATTTTTTGCACAACATTCTACACCTCTTAAACTACTTTTCCACATAACTGCCGAACTTTTGCAGGCATTTGTCATAGCGTGGCACAAGTTTTTGGATACCTTATTCATAGAAGTTTGCCGCCGACCCGTAAACGAGAGTGAAGGCTCCCCTGTAAGATATCCTATCGTTTGGCCAACACTGTTAGGCAAATTGCGTGCTTACCAGGAGAACTGCGTATGATTAGGAGTTCTCCTGACCACATACGCAATTTGCCTAACAGTGGTGGCCAAACAGTAGGATATCTTACAGGGGAATCTTCACTCTCGTTAATGGGTCGGCGGCGAACTTCTATGAAGAAGGTATCCAAAAACTTGTGCCACGCTATGACAAATGCCTGCAAAAGTTCGGCAGTTATGTGGAAAAGTAGTTTAAGAGGTGTAGAATGTTGTGCAATAAATAATTTTTCTGTATCTGAAGACAATTTAATTTTATTACCAAACGGAACTTACTTTCTGGACGTGCTTCGTAGAAATGAGGATGAAATTACACTGATTGGTGAATGAATAAAAGTTCCTTTAAAAGACTGGTAAAAGTTTAAAAATGCGTCGCTCTAGACGTCCGGTGCAGCTGAATTTGACGATGGGAAATTGTTGTGAGTGTGAGGAGGTCCGCGCTGATCGTCTTCTGCAGTTTGTAATTGCGATGCGCTTGTAAGTGCAGCCATCTCACTGGGTAATTCTGTATCGTGCTTTAATTTACAACAAGTACATCAGTGTAATACAGTGATTGTCAACTTAATACTCTGTATTTCAAAAGAAAGAACGTGAAGGAAATGGCGGGAGCTTGGAACAGCTGAGCTGTGTTGCCAAGTTGTTATGGTTGATGTAGAACAGCTGATTCAAACATACACAGGGCTACACTTCGGACATTATTTCGGTGCTATTATGCGCAATATAATGCAAATGACGATCCTGAGAAAATGCCGAGAACATTCAAATGGAGAAATGCGGTACATAAACAAATAAATAACAAACCGAAGCTATGTTACTTTTATCACCGTTATTCAATAAATAGGAGAACGAGGCCAAACAGCTATACAAATATAGACTACCGGTAATACAAAACACAAAGTAATCTGATGAATATATCAACACTCACCATGCAACGATCCTTCAAGATGAAACAACATTCTGGGTGGAGGTCGTTCACAGTTTACAGCAGTTGAACACAGAAACAACATCATGATAACACCAAGCTCACTCACTCACTCACTGTATCACGACTCAGTACGGTCAATACCAAATAACTTTTGTCATTCCATAAACGTAATGTTAAGGTAAATAAGTACAGTGCGTCAGGGAATGTTCTCCGCAGTGCCTAGGCGCTGCTACGTTAGGTGAGACCCGGAGTTAAGTTGGCAGCGCGGTGTCAGACCTTTCGCTCACTCGCCGAGCTTGTCTTCTCCAAGGTCGACAGGATATCAGAACACACGTGTGAGCTGTGCTCTGTAGCGTCATTATTGCAGTGTTTTACATTGTGGATTTGTATGCTATTGAAAGACAAACGGTAATTTGAACACTACGGTATGACAGGAAACAGTAACTTGTGCTGTACTCGTAAGTTAGTATCGAGTGCCGCGACTGGTAACAAAAATATTAAAACTCGATGCTAAAAGTAAACGAAACGATGACAATGAAACTAACTCAGACACAGACAGCGGCTAACAAGCGACTGAATCGTGAGCAATGCGCTGGCAACGTGTGCTGCTTATTGTCAAAATCCAGCCAATAGGAGCCCGTGGCGGCCATTTTACTATCGTTCCCGCCAAATATGCCAGGTTCTTTGGAAATAAGGAGTATAACAGCTAACTGCTTCAAGAATGCGGCCTATCGTATTTCAACAATATTACAACGTCGCGCACGAACCTACCTTCTCTTAGTATGGAAGATGCCTGCAATATGAACCCCTTGGTGATGCACTGATGGCACGTCAGTCCCAATGGCTGATTACTCCGGCCTATCTTGCGGAATAAGAGGTTCATTTTGAGGGTTTTATTAAGCAGGTGAACCTAATTACCGTACACTTGTGTATGGTGGCATTGTTTTATTTTTAGCTGTGATCAAAATGATAGACTGAAGATAAGCTGGCGAGGCTGCAGATGACCAGTGCAGTTCTCAACACGGCTGTGATAGTCATAGTTCCTTGTAGATGGAGTTTGTGTTTGCTACCATAGTGAGAAAAGCTGTTATGCTTACAAACTATTAATTTGGCTTTTGTAGCTCACACATATTATTTTTGAAAATGGGAAATCAATATATTACACCAGTATCCACTTTACAATACAAAAATGTTTTCATATGATGTCCTTATACTCTGTGATGAAGGCTCACAAAGCCGAAACGTGTATCACAGAGTGTAAGGACATCATATAAAACATTTTGTATTGTAAAGTGGATATTGGTGTAATATATCATAATCAATACGGGAAAATCTAGAATAATGACAAAAGTCATAGATATTCATGGGAAATCAAATCTCGGAATATGGGCATTATTTGAGTCGTCCTGTCATAGGCCTGCCACACGTGAATAGACGCTGCCCGTAACCCCTTGGATGCCAAAACTACAGGATGAAATTCATGTCTTGGTGTTGATATTTACATAACAATGGACGACGGTCAGTGGACCTGCTCTAACGGATCATTGGAAGTGTTTGTCTTTCTAAAATGGTGGATCCATCATAATGAATACTTGATCTTTTTTCAAATTTTAACTCAAATGATCTGTGTTTTGTTAAGGGACTAATTCACCGAATTAGTGTTAACCATTATGAATTTAACTATTTATTTCACTACACAACTATACAACAGACATATTCAAACATAGTACAACGAACAACAACTGCCACAGTCTTTTGTCAAAAAGTCCAAACACCACAAGATGGCCCTCCAGCCAGCGGCCGCCATTTGGGGTCCAAAAACGACTTAGACTCTTTTAATCAGTTCCATAACATCCTCCCACCTTTTTATCATACTATGATTAAAACCACTGTACTTCAAATATTACAGATCAAGGAAAATTTACAAATTGAGGCGGGATGGAATTCGTATCTTCCTCACACACCTTGTCGAACTCAAATGTGGAACACCAGGGGGCGAGACAGGTACATCAGGGCTCGATACAGGTGCACCAGGGCTTGATACAGGAACACCAGAGCTCGAGACAGGAACACCAGGGATCGAGACAGGAACACCAGAGCTCGAAACAGGAACACCAGGGTCTTTATCCAAGTCTTCTTCACACTGCCACTCAGTAAACGGAGTTGCTTCTAGAGGATAGATGTTCTGCACAGGCCGCTTCAACTCTCCAGTTGTAGTCTTCACCTTGACCACTCTGACGACATTGTCCTTTCCGGGATGTACTGAAACCACCCTTCCTAAAGGCCAGTCCATTCTACGTGCACTGTCACTTCCAAGGATCACTACTTCTCCCACCTTCAATTCTCGAGGTGAATTTGCTTTGCCTTTTCCCGGTTTAAGTTGCCCTAGGTACTCTAGTCTGAATCTTTTTCGCAATTCTGCACTCAAATGCTGCATGTGCCTGAACCTTTTTCCAGGGTTTATCTGATCAATGTGATCAATATCGGGTACTCCCACCCTCAGAATGTCCTGAAGAAACATTGCAGGTGTCAACGCTACCAAATCATCACTATCTTCAGACAAATAAGTCAAAGGCCGAGAATTGATGACTGCCTCTGCATCCAACAGAACCGTTAATAGTTCCTCATAGTCTAAGGAGGAACGACCTAGTACTCGTCGCAACAACTTCTTCAGCATTTGAACAATACGCTCCCAAAACCCACCCCACCATGCAGCAGTGGGAGGATTGAATTTCCAAACAATTCTCATGCACGTAGCCTCAACATTTATTTTGGTCCAGTCAACTTCACTGAAAGCATTTTCTGCTCCCACAAAATTTGTCCCATTATCACTGTAAATGATGTTTGGTCTCCCTCTTCGAGCGACGAATCTCCTCAATGCTTGCAGAAACCCTGGAGTAGATAGTGTCCTAACGAGTTCAAAATGCACTGCTCTGAAGACCGCACACGTGAATAGCACCACCCAGACCTTTTCACCTCCTCGGAGGTATAACGGGCCAGCCAGATCAATTCCTACAATTTCAAAGACAGAAGCGTCTCTAATCCGATCCTCTGGCAAAGGTGCAACTTCGATGGTAATTCCCTTTGCTTGGTGTCTTCTGCACCTGACACAGCTCGAAATCACCTTTCTTATTGTCCTTCTACCATTAACAATCCAAAACCGTTCTCGCAAAGTGGAGAGAAGAACTTGTACTCCAGCGTGAGACATTTCTAGATGTTTCTCCATGATCATCATGTGAACTAGCTGGTGTTTAGCTGGTAGCAGAATTGGAGTGAGGAATAATTCATCGTCCGGTCTCCTTATTAACCTTGTTTTTACTCGAAGTAATCCTCTTTCATCTTCAAACACGTTCAGATTTTTGAAGGACTGCTCCTTTTCGGCGAGCATCTCTTGCGTAACGATCTTCAACAGTCTCCTTTCAGCTACTTGCAATTCTTCGACTTGGAGTTCCTTTGAAATACGTTTTTTGCCTTCTTTTGCTGTGTTGTGGATGAATCGTAGAATCCAGGCCGTCATCCTGACAACTTTTGAGTACTTGGAAAAGTATTTCAGATACCACTTTCCTTCTGGTTCCACAGAAACTAGTACAGTTGAAATTCCTTTCCTTTTCTCTTCATTTACCCTTTCTTCATCAGGCAAGGCATTGTCGAGAGGCCATTCCGAACTAGGAGATCTCAACCAATGAGGGCCCTCCCACCATTTCGACGTCAAGAGTTTGGAAGCAGAACAACCCCTAGAAGGTAGGTCAGCCGGGTTATTCACTCCACGTACATGATTCCAGCTATCAGGGTTAGACAACTGTTTAATTTCCTTCACTCGATTTGCTACAAAAGTTCCCCAGACTTCCTTCCTCTTGATCCAGCAGAGAGCTGTTGTAGAGTCTGTCCAATAATATGTTGAAAGCTCTGCTAATTCTAAACTTGCCTTTATGGAAAATGCAAGGCGAGCTCCAATTGAACAAGCTAGGAGTTCCAACCGCGAAATAGTCATTTTTTTCAGCGGGGCTACACGAGACTTGGCTTGAAGAAGCGTTATATTTGTGTCCTTTCCATCTTCTGAACGAAGAAACACAACCGCAGCATATGCTACTGCACTTGCGTCGCAGAACGTATGAAGGCTCCAAGATTCCTGTGTCTTGCAGCGTGCCATTTGTCTGGGAATTTTAATATCAGGCAATACCTCAAGTTCTTGATGCCAAATTTCAAACTTCTTCCTCAAGTCATCCTCCATTTCTTCATCCCAGCTCATTTTCTTCCGCCAACTTTCCTGCAACAGCAACTTCGGTACTAGAGAGACAGGACATGTGAATCCTATAGGATCAAAGATTCTCTGAGCAGCCGCCAATACATTTCTTCTAGTGATCTTGTCGTCAATCTTCGACATGTCAATTTTCTCACAAGAAAGAACATCTTCTGTCTTGTTCCATCGAAGTCCTAATACCGAGGTTACCTCAGGAACTGACGAGTCACTCTCGGGAGAATTTAGACTTGTGTACTCCCAGTTACGAAGATCAAAATGTGCTCTGGCCAGCAATGTGGTAGATTCTTCTATAAACGTACTCAATTCTTTCTCATTATCCAAAGAGGTGATACAATTGTCTACATAGAAGGAATTTCTCAGTCTTTTTGCTGTCTCTTGGTAGTCTACGCTCTCTTTCAATTGAAGGTCAAGAACTGCTTCCAGCAGAAATGGGCTGCAATTCAGTCCAAATACGACTCGGCAATGTCGAAAAACCTTCAATTCACTATCCTTTGAATCCTTCCACCACAAGAAGCGCAAGAAATCACGGTCACTTTCCTGAACAGATATCTGCAGGAACGCCTTCTTAATATCGGAAATCACTCCTATCCTATTTTTTCGAAACATCAATAGAAGCGTGGGGATTTGTTGTAGCAAATTAGGACCCTTTTCGAGACACTCATTTAAAGAAGGAGTATCCTTCGATTTGCTGGATCCATCGAACACGGGTCTCACAGTGGTGGTAGAGTTTTCTTTGAAGATTCCCCGGTGTGGTAAATAATAACACAGGTCTTCCTTTTCTCCTTCTGGAACCTCTTCAATTATGCCCTCATTCATCCATTCCTGAAACACATTTCCATATTCCTCAAACTTTCCTTCTTTGGTCAGTCTAGTCGAAACTGAAATCAATCTCTTCTTCGCTATCTCCTTGTTGTTCCGTAAGTACTGTCGGCTCTCCAACCAAGGTAACGCAACTTCATATCGGCTATCCGCATTAACCTTTACAGTCTCTTGGAAGTAACGACGTGCAGCTTCTTCCATCTCTTCTCTCGACTTGTTTTCCGTGGGGTCAGATATGCCTATAGTCTCCAAGTTCCAAAGGTCGGTTATAGAAGCAGATTGAATGAACAGGGTAGTTGAATACAAAGCCAGGGAACTACCCTCTTCGTCTTTCAATTTACCAGTCACGGTCCAGCCAAGCGTTGTCCTCACAGCAACCAATCCTGATTCAAGCTTATGGGTTTCATTCAGCAAGAGACTCCTCGCAACATCAGCTCCTAGCAGGACTTCCACGTCGGATGGATTTGTTCCCACATCAGACAGCCATATCCTTTTTGCTTTCATTTCCTTCATCCAAGGTCCGAACTTCAACCTTGGAATCTTCCCACAGATTACCTTCTGGTCAATCAATTGCAACGTGGTATTAAAGGAACCATCACGACTGCTTACGTTCACATCATACAGGTGATGATCTTCTTCACGGGTCTCAGCGCCCCCAAACAACTTGTGGATCATCATCTCGGTCTTCAAAGGTTTATATCCCATTTCCTCAGCAGTCTTCCGTAAAATGTAGGATCTTTGTGATCCACTGTCTATTAGTGCTCGGACCATCTTCTCCTTTCCTTTATGTGTCAGTTTGATGCACAGCGTTTGTAGAAACACCTCCTTTGTGGCACTCTGAATGTTCATGGAGATATTGCTCTGCCTTTCCCTATCATCCTGTATTTTAGATTCAGGTTTCTCCTCTACCTTCTTTGTATTCAGTTTATGACACATGATCACAACGTGAGGACTAGTGCACAGTGGGCAACGAAGATGTGCCTTGCAATTTTTCACTCTGTGTCCTACCTTAAGACAAGCAAAACAACAGTTTTCTTTGGCCAGCTTGTTGCGCCTTTCCTCCAAACTCATTTGTTGAGCAAGGTGGCATTCCTTGCTCTCGTGGAATTTGCTACAAAACACACACTTTCTCTTCTTGCCTTCAAACTTGGCCGAAAACAAAGAATTCGCCGTTGGTAAATGTGTGTCGACATTTTTTCCTCTCACTCTCTCTTGTCTTTTCGTATCGGACAGACCAAAACCTGCCCGAGCAAAGGTTATCCTCTCTTCTCCCTCCACTTCACGTTTGAGGAAATTTAGAAGAGCCTCTAGCCTATCTTTCTGTTCACCAATCAACTCATCATTCGCTGATTGATTTCTGAGCCATGTCCTTAAAACATCTTCAGGTAAGCATGATTCCACGAGAGGGAACAACATGGACCCATACTTATCCCTTGTCACACCTATAGATTCTAGAGCTCTTAACTTGCTCTCTAATGTGTCATACAGTAGGCCTACAGCTATTCCTGATTTGTCATTGTTGTGCGACACATTCTGAATGACTAACCCAATCAGCTCCCTAACGTAGTACTCCGTCAGGAGATCTTCACGACCGAACCGATTCTTCATGCACTCTATAACCTTTGGATAGTTTTCAGCGGTAGCCGGGAAACTGTTCAGAAGTTCTCTGGCACGACTGTCAGGTTTGGTGCACTGAATCAGATATTGAAATTTATCTTCTGATTCTATGTCACTATCTTCATGGATTCTCTTAAACATGCTCCAGAATCCTAACCAATCTTTAACGTCCCCTCCAAACTTGGCTAGTTCCAACCTAGGAAGTTTCAAGTTTCTTTTAGCTGCAGCTGAAGCTTCAGAAATGTGTTCTCTAACCACACCAACATTCTCATTAGAGCAAATATTCATCTTTAACCTTACTTCATCTAAATTATCTCTATAAGTCTCAACTGCCCCGTACTCACGGCTGTAGACATCATCCTCTTCTTCTAATGCTAGTTCCAGTATTTTTTCATCCAAAGGAGCAAGTTCAGCACTTAACCTCTCCAATTTCATCAGCATCTTCTGTGCCGATTCCAGGTCAACTATTTCGCTGGTTAAATGACGCATTACCTCATTATACGTCTTTGTGTAGGACGCTCGAATTGGCTTACGTTGTTTCACAAGCTTTTCCATTGTCGTGTAGGCTAGGCTATACCAAGATTTTCACACACAAAGAAATCTTACGTATCTTGCCGTAACTTCTCGTAATTTACGTATTAAATCACGTCGGGGTCACCATATGTTTTGTTAAGGGACTAATTCACCGAATTAGTGTTAACCATTATGAATTTAACTATTTATTTCACTACACAACTATACAACAGACATATTCAAACATAGTACAACGAACAAAGCCCGATTCGCATGCGCCATAGCCGTTCGTTATTCCTCGTCTTGCGCATGACGTCACTGTAGGAGCAGGCAGCGCGACACACAATTTGTTTATGCTTGTATTCAGGTGATCACCGCATGGGTATTCGAGTTTTAATAAGTGTTACATAAGTGTTAGAAATGCCAGGGTGTGCGGTGACAGGGTGTTTGTCATACAGTAGAAAGACAAAAGGTACAGATATAGTATATCATTCATTTCCTAAAGAGCCACAGCTACAAAAGTCTGGGTACTGAAGTGCAGAAGGAAAGATCCTTTTAATGTTAAGACTTCTGCCGTGTGTTCGCGGCATTTTACGGGGGAAAATTACATTCGGGACTTGAAGGCTGAATTATTGAATTTACCTCCAAAAAAGACGCTAAAAGAATATGCAGTACCAACAGTGAACCTACCTGGGAGCAATGACAATGGTAATAGCTTACCGGGGACAAGTTATGAAAGTGTAGGCCTACCACTATTAACAGACCATGCGTCAGATGCACAGTCTTCGGGAGGACATGCAGATGTAAGTAGAACTGAGAGGCTGTATTCCAGGAAAGTTCGGAAGAGAGCAATGGAGTCTCCTGCTAATGTGTCGCCGAAGAAAAGGAAGTTTGATCAATCTACCTCCACTGAGGAGGTACAGGAAGTACCTGGCGAAGTACAGGAGCTATTGAAACAAATAAAAGTTCTGGAAGAGAAGAACAAAAGATAGGTCCAGATGTGCTCCAAACTTCAAACAAGAAACAAGCACCTTAACGAAGAACTGAAGACCAAGAGCCGAAAACTGAGACGAAGTTCCAACCTGCGAGTTAAACGTGTGGAAATTGAAGTGCATAATATTCTTGGGAAACTATTTTCAAACAACCAGATTAAGTGTTTGATAAAAAATAATAAGCAGACTAAATGGAACAGGGAAGACGTCTGCAAAGCTGTAGCACTACGTGCAGTTTCCAGAAAGTGTTACATTTATTTAAGAAATAAAGGATTTCCATTGCCCGGAATATCAACTTTGAAGAGATGGGTGAATCGTTCCTTCCGTTGTCGAGCTGGAATTCTGAACGATGTGCTTCAACTGATGAAAGCGCAAGCAGAGCGATTCACCAGCTTGGAGCGTGTGTGTGTTTTGTCATTTGATGAAATGAACGTTGACAGTAGGATATGTTACGATCAAGATGAAGATCGCATTATTGGACCTCACAGTAATGTACAAGTAGTCATGGTTCGAGGACTATTTGCTACGTGGAAACAGCCAATATTTTATGATTTTGATGTGCAAATGACAGCAGTTTTGCTGAAAGAAATTACAGCCTCTCTAGAAGATGTCGGGTACAGCGTAGTAGCCGTTATTTCTGATCTTGGAGCTAAAAACCGTACTGTGTGGAATGAACTTAATGTTACACACACCAACACATGTTTCCCCAATCCACGAGCCCCAGAGAAAAGAATATGGGTATTTGCAGATGTCCCACATCTTTATAAATTAATGAGAAACCATTTCATTGATGATGGACTGACTCTTCCGGGTAACATTAAGGTAACGAAGGGAACCATTGAAAAGTTGCTGACTAGATAGTGGTGAAATGAAGATTTGCCCTAAGCTCTCACTCCATCATCTAAATGTTCAAGGAAGGGAGCGCCAGCGAGTATATTTGGCAACGCAGTTGTTTTCAAACCACACTGCCGCAGCTATCCGCTACCTTATGCCAAACGAGGAGCATATTGCCGCATTCATACAGCTGTTAAATGACTGCTATGATATTCTTAATGCAAGAATAACCAGTGATGACAATAAACTCGCGTGTGGTTATGGGAAGGACCTTGAAGCCCAAGAAAAGCTTTTGAGGAGGTTATATGCGTGTTGCAAAGAAATGAAAGTAGGGAAAACAAAACATTTGCTTCCGTTCCAGAAAGGATTCATGACCACAATTCGGTCATTATTTGGACTATTTAGTGATCTTCAATCAATGAATGTGAAGTACATTTTGACAGCACGACTCAACCAAGATTGCCTGGAAAATATATTCTCTCAGATAAGAGGACTTGGACATTTCTACGACTATCCATTGCCAACAGACGTAAAATTTCGGTTGCGCTTGATTCTACTTAGCGCTAATTCGGCTGATATTCCCTTGTCCAACAAAGCTATGGTGTCACCAGAGGTTGATGGCGAGTTACTAACATCTAAACTCTTAGAGTTTCTGCCAGATATGTCTGAAGCACTAAGTATGATTGACGGTGAAACAGAGATCCGAGACATTACTCTGGAAAACAGCACAACAAATGATCGGGATCCGCAACCGGTAACGATGGGACCTGATTGTTCTGTTGAAGGATTCCGCTACATCGCTGGCTATATCGCCTACAGAGGACGTGAGCATGATCGATCAATGGGATGCCCGACAGGGCAAATACTTCCTGTCTCTTCTGATACAGCACCTGAAGGATGGATCGAAGTTTTGTCACGAGGTGGTCTACTCGTTCCATCAAGTGAATGGCTAAATAAAATTAAACAGATTGAGTTAATTTTTACGGACATTCATGGAAAAGGTGCTCTCTCACGGCACCCTAATATTGTGGGAAAACTATGTAAAATAATAAGCAAGAATTTTCCGGATGTGCCTACAGAGGTTGTAAAAATATACGCCAGAACTAGAATATTTCTGCGTATGCGGCATTTGAACGCTAGGGCGAAAGAAGCAACAAAGTCGCGGTTGCGGAGCAACGAAAGGCACGCAAATGGCTTGCATCGTCAAGGGTTAACACCGCCCAAGGCCCTAAACCCCAGTCTCGAAAATAAAGGTAAGCGTGTGTGTTAAATGACTATTATTTTGTGAGTAATTTGTTGTACATCTGCTGTAGAGTGAACGATAATTCTAAAATGAGAGTTGCAATTTGAATTGTTTATCCATAAGTGTTTTGATAATTTCTGTGTTTATAAAATATCCGTGGTATAGTTCAGAGCCCGAGTTCTGATTTGTTTGCATCCATGCACTGTTATGAAACACTGGTGGGTGTTTGAGCATCACTCATCAATAATCATAATCGAAATGTAATGGTTTTCAGTCGGTCAACACGATTGTACCCAATTGCAGTGGGTGGTTCCCTATTCCTGAAAAAAAATTCATGTAAATTAATGTAAATTTCATTTTTTTTTTCAGAATTAGGGAACCACCCACTGCAATTGGGTACAATCGTGTTGACCGACTGAAAAACATTACATTTCGATTACTTAGGCAACACTGAAAATTCATTTCCAACACGATGATAGAGAATCATATACTGGTATCGATTATTTCAATGTTATGTTTGTTGTTGGCGTTAATTCATTTGAGGTGCTTGGGGCATCGTGGTCATCAGCCCCGTGTAGTTGGGTGTGTGTTGAACTTTTCTGATAACCTGTATTTCTGTGATGACCAGTAGTGTATGTAACTGTATTAGGAACAGGGATGAGGTAGGTTCCCCGGGACTTTAAGTAAGGTACTATCCAGGCATTACGCTGGAGGGAGTGTGGGAAAACGCGGGGAAAAACAACACTCAGGATAGCTGCTGTCTGCGCTGTAATTCGAACCTACAATCTCCGGACTAGATGCACGGCTTCGCCATGGGACAATTGTTATGTTACCACCGTTTATTTAACAGAAGCCGTTACTACGTCTTGGCCCATGCTTATTGCCCGTGTGCGATATACCATGAGCAATGCTAAGCTAGTTAAAACTATTGTTTTATTTCTTTTACGTCTTTCTGTATTGCTTGTATGACGGCGCGAAGCAAGCGCGGAGCTAGCTTGCTCCTGTGGTGACGTCACTTCGTCAACCAATGGTAGCTCGTAACGCGTCGGGCCCAACCTTTAGTATATTGAGAAACCTTGCGAACAACAACTGCCACAGTCTTTTGTCACAAAGTCCAAACACCACAAGATGGCCCTCCAGCCAGCGGCCGCCATTTAGGGTCCAAAAACGACTTAGACTCTTTTAATCAGTTCCATAACAATCTGTATTCCTGCTACCACATAAAATTAACTTGAGAAACTAAATAAAAAAGGAGATGTGCAGTCACTGACGCAATAAGAACAGTGACTAAGGCCTCTCGTCCATTGGGAGCGGAAAGCTGCGATCTGCGAAGCAACGAATTCGGGCGAACATCGTTCGTACGAAATCGTGCGAATTCCTATCGTCCGTCCATTGTCTCAGTATTCCTCCGGATTCATAGACGTGATGGCTCTCCGGAACGGTTTTCCAGGTGATTCTGATGAAGAATTTTTCGCTTTGGAGTTATCACCTATGATTCGACGTATCACGAACAGGCGATATCGACGAAGACGGGAAATGTGGATGAATCCCATTTACGCCAAAAAGAAAGGAGTTCGGTGAATTTTCTCACTTGTAGCATGCTCTTCAAGCCGACGAGGACCACCACTTTTCCTATTTTCCGATGTCCTCTCCTGAACAAGCAAAATTAGCATTTCACAATCAATTTTTCACTGCGCTATTCGCTCTCGTTCGCAACTAAAATCCCAACAGAACGGGATCGGTTCGCACTTCGCAGCTGTTCGGACAAAAACTGACGAACGATACGGGCTCTGTGGATGCGGTCCCCCACCAAGCCACGTCTTTGGATCGTTCGTGCGTTTTCGTGTGACTTCGGTCGAATTCGATTTCGCACCTTTCCGCTCCCAATGGACGAGAGGCCTAATGGAGGTTTTATGATCACGGAAGAGAAGTTTCTCCATGTTCCCGACCATACCCAACATTGTGATACGGTAGCTGTGTAGATGAAGCATGTGCAGACACTCACAACAGGACTGGAAACGGTGAGGGACAATACACTTGAGTGCCCATGAAACATTCTGTATATTGAATTAAAGAACATATTTTGACCCGTCAATGGAGTCTTCTTCAGCTTTTATCTAAGAAAATCTATTCTAATTAAAACTTAGAGTAAATATAATATCCTTATCTTCTACAGTTTTCAGCTCCTGGCTGGGTCTGCTTGGAACATAAGCCCACCACCTTTCACTCCTCACTCCGTCCCACTCCCTAGTGCAGCGAATCCACGACCTACTAGCCGGGCTGTGCCACGCTGACACTCGAATCACCTTTCTGTGGCTTCCAAGCCACATGGGAATTGCGGGAAATGAGTTAGCTGATCAAGCTGCAAGAGGCGGTATCACTACCACCTCGACCAATGGAGGTACCCGCTAGAGATATTCGCTCTCAGTTACGCCTGCAAGTTCTGGCTTTTTGGGAGAGTCAGTGGCTAGCTGACCCACTGCCCAGTAAACTGAGAGCGATCAAGGGAACTACTCGAGTGTAGCGGAGCTCTTTCCGGTCACGGAGAAAGCCCGTCAATTTGTGTAGGCTAAGGATAGGTTATACAAGATCCACCCACTCGTATCTGATGAGAAGGGAAGACCCCCCACTTTGTACCTGTGGAGACGTTTTCACCGTAGCCCACATTTTAACCGAGTGTGTGGATCTTGCTGACTTACGAAGAAACCTTGGTTTGCAGATGACACTCAAACTTATATTAGCCGATGACGCGGTGGCTGCTGATCGCGTTATCCGCTTTATAAGTGAGAGTGGGTTAGGGCCAGCAATCTAAATTTTCCAGTATAAATTGAATCAACGACTTGTTCGGTTTTGAATGATATTTTTTTTGTTTTTCCGTAATTTTTGTTTATTTTTAAAAATTTTATTTTTATTTAATTTTTTGTTTTATTAATGTTTGGTCTTTTTGAATGTAGTTGTCCACTTCAAAATTTTAAATTCAATTCCAAATTTGTATTCTTTAATCTGTGTTAACAGGGGCAGATGGCCTCGTAGTTCCACCCCTTTAAACAACAATAATTAATTAACTCCTCTCCTTCCTTCACACCCACAATCCACCTGTCTCTTGGTCTCTCGCCCTCCATTTCCATCTCGTGCATCCCCCTTGGTATCCTGCCCTCCTGCATTCTCCTAACATGTCCGCACCAACTCATTCTTGACTTCTCTCTGATCTCTTGTAAGGGATTCTCTTCCACAATCTCTCTCACTCCCTCATTTCTTACTCTGTCCCTTCTTGTTATTCGTAATCTGCTTCTCTGAAATTTCATTTCGCAAGCCTGGATCCTGGTAACCTGTCTTTTCTTCATAACCCACGTTTCTGATGCGTAGGTGAGTCATCATCAGCAAAGCCTTGTCGTTGCAGTCATTTCTTACGGTCTTGAGCAGTCCTCTTCATATTGGCATACGAGTCACATTCCATTTCCTTGACAATGTTCTTGAGATACGATTGTCTTGGTCGTCCCCTTGGTTTCTTCCAAAAAAAAAATCCTTCAAAAATTACTTGAAAGAGAATGTCATGTCTGAGTATGTGTCCCATGTATTTTGATTTCCTTTTCTTGATGGTATTCAACAGGCATCGATTCTCCTGAATTTGGTTCAGAACAAGCTCATTTGTCTTTCTTTCCATCTGGCTTGTTCGGGTCAATTGTCTCCAAAACCACATTTCAGCTGCCTCAAGTTTTGATTCTTCTCTTTTCCCAAGTGTCCATAGATTAACACACTCCAAACAAAGGTCTTGAGATATGACTTCCACATCTTCGAGTTGAGGAGTTCATTGAGCAGCAAATTCTTTTTATTTTGAAAGGCTTTCTTCGCCAACACTATTCTTTTCTTAATTTCTGAAATGCATCTGTTGTCATAATTAATCACACTTCACAAATAGCAAAATTCCGTTACTTGTTCAATGGCATTATAATTTAACATTATACAGAGAGTTTGTTTTATATGCGACGGGGACCCTAGCTTGCCCGCTCGCCCGCGTTGCGCGTCTGTCTCCCGACAGGCACTTTGCCATTATGCGGCGTTCGCGCGGCACGAGTCATGAGTATAGGAATTTGTACTTCAATGTGATCCTTGACCAATTTTTTGACGAACTGACTTACGGAGAGCGATTGTCAACTTATTTTCAACAAGATTCTGCCACTGCTCACACTGCCGAAGCATCCATGACAGAATTGCGTCGCATTTTCGGTACGAGGATTATAAGTCGGAACGTGTGGCCCCCGCGAAGCCCAGACTCATCACCATGTGACTTTTCTCTGTGGGGGACACTTAAAAATAGAGTTTATGCGAGAAACCCTCACACTATAAATGAGCTTAAAGGCTAAATTACAGCTGAAATACAGTCAATCGGTGCTGAGGATCTTCAGAAAGTAAATGACAATTTCATTCAGAGGTGCCAGCGATGTGTAGCAGTGATTGGCGAACATTTTCAGCACCAGCTGTGAACTAGGTAAGTACAAATTCCTATACTCAATGACTCAGTCCCGGGCGAGTGCCGCATAAGGGCAAAGTGCCTGGCGGGAGACGGACGCGCAACGCGGGCGAGCGGGCAAGCGAGGTACCCCGTCGCATATAAAACAAACTCTCTGTATTAGCTAAAATTGGGACATAATACATTCGTAAAAATAATATTCATTAATTTCATTACAGTTTATTATTATTACTCTAAGTTATAATTAGAATAGATTTTGTCTTAGATAAAAGCCGAAAATGACTCCATCGAAGGGTCGATATATGTACTTTAATTCAATATACAGTATGTTTCATGGATTGTGCTGATAGGCGTATTGAGGAATCTACAAATCGATACGGAAAATATGTTTTATTATCTGTGACAGTTTGTTAGGTCATGCAGTGATTGTTGTTTCAAGGGGCCTTGTGACATTGTTTAAAAATACAAATTTTGATTAGTTAACATTGATGGGATTCGCATCCAAACTAATCAAATTGGTGCAAATGACTCTTACTGGCACACAATGTCCTGTTAAAGTTGAAGGTAAACCAGTCTAACGACAGGGAGACGTACTGTTCACGCTGTTGTTAGGAGAGCGGATATTAGCAGCCCAGGAGGACGCTGATGATGTTGGTTTGCTTTCATGAAGACTTTTATTACATCGAACCACCTTCTTCTTGGTCTTGGAGGTGGTTCGATGTAATAAACTAATACATCGGGAGGAAGGACTCCTTCAAAGACCAAAGTATTTTTGGACCGACAAGTGGAACAATAAACTGAGTCAACTCCCTCGCAGACAGTTTTGTGCACTATCACACATAATGCAAAACAGTGGCTACATTCCGAGTCTGGCCATGACATTACCCATGATACTTCATGGATCTTTCTAGTTACAATGATCTGCCAACATATGGCAGGGAATCGCTAGAAATCTTCACGGTGGAACGTAGGGAACCGCAGAAATACACACGTGCAAACTTTGAGAACGTAAATAATCATTCTTACTGCCAGAAATGGATGGCAGTTCCACAGCATAGTTCACCAATTTCCGGACGCTGGTATTCTCTACACGGATGGTTCGAAGGGGTGTTTCGTGTGTCAGCGCGGCACAACCCGGCTAGTAGGCTGTGGATTCGCTGCACTAGGCGGTGTTGCGGGAAACATGTAGCAATTGACTGCAACGAACTCAAAGAGTAGGTACACACGAGAAAATGGATTTGTGCATCTTGTAGTGCAAACTGCAGAGCTTCATAGATGGCAACGAATTCCGCAGTAAACACACTACAGGCCTTAGGCAAAGCACAAACCCACCATCTCTGCAGAAAAGATTACTTTCCGAAGAAGACACTGAACTGTCAAGATGTGCAAGAGTTCTGGATTATGAGAATTGTCCAGCAAACTCAAGAGAAAATATTCTGTATGGAGAAGCAGAAATAGGCACACTGGCAAGAAGATTCCAACTGAATGAAAGAGAAGCTATTCGAGCCTTCAGAGATCATCTGAAATTCAGAGAAGAAATGCCCAGGGGACTTTATAAGAACGCAGGCTCAAGTAGAAGAACCCTTATGGGGATAAAATTGTCAAATCAAGGATGAAATTGTAACCTCCATCCACTTTCTCTCCATCCTCATAACGTGTCCAAACAATTTTATCCTTGATTTGACAATTTTATCCCCATAAGGGTTCTTCTACTTGAGCCTGCATTCTTATAATTTCTTTCCTTAATTTATATATTTGAGTCTTTCTTACCATACTGCGGCGAAACTTCATTTCCGTAGCTTGAAGATGGTTTTCTTCTCTCCTCCGTATTGCACATGTTTCAAGGCCATAGGTAGTTATTGCGATGAAATTTCTCACTTGATTGTAGAAAACTGTGATCCTTTTTGCGACTTCCAGATGAATTGCGGGACTTTTAAAGTTCCATATTGACGATTAATATATTTGGTATAACGTTTAAAAATTATACAAGAAATATTTCCGCCTAGTCAATACTTTAATATGCGGGGCTTTTTTTTTCTTCTGGCGGAACGCACGTGAAAGGCTTACCAGAACCTCTTCATGGATACAAATCTCTCAAAAATATTTAGACTTTAAATGTGACTTTTTTTTCAGGTTGAGGAATTTTAAAAATATTATTTTTACTGTTCCCGCGCTAAATAACCTTAATTGAAAAGGAAATATCGCATATCGCCTTATTTTTTCTAGAATCGAAATCAATCGAAAACATTCTTCCGGTTTGCGGGCAGCATGGATATACGGTATTCGTTCTTGTTCTTTCTTTGCTCACTTTGTAGCTGTTTTGCATATTGGTCCCAGTTCTAGTTACGTTTCATCTGGTTTGCCCTCAATATAGAGTACTGTTGTTCGTTGATGTAGATGATTGCCTGTGTTTGTTGCATTCTCAGGCGTAGTTCGTACTACTTCTTTTACGCAGCAATAGACATAACCTAAATCTGTCGACCACGAGGCAAGAATGAAAAGAATTTCAGAATATGTTTCTGTGTCTATCACCAAACGCAAAAATTGTCCAAGCAGTTCGTCAGTCAATCAAGCTGGAGTATCATCAAACTCAAGTGTGGAACTTGAAGCAACAGATGTGTCGACGCGTTCCATAACGGTCTGTAAAGTTCAAAGTAAATTTCAAAGTCTTTGGCCTAGTTGTTGGACTGTAGAACAAAAGAACGATTTTGTAAAGAAAAACAATCGGTTGTATTTCCATGACGGCAAGTTAGGTTGCTCAGTGTGCAAAAAAGTTGGAAGTTTAGGTGTTGATAAGAGTGTAGGTATGCGACTATCAAAAGAGTGGATAAACTGTAAAATTGTGTCTTATGGAGAAAATCGTAAACATAAGCTAACATCTCTCAGGAAAATGATTATTGACCACAAAGAAAGTGCTGGACATAAAAGTGCTAATAAAATAACTGAAGAAGGGAAAAAAAGAAAAACTTGAGACAGTATGTCTAAAGTCATTGGAGAAAGAAAAGGAAATTACTTGTAAAGTATTTCGTACTGCTTAAATGTGGCAAAAAAAAGAACCAGTCTTTCCACAATTTTTTAACTGAAATTGATTTACAAGAATTGAACGGGATTGATATGGGGAGAATTGTGCATTCAAGTACAGTAATGCCTCTAAAAGTATAGTAAACCACATAGGCAGTGAAATGAGGACAAGATCGATAAAAAATGTGAAAAATGAAAATCCACAGCCTGCTTCCAGTCTCCGACCGGGTCAGGAATGGAATGAATGAAGCCCCCAACTAGCGGCGAGGATATGAACTGTGCCGGCTGCCGAGGCCTGACGCACTCCTCTGGGGCAATGATTAAATGAATGACAGATGAAATGAAATGATAGTGGAGAGTGTTGCTGGAATGAAATGTTGACAGGAAAAACCGGAGTACCCGGAGAAAAACCTGTCTGCCTCTGTTTTGTCCAGCACAGATCTCACATGGAGTGACCGGGATTTGAACCACGGACCCAGCGGTGAGAGGCCGGCGTGCTGCCGCCTAAGCCACGGAGGCTCGATAAAAAATTTACTTGATTCAAAGAGCAAGTTCTCTCTTATTCTTGATGAATCAACTACTGTAAGTCAAAAGTCTGTTCTGATAGTATATGTTCACACCTACAGTACATTGAAGAAATAAAAATGGCAGAACCGGTCAACCTTTTCATTAATTTAATTACGTTGGATGACGTAACAACAAATGGAATTTACAAAAGCTTGATGTTTTCTATAGGAGCACTACGGTTCACAGAAGATTTTCTAAAGGAAAATTTAGTTTCACTGACGTGTGATGATGCCACAGTAATGTTCGGAGTACGTGGAGGAGCTTCAAAACTTTTCATAGACAGATTTCCTGCCATTGTTTTGTGGCATTGTGTTAGCCATAGACTGGACTTATCAGTACACGATGTTGTGAAAGAAGTTTCTGGCATCAATAGATTTAAGTGTTTTGTGGACAAATTATACGTTATGTATCGAGCCTCTCCAAAGAATGCAAGGAAGCTCCAGTCATGTGCAGCTACACTGGAGATGCAGATTTTAAAAATTGGAAGAATTCTGTCCACAAGGTGGGCTGCATCCAGCTATAGAACTGGTTTGGCTGTTAGGCAGGATTTTGAAGCACTGGTACTTCATTTTGAAAGAGGTAAATCAGAAGATCGTTGTGACAGAAAGGAAAAATGCACTTATGAAGGTCTTCTCAGGAAAATAACATTTGTGGAATTTATTTTGAATCTGAGATTAATTTGCGATGCTTTGCAAGAACTGTCTGAACAAGCTTAGATCTGCAGGAGATAAATGCTGATCTTTACAAAGCCCACAGCAAGATTGAGTGTCTTGTTAATATTTGTGAGAAGTGGAGGTCTGTCCCAGGGCCTGACTATCAGAAAGTTCTCGAGGCAGCTGCAAATCTACAGTTTAAGGGTGTTCCATTGCATAAGAAAAACAGAATTTATGATCCACCAATCTCCCCGAATGCTTTCTATGAACAACTTAAAACTTCTCTACAGAAAAGATTACTTTCCGGAGAGGACACTGAACTGTCATGATGTGCAAGAGTTCTGGACTATGAGAATTGGCCAGCAAACTCAAGAGAACGTATGGAGAAGCAGAAATAGGCACACTGGCAAGAAGATTCCAACTGAATGAAAGAGAAGCTATTCGAGCCTTCAGAGATCATCTGAAATTCAGAGAAGAAACGTCCAGGGAACTTTCTCGGGTTCGGAGGACTCTCAACACAATAGCTATATCTTCAAGTGAGTGTGAAAGGGGATTTTCTCAGAAAGATCATCTTTGTTAGTGAAAACCATTACCTCATTACTATTTATAAGAATTGTTGGACCTCCTTTGACGGTATTTGATCCAATGAAGTATGTCAAAACTTGGATGTTACAAGGTCGTCATTCAGCCATGGATACAAAAAGCAAGACCAGAAAACTAACTGAGGAGGATGATGACATGTCAAACATTTGGAAATTGTTTTGAATTCAGTGTAAGTAGGTTTCGAAGAAAATTACATGCTTTCTTAAATGTTCAGTAAATCCCATGTCTTCTTCCTTAATTTCCCTCCTGTGAGTTCCGGCTCCTCTTTTTCCAGAAAGAAGCCCTGTTAATAAGTATACTGATACTTAAATACTTTATTCAAGTATTGACTAGGGGCAGATGACCTCGTAGTTCCACCCAAAACAACAATAACTAACTAACGTATTGACCAGACGGAAAGATTTCTAGTATAATTTTTAAACGTTATACCAATATCCCATTATGGATTCCATCTGCTTCTTGTGTTGTTTACAGTCTTTGAGGACATAAGTAACTGGCGATCAGTGGAAGACGAGGGACAGAGTCAGCAACTCACTGCTCCAACACTTCCCCTCTCGTGACTCGTCTGGCCGTAGCCAAAAGGCAGTAGTTTGTTGAAATGAAGAATGCTTTACGACAGTCAGCACAGTGACACAGTTTGTCAGACAAGTTGAGCACACATGGCCAACAACAACAACAAAACATCTGGGCTGGTTTTATAATGTTACAGTAAAGCCTAGCTTACAGATGTGTTGCTACCAGAGTCGGACAAAGTACAATAACTGAATCCTTGAAAATACAAAATTATATCTCTACTTAGTATAAAACGAAGTCCCCGATTCTTGGAGGTTACGGGTAAACTCGAGAATCACTGGATAGATTTTGATGCGGTTTTCACCATTCTGTAAATGATATCTCAAGGATGATTTCTGTAGAAAATAATTTATTTATGATCAAAGGAAGCCGAGCAGTAACGATTTCAGTGGAAAAGTCGAAAAAAAAAACTGGCGTCCGAGCGCTTCATACGTTTACGCTGGGCAAACTGTTAAAAAATATCTAAATACTATGAGTGTAAGGGTTTTTACGTTTTAATTTCTTCCAACCATGTCCATTCAACTACTGAGGCGACAGTTTACGAGCTAGCTAAGGGCGAGTCTATCTTCCCTGTTACAGCCTAGCTAGCGGGTGAACCTATTGCCCCAGGTACAGCCAGCAGCAAACCGTCGAGTCATGTTGAGTTAAGACTTCTGAGAAGGGTGGTTGTGTTTGGAGTTTTCCTGGAAGTGCAGCTCGGGTTTTCTTCATTTCGCCTGTGAAACACAGTCAAGTTAGGATTGGACGGAAGGGGGATTGGAATTTCATTCACCTCGCCATTACCTGGAAGTGCAACTCTCATTCTGCCTCTGAACTTTTCGTTCCGCAAAATTCACAGTCAATTTAAGATTAAATTATACTGATTGGCGTATAATCTCTACTTAACAAATTCACAAAGAAATTTGATACAATGGTCTGGCTAGCTCAAAACAGTTGCCAGCGTTTCGCCCCAGTGTACCAATGGGCTCTTCAGTTGGTTATGGTACACCTCACCAAGACGCGTGGCTAGTACATACTGTGAAGGCCGCTGCAAGGCACAAATGTTGCCACGAGCAGCGCCAATGTACTATGGAAGTTATATCTTCCTTTCAAAAATAATGTTAGCTTACCTTGCTAATCCATATTGGAAATATCTGTTCCCGTAGGAAACAGGATGGAAAATTGTCCGATTGAGCTATGTACATAACAAATTCACAAAGAAATTTGATCCAATGGTCCGGCTAGCTCAAAACAGTTGCCAGCGTTTCGCCCCAGTGTACCAATGGACTCTTCAGTTGGTTATGGTACACCTCACCAAGACGCGTGGCTAGTACATACTGTGAAGGCCGCTGCAAGGCACAAATGTTGCCACGAACAGCGCCAATGTACTATGGAAGTCATATCTTCCTTTCAAAAATAATGTTAGCTTACCTTGCTAATCCATATTGGAAATATCTGTTCCCGTAGGAAACAGGATGGAAA
Organism: Meconema thalassinum; assembly: GCA_946902985.2. NCBI lineage: Eukaryota > Metazoa > Arthropoda > Insecta > Orthoptera > Tettigoniidae > Meconema > Meconema thalassinum. The sequence goes on along the minus strand of OX336388.2, from coordinate 191,432,055 downwards.
ATTGTCCGATTGAGCTATGTACATAACAAATTCACAAAGAAATTTGATACAATGGTCCGGCTAGCTCAAAACAGTTGCCAGCGTTTCGCCCCAGTGTACCAATGGGCTCTTCAGTTGCTTATGGTACACCTCACCAAGACGCGTGGCTAGTACATACTGTGAAGGCTGCTGCAAGGCACAAACGTTGCCACGAGCAGCGCCAATGTACTATGGAAGTCATATCTTCCTTTCAAAAATAATGTTAGCTTACCTTGACTTGAAGATATGACTTCCATAGTACATTGGCGCTGCTCATGGCAACATTTGTGCCTTGCAGCGGCCTTCACAGTATGTACTAGCCACGCGTCTTGGTGAGGTGTACCATAACCAACTGAAGAGCCCATTGGTACACTGGGGCGAAACGCTGGCAACTGTTTTGAGCTAGCCGGACCATTGTATCAAATTTCTTTGTGAATTTGTTATGTACATAGCTCAATCGGACAATTTTCCATCCTGTTTCCTACGGGAACAGATATTTCCAATAATCTCTACTTAGTATAATACAAAGTCCCCGATTCTTGGATGTCACGGGTAATCTCGAGAACCACTGCATGGATTTTGATGCAGTTTTCACCATTCTGTAAAGGTTACCTCGAGGAAGGTTTCTGTAGAAAATAATTTATTTATGATCAAAGGAAGCCAAGCAGTAACGATTTCAGAGAAAAAGTCGAAAAAAAAATCCTGGCGTCCATGCGCTTTTTATGCTTACGCTGGACAAACCCTTAAAAATATCTAAATACAATGAGTGTAAGAATTGTTCAGCATGAAAAGTTCTACAGAAAGGTACGCGAGAGCACATCTCTACATTCAATATATCGTCCACTATAAGTGTTTTTAGATTGGACGGAAGGGGGATTTCTGTTTCATGCACCTCGCCATTCTTAAATTACGTCTGACGAGAATTTGTTGCACATGCATCTCCATGATAATATAGTTAATAGTCCATTCAGTGATTTTAACACATCATGCCGAGACGTAAAACGGATATAGATCGTAGTTCATTGACATCGTAAAGAAGCGCTTATCACGTAATGCATTGCGAATGCGTAATGCGAAGCAGTTGCTACTTCTATAATAAATGTGAAAATGCCTAACACTTGCATCGAAGAGCATTTCCATTCCCTTAAGATTGTTAGTTTTACTCAAGGTGTTTAGTGTTTTCAATATTATTTAAAACTCAATTTTGTATTTTCAAGGATTCAGTTATTGTATTTCGTATCGAAAATACCTTTAAAGAGTATTGTGCCCAACTGTGTTACTACGCTACTGTTAGTCGGCCGACACGATTAAAATCCCACAACCTGACAAAAATTACATGTGATTAGCGACAGAGGGAGAAACTACAAGCGAGCATCGTCAGATTCTATAAGACTGTAGAAAACACTAGCAAATCCCACAATAACTGATACGGCCCCATGCTAATGCTTATTTCAGGTTTATATTCACTCTCACTATGATAGTTCGTGTTATCAGCAATATTACTTGCAGTAAATTACTAAATTAGACTCTGTCTTCAACTTCAAATATCTCAGAAGCACCATCTCAAAGGATAACACTGTTCAGCAAGAAGTACTCAACAGGACACAGAAAGCGTCACATTGTTACAGTCAAGTGAGAAACCTACTATGGGACAGCAATATACCCCTGAAAGCAAAATTAACCATGTTCAATACTTACTTTGTACCAATTCTGGTGTATGGACTGGTGACATGTACTTTACTGGATAAAGACCTTAACAAAATCCAAACAACAGAAATGAAATTTATTAGAACCATGAATTAAAAGGCCAGAAAGACAAGATCAGAAACGAAACAAATATGAAAGAAGCTGAGATACAGGAAACTGTTGCAAATGTTATAGGGAATCGTAGACTCCAGAGGTATGGACATATGATGCGAATGAATAACACTAGAAAAGCAAGGGACTTCTTCAATAGAGAACTGAAAGGGAAAAGACCGAGGGGAAGACCCAGAAAACGATGGATTGAGACCGTAAATCAGAAGTGGAGAAAAAGGGCTGAAATGGGAAGAAGTTGTAGAACGAAAGTTGTACAATGACAGATAGCAGTGGCGAGCGCTTGTCTACCGCACCCGGGAAACTAGAGATGGAAAAGGATGACGATGATGATGACTTGCAGTATTCATCATTAACAAAAAGATTCCAACATATATCAGTCCTTACAACACCAGGTTACATGTCTGGTTCTTTGTTCCACTTTGAGCCATCCTTGCCTAAAACAATAATAATGATAATAATGCTCTTCTTACCACTAAAATCTGAACTGCCATCCAATTCTTTGCTTCCAATACAATTCTCCTGATGATTATCCGAGCCTACGTTTCATGTTAAGGAGATATGAGAGTTGTGGAGTCCTTGTGTACTTGTTAATGTTTCCTTTGAAATAAACGCTGAGAGTATTTCAGTAAAAATAATTCTTATTTCAAATAATGTTCTCATTAAAAACAGGAGCAACACTGAGAAGCCAGCGTACTTGATAAAATATTTGTAAACTCTTAGATATTTAACGAAATCTTATTTATTTTAAATAAATTTGAATTATTTTTTACTTTATTTTTGATGTTTTTATAAAACCTCTGGTTTGTCTGTCTTCATCACACTGTACAATCCACAGAAAGCTTAACGCAATGAAATTCAGTGGAAACAATGGCAGTGCGAAGTATTACACCATTAAAATTGACAACTCCAAATGAAATTGTCAAGCGGTTAGAGCTCTTACATGCGTTGGTCACAAAATTATCACACTGAATATTGCGCACAATGGCCATCTTGAAATTTTAAAACTTTCGGCATCCTGAAGCTGTAATAATGAATCTGAACCTTAGTATGCCCAAAGCAAAAGACCAGTGATGCCATAGAATCAAGATGGCGGCTAGGCGTACTATTCTTCTTTCCATCCAACTATAGTTACAAATGACAAAAAATCATTATAACATTCAGATTGCCGGCCCTGAGTCAGATAAAGATATCAGTGTTTTTCTATCTGTAGCGATGGATTAAGAAATGACAGAAAAATGGCTGTGCAGTTATGTAAACAGCTGAGAGAAACCTTGACGCTCCGGAAAATGAGGATTATTTTAGGAAAGAAAGATATAGAACAATATGATTGATTATTTCCCGGAAGGGAACTGAGAGAAATGGCTAATGGAGAGTAGCTGTCATTCTATGGTACCTTCAGAATCTCGTTGTTAATTCAGTGTTTTATGGAAAAGTGCCTCAACATGCCCTTTACGATATCATTAATGTTCGATGTTTATCTCTAGGTGTGTACTTCCATTCTTGTTCCATCATATCAGGTATAAACAAAGTATTTTTTTGATCCTTCCCACCTTTCTCTGTGATCACCTGTCTTACTGTTAGTGATGTAAGAATCCAGTGTAAAATAAAGACTTTCAAAAATGAAATTTATTTATTTATTTATTTATTTATTTATTTATTTATTTATTTTCCGTGTCCAAATCAAATTAGATTTTGCCAGTAAGTAGCAACAGTTACAGCATTAGCATTTGCAGCCAAAAGATCGTATTTTGAACATATGTCCTCCATCAAGGGGCAGATCAGCAGGTGTTCTGGATCTTGTAACATGCTGCAGTCACAGAACTCATCATTGTTGACGAGCATGTTCCATTTCTTGAGATTGTTCTTGCAGTGTGTTCAATGATTTCCAAACTCCATACGGCAAGTTGTGACCAGGTGCCATATTTTCTGATAGAGGAATAAATGGGTCTGTGATCTCTGTCTTCCATATCTTCACACGGGCAGCTTCTTGTGAGCCTTCGAGGGCTGTTTCTCCCCTCAAAAAAATGTTTCTGGACTTAAGTCTCTGTCGGGCTGGTTGTTGGCCGAAAAGTGGATGCCTTGAATCGGTTTCTTGCCGTTTCTTCTCAGATGCTGCTGCTACCATTCTTAGGACATGAGGTGAAGAAATTCCAATAAGAGGGTAGATCTTCTGAAGTGGTGTTGGTCTAAGACACCCAGATACAATCCTGGAAGTCTCATTCAGAGCTATATCCACCTCTTTGGAATGTGGAGAAGAAAGCCAAACTGGTGCTGCATATTCAGCAGCTGAGAAGCTCAGTCCAAGGGCTGAAGTTCTTAGAGTGGTGGGGTGAGCACCCCATGTCCTTCCTGTTAGGCATCTTAGTATGTTATTTCGTGCAGATACTTTACTTTTGGTGTTCAAGCAATGCTGCTTGAAAGACAGAGTTCGATCGAGGTTGACACCAATATATTTTGGTGTAAAACAATGAAGGATTGTTTCACCTTGCCACTTAATGACATAATCAATTTATGCTTGCTTTGGCTAGTATGTTTGGGCGGGGATATTGACTGTTAAATAAAGGGCGATTTAGGATTGCGCCTTTTGACCGTCATGCGGTCATCATCAGATTTAAGAATGTGGTTTTACTATACTTTCATATAACATGTCTTTTTAATGTTAGTATTAAGATTCGCAGTGCATCTCGTTATTTACATAATATTAGTACAACCCTAGTAGAGCTGGCAATAATCGATTCGTTTGTAATTAATCGGAAACGAATAATCGATTAATCAAGCTTTCTTTCAATCGAATAATCGATTAACCGAAAAATCGATTTATTCATTAGTAGGCACGAGATAAGAAAATAAGTTTTGAAAATGGTTTAAATGAAAATTCATCGCTTAAATTGAGTTAGGCTTATTTTCGGAATGATGTATAGTAATCTATAAAAGTTACATTTTGCGTAAAGATACGTGTCCTTCCTTGTTTATTTTAACAATAACCTAATAACAGTCAGTGACTGTGGAAGGACTAACATCAATCAAATTGGGAAGGGTTTCAGAAAAAGTTGGTTGGTTCTTAAGTTTAGGGGCTGCGACAACGCGGTCATGTAGCCCCGTTCAGAAAAAGAAGACGAAGAGTTTTCAGGGAAGCTTTTAATGCTTATTCAATTTTTGTTGGGAAGGCTGTTTACAATTTAGGACGGGAACATTTTTGTTTTATTCGGTTTTAGCCTAATTTCCACAAAGACCTATCAGTTGTAACTCTTCAGTCAGTCAGCTTGAATTTGCCCAATGACTGGGCTGAGTACAATGTATAAAATAATATGAATTATAAGTAAATAGCACTCCTGGAACCATTACATGTGTTATGATCATTATTACAATCACTACCACTACTACGTCGCCACAAATGCTCGGAGTGGGTAAGAGATTTCACGAGCCCTTCATCCAGGAAAGCCACCAACAGCAAGGTGGTCAGCCATGTTTTGGGGTGGAATCATGTTCGGTCGACGTACGCCTCTAATTCCTATCCACGGTAACATGACTGGTCTGGTGTATAGAGACAACAACCTTGAACCTGTCGTTACAAGATTCACTGACACAATGGGTGAGGGCTTTATACTAGTGGACGATAATGCTCGTGCCCATCGAGTTAGGGTGGTAAATCAGTTCCTTCAGATGCATGTCACACAGAGAATGGAGTGGCCTGTCTATTCTGCGGACATGACCTGTATTGAGCATGCATGGAAAGAGCTCGAGAGGGCAATTTCGCACCGTCCCAATCCTCCAACAAACAAAGAGCAACTGATTGAAGCTGCTGTCCAAGAGTGGGATAATCTGTTCCAAACCACGTTGGATTCGTTGGTGCCCAGTATGCCAAGTCGTCTGCAAGCATGGATTAGAGCTCGTGGTGGCCATACACGGTATTGATATGTCCCTATATGAAAAGGACGGTTGTGTGCTCAGTCCAACAATATCACATTTGTTATTCGTTGTGTGTTTCTGTCTCTTTTGCAAAGCAGATTGTGTGTTGTTTTTCTTTGTATGTATCCTACATTGTGTATAATATGATTACATACACATAGCAAAATAAACAAGTTACTAAATCACAATATGCAAAATCTTTTTTGAGCACTGTATAAATTTGGTTGGTTCTTAAGTTTAGGGGCTGCGACAACGCGGTCATGTAGCCCCATGTACTTTGGCTATGTGTAGAATCTGTCTGATAACCGGTGTTAATTGTGATGACTGTAATAGTGTGTGTTATCTGTTTTTTAACATAAGTACTGCTACTTAGAATTTTTCAAATAGTTCCTACTTTTGCCGCCAAGCGCCACCGTCAACGACAACTAGGCCAAGTTCAGAACTTAGCTACCAGACTGTAACTTTTTACCAGCCCTTCTTGGGCGACTGATTTAAAACTTCCCAAAATCATCCTCCTATTTTTGATCGGAAGTACTTCATCATATACCACACAATTGAAATGGCAGGGTCGTGGAGTGTTGGACACACATTTGGTCAACCTAACTGGTATCATTTGGGCGTTCAACTATTAGGTGTAATTCCCTATAAAGAAAACTAATTATAACCTTCAAAATATGTGTATTAATATCAACTTTAAACATATGGCGGGGACTCTCGTCGAACAGACTATGGTTTACTATCTTCTCTCCTCGGCAATGACGAAAACATGTGACCCAAAATGAATGTTGGAATATAAAGATGTTTGTTACTCACTCATCGACGATCTAGCAGATAATCTACGAGACATGCTCGATAGATCAGTTCTCCCCAGCATTTCTAAGATTTTCCACACGTGGTTTGAGGTTAGAGATGTTTACTGGTTTACATAGCCACATCTCTGCGAGAGAAATGAATGTGCTTCCGTACCCAACTTGAATTGTGCTAACAGAGATAACATCGTTGTGATATGTAGCCGTTTCGAGTACATTCACAAGCCATGCTTTCAACAAAACTGTTTCTCCAAATAGGCCTACGCCAAATTACGAGAACGCGACCTTTCCAATCAGACGCTACAATAGAAGTGAAGCCTCGCTTGACGAAAAACCCACCGCTCATCTTGTAAACACATGTTTTCGTCTTTCTCCGCCAGGGTCATGATACCCTCCAACCCATACAAAATACACCAATAATCTCGAACCCATGTATATTTCTTACAACTCGTGGCGCGAAACTCTTCTCTGACGTCAGAACCTTACACAATTTACACAAAGCTTTCTTCAAGACAAGGGAAGTTATTCTCGGCCCAATCTAAATTTGGCCTAGAGTTTCCTGCTGTTGCAACATCTTGTAGCTTACCTACACAATCCGCTGTCTTGTATACTGACATCTCCCATACAAATTAAATGAAATATTCCTGACTGAGTCCCCGAGATACACAAGATATATATACACTAAGAAAATGAAATTCTACAACCTAAATGATGATGATGAACAAGAAAAGAAATGGTATGAACAAATTACCCTAACCTGACTTCTCTTGCAGTCAACCAAATAAGGGTTTGGGAACATTGTGACCGGAACAGTCACAATACGCCCCCATGTGATTCACACGGGTGAAACAAGTGTGGATCACAAACACTCAAACAAGCAACGCACTGAAAACACAAAGAATTACACTATTACATAAATAAACCCTGGAAGACATATATACATACACACTTGTCAAATTTTCACACATTCTCACTCTCTCGAATGTCTTATTGTGTCCATTTCCTAGCCTCACTGATTTCTCTCAAGTGTCTTAGGTCTACCACTTCATTTTCTTCGTCTCATCATGAGACCCTATCGCTTCACAAGCCATGGTATTTGCCTGCACAGGCCTTATCATACCATCTATCCATCTAACACTCGATGCCACTTTGCTGGTTAGCATTCTTCGTCACATCTCTTGAGTTTTGTCATGCCATCACGTTATGTTGACTGATTCTCTAAGAGTCCATGCCATATTATTTTACAGAGTGATATCTACGGAGATTCCTAATATTATGTGTACTGACAGACTTACCATCCTGGTCCGTTAAACTATAGGCACACTCACCAATACGTTTAACCACCTTAAAAGGCCCCTGAAATAGATGAAAAAACTTCCCTATCTCCTTATCTACAGCTGAAGACGGATATGGAACCCTCAGAAGCACCTGATCGCCTACTTCAAAAGAATCAAACTTTACCCGCTTCTGCTGGCGCCTACGCTTATTCCCTGCCTTGATTAAGTTGTCCCTAGCCAGCTGGATACAAACATCCTTCCCAATCTCCTCTCCCGTGACCAAACCTAGCATTCTAGCAAGCTCATTGGTAGGCTTCCTACCATACTGAATTTCATAGGGAGTGCATTTTACACTCTCATGGAACGTACTATTGAACCATCGTTCAATATCTCCTAACTTGGAGAACCACGCATTGTGGCGATTGCTCACATAGGTGCGAAATACTCTCCCTAATTCTCTCATAACTCGTTCGGACAAATTCCCTTGAGGATATCGAATAGATGAGAATATGTGCTTGATACCCAATTCACTCAACTTGGTTTTCCAGATCTTTGAGGTGAATTGACTACCGTGGTCTGATAGTATCCTGAGAGGCACCCCAAACTCAGGTACATACTTATCAGTGATCTGTAGGACACAACCCTTCCCGGTCGCTTTTCTCAGGGGATACAGTTTGACGAGTTTACTGAATGCGTCAACAACCACGAAGATATACTGATATCCAAACTGAGCTTTAACCAATGGACCATACAGATCGACACAGAGTAAATCCCTTGGTTTTTCTGTGATCACCATTTGCCGAGGTCCCTCAAGAAACCTCGTTGGGCATTTACACCGTTGACACGAGTCACAACTTGCCAGAACTTTCCTAATCTGCCTTCCCATGTTCTTCCAAATGAAATGCTGCTGAACAGCAAAAAGAACCTTGCTTGATCCAAAATGCCCTAAAGCCTTGTGATGATACCAAATCATCGTTACCTGCAATGAGCTTGGCACACACACTCTCCAGGCACCTTCATGGCACAGCCTAGCCAAGAAACCACACTCCAACTTGTACCAATACTTTCCAACCTTAATTCTACTATCCACATCCATACCTCTCAACTGAGTCAAGATATCACCTAAGACCTCATCCTTCTCCTGCTCTACAAGCAGATTCCTTAAGCAGCGTATCTCATAATCACACTCGCTTACCTTGTATGCTCAACTCAACAGTTGACATAAAAGCCTCCTTCTCCCCGATACATGAGAACTCCTGCTGGTCAGCTAGCAGATCCTCCCGACTCATAGGCATAAAATCCTCCTCACCCACAATAACACACTGCTTGACTTCATTTCTTACGGACTGCCTGACTGACCTCCCTGCACAGCCCGTTCGGAGTTTAAAGCTCCTTGACCACCTTGTTCTTGTCTCCTCTGGTTCACCTGTACTCTTTCGTTACCACCTTCCTGACGCCCCCCACCTCTCTGATAGTTACCTTCCTGTCGCTGTGAATTATCCTGACGCCCCCCACCTCTCTGATAGTTTTCCTGCCTCTGCTGATAATCTCTTTGCTCCTGATTAAATCTACCCCTATTAAACTCCTGATTATTCCCCCTATTGCCCCTAAATTCCTGTTTGACCTCTGGCCTCTCCATGTGCTGCTTGCCTAAAACGTCAAAGCTCGTAAGAAGCTCTTCCAACTCTTCTACCGTCCTTACCTTCTGCATACAAGCTGCCTCCTGAATTCTAGGTGGGAAGTGCTTCAACATGACCCTAACCACATCACTGTCAGAGGTCAGCCCATCCAAATTCTTCCAAATAAGTACATGTGCCAAAAAATATTCTGTCAGGGATACCCCTTCTCTCTCCTTATATTTCCCAAAAGTTAATTTTTCCCTTTCCCTGGACTGTACCCCCTCCCCCCAGAACTTAGCTTTGAATTTATCCCTGAATTCCCTTAAACTATTCATGTTAGGCCTGTATATTTGGAACCATGCTTTCACATCCCCTTGAAATGAGTTAGACAAGATCTCCAACACTGTTTCCCATTCGACAACCCCGTCTTCTAGATCCTTGCTGAATTTCTTCTCAATGGTTTTTAAAAACTCCATAGGGTTGAACTGCCTTGAGTTAAATTGTGGCAGACCAGGGTCCCTGAGTAGCAAACTAGATGGCATCACAACCCTTTGACTCATCGGTCGCTCTTTCAACTCTCTCCTGACCTTTATCAGCTCTTCCTGCAGCTTTTCGTTTTTCTCGGTCAATGCCACCTGCTTCCCTCTCAGACCCTCAATCTCTCCCAACTTATTTTCAACGGCACCTACTCTATCTAAATATTCCCTCTTATTCCCACTTACAGTGTTGCATATCTCATCACACTTTCCCGTTACATTCTGTACTTCTGCCCTTGAACTAGCTATCTCTGACTTAATTTTCGTTATTTCCACATCTTGCTGGTTCTGATGGCCTTCCATTCCTTCTAGCCTACTTGTGATCCCAGCCTGATTCCCCTGCATTTCTGCCCTGATTTCCTCTCCCTGTTTGCTAATTTTCCCACTTAATTCCAGGTTCATACTCTCCATTCTACTATTAAGGACAGACTTATGGTCCCGTATTTCTTTGCTGAGACTCTCTATCCTTGTGTTCGTGGCCCTGTTGCTCTTCTGAATTTCCTTACTTACAAATTCCTTCACTTCTACTATCTGTTTGGTCACTGACTCTACCTTCTCATTTACAGAGCCTACCTGCTCCTTAATTTCCTTACTCATAGATTCTCCTTGCTTCTTAATCTCTTTTATTTCACTCAGTAGCATTTGGATCAAACTATCGTTCATAACCCCCCCATTTACATTTAAGTTACTACCTTCAGCGATCAGCTGCGACTCAGTAGTAACAATGGTAACATATGTTCCCACTGTCTTTTCCACATCTTCCTCACTGCCACTTCCCCCAGTTTCCTGATTACCTGACATTTTACTGTTTGATTTACACACAACCCTTGACCTTAATTCTAAATTGTCTGATGTGGACATACCCCTTAAAACAAAACAAATTACTGTGAACCCTAATACTCCTAAGGTGTCTATCGGCTGTGTGCATATGTGCCCTAATGATACCTGCTAGGTTTCCCTACTCTTGCCCCACGTTGGGCGCCATGTTGTAACTTTTTACCAGCCCTTCTTGGGCGACTGATTTAAAACTTCCCAAAATCATCCTCCTATTTTTGATCGGAAGTACTTCATCATATACCACACAATTGAAATGGCAGGGTCGTGGAGTGTTGGACACACATTTGGTCAACCTAACTGGTATCATTTGGGCGTTCAACTATTAGGTGTAATTCCCTATAAAGAAAACTAATTATAACCTTCAAAATATGTGTATTAATATCAACTTTAAACATATGGCGGGGACTCTCGTCGAACAGACTATGGTTTACTATCTTCTCTCCTCGGCAATGACGAAAACATGTGACCCAAAATGAATGTTGGAATATAAAGATGTTTGTTACTCACTCATCGACGATCTAGCAGATAATCTACGAGACATGCTCGATAGATCAGTTCTCCCCAGCATTTCTAAGATTTTCCACACGTGGTTTGAGGTTAGAGATGTTTACTGGTTTACATAGCCACATCTCTGCGAGAGAAATGAATGTGCTTCCGTACCCAACTTGAATTGTGCTAACAGAGATAACATCGTTGTGATATGTAGCCGTTTCGAGTACATTCACAAGCCATGCTTTCAACAAAACTGTTTCTCCAAATAGGCCTACGCCAAATTACGAGAACGCGACCTTTCCAATCAGACGCTACAATAGAAGTGAAGCCTCGCTTGACGAAAAACCCACCGCTCATCTTGTAAACACATGTTTTCGTCTTTCTCCGCCAGGGTCATGATACCCTCCAACCCATACAAAATACACCAATAATCTCGAACCCATGTATATTTCTTACAACTCGTGGCGCGAAACTCTTCTCTGACGTCAGAACCTTACACAATTTACACAAAGCTTTCTTCAAGACAAGGGAAGTTATTCTCGGCCCAATCTAAATTTGGCCTAGAGTTTCCTGCTGTTGCAACATCTTGTAGCTTACCTACACAATCCGCTGTCTTGTATACTGACATCTCCCATACAAATTAAATGAAATATTCCTGACTGAGTCCCCGAGATACACAAGATATATATACACTAAGAAAATGAAATTCTACAACCTAAATGATGATGATGATGAACAAGAAAAGAAATGGTATGAACAAATTACCCTAACCTGACTTCTCTTGCAGTCAACCAAATAAGGGTTTGGGAACATTGTGACCGGAACAGTCACAAGACGCCACCACAGTCGGCTCTTGGCAACGAACGTAGAAACCTAAGAGCGTTGTTTACATCTTAACCTATCCAATTTAGCTTCACACAGGTGCAATTAGTGGAAGGTTCTTTAACATGCCATAAATCTATGACATGGGACCGCCGGCTTTACTTCCCCTCCGAAGGAAGGCATACTGAGGGATGTTTAACGCTCTTAAAAAATCCGACAGCTTCAACCGGCTTTGAACCCGCCATCTTGGGCATAGTAGCTCAGCATGCTACTGACTACGCCACCGGAGCCGCTTGTATAAGTTTAGTTTGTTTAATAAGGGTTTGTGAATTATGTATACAAATTAGAATAACACAATATAATAAATAAAATAAAATTAGAGCATGCACTTGAATTCTATTATGTATACAGTTACATATCTCAGCGGAGCCTTGGTCGTACAGTTGCTACGCTTTCGCCTGCCTACTCCCGCCGGGGTCATTGTGATCATAACTAACACATGTATTCTTTTCAAGGAGTTTATTTACTTATTACTCATATAATATATACATTGCACCCCGCACGGTCATTGGACAAATTCCTGTTGACCGACTGAAGATTTACAACTGACAGTTTTGTATAGGAGACACTGAAAGAATGGCTTCAACAATTATTTAGAAACAAATGTTACAATATATTTCAATTAACTAAAAATCTGTTTTGGTGCAAAATTACTAGCGAGTACACATTTTTTGGGGCGAGGCAGCTCCGCTTTGCAGTCACAATGTTTCCTGCAATAGAAAATACTCCTTCGGCGCTGCAGGTGGTCGTGGGGACTGTCAGGTATTTTTTTTTCTAGTTTATTTAGCGGGCATTGGATATAGCCTATTGTTTGATTCATCTTCCACCTGTGAAAAAGGGTGAGTATGCATGTCAGGCGGTGAACTCCCAAGATAGACGTCCAGCTCGTCTTTTGCATTGTTTGCACCATTTACGCTACATCTACAAGATTTCTAATTTTTACCGCGCTTTTTTTAAACTGCCCTATCATGAGAACATTGAGGAGTTTTTATCGAACATGCCTAAAGGTTGACTTTAGACATACCTTCGTTCGTAAGATGTCACATTTGTATCTTTGGATTCGAACTTGAATGTTTTTCGGACGGACAACACGGTTGTACCTAATTGTCTAATGGGTGATTCCCTAATCCTGAAAATCATTTTTCACATGAGATTAATAAATACACTTGGATGACCAGTTTCGATCGTCAAGCGATCGTCAAATCCTTTACACTTAAGCTATTAATCTATGTCTACAAGTATGGGTTATGATATTTACAATACATACACTTATTTAGTTGCAGTAGTAATTAATCTAGCACAAATAGTCAAGATATGTTATTAGAATATTTTCATTTATGAAAAAAATAGGCTTATGAGATCACCTTTTGTCCGTGTGTCTGTCTGTGTGTGCGTGTGTGTGTGATATGGTGTGTGTCCCCCCTAATAACTTCTAAACGGCTGGAGCGATTTCAATGAAACTCGTTAAGTTCATAGCACTATTCCGGGCGACCCCGACCGTGCCCTTCAAATTTTGTTACGTCTCACCAATCCAAAATGGCGGTTGTGCGAAATATTTCACCAGCATTCAATATATCCGTAACTATTACCGATATCACCCTGGAGTATTTTACGATGATAAAGGAAACTACTAGAAGTTCACCTATGTGACTTTGGAAAACCTGGTAACTACAAAACCAACATGGCGGCCAAGCGAATTTGCGACTTTTAAATAGACTTTTCTCGCGATTTAACCAACCAAACGCAATAAAACTTGGTACAGTATATGTTTATACACAGTGTAATGCACCGACATATAATTTCGTTCAATTGTTTACATAACCTCAAGATGGCGGACGTGCGAAATATTTCAACGGCATTCTATATCTCTGAAACTAATAGCGGTATCACCCTGAAATTTTGTACGGCGATAAAGGGCACTACTGGAAGTTCATCTATAAGACATTCAGAAACCGGTTAAGTACAAAACGAATATGGCGGTCAAGCGAATTTGAAAATTTTAAATAGATCTTTCTCGCGATTTAATGTTCCAACCGTAATGAAATCTGGTACAGGAAATGTTTATACACATTTTAATGCACTGGTATCTACTTTAGTTCAATTTTTTACATAACCTCAAGATGGCGGCTGTGCGAATTTTAAAATTAAGTTTTTATTTCTTGTGTCGTAATCATGCGATCGAAGTGAAAGTTTGAATAATGAACCTACGCAATAATTTTCCTTTAGTGGTACATGACTCTAGGGCCTATACATATAACAATCCAACATGGCGACCATCCGAAATATTTAGATGGATGCCAATAACTACGAATCTATTACAGCAATCAAATTGAATTATTTAATGTTCATAGGGGCTATGAACATAAGTTCACCTATCGGGCTTTCAATAACCTGGTGATCACAAATCCAACATGGTGGCGACGCGAAACATAAATATTTACATGGTCGTTTCTCGCAATTTGACCATCCGAGTGCAGTGACACTTAGTACAGTAAATCCTTATACAAATGTTAATCCACTGTCATCTAATTTTTTCAATTGTTTCCATAACCACAAGATAGCAGCTGTGCGAAATTTTAAAATCTCGATTTTACTTCTTGTGTCCTAATCATGCGATTGAATTTGAATACTACACGTACACAATACTCTTCATGTAACAGTACATAACTCTAAGACGTCCATATATAAAAATCCAACATGGCGACCATCCGCAATATTTAGTCGGTTCTCAATATCTACGAATCTATTACAGCAATCAAACTGAAATTTTGTAGGTTGATAGAGGAAATTAACTTAAGTAGGATATATGAAAATAGGCTGTATAGTTCTTCACGGAACTACTTTTGTTTGTTTGTTGAGATATTGATAGTGGTGATCGACCTTCAAGTTTGCTTGCTTAGTGTCATTGTGTGATTGTTCTTAAATTGTCAGGTTATTGTGTCAGCAAAAACGCCCGCACGTTGTGCACAAAAAATGGATCACACATCGCTCAATAACCTGACTATTTAATAACAATCACATAATGACACTAATTTAAGCAAGCTAACCTGCAGGTCAATCACCACTATCAGTATCTCAACAAAATATCATATATCTTGGCTAGTTGTACTAGTTTAATTGCGACTGCAACTAACTAAGTGTATATATTGTAAATAGCATTACCCATACTTCTCCACACACAGTAGTTTTAATAGCATAAGTGTAGAGGATCTGATGATAAACACTTGACGATCGAAACTGGTCATGTAGATGTAGAATTTTTTCAGGATTGAGGAATCACCCATTACAATTGGGCCTGGAAAAGGGCTTCCAACACGGTAATCCTTGGAGCGAAGTTAAAAGAAACCTCAAAGAAGGCAATGAGCAGTGGTTAACAGTCTTGGAGTCACAACAGAGGCCTGGGTTCGATTCCCGGCTCTGCCAAGAAATTTAATTCTGGTTTGAGGACTGGAATGGGGCACACAACCTCGTGAGGCAAAACTAGTAAGAGGCTGAAATGATTACTACCTGAGCCATCCTGGACTTGATTTTCCGTGGTTTCTCACTTTTACTCCAGGAAAAAGCCGGGATGGTACCTAATTTAAGGCCACGGTCGGTTCTTACCCAAATTCTACCTGAATTACAAATTCACACATTGGTACGGACATTGCAGTGACACATGTTATCAGACAAGTCTTAAACACATCCCAGTACACGGGACTATGAGACCACGATGTTGCAAAGCCCCTAAAAGAATGAAAAATATCACCTAACCATGTCGAGTAATTGCATTAAGAAACCAAGTTGTGTCATAGTTTGTTGATTCTGTGAGAGCGCAGTTAAAAGCGCGAAATACATTGATTAATCGAAAAAAAAATTGAAAAACCGATTAATTTGAATACAGATTAATCGATTATTTTTATACCGATTAATCGATTATTTTGAATACCGATTAATCTATTATTTTGAATACCGATTAATCTATTATTTTGAATACCGATTAATTGATTATTTGAAAACCATTTAATCGATTAACCGATTAATCGTTATTTGTGGCAATTAATCGATTATTCGGTTTTGATTAATCGATATCTGAAATTAATCGATTAAAAGTACCAGCTCTAAACCCTAGTGATCAGGATCTGATGATGACGGCGTGATCCTAATTCGCCCCTTATTTATCAGTGAATAATAAAAGAATACTATTATTGTACCCCCGCCAAATCATAAATTGATAGTTTTACAGACGAAAAACAGGGCGCCCGGGAATGTTCTCCGCAGCGGCTACGTGCCGCAGCGAGTGGTTGCGTCACCAGTTTAGTTGGCAGCACAGTGTCGTTGATAGGGTTAAGGCCACATGTGTGGGCTGTCGAATTCGTCAGTGTGTATTCCAATAAGCGAGCATGTGTGTCATCAGCACTTCTAGCATCAGTTATGAATGGTTGTGGTGAGTATAAAGTTTACTGTTTGTTATGATACAAGCGACAGCCGTGCTGCCAACGTAACTGGTGACGTAATCTCTCGCAGCAGATTGTAGGCACTGCGGAGAACATTCCCGGGCGCACTATAGCTTCAATGCTATCATCGTGGGGTCGGAAACATCAACTCGGAACAAGACGTGTGGATTTGTTTCCAATCAGAACCAGCGTGAACTCCGACATCCTCGTGCTCATTTCGAGGGTGAACTTCAGTGCTATATCCATTCAGAAGAACACACAGTAATTGCTGTTTTAAGGGGCATAACAGTGAGGTGATCAGCACGTATTAGCCAGGTCAACAAGTGACCATTCAGCCTGAACCAATGATTCTGCATGTCAGGCAGCGTCTATTCTGTTTAATTTCATTAATTTTTTGATTGATTTTTGTTACAGTAGGTAATGTAAGCCGATCCTGGCGCAGGAGCTAATGCACAAGATGGCCGCCGCGCGTAACTAACCCTATGGTAGTGGAATCGAGAGAGTCATAGCTGGCGCAGGGGCAAATGCGCAAGATGGCCGCCACGCGCAACTGCACTCTTAAATGGCGTGCTTTTCAAATAATTATTTATTTGTTATTAACTATGAATGATTTATTATACAAGTATTATTTATAAGTAGGATAAATAAACCGGTTCTGGCACAGGGGCTAATGCGCAAGATGGCCGCCACGCGCAACCAGCTCTATGTTATACTTATGGATGGGACAAACATAGCTGACACAGGGGCTAATGCGCAATATGGCCAACACGCGCAACTGCACTCTTAAATGTTTGTCTTTTAAAATCATTATTTATTTAATATTAACTAATACTTTTTTATTTATGAAAAATGAAAATCCACAGCCTGCTTCCAGTCTCCGACTGGGTCAGGAATGGAATGAATGAAGCCCCCATCTAGCGGCGAGGATATGGACTGTGCCGGCTGCCGAGGCCTGACGCACTCCTCTGGGGCAATGATTAAATGAATGACAGATGAAATGAAATGATAGTGGAGAGTGTTGCTGGAATGAAATTTTGACAGGGAAAACCGGAGTATCCGGAGAAAAACCTGTCTGCCTCCGTTTTGTCCAGCACAGATCTCACATGGAGTGACCGGGATTTGAACCACGGACCCAGCGGTGAGAGGCCGGCGTGCTGCCGCCTAAGCCACGGAGGCTTTTACTTTTTTTATTTATATAATATTTAATTTATTATTTTTAGCACAGGGCTAATACACAAAATGGTCACTGCACAACCAGTTACATATATGGCATGCAAACCTAACCTAACCCTAACTAACCTAACCTAACTTCAAAGTCAGAGCAAATATGAGAGCACACATAATAAACCAAGTTATAACCTAACCTAACCTAACTTCAAAGTGCGAGCAAATATGGGAGCAAAAAGTGTGAGCAAAAAGTGAGAGCAAAAAGTGAGAGCAAAAAAGGAGGGAGCAAAAAGGTGGGAGAGAAAAGTGGGAGCAATGAGTGGGAGCAAAAAAGTGGGAGCAAAAACAAGAGCAAAAAGTGGGATCAAAAAGTGGGAGCAAAACAGTGAGAGCAAAAACTGGGAGCAAGAAAGTGGAAGCAAAGAAGTGGGACCAAAAGGTGGGAGCAAAAAAGTAAGAGCAAATGAGAGAGCACAAATAATAAACGTAGTTATTACCTAACCTAAACTAACCTAACCTAACCCACAGAAACCTCATTTAAGATTTTAAATTTTACATTTTAACATTTAATATTTTAACATTTTAGATTTCACATTTTTGTATTTTAGTTTTTTTTTTTTTTAGTTTTTACATTTTAAATTTAAGATATTTTGATTTTAGATTTTACATTTTCCGAAAAGAGTAAACTACAAGGTCACATACCTAACCTGACCAAACGTAACTTTACCAAACCTAACATAAGCTAACCCAAAGGCTGATGCACATACACGAAGTATATAAGGGCACATGGAACTATCCTTATGCTAGTCTTATAGGCTACTGTACAACATGATCACTACCCCAACCGGGGTATTTTTTTCATTTTGTTGTTTACACAATTGTAAATTTCCAATTTCCCATTTTCAGTTTTTTTAAATGTCAGTTTTAAGTTTTTCAATTTCATAATATGGAAACATGGATTTTGCATTTTGTTGTTTACACATTTGTCAATTATCCAATTTCACATGATCAGTTTTTTTTAAAATGTCAGTTTTAAGTTTTTCAATTTCATATAGGTAAGAAACGGGTCATACTATACTTTCAACTACACTAGTTTCAACTACTTTTCAAGGCCACGATCACCGAGCATCGCCGGAGACTGCCGAAAGTTAACGATTGGATTAAGAGTGTCAGGCGGGTAACAAGAAACACAAGCGGTACCCATGCAATAGTTTTATTAATTACATATATCTACAATTTTTACATATAATACACTCTTTTTTTTATTTTATTAATAACATTCATTTTCATTTTTCCTACATTTTAACTTAAATTTTTGCTTCAATCTCTTAGGTCCCTTTTGTATCCATTTGTTTAATACGAACAGGGCAGCCCAAATACTTGATTTGTCATGCATAATTACACACAGAACACAACTCTTTCCTTATTTTTGCTTGGTGTAGTTTTAAGAACATCCAACTTAATTTTGATCCGATAATTCAAATCTGTATCCGAATCTTCTAGTTCCTTTTCCAGCCAGTAATTGGATATAAACAAAGAATCAATATTCTCCATTTCCAACACATATCTAACTTTATGTCTTTATACTATTGGTTTTATTCCCTTAATAATTAGTTCTGTTCCTTTTTCCAAACTTTCTTACCGGGAGCACTTTCGGATTTTTATTTGGCCTTTGATTAATTGCATAGTGATGTTCTTAAGCAGATCGACGTCACCTTGCGTATACGTTGTCGACTCTACTCTATAGTCTGTTTGAATGCTTCTGAACAACTTAAAATTCTCGATTTTAGCAAACGAGTTACCATTAAATGTAGTCATTCCATTGGTGTTGAATTCTGCAAACGGTTTTTTCAGTTTCCAGATGTACAATGTCCAATCCACCATATAGAAATACAATGAATCCATCCTTTTTAAGCAAGTCTAAATTACCATGACTCTTTAAAAACATAGATTTTAAATATCCTCTTAAGTAGCACACATGTTTACATTTTTCACTTCCTACAAGCATTCCAACGCGTGGATAAGTTCCTTTGTAATTAACAGTAAATGCTGAGAGTTTGTATTTCCCACTCATATCTAGATTTTGCCAGGGACTTTCTTTAAAGTAAACTGTAAACCTGTTTCTTGCATCCACAATCGCCTGTTCTTTCTGCAACACTGCTTCGTACTCTTCCTTTAGGGCAGTAGTCTCTGCAACATACTCCACTTTCCTTTTTTTGATCTCAATTTCCTCCAACTCCAATTTTCGTTTCCTTACACATAGCACATTAACTGTACTCAATGGGGTAATTTCCTTAAGAGGGTACGGTTTAAGTCTGTTAGTTTCATTGGTTCTTTTTCTCAACACCTGGGGAAGAATATCATTTGTAGGAGTCAATCCTAATTCGCTAATGTTTATGTTTTCGGGAATTGTGGAAAACAATGTCCTGGATTGAGAAAAGAATGTTTCCCCAGCTTTAATGTAGCATATCTGTATAATGCGAACATTGTTGTTTCCAGAATCATCGTTAACAATTTCTACAAAGTTTACGGGTAAGTAATTAAAACTATAGGCAGAGAGAGCATAGTTTATCATCTTTTCCCGATCTTGTCCATCGCGCAGTTCGATTTGCACACCAGTCAATTTCCGAGTATTTTTATTACCCCAATACACAAATAGCAAAACTTTGTTAAACACCACACAGCAACTATTTTGTAGGTTATCCGATAGTTTGGTCCACATGGACGCGATCGGCACCGAGTACAAGGGCGCTTCATTTAAGTAATGTTTGTTGGCTTTTAATAAACCACAATCTTCGAGTGGGTCAAATACACCATCCATTTTGTAGTTGTAAATTGTTGCCTCTAGCCTTGTAATACCATGTTCCTTAGATAAGGAAGACGTAAACGTTTCCCTTAGACGGGTGTCTGGACATCGGATAAAGTCTATAATATGGTTTCCAATGACTTTGTTTACACAAGGACTTGTAATTTGACATATAAATTTGTTATATATCTTTATTCTAGAATTAGAGTTCATCCATGTTAAACAGTCTATACCAACCGTTTTATCATTGTTCACAATTACATTACACTTTTCTCGATACTCTCC
Organism: Meconema thalassinum; assembly: GCA_946902985.2. Taxonomy (NCBI): domain Eukaryota; kingdom Metazoa; phylum Arthropoda; class Insecta; order Orthoptera; family Tettigoniidae; genus Meconema; species Meconema thalassinum. The sequence goes on along the minus strand of OX336388.2, from coordinate 191,411,164 downwards.
TTGCACACAAAAGTTGTGATTCGATGTTAGATAATCACACATCTCTGCCTTGTTAAAAACACCAGCCAAATCTTGGGTTATGTCCAAATCCATAAGATAAAACTCCTCAGCACGAAGCTGTTGCAATATCTCTGGAAGTTCGGCTATCAGAACGTCTAATTTAACATCAGCTGGCTCCACTTTGTATGGTATAGCCACAGGATTTTTATACTTTTCCATAATGTTAACCATTCCTTTCTCTCCAAGTTGTACCCTGAGTCCCCGTGCCATTGCACGCTCGTTGTTGAGTAGAGCTTTGCCTTAACACCATGTTTAGCAGAAATGAACTTGGAGAATTTACCACGTAAATAGAGGTTGAAAGCACCACACGCTTCTTTCTTTAGGAGCACAGACTTACTATTTACCAATTGTTCTTGGCAGTCCACTTGGTCACATATCCTAACCACCATAATGTTATAACAAAACGGATCCGTAATCGGTGTAAGTAGATTAACATTTTTATCACTTAGGAGCGTCTTGATTTCTGTGTAGTTTATATTACCAATGTCTGTAACCAGATTGTCCAGGTTTTCCAACAACAACCACAACCCAAACCGCTCGTTGGTAGGCTTTATTCTGTTCCCCATAATTTGGGGGACACTAAACACTTTAGAGAGAGACATCTTTACACTTTCAACTACCACGAAGCACTGATCGAATGCATCTGTAGCGTCTCTTATATATATCAATACTCAATTCTATTTTTAGATTATGACGTAACCTACAACGCTTGCCGGCACAAAGCAGTACCACACATAAATACACAATCTCCCGAACATCGTCGGAGACTGCCGAAGGTTAACGATTGGAACTCGAACAAGATTTAACTTGTCGCATGACGTAACAAACAGTTAAATGACGTAATTGTATGGGAATGTTGCTTTACCTAAAATGTAATACTATGCAAGTGTTTAACATTTTACAATCAGGTTGTGTATCGGCTTTTATGTTGGCTTTTGGTTAGCTTTTGTTGGCTTTTTGTTGGGTTTTGTTGGCTTTTTGATGGCTTTTATTGGCTTTTTGTATTGGCTTTTCATGTTGGCTTCTTGTATTGGCCCCATATGTTGGTTTTTGTATTAGCTCTCTCAAATTTTCTCTTACTTGTAGGCTTATTTGGTCTTGGAAATTATGTGAGCCCTTTTTATGACAGCATAATGCTTACAGCCATGTTCGTAAGCAGCAACAACAACAACACACTAAAATTCTACAAATCCAAAGTATTCTAAGGTTAATGATTGACTCTCAAGACTTACTCTTACCTCTATCCCACGCCAAGTCAAAAACAATATATATATATATTTATTTTTTTTAGAAAACTGAATTGGGAAAGTAGGTTACATGTATAAAGAAAAAATCCTAAAAGGTCATATGTTAACTCATACACCTACCTCTATACCACTCTCAGTCCAAAAATAGTGTATTTTTCAAATTTTCCAAAACATATTTCCAAAATGAGTGATATTTCCAAAATTAAAAAGTTTACAAAAATGAATGGCTTTTGCCCCCTCTACCGCCGTACCAAGTCCGAGGACTCTAGGAAAACAAACATATTTTTTTGAAAATGGGTTATATTTCCAAAATTAGGAATTTTACAAAAACGTTTTTCTGACGTAAATCAACGGTCTTTACCCCCTATACCCCCACACTAAGTCTCAGGTCTCTAGGATAACAAAAATAACATTTTGAAAATGGGCTATATTTCCAAACTTAGGAATTCTACAAAAACGTTTGTTTGACATAAATCAATTGTCCTTACCTCCTCTACCACCATACCAAATTTCTAGTTTCTAGGACAAGAGAAAATGTATTTTGAAAAATGGGACTTGGTTTACAGGTAGCGGGGATAGAGACCTTTCATTTAAGTTAAACAAACTTTTTTGTAGAATTCCTAGTTTCCAAAATAGTGACCATTTTTCAAAATACATTTTCTTTTGTCCTAGAAACTTGAAATTTGGTATGGTGCTAGAGGAGGTAAAGACAATTGATTTATGTCAAACAAACTTTTTTGTTTGGAAATATAGCCCATTTTCAAAATTTTATTTTTGTTGTCCTAGAGACCTGAGACTTAGCGTGGGGGTAGAAGGGGTAAAGACCATTGATTTACGTCAGACAATCGTTTTTGTAAAATTCCTAATTTTGGAAATATAACCCATTTTCAAAAAAAAATGTTGTCCTAGAGTCCTGGGACTTGGTACGGCGGTAGAGGGGGCAAAGGCCATTCATTTATGTCTTACAAACATTTTTGTAAACTTTTTAATTTTGGAAATATCACTCATTTTGGAAATATGTTTTGGAAAATTTGAAAAATAAACTATTTTTGGACTGAGAATGGTATAGAGGTAGGTGTATGAGTTAACATATGACCTTTTAGGATTTTTAGCCTACTTTTCACATTTTGCAAAAATGAGGGAAAAGTAGACTTATGAGATCGGGCAAATGTGTGTCTGTCTGTCCTTCTGTCTGTCCTTCTGTCTGTCTGGCTGTGTGTGTGTCCCCCCCCCCCTATCAACTCCTAAACTACTGGAGCAATCGAAACAAAATTTGGTAGGAGTAAATGTCTACACCCGAATATCTCACGGCCATATTTGAAAATGATGTCAGTGCTACCAACTGCTAAAAAATCGCAATTGAAATTTGAGCTCCATGTTGGATATCTTGGAAGGTATGAATGGGAGCTATTTCAAAATTGGCACACGTATAGATAATAATATTGCAGTTTAATTTCCAGGAGGCCATACATGGCAGTGTTGCCAAAATGAGTATAAGCCTGCTGATTGGTCCAATTTTTAAATGCATATAACTTCTACACTATCAATTGGAATTCAACCAAATTTCATATGTTGTATGTGTACATAACCAGATACGACTGAGCGTATTCTTGAGACCCACCAGGGCTGCCAACTGTCAATAAATGCTCCTAATTTATTTTATTCAAATACCAATATATCAGAAAGTATGCAAGCCGACAGCTTTAAACTATGCACACTTATAATACCTGACATTCTATATTAATTTGGAGTCACTTATATACGTCAGTGCTACCAACATGATTCTAAGCCTGCTGACAGGTCCAACTTTAAATACATGTAACTTCCATACTATCATTTGGATTTCAACCAAATTTCGTATGTGCTATGTGTACCATAACAGTCAACAGATAATAATAATAATAATAATAATATCGTACGGCCTCGGGTGCCTGGTGCAAGCATTGTTATTTGACACCCAGAGGGTAGCTTGCATGTCGAATTTCGTCGTTCCTTTGAACGCTATGAAAGTCAAGGAAGTTAGATATCTAAACTCCTTGACACTACAGTGCTTCCAAGTAGAGAATGGAGGAACTTTGTGTTGGCGGAAAATCCCGAGATTAATTTTGCCATTGAACACGGCCTACTGAATTCAAATGGGTTCTTTAACATGCCAACAACGTATGACATGAGTATCGTGATTTTTGTCGCCTTCAAAAATCACTTACCATGGCCAGGGGCGAACCTGCAATCTTGGGGTTGGTAGTCCGACACTATAACCACTCACCCACCGTGGCAAGCACCATAACAGATATGACTATGCGTATTCTTAAGAGCAACCAGGGCTGCCAACTCTTAATATGTGCTGTCCCTATTTTTGTTACCCTAATATCAATATACAGTATCTGAAAGTATGCAAGCCAATAGCTCTAAACTTTGCACACGTATAGTACCTGGCATTCTAGATGAATTTGGAGTAACTAATATACGTCAGTGCTGCCAACATGATTCTAAGCCTGCTGATAGGTCCAATTTTAAAATGCATGTAACTTCTATACTATCTAATGGATTTCATTCAAAATTGGCACAACAATATATCATATTATTTCAGATTATTTCTGACCAATACATGCATGACATTGTTGCCAACCTGATTTTACGTGCGCTGTTAGATCCAATGTTAAACTGCATGTAACGTCCATGCTATTCATTGGACTTCAACCAAATTTTGTATTCTGTACCTTACGAGATGGAACTAAGAATATATTCAGTCATCAGGTCTGCCAACTGTAGTGCTCTATTAGGCAACATTATGCAAGGTATACAGTATTTCAAACTAATTAGAAATTTTGATATTAGCAACTTAATTTCGTCATTATTCTAGATAGGTTCATATACTGTAGAATAATCATTGGCATGAAAAGTAGGCTCTTTAGTTCGTCACGGAACCTCTTGTTTCTTTATATATATAACCTACTTTCCCAATTCTACTTTCTAGAAAAAAATAAAAATTACATTGTTTTTGACTTGGCGTGGGATAGAGGTAAGAGTAAGACTTGAAAGTCAATCATTAGCCTTAGAATACTTTGGATTTTTAGAATTTTAGTGTGTTGTTGTTGTTGCTGCTTACAAACATGGCTGTAACCATTATGCTGTCATAAAAAGGCCTCACATACTTTCCAAGACCAAATAAGCCTACAAGTAAGAGGAAATCTGAGAGAGCTAATACAAAAGCCAACATATGGGGACAATACAAAAAGCCATCAAAAAGCCAACAAAACCCAACAAAAAGCCAACAATAGCTAACCAAAAGCCAACATAAAAGCCAATACACAAGCTGATTGTAAAATGTTAAACACTTGCAGAGTATTACATTTTAGGTAAAGCAACATTCCCATACAATTACGTCATTTAACTGTTTGTTACGTCATGCGACAAGTTAAATCTTGTTCGAGTTCCAATCGTTAACCTTCGGCAGTCTCCGACAATGTTCGGGAGATTGTGTATTTATGTGTGGTACTGCTTTGTGCCGGCAAGCGTTGTAGGTTACGTCATAATCTAAAAATAGAATTGAGTATTGATATATATAAGAGACGCTACAGATGCATTCGATCAGTGCTTCGTGGTAGTTGAAAGTGTAAAGATGTCTCTCTCTAAAGTGTTTAGTGTCCCCCAAATTATGGGGAACAGAATAAAGCCTACCAACGAGCGGTTTGGGTTGTGGTTGTTGTTGGAAAACCTGGACAATCTGGTTACAGACATTGGTAATATAAACTACACAGAAAACAAGACGCTCCTAAGTGATAAAAATGTTAATCTACTTACACCGATTACGGATCCGTTTTGTTATAACATTATGGTGGTTAGGATATGTGACCAAGTGGACTGCCAAGAACAATTGGTAAATAGTAAGTCTGTGCTCCTAAAGAAAGAAGCGTGTGGTGCTTTCAACCTCTATTTACGTGGTAAATTCTCCAAGTTCATTTCTGCTAAACATGGTGTTAAGGCAAAGCTCTACTCAACAACGAGCGTGCAATGGCACGGGGATTCAGGGCACAACTTGGAGAGAAAGGAACGGTTAACATTATGGAAAAGTATAAAAATCCTGTGGCTATACCATACAAAGTGGAGCCAGCTGATGTTAAATTAGACGTTCTGATAGCCGAACTTCCAGAGATATTGCAACAGCTTCGTGCTGAGGAGTTTTATCTTATGGATTTGGACATAACCCAAGATTTGGCTGGTGTTTTTAACAAGGCAGAGATGTGTGATTATCTAACATCGAATCACAACTTTTGTGTGCAAGGAGAGTATCGAGAAAAGTGTAATGTAATTGTGAACAATGATAAAACGGTTGGTATAGACTGTTTAACATGGATGAACTCTAATTCTAGAATAAAGATATATAACAAATTTATATGTCAAATTACAAGTCCTGGTGTAAACAAAGTCATTGGAAACCATATTATAGACTTTATCCGATGTCCAGACACCCGTCTAAGGGAAACGTTTACGTCTTCCTTAGCTAAGGAACATTGTATTACAAGGCTAGAGGCAACAATTTACAACTACAAAATGGATGGTGTATTTGACCCACTTGAAGATTGTGTCAGTATATTAAAAGCCAACAAACATTACTTAAAAGAAGCGCCCTTGTACTCGGTGCCGATCGCGTCCATGTGGACCAAACTATCGGATAACCTGAAAAATAGTTGTTGTGTGGTGTTTAATAAAGTTTTGCAATTTGTGTATTGGGGTAATAAAAATACTCGGAAATTGACTGGTGTGCAAATCGAACTGCGCGATGGACAAGATCGGGAAAAGATGATAAACTATGCTCTCTCTGCCTATAGTTTTAATTACTTACCCGTAAACTTTGTAGAAATTGTTAACGATGATTCTGGAAACAACAATGTTCGCATTATACAGAAATGCTACATTAAAGCTGGGGAAACATTCTTTTCTCAATCCAGGACATTGTTTTCCACAATTCCCGAAAACATAAACATTAGCGAATTAGGATTGACTCCTACAAATGATATTCTTCCCCAGGTGTTGAGAAAGAGAACCAATGAAACTAACAGACTTAAACCGTACCCTCTTAAGGAAATTAACCCATTGAGTACAGTTAATGTGCTATGTGTAAGGAAACTAAAATTGGAGTTGGAGGAAATTGAGATCAAAAAAAGGAAAGTGGAGTATGTTGCAGAGACTACTGCCCTAAAGGAAGAGTACGAAGCAGTGTTGCAGAAAGAACAGGCGATTGTGGATGCAAGAAACAGGTTTACAGTTTACTTTAAAGAAAGTCCCTGGCAAAATCTAGATATGAGTGGGAAATACAAACTCTCAGCATTTACTGTTAATTACAAAGGAACTTATCCACGCGTTGGAATGCTTGTAGGATGTGAAAAATGTAAACATGTGTGCTACTTAAGAGGATATTTAAAATCTATGTTTTTAAAGAGTCACTAGATGAAACCCGTCAAAACATGACGGACAATGGAAATATATATTTACTGAAGAAGCTTCCTATATAAGTTACATTCTTTGTACGATTACTTTTTAGCACTATTGCAACTTAAAGGGCGTCAAAGGATAGCACTATCAACATTGCAACATAATGCTGGTCATGACTGAAAACGTGATGAGGTAAAGAGCCCAATACGTTCCAGAGTTTCTCCTTGAGCTTGATTGATTGTGATAAAGTAGGCCGAGCGAATAAGGCATTGTTGCCTATTAAAAGAAAATGTACTGTACCTGCAAGTGTTTTATCGCAAGGTGTTAAATCAAGTCGTAGGATTTGAGCTCTCTGCCTAATATTACTACACCTATTATAGGCCTATCCGAATCCAAGCAATTTCTTACATATTTCTTACAATTTATATATTTCCATATATGAGTCCTTGGGAAACATTCAGATTTCTAAGGAGCATAACTATGGCTCAAACGTTCGGAGTATGTGGAAGCGAATCACTTAATTCCAAGGAATTGAAGAGTTCTATAATAGGGAAATGAAGTAGCTGGCTTTCATCTTCAGTATCCAATTTGTTAACCCTGATGTATGTGTTTGAACTACTGGACATAAGTTCAATGACTTTTAAATTAATATCATTACATTGTTGCAAATTGGCAAATACATGTATTATACTGTATATTCCAGCATATCAATTTTACCATCACAACAGTAAAGGCCAAAATAACCACGCGTAGATTTTACGCAAGAGAAATACAATTTAGAACAATGTTTACATTTGATCGTCAAAGACCTTACACTGTACTGCATAATATCTGGAATTGTTTCTGAAATGGCCTATTTATATTGGATTTTAAATGTGGCTTCGTATTATTCGATAACACTATAGTGTCCTGCAATAACGGAGCCGCTAAATATTAAATGGCAAATAATACTTCCATTGCCGAGATCAACTGCGTAGTTAGACTGAGTACTCAAAACAAATAATCATTAAACAATTGTCTTATACAATGAAGTTCTACATGACCGTCCAGAGACTTTCATACTCAAGTTGGTTGGTGAGGAGAATGCGATGAGACTGATCGCTTAAAATAAATTCCTTATAATTGTTCCTGCCAACGAAATTTTTTGCAATAGCTTGAAAACGCAGCTCAGAATGACGTTTTTCATTTTGTTATAAACAGTACAAAACTGCTCTAAATAAGCAATTTCCATCACCTGTTATAGGTTATGGCGGTACATTTTGCAGGGGAACATAGAATCACTTCGCCAACTACTGGAATGACCATAGGCCTATACTCAATGCTCACTTCGGCAGTCACCCTAATGGAGGCAGTTTTTGAATTCTATGTCCCGTGCATGTCAAAAATCGTATTAACACATGGAAGCCCACCCATTCTTGGCTATCGCCTCGGAGACCCGGGTTACATTTCCTGCTCTGCCAAGAAATTTAATTTGGGTCTGAGGGCAAAAACGGGGCACATTCAGTCTCTTGAGGTATAACTAAGAAGAGGAAGGTTTGATTCCCACCTCGACAATCTTGGATGTGGTTTTTCGTGGATTCCCACTTCCACTCAAGGCAAATACCGGGATGGTTCCTTACTTAAGGCCTTGGCCGTCTCTTTGCCATTTCCCACCTTAATTACAAATACACACATTAATGCAGCCATCAAAATAACGCAGGTTATCAGAGAAAATTTTACACATACACACCAAAGTACACGGGGCTGAGTGACCACGATGTCGGAGCCCTTCAAACGAATTATGTGTGCCAAGTGTCTCTCGTGGCGAAAGCAATTGTGGACACGCGCGAGTGCCTGGAAAAATTCTTTTTTCTTTAATAATTTAAGAGTATATCAACGATGCATAATTATAACTTTTAGTCTAGGACGCTAATAACTTGACCTCCGAAGCATTGGGAAGAATTGCAATATTGAGGTACATAAACAACATAGCCTACACAATCAACTGTCAGTTAATGTTCTTCAACATTTCCCTTCTTAAATATTCCCCCCCCCCCCCCCTTTATAATTCTCCATCACGTGAAAACGCACCATGTCTTGTGTTTTAAATATAGCGATGCAATGGTGCTGCCATCTGTTGTCAGTTACAGGAAATATATGGGCGAGGTACTGCCATCTGTTGTCAGTTACTGGAACTGATTGCAGATATTCGAACGGCGTATTGAGGACAACAGTTAGCTCTCTTGATCACATGCTGTAATGCAATGGTAAAACGGAAATAAAACATATTGAGAGGGAATGTAGAAATATGTATCTTTAACAGACATAAAACCTTACTAATACTCCTTGATTAAACAATATTTCAGTGGTAAAAAAAATTGGCAAGTGATGGGATCGAACCTGTGCTCCTTGAAACCACAATCAGTCGCCTTAACCACATAGCTACTCCCTCACCCTCACCTAGCAGCAGACAAAAGCATTCACTACATTCAAAAGCAGCTGTCTGAAGGAAATAATCCATTTCGTTATAAAAAAAATCAATGTTGCACATTCGTATACGTTCATACTGTTATTATATTTTATAGTCATAACTTGGCTAATGTATGATTTCAATTACATGGAAGCTTATTAAATAACTTACATTTTAATGGACTTCTCACCGCCATTTTGTCATGAGCCCAGGCGGATTGTGCGCATGCGTGAGGGGTGAGAATTCTGCTATTTTCTATATTAATTTAAAAATATACCGTAATATATTTGTTTATTTTAGAGACACTCTGCAAAACTACAGACCAAGAGTTTTCGTCAGAGTGCTCTACGAAGTAAATCGGTTCTGTCGTTCTCTCAATCTCGTGATAACAAAAATCACCTTACTGTTTTAAATATATAGATGGTAATTTAGACTTGCTTAAAAAGGATGGATTCATTGTATTTATATATGGTGGATTGGATATTGTACATCTGGAAACTGAAAAAACCGTTTGCAGAATTCAACACCAATGGAATGACTACATTTAATGGTAACTCGTTTGCTAAAATTGAGAATTTTAAGTTGTTCAGAAGCATTCAAACAGACTATAGAGTAGAGTCGACAACGTATACGCAAGGTGACGTCGATCTGCTTAAGAACATCACTATGCAGGAAATCAAAGGCCAAATAAAAATCCGAAAGCGCTCCCGGTTAGAAAGTTTGGAAAAAGGAACAGAACTAATTATTAAGGGAATAAAACCAATAGTATATAGATATAAAGTTAGATATGTGTTGGAAATGGAGAATATTGATTCTTTGTTTATATCCAATCACTGGCTGAAAAAGGAACTAGAAGATTCGGATACAGATTTGAATTATCGGATCAAAATTAAGTTGGATGTTCTTAAAACTACACCAAGCAAAAATAAGGAAAGAGTTGTGTTCTGTGTGTAATTATGCATGACAAATCAAGAATTTGGGCTGCCCTGTTCGTATTAAACAAATGGATACAAAAGGGACCTAAGAGATTTAAGCAAAAATTTAAGTTAAAATGTAAAAAAATGAAAATGAATGTTGTTAATAAAATAAAGAAAAGAGTGTATTATATGTAAAAATTGTAGATATATGTAATTAATAAAACTATTGCATGGGTACCGCTTGTGTTTCTTGTTACCCGCCTGACACTCTTAATCCAATCGTTAACTTTCGGCAGTCTCCGGCAATGCTCGGTGAGCGTGGCCTTGAAAAGTAGTTGAAACTAGTGTAGTTGAAAGTATAGTGTGACCCGTTTCTTACCTATATGTAATTGAAAAACTTAAAACTGACATTTTTAAAAAACTGAAAATGTGAAATTGGAAAATTGACAAATGTGTAAACAACAATATGCAAAATCCATGTTTCCATATTATGAAATTGAAAATCTTAAAACTGACATTAAAAAAACTGAAAATGGGAAATTGGAAAATTGACAATTGTGTAAACAACAAAATGAAAAAATACCCCGGTTGGGGTAGTGATCATGTTGTACAGTAGCCTATAAGACTAGCATAAGGATAGTTGCATGTGCCCTTATATACTTCGTGTATGTGCATTAGCCTTTGGATTAGCTTAAGTTAGGTTTGGTAAAGTTAGGTTTGGTCAGGTTAGGTATGTGACCTTGTAGTTTACTCTTTTCGGAAAATGTAAAATGTAAAATCTAAAATCAAAATATCTTAAATTTAAAATTTAAAAACTAAAAAAACTAAAATCTAAAATACAAAAGAAATCAAAAATGTAAAATCTAAAAAATGTAAAATGAAAAAATGTAAAATCTAAAATGTTAAAATGTTAAATGTAAAATCTAAAATCTTAAATGAGGTTTCTGTGGGTTAGGTTAGGTTAGTTTAGGTTAGGTTAGGTTATAACTAAGTTTATTATTTGTGCTCTCCCATTTGCTCTTACTTTTTTGCTCCCACATTTTTGCTCCCACTTTTTTGCTCCCACTTTTTTGCTCCCAGTTTTTGCTCTCACTGTTTTGCTCCCACTTTTTGCTCCCACTTTTTTGCTCCCACCTTTTTGCTCCCGCTTTTTTTGCTCTCACTTTTTGCTCTCACGTTTTGCTCACACTGTTTGCTCCCATATTTGCTCGCACTTTGAAGTTAGGGTAGGTTAGGTTAGGCTATAACTTAGTTTATTATGTGTGCTCTCGCATTTGCTCTCATATTTGCTCTGACTTTGAAGTTAGGTTACGTTAGGTTAGGTTAGGTTAGTTTAGGTTAGGTTTGCATGCCATATATGTAACTGGTTGTGTGCAGTGGCCATTTTGTGTGTTAGCCCTGTGCTAAAAATAATAAATTAAATATTATATAAATAAAAATTTATAAGTTAATATTAAATAAATAATGATTGTAAAAGACAAACATTTAAGAGTGCAGTTGGGCGTGTCGGCCATATTGCGCATTAGCCCCTGTGCCAGCTATGTCTGCCCCATCCATAAGAATAACATAGAGCTAGTTGCGCGTGGCGGCCATCTTGCGCATTAGCCCCTGTGCCAGAACCGGTTTATTTATCCTACTTTATATTAAATTAAATTTATTATTTATATAATTTATTGATTTTTTATTTCTTTATTTTATAATAGTTAAATTATTTTTAATTTATTCTTATTGTGTTAAAGCACTAAACTGCAAGGTCATTAACCCAAGAATTCTCTAACCCACACACCTGATTTAAGGTTTAAATTAATGCATGTAAAATTTTTATTTTATATTTTAAATTTTAGATTTTTTTATTTTTTATTTAAATTTTAGATTTTTTATTTCTCTTTTTAAACTTTAGATTTTAATTTTTAGATATTTGATTATATATTTTGCATTTTAGATTTTGCGAAAAAGACCAAACTACACGCTCACAGACCTAAGTTTTATTTTTAATTTTTGTTTTTTACTTATAAATTTTTATTTATTTAATATTTAATTTATTATTTTTAGCACAGGGCTAATGCACAAGATGGTCACTGCACGCAACCACTTACATCAATGACATGCTAACCTAACCTAACCTAACATAACCTAAAATAACCTCTGTTCCCCTAACCAAACGTGTCCTGACATAACCTAACTTCACCTAACTTAACCTAACATAACCTCAGTTCACTTAACCAAACGTGTCCTCACATAACATAACCTAACCTGACCTCAGCTCATCTAACCTAACCTAACTCCATCTAACCTAAGTTAAGCTAACCTTTAAGGCTAGCTCAAGCCTAGTGCGCACACCGAAAGTACATAAGCACATGCAACTATCTCTATGCTAGTCTTATAAAGAGTAAGGTAAAGCTACCACTGTGGCTACTGTGCAAGATGTTCGCTATGCACAACGAGCTTAGGATTACAAAGTCAGTTAAGTGTTAAAAAGTAAAAGATTCATTCATTTCTTTCCTTTCCCTAGGCTTAATACTAGCACTAGGGCATAACCCTATAGGCACAGTTAACACACACAGATATATTATTGTCACGATGAAGGTTTTTTAATTGAAAGTACAAGGCTACAGTTTACAAGCGGTAAGTGACAACATTCTTCACGCGGTACATCCTACCACAGCATTCTACAGATTTACATCAAATATAACAAGGGTGGATATCTTATCCCAAAGCATATCGGTAATAAATTAGTTATACTATATTTTGGCGACCGGTACCTAGTTTCAGCTACCTAAGGGCAATTTCTAAGATTACTAGAGGATAACGGTTGGATTAGGAGTGAGAGGTGGGTAGTAATTAAAATGTACAGGCAGTGTCCATACAATATGTTTTTATTAATTTAAATACATTTACAATATTTACACATAATATATTTTTCCCTATTCTTGTTATAAATTGTATAGTTTTTTAAATTCTTGAGTATGAATACCGGTACCATTTTTCCCTTTTGCTTGTTGCTTGATTGGTGTATTTGCTACATGAAGCTGGAGTAATATATTTCCTGTTTAATTTCAGGATCTTGATATCCACAATTTAAGCCTTTAAACATGGTCAATGGTTGAGTAATGACCATAGGCATGTGTAGCTATACCATTAGAAGTAATTACTCTTTTATCATCATCATCATCATCATCAGGACACAAAGCGATTTTGTTTAGTTTTATAGATGAAATGTTATGTTGTTTAGAGGTGATAATGTTCATTGATATTCCTTGTACCTCGCTTTTCATGATGCAATCCTTATAATCTTGAAAACTTATACAATTTTTGACAACGCCTCTGCTAATACCTTTAATCTCTTTTTTATTTCTATGCCATTTATGTCTAAAGCATACATTTTAGCTCTCAGTCCGACAAATGCTTTAATAATACGCCTACAAACCTCGTTTTATTTTTTCGCAAATTTTTCGTGTTTGATGTGGAGTAACATATGTGATTACTAGGATAATGAGAAGTGTCCAGGTGTTCTAGAAAATTCAACTTGTCTTGATAAACATCTTGGGTGTTACCCAAATAAATAAACGATTCCGTATCCATATACACTAGTTTGAGATTGTCAATGCCATAATAGGGTAGCAGGACATCATAGTGGTGGGAATACTCGAGAGTTTTTGATATATCCAGTATACACATTCCAATATATATAGGCTTATTGAAAACAATGTTACGTTTAGCTATGTGGAAAGCAGCTAGGTTAGGACCATAAATTGTTCTATCGATAAATGTTGGTTTATCTATTAGCCTTTCAGCCTTTTTGATGTCAGTTACAATACGTATATCTACTCTTTTACGAATATTTTCCATTGTTTTTCCAAAAATTCCATTGTTAAATAATTTGTACAGATGTTTCTCATAATAATGTTTGGCTTGCTTTCGAAGGTTGTTATTAAAATCACCGTATGCCTTTAGCCAAGGTCTCTGTTGAAACTTTAACACACGAATAATTTTTATTAATTTTAGTCCATGATTTAGAGCCTATTTAATTGCCATGTAATGAGCAACGTATCACCTTCGATTTCCAAGATGAGGAATTAGTTTCTTGAGAGGCGAATCATTAGGTTGTACACACTCTGGTAGGAAAGGTAAATCGTTGTATAGATCATGAAGGTTAGGTGGATAACCGACATCAACGTCTAGAATGAATCCAACAGGGTTGTCTTCCTTTAATGTGTCTAGATCAACGGTATCTGGAGAGACCCACTGAAATCCTCCGTGGTACATAGCCCACCCGTATTGGTTGTTGGCATCATCATACGTAATAAACTGCGACGGTTTCTCGGTACCATATGTTTCCATGTATTTTTTGATAGCTTCAGCATACCCATGAGACACCTGACATATTAATCCACGCATTCCAGACTCTATTAAAAGAATCTGATCGTAATCCTGTAGCAATCCCAGTGTAAGGCAGCATTAACTTGAAACTTAAACCAGGTGAAGTAAAGAAGTGTGCAACATCCACTCGACGTGTTTTGTTTATAAATGTTTCAAAGCTGTCTGCAGGAAGGAGTTCATATGAACTTAGAGTTTAATTTTGAACTGATTCATTTTTGACATGTTCATAAACTTTTTTACTAACATATTTTTGACTTAATTTGTTAAAATATGCTCTTTTTGGAAGTAAACACTTTTCACTTAATCTTTCCCATGAATCAATGTAATCATAAGGAAATACACCTCTACGAGTCATGCGCGTTGCATATTCTTTTCCAAAGTACTTGTCTGTTTCAGGGTATGATTTTAAGTGTGTAAATAAGTTTTCCAAACTACTCGGCATCAACCGAAACGTATCCACAAATCGAAGCTTAAAATGTTCTATATATTTGGTGAAGGAGATGTACTTTTCTTTGGAGTTAGGGATAACGTCCTTTCTCTCAATAGTACAACCCAACTGCTTTACAATAAAATTTTCATCATATCCACTCATATTATGTAGAAATACAGGAACGGAGTGAAGTGTTTTATACCTCAAATTACAGTTATAATGAGCACTTCCACGGCATTCGCCTGTAATATGGCAAAGATCTCTAACTTTCCAGTCCTCTTCAGTAAATGTTTTATGACACAAATAACAGGTTTCAGAAGATTGGAAATCTGCTTCTTGATCTTAATTTAAGGCCTTTGGAACATTTAAGCTGTAAAGGCGATCAATTTCATTAGCTATTGATATTAAACAGTCCATAAACTATTCTGCAGCTTCAGGTCCACGATAGATAAGAGGTTGGCTTCGAAGGTTTGTCTTTATATGTTCCACAGCCGGTCAGGGTTTGTTTAAGATATACACCATAGCTCATACGAACATGACTGGTATGGAACTGTATAACCTGCCTCAGGATTGGGTAGATATGTTTGATATGGTAAGGGTATACTTTCGAAATCTGCATAGATAACGTAAGGTATTCTTAGCATTTTTTCAACATTTAAAAACAGAATTGGGTTTTAATAGGCATTTCAATCCCAGCAATGTCATGCAGGACACACAATGCTCTATGTTCTTTTAATTTGTCTATTCCTCGTTGGCCATATTGATTATCGGAGTGAGTAAAACACCGTTTACACGTATATATCTTATGTCCATGGTGGGCAATCTGATGTCCTACTAGTTTATCAAAATATTTGATAAAGACGTGGTGTTTCTGGCCAGATGAAGAACTTAGCATAAGGAGGGCGGGATGGTCTTGTAGCTCTTGATCCACAACCTCCAGAGGATACAGTTTGTTGTCTTCTTCCAGTCCAAATACATTGATGGATATATCGTTGGCTTTTTCAAATTTGGTAATGTCAGCTAGCGATGTAGGAAACGATATCACTGAAAAATCATACTTGTCTTCCAGGTCCTTGTATTTACCAATGCGTTGAGCAACCTTTTTTAACCAGTTTTGCTAAAATGGCATACATAAAACACCTTTCATCCTTAAAGTTTTGAGGATTAATGCAGGCTTTTTTGCTTTTACAGCTTCTGGTAATGGAATATATGTGCTTCCACGCAAGGGATTATACTTATTTTCAATCGCATTCCTTCAACCGGTAGCAAAGCCCAATTACTGCCTTTTAGCTCAGTTTCCTCCATTTCCAAGGTTAACTTTTAAAATTGTGTTTCCAAGAAACTACTTAAGTCTGTTTCCAAAAATATGGCCCGATTACGTGTAAACGGTGTTTACTCACTTCGATAATCAATATGGCCAACGAGGGATAGACAAAATAAAAGAACATAGAGCATTGTGTGTCCGGCATGACATTGCTAGGGTTGAAATGCCTATTAAAATTCAATTCTCATGTTTTAAATGTAGCAAAAATGCTAATAATACCTTACATTATCTATGCAGATTTCGAAAGTATAATCTTACCATATGAAGGGCCAGGGGGAAAACGATGAGAGTCATGAAAATGAAAAAATTGAGTTACTACTGCGATCGGTTGCTATGGTGATGCTTTACATTTCAGCAATACTAGCATGAGGGAAAATGATAGTCAATAGATATGAGCAGGGAAATATTTGCCTCAAGACGGAAAAGTGATGAGAGTCAAGCTGCTAGGTGGCAAGACTGATGACGGTCAGCCAGCCACTCCCAGAATTCCTGGCTGTTTTGTTATTTTTGTGTTAGTGTTTTGTTTTGGGATTATCTTCATTGAGTGTGTAGCCTTTTCTCAGTGTGTTTTACTTATCAAGTTACTTGTAGCACATGTGACGAACTTAGAGTAAAAGAATGAGAACTCCAAGTGATAATCGACAACGCAAGAGAAGACTTAAAAATTGTACAAGAAGAGATGAAACAAATCAAAATTATCCGTGAACTTCACAAGGAAAGCTGAAGTTTTTATGAATGTAAAAGGTCAGCAAGAAAGGCTTCCCAAAATTCTGAGAGTATAGAGGCAATATGTATAGACTTCCGAAAAAGGGTGCAGAATTAAAAGTGGGCTAATGTTTATTTTTGTGTTCAGACGAAGCGCAATGCGATTAGAAGCATACCAAACTTAGGGCGAGGCTAATCGAAAAACTCATCTTTATGAAAACTTTGCTACGACAACTCCAGATTGATTGATAGATTCTTCAGGCTGAACTAATGACTCAATTTAAGACTCAGCTGAACTTTGGTTGGTTCCTTAGTTTAGGGGCTGCGACAACGCGGTCATGTAGCCCCGTGTACTTTGGATGTGTGTAGAATCTGTCTGATAACCTGTGTTAATTGTGATGGCTGTAGTAGTGTGTGTCATCTGTTTTTAATTCAAGTAGGGACTGTAGACATTCAATTTTCAAGTAGTTCCTACTTTTGCTACCAAACGCTACCGTCAACGACAACTAGTTCTGAACTTGGTTACTAGATGCCACCGCAAAACTGAATTTTAAAAGTAAAATTAAAAAGAGAGTAATGTTTGAAAAACTTAAATGAAATGACATCTTGGTTTGAAGGTTTGTGTAAAACTTGTCTACTTACTCTCATCGTTCATCTCTCTGACAATATGTTTTAAGTGTATTGAAAAGTTTATAACATTTTGAAATGTTAAGGAAGTAAAAATGTTGTTTTAGAATACTGTTGTCAAGTCCTTTTATTTTTCATTTAGACTCTTACATTACACATTGATAACGGCTGCTTCAGAATAGAACGTTTTGAACTTTAAAATCGTGTTATTAAAAAACGTATCCTTTCTGACTCTCATCGTTTTCCCCCCTGGCCCTTCTATCAAACACGTCTACCCAATCCTGAGGCAATTCATACAGTTCCATACCAGAGTCATGTCCTTATGAGCTATGGTGTATATGTTAAACAACCCCTCACCAGCTGTAGAACACATTAAGAAAAAACTTTCGAGCCAACCTCTTATTTATCGTGGAACTGACGCTGCCGAAAAGTTTATGGACTGTTTAATATCAATAGCTAATGAAATTGATCACCTTTACAGCTTAAATGTTCCAAAGGCCTTAAATTATAATCAAGAAGCAGATTTCAAATCTTCTGAAACATGTTATTTGTGGCATTAAACATTTACCGAAACGGACAGGAAAGTTAGAGATCTTTGCCATATTACAGGCGAATGCCGTGGAAGTACTCATAATAACTGTAATTTGAGGCGTAAAAACACTCTAACCGTTCCTGTATTTATACATAATATAAGTAGATATGATGCAAATTTTATTGTAAAGCAGTTGGGATGTACTATTGAGAGAAAGGACGTTATCCCTAACTCCAAAGAAAAGTACATCTCCTTCACCAAATATGTAGGAAATGTTAAGCTTCGATTTGTGGATACGTTTCGGTTGATGCCGAGTAGTTTGGAACACTTATTTACACACTTAAAGTCATACCCTGAAACAGACAAGTACTTTGGAAAAGAATATGCAACGCTCATGACTCGTAAAGTTGTATTACCTTATGATTAAAGTATATTGATTCATGGGAAAGATTAAGTGAAAAGTTATTACCTCCAAAAATTAAGTCAAAAATATGTTAGTAAAAAAGACTATGAACATGCCAAAAATGAATCAGTTCAAAATTAAAACTCTAGGGGAATATAGTGACCTTTACTTAACTTCAGATGTACTCCTTCCTGCAGACAGCTTTGAAACATTTAGAAACAAAACACTATAAACACGTCGAATGGATGCTGCACACTTCTTTACTTCGCCTGGTTTAAGTTTCAAGGCAATGCTGCCTTACACTGGAATTGAACAGGAATTGCTACAGGATTACGATCAGATTCTTTTAATAGAGTCTGGAATACGTGGAGTAATAAGTCAGGTGTCTCATCGGTTTGCTGCAGCTATCAATAAATACATGGAAACATATGATTCCGAGAAACCGTCGCAGTTTATTACGTATGATGATGCCAACAACCAATACGGGTGGGCTAGGTGCCACTCCTTTCCTTACGGAGGATTTCAGTGGGTCTCTCCAGATACCGTTGATCTAGAAACGTTAAAGGAAGACAACCCTGGTGGATAAATT
The DNA here is from genome assembly GCA_946902985.2 of Meconema thalassinum. Taxonomy (NCBI): domain Eukaryota; kingdom Metazoa; phylum Arthropoda; class Insecta; order Orthoptera; family Tettigoniidae; genus Meconema; species Meconema thalassinum. The sequence continues at coordinate 191,392,065 of OX336388.2, read as the reverse complement.
CTAGGCGTTGATGTCGATTATCCATCTAACCTTCATGATCTACACAACGATTTACCTTTCCTACCAGAGTTTATACAACCTAGGATTCGCCTCTCAAGAAACTAATTCCTCATCTTGGAAATCGAAGGCGATACTGTGCCCGTTTAGACCGGAGTTCGCACGACCACATATGCATTTTACCAATAATCAGTCAGCACGAGAGTCAAAATATCCCGGAGCGCCAGATGGGTTAAAGCTAATCGCAAAAACGACATCAAATAAAAAAAATGCTTTACTGATTTTTGGCTCAATGCAACAATAAGGATAGAAGGAGATTCAACTGGGCGTAACACATCAAGTAAAATTATCTCATTTTATTTTGAATTTAAAATTGACTGCAAAAATGCTCAAAGTAGCATCACTCACGTGTGGCGACCCACACTCCTATTTACACAATATACAGAAATTTTCCAAACACATTTGACAATTATTTTTTGGAAACACAAGTCTGATTGTTAGTCCTGTAGACTGTGTTCCAAAATTATTTATAATTAAATCCAGTTCAAATTTAATTGTCTCTACTGGAAATATCGTAGTTCACTGTTTGAATTTTCACATAATATTAACACTCGTAGAATAAATGTTCATAGAATTTTAACTTTCACTTATTTTTCCAGTTTCAAAAATACATTGTCGAAAAATATTATGATTTCTGAATCAACACAAATTATTTACACATATTAATAACACCTGAAAAGTATTTGACCTTGAGCATAGCATCGAAGAACTGTGCGAAGCACAACAACAATTAATTGTTCTTCTGACATTAAACATTTCGAGAAGTGACTCGATCATGAACTTCAAGTTCCTAACAAAATATATGATTTCTGAATCATCAACTTGATCAATAAATTGTTGAACCATTCAACTATTCAATTTTCCACTTGGAATCATTATTATGAAAAAATATTTATATTCATGGCCATTTTAGTAACTTTCACAACTTGCAATTCTTCGACAGAATGCGGAAATAAGAATTATAGCTTTATAATAAATTCATTTAGTTCATGGCACTAGGATTGAAAATATCCTTCAAATTATTCGTGGTTAAAGAATTATTTTTAATTGGCAGTGGCCCATTCTATTATTTGTGTAAGAACACAATATTACAACAACAACGGCAAAGGTCTTCCTCTGAAGAAGAATAAACTACTATCATGACAAATCCGGGTTCTAGCAAAATCAAAGTCTAAATGGAATTCGTAAACAAGGTTGAAATAAGAACTGATGGTTTCAAGAAATAACCTTCGGGTCATTCATACGACGAAATGTGTAGTTCCAATACTCCTTCTATAAACCTGAGCCATCGAACCTGCTATTTGATTGATGCTCGAAAAAACCTCTTCATTCCTGCGACTTAAACATGCGCACCTGGGAATGGCATTTCAACTACTCCACACATATAAATTTTCTTCCCAAAATGTATACAATAAATCAAGCCTCTGCTTGTTATCAACACTGGAAGATTAATAAACTGACAAGTTTATTTTATTTTACCATTCAGTTCAACCCGTGAATTTACCATACTTATGAAAATCTTTATTTCACTTTCGAGTGTATTTACGTCAAGATTTTATATAAATACAAAAATATCCTATTTGATACAAATATCAATTGCTTCCCGTTTCATGCCTCTCCGTGTTATCTGAAAAATATACTTTGCTCATTGCAAATATCAACTGTTCAACCAGAACTGAAATGTTGGTTGAATGCGGGCTTGCGCTAACCACTCTCCCTCGGAAAATCTCCTGTTCCAAACTAGAAATGATTAAACTACTTCATAGGCTCTCTCTCAATACATATGATTATTAGAAAATATAATATCCAAGAATTATTTAGAAAAATTATAAAAATTATTATTATTATTATTAGTGGATTATTATTATTATTATTATTAGTTATATTATTTTAAATATGTTTAATTATCATCTCATTATGTGAGAATCCACATGTTCGAACCTTCGAATATGGAAAAAATATCCATTCCTCAACAAAATTAATGTAACTCAACCATTACATCGACGGTTTTCCGTGATATCCCTAAAATATGAAATATTCAAATAAATGCTCGAAATGCTCGGTCATCGATCCTAAACTGTTCTGAGTGCTGAAAATACTCAAAATAACTCTAACAAGTCTTGCGTAAATCATTGCAAGATTTAAATACGAAGAAAAAAATAAATGTGTTGGTCATCTGCAGAAAAATAGTTTGTTCCAATTAGCTAGGCATAATATAATTCAAATGTGGCTTACATTTCTTGATGGTCTTGAAGCGTAGTGAACCTGGTCTGTACCAGATTTATCCATAGACATGCCCTATCGGACAAGCACGTATAATCCTTGTATCGGCCGCCATTATATACCCACAATCCGTCTAGTCAGACATAGTGGTAGTATCTCTTGACGTTTGAATTAACTGTTGTTCCATTTTAATATGGGCTTCTATCAAAGCCATAACAGTTTGTTTAAATGGGGTCAGATCTAAGTGATCTATTCTTAGATATGTCAGTTGTAACATAACTCACGGTAATCTTATCAATACAAGAAGACACTGACAGTCTAACCAATCAACGGCTGTTCTGAAGATCGTTCCCTGGGCATGGTTTATCACCATCTACCATGCGCTAAGCAACCTGTAGTTTCCCTTGCGTAGACTAACGAACAACACCGTGATAGACTGGTCTTCAATGTACTGATAGATCGAAGTGGTTATTAAGTTACAAATATGAAAACTGACTAAAATGGATTTAAATATCCAAGTATTAGGTTATTACTGGACTGTGACAAAGTACTAATTCTAGACAAAGTCTAGCATATGTCCATGTAGAAATATAAAAATATTTCTCCAGTGTCTGTAGAAAATAATCAATCACCTCAGTGATTCTCCTCGCCGGAAACTTACTAAGTTCCACCTCGTAGCGCAGCACTTTTGTGTCTATCACAACTTTGAAAATAACTTCTGCGTAGATCCGGCAACCATGTGCCTTGGCTCAGCGTAGCAGCAACTTGCTCGGCAAGTGCTTGTGTTGGAATGAGCTATCGATGCCTCGGCCGGCCGGCTTTTATTCAAAACAGCCAGGGTCACGCGTCATCACGCTGAAATCTGGAAATCCTCATATCTCTGGTATCCCTGGTCCGATTTACTTGATACTAAGTGCATTCTCTTTCATTTGGCCGTGCCAGTAATCTGATCCCAGTCTCAAGTCTCTACTCCATGGTTAACTATTTAATCAATAAATAGCCTCGACCTCTGCTATTACTCGCTACGTCACTTGACATGCTAGTATCGGTATATTCTTTCCAATTGCTTCGAGAAGCAATGTAGCGCGATATTCAAATATCTCAACTTTCAAAAGCGGCTGTAGCCTTTCCCTTGATATCTAGGTGTATTGGCGACTTCATAGCCTCCATTATTGTTTACTTCCACAATACGATAGGGTCCAGCGTAAAGGCTTGCAAACTTCGAGTACACTCGATTTTGCACGTCAGAGGGTGTAGGTCTTTTCACTAAAACAAGAGTTCCTACGCGCAAGGGTCTGCGAAAACGCTTTCCTCTCACTCTGCGCTCTCTTTTCTCAGCTTGGCTCCTCAACTTGTCTAAAGCTAGAGTTTCCCTCATCTGACGACTTGGTTCAATCTCAGGTGGAATAGAGATGATTCGATCCCATAATCTTGTTGGTTTAATTCCATGATGAAGCAACATGGGAATCTGTCCAGTACTCTCATGAATTGTAGAGTTGATGGATTCGGATGCTAAAGAGAGAACATCCATCCATTTCCAATGCTCATTTGGACAATAGAGGCGGCAAAATTTTGCATTTTCAGCCATCACGCGTTCTGCTGGATTGCTCTCTGGATGTCTGATAGAACAAAACAATTGTCTAATCCCAAGATTATTCATGATGGTTCTAAATTCTAAAGATGTAAATTGAGGTCCACGATCTGATAAAAGGAATTCCGGTTTGCCTGCTTCCGGAATTACGTTGTCTCTAATTCTCTTCGCACAATATTTTGCGTTTGCCTTCTGGATTGGGTGTAACATTGTGTATTTGCTGAATACATCCATGGTCACCAGAATATATCGGTTACCTCTTTTAGACTTTGGGAGAGGACCATATAAATCAGTCGCGAAGATTTCACAAGGCTTAGAAGGAATAATAGGCCTTGGTAATTCTCTCAGTAATCTAGAATTATGTTTACTCCTTTGGCATAAGTCGCATTCTCGAATAGTGTTCCTGACAGTTTGTCGCATTCGCTCCCACGAAAATTTCTCTTGAATCATGTTGACCGTCTTATCTACTCCAGCATGACCTGCGATTCGATGTGCCATCCAGATAATGGGTTTTTGCATTCGTGGAGGTATCACTACTCTCAGCTTCGTATGGTCGGGATCTGCAAACTTGTAGATTAAACCATCTAACATCATATAATCTCTGGAAATTCTTTCAGTTTCCACAAAATCATCATCCTTTGGATCCATGTCTCCCTGTAGAAAACGAAAAATGTTTCTAAGACGTCGGTCTCTCCTCTGGGATAAAGGCAACAATCTTAACCTTCTCAAGGTATCCTCATCCTCCTGCGTCAGGTTAACTTGAAAAACCTTAGATGTAGACTCCACTGCTCTACTCAATAAATCAGCTCCAACGTTCAACTTTCCAGGAGTGTGTTCAATAACTAGGTTGAATTGTTGAATAAAAAGTGAACATCTAGTGATCCTATCACTGGCAAAGTTTGTTCTCAAGATAAACTCCAATGCGTGGTGATCAGTCCTCACAATGACTGAATGTCCAATCAACATTTTCTTCCATGACTCCAACGCGAATATTACAGCAAGTGCTTCTAAATCTGTGGTGTAATAATTCCTTTCTGATGGACGAAGTTTCCTGCTAATGAACGCCAGGTAACGTCTCTTGTGGTCGTCATCTTCTTGAAGAAGAATAGCTCCAATCCCTACGGTGGATGCATCAGATTCTATGATGAAATTCTTGGTAAAGTCAGGATACTCCAATTTCACGCTGTTTACCAATAACCTCTTGGCATCTTGAAATGATTGTTCACAATCTTCATCCCATTTCCATTTGTTTCCTTTCTTTAATAATTCCTGCAATGGCGCTACCGTCTTGGTGAAGTTTGGACAATGCCCTGCAAGAATTGGCATGTCCCGAGAAAACTGCGGACATTCTTCACTCTAGTAGGTCTAGGGAAATTTGCAATTGCCTGTATCTTCGTCTCATTGGGACGGTATCCTTCTCCATCCAAAATATGACACAAAAATTTTATTTCCTTTCGAAAGAACTGACATTTTCGAAGGTTTACTTTAAAGTTCGCTTTTCTCAAATCTGCGATTAACATCTGAAGATGTAACAAATGTTCCTCCTTAGTCTCAGATGCAATTAAGATATCATCTATGTAACGAATTGCTATCTCCTTTACTTCAGGACTCAAATTTTGTTCCAGTGCTCTGATCAAAACAGATCCAGATGTTTTGACTCCAAATGGTAGACGGCGGAATACATATGTCTGCTGGTCAAACATAAATCCTGTAAACTTCTTGGAATCTTCACTAAGCCTAATGTGATGGTAGGACGAAGTGAGATCAATATTAGAGAACCAGACCTTGCCTTGGAATTTCCTTAACAGTTCCCTAATGATTGGTGGTCTGTCATACTCTGGCAGCAATCTTGAATTCAAATTTCGCGCGTCTAAACATAGTCTCAGACTTCCATCTTGCTTAGACACTACTGCTAATGGATTGACATAAGATGTCGTGTACTTTTCAATCACATTGTTGCTTTCCATCTCTTTGATAAGCACTTTTACCCTCTCTCGATGCTTTTCCGCTACCGGATACAATTTAGCATGAAAAGGTGCATCATCATTTACACGAATACGATATTCAAAATCTTTAATTTCACCAGGTTTAATATCAAAAATATCGTGATACTCTTCCAAAATTTTCCCTAGCTCTGGGGACTCCTCCTCAGTGTAGACTTCTCTTCCTTCAGCTTCATGAAAAATCAGAGACCATTGAGCATCTCCCTCGATGTCTTCCTCTTCTTTTCCCTCGAAGTTAATCTCTTCGGTATTCTTGAATCTGATCGTCTCTGTCTTCATGTCTATCACTGCTTGATATTTCTGAATGAAATCTGCTCCCAATATCATGTCAAAAGCCATGTCCTTCATTATTACAAACACATGTCGGAAATCATGTCCTCCAATCGTAATACATAAGTATAATTGTGTTTTACACAGAGATATTTTATTGGGTATTATTCCTTGGATCTTAATTCCTGATACTGGAATCTCCCCTAAATTCTCTTTGAGCTTCCACAGAATATAAAGCTTCTCACTCACCAGACAAAGCATAGCCCCAGTAGCAATCAAAGTAACGACAGGCATACCGAATACTTCGCATGATATGATTGGCATTCTAATTCTCGTACCCATTTCTTTCCGTTCGTCATTCTGTTGAATTAAGGCATCATCCTCTGCTTGCCATTTAATAATTCTGGAAGTGAAAGTGTTCAAAATTCTATCTTCTACTGTGAATTCGAAGTTTTTTTTTCGTTTCCATTCCCCCGGGATTGTTGTGTTCCCGATGGACCTGGTTCATTGGGCCTCTGCTCCAAAAACTTCAAGTTATCTTGGTGTCTTGCTTCTAAGTTCTTCCTCGTCTCCTTATTGAACCCTTCATTGGACTGACGAGTATCCACATTCCCTCTGTTATTGTAGTTGTTTCTACCATAGTACCTTCTTTCCTGGTACCTTCCTTGATTATCCCGTGGCCTTCTCCATCGAGTATTATATCGATTTCCACCATCCGGTCTCGCATAAGGCTTGTAACTGTATCTGTTACTGTACTGATTCCATCCTCTCTTATTTGGATCTTCCCTCGGCGTTTTCTCTTCTCGCCCCTCTCGAATCTCTCGAGGTGTTTGAGAATAATTATCAGCCATAACAGCATACACAGCGTTGTTATTCTTTCCTCCCTTCTGATGGAAGAATTGAGCGTTCGTATGATCCAGCTTCTGTAATACCTCGTCAAATTGCTCCATATTATAGATGTCAGCAGCGATCAAAGTCCTTTGGACGTCTGCTGGAAACTGACGTATCAATGCAGTAATTAATTCGTTATCTGGCATCGGCGGATCTAAATGTTGAAGTTTAGAAAGCTGTCCAGAAAAGTACGTAGAGTATCGAGTAGGTTGTGACGTCGAGAATCTCTTAGAATATAATTCTGCTCTGACTTGCTGTTGGGTTTCCGGGGACCAAAACTTTTTCAATAACCCACGAGAAAACTCCTCAAAAGTGGTAAGAGTGGACCTAAATGCTCTGAACCAAAGAAGTGCAGGACCTTCCAAAAACTTCCCTATCACTCGGATCTGTCTTTCCTTAGGGATCTTGGAATCTTTCAGGTAATCACCTGCTTCTCTCAAAAATTCCACGGGTGTCACAGAATCTCGCCCTGAAAATTTAGAAGGCTTATCCTCTACATTCTTGAATACAGTTATGGGGTTGGATTGAAATACTGTCCTGACCTCATCCTGTCTTTGACTGTCAGTTTCTGTAGCTCCTCCTAGATTTATCTGTATCTGTTCTTTTCCCCTTACACTTGGCATTTTCAACAGATGGTCAGACTGCTTCTCGTCCTTGATTTGGGTTTTCATAGCCTCAAGTTTCTTATGGTTTTCTTCTGCCATTTTCTTAATTGCTTCAGTTTCTTTACAATTCTCCTTGACATCAGTGGATATCTGGTTCATAACAGCCTCATGACTTTTCAATGACCCTGTCATATCTGATATATCCTTCTGAGTTGCTTGGATATCTTTGGAAATTACTTGAATATGGGATGACAAAGATTCCCTAATCTCCTTGATTCCCTCTTGGTTCTCCAGCTTGAGTGTGTCTTTAATTTCATTGACAACTGTGGTTTTAATTTCAGTTTGCAACTCACTAATCACACCTTCTCTTATTTCTCCCATTACAAGTTCTTTGAATTGTTCTGTCAACCGTTGAACAACTAGAATTCCCATCTCATTACTCTCCTTCTTCACTCTAACTTCTAGGTTGATCATGTCTTCACCAACTTTCCTAAGACCATGTTCTATCCTACCAGCTAAGCTTTGGGATCGAAGATCGGCATCGCGAAATTTATCGTCCATTAAACTTGCGTTAGTAGCTAATGAAGTTTCGAGCTCATGTGTTTTTTCGCATAATTTAGTCATTTTTCTCTCAAGTGACATTTTCAAAATTTCTGAATTCTCTTTAAATTTACTTTCCATAGAATTAAATTTACTATTTAAATTTTCTTTCAAATTACCTTAAAGAATCAGAATTTTCTTTAAGTTTATTTTCCAAAGAATCAGAATTTTCTTTAAGTTTATCGTTTAAACTTTCTTTAAGTTTACTTTCTAAAGTATCAGAATTTTCTTTAAGTTTCCTTTCTAAAGCCTCAGTATTTTCTTTCATAATGGCTGCTACACGCAGTCCAGCTTCTTTTGAACTCTCCTCATCATCCTCATAATTTCTTCCATAATTTTCAATTATTATTCAAAACTTAGGGGTATACAATATTGGCAAACACAAGCTTATAACTAGAACAAGAAATATGAATAGCTAATTGGAACACTCTAATAAAATGAGATTTGTCCAAATGTCGACGTGATGGAAAAACAAAATTCTCTAATTTTACGAATTACATTTACCACAATATCACAAGAAAAATATGCAAGTTCTCAAATATCCTCCACCTGGATTCTAATAATGCGTATGTCCAGTCATCGAACGTTTACTACTGAATTTACTTGACGCCCTAATGGTTAAGCCATTATAAAAAATAATCAAACCCATTCTAATTATTAACCAAGTTAATTTTTTAATTTTCCCCACTAATTGGGTTTCCTACTAATTTATTCATCCAAACCAGACATCTCTCAACTCCCAAAATATTTCTATAAAAATTATCACAATTTAAATCGGCATGCGATTGACCATGTCTAAATCGAGACCCTCGTTCGAAGCCATTTCTCTCTCTATCTTATTTTATGTGCCCGTTTAGACCGGAGTCCGCACGACCACATATGCATTTTACCAATAATCAGTCAGGACGAGAGTCAAAATATCCCGGAGCGCCAGATGGGTTAAAGCTAATCGCAAAAACGACATCAAATAAAAAAAATGCTTTACTGATTTTTGGCTCAATGCAACAATAAGGATAGAAGGAGATTCAACTGGGCGTAACACATCAAGTAAAATTATCTCATTTTATTTTGAATTTAAAATTGACTGCAAAAATGCTCAAAGTAGCATCACTCACGTGTGGCGACACACACTCCTATTTACACAATATACAGAAAATTTCCAAACACATTTGACAATTATTTTTTGGAAACACAAGTCTGATTGTTAGTCCTGTAGACTGTGTTCCAAAATTATTTATAATTAAATCCAGTTCAAATTTAATTGTCTCTACTGGAAATATCGTAGTTCACTGTTTGAATTTTCACATAATATTAACACTCGTAGAATAAATGTTCATAGAATTTTAACTTTCACTTATTTTCCCAGTTTCAAAAATACATTGTCGAAAAATATTATGATTTCTGAATCAACACAAATTATTTACACATATTAATAACATCTGAAAAGTATTTGACCTTGAGCATAGCATCGAAGAACTGTGCGAAGCACAACAACAATTAATTGTTCTTCTGACATTAAACATTTCGAGAAGTGACTCGATTATGAACTTCAAGTTCCTAACAAAATATATGATTTCTGAATCATCAACTTGATCAATAAATTGTTGAACCATTCAACTATTCAATTTTCCACTTGGAATCATTATTATGAAAAAATATTTATATTCATGGCCATTTTAGTAACTTTCACAACTTGCAATTCTTCGACAGAATGCGGAAATAAGAATTATAGCTTTATAATAAATTCATTTAGTTCATGGCACTAGGATTGAAAATATCCTTCAAATTATTCGTGGTTAAAGAATTATTTTTAATTGGCAGTGGCCCATTCTATTATTTGTGTAAGAACACAATATTACAACAACAACGGCAAAGGTCTTCCTCTGAAGAAGAATAAACTACTATCATGACAAATCCGGGTTCTAGCAAAATCAAAGTCTAAATGGAATTCGTAAACAAGGTTGAAATAAGAACTGATGGTTTCAAGAAATAACCTTCGGGTCATTCATACGACGAAATGTGTAGTTCCAATACTCCTTCTATAAACCTGAGCCATCGAACCTGCTATTTGATTGATGCTCGAAAAAACCTCTTCATTCCTGCGACTTAAACATGCGCACCTGGGAATGGCATTTCAACTACTCCACACATATAAATTTTCTTCCCAAAATGTATACAATAAATCAAGCCTCTGCTTGTTATCAACACTGGAAGATTAATAAACTGACAAGTTTATTTTATTTTACCATTCAGTTCAACCCGTGAATTTACCATACTTATGAAAATCTTTATTTCACTTTCGAGTGTATTTACGTCAAGATTTTATATAAATACAAAAATATCCTATTTGATACAAATATCAATTGCTTCCCGTTTCATGCCTCTCCGTGTTATCTGAAAAATATACTTTGCTCATTGCAAATATCAACTGTTCAACCAGAACTGAAATGTTGGTTGAATGCGGGCTTGCGCTAACCACTCTCCTTCGGAAAATCTCCTGTTCCAAACTAGAAATGATTAAACTACTTCATAGGCTCTCTCTCAATACATATGATTATTAGAAAATATAATATCCAAGAATTATTTATAAAAATTATAAAAATTATTATTATTATTATTATTAGTGGATTATTATTATTATTATTAGTTATATTATTTTAAATATGTTTAATTATCATCTCATTATGTGAGAATCCACATGTTCGAACCTTCGAATATGGAAAAAATATCCATTCCTCAACAAAATTAATGTAACTCAACCATTACATCGACGGTTTTCCGTGATATCCCTAAAATATGAAATATTCAAATAAATGCTCGAAATGCTCGGTCATCGATCCTAAACTGTTCTGAGTGCTGAAAATACTCAAAATAACTCTAACAAGTCTTGCGTAAATCATTGCAAGATTTAAATACGAAGAAAAAAATAAATGTGTTGGTCATCTGCAGAAAAATAGTTTGTTCCAATTAGCTAGGCATAATATAATTCAAATGTGGCTTACATTTCTTGATGGTCTTGAAGCGTAGTGAACCTGGTCTGTACCAGATTTATCCATAGACATGCCCTATCGGACAAGCACGTATAATCCTTGTATCGGCCGCCATTATATACCCACAATCCGTCTAGTCAGACATAGTGGTAGTATCTCTTGACGTTTGAATTAACTGTTGTTCCATTTTAATATGGGCTTCTATCAAAGCCATAACAGTTTGTCTAAATGGGGTCAGATCTAAGTGATCTATTCTTAGAAATGTCAGTTGTAACATAACTCACGGTAATCTTATCAATACAAGAAGACACTGACAGTCTAACCAATCAACGGCTGTTCTGAAGATCGTTCCCTGGGCATGGTTTATCACCATCTACCCAGGGCCGGATTTACCTAAAGTTACGCTATAGGCACTTCTTCATTGAGCACCCCTCCTTACTTGAGCACCCCCCCCCCTCTGCGATTTTTATGATAAGGCATAGCCACTCGCATGAGGTAAGGTTCGGAAAAAAGCAATAAACAGATATATAGCTGACAGCATAATTTTATACTTGTATTTTTACGCAGGGAAAACATAGTCAATTCAATAAAAAAAACAGCAAAACTACATGAAATTGTTTATCTTTTATGCAACCAAAACACTTTTTGAATACCCTTTCCAAAAATAATGTCTAGCCTTAATTCATACAACAAAAAAGAAGAGTAGCTTCAAAAATAAAAAGATAATTTACTACTGTAACTGAATGAACTTCGGTAGCACGAAATATATTTAAAAAAATAGTAGAACACACACTAATTTTAAAACGCATGAAGTGCAGTGGTACGAACGACATTTTAAGATGAACAATGTGCCTCTAAAATACAAATAAGGCCAACTGCATTTCTTCCTGCAATATCTTTTAGAGAAATTAAAGTGTAGATTAAAAACATGAATGAAGACATAACGGGGCCTGCCTCAAGCACAACGAGAACTACTTCAAAAGTTTCCTTCTTGCCTTCTTTTCGGCGAATTCATTAGTTTTGGCCCCGCAGTTCAAGTTTATCGTCAAACCTTTTCAGTAGCTAGGAGTGCAATGGAGTTTAACCTTTCTTCTTTAGTGACTGACCGCAAATAGTTCTTGACGCGATTCAGTACCGAAAATGATCTTTCTCCAGAACAATTGGTCACTGGAATGGTGAGAAATATCCGTAAAGCAATGTTTACGTTCGGGTACATATCGTGTAAATCTTTTTCATGAAGGAAAGGGCTGAGCTCAGAGGCTGACTTACCTTTAAAATCTGCAATTTTTAAATGTTCCTTTAAATGCAAGCACTCGTCAGCCAGTGCACTTTCGAAGTCATCCACGTACATTTCTGAGAGATCGTCAGCGATTTTTTTAATCATTGGTCCATCTAGATCTAACAGATTTTCTAGAAAATAAAATCTCTTATGGAGGACTTTGTAAGCCTCACTTCGCTTCTTAAGCTCAGCACTTAGTACATCCAGAATTACATAAAATACATTGACGCGAAAATTTTCTGAGCCCTCTGACGGTCCTTGCTTTGTCTCATTATTCCTAGTCTTTCGTTCCGGTCTTCTCTTTAGGTCGTAGGAATATTGAGCAATACCGCTTAATTCTTTGGCTTCTTTTTCATAGACATCGAAATTATCTCTTAAACTTTGCACAAATTCCGCTAACGAAGCGTAGCATTCTACCACAGTGATCAAATTAGTGCCAACTTTTTGGAGCTTCTGGCTGACAGTATTACATCCTTTTAGAATGGTACTCCAAAAAACAACTTGGAAAGCAGTTTATAATTGTAGGATATTGCTTAAGATGCCTTTGGCTTCACTTCGAGTGTTTGCCTTTTGATTTCTGTCTTCGTGGATACTCTCAAGAACTGCCACGACGCCACACCAGCCTTCCCTCAGAGCTTGACAAGCGTCATATCGTGCCGACCACCGAGTCACTGACGGGCTTTTTAGTACGCGTGCGATAAAGTTCTTTGAAATTTTCCATCGGTAGGTCGAAGCAGTAAAAAAGTTGTACAGTTCATGAGCTGTTAAAAAAATACCTTACAGATTCTGAACAAAATTCAGTGGCATGAGTTCCAACAAAATTTAGTGAATGGGGTGAGCATGGTGCATAGAGAGCTAAGGGATTCAAGGCCGCTATTCGAGCTTGTAACCCGGAATATTCGCCGGACATATTACTTGCGTTATCGTAAGATTGGCCTCGAATATCCTCCACTTTCAAATCCAGATCTTCCAACTTGCCCTTTACTGCATAAAAAAAAGCTGCTCTGACTTGTGCCCGATGCTCGCCAAAAATCCTAGAAACCTTTATTTTGGTTCACCATTGGCCGTAACATTTTGTTTGTCCGCCGAGGCAAATTTAATTTTTTGTTGCTTTCTCCCCCTAAGGTGTCATTTGAATTAAATGTAGGCCTAGAATTGCCATTCTCTTTTTCATCAATTTTGGCTTGTTGGAGCTGAAAAGGAAAATCCCGTATTAATTAGAGCACTTCAAATATAGTGAATTTAAAAAGAACAACTTTTGATATACTCTGCTGGTAGTGTACGGTTTCGAGGCCAGTCTGAGTTTTTACGTATGTCACATTGTGCAACAGTGTATCAAGGAATCGCCTATTGGGAAAGTCCTACTTTGCGTAAAGTAATTCGTGTACGGTAGCTTACCTCAAGTTGCTGAACTCCATCGCAGTCAATGTCGTGAACCGCAGAGCAAGAATTGTTAGTGTTATCCGAATTTTTCGTTGGAGATGTAGGATTCACACGCGCACTAAACATCTCATTTATTTTCCGACATTTCGATAGTGTAACCTCGGCTTTCTTATCTTCTTCAGCTTTGCGGACACGGTTTTGGTAACCAGATAACATTTTGCTGCCCATAGTTTAAAACATTTACTTGCAGATCACATCACAACACAACAAAACAAAACAACGCAAGCTCGAACTCGCACACAAGACAGGCAAGGGGGGTGGGGCGCGGGCACTTCGATGCTACTACAATGCAAGCAAACCCAGCTACCGCAACAACAGCGCCCGCCTCCCCGTCCCTCTCACACTTGTCGGGATGAAAGGGCGTCGAGCGGCATAACGAAGAGCGAAGTGGAAGGGCACGCGACAAAGACACGATATTATTTCTAAATGTCTCTGCTCATTTCTCAATATTTATTTTAGCATATAGCCTATACTGCTATAATCCTAACTTAGCACATTTAAAGCCGTAACAAAGAGGGCGCCTGACGGCGGTGCCCTTCGGGACGCCTCCAATACAGATCATTGCTGGTTGCCTAACCGAATGGGCGCCTTGCGGCGCCCCTTGGACTATGGCGCCCCTAGGCACGTGCCTATTTTGCCTTATGGTAAATCCGGCCCTGCATCTACCATGCGCTAAGCAACCTGTAGTTTCCCTTGCGTAGACTAACGAACAACACCGTGATAGACTGGTCTTCAATGTACTGATAGATCGAAGTGGTTATTAAGTTACAAATATGAAAACTGACTAAAATGGATTTAAATATCCAAGTATTAGGTTATTACTGGACTGTGACAAAGTACTAATTCTAGACAAAGTCTAGCATATGTCCATGTAGAAATATAAAAATATTTCTCCAGTGTCTGTAGAAAATAATCAATCACCTCAGTGATTCTCCTCGCCGGAAACTTACTAAGTTCCACCTCGTAGCGCAGCACTTTTGTGACTATCACAACTTTGAAAATAACTTCTGCGTAGATCCGGCAACCATGTGCCTTGGCTCAGCGTAGGAGCAACTTGCTCGGCAAGTGCTTGTGTTGGAATGAGCTATCGATGCCTCGGCCGGCTGGCTTTTATTCAAAACAGCCAGGGTCACGCGTCATCACGCTGAAATCTGGAAATCCTCATATCTCTGGTATCCCTGGTCCGATTTATTTATTTATTTATTTATTTATTTATAGGGTACAGAAAGTCCCAGTGAGCTGATAGCTCAAGGGGGGACCGCCCTTTACAAATATGGCTTAGTAACTAACTTAATACTAGAATATACTATGTTGGAAGTGTTTGAACTGTAAGCTGGTTTATGAAATAGCATGTATTTTGTTTTTGAGGTGCTTATGATTAAATTATTTTTTGAAAGCCATGTTGTTAGTATATTTAGATCCTTTTGCATATTCTCCATAATCCTTTGTTCACATGCACTCTCGTAAAGTAGAAATATATCATCTTCAAATAGAA
Source organism: Meconema thalassinum (assembly GCA_946902985.2). Classification (NCBI taxonomy): domain Eukaryota; kingdom Metazoa; phylum Arthropoda; class Insecta; order Orthoptera; family Tettigoniidae; genus Meconema; species Meconema thalassinum. The sequence goes on along the minus strand of OX336388.2, from coordinate 191,376,618 downwards.
ATATTTTACCAGTAAACTCTAAATAACCTATATCATTAATAAATATCAGGAACAGCAATGGTCCAAGCACTGACCCTTGTGGGACACCGCATTTAACATCAGAGATGGACCCTTTAGTTTTATTAATATTAACATACTGCTTCCTGTTAGACAGGTAGTTTTTAAACCACTCAAAGGCTATTCCTCTTATTCCTGCATTTGATAATTTACTTAGCAACAAGATATGGTTAACTGTGTCAAATGCCTTAGCAAGATCTATAAATAGTCCTGCTGCTATTTTATTGTTGTCTAATGCTTTATGTATAAGTGACACTACGTCAAATGCTACTGAATCAGTGCTATGTTTGGGAAGGAAGCCATACTGATATTTGAAGAAGAAATTGTTTTTTGTTAGGAAATTCAGGACTTGTTTCTTGATTACTATTTCCAGTACGTTTACAAGTGAGGATAATATACACAACGGCCTGTAATTACTGGGATTAGATACATCGCCTTTTTTAAATACTGGCACCACTCTTGCTAATTTACATTTATCTGGTATTACTCCTGTTTGCAGTGACAAGTTAATTATATCAGCAAGCAATGGAGCCAGATGATTGGCACATCTCTTAAGGAGTATGTTATTTATTCCATCGTCTGTGTAATTATTTTTGTTCGCAAGGTTTTGAATGATTTGTTTAACCTCCGTCACATTTGTTGGTTTTATGTATAGTGAGTTACAGATCGTCTGGTTCGAAGGCAAAATTGGGTTCTTTGGAGTAAGATCTTTAAGCAAGTTTTCTACAACATTTATGAAATACATGTTAAATGCTCTACATATATCTTGGCTAGAGGTGTATCGTACGTTTTCATATTCAATTTCTACAATGTTTCGTGTATTATGAGGTTTGCCAAGTATTTGATTTACTGCCTTCCACATTCCTTTCATCGTATTCCCTTCCCTAATTACATTGTTGTAGTATAACTTTTTCAGTGCTCTTTTCATTCTAGTCACATCCCTACTACATTGTGTGTACTCTTGAATGGTTTCAGTTGAAGGGTTTTTAGTTTTAGTTTTTGCATACAAATTATTGTTTCTTTTTACCGCTTCCAGAAACTCATGTGTTACCCATGGATTATGTGTGCCTTTTACCTATGGTTTTTGCTTAATATTTATACTAGCTGTCCTAAGTCCATTACTAATGAAATCACAAAGCTGATTATATGCTTCGTTGACGTCAGTAGATAGATTTGGCAATTTATTTTTTGAAAAGAAATTGTTCAGTTTGGCATAACTTATTTTCGTAAATGTTTGTATATTTGAACGATTATTGAATTGCGTACTCACTTCTGGTTGTGATGTAATTTCTAGAATTAAAATATTATGATCACTAAGGTCACTCATAACATTATACAAATAGAAGTTATCATTGGCAAAGTTAGAATGTATATGGTCAATTAAAGTTGAAGAAGTAGGCGTTATTCTTGTTGGCAGTCTTGTATTGCATGGATAAAAACTAAAGCAATTCAGTAAAGACGAATAGGCCCTGTGAATAATGCTGTCTTTTAGAAAATCTATATTATCGTCTCCGATGAGTAGGGGAGACTGGGGAGGTCTGATACATAGGGAGGTATGATACAGTTAGGTAATTTCTTGTTTATACAATTGGTAGCATTGAATTACTCCTTCCCTATACTCATTATTTCCTGTTTGTTACTTCCTGTTTGTTGTAATTCTGTACAAGGAGAAGACACTGATATTTGCCACATTATCTGTTTACATCAAGTAAAAGTAAGGTATGTGTTTTGGCTTTAATATGTTATTTCACCACTTTATCATCTTGTAATGCAAATACAATTATTTTAGTAGACACTATACATATTTTAATCACTAAAACAAGAGTTATTTCTATCATTGAGTTCATAACCTCACTCTGAGTTTCAAATATTTCATTGATTGCATGTTGGGGAGGACTGATACACTGCAACTGGGGATATCTGATACATGTATCAAACCTCCCCATATCCGTAGGTGTTTTCACCGGTATATTTAAATCCAAATACTAACAGACATAGGGCTCAATGCATGACTTTCATATGTACCAAAATTAAATTACCATCCTATATTGTATCACATAAGTCATAAGTAATCTCGAAAGTCGAACTTACTTGATTAATATAGAAATTTTACATTACAGATGCCAATGTTTTTCAAATCGAAATCTGAGGGAAAGAAAGTGAAAAAACATGCCCCAGATATAATTAAGGCAGCAGTGAAGGAAGTAGTAGAAAGTGGATCTGGTCTGAGAAGGACTGCTGATAAATATGGGATCGATAAGATGACTCTGAGTAGATACGTTAGCAAGTATAAAAACAACAAAGATGACATGTCTTTTTCTCCCAACTACAGCTCATGTCAAATCTTCACTAATGATGAAGAAGGGTTATTAGCATCATATCTGAAGAAGGCATCGCAATTACACCATGGACTGGGAACCATCCAGTGTCGTCAGCTTGCATATGAATTCGCTGTCCAAAATAAGAAGAAATACCCTGAACAGTGGAATGAGACCAAAATAGCTGGTTATGACTGGTTTAGAGGATTCATGCACCGAAATAAAGACCTTTCAGTCAGGCAGCCAGAAGCGACTAGCATTGCTAGATCAACTGCTTTCAACAGAGTTACGGTGAAGGAATTCCACGACAAACTAGAGGCTGTTTTGCTGAGGGAACATTTCGAACCCCAAGATATATGGAATGTAGATGAGACTGGTGTGACAACAACACACAAGCCGACAAAAGTTATTGCTGAAAGAGAAGAGAAGCAAGTTGGACAGGCCACTTCCCAAGAACGTGGGACACTTGTCACTGTCTGCAATGCAGTTAACGCTGTTGGGAATTTTATTCCACCGTTTCTTGTCTTTCCAAGAGTTAATATAAAAGAATACATGTACAAAGGAGGACCACCGGGGACAATGGGTTTAGGTCACCCGAAGCACTCAAGCTGGATGACTAAAGACAATTTTATTCAGTTTCTGGAACATTTTATTAAACATACTAAATATTCATTAGAGAAGAAAGTGTTGTTACTCATGGACAATCATGAATCACACATTTCTGTTACTGCCATTAATAAAGCAAAAGAAAATGGTATTGTTCTGCAGACGTTCCCACCACATTGCAGTCACAAACTGCAACCATTAGATGTGACTGTCTATGCACCTTACAAAAAATCTTTCAACTAGGCTGCACAACAATGGATGGTAAATCGTCCAGGACAATCGATGACAATTTATGATATTCCAGACATAATTGGAAAGAGCTTTCCTCTATCGTTCACTGCCCGTAATATAATAGCTGGTTAAGAACACACTGGCATTTGTCCTTTTAACAGTGAAATATTTACCGATGTTGATTATATACGCAGCACAGTCACTGATCAGCCTGAAGAGGCAGCACAAAGTCAACCGACTGCTTCTCTAAGTTTAGGACAAGGATGCACATCTTAAACCCAGAGCTCCAGACAACTGAAAGCATCCACCGCTTTGACTTCAAACTGCACATCAACCCCACAAGCAGTAACACCGACTCAGAGCTCCAAACCACTTCAAGTTCCCAGCACTTCGACTTCAAATTGCACATCTACCCCACAAGCAGTAACACCAGAAGAAATCTTACCATTTCCGAAGGCACAGCTTCGAATAAGGAGAAATGCAGGGCAAAGAAGTAGAAAATGTTTAACATTGACTGACACTCCTGTTAAAATGCAGGTTGAAGCAGAGCATAATGAGCGATTAGAGAAGAGAAAATTGACAGAAGAAAGAAAAATGGCGAAGGCTTTCGCTGTCAAGAACCTGATATTTGATCACTTCGTAAATAGAAAAGGAACTAAAAAACCACAGCCCCATTCAAGTTCAGATAGTGATAACGAATCTTTTGAAAGTGACTCCAGCAGTTATGAACTTGAAGATGAAAGTGACAGTGATACATTTAAGGACATTGTTGAAGTTGGGAAATGGGTTCTAGTGTCGTTTAAGGGGAAGAGGTCAATTCGTTGATTTGTTGGGAATATTATAGGATCACCATCCCAAGAAACATGGACTGTAAAATTTGCTAGACATGTTACTGAACGAAAATTTAAATGGCCTGAAAAAGAAGATATATCTGAAATCGATTGTGATCAGGTTGATACAATATTATCAGAGCCAAAATTTATAGAGAGAAATGAAAGAATCCTGTGTTTTTATTTTAATGAGAGCTTTCAGGGCTTAGCTGTTGAATGAGAAATATAGTGGCCTACCTGTAATATGGGAGATAGAGTTTTACAGTAATTTAAGGCAAATTTTGTTTTCATGGTCTTCCAAATTTCTACCATAGGTCTAATTCAGCACTTGAACTTAGTTTTCAGGCATACATATTTGTTCATAAGGGTCCCATTGTTGTTTATTTTATGAATGTTTTCCTCCTACGAAGGCTGTATCAACTCTCCCCACTATGTGTACCAAACCTCCCTTGCATGGGGAGCACTGATACATTTTGTATTACTACAGTAAATTGAATATTACTTGGGTTTAGATACTAATGGCCTTGTACAACTGAGCACATTGGCAAAAGATAACTAAATAAATGTGAAAAAACTAAAATGGCAGTTCTTATATGAATAGTATTATTTTTCTGAACAATTAAAGAAAAAACGTTTCATACCTCCCCAGTCTCCCCTAGTGTGTTTGGGTTAGTATTGCAAAGTATGCGTTCAAGGTCAAGCATAAATTCGTTTGCATTAGTCTCCCTTGGGTTATAGTAAGAAATTACACTGTATCTTCTGTGTTTCTGAAATATTTCAATTTGAAGTATACTGTGATAACTATTAATGGTGTTAATAACCTTACTTGATACTAAGTGTATTCTCTTTCATTTGGCCGTGCCAGTAATCTGATCCCAGTCTCAAGTCTCTACTCCATGGTTAACTATTTAATCAATAAATAGCCTCGACCTCTGCTATTACTCGCTACGTCACTTGACATGCTAGTATCGGTATATTCTTTCCAATTGCTTCGAGAAGCAATGTAGCGCGATATTCAAATATCTCAACTTTCAAAAGCGGCTGTAGCCTTTCCCTTGATATCTAGTTGTCTGAATCTTGGAATACCCTTTCCTAGAGTTGGGCACAAAACGTTGTTCATTACATGGCACTTAAACAGGCTCTAAATCGTGGACTAAAATTAATAAAAATTATTCGTTTGTTAAAGTTTCAACAGAGACCTTGGCTAAAGGCATACGTTGATTTTAATAACAACCTTCGAAAACAAGCCAAATATGATTTTGAAAAAATCTGTACAAATTATTTAGCAATGCAATTTTTGGAAAAACAATGGAAAATATTCGTAAAATAGTAGATATACGTCTTGTAACTGACAGCAAAAAGGCTGAAAAGCTAATAGCTAAACCAACATTTATCGATAGAACTATTTATGGTCCTAACCTAGCTGCTTTCCACATGGGTAAACGTAGCATTGTATTCAATAAGCCTATATATATTGGAATGTGTATACTGGATATTTCAAAAACTGTCATGTATTCCCACCACTATGATGTCCTTCTACCCTATTATGGCATTGACAATCTTAAACTATTGTTTATGGATACGGACTCGTTTATTTATTTGGTTAACACTCAAGATGGTTATCAAGACAAGTTAAATTTTCTAGAACACCTGGACACATCTGATTATCCTAGTAATCACATATGTTACTCTACATAAAACAAGAAAACTTTGGGAATATTAAAAGACGAGGTTTGTGGACGTATTATTAAGGCATTTGTTGGACTTAGAGCTAAAGTGTGTTTTATAGATATAAACGGTATAGAAATAAAAATGATGAAAGGTATTAGCAGAGGCATTGTCAAAAATTGTATAAGTTTTCAAGATTATAAGGATTGTATCATGAAAAGCGAGGTAAAAAGAATACTAATGAACATTATCACCTCTAAACAACATAACATTTCATCTATAAAACTAAACAAAATTGCTTTGTGACCTGTTGACGATGATGATAAAAAAGTAATTGAGTATATTGGTATAGCCACACATGCCTATGGTCATTACTCAACCATTGACAATGCTTAAAGGGTTAAGTTGTGGATATCAAGATCCTGAAATTAAACTGGAAATATAATACTCTAGCTGCATGTAGCAAATACATAAACCTGAACAATTTAATAATAAAACAGTAGCACTACATAAAAACAAAAGAAAACCAACACCAATCAAGCAACAAGCAAAAGAGAAAATTGGTATTCATACTCAAGAATAAAAAATAGAGAACAAAACAAAAATTTAGACTTTAAGGTTCATTCTGGTTCCGTATTGATAAACTAATAAGTATAAACAGGTTAAAGGTTCCGCCTGATCAATACTTTTATTAAATATGCTCACTGTGTGATCATTAGTGGGACATGTTTCGAGGCCTAATTAATAGTTTTGGCCCCTACATCAGCCGATATGACCGAAAACGATACAAGTTTTTTTTTTTTTTTTTTCGTAACTCTTAAAATTCCCTTAAAATTGAATCTTGCATGGTGCACCATAAAGAGAGATTGAAACATTTTACGCCTAATATGTGTAATGTCAAAAGTCTTATGAACTAGGCCTATGAACACTTTCAATACTCGCCTCACTGTGGTCTTTAGATGCTATTGAAAACACAAATGTACCGGTTCAGTACGACAGCAACAGTTCAGAACACCATGAAAACATGTTAGAATCAGCAGTAATGATAGAACACTTAATACCTCAATACTTCCACCAGCAATGTAGAAATATAAAAAGATAACAAAACCAATGAAGCCACTGCGCTGAAATTATATCTTGCCAATATGAATTGCATAACGTCGCAGACAAGCAATAAGCAAGAAAGCTTCGTCAACTACTACCCCACCCTCTCCTAACCATTCAGTACAATTTATGTGGGCGCATGTTTTATGCCAGGATTGGTCTCTTCAGTCATCGGAAACACATTCATAAGCTCGATTGAAACGCTTTTTAATGCAGGAAGAAGTAATGTGTACTCGGAATCGAGTTACAGCCGACAACGACTTGAAGCAAATGTGCGATCGAAGTACGGTACTTGTAGAATTGTGACAATCAAAGTAAATGCCGCAGACTGAAAATTGTTGTAATTGTGTCGCTCCTGCTACAAGTTGCCATATTTATGTTCCATAATTTCCCTCTCTTAAAATGTTAATCTCCAATCATAATGAAGGTTTGTCATACTCCAAATCGTTCTCATTCCCCAATTGTTTGCGGTATGTCTATCATTGTTTTATGACGTCGCAGTGTCTTGTTTCCCAACATCTTTCAGGTTCATGAAACACAAGATGACGCTTGGAACATGTCCTCGCTAGTAATATTCCTCGAAGGCCCTTCACTTCCTCAGACCGGGTGATGACAACTTCCCAAGCTAAATATTCAGTGAGGTCATTTTCTTAATGACGGGGGCCGCGCGATTAGTCACGACCAGCATCTATCGATTACAAAACAGCGGGTCGGAAAGTCCCGTATGCTGTCATACGCATCTAGCAAGAGTTGTGGTGAAGTACTGTAGCCTATCCTGTGAACATGGTGCTCGGAGCTCTTTGAAAGAAGAGGAAATAGATAATGTTTTATACCCCGTTTAGACGTCCCGGTCGCGATCCCGATTAGGCCCCAATCCGTTGGGAAGTCTAAACGCAACAGGATTACATGCGCGAGAGGCGTAAAGCTTTATTTAAGTAATTGCGAACCCAAATGGCCAAGAATTAATTTGAAGTTGGTTGGTTCCTCAGTTTAGGGGCTGCGTAGCCCCGTGTACTTTGGGTGTGTGTGTAGAATCTGTCTGATAACTGGTGTTAATTGTGATGGCTGTATTAGTGTGTGTTATCTGTAAATCAGGTAAGAACTGTAGACGATCAAATTCAAGAAGGTCCTACTTTTGCACCAAATGCTACCGTCAACGACACCTAGCTGTGAACTAGGCTTCTAAAAGCCACCGCAACCAGAACCTGGCGACGAACGTTGGAACTTAATAGAGTTAATCAAATCCAAAATACACATTTTAGCTTCACACGAGTTTGGTTAGTGGAAGGTTCTTTTACATGCCAAAAATCTATGACATGGGCCGGCTTTACTTTTTCTCCGAAGGAAGGAATACTGAGGGATTTTTAATCCAATGACTCCGGGCGAGTTTGAACCCGTGATCTTGGGCATAGAAACTCAGCATGCTTAATATATAAATATTTTGTCATGTACAAAACATCAGGCTCTTGTAAAACGAATACAATGTTTCACATGCGGTTATAATTTTAATGACTAATAAAGTACAGGAGTATCAATAAGGATATTATTATTATTATTATTATGGCTTGATATTTCTTTATACTGATGTCGCTTTGCGTGCCCACTCAGGGAATTCTTGGAAGTTGTAGACACAATTCCCCAACGTGAGGAAGGTGATGTTTACAATGATGTACGTTATAATGGTGGGAGCGATGCCAGTCACAATCTGAAACACACAAATCTCAACTGTCTAAAGGCAAAACAATGACTACTGGTAGCAATTATCTTACAAATGAAATGTTAGTACTAAGACAAGGCTGCCATTTTAACTGATTTTTAGATGTTGAAACACATTACGGTATGTTTACAGATTTGCAATTTTTTTAATTAATTAATTTTACGCGGGACAAGATGCGGTATCCTTCGTGTCGGAACAAGAAATGTACTGGTCCTTAGGCGCTGAGGAACGTCTCGCCTGTGGCCAACATGACAGAAGGGACATATTTCCTCATAGGAATTTTCAAAATACTGCATCTAACTGTACAGACGTTGGCACAATGTCTCTCCAGCGTCACAATTTGACCATTATTTATGAGGAGCATAGCGACAACTCCCTCCCTTCTCCTTCAATCCCATCACGCGAGTACCCTTGACCACTGTCAGTTTACTGGGGAGTGGGTCAGCTAGCCACTGACTCTCCCAAAATGCCGGTAATTGTCGGCGTAACTGAGAGCGAATATATCTAGCGGATACCTCCATTGGTCGAGGTGGTAGTGATACCACCTCTTTTGCAGCTTGATCCGCTAACTCGTTTCCCGCAATTCCCATGTGGCTTGGAAGCCACAGAAAGATGATTTGAGTGTCAGCGTGACACAGCCTGGCTAGTAGGTCATGGATTCGCTGCACTAGGGGGTGTTGTGGGAAACATGTAGCAATTGACTGCAACGAACTCAAAGAGTCGGTACACACGAGAAAGTGGATTCGTGCATCCTGTAGTGCAAACTGCAGAGCTTCATAGATGGCAATGAGCTCCGCAGTAAACACACTACAGGTCTCAGACAAAGAGATCTTGGTATTTGCTCCATCAATAACGTAAGCACAACCCACCTTCGAACGATCCGTGTAGAGAATGCCAGCGTCCGAAAATTGGTGAACTATGCTCTCGAAGTGCCTCCGATAAATGGAGACATCCGTGTTCACCTAAGGGCGTTGGTGTAGATTTAAAGGAATTCCCGTACGTGGGACTTGCCTCGGAGGCATGGTATTTAACCATTTCTCTCTTCTCCACTGGCCTTTCGACCTTTTAAAACGGGCTGGTAGATGTTCTGCCAAGTTTTATTCACCAAGCGAGTTAGGGAAGATGTTTTTGCAGAAGTTGTCTTCTCCGATGGCGCCGGTTTTGATGGTTTAACCAGCCCGTTAGTTTTAGGCCGAAGAATGTGCCGGTATTTGTTATTCATGTATTTACCGTATTGAATAAATATGTATTGAATAAATATGGACGGATTTTTGGTGTCTCTTACAGCAACTTGGAATTGTAATTGATGACATTTATTTAGATTGTGGTTACTAGAGTTCAATTTATGCTAATTTGAACAAAAACCAACTACTAACATCCCAAAACACCATTGAGATCCCAAGAACCTCACTCTACAGAGTTAAGTTCCATAGCATAACCGTCGATTACCTATTTTTTAGTACCGTAAGATGTTCGTTCATTGCCGGGGTCTCAGTCGGCGAATACCCCAAATGATTGCTCAAGGAACTATGAGGTCACGTCCCGTCAGTCAATTCAACCGTCTGGCTATTTGGAGTCCTCATGATCGTTGGTAAGACCATTAAGCCTCAGAAATCCCAACCATTGACTGACATTTCACCTCAAAAGTCCCACTTTGCTACTCAGTGCTTGTGACTCCCATATTCCACTCTCTTAACCCCCGCTGGTGTTAATTTAATTTTACATCCCCTGAAAGCAAACCTACTGAATTCACTGCCTTTAATTACAGGCCACAAGTGAATTTAACTTTAACTATCCCGACATTGAATGGGCGTCAGGCTAGTTCATATGTACCTTGCCGAATAAAATAAAATAAAACCAACTGATTTCCCGATATTGAGATTCATTATCCCAGGCGTTGGCTGATGCTACCAGGTTCGTGACAACACAGAAATAAACACACTTTGAATTTAAAAGAAACTATGTATTGGCTGTACTTTACATATACAGGGTGAGTCACCTAAAACTTGCACAGAAATATATTTCAGTCGTTTTGAACACAAACTTTGAAGGTCAGTGTGTTCTATACTTGTCAGAACCCAAATTAGGAGTGTATTCACGTTTCACTTGCACTAGAATCCTGCAACAAACGCCATTAACATTCTAATTTACCGTACTTTTATTTTGTTAATGCCAATAGGCATTGTTCCATTTAAAAAGTGTATGTTGGCTCAAACAATACACGTTCGAAGTATTATTCAAATACGACATGCTTATGGGCAAAAATACGAGCCCCTGACTACCGAAAACCACGCATCAATAGCAATTCCCATTTCCTAAATATTTGTGGTGCAAGATTTAGGTGACTCGCCCAGTATACACATAATATAAAACACAAGAAAATACACTGAAACACACTTGGATTTGCGGTACAGTACCTTACTACACTCGATATTAGTAACAACACTTGCAGTCAATCTGACCTATGCACATCAGCCTCCTATACATTATTTACAGAGCTTACAGTTTGTACGCAACTTCTACACACGTTAAGACTGGTTCACTTCACTTTTATCTCCTCGATCTGTTATTTCACAGTTCTCCCTTGTCTACATGAAATATTACGGGTTATGATCGTCCTTTTAGGTGTGATATATGTACAGTATTACCAACAGGCTATGGTCTATACACAAACATTAAGTACAACGTAGCTCGACAATAGCCGGAGCTCCGAGGTTCGCTAAAAGTCTCTGCTGTTCGCATTACGGTACCATGACCTGTAACATCGACACTTGGACTCTGCTGTTCGTATCACGGTAGCATGACCTGTTAGCTAGAAGACAAATTTCCGAACACAGAACACGCAATTTTAACCACTGGCGCATGAATATCCTTGCACTCAAAGCTGTGCTTCGTCCTGCCAGAACTAGTTGGCGTATGCCCACTCGAAGCGGATATCTCCTACAACATGTGAACACATGACGAACGGAATCCCGCCAAGCACTTCCGAGCGGACCCGAACGTCACCGAGTAACTTCACCTCAGTTCATGCTATTAATAGCCCAGGGAAAACCTTGTTACGCGCAAACAAGCTCAATTTATGACTATATTTTCCGGATGTGTCAACTTCCAGTCCCCAATTCTCAACTCCAATGCACCATCTTAGTACAGCCAGCCATCAAAACTTTAACAATTCCAACTGAAAAATCATAAATAACCCCTTAACCAAAATGAAATACTGACTCTACTTCAGGTAATAATTACACTATTTATTCCTGTTCCCCAAAACGTAATAAATCGCAATTAACTCCGTATTCTATATTATAAAATATCCAAAACCAATAATTAATAAACAGCGAATCTACTAGGCACAACCGCACCAACCCCCATTTTTAACCCAATATAATATGTCAGGTCAGGAGAAATCCTGCTACCGTGTGACAGTAGACGGTACTACCTGCGACTGTCTGGCGGCCAGTACCAAACCAGGCAAACTAAGGGAGAACCCACGGCTACGGGCGGAGGAGTTTTCCTTTAGCAGGTTTGATGAAACCTGTGTGTAGGAAATGACACACAAATTTATCACAATGCTGCTGCCTTGCAGTCTAGATAGGGGACTATCAAAGGCTAAGGGAGTTACCCCAACAGAAAATCTTCCACGTGCGTTAGGCCCAGCAAGCCAGCTTGAGGAATAAAATTGTCAAAGTGCTTTCAACAATAAAACGAGCCTCGGATGTAAGCAACGAAAACCAAGATATGGAAAACCTTCTACGTGTATTCTTGTAAGGATGACGGTGGTAAGCCCGAAGTTAAACGAAACTGTTCAAATAAGAAAATTACTGGACGGAGGAACAATAAATTTAAAATAGCAACATTAAATACCATTACCCTGACCGCCAAATGTGAGGAGCTCGTAGATCTCATGGAAAGAAGAAAGATTGAGGTCCTTGGACTGAGCGAAACAAAGTGGAAAGGGAAAGGAACTAAGTTGCTGAGGAAAGGTTATAAACCCTACTGGCATGGAAATAAGACGGAAGCAAGACATGGTGTGGCGTTTGTTATCAGCAAGAACATCGATGCTGTATCTGATGTAGAATATGTAAATGAACGAATTATCAAGCTACATCAAAAAATCGACAAGAACACACTAACTATTGTTCAGGTTTATGCTCCACAGGTTGGGTATAGTCAAGAAGAGAAAGATGACTTCCTTCAAGAATTAGAAGACCACGTAGAACAAGATAACATTCTTGTTATGGGTGATTTATATGCTCATGTGGGAAATGATAGGACAGGATATGAGACAGTGATGGGTCCCCATGGATATGGAAATAGAAACCAAGAGGGTGAATGCCTTCTCGACTTCTGCTTAAGAAATAATCTGGTTATTAAGAACACAAGGTACAGCTGGAATGGAGAACAGAAATCTGTTATTGACTATATTATTGCAGATAAAGATGCTGGAGCATTTATTAGAGATGTGAAAATACTGCCAGGAGAAAGTTTGGATAGTGACCACAGGTTACTAGTAGCCATCCTAGGAAACATCCTGATAAGAAAGGCGAATACCAAACGTAAACCCAGGATAAAAGTTTGGGATTTTGATAAACCAGATAAGAGGTCTGAATACCAGATGAAGATTAGAAACCAACTGCCTAAATATGAGACTGGATCAGCTGAAGAAGAATGGATTGGATTGAAGAAAATCCTGGTAGATACTGCAGTAAATATTGTTGGCAAAACAAGCAGCAGAGTAAGAGAGAGAGAGAAACCCCATGGTGGAATGAAACTGTCCGAAGAACAATAAGTTAGTTAGTTATTGTTTTAAGGAGCGGAACTACGAGGTCATCTGCCCCTCTTAACACAGATTGAATAATACACAGTGGAGGGCGGTAATACTTACAAAGGGGGATTTAGAACGAAAATATTCTCAAAATGAAAAAAATGAAAGATACGCCTAAAATGTAGTTTAGGTTCAAAATACGTACAAAATGCAATGCAGAGTCGAAATACTTACAAAATGCAACTGATATTCAAAATACTTACAAAATGCAAATGAGATTGGAAATACGTACAAAATGCAATTGAGGTTCAAAATACTTACAAAATGTAATTGAAATTAAAAATACACAATGTAATTCAGATTGAAAAACTCCCTTTTCAGATCCTAACTACTCACAAAGTGCAATTTAAATTCAAAATGCTTACAAATTGCAATTGAAATTGAAAATGTCACCACAGCGCGGGTCACCTTAGCACGGGCCACCACAGCGCGGGCTACCTCAGCGCGGACCACCACAGTATGGGCTACCTCTGCGCGGGCCACCACAGCGCGGGCCACCACAGCGCGGGCTACCTCAGCGCGGGCCACCTTAGCACGGGCTACCTCAGTGCGGGCCACCTTAGCACGGGCCACCACAGCGCGGGCTACCTCAACTCGGACCATCTCACCTCGGACCATTTCAAACTACTCATTTGGATGGACAATACTTACAAAATGCAATTTAGATTGAAAATACTTACAAAATGTAATTTAGATTCTAGATACCCACAAAATGCAATTGAGAAACAAAATACTTACAAAATGTTCACCCTACAAAATGCAATTTAGATTGAAAATACTTGCAAAAAGGGGTTTAAGTTGAAAATACTTACAAATTGCAATTAAAATTCAAAATACTCGCAAAGCTTCGTAGGATCTCCGGACTCCCGACATTGTTCAAAGACTTACTAAGAAGCAATTTAGATTGCCAATTCTTACAAAATACAATTGAGGTTGAAAACACTCGCAAAATGCAACTTAGATCGAAAAACTTACAAAATGCAATGTAGATTGAAAATACCTACAAATTGTAGTGTAGATGCAAAAAATCCCTGAAATTAATTTAGATACATGAGGAGCAAAGACTTTCATAAGGAGAAAAGGAAATATAATGAAAAGAAAAAGAAGGCTGACCCCTCGAAAAATGAGGGTATCAGGAAAGATGAGACAAGGGCCAACTAAGGCGGGAAAGTGAAAGACTCCCTAGGCCTCGGATACCCTAATACCGTCGGGGTCGGAAAAGAACAAGAGTTGACCAAGAGAGGTCGACATGAAAGAAGACGGATAGGAGCCCGGCACAAGTAAGTGGAAGCAATGCCGGACTCAGCTGGGGTCCCGTGGTTGCTAACCCACGTCCCATTAGATGTGAGCCCCTGAGGGGGAAGAAGAATAAAAGAGAGAAATGATGTGAGGAAACTAAGGGACAGACAAAGTCAGAAAGGAGAGAAATTTCAAAAACTCAGTCAGCTGTACAGGGACCTCAAACTTAAGGTGAAAAGAATAATTTCTGCAGAAAAAGAGGAATACTGGACAGAATTCACACAGAAACTAGAAGAAGACTGCAGGAACAACAGGAAGCTATTATTTCAAGTGGTGAGGAGTAAGAAAAACAGCTATGAACCAATAAAGGCTGTGGAGAAGGAAGCTGGAAACATCACATGGAATGAGAAGGAGATTCGAGATGAGATGGGACAGTATTTCGAAAAATTATATAATGATCAAAATTCAAATACCAAACAAGAGGAGACTAAAAGAGAAGAAAACATCCCAGATATGGAGTACCCTCTAACATGGATGGAAGTGGAAAATGCCCTAAAGAACATGAAAAAAGCTAGGGCAACTGGCATTGATGATGTAAGCGCTGACATGATCAAAACAGCTGGAGTACAAGGATTGCAGTGGTTGTTTAGAGTCCTAAACACTATTTGGAAAGAAGAAAAAATACCAACAGACTGGACTAAAGGTGTTATCGTCCCTCTATTTAAGAAAGGAGACAGACGGAAACCTAGCAACTACAGGGGAATTAATCTTCTATCTCATGGCCTGAATATAATGGAACGAATCATAGAACACAGATTAAGAATTATCATTGAACCACAGCTTGAAGAAGAGCAGTACGGTTTCAGACGGAACAGGGCAACAACAGATCTGATATTTTCTGTCAGGATGATTATGGAGAAGCACTGGGAAAAAGGAAAATACATCATCTTCATTTTTCTGGATATTGAGAAGGCTTACGACAGTGTACGGAGAAACACAATCTGGGAATGCCTTCAAAATAGATCAATACCATGTACTTTAATAAATAAAGTGAAGATGCTATATGAACACTGCCAAAGTTGTGTCCAAATAAGTGATGGCTATTCAGAGTGGTTCGACACTAAGCAGGGTGTACAGCAAGGCAGCGCTCTATCAACACTTTTATTCATTACTATAATGGATGAAATAATGAAAAGAGTTAAGAGACTCAATAAGGCCTCTGAATTTAAAGCTTTAGCGTTTGCAGATGATGTTGTAATATGGGGTGAAAATGAGGCTGAAGTACAACAGAAGCTGAATGATTGGAATGCTGTATTCAAGCAATTTGGTCTGAATATACGCAAGTCCAAAACGGTTGTGATGCCTGTTAGTCGACAAAACATCTGTACTAACATCACTCTCAATGGTACAAAATTAGAACAAGTACATCAGTTCTGTTACTTTGGCAGTGTAGTGTCCACAGATAACCAACCATCTGCAGAAATCACTAGTAGAGTTCAACATGGAGCAAAATTTTATCATCTCGTGAGAGGGCTTCTTTGGGATAAGCAAGTTCCTTTAAGATCAAAACTAATACTCTACAAGAGCTTCTTTGTACCTGTTACTACATATAGCTTAGAAACCTGTACCCAATCCAAGAGAAATACCAGTAAATTACAGGCGGTGGAGATGAAGTTTTTAAGAACTATGATTCAGAAAACAAGGAGGGACAAAATAAACAATGATGAGATACGCCATCTTGTTCAAGTAGAACAATCTCTTAATGAGACCTGTGTTGAAGCCAGGCTGAAATGGTTCGGTCATCTCAAGAGAATGGACACACAAAGAACAGCTAGAGTGTGGTTTGAGAAAGAACTAAAAGGCAAGAGACCAAGAGGTCGACCGAGGAAGAGATGGATCGACCAGGTTAGAAATGATCTTGCAGGGAGAGGTTTGGATGTCCAGCGGATCATGGAGGAGGAAACATTCTTGGAGAGAACTAAATGGAGAGCGCTCATTCACCGCACCCGGGAAACTGGAGCCGGTTCATGAAGATGATGATGATGATGATGATGATGATGATGATGATAAGATATGAATAAAATACCCCAAACTAACCATACGAGGCGAACACCGAGGGTGAGCTATGTAACTGAATAAATTCAGTTTCAAAAAATGCGTAAACATTGACCATTATGGCAATGGTAATAATTAATAACCGTGTTGACTGACAGTATTCTCTTATTAAAACCGCCCAGTTAAACACTAAAGAAACATTTAATTACATTATTAATCGTACATGTTTCGGTATTTCATTGATACCTTCCTCAGCGTGATTGATGTTAAAACTTAAACCTAGTTAACAAAGCCAAAAATAAATGGATATCCTTACAAAAATTGTTTTAAATCAAAAATGGAAAAGCTTGCAAATAATTAAATGCTATGAATAAAAAAAGATAGTGAAATGATGCTATTAAAATAAGAGATCTACCTTATAAACTGCCTACGTCAATACTCCAATAATTTTGATCGAAAACTGTAGTGACAGTAGATGTCGCAGTCAGAAGAATGAAGAAGCGCAAAGGATGTAGGTCAAATTGTCGCCTCAAACGAAAGAAAAATTTTGTGATACAGTCCTCCGATCTAAAACTTTAGTCGATTCCAAACTTAATAGCCCACTCTGTTGTTATAGTTGCTTAATGGGTGACGCAATGTGCAGGATATTTACCAAACACAGCAATCAAGCATATTACCTAGTGTCGACTTTAGGTGGAATACTGTTACGAGGAACGTAATAGTTTACGGTATTACCTTCTCCTAAACTTCGATGACTCAGTTGGTGTGTTTGGGGCAACACAATGTGTAGGTTATATGCCTAACACAGCAATCAGGCATATTACCCAGTGTACGTCTTCAGATGGAATACTGTTATGAGAAACGTAATAGTTTACGGTATTGCCTTCTCCTAAACTTCGATGACTCAGTTGGTTCTTATTTGATGGCTCTCTCTGCTATATTATATGTATTGGGCAACACAATGTGCAGATCATTTATTTAAAGCTATAAAATAACATGTTGGTAGATTGTAACGCTGAGGAAGGTATCAATGAAATACCGAAACATGTACGATTAGTAATGTAATTAAACGTTTATTTAGTGTTTGACTAGGCGGTTTTAATAAGAGAATTCAGTTTCAAAGCCAAGAAAATAAGCCAAAAGAGGAGAATTTTGGAGTAAAAACGTTACTTTGGTCACTGACGAACATGAGTAATTTTATGGATTGTCCTGGAGGTAGAGAGTGAACAATGCGGGCCCGAGCGATTTACTGCTGTACCGGGTACTAGAATGTGTGTGGTGTCCATACCATGTCCTTGGTGCGTATGCTGACCATGCCAGCGACAAAAGCATTGCCAGGTGTGCCCACGGGCATCATGAAGGCGAAGGAGCAACAGATCGTAACGGGCAGCATCAGGTAGAGGGGGTTGACCTCGATCACTCTCGCCTGTAGGATAAGCAACAACAACAATCAATTAGTTATCAAACCAATATCATATTCCTTTAACGGTTAATGGGCATATATGGCTGCAGTTCCATTTTATTTCAGACCGCTATCTAAACGAAACCTTTGGCCAATACTGGGTAACACCGCTGTACTTCCTTCCTTCCTTCCTTCCTTCCTATGAAGCGCTACATAGGAAGGGAGGTAGTGCACAGTTCACTACACCTGTGGGGGTCCGGGCGGGGATACCAAGAGCCCGCTGATGAGCCAGTTTGGTGTCCTAGGCGAAACCCCACACAAGACACGGCACAAACCTAGAAAAATTGCTGAGATTTGATACAACTTGTTGAAGAAGAGAAGTATCGGACATGCTGATCAGTATGGCCGGTAGATGGCAGGGTGACCCAAGGTTCATATTAAAATGTATTTTGTCAGATTTCCGAGATGTTTCGTAGTTATGTGGTGGTGAATAGTAGTATAATGGGCGTAACATCTAGGTCATTTGCTTTAATGATAATGAAAATGGCATATATAGCCTAACTTACCAACGAATAGAAAAAATTGGAATAATTGAAGTAAAAGAGAAGGCGAGAAAGCCTCTAAGCTGATGTTCCCGGACGGACAATACAATAATGTCACAATGACTTCGAACATCCAACTTAACAACACACGTTAGGGACGGCCATCAATGGAATGCTCTTTTGCAAATATCTCGAAAACGATTGGTTCTAGGCCCTTCGTGCCTACCAAGATTTCTTTCTTGCATTACGAGGCTCATAATAAGCATGACTCATTGAATATTTCGCCCATGTGTCAAAGGGCCTAAATCTAGGAAAGAGAGACAGTGTTACCCATGACGCGACGTACGTAACATTTGGTTTAATTCGGAGAAACGGTGTAGACTTGAATAAATAACGGACAACCTTTCAGCTTGATATGTGAGTATATAGGTGAGTATCATCAGTCTTGGGATATCACTGTCATCAGCTCTGTGTAGGCCTACTTGTGTGCAATATGCATGGTAATTTTAATACTACAGGGCGCCCGAGAATGTTCTCCGCAGTGGGTACGTGCAGCTGTGAGTGATAAGTCATGCGTTTTAGTTGGCTGCACTGCACAGTGTCCTTCAAAGCGAGACTTCCCCCTGTGAGCTGTCGGTGTGTATCGCGATAAGCGCGCAGCCTGCATGTCATCAGCGTGTATTAGTCAGCGAGCGTTCAGATAGATTATTATTGGAAGAGTGCAACAGTATACAGGCGGTAATGTTTACTACTGAAGAGAGAGTTTTTTGGTGGAATACGTTTTTCGCGAAGGCGATCGGTTTACAGAAAATGTAAAATTAAGATTTCAGGCGCGGTTTCCTAATTCAAAGTGTCCAAATCGTGATACCGTTCGGGATTTGGTAAGTAAATTTCGTGTGACTGGCTCAGTGCACGATGTACCGGGAACAGGCAGGCCTACGCTTTTAACAGACGAAAAAATTGATGAAATCTCCGATATAATGCTGCGTAGTCCAAGTAAATCAACGGGAAAATTAGCTCAACAAACAGGAATCTCTAAGTCGACAGCACATAAAGCTGTAAGAGACTAGCCTCAGTTGTTCCCTTATAGTGGGCGATGTATGGAAGATAAACATACGCTCTCGCGGACTTTTTTGTAGAACTTTTCATGCTGAATAATTCTTACACTCATAGTATTTAGATATTTTTAACGGTTTGCCCAGCGTAAGCTTACAAAGTGTTCGGACGCCAGGTATTTTTTATCGACTTTTCCACTTAAATCGTTACTGCTCGGCTTCCTTTGATCATAAATAAATTATTTTCTACAGAAATCATACTCGATATATCCTTTACAGAATGGTGCAAACCGCATCAAAATCCATCCAGTGGTTCTCGAGTTTACCCGTAACATCCAAGAATCGGGGACTTCGTTTTGTACTAAGTAGAGATAGAGATGATGCAAGCAGCAGCCGTGCTACCAACCTAACTGCTGTAGCTAGCTCTCGCAGACGCATGTAGGCGCTGCGGAGAACATTCCCGGACTCACTATATTTTATTTGATTTCTGATACTTAGGGTTTGGGAAAGAGGCAATAATGACTTTAAATGTCCTTAATTGTCCCGGAGAAACTACTACTGAGTTCCCCACGTCACTCTATTATCCGAGAGCATTATTTACTAATAATATTTATGTTGCTCTTTGAGATGAATTGAATCGGTCGGAGCTGAAAAGTGTTAAGTCAGTTTACACTATTTTTCAGAAGACAGATAAAACGTCCAACTTAACAAACACATTATAATAGTCATCTATATTGGGAAGCCACTATTCAGGTTATAAAACTCAGCAATTTTCCTAGGTTTGTGCCATGTCTTGTGTGGGGTTTTGTCTAGGACACCAAGCTGGCTCATCAGCGGGCTCTTGGTGCTCCCCGCCCGGAGGTGAAAGGCTGCTTGAGCGTTTTTTTAGCTCTCGCAGTTAGAGGCGCACGTACGCTTCATAAGAAGGGAGGTAGTGCACAGTTCACTACTCCCGTAGGGGTCCGAGCACGGACACCAAGAGCCCGCTGATGAGCCAGCTTGGTGTTCCTAGGCGAAACCCCACACAAGATACGGCACAAACCTGGGAAAATTGCTGAGTTTTAATTCACTGGCCGTGAAAGCCAATATACCAAATTGTATCAATATTAAATAAAGCATGATTTTTAACACTTCCACCTACCTGTAGCATTTGTTGGAACTGTGATTCTTTAGGATCATGCGGACATAACTGGCAATGCCATCACCCATTTCCTTGGGACGGTAGCGAGACCCTAATATCTGCTACTCCTCCATCAGGATATGTGTATAACTGCCTCAGAACTAATTGACCCTTGTGAAAATCAAGTAGGAAGCTGAAGAGAGAGCCTGCTTTTCTCAGCCTGTTGGGTGCTGTCCGGTGAGTCACCCGTCAGTCGTCAGAAGTACACTCTTTTCCCGCAACAACTGTCACTCACTCACTCACTCACTCACTCACACGATAACAACCATTATTTATTTCACTCGTTACAAACTGTATTAGGTGATGAGAATAATTAAATGACACTAGCACGTGTAATGGAATAATATTGTAACGAAAATATGTCAATATAGTTCAACACTGTACCGTTAATAATCAACCATTCTTTCTGCGTGTTGTGGTACGATGCGTTGTCAATAACAAGCACTGAGTTGCGTTCCAAATTAGGGATCAACTTTTCTTTTAACCAACGAATATCCAGTAATATTCACTGTTCATATCTTTGTGGTAGTCCTCACTTCTTTTATGTGACTGGTAAATAAGTAGCACGTTGGGAACAACTGGCTGACTGTACCTCTGTGTTATAAATCTGTCACAAAAAGCAGCCTTTCTTCCTTCGCCCCCTCTCGCCCCTTCCCAACCCTCAGCCACATTGCAAGCTGTCATTGAACTTGAGGTAGGCCCGGTGGCCAGCTTCAGTTTCTCACTCACGGGCCAATTTGTTCCGAGGGACTTATAGCTGCGCACTTATTGACTCTGATGGGAGGGCCATATTAATAGGCTGTAGGAGAGAGCAAATAGCTCTTTCATGACACATCATATAGTGTGGCATTTCGCTTTAAAACAGACTTTCCTGTCATCTTTTATTACATTGTAGCAATTGTATTGGTTAATTTACTTTATAACTAAATAAATGAATAACTGAATACGCACCTTATGATATAGGTTTACTCCATGTCCACCCCTATCGTCACAGGAACGAATTTTAAGCCGTAATTGTACTCCTATAATTTAAATAACGGCATCGTCCAATTTTGAAAATGTTAGTGCCTGTTTTCAGCATTTTAAGATTTTAAAAAAGTATACAAACTCACCATGTGGGCTAACACAGGCAGCAAGATATTGGCAATGGCTACGTTCGCCGAGAATTCCGTCATGTTGGTGGCTATTAAGGTGCACAGCATGAGAACTACCATTTTATTGAAGTTCCCCATGAACTCCAAACTATTGGCGATCATGTGGGACATATTCGAATTGTCACTGCCCGCCGCCAAAGCGAAGCCACCACCTGAAAAGACATTACAACTCTCCTCAACTGCCCCAGGTAACACTAGTTTAGAATTCTAACATTTAGAAGCCAATATACAAAATTAATAATAATTATGATAAACACAAAGATCAGACTGACAATGTTCAGGGTAAATTACAAACAGAATGTAGACCTACCCCGGACTTAGATATTGCTTAGAAAGCCACTTCTAACAAATCTGCATACACTAGAAAATTTAATAGAAAAGTGTATGAAAACGATTGGTGTGCGGGCGTGAGATTAGAAATGCCCTTTTCTGTTTTACTTGTTCGTGTTTTGGCAATAGTGATTCTTGGAGAACAGTGGGTGTTAGCATGGGCGCCCATATGATTGTTTCCAGGGGGGGGGGGGGCAAGTAAATGTTTTCGTTTCATTACCTACCTGTCACCCCTCCTTCTCCCCCCCCCTCCACACACACACACACACACACACACACTCACAGAGAAGGTTTCATTTCTTACTTATTTTGTGAAATTCATTATTTGACTACTCTGAAACCATTGGCTACTTTGTGGCAAGTATGGGAGGAATGTTTTCTTTGAGTTTTTGTCCGTTAGCGTTCGCTTTTCTTCGTGTCTCAACGTCGTAATGTTCAGTTCTTAAAAACAGGACAAAACTAGAGGTATCGACAAAAATAAAAATCAAGTACCGTAGTTCATTAAAATGGTATCGTTACTCCAGTTCGCCAACTTTCTGAATAACTGGACATATTTTCACATGATCCCAAATCACTAAGTTAAACTGTGGAAATATTCCAACATCTGAATCAACCCAATTATTTAAATAGCACTGTTTCCAAATACGGTAGGTTACGGTAGGCTATCTAGTTTATACTGGCCATTACAGCAGATCGTCACGTCCTTCCTCTTCTAAACAATCAATCGGAAATACTTCGCATTGCTCTTATTAGAATCACAAAACACTTTTAGCCTACGAACTGATAAACTCGAGCCTATGGTTTAATAAAAATTAGTTTGGTCAATAAAAATATTTCGCCTGATTATTACTAACCACTAAGTAAAATGGATAAAAACCACTATATCAGGTACTTCTTACAACCATTATTCGCATTGTCGACTGAAACAAGAGAAATGGTGATACGAACGCAAACAAACCACTTCTTTCAATGTGTAATTGAGCCTTATGTTCAAGCTTTTCTCTGTTTATGAAAATAATAGACGATGAAATGAAACTAACAGATATTGTACAATTCCGTAGAGTTTTTTAAAATTAACAAGTGATATATTTCGCCGTATTATTGTACCTGTGACGTAAATAATATACCGTACTGTCTAACCAATCTAATACAAATACTTTTTGAGTTTTTTAAATTTATGTGTGTTAAGGCTACCCTTAAAGCGGGGGAAATTAACCTTTGTATATTCAATAACTGGCATTGTTATAAATGTTGTTGCTTTATTTGTAAACAGGTGTAAACCTCACCCCTTGTACTTAACTCTGAGTGAAATTCCGGTTTATGTAATAACGTGTCATTAAGCGAGTGTACATAAGTAATGTTATTTCAGAGTACCGATACCGTAGTTTTGAGATGAGTGCCCCGGAACATGAAACATGATACATACGTGGTATTCCCCTGAAGGTAGTGTTGAAAATATCGTAGGCCTACTAGGGATGGCTGCTGTCAGCGTCGGCAAACTAGTCGTCATCGTGGAGCTTAAATTGAGGTCACCAACTACACAGATGGGTTTAAAGATAATTTACTACATTCTGCCCTTTCTTACAATGCATGCCACGTATGGATTTACGTCGAATTGGTGACATTTTGGCAAAACAGCAGATCTATGGTGTTCATGTCTTCCAGATTGTTGATAGTGGCCTGGAAAAGAAAAGCGCTATTCACGCAGCCGTTTAACTTGGAACGTACATTTTTACACCCTTCATTTTTAAGTTTCTTTTTTACACTATTTCCCAGAATTGTCAGGCTAATTAAGGCACATATTAGGCCTAAATATGAAAGTTATGATCTTTATGTTTACTGATGATCAGATATATTTTTGAATTTGTTGAAGTACCGTACCCATTTCAAATTGTTGGTTGTTACGATTAAGCATCAAGTCGAGCTTAATCTTTATTCTGTGAATAATATACTGTCTAACCAATCTAATACAAATATTTTCTAGTTTTTTTTAAATTTATGTATTTATGTCTCATAAGTACATGTTACGCATCCAAAATTGCCTGCCTTGCAAGAGGGTTCCATTGAAATCATATACAACATTACGAAGTCTATCACTATTGAATTCACCATTTTGTCTATATTCGATTAAGAGTGAGAATCTTAGTCACTTTGATTATGGCACAAACATTGCAGGATAATTTAACTTCTGTATTATAAATTGCCTCGATTGTAGAACATGTAACACTGCAGGCTAAGAATCTACAACTGCAATGTTAGATTGCTGTTCATTCGTAGCAATAATCGCTTTGTTCTCAAGAAATGAGCCACCGTACTATTGCACACCTTTAAAATAAAAATGTACAGCATTTCGCGACACGAATAACGATTGCGGAAAGGCGAGCCGGCGTATTTCAGGCCCATATTTAGGGTTCTTGACGCCTCTGGGATTAAAAAAAAGACAACTTTGCTGCCCCCAACTTGGAATATGCAGATTTATTAAAGTTGTAACCTTCCCAGTTCACAAGGGATCGAACCCTTACTCTCGGGACGTACGATTTTCATAATCGTCCATATATATTTATATGATGCCTTTTTATGTTTTATAATTATGTACTGAAGTGTATAATATCATGTGATTTATTTTCGATTAATTTGTTTAGGTTTTAAGGGATTGTAATTGGCAGGATCTAAGTCTAGTTATATGTGAATATTTTAACATTGGAATAATCTTCAGACAGAGAGTCTGGAATTGTGTGCAAGAACCAGGAAGTAGGCTTGTTGTCGCCTGGGTTTTTCTCTCGGAAGCTCAAGTGCATGATGACTCATGCAGGTTGGAGGCTTGGCAACCCTGTGCTAGGGGTGTGTCTAGGGTATTTTGAAGACCAAGAAGGCAACCCTTATATGGTAATGTTTTGTTTTGATTGGCTGGACCCGTGAGAGAAGCCAGGTAGGCCAGTGATTTGTGGAGGAGAGATGAATGTTATTAGGACTTGACGAAGCTGTGAGGGCGACGCATTATTAGGACTCCGTGGGGAGTAGTACTCATTCTTTGGACCGCGTGTAGGGTGGTGTACTCATCCTTTGGACTCCGTGTGGAGTGGTTCGTATTCTTGGTAGGACTCCGTGAGGGAGTGGAACTTGTATTTTGGACTTGTGTGTTTTTGGTGGAGACGAAACGTATTTCAGACGATCACAAGTTGGTGTTCGATGTGTAATTACTGAGTTGCTGGCTATACATTCTCAAGGGAATTATGAGCCTAGTTTCAAACAAATAGCCTAGATTGTTTGTCTCGAATCGCATCTGGTTGTGAACACAATACACACGAATAGAATGTAGGCTACGCGCATATAAATTACAATATTGCTTTGTAATATTACTCAAGTGTCTAATTTAAAGCAAAAGCACACCAGCACTATTGCATAACCGACATACTATGTAGGATGATTTTAACCTACCTACCTTCCGGTGGGTGCTACTGATCTGACGGGCGCACGAGATAATTCTTATCTCATATTCGTCAACTACCTTTCAGTAGTTAATCTTTCCACATGACATTCTAGTCCATATCGGCCAGTTTGTCAATGACCCTTCTACACATTTGCTGTTGTTGTAAAAGTGATATGCGAGGCAGATTGCGCCTGATCGAGCACCATTACGTAATAGACTATGTAGAGAACGAATGAGTGTATTCACTAATTGAAGTAAAACTATTCTTCAGCAAATATTGTAAATTTAAAAAAATCAGAGATCTGAGGTGTGCCAGACAGGCTTAATGCGCCCACTGCCAATATACAGTATTTAATATTATTTGGCCTGTCGGAATGTTAAATATCTGAAGTATTTATATTTAGAACAAATTAATTAGAATACTGTAAGCGCTTTTGCAAAAAAATGTTTGTTCTCAGTCTGATGTACATATCGTTTAATTTTGCAAGGATCCAGGGGGGGGGGGGCAAGGCCCCCCCCCCTGCCCCCCCGTATGGGCGCCCATGGGTGTTAGAGATCTTGGGCATCTAAACGGTTTATTGAGGAAGCATAATGACAGCGAGAAACACACCAATAATTCTTTAAACTTAAGTGCTTTATGAACAGTTAATACTGCAGCACTATTAAGCCGTACTTATCTTGAAGAGAAAGAAAATAACAATCAAAAAGTGGAAAAGAAGAGGTACAGTATGTGCTATCAAGAATTTATAGACTGCATTAAGTTTTGTGGTGCGTTTGAATTAGTTTTAAGAGGGCACGACGAACGTGGTAATTCCAACAATCCTGGCGTTTTCTTGGGCTTAGTAGATTTAATTTGTATAAGGTGCGTTCAAAAAGTAACGAGCCGGAGGCTATAATGCGCAAACCGGTGACGACATGGGCTAATCGCGGCGTGTGTAACGAGGTGTGGTTCCGACCAGAGCGTGGAAGGTCACAGCCCGTCGCTAGAGGGCACGCAAGCACGTTACGTGACGATACAAAGTGAGCAGCAGCATGCATCAATCGTCCAACCAAGACCAAGACAGTAGGCCATTCGACATGCTTCATGGTGTGGTTGAATACTGTGGGGCACCCATTGGGCACACACTTTCCGCAAATGCAGTCGTTCCTTCATGATGGTGTGCACTCTTCCGACGCTCAATCCGACCACGGCGGCTATGGCGTTCACCGTCACTCGGCGGTCCTGGGTAATGAGTGCATCAACCAGCTGGACGTTGTCATCGGTAATGCAGGGGGGTGCCCCAGACCGGGCATCATCGGCTAACGACACCCGTCCTTCCCTGAAGCGCTTGTGCCACGCCTTGACCCTTGCAAGGGACTTGCAGTGTTCGCCGTACACTAGTGACATTCGGCGATGAATGTCCGTTCCCCCTACTCCTTTAGCTGTCAGAAACCGAACAACACCTCTTTGCTCTTCGTTTGACGCCTCCATGTCACTGTTTGCAATGGCACTGGCAGCGTTGGACGATTGATGCATGCTGCTGCTCCCTTTGTATCGTCACGTGACGTGCACGCGTGCCCTCTAGCGACGAGCTGTGACCTTCCACGTTCTGGTCGGAACCACACCTCGTTACACACGCCATGATTAGCCGATGTCGTCACCGGTTTGTGCATTCCAGCCTCCAGCTCGTTACTTTTTGAACGCACCTTATAGTATAGACAGTGCAGTAAAGGAGCACATTGAATCTAAAAGAGTTTTCAATTGGACCTCTAAAACCCTCCAGAACGAGCTGTTGGACTGCATGGTAGAAACCTGCAGAGAAGTGATAGCAGAAGAAATGCAGCAAGCAGATTTTGTTAGTGTGATGGCCGATGAAACTACCGATGTTCAGAGCGGGCACGGTTAGTGTTGGTATTTCGGATCGAGAAAGATGGTATTCTATACGAACGATTTTGGAGCTTCCTTGAACCGGAAGGTCCGAATGCGGATTCCCTTGCATCATGTAATAAACAACATGTTTAACGGCACACCGCAGGAAGTTATTGCGTAGACCTACGACGGGGCATCAGTAATGAGTGGTTCTAAGTGGAGTGCAAGCAAAGATAAAAGCCAGCTATCTCAACGAACATTTCATCCACAGTTATGCACACCAACTGAATCTAACAATGGAACATGCAGCTTCGCAGAATCAGTCGGCTAGGATGTTCTTCGCTCACCTGTCAGCGACCCCTGCTTTCTTTTCAAAGTCGTCGTAACGGATGTCTGCTTTTAAAAGCAGTGGCAGCTCGAAGAATACCAACAGGACCAGCGATTAGATGGCATTTCAGGTCGTGCACCATAAATATGGTGTACGAGCAAAGGGCATTCATAAGGGAGTATTTATTAATGCTGGAGAAACCCCATCCTATAAAACTTGCCTTCAGGTGAACGGGCTTCGTTGCAGCTTAGAAGACGAGGAATTCATATTTTGGCTACATATTTTTCATAAATTGTCGCCTCCGTACCGTAGCGGTCAGCATGGTTATCTGCCGCCCCGGAGGTCCTGGGTTCGATTCCCGGCTCTACCACGAAATTTGAAAAGTGGTATGAGGACTGGAACGGGGTCTACTCAGCCTCGGGTAGCCCAAATGAGTAGAGGGGGTTCGATTCCCACCTCAGCCATCCTCGAAGTGGTTTTCCGAGGTTTCCCACTTCGTCTTCGGGCAAATGCCGGGATGGTTCCTACTGTAAGGCCACGGCCGCCTCCTTCCCATTTCCTTGCCCAACCGTCCCATTCTTCCCATCCCTTCATCAGGCCCCCTGTTCGCTTTGCAGGTGAGGCCGCCTGAACGTAGTGCTGGTCACACACCCCAGTTGTATCCCTGACTCAGAGTCTCAAGCTCCAGGACACTGCCCTCAGTGGGGGTAGAGGTGGGATCCCTCGCTTAGTCCGTGGGAAAAGCCAACCCTGGAGGGTAACACAATAGCGAAAAAATAAATCATAAATTGATACCACAGATGGACATTATGTACAGATAGACAATCGTAAATTGTCGCATGGAAAATAAAGTCCTGTTCGGGTATCATCGTGCTTGGACGTGGCTGTACAGTTGCAACAAAATTGATGCACTTCCATCTTTGTTCAACGACATGCAAGTATCAGTACACAGTACACAGGGAAGAATGATATGCAATTAATGAGAAACCGCCCAAAAGCGTAAATAAATGCGTGAAGTAAGGGACACGTCCCAAGTACGACGGATGAGAAGCGCTGGGTAAAAGCTTAGTTTTCCTTAAGTGCAACAATTGGTATTCGTATAAGATTTTCACAACGGACTAGCTGTGTTAGCGTCGAGTAAGGGTGTGGAGTTGGTAACCCGGACCACCACGGTTCAAATATTGGTCTCGGAAATTATTTTTGATTGATGGCCTCTGTTATACCATTGTGGAACCGCACGATACTGGACGCCTTTTAAGTTTTACAACGAAATATTGCAATAAACCGTTAGTTAATTACCACTGGGTCTATGATAGCTGTTAGAGACGTTCATGAGATGTTGGAAATGTCATTGCAATATTATGAGCGTTCTGCAGACTGCCAGTTAGCTCAGGGGAAGAGGTGTTGCGTGGAACAGCAAAGAACTGGGTTCGAATCGTACTCACGGTTTTTTTTTTAAATTTCAAATGTTTCTTGAACGAAATACGTGTGTGTTTCTATAGACAGGGAAATCTGGCTTAATGAATTTGCTTATTATTAGTCCTGAAAAGGACTGTTGTAGACACTTCTTCAATATCTCTTCCAGTATCCACCGGCTTCGACAACTTGCTGTAGCCGACGTGGCATTGACTGAACTAGATTTCTGAAGTACTGTTCATCAAGGACAATCTCCTCCCATGCTTCCAAAATAATCTCCTACAATGCATCCTGCGAACGAGGGGCGAGGGTAGGGCCAGTTTTCCCTGATATGTCGTTTCCACTTTGCCCACACATGCTCAATGGGGTTCAAGTCTTGAGTTCGGGGGTCCCAGTTGAGCAGTTCAATGAAGTTCTGCTCAGAAAACCAGCCCTGAACACTCCTGCTCATGTGGATTGGAGAGATGTCTTGCAAGAACTGAAGTACTGCATGTGGATAGCGCTCTCTCACACTTGGAATCATAATATTCTGCAAGATGTGCAAATATTGGCCAGATGTGAGATGTCCATCTATCCGATGAAGCACTCCAGCCCCATCAGACGACATCTACTCCCAGCACTACACAGATATGTGGCCACTACGTGTGCGCCCAGCCACATAGATACTGTTTATCGTACCGGGCTCCACGTGGCCTGTAAACACGGACCGGTCTGACCTCTGCCGAACTGAAACATGTCGCGTCAGAGAGGATGACTTGATCCCAATTACGATTTAATTCCGGCTCAGAAAAAGGCACACCGTTCGACTATATGTTGGTCGGAGAGATATCCTTTGATTGCAGGGTTTCTGCAAGCAATTCCTGCTTCTCGTAATCGTTTACGGTCCGTGTATGGACATCCAGGATAATTGGTCGTCTGTATGAACTCTACCGAGTTTAAGAAAGGATTTTCCTGCGAAGTTGTAACTAAATGGTGGTCTTCTTCTACAGTAGAAACCCGCTGTAAAACAGTGCCTGGTAGACGACCAATCCTCCCTGACACCCGCCTCTGCTGTATCCATCTTTGAGCAGATCTCGGTGGAACACCACATCGGATTACTGCCTCACGCACACTGTAATTGCCGTGTTGGACGAGAGCCAGAAAGTGCTCTCTGGATGCGTGTGTATTGCAATAGCAGTAGGTATTGCGACTTGTTAGGAATCCATGAAATAAGAAGCAAAATGAGTTTACTAAACTGGTTAAAGCAAAATAAATGTGATAAAACCGGTGAAGGTGAATATAATATTGAAGAAATTTCGAATAAAGATAGTTAGGGACACTGATAGTGGCGAAAGTGATGTGAAAAATCCCGCCACAGTGTAAAGTGCAGTAAGTAACTCTGAAAGCTCTGCAATTTAATATAAATGGTGTAACGGGTTCATTGACAGACACCACATTTTTGCCTCCTTGTTGGACCTCGGATCAGTGGAATTAGTTTAGTACGGTACTGAGAATTCATGGATAATAATTAATGAAGGCAACCTAGGATGTAAGATATGTCCAGAAGCAAATTTTATTCCTAAGAAGCCTCAGGGACTTCACATTTCAGAGTTTGAGAGAAGAAATTCGTAAACATAAATTAAGTAAAGCACACGTAACTGAGTCAGAAATAGTAGAATTAACCAAAAATCAATAGTTATAACTAGGGCTCGGATCGATATGCTCGATAAAATCTCCAGATATGCTCGAAAACCATTTGTTTTATGCTCGATAGATATGCTCGAAAAAAAAAACATTATATGCTGGATAAATATGCTCGAAAAAAACAATATATGAGGTTATATATGTAGAATATGCTCGCAAAACACCGTTAAAAACTATAGAAAGGAAAGTGAAAGGGGAAAAAACCAATAACATACCTTTACATACGGGCTTTATTTTCTAATTGTATGTATGATACACTGCAATATACCCGCATTCAAGTTTTTCAAGTTTATATAAGAGACGTTTTCTTATAAAAGTTACAGTTTAAAAGTTCATTTACAAAATGTTCAGAATTAGGCGAGTCAGTGAAGTAGATCTGCATTGGTCTGTACAACAAGAATTTTTTCTATGTTTTCAGTTTTAAATGCTTTGCTTAAATCAGCCAATAAAAGCTTCAATGACCAGAACGACCTCACTAAAGGTTAAAAACCTGCGGTTCTATTATTCGCACCAGATAGGCTTTTCAATAATTATTTCTGTTTTCGAATTTCGAACCTTAAGGATGGTCAGGGCCCGAATTCGGGGGGTAATTCGAAGAAAAACAAATTATTTAAACGAAAACCAAAATATTATGCATTTATATGCTTCTATTCTGAAAACCGCGATTTTATGCATTTATATGCTGGATAAATTTCAATTCCGTTGGTCCCAGAGAGGTGAAAATACCACCGAAAGGCTTCTTTCAATGTGTACTATTCAGGAAAAAAAAATGCTAATATGCTCGAATCCGAGCCCTAGTTATAACAATGCAACCAAGGAGTACTTGAAACCACTGCTCATGTCTTTAGAACA
The DNA here is from genome assembly GCA_946902985.2 of Meconema thalassinum. Lineage (NCBI taxonomy): Eukaryota > Metazoa > Arthropoda > Insecta > Orthoptera > Tettigoniidae > Meconema > Meconema thalassinum. The sequence continues at coordinate 191,344,750 of OX336388.2, read as the reverse complement.
GCTTTCAAAATTGCAAAATATCAGAGACCTTACACTGATATGCCAATTGATATAGATCTCCAAACTCTTAACGAGCTCGATAAGGGAAGAATTCTTCACACAAATTTCACTTGCCCTAATATCACTGCTCATATCGCTAAAACTATGCGTGAAAGGATCGTGAAACATATTGTAGGAAACAAACGGAACGTAAGTGTATTAATAGATGAATCTACCACACTAATAAGCAAAAAGCAGACACTAGTTGTGTGTAAAAATTTTCTATGGAGGACACTGACAGTGTTGTCAAACTATGTTTTTAGATCTGATTGAACTAGAGAGTGGAACAGCTTCTACCTTCTAGTATTACTACTGCCCCTCTTAAAAACTTAACTTCTTTGGAATGAGGGAAGAATATTTAAAAGAATGTCTTATAGCCTATGTTCTTCATGTGGTGGTGCCTCAACAATGACAGGCAGAAAGAGTGGTGTAAGGGCAGAACTTAAGAATGTATTTCCCTCTATCATAATCTGGTATTGCAGCAACCATAGACTAATGATTCCATCAGAGAAGTCCATGAAATAAATTACATTCAGATAGCTGTTGTAGAAAAACTGTATGCTATATACAATCAAAATTATCTAAACAACTGTGCAAAAGCTTTGGAGCTACGAATTTTGCACATTGGTCAAATTATCACAATCGGTGGGTTTCATCAACTAAAAGAACTCTACAGGCTGTATGGGAAAACGTTGATAGTTTATATTCTCATTTTGACATGGGTGAGAATGATGTTACAAGAGATCAGAAAGAAAGAGGCAAATATTCTGGTTTACCGGTAGGGAAATATTTACGAAGTGCAGAGTTTGTAGAAAATTTAGGAATAATGTTGTATTCATTGATCGAATAAGCTGATCTTTCATGTGATCTTCAAAAGAAGGAAATGGCACTGCCAACAGCAGATAAACTGGTCAAAAGAACTGTATTTTAGTCAATGCAGCACAACCCAGCCCACATAATCACTAAATAGAGTAAATAGAAATCTGTGTCCCTGTCAAGATCCAATAAAATACTAATCATCCATGCAGGACAGTTTTACAGGAGTCTTGCTGCCAATTTAGAATCAAGATTGTTAACTACTCAGTCTACACAGAGGAATGAATGAAAATTTGCAAACTAGTAGTAAGCTAGATATAATGCATGGAGAAGAAAGTATAGTTCATTTAAACAATCAATATAGAATCTCAGGTGACAGGAAATTATTAGAGCTTTCAGGGAGTACATTGAAAGGTAGCCTCGTGATCTACTGCCACTGCTTTGTGCTTCAGACACTATTGCCATATCAACAGCTGAGTGTGAACGTTCATTTAGCTCCATGAAAGATATTGTAACCCATTTAAGAAATGCCCTTTTGGTGGATCATGTGTCGGACTTGATATTCATCAATTTAACTGGAACTCCTCTTTGTGGATTCGACCCGCTGTGTTATGTGAAATCTTGGCTGGCAACTGGGAGGTGATCAGCAGAGGAATTCTTCTGTCGTACAAGAAAAAGGACTCAGAGCAACATCTCTTTGAGCCTGTCCGGAAAATTTGGAAGGATTAGGTCAGTAGCGGAAGTTGTAATTTTCCAACTAAAGGCTGACTTGGAATTGTTAAATAAACCGTATATTTTCAATACAAGGGGAAACAGCATACCAGCCTCATCAACACAAGATGTGAAAATATTATAAGTGCCGTACTTAGGTGTTACATGATGTGGGGATCAATTTCTTCTTCAGACAAAATGAAGAATAGAATTGCAGAATCAGAGATATTGTCCTCCTTTTGGCGCGCTGTGTTGGAATCTTATTTCATTTGTTGGTCTTCAACATCAGAGAAAATATGAGAGGAATTTTTCTCTTACATGCAGTTGGAAAAAAACATGAAAAGAAACTTGTAAAAAGCATTTGGCAGTGACAAGCATTTGAACTCCTAAGCCGCGTGGAAAAGCTGCATCATGTTGCAGGGCCCACTGAGAGCAAACTGAATCGAAAGGGAAGCGAGGGAGAGGGGATACGTTAACAGGAAAATGTGAATAGTCTTCAGCGCTCTTAGGGCGTTTTTCGCCGTAAACACAATGTTATCGGAATAATTAACTTTATTAAGATTTTTAGTGGGGTGAAGTCTTTGGTAATTCTTTGAATGTGTTCATAAGAGAGCCCTTATCTAGTATATGGAGTAATTTCATGTTCTTTGTGTGAATGAATTACTGTCCACATTCGGCCATATGTTCTCAAATAGCTGAGAATTTACCGTATTTATTGACTGTGATATGTTCACTGCATCTGACTGCAAAATTACGTCCTGTTTGTCCTATATTTTGGGCTTCACATTCGGTACATTTGATTGTATATCTGACTGATTTACTATAAGCATTGCGGCTGTTCACGGAATGGGTGTTAATTATTGATTTGTGTGTGGTGTTTGATGTTCTATATGCTACCTGAAAGTTGAGTTTCTTATATAACTTACGGTATGTGTTCTTATACCTGACTGTTATGAATTTTTGATGTGGTATGTCTCTAGTACGCGTGGATTTGAGTGGATTGACTAAATTACTATTGTAGCAGTTTTCTTTAGCCATGGCATATATGATGTTAATATCTGATATTACAGGTTAATCATGCTGTAAAAACAGCTTTTTATGGGATCCTAGGGGAATTGAGATTTTTATTCCTATTAACAGTTTGTGTTGGTTTCTCTAGCTCAGGTAGCCATCTCTTTTTATTTTCAGATCCAGGAAATTGAGTGTGCCGGCCCCGTGGTGTAGGGGTAGCGCGCCTGCCTCTCACCCGGAGGCCCCGGGTTCGATCCCCGGCTCCGTCAGGGATTTTAAAACTGACGTGAGGGTTGGAACGGGGTGCACTCAGCCTCGTGAGGACAATTGTGTAGCTGTCTGACAGTGAGACAGCGCCCCGATCACGAATACCAAGATTAACGGCCGAGGGGACCCGACGCGCTGATCACGCGTCACCCCAATATCTGCAGGCCAAATGGCTGGGCAGCGGTCGCTTGGTCGGCCTTAGCCCGTCATGGGCTGGATAGTGCCAGGGGTTGGGTTGTTGAGGAAATTGAGTTCTAAAATCCACAGGGGTCTTCCAAATTAAAGTATGCCATGTCAGTCGGTCATGTCAACCCTTTCAGTCACCTTGTACGACAGGCAGGGCATACCGCGGTTGTATTCTGTCTCCCCTCCCACAGGGGAATAGGTCTCACTTGTAATATTACCAAAGGATAAGTCAAGACGGACATGGTCAAACAGAGGTGACCATTGTTAGTAGGAATGAGCTCCTATGGGAAAGCTTGTAAGTGAGATGTCCTGAAAAAATAAATAATGTTGGAACGACATGCAAATTAAACTCCCATACCCCAAAATATTATATTTTATCAAACCATTCTTCTGTAAAATGTAAAATGCCTCAGATATATTTTAGGAGGTACATTATTCTACATTCGGTCGTACTTTTGCTTCTAAATTTTTCCTCGTGGTTCGTTGTTTTGAAGCTAGTGAATAATATTTCTTTAACTTTTCTAATTTTGTCTTTCATGACTAAGACTGGCCAAGGCGGCTTCGGTTGCGTAGTTGTTAGCATGCTGAGCTTCTATGCCCAAGGTCGTGGGTTCAAACCCGGCCGAAGTAGTCGGATTTTATAATACCGTTAAGATCCGTCAGTATGTCTTCCTTCTGAGGGGAAGTAAAGTGGGCGGGCCCATGTCATAGATTTAGTCTATGGCATGTAAAAGAACCTTTCACTAAATAAACTTGTGTGAAGCAAAATTTGTAGGTTAGGTTTGATTAATGCTCTTAAGTTCCAACGTTCGTCACCAGGCATTGGTTGCGATGGCATGTAGTAGTAGCCAAGTTCACAGCTAGGTGTCATAGACGGTAGCATTTGGTAGCGAAAGTAGGAACTACTTGAAATTATCGTCTGCAGTCCTTATCTGAATTACAGATAACACACACTAATACTGCCATAACAATTTACACCGGTTAGCAGACAGATTCTACACACACCCAAAGTACAGGGGGCTACATGACTGCGTTGCCGCAGCCCCTAAACTAAGGAACCGACCAACCAGACTGGCCAATTTTACAACCCTATCAAATATAATAACATTCTGCCGATGTCCGATAAAGTAACAAAATTATTCCTCCTGTGGCAGTTTCTTTTAACACTGTGGAGCCAGTCCTAACGCTTGGTGAGTTTGATCCATGAATTAATGTACTATCGCGTGCATAAATAACGGGCCGCCTTGCCGAGCGGGAGTTGAGTTTTCGAGATATCAGGTTGCCATCACTTGGGGTGTTCTCGGGAGGCGAATGCTCAGAGCCGTGGTTGGACACCTGTCCTTGTAGGCAAGGGGGGAGAGGAGGGGGACAGATCGAGGAGCGCAGCGCCAACTATGATTTTCTTTAGATTCGCGCTTGGAAGATTGTTACAGATTACGAGACGGTTTTAATAAATCTAAATTGAAATGACAAGTAACCCATTAATTGTTAAATCTCGTTAGAAACGCACTGTTGAGTTTTACTGTGTGTGAATTCTTTTGAGAATCGAGTTTTCAGAGTTAGGGACTAAACGCAGTTTAATAAGAAGAAAAAGAAGAAATCGCAAACGTCTTAAACTAATAATATTTCTGTTATTCCGACGCCAGATTCATAGAGCCCAACCATCTGCCCCCTCCTCACCAAACGGTCGTTCATATTAAAAGTCACGGACCTCAAAATCGAGTTCGCTGTCGTGTTACTGAGCCACTGTCAGCCTCTTGTGATTAACTGGTGATACAACACTCCCCCCTTGCTTCCAAGGACAGCTGCCAACCACGACTCTGAGCATTCCCCTCCCGAGAACACACCAAGTGATGGCAACCTGATAGCTCGAAAACTCAACTCCCGCACGGCAAGGCGGCCCGTTATTTATGCACGCGATAGTACAGTAGTTATTTCTAAACGATGTTGTATCTCGTCCGAAAGGGTGAGCTCCAAGGAAAGGGACATGGATGTGTTTTTATAACACTAATATTGTCGACATAGTTTAATTCTGGTTTGAGAGCTGGGACGGGAGGGAGAGTTATTCCACATTACCTAACAAGAAGACAAGTCCCCAGGGCATCTTCTGGTGCACCACCTTCCAGGTGAGACAGGCACTCCCCGCCCCCTTTGGCCTCTTCTTCTCTGGAACATAGAAGGTTGGGTCAGCTTGCTACCAGCTTTAGATGATTTAAATAACATATGGATGACTTACCATCGGAACTGCAACTGTAGAAGCAGTCAGGTCTGGCTGGCAATATGAACAACAGAATAACCACAAATATTGCAGGAACCGAGTCTGCCGTCTTCCTGAAACATATAATTGAGGCGCACGCTATTACTGCGTCCACTTTTGTTAAGCAATTCAAAAATGGTCACAATAATGACATTCTACGGTACGGTTTATAGAAATATGCAATCGTTAAGGGATAAGTTTCTACAGGGTCTTAATTTTTGCTTGGCAAGGACATTCTCGCTCACGCGTTTCGCCAGTGACGGCTCAGTTGCCGGCGACCGCGCGCGCGTATATACGACAGGATACGGCGCTTAAAATCAGTACATGCATTTTTACTCACCGTGCTTACAGTAGATGCTGAAAATGTACCCCATCCGCTGCCAAACATAACCAGCATCTCCTTATGAAGTTTCCGGTTACTCCGATTAATTTAGCTTCAGTAAGGAAATAACGACATTTACGTCTATTTTTATTGTTTACTGAAACTGTACATTTGAATCTCTTAGCCAGTTGATTTATTGTCCGATTTATAGGAATGGGTCTCCCTGGAAATGTCATTCGAAACTTTTGTCTTGTTTTAGCGCACGATTTCCTGCACTTTATGTACGTATTGTGCAGATATAGCCTACTCGTTCACGTAACGAATATTTCACATAAGGCATTACAGCACTATACACAATCACAATAAAACACTACACAATAAGATATACAGTAGCTTTATAAAACACCGAAAGACTGAAACACCCAATTAGATCGGAGCTCACACGTCTACAGAAGAGCGAGGGAATACCAAGGCAATACGGCTGGAGACCACGCTCCGGGGACCGGCGGCCAAGGTCGAGCGAAGGTCTGCACAATACGTGCCGTAGGCTACATAACGTGCGCTAAAACAAGACAAAAGTTTCGAATGACATTTCCAGGGTGACCCATTCCTATAAATCGGACAATAAATCAACTGGCTAAGAGATTCAACCGTACAGGTTCAGTAAACGATAAAATTAGACGTAAAGGTCGTTATTTCCTTACTGAAGCTAAATTAACCGGAGTAACCGGAAACTTCATAAGGAGATGTCGATTATGTTTGGCAGCGGATGAGGAACATTTTCAGCATGGTGAGTAAAAATGCATGATACTGATTTTAAGCGCCGTATCCTGCCGTACATACGCGCCCGTGGTCGCCGGGAACTGAGCTGTCACTGGCGGAGCGCGTGAGAGAGAATGTCCTTGCCAAGCAAATATAAAGACCCTGTATGTGACAATGATTTTTACCCCCAGAATACTCCACCTGACTCGAACCTCATGAGAAGAGTCAATGAGAAATAAATAAAATTAATGAAGACTATTTCATCAAGATGGCCTGTTAAAAAGTGCCGTCGCAACATTTGCTAGAGGTGAAAAAATAAAATAATATACCATAGTCCTTTTATCGGGGGCTTAATGCTTTCGTATCTCTTAACAGTAGTAGCCTACCGTGGCTTTGGCGGGCAGAAGTGTGGTTGGTTGATTGGTTCCTTAGTTTAGGGGCTGGGACAACGTGGTCATGTAGCCCCGTGTACTTTGTATGTGTGTAGAATCTGTCTGATAACCGGTGTTAATTGTGATGACGGTATTAGTGTGTGTATCTGTTTTTTTAAATTCAAGTATGGACTGCAACTTTGAATTTTTCAAATAGTTCCTACTTTTGCCGCCAAACGCCACCGTCAACGACTACTAGGCCTAGTTCAGAACTTAGTTACTAGACGCCACCGCAGTCGGCTCTTGGCAACGAACGTAGCAACCTAAGAGCGTTGTTTACATTCTTAACCTGTACAATTTAGTTTCACACAGGTGTAATTAGTGGAAAGTTCTTTAACATGCCATAAATCTATGACATGGGACCGCCGGTTTTACTTCCCCTCCGAAGGAAGGCATACTGAGGGATTTTTAACGCTCTTAAAAGCAGAAGTGTGGGTTTTAGTAGTGTTTTGTAGGGCTATTTTGTCTATAGGCCGTATCAGCGTGATGTCACAGCAGTATCGACATTACTCTGAGAATGAGCGGCGGCCATTATCCGGGACACCTTGGTACGGTAAGAGTTTATCAAACACGGAGATCTTCGTTTTAGTTGTGTTACTTAAAAGATTAGTAGAAAACACCGATTAATGGATTATATTATTTCAATTGCTTAAAAGATTTCCCCGACATGAAACACTGTTGTTGGTTCTGTAGAATCCAGTTGGATGGCGTGTCCAGTTGCAGTACAAACAGCGTCATCTCACGAAGGATCTGCCAAAAAATACATCAACATGGTTCCCTTGCTTTAATCGCACAGAGCAACAACTAACAAGAGCAACGAAGCAATTCGTTTTTGGCAGGCCTCAACACTTGGCTATGTTTATGAGTAGTATAGGCGTAGATATGGGACAGACAATTAAGTGTGGTCAAAAGTGACCATTAAAATTCTATTAAAAAATAATGGATAAAGTAACCATTAAAATTCTATTAAAAAAGAATGGATTAAGTGACCAATAAAATTCTATTAAAAATTAATGGATAAAGTGACCATTAAAATTCTATTAAAAATTAATGGATAAAGTGACCATTAAAATTCTATTAAAATTAATGGATAAAGTGACCATTAAAATTCTATTAAAAATTAATGGATAAAGTGACCATTAAAATTCTATTAAAATTAATGGATAAAGTGAACCATTAAAATTCTATTAAAATTAATGGATAAAGTGACCATTAAAATTCTATTAAAAATAATGGACAAAGTGACCTTAAACATCATTTAAAAATTATTGATCGAACATATGGTTATCTTAACAATTATAAATCTTCCAAACAATTATGGTTACTTGTAACCATAATATTTCGTATTACTTTATGGCAGAACGTAACCATTAAAAAAATTATGGTTAAAAATAACTTTTAAATTGCCAGAATTTTTTCTAAATTCTGGTTGAAAGTAACCATTAAACTTAACAAAAATTAACCAAGATAATTATGGTTAGAGGTAACCATGAAACACAATCAAAAGTTATGGTTAATCTATCTATAAAAATTAACTATGAAAAGTTATGGTGAACGTATCCATAAAATTACCAATGTTATTTTTAATAAAATAGGGTTAAAAGTAACCATAAAAATGACTCTAAAATGTAAATGGCAAAATTATGGTTATCTTCACCTATAAAACGTAACACAAATTGATCCTACAGACACCTAAAATAATGGCTAAAATTACCAGTACATTTTTAAAAGAATTAAGGATAGAATAATGGTTAAAATTACCAATAACTTTTTAAAGAATTATGGTTAGCATAATGGTTAAAACAAGGCTAAAATTATCCGTAACATTTTTAGAAATTAGGGAAAAAATAATGGTTAAAACAAGGGTATAAATTCTAGTGACATGTCTCTTCTTGGGGCAGAAGAACCAGTGACTTTTTAAAGAATTATGGATAAAATTACAGTTAACAAAATTTTTGCAAAACTCCGACATTTCGGAGAAACCCCAGGGGTGTTTCGAAGCCAGCGCTGGATTTCTAATTTTTCCTCGTTGTCACCCCTGGGGATTTTTTCTTTGTTCTCCTCTCGCTCTTTGAGTAGCTACTCATTTTCTACTTGCGTCTCTCAGAATGCCTCTAGCAGACCCTGGAGAGCATTTGCTCTTTCCTCCTCTCTCCATTAATGACTCAGTTATTTTTTGAAAGGATTGAGTGGGATTCGAACCATAGAAAACGGGGCGCCTCCGCTTCTAAGTGGACAAGTCTCAACAAACCAGACACTTAACCTCCTGAGCTACGAGGAAAGCGATTAAGAAGCGCGTTTGCGATCTTATGAGCTACAATCTGCATGACTAACATCAGCTGATGTGGTGCAATTGCTTATGGCAAGTACAGTGGGAAGAGCATTTATTGTTTGCTAATAGATTGCGCTACACATACTACGTAGTTTTTAGCTTTGCTGCTAGAGCTTTCACTGTGACAAGACCAACAGCTGGCTTCTAAGAAATAATTAATTCACCAGATCATTTCCATGCGAGCGAGCGGACGGCAAGCTCGAATGACACATACTGCATACTAGTAAGGTTATCTTATCGGCTAGGAGGGTATCAAAGCTAACAGGGTTTCTCGGTCAAGTTCACTGATTACGGATGAATGAGTTACAAGCGGATTATTATTATTAACTTCTTCCTTCTTCTTCTTCTTTTGTACTGTGCTCAGCCGAAACTATTAATTTCTCTACTTGTTCTTCTAATTCCTCCAAGGCGTTACCAATTTCCACGTAATCACTGTCATCACTAACGCGTTTTAAGATCGTTAGTTGCAAATTTTGCATCTTACGGTAGTAATTATAGATTATATTTTTAATACTGTCAGGCACATAACGCCTGGCAATGGAGGGTGTATCTGAAACAATACCCCGTTTTAAAATATTTGTCAGGCTGCAAGGCATTATATTATATTCGGGTTCCATATTTATTAACTGTTTTTTGATCTTTAAATAAGAAAATAGTGCAAACTTAATTGCCCTTTCAAATTCAACAAATTTAAACTAACTCTTTTTTATTCGTAGTTTTTAAGTTCAATTGAACTTAAAAACTAAACTCTTACTAATTTATTAAAATGAATAACCACTACTCTCATATTTAAAAGTTTTCAGTAACTATTCCATGCTTAGCATCATAGGTTAAATTCTTTTTACCGTACATAATTATATAAGCAAGCGTATTTTCAGGTATATTGGCATTAAATGTTGCTACCAATTTCATACTGGTTTTCTGAGGTGTCACTACATTTCTACGCCGACTTATATTGATAACATACATAGGATAAGAAGCAATGAACTCTGTGGGGGTTATAACAACATCATACTTCAGCTCAGTTATACGCTTAAAGTCCCTAAAAGCATAATAGGCATTTAGATAAGTATTAGGAGGATTGATATTCCACATTTCTTCCGGAAACATTTCGTTTCTTCCGTTTTTCATGTAAATATTTTGAAGCTGAACATGATCAAATTTGGAACTATTCATATCTTGGCTACCTTTTCTATTGGTTTGAAACACAACAAATATAAAATATGGCAGATCAAACTCCATTGAATTGTAGTAATTAGTAATATCTATTTCAAAATTCTTTTTACCACTTAGGCCTGAAATTTCTTGAGTTTGAAGATCAAAGAATGATATAGGTATTCGTGGTTCTTTTAGTATTTTTTCTCTCAGTTCAAGCTCATAATTCGGTTCGTATTTAACAACAGGAATTTTTATCTCCATTGATTTTACGATAACTTTTCCTTCCTGCGGGAGAGTTCCAGCCATATTGCCCCCATCTGGATTCTTAGTCCACCATCTATACAAAGCATCGTTTGCATTTTGACTCCATGTAAATGTAACAGTTAAATCTCCTTCCCACATAATCTCTTTAAAATCCTTAAAAAAGCCACCAAGAAGACTTAAAGGGTACCTTAACTCATTTGATTTTTTCTGCAATTTACCATTATTAAGAAAATTACCTGAATATATCATTTTATCACTGTAAGAGGCTGTTAAATTAAACAGAACCGTTGAAGATATATTTGAATGGTCAATTCGATAGATAGTGTGTCCTCGTTTTTTCACGGTTACAGTGCTCCAAAATTGAGTGGGGTAATTGTCGATTAGCTTTACATTTGACTTTCCTTCATAGTTAGTGTAATCAGTTCCATCAGCATGAGTTACATCGAAAGTAATATACAGGTGCGCATTATTATCAATCCAACCATCACCAACTTTAATATCTATTTCCACGTCCTTGTTTGGCAAATTTAAATTGTTTTTAGTCTTTTCATTTACAGGAAAAGACTGCCACTGGTAACTTTCTACTCTGTTCATTTATTATAAGAAAAATAATAGAAAATTAAATGAAGAGGAAATAATTAACTCATCTCTAAAATTACAGTAACTGTTGCGCCGTTGAAATCTAGTACTTCGTCATTCTCATTGGTCACAGTAATTTTTAAATTCTGAATTTTATCGAAAACTGGGCAAAATACAGGATAATTCGGCTCATAAATTATTGGAGCACTAAATTCTAGGGCTGGTTTAAATGATGCAATAATATTCGTTTCACGGTGAAAATGCTCAGAGTCTTTTACAAACATTCCATCCGCTAAATTGAAATGAACGCGGATATTTTCGAACGGAATTATTTTAGGTAAGTTCCGAGCAAGTGTTTTGGTTTTTGTTTCTACAATTTGATTATTAAAACCTAAAACTGAACCAATACTTTCTTCTTGGTCAAAATATATTTTATAATCACTAATTATTTCCAATCTGTTCAGAATTTTATTTTGTTCAATACTAATCTTAGGTTCTTGACTTTGAATGGCTTTTTGTAAATTTTCTACATTATATTGACCTGGTGGAATAAACGTTTCAGTTATCGTACCGGATACTTTTTCATAGTGTGCTTTATTGTTTTTTGTTGTAATATTTGGTGTTAGGAAGGTTGAGTAAAACCCTATTAATCCAACTTTTCTAAATTCATCTCGCAATGGAACATTTAACCTTTTCTCTAAAACCGACTTTTTACCACTTAGTTCAAAAATTCTCTTCATTTATTAATTCATTCATTAATTAATAAAATAAACGAAAATGAGTAAACGAAATGTTGTAAATTGGGACCCACAAGTAAGACTTGTAGAAAAGCAAGTAAAGAACAAACATGGCAAATTATTACCGAATTCCATTCGTTGTGCTATAATAGGCCCCAGTAATTGTGGTAAAACAACCTTAATGATTGGCAATTATATTTTGGCACCTGGATGGTTAAACTGAAAAAAAATAAACAACCTTTACATCTTCTCTAAAAGTTTAGATCAATCTAAGTATCAACAGTTTATGGAAAAATGTAATTAAATCGAAGAGAAGTTAGGAAAGTCCATTGCACAATTTATTCATGACGATGAAAGCATAATGCCCCTGGATAAATGTGAAGATAGGTCAGTTGTAATTTTCGACGATTTCATACTGGAAAACCAAGACATAGTTCGAGAATATTTTACACGAGGAAGACATAAAGGGATTGACTGTTTTTACTTAGCTCAAACGTATTCAAAAATACCAAAACAATTAGTTCGTGATAACTTAAATTTCTTAAACATATTTAGGCAAGATAATACCAATTTAAATCATATTTATCAAGAATTTGTTGGTGGCGATATGAAATTTCAAGACTTTAAGAATATTTGCAGCAAATGTTGGAATGAGGAGTTTGGTTTTATTACTATTGATATGAATCGCAAAACTAACGACGGTAAATATAGGAATAAAATTAAAACGTTTCTAAATGTTGGGTAACTACTCCAGGGTTATTGGCAGGTTTTGGGTTGAGTATTCTAACACAAACATCGTTAGCGTACAACGTCAGCGTCAACGTACAACGTTAACGTACAGCGTTAACGTACAGCGTACAACGTCAGCGTTAACGTTCAGCGTTAACGTCAGCGTACAACGTACAGCGTCAATGCCAACGTACAGCGTACAACGTACAGCGTCAATGTCAGCGTCAAATGTCAAACGTCAATGTTAGCATCAAACGTCATTTTTTAAAATTTTACCTTTAATAAAGATGTTTGCGAAATACGATCAAAAGGTAGTTCAACAAGCAAGGAGGAATAGGAAGAAATTTGAAGAATTAAAAGACGAATTTCGAATATGGAAGAAGCAGCCTATAACGGAATACGAGAAGTATAAAAAAGAAGATCAACCTGTTATCGATGCTGTTAATGTTTTAGGCAACAAGTTAAACGACATCGGTGAAAATGTTATTAAAGCTATAGAAGAAAATAGAGAAGTGGAGAAGCAATTAATTCCTTACAGAATTGACTATAAAGAAGACTTTCCTTCAGATTCCGAAGGTTCCTATTTCTTGGATGAATATGATGTCACTGATGAGCAAAAAGAAGCTTTAAAATCGGCAAGAAAAGTCAGAAAGAATTTAGAGTCGCAACTTCAGAAAGAAAAGGGGAGGAGTTTATTTCAAGAGGCCGATGAAGAGTATGATAAAAGTGAAGAAAATGTTAAGAGGAAAGGCATAACTGATTATTCTACGGTCCACTTAGGGGTAATAATTTCAAAATATTTACCTAGAATTGGTGACCCTAAATTTGGAATAAGGTATGATAAGAACTATCAGGGTTATTATATAGGTGACTCAAAAGTTGAATTCAGTAATGACGATATTATAATTAAGGGTAAGAATTTTAAAGCTACAAAGGGTTTAATGCTATTTTTAACCTTAAATGATATACCTAACGATGATGAGTATACAGACGAAGACCGCAGCACATATAAGACTATTTTAAAAATTACAAATGCTATGTATCAAAACAATGACCCAAATAGCGCTAAACCTAAAAGCAGTGTTGGCAAAAAATATAATACGTTGATAAAGGATATATGGCTTTCAGAAAAAGTTAGTAGAAAAGAAAGAACTGCATCTCTAACCACTCCTCCTAAATCAGGATTTGGTTTTGTAAAAAAATATTCAAAAGCACCGATTGAATATGTGTGGATGGATGATGTAAGGGAATTAATAGACAGATTAATGGTAATTCATGGCGAAGAAAATGCTGGAAACAACGTCTATCACAATGTAAGTAAGCGTATGGCTTTTAGTGCCGGGAGTGTCCGAGGACATGTTCGGCTCGCCAGTTTTGTAGCTGCTTCGAGACGGACACCCAATGGGTGAGCTACAAGTACCGTTGGGGAGGGAAGGAGGGAAGTTGGATTGTAAGGACGAGGAGTTGGAAGGTAGCGGCTGCGGCCTATAGTTAGGGACCAACCCCGGCATTTGCCTGGAAGGAAGATGGGAAACCACAGAAGACCATCTTCAAGGTTGCCGGCGGGGGGATTCGAACCTCCTCGCCTCCCGGATGTGAGCGACTGCCATCAGTCATGCCGTAACCACCACGGCTAACTCACCCGAAAAGGTTGGAATAACGAAGATGCTTACGAGTAAGTTTAATGACTTCATTGTTAATAATCCTAAAGGTATTCCATATCTCATTAGGTTTTTAAATAACATTCCCCATATATTCTGGGAATCTGAAAAACATGGAAAAGGATTAGTTAATTGGATGATTAATAAAATAGGTGAAAAGAATATTGACTTAACACTCCCGGGATACAAATTTTGTGGTCCTGGTAATCCATTAGACAAGCAACTAGCCGAAGGTGTTCAGGGTTCTAACCCATTAGACGAAGCATGTAAATTACATGATATAGCATACCGCGACCATACAAAATTAGAGCACAGACATCACGCAGATAAAGAATTACAAAAGGCTGCAAAAGAGAGAATATTCAGTAAAGATGCTAACTTGAGTGAGAGACTAGCAGCTACTGCCGTTACTGGAATAATGTATGGAAAAAGAAAAATGGGAATGGGGTTAGATGAAAATGGTTGGGGCGTCTGAGTATAAATTTGTAAAATTTTTGTTTATAATTTTTTTAATTAAATAAATGAAAGGATTTAGTATTGATTACAACGTTTCCCAAAAAGGGAAACTAAAACCCAAAGCTATTAAAATAAAACTCTCCAACGAAGATCTGAAAAAGCATGACTATCTAGATGAGTACTTGACAGATACACAAAAAAGCAGAAAGCAAGAAAAATTCAAAAAGGTGGTTGCTTGCTTATAAGTTTGTCCATTCCAATTGTAAAGAAAATATTCGAATATCTCAGTAGGAAGAAAGAAGGTTCTGGAATTAATGAACACCAAGGAGGATTTTTGCCATTAATATTAGCTGCATTGGGTGCCATTGGTTCGCTGGCAGGTGGCGCTGCAGCCATTACAAGCGCTGTTCATAAAAAGCAAAAAGAAGATGCGGAATTGGCTGAACAAATTAGACATAATATGGTGATCGAAAAAAAGACTGGAGTAGGTTGTTTGGGAATAACTAAAATTTAAAAAAAGAGAAATTTCATCGATATTGAGTGATATACTTTCCAACTATAAGCACCCTTTAAGTAATTTCGATATACTTAAAATAATACACGAAATGAACATAAAGCATTTTCGAAATGTTTTTATGATTGATGAACTGCCTACAAAACCTAATGATTGTGAATCAGGAATTGTAAACTTGGATACGTCGGATCATGCAGGTACTCATTGGATTTGTTACTTTAAAAAGGGTAATCAAAAATTCGTTTTTGACTCATTTGGTGGAGATGTTCCTGAAAAACTAGTAAATTATTTGGGAGCTAGCAACCTATTTTATAACGCCGAAAGAATTCAAATGTTTGATGAATATATATGTGGTAATTTATGTGTCCTTGTTTTAAAGTTGTTTTCGAATTTGGGTTCCCCTAATCCCGCTCATTTTAACGTAATTATAGATTTAATAAATGGACATATTTGGAAATAAAATTATAAACGGAGAGAGTAGTTCATTAAATATTAAAGCTATCACAAAGGATGATTTAGAAAAACGATTTTCAAGGCTAGTTACGGCTCTAAATAAACGCCTTAGTGAGCTTTTTTTGTTTCAAAAACATGGATTGATTTTCAGGGAAAGAGGATAGCGAATATTGAAGATCCAATCAACAATAAAGATGTCGTTAATAAGCAATATCTCTTAGAAAAGCTCAAACCACTTACTACTGAAGGGGACTAATTCACGAAAGAAGAAATAGAAAAAATATTTTCGGAATATGCCACTACTAGTCTTGCACCAGTAGCAACATTAACAGAAAAGATTGACAACTTAGAAAGAAAGGTGTTTGATAGGATAATATTACAAAAGGACCTTTTTGCAGAGAAAGATAAAATTAAGCATATTTTTACATACAACGCAACGATTAGGAATTTTTTTTTTTCGTATCGTAGACCCAGATAAAGTATTTACTTCATATACAGATGACGCTATTAAAACAGTATTAGACGTTTATATTGCACGTTCCAAAGAAGAAAAAATTATGGTAGATACTAGTAAGCCCTTCAACGTTAAATCTGGTGATACTTTATGCTTCAAAAATAAAATGGACAGCGTAATTTTAAAACTTCCAATAAATGTTAGTGTGACGATGTTTGGTGAAGTAATACTTGATGCATATGAACCTCATCCTGATGAATCGGTCGAATAACACTAATGTTAAAATGTTTTAGTTTTTAATGGAGAAAATATCCATTAAAAACCGTCTAATGTAACAGGTTTTTATACAATATCTCTATTGTTCCTTTAAGAAGATCAGGAGTAAATGGAATATTGAAATGATTTCCCGAATAGCTAATTTTTATTTGTTCTTTCATAAGCACATACAACCTTACGCTATTAGGATCATTATATTTTTCATAAACTATCTCACAATCGAGGTGCCGCCTGCATATTTTTTTGATTGCTTGATTCACCTGTTGTCTCTGCGCCCTTATTACATAGTACCTGTACTTTTCGTTTGGCTCATGCTTATCTATAATAAGCAGACAATTATTCTTACTAGTTTTAAGTGCAAGAGGTGTGGCTAATGGGGTAAGAGATTCGTTTTCTGCTTCCTTTATTTGAAGTTTCTGCATTAACCCAGCTAGTTGGTTCTTATATTCTTCTTTAATTTTGTATTCTCCGTACTTTCGAATTGATGGAAGGACTTCTTTCGTTACCCATTTCTTAAATTTTTTTAGCTTCCTCTTTTTTAGATGATAAAATAAGCGAATACAACCCAGATTCATTAATAAATATGGTTTGAGGATGTGTATTTTTTAACCCCGCCAAAACGTCGGGGTTATTTAAGGTATCGAATGTACCTTTGTCTTCAATTGCAACGTGTTTTCGAATTGCTTTATCTGTATCTCTATACTCCAATATTAAAGCAATATCTTTAGCTTTAAACCATGAATCGTTATTTTCATCAATAGCAATAACCACTTGTTTGCTATTATAGACAAGTTTGCTGTTCAGAATATCGGTAATTGATTCCATTTATTATATATAAAATATAAATATAAATTTAAAAAAGTTAATTTCCTCAACAAAGGGTAGACCCTAGTTTCTTGTAAGTTAGTTTGCGTTCTTCAATGTTGGGTGTCTGAGTAAACCAATGCTTATTTTATAATTAATTTTAATTAATTAATTAATTAATGAATAATCACATTTGGTGTTTAAAGTGCAAAACGTTTACTCAAACACTGCATCCTCACACCCTTTCGACAAAAAATGGTCGGACTAGAATCGAAGGTTTATGTTCCGAGTGTGGGAGTAAGAAAAGCAAGTTTGAAAAAAAAAGTTAATGAGAGTGTAGAAATAGGGGGTTCTACCCAAATTACAGAACCACCCGTTAGCATTCGAGAGGAAATTATAAACGAAATTCATAAACCCATGAGGAAGAATTTTCCGAGAAGGAGGGTTACAACTCACGGCATTGATGACATTTGGCAAGCGGATTTGGTAGAAATGGACTCTGGAAAAATAAAGGGGATATCGAAGCTTAATAAAGGCTACAAGTATTTGTTAACAGTCATTGATGTATTTTCAAAGTATGCCTGGGGTGTACCAGTCAAAGATAAAACGGGTAAAAGTGTTGCTGAAGCGTTTGATGGTATTTTAAAAAACAGAAAACCCAAAAATTTTCAAACAGACAACGGTAAAGAATTTTACAATAAAGAATTTTCAAAATTGATGAAAACATTTAATATCAATCATTATTCGACTTTTACTGAAGTAAAAGCTTCAGTTGTAGAACGATTCAATAGGACCTTAAAAGAGAAAATGTGGAAGCAGTTTGATATTCATGGAAACTACTGCTGGGTTGGCATTTTACCAAAGTTAATTAATGGCTACAATAATTCGACGCACACAACTATAAATATGAAGCCAAAAAACGTAAACAAAGCTAATGAAGAACATTTGTTGAAAACTGTTTACACTGTAAGCGTAGGAGCGGAAGAAAAAGCGAAATTTAAAGTTGGCGATCAAGTCAGAATTAGTAAACTAAAAGGTATATTTGAAAAAGGATACACAGGAAATTGGTCGACTGAAATATTTGAAATAAAAGATATCGTTTATTCCGACCCTATTACGTACAAATTGAAAGATGTAAATGCGGAAGAAATAAAGGGGAACTTTTATGAGCAAGAATTACAGAAAACAAAGTATCCAGAGGCATATATTGTTGAAAAAGTTTTAAGAAAGAAAGGAAATCGGGTATATGTCAAATGGTTGGGTTTTGATAATTCTCACAATAGCTGGGTTAATAAAGAAAATGTTATAATATTTCTGTATATATAAATGGACGCCCGAGTAAAGCGAATAACTCTTTCTTTCTTCCTGTGTTTACTACATCCTACCGAAGATGTAGAAGTATTTATAAATCAGTTGTCTGAGGATAGTATAGATTATCTTTTTGAACTTAATGGTGATGACATAGCTGTTACAATTTTCATAAAGCTACGAAGGAATTCTTAATTTTACGTTAATTTTGGTATTTGATTTTAATGGTTATTAACCATTAAAACCATAAATTTTCTACTTAAAATTTGTCGGGGTGTTACGAAAATTTAAGATTTTTTTAAAGAGAATTCAAGATTGTGCGCTTTGCAACCACCATAGACTTCTTTTGTGCCTTTATATATCATTTTCAGGCCTATCATTTTCTTTTTTTCCTTTCCACAACTTAGCACCTTGTTGTATTTGTCAGGCAATATAACCTTAAATTCACTATCAAGTTCTAGAAAAGTTTTATTTCCATATTTTGTATTTATACCTTCTACATTCGTTATAACGTATTCGTTCCCTATTTCTAACTCACTGAGCTTTTTAAACGTCTTTTGTTCGTTGATGCTGTTGAGCGTCTTGAGAAATTGATTTACTTCCATTTATTACCTATAAAAAATGTTTTAATTTTTTAAATATTTAATATAATTATTTTATTTCCTCTAGTTGAGCTACAGTATTTTTCAAACTCTTTATTACTTCCATAAACGAAGATGACCTTTTTGGACAGTCTATGCCAATCATTGAAAAATCAAATTTTTGAGCTTTAACCAAAGAATTCGTGAATTCATTGTATTGATATACTTGTCTACCTTAAAAAAAATACAGCATTCCGTTAATATATCTAAAGGCTGAATCCATTGCAGGCGGTAAACCAGGAAAACACCTTGATAATATGCCATGTTGCTTGGGTTTAAAGCTGCATTCGTCTATTTCCGAAAAGAAAGCGTCATTGTAAAAAATATAAGTGTGGCCTGAGTAAGTGTTTAACAACGCATGAATTATTGTATCTGGTCTAATGTTCCACATGGACATGGCTTTTGGATAACCATTTACCAATATTAAGCTCGGATAATCCATCATGTAGATTTTGTTGGCAATAATCATAACGATCTCGCCAGAGGGTCCTTGATAAACGGCTGTAATAGTTTTAAAATCTTGAGGTAAGAAGGTTAACCAATCTGTAATAAACTGGGGCCGTTTGTTTTTTAAGGCTGTTGAGTTATCAAGATCTAAAAGCCAAAACCATTTTTCATAAAAGACATACATTAACTGATTAACAATTAAAATAGTGTTGACATTCAAATCACATAAATTGGGCTCTGGCTTTGGTGTATCTGGAGTTGGTGTTTTATCTGGTACGTTAGGCTCTGTAGCTTTTCCATATAAACTTTGAATAGATAAAATGTCATCTTGATGTAGCTCTATTTGATTGTTAGCGTATGCATACATAATAGCATCTGGATTGTTTGAATGGGAAATACCTTAGGCATGGCCTATTTCATGTATCATAACAGAAAGTAAATTTGTTTGATATTGAGGAGTATTAGCATCGGTATTTAAATACCAAGATTCATCTTGATTGATATGAATTTCAATAGGTGAATTAATGCTATTTGGGTAATTTGCATGAGCCAAAACTCCACCTTTTCCATCAAATCCACTGAAACATTGCCCACTTATTTTGTGATTTCTATGAAGGCTACCACGTTTATTTGATATAATTATATCTGGATTCCTCAAATCGTTCTCAAATGAGAGATCTGTATGTTTTTCCAAACATCGAAAGCGGCTCTAGCTACACTTTGCATTGCTTGATTAGCTAAAGCATAATGTCATTTTATATTTTTATTATTCCATTTATACCGCCGAGTAGTAAAATTTATATCGTCATCGGTGATACCACATCGCGATGTATTCATTAATTGTAAAGTACATTCATCTAAATCACCAGTGATATCGAGATTGTAGTACTCTTGGAACAATTTTAAAGCAGATTGGAAAGTTGTTTCATTTACTTCTGAAATTTCTTGTTCGTCTATAGTCAAGTATCCAAAATTACGCAGATAGTTGATAGCAAATTGATTCTGATTTTCATGAGATATTATTTCTAATTGAACCTTTGTTAGGGTAACAATTATAATGCAAAATGTAATTATTCTGTTCATTTATTTATATAAATATTTTACTATCATTTCTCTCGAGCCCAAAAGAGTAATGTCTTATAATTATTTTTATTAAAAAAAATGAAATTTTTAATTAAGAAAAGTTATATAATAAATGGATTTAAAACAAAATATTAAGCGCCAAACAGGTGCAACTGTAAAGGAACTAAGGGTTCTGGCAACGGAACTCAAACTAAAAGGAGTATACAAGATGAAGAAGGCTGCTCTTCTTGAAGCTGTAAGCAGTGCTTGGAGTAATGCCGGAGATAGTGCTTTGTTTACGTATCAAGAATCAGAGCTGCCTAAGAAGAGCGTTCGTGAATTAAAACAAGTCGCCAGAGAAAACAAAATTAAGGGCTACTCAGTAATTCATTTAAAGAAAGGGTTGCTAAATTTGATAGCGGAAGAAAAGGTACGTTTGGACAAAATCAGGCATTTTGGATTTGATCAAGACCTCTTTGAAATTAAGAAGGAACCAAAACCTGTTCAATCTAAGGACTTAAAAGTTGTGAAGCAAAAATTGGGCCACATTTTTCCTTTTAAGAAAAATATTTTTAATGAAACAGTAGCTAAAAAGTCACCTTTCGAAATTCATCAAGGTGTTCGTACTGTGCTGCACAAAAAGTTTAACGTATGGCAGACAGCTTATATTATACACATAAAAGATTTGCAAGGAAAACCAATAGAACAAATGAAAGCGGTCAGAAAAGGTGTGCATGCAGCCATAAAAGAAGTAAGAAAACTAACTGATTTTAAGCCAGGTGATCAGATGAAAGTAGTTGCAGAAAATAATGATTTTAACCATATGATTTCGTCAAAAAAGAAAATAAAAGTCAATGCTTCACATCTACTTGACCAAATTGAAAGAATAATAACATCTAATGAAAATGCCGATATAAATAATACCACCTTTTACTTCGAGGTCTACAAAATATCCCGAGGCAAAGGAGCAAAGGGTAAGAAAATAGTCAATATTGCTAAAGATGTTATGGCTAAAAGAAGCATAAACAAAATAACCAACACCGATAACCTGTGCGGGGCAAGAGCAATAATCTCAGCCCTCACGTATGAAACTAGAAAGATACTAGACAGGAAATTAACTGATAATGAAATTACCTATATTAGGAAAGGACGTGCCCTGCAGGAAGAATTAGCAAAAGAGGTATGCACAACATTCGGAAAGAACTGTGAAGATGGGTTTAGTTTAAACGATATTAGAGATGTTGCACATCTCATGGGTGTTCGGATTAAGGTTGTTTCGGCTGCCCATTTTAACAAAGTAATCCATTCCTCAGGTGTAAATGACGCGATAACAATTTATTTGTACTTGCATAACGACCATTATGATTCCATTAATAATATACGAGGCTTTTATGGAAGTTCATATTACTGCAAAAAATGTGATATACCTTACGATCATCAGGACAAACACTCGTGTAAAAAAGATAAAAATGTGTGTAATTTGTGCTTAGGTCGAAAACATTATTTCTCAGAAGGTGTACGACCCCGAGTATACTGTAAAAAGTGCAATAGATACTGTTTTGGTAAAGATTGCGTTGATAACCATGAGAAAGTGTGTGAGGTAGTCTACAAGTGCAATATCTGCAACAAAATATGTCCGAGGATAAATATCAAACATTTAGGTGGCTCCTTTGCCCAATGTAGGAAATGTGAAACATTTGTAGAATACGAAGTCGAATTGAAGTGCACAGAATGTAAAAGCGAGTGCAAAAAAGAAAATGAAAACAAGTTTTACTACAACAACCTACACGAAACTGTACTTACTGAATGTGAGAAATGTGCAAAGGAAGTTGCCTGTTCAATAAAACTCAAGTGTCTAACATGTAATGGTAAATGTAAAAAAATAAACAAGCACAGGTGTGGGTACTCTATGTGTTGGAATTGCCTACAGTACGATAAGCCAGCTCAGCACCAATGTTATATGCAAGAAAGGAAAAACCGTGGGGGATACTGTATGGTAGATTGTATTTGTAATGGAAAGGCAGAAAAGCAACATAAAAAATGCACTTACACAGAAAAATACTATTTTTTCGATTCCGAAGCTGAACAAGACACCGGCGTACACACGCCAAACTTTGTATCCGTTTATGACTTTAATGGTGTTAGGCGGGCTTTCCTAAAAAATGACGAATTTTGTCAGTGGCTAATATCAGAAAACCACAAAGGTTTTACGTGTATAGCACACAATGCAAAAGGTTATGATGCGTATTTTATTTTACAATATTGCGTCAATAATGGCAAAAAATTAAAACCATTTACCAAGGGTCTAAGATTATGGAGCTCAAAATACCCACCCTAAGGCTTAGAATAATTGACAGCATAAACTTTATCCAAGGAGGCCTTGCATCCTTTCCCAAAACATTTGGACTAAAAGAACTAAAAAAGGGGTATTTTCCACACTACTTCAATAAGAAAGAAAATCAAAATTACGTAGGGTCCATCCCAGCTACTAAATACTATGGCGTTAACACTAAGAGGTCTGATAGCAGAAAAGCATTCCTGGAATGGCACTGGTGTATTCTTGGAATACACGGTACGAGAGAATATAAAGTTTAATGCTCTTTGCTTGTTCATTCCTTCCTCTTTATCAAACACCAACAGTGATCTTCTATTTTCTCTTTGGTGATCATGTCGCTTATATCTTTTGTGAGTCTGTTCTAGAGATATATCTCCCATGACCCACCTAGCGTCATCTAGCAGCGAATCTCTGAAGCTCCTCAATTCTTCCTGGTGCAAGAGGATTTACTTATCCATCTGGCCACCAGATTTTGCTACCATCGCCAGCTATCTTCTCCGTGAGCAAGAGAACTCCGTCTACTTTTTCACTCACCATGCTGCTCTAGTATCGCCTGTTATCAACTCTTTGAAGACCATCTCCTCAAGAGAATTTCATTTCTTATGTTGGTTATGCTGATATGTATACCTTTTGACTCCTACCCCCACTCCTTTCCCTTCCTTGGATCCTCCGCGCTTTGCTGAGCGGGTCTCACTTGTAAGTCGGCAGTTGACTCGGTCAGTTAAGGCTCAACTAGAGCCAGTCTCCTCAAACCAAGAGGCACTCTCTACTCTCTACGCCATGTTGGCACATTAGGTATCCGTCAAAGGGAACTTCACCTTCAACATGCAACCAAGATACGTACCTACTTCAAGTTTTAACTTCATCTTCATCGGTTTTAACTTCTACATGCTTTTAATTATATTTTATAGACAGCGTGAGATTACTTATTTGGGGCAAAAATCATTCTTCGCGGGATTTGTTATGTTGGGCTTTTGTCTGTCTAAGCCAACCTTACTAGAAAGTAGCTGTTCTTAAGCTATTTAAATGAGAAATCTTCTCACTACGTGGGATATTATCTAATACCCGCTGTCTATAAATCACCAAGCTAGTTCCTCCGCTGGATTAACTTTGGCCCCATTCTTCTATTAAGATAGTTCTGGAACCTTCCAGATCCTGTACTTTATCTACAAGTCCTGCCGTCATGTATTTTTCACTCACTTGTGAGAATACTACTTAAAATGAGGAATCTTCCTTATAAATTACTGCAATAGCGAATTTTCTTCCACCGTTGGAATGTTCTATGGCGCATTTAATTGTAATTCACAACTTTCTCAAGAAATAAACTTTCGCCTGTCTAGTGCAACCAGTCCTTTTTCATAATTGCAATAACTTTCTTTGCCATAAACTTTCGTGTTACTACAGTGAATTTGTCATCTATTCAAAACACTATAGTGATAATTAGTGCTGTTCAACTTTTCTACCGCGTCGCGATCGTCCGTTTACATTGAATAAGGCCATGAACATTTTTCCTGAATCCCAATTGATCTTTCCTAAACCTTCTACTAAAAAACCATGTTAATAAAATAGTTACTTTAAGGTCAATCGCTATGAGGTGTCACTCTAAAGACGTGCCCTCCCATCTTTGCTTATATCTCATTAATTAATTTCTGTATAACTACGTGTTTTATACACTGTTCAAACTTACATTGTTTTTACCTTACAATCAGGGAAAACAATTCTTTCAACTCTTGAGTGAGTTATTTCTAGGTCTCACGAAATGAAAACTGCCCCATTTGGCTCGTGATTCCTATTTAAACATAGGAGGTCGAGAACCTTCCTTCTGATTTTCTCTTCAGGTTTCACAGTAAGTGACCTGCCCTTATTTGTACATTAACCAATAGTAATTCTGTATAAATATAAGAAGTTATAGGAACTTCTCCTTCATTCTACCCGCTTTCTTTTTTGTTATTTTCGAAGTTGTAACTTTTTTTTAAAATAGTTACCTGGAAATTTCTTAAAGTACACTCCTTGTACTTAATTTAATGTTTAAACTTTAATCACTTCATTTGTCTTTTTTAAATCTTACAAAGATTTTAGTACATATATAAGGTTTGAAACCTAAAGAATTGTTAATTGCCTGGAGCAAACTTTAAATGTTAGGAGGTCTGCGACCCCAAATTGTTACTAAAAATTTAAACTATATACTTGTCAAATTTATTAGACTCTTTTGCCTTGTTAAATAAATTAAATATTTGTTTTTGGATTTATCATTTCTCTAGTACAACGGTTAGGCAAGATCCTGTCCTCCTTGGCTCTCCCTACTCAATGCCATTAAATCTATTAATAGGGCTTTCACCACTCGTTGCATTTGAGCAAGAACTCTTAGTGGTAATCTCGTTAAAGTTTCTCTTAGCTTTATTAGCTAATCCTAACTGGCCAGTAAGGCAAGTCAAGTTCGCTACGCCAGCTACCTGCTTGTGGAGATCCTCTCCGAAAACTTATGGTTAGTTTTCCAAAAGATAAGTGTTTCTTTTTGTCTAAACTTTTAGCCGGCTCCTTGCTGAGTAAAAGCTTAGCCATTTCCAAATGCAACCATTGGTCCACTTCCCAAAATTACTCCCCAAGGTATAATTTTTTATCATTATCCTTCTTGGAAGCACTTGGTCGCTTTTTCAGGAACTCTATAACTTCGAAAACTGGAAATACCAAACCTGATTCAAATTATTGGCATCCTTCGAATTACTTTGCAAAAACTAATTTCTTTGAACAGACACACAATAAATCTGTTACTCTCAGTCTTGCCAGACCAACACCCTTCCCCATAGTAGTCTTATGCCTGCTTGAGAGGGAATATACTAAGGCCACTCTCTTGCAAACCGCCCAAGTCCTAGCTGTATTTCCCGTCAGCTTAGACCAGGCTCTTACCCATTTTAGGTATCAGAGAACGGATTTTCAGTGGAAACCGCCTCTAAGTGCATTAAAGGTTAAATTTATAACTTTTGTGTGACTCCTCCTATTTTTCTATCCTTTTTCTCCAGTCCGAAACCTATCTCCTTTTCTTAATCATCTTCCCTTGGTGGTTAGGTTATTCCTCAGCCAATAATCTACCCAAAATTTGGTACCAGAAACCCGGGAGAGTCCATTTTCTATTCTTATTCTTTTTAAAAGTGTCATTTGACAATACCTTGCTAATTATTAATATCTGCTTTGAATTTTTCAGCTATAACCACATCGTGCAAAGCCTGTGAAGGGGAAAGGGGCCGCTCCTGTCTCCTTTGGTGTGTCCCGTTCTTTCTACTTATTTGCTGCTGCCAGCTTGACAGCATTTCCAAGGTTCCACAGTTTCGTGAGTTGCACTCAATCTATTTTCTTTAACATGGCTCCTACTGAAAAGGATAAGGATGAAAAACTTACTTCTAAACGAGCATCCTATAAAGGGCAAATTACCCGATTCAGAAAGTACATAAAAGAGTTAGATCCCTCAGAAGCTCAATTAGACTTGTTGAAACATCGTGTAAGGGATTTTGAACGTTCTTATGAAAATTATTGTAACATTCAAACTGAAATATAAACTTGTATGCTCAATCAAACCGAAGATCGAGTCGAAGTAGAAAACCAATATTACGAAGGCATAGGTTCTGCGTTCAAAATAATACGCCAACTCGAAGAGGAGC
Source organism: Meconema thalassinum (assembly GCA_946902985.2). Classification (NCBI taxonomy): domain Eukaryota; kingdom Metazoa; phylum Arthropoda; class Insecta; order Orthoptera; family Tettigoniidae; genus Meconema; species Meconema thalassinum. Next base: position 191,318,082 of record OX336388.2, on the reverse strand, counting down.
AGGAAAAGGACGCTTCTGTTCTTGGTTCCCTTCACGAACCACAAACTTCTTTCCGTGATGGTACTCACAAACCAAAACCAATTTTACCTAAAATTGATTTACCCCATTTCTCTGGAGATGAATCTACTTGGGATTCTTTCTATGAATTATTTTGCTCCCTTGTTCATGACAATGAAGATATTCAAGTCATTTACAAGTTTCATTATTTGAGATCTATCCTCCGAGGTCAAGCTTTGCAGTTAGTCGAAGCACTTCCTCTACGTGCCGAAAATTACCCCATTGCCTTTAACTTATTAAAAGAAAGATATGGAAATTTACGGTTACGTATTCAACGCCTTATGAAGGCTCTATTCAACCTACCTGCGTCACAGCACAATGACGTCACTAGTTTGCGTACTCTAGTTGATACTACACAACTTCACGTTTAGGCTTTGTCCCAATTAGATCAACCTACTGAACATTGGGATACTTTCCTAATACATTTAGTGGTTTATAAAGTTGATGCTGCTACCCTCAAAGCTTGGGAAATTGAACTTTCTAAAGAAGACGACTATTCTTACGAGCATTTAGTCACTTTCATAAACGCTAGATGCCAACTCTTAACCGCTCTAGCTAATCAAAGTGAACCCTCTTCCCCGAGTTCCAAATTTGAATTAATGTCTATCAAACCTAAAAGCGAACGCTTAGCGTCTAATACCCAAAAACCCGGGTCCAGCTCATCTAAATTTAAATCAAACTCTACTGGTTACCCAACTAGGTCTAGTGAACGTCGTGTTGCTAGCTCTATGGTTTTAAACACTCAAAGCGAACCTCGCAAGAGTTTAAACGAACCTTTAAAGTGCATACTTTGTAAAGATCCCCATGCCCTATACCTCTGTAAATCCTTTAAAGAAATGTCAGTCGACGACAGAAGAAAATTAGTTTCCCAGAACAAACATTGCTTCAATTGCCTAGCGCCTACTCATTCTGCTTCTAATTGCAAGTCCACAAGACTTTGCTACCATTGTGAAAAGGCTCATCACACTTTGCTACATCGTCATGATCAGGCAAGGTCATCGACAGCATCTACTTCTCCAAAAAATGATAGTGCTAACAGTTCTAATGCTTCATCGTATATTCAAAATGCCAAGTCCATTCGCAGTGCTCAAGTATTGTTGTCTACTGTCCAAATCGAAGTTCAGGATAACTTTGGCAACTGGGTCCGTGCACGCGGTCTTCTAGATTCAGCGTCAACTCATGATTTTGTGTCTAATTCTTTGATTAGAAAACTAGGCCTACCTGTAAACCCCACTTCTATCAACGTGTCGGGCATCAACAGCTCAAAATCGCAAGCTTTACAATTCTCGAAGCTAACCATAAGAGATATTTGTCATAGAAACAACTTCTTTAAACTTAATTGTCTAATTCTCAATAGCATTGGAGAAGGCACTCCAAGTCACTCTGTGGATATTTCAGGGTTAAACATTCCCTCGCATTTAAGGCTAGCCGATCCTTTGTTCAACATGCAAAACCCTATTGACATACTCTTTAGTGCCAATGTTTTCTGGAATTGCCTTCGTAAACAGGTTCGAAAGTTATCCTCAAACGTGGTCGCCAGAGACACTAATTTTGGATGGATCGTCACAGGTCAACTTCCCCATTATTCTCCCCAACCTGCATCGCAATGTTACTTCTCCAATACTGACCTGGAACAGTTTTGGAGGCTTGAAAGCGTTGATCCTCCTAATGTAACCTCTTCAGAAAATGAATTCTGTGAGCAACTTTTTTTGAACACCACCACTCGTTCTTCTGATGGCCGGTTCGTTGTTCAAATGCCAAGATTACATGATCCTCCAAAACTTATTAACTCTCAGCCCAAAGCTCGAAAAGCTCTCTTTGCTATCGAGAGCAAATTCAAGAAAGAATCCCTTGTTAAACAGCAGTACACTGATTTCATGGATGAGTATGAAAGCTTAGATCATATGGAAGTTGTTAACAAATCTGAAGATGAATTGCACCCCCCAATTGAAACGGTTTATTTAAATCATCATCCCGTGTGGAAAAACCCTGTTGTAAAAGATAAAATCCGAGTTGTTTTCAAAGGTTCATCACCTGACGTTAATGGCAACAGCCTTAACGACTCTCTTTACTCTGGTCCTGCTATTCAGTCAGATCTATCTGCTATACTCTTAAACTTTCGATTATTTCCCATAGCTGTCATAGCTGATATAAAACAGATGTACCGTCAAGTTTTAATTCAACCGGAACAACGAGATCTCCAAAGAATCTTGTGGCGTGATGAAATCAGTAAGCCCATTAAGGTATTTCGATTAAAAACGGTTACTTATGGCTTAAAACCCTCTGCTTTCCTTGCTATCCGATCCCTACACTTGCTAGCCTCACAGGATGGTCATTTATTTAATTCCAAAGCCTCTGAAGCACTAACTACGTCATTCTATGTTGACGATTATTTGCAGTCCTTCCCCACTTTGGAGGAAGCTTCTTTTGTGTCTTTAGAACTTCAGGCATTGCTAAGGAATGGAGGTTTCCCACTTCATAAGTGGAATTCCAACTCCCCTGAGTTTCTCGCCCAGTTTCCCATCGAAGACGTAGATCCTTCTTCTGTCGAAATTTGTGGAAACTCCGAATCCATAAAAACTCTAGGAGTTCATTGGTGCACTAGCAATGACACTCTCATCTATAAAGTTTCGCTCACTGAAGAGCTCCCCAACACGAAACGACAAATTCTCTTTGAAATTGCAAAAATCTTTGATCCGCTTCAATTTCTTGCCCCAGTTATCGTTATAGCCAAACTCTTCATGCAAGAGCTGTGGTCGCTCAAATGTGAATGGGATGACACCGTCCCTCTTTCTTTTCTTAATCGTTGGCTCTCGTTTCGCAGCAATTTGCTGGATCTTTCCCTTATTGAAATTCCCAGGAATTTAATTAGCTCTCATTCTAATGCATCTTTTTTCCTTCATGTGTTCGCGGACAGTTCCGAAAAAGCTTACGGTTGCTGCGCATATTTAGTTTATCACGGTTCATTCTAAGGATCTCCAGTTTCCAACCTTGTTTGTGCCAAATCGAAGGTTGCTCCTCTTAAAACTATCACTTTGCCTAGGCTTGAATTGTGTGCTGCACTCACGGCTGCAGAACTTGTTAAGAAATTACGGGAAGTATTAAAAGTCGAATTCTCGCAAATCTATCTCTGGAGCGATTCCATGATAACCCTTTCTTGGATCGCCAAGAACCCCTCTCACTGGCAAACTTTTGTTGCAAACAGGGTTTCCAAAATTCAAACTCTTTCTTCGGGATGTCAATGGAGGCATGTGCCCAGTCCTGACAACCCAGTCGATGTTATCTCTCGTGGATGTTTACCCTCTCAATTGGCAGCTTCCCAGTTGTACTGGCATGGGCCCTCGTGGTTAATCGAAGATTCCTCTTGTTGGCCTTCCAAACCTCCAGCTACAAACTAAAATTTGCCTGACGCTAAAGTACCTCTATCCATTGCTTCGTGTCTGGTTTCCAACGCTTCTCATCCCTTGTTGTCCCGCTATTCTTCTTTTCATAAATTAATACGAATTGTCGCCTATCTCCTTAGATGGAAATATTTTGTGGTTGACCAACCTCTTCTCCCCAAACCACACCTTACCAATCATGAATTGAATCTCGCTACCATTAAGGTTTTACAACTGACACAGCAAGAAGCCTTTTCTTCTGAATTGTCTTTGCTTTCTTCTAAACGGGATCTTCCCAAATCCAGTCGTCTTCGTGCTTTGGCCCCGTTCCTTGATGACCATAGGTTACTCAGGGTAGGTGGAAGGCTCTCGCAATCTTTGCTCTCTGAGGACAAAAAGCATCCCGTTATTTTGCCTTCCAAACATCACGTAACTTCCTTAATTATACGTGACTTTCATTATCGTAATCTGCATGTTGGCACACGCACTCTGCTTTGCCTCTTAAGAGAAAAGTACTGGATTATAAATGGAATTCATGAAGTTTCTTCTGTAATTCACAAGTGCATTTCTTGCTTCAAAGCGAAACCTAAAATTAATACCCAATTAATGAGCGATCTGCCCTCTTTTCGCTCTTCTCATATACGCCCATTTGCTTTAACTGGTGTGGACTATATGGGTCCGTTCCAATATCAACGAAATTCTCCTGAAGCTATACGCAAATTGTTTGGTAAGCTTTGTGTTTCTCTCTTTGTTTGCATGGTTACTGGCGCAATCCACTTGGAACTAGTAACGAATGCTTCTACTTCTTAATTTTTATCAGCTGTCTCTCGCTTCACTGCTAGGCGTGGTGTTCCTTCAGAGATGTTCTCTGATAACGCTTCCACTTTTCAGGGCGCAGCTTCCCTGTGGAAGAAAGCTCTCACTTCCTCTCCTGCCATGGAAAAAAATTCTAATTTTTCCTACTCAAAGGGTTTCAAATGGCACTTTATACCTCCCTACGCTCCTCATCACGGTGGTAGGAGGGAATCTTGCTTAAAGCTCACTAAACGTCATTTAAGAAAAGTCTTAGGTAATCGCATTTTGACTTACGAGGAATTCAATTCACTATCCGTTCTGATTGAAGGTGTTGTTAATTCTCGCCCTTTAACTCCGCTTTCCAATGACCCTGATGACCTGCTTCCACTTACACCTGGTCATTTCCTTATCGGCACTTCTCTTTCTGCCCCTCCTCCTCTTCCCAATTCTTACAGGGATTCTAATCTACCTATCGTTTGGCGTAAACTTGAAGCCCTCCGTAATTCTTTTTGGAAAAGGTGGAACTTGGAATATTTAACTTCCTTGCAACGGAGACAGAAGTGGTTTCTTTCCAGTCCCGACATTAATGTGGGGGACTTGGTCTTGCTTAGGGATGATTCACCCCCCTAGTCTGGACTTCCGGTAGAGTGACCGAGTGTTATCCTGGAAGAGATGGGAGAGTCAGGGTGGTCAGAGTCTTGACCACTAATGGTCCGATCACAAGACCACTTTCTTTGATCGCTCCATTACCTTTAAATGTTTAACTGCTTATTTGTTCTCTGTTGGTGTTCAACCCCTCCCAGTATGGTGTATTCTTGGAATACACGGTACGAGAGAATATAAAGTTTAATGCTCTTTGCTTGTTCATTCCTTCCTCTTTATGAAACACCAACAGTGATCTTCTATTTTCTCTTTGGTGATCATGTCGCTTATATCTTTTGTGAGTCTGTTCTAGAGATATATCTTCCATGACCCACCTAGCGTCATCTAGCTGCGAATCTCTGAAGCTCCTCAATTCTTCCTGGTGCAAGAGGATTTACATATCCATCTGGCCACCAGATTTTGCTACCATCGCCAGCTATCTTCTCCGTGAGCAAGAGAACTTCGTCTACTTTTTCACTCACCATGCTGCTCTAGTATCGCCTGTTATCAACCCTTTGAAGACCATCTCCTCAAGAGAATTTCATTTCTTATGTTGGTTATGCTGATATGTATACCTTTTGTCTCCTACCCCCACTCCTTTCCCTTCCTTGGATCCTCCGCGCTTTGCTGAGCGGGTCTCACTTGTAAGTCGGCAGTTGACTCGGTCAGTTAAGGCTCAACTAGAGCCAGTCTCCTCAAACCAAGAGGCACTCTCTACTCTCTACGCCATGTTGGCACATTAGGTATTCGTCAAAGGGAACTTCACCTTCAACATGCAACCAAGATAAGTACCTACTTCAAGTTTTAACTTCATCTTCATCGGTTTTAACTTCTACATGCTTTTAATGATATTTTATAGACAGCGTGAGATTACTTATTTGGGGCAAAAATCATTCTTCGCGGGATTTGTTATGTTGGGCTTTTGTCTGTCTAAGCCAACCTTACTAGAAAGTAGCTTTTCTTAAGCTATTTAAATGAGAAATCTTCTCACTACGTGGGATATTATCTAATACCCGCTGTCTATAAATCACCAAGCTAGTTCCTCCGCTGGATTAACTTTGGCCCCATTCTTCTATTAAGATCGTTCTGGAACCTTCCAGATCCTGTACTTTATCTACAAGTCCTGCCGTCATGTATTTTTCACTCACTTGTGAGAATACTACTTAAAATGAGGAATCTTCCTTATAAATTACTGCAATAGCGAATTTTCTTCCACCGTTGGAATGTTCTATGGCGCATTTAATTGTAATTCACAACTTTCTCAAGAAATAAACTTTCGCCTATCTAGTGCAACCAGTCCTTTTTCATAATTGCAATAACTTTCTTTGCCATAAACTTTCGTGTTACTACAGTGAATTTTTCATCTATTCAAAACACTATAGTGATAATTAGTGCTGTTCAACTTTTCTACCGCGTCGCGATCGTCCGTTTACATTGAATAAGGCTATGAACATTTTTCCTGAATCCCAATTGATCTTTCCTAAATCTTCTACTAACAAACCATGTTAATAAAATCGTTACTTTAAGGTCAATCGCAATGAGGTGTCACTCTAAAGACGTGCCCTCCCATCTTTGCTTATATCTCATTAATTAATTTCTGTATAACTACGTGTTTTATACACGGTTCAAACTTACATTGTTTTTACCTTATAATCAGGGAAAACAAATCTTTCAACTCTTGAGTGAGTTATTTCTAGGTCTCACGAAATGAAAACTGCCCCATTTGGCTCGTGATTCCTATTTAAACATAGGAGGTCGAGAACCTTCCTTCTGATTTTCTCTTCAGGTTTCACAGTACGTGGCCTGCCCTTATTTGTATATTAACCAACAGTAATTCTGTATAAATATAAGAAGTTATAGGAACTTCTCCTTCATTCTACCCCGCTTTCTTTTTTGTTATTTTCGAAGTTGTAACTTTTTTTAAAATAGTTACCTGGAAATTTCTTAAAGTACACTCCTTGTACTTAATTTAATGTTTAAACTTTAATCACTTCATTTGTCTTTTTTAAATCTTACAAAGATTTTAGTACATATATAAGGTTTGAAACCTAAAGAATTGTTAATTGCCTGGAGCAAACTTTAAATGTTAGGAGGTCTGCGACCCCAAATTGTTACAAAAAATTTAAACTATATACTTGTCAAATTTATTAGACTCTTTTGCCTTGTTAAATAAATTAAATATTTGTTTTTGGATTTATCATTTCTCTAGTACAACGGTTAGGCAAGATCCTGTCCTCCTTGGCTCTCCCTACTCAATGCCATTAAATCTATTAATAGGGCTTTCACCACTCGTTGCATTTGAGCAAGAACTCTTAGTGGTAATCTCGTTAAAGTTTCTCTTAGCTTTATTAGCTAATCCTAACTGGCCAGTAAGGCAAGTAAAGCTCGCTACGCCAGCTACCTGCTTGTGGAGATCCTCTCCGAAAACTTATGGTTAGTTTTCCAAAAGATAAGTGTTTCTTTTTGTCTAAACTTTTAGCCGGCTCCTTGCTGAGTAAAAGCTTAGCCATTTCCAAATGCAACCATTGGTCCACTTCCCAAAATTACTCCCCAAGGTATAATTTTTTATCATTATCCTTCTTGGAAGCACTTGGTCGCTTTTTCAGGAACTATATAACTTCGAAAACTGGAAATACCAAACCTGATTCAAATTATTGGCATCCTTCGAATTACTTTGCAAAAACTATTTTCTTTGAACAGACATACAATAAATCTGTTACTCTCAGTCTTGCCAGACCAACACCCTTCCCCATAGTAGTCTTATGCCTGCTTGAGAGGGAATATACTAAGGCCACTCTCTTGCAAACCGCCCAAGTCCTAGCTGTATTTCCCGTCAGCTTAGACCAAGCTCTTATCCATTTTAGGTATCAGAGAACGGATTTTCAGTGGAAACCGCCTCTAAGTGCATTAAAGGTTAAATTTATAATTTTTGTGTGACTCTCCTCCTATTTTTCTATCCTTTTTCTCCAGTCCGAAACCTATCTCCTTTTCTTAATCATCTTCCCTTGGTGGTTAGGTTATTCCTCGGCCAATAATCTACCCAGGCACGCTGGGAAAGTAAAGGAAAATTACGTGTTTGACTTTAAGAAGGAATTAGCCGAGTATTGTAATTCAGATGTTGATATTTTGCGACGTGGTTGTCTTGCCTTTAGGCAGTCATTTTTAGAAATAGCAAATATAGACCCCTTCCAATACATAACTATTGCCAGTGTTTGTATGGCAATTTACAGGTCAATATTCCTTAAAGAAGACACGATTGCTGTAGTCAAAGAGCAAAAAAAGGAAATGTTCAGTAAGGAGTCTATAGCATGGGTAAGTTCGTTCCCTAATGTTCGACACGCATTAAACGGTGGCGAGGTCACAATTTGTCGAGCCAAAGTCGATGGGTACGACTATATGACTAAAACTGTGTACCAATATCATGGTTGTTTTTGGCATGGTTGTCCCGACTGTTACTCAGGCGATACTATCAACAATGTAAACAATGAAACTATGGATGACTTGCTTACAAAAACTATAGAGCGAACACAAGCTCTTAAAAATGCCAGGCACAATGTTGTAGAAATGTGGAGCTGTAAATGGAAAAATTCTAAAGCTTATAAGGAAAGCCTTAACAAAACAAAAGATGTTGTAGAACCTCTAAACCCCAGGGACGCATTCTTCGGTGGTAGGACAAATGCCTCAAAGTTGAAAGTTTCTGGAAAAAAGCTGAGATATATGGATATATGCAGTTTATATCCAACAGTTATGTTTTATGACCGGTACCCTGTGGGACATCCCACTAAAATATTTAAGCCAGAAATATACAATAAAGACTGGTTTGGTTTAGTTAAATGTAAAGTTCTTCCTCCAAGAGGTCTTTATCATCCAGTCCTTCCTGTGAAGCTAGATAAGTTAATGTTTACCCTGTGCGCGAAGTGTGCAGAAGAAAAGGTCGGCCGCTGTAACCATAGTGATGAAGAGAGGGCGCTTTTTGGAACTTGGACTACAATCGAACTTAATAAAGCTCTAAAGAAAGGCTACAAAATCCAGAAAATTTATGAAGTATGGAATTTTGAAGAGAAAAGTAATGAGCTTTTCAGGGACTACATTAAAACCTTTATGAAAATTAAGCTAGAAACTAGTCCTTGGGATGGTGATTACAAATCAAAAGAAAAATATGCAAGGGTTATAAAAAAGCAAGGCATAAAGCTTGATATTGACAAAATTGAACCCAATGCTGGGAAGAGGGCAGTAGCTAAAATATGCTTAAATTCTCTTTGGGGAAAGTTCGGTCAGAGGCAAAACATGTCACAAACAGAGTTCATTGATGACCCTGAGAGGTGGTACGACTTGTTATTAGATGATAAGATAGAAATAACTAATGTTATGTTCATCAATGAGGAAGTAATTGAGGTAACATACCACTACAATGATTTCTTTGTAGAAGATGACACATGTACCAACATATTTGTAGCAACCTTCACCACTTCCAATGCGAGAATAAGGTTGTACAACATGCATGATTGATTAGGGGATAAAGTAGTTTATTACGACACTGATAGTGTTGTTTACATAGATGATGGAACAAATACTGTAGAGACCGGATGTATGCTCGGCGAATGGACTGACGAATTCGGAAAAGATGATCATGGTATTGAATGGATAAGCACAGGTCCCAAACGCTATGCGTACGAAACATATAAAGGCAAACAGGTTACCAAAATTAAAGGATTTACACTCAACCACGAAAATGCCAAAAAACTTAACACGAAGACAATGACCGACCTAATACAAGGTTTTAATAATAAGGTTGTTATAAGCAATAACATGATAACAAGAGATACGAAAACAAAAAGCCTTGTAAATAAAAATATTGCCAAAGAATTTAAAGTCGACTACGACAAGCGTTTCATCCAGAAAGAAGAAGACAACATAATTGATACACTTCCTTGGGGGTACTAAATATAATAGTGTACATATTATTTTATAGCTATTTACACCCTTGTTTTAACCATTATTTTATCCTTAATTCGTTAAAAAGTTACTAATAATTTTAGCCTTAAATTTAGCCATTATTCTGTCCATTGTTTCTAAAAAAAGTTATTAGAAATTTTAGCCTTAACTTTAGCCCTTGTTTTATCCATAATCTTTTAAAAAGTTACTGGTAATTTTAGCCTTGTTTTTAACAATTATTTTGAAAAACATCGTTAGAATTTTCAATGGTTAATTTTAGCCATTATTTTAGGTGTCTGTAGGATCAATTTGTGTTACGTTTTATTGGTGAAGGTAGCCATAATTTTGTCATTTACATTTTAGAGTCATTTTTATGGTTACTTTTAACCCTATTTTATTAAAAATAACATTGGTAATTTTATGGATACCGTACGTTAACCATAACTTTTCATAGTTAATTTTTATAGATAGATTAACCATAACTTTTGATTGTGTTTCATGGTTACCTTTAACCATAATTATCTTGGTTAATTTTTTGTTAAGTTTAATGGTTAATTTCAACCAGAATTTAAAAAAATTCTGGCAATTTAAAGGTTATTTTTAACCATAATTGTTTTGGAAGATTTATAATGGTTAAGATAACCATATGTTCGATCAATAATTTTTAAATGATGTTTAAGGTCACTTTTTCCATTATTTTTAATAGAATTTTAATGGTCACTTTATCCATTAATTTTTAATAGAATTTTAATGGTCACTTTATCCATTAATTTTTAATAGAATTTCAATGGTCACTTTATCCATTAATTTTTAATAGAATTTTAATGGTCACTTTATCCATTATTTTTTAATAGAATTTTAATGGTTACTTTATCCATTATTTTTTAATAGAATTTTAATGGTCACTTTTGACCACACTTAATTGTCTGTCCCATATCCACGCCTATACTACTTTTATGTTCGAGAAGAGTTCTGGATTATATATTTGGCATTAACATTTTAGGTTATAACGCTCATCTTTTAAGGAGGAATATTAATCCTTCATATGCAAGCAATTTTAATTCAAAGAAGTATAACATAATTGAATATTAGTCTACAACATTGTTTGTCTCTAGGACTCGCCATTTGCGAAGGTGATAGGATTTAGTACACAGCACCGATACATAACGAACAACGCATTCTACAGAAGCCCTCGTAGATTACATTCAGTATGTCATTGTCATTGTGATTGTGCCATCTGCTCATAGTTACTTAGCTTTCATTGCAAAAAAATGTCGACGCAACCTACTTTTAATTCTTAACAATAGGGCTGATAGATATAGCCTACTAGAAAATGGCGGCTCATTATGTGTTTCAAGGAAATCTCCACCCGAATGCGCTCTACCCGATACCACTCACGAATCATGTCACCCAAAACCCACAAACGGTCGCCGCTCTCCAACAACCATGGCAACATGTTAAAAAGTGCGCCAACTACTGCATTAAGCACCCTTAAAAAGAACTGCGGTACTTATTTTAACATTTGCAAGGTTGCAAGACTAAGAAATGACAGTCTCCCTCCACCAAATGATCTATGATGTGCTTACAAGTACTCTGCTGAGATTATGGTAAAAATCATGAAATGTAAAATACAAAAATAAAGTGTTTGCCAACTAATACTGAATTGATAGATTTACAAGCCACACTGGTTTTCTTCCATCTTACTCTCGGCCAATGATCGAACTCACCTTTCTACGATCCCTGAGTAAAATTTTCCCGGGACACTCATCAAATCTGTGCCGATTGCATCTGCACACTTCCCTTGCAGAACTTTCGCCAATCCTATTTCATGAAAATAAAACCTGGACTCTGTTCTGAACCCTGAGTTCACTATTAAAAATCTGAACCCAGCTTTGGACCCAGTGGTAACCAAGGTGATTGTGGACCTCATGAAGTATAATATTGCCCAAATGTATAGGGTAAAATTTTCAAATATCATCGCTTGGTCTTTAATATTATGACGACGATGGGAATATCATTTAATGACATTATTGTCGTCTGTGGCAAAATTTATGAACATTGATGTCCGGAATTCGCGGTCATACAAATTCAAACTTGTGAAGTGACCGTGTGACCAATGACACACTAGGAATCTTCCCGCTTATTAAATGCCAACCTAAAATTGGACCTGGACTGTTTTCGGGCATTGGATAGGAAATGTCTCTTGAAAATTATGTTGTCCACCCTGACGAAACATTCGATAATTTAAACTGTTTCCGTAGTTCAAAATCTGCCACTGCATAACCTTGGCAGCACTACGTGTGTAGCGCGCATGCGCAATGGGCCGCTTTAGCGGGCTAACGGGCGGAGTGTTGGGAGACGCAGCACTCTCAAGATGACTTAAGTTGAAAGCAGACGTGGGGCTCTGGGCTTCGGCCCATGGCCGGACTAGAAGGTAGTAGTAGATGGCCAACTACGGATTATTCTGAGACTTTGGTGAAAACTTAAAATTTTATTTAATGTGAATTCTTTATTATATTATTTTTAGATTAATGATCATCGTGTCGTTGTTGATCTGTTGGACCACGTAGGGAAGCAAAGACTTTAGTTTTTTTTAAATATAGCAAGCTTTCTTAATTTCTATGATTTGAAACTTTCTAACGGGCCAAAATATTTGCGCAAATGATGGTTCCAAGTTGTTAAAATTAATTTCTATTAGCTTGCTACCAAACTTTAGTGTGGCCAACATAAGTTAGGTTTAGTTAAGTATTTTACTTTTTGTTTTCAAATTTTATTGAAGAACTTGTTTCTTTTGGTGGGACACAGTGTTAATTACTAGTGACGGTCCTTTGTTTCGTTACTAGTTTGTTTTCCATTATAATTAAGAGTTGATTGGCATCATGGCCGTACGTTCGACGTATTAGTATTGGCTCCGTCTAAATGTTTATATATTTTGCGGTCTTTAAGACCTGAATTATTTTAATTCTTGATGAAATCGTGCTTTAATGAATTGTCGTGTGGTGGAAATGAGTATTTACTTGGTGGAAGCTTGTTTTCGCCAGTTTTTTTTCGAGGTTTGGTGTTCATGCCTGAAGTTTGGTGATAGCGTCGGTGGAGACGCCATCTTGGAAAAAATTTGCATTTTCTAATTTTAAATTAGTTTAACTAATTCTCTTGTCACCTAGTGCAAGTATTTTATTTGACAAAAGTGTGCCCGCGTGTTATTTTGAATGAAATTTAAATTTTCATTTGAGGTTCAGCAGAATCTTTCGAGTTGGTACTGAACCCTTTAGTATTGCAGTGTTTATATGCAAGAATCTTGATCAAGGGGTCGCGCTCAGTTCATAGTGTGATGTTTACATTCGCCAAACAACATGCTCTACTGAGGTAAGGGTCATAGGATTAAAACTATAATTAAGAAAGGAAGTAACAAGGCGAAAGATAATAACATAATTTAATGACTATTAGTGCAAATAAAATGGATATAGACAACAACTATAATAAAAAAAATCCCTGAATCTTCCCATGACAGTAATATTTATCAAAAGTTGAGGAGTCAGACGGATCTCCCCCTTATAAAAAAATTTGGATCCAAGTTCCACTAACTTGCATTGAATTTTATGTACGCGTAATGACTAACTACGAGGAATGAGTACTAGGATGACTGTTCGTTTACATCGGGTAACAGCCACGACGCTTACGAACAATCATCTCGTAAATCAACGTTTACGGATATGGGACACAACACTAATAAAAACCCTTAACAAATTAATGCTGACACACAGTCTAAAAACTAATATTTACAGGAATCTCCCTCGAGACCCTCCTTCAATGCAATGACGCATCTGACAAATGAGCTGCCAACCCGGCCAATTGCTCAATACACAAACAAGGAAAAGACAGCATCGCACGTGACTACACGGGTCACTAATACGGAACATAAACATGGAATGAACCAACAACAACAAAAGCCTCAACGGCTGGGATTACTTTATATGAACAAAAATGCACGTTAAGCTAACGCTTCGGAGATTATAGTGATTCGTAGGCAACTCCCATTTATTTAAACAATTTTTACCATTGATCAGTTCTTATTCTGTATTTCAAGTAACTTTACGGAGCCAACAAGCACTCCATTAATGACCTTGATGCAATCCTTTCAGCCCGCCTTGTGAAACAACTTCCCCTTTCCTCACTCTCGTCATCGTCCCGCTCCTGTGTGTAAAAATAACCTGACCAGCTGCCCGGTTATCTCGTAGAATCAACAGCAACAAATCTCAACCACATAAACATATGGTAAGACCTTAATCGAAGGTAACCATATGGACTTGGCACCAAGCTGACAGAAATCAGTCCACGCTGAAATTCCCGCTTGTAATGACAAAAAAAAATACACACACACACACACACTGCTGGGAATGACACAACATTTTCACACAGGTCGGTTGAATAAGAGGCTCACAAACTATTTAAAAATATTAAAACCTACGAGAAAGCTGACTGCTTCTCGCCACAATTTACATGGCTCCAACGGCAATAAACTCACTGAATCTGATCAATAATAAACATTACAAGATTATTTTACCCTCCAATCTATTGCATGATTATACTAATTCAGTCCTACTTCTGAAACACAACATATCTCCGAGAGACGCTTCTTAATCGCACTACGTAAACATATGCGAACACGGTCGTCCACATAGCTACGTTAATTAAATCAAACAAATAAGAACTTACAACTAAACAAAATTGTGCGAGCTGTTTCCCATGCAAAAGGTGTGTCAGACCAAAACTAAATACACTACGTTAATCAACACAAGCAAGATATTTACAAACAAAATATGTCCCATATACCATCAGTTAATTTATCAGATAATAAGAATATTATTCATGTACTCATCCTCAGCCAGTCACCGTCAACGAACATCTGCAGCCATTTCCCTACTGTTCTGCTTAGCTCGTTTCCCACATCTCGATGGAGTGTTGACAGTTCCAAACTTCTTCCATGATAGGCGATGTCATCTCTCGTGCTGATGTAAAAAGTTATAGATTAATACACGCTCGATATCTGACTACTAAATTTGCCGTTTCAGGTACTTATTTCCCCAGAACAGTCTGTTGGCGAATTGTCGATGATACTTTCCCTACAAAATAGTACTATGACTATCTATCACTGAATTTAACACATTTATAAAAATCTGTGTCCTCATGACACGCAAAGTACAGTAATAACCTGTGTCTTCCGACACACAAAATGTAATCAACCTGTGTCCTCGACACACCAAATATAATAGGCTACGTCCTCCGACGCACAAAATTAATAGCATCTACGTCCTCAGACGTACAAAAGTAATAAGCAATGTCTTGGCTCTTCATGCCACTTATAAATGAACTGGCCCTAGGTATCGATAGAGGGGGAAATTATATAAAAAATTCTCAAAATAATAGTGGTACAGGAATGAAACAAATATCACTGAACTCGTAAAATTGCGCAGGTCAAGAATATGCCCATTAATCCTAAAATCGATCGTAGAGTTGTTGTCTAGCCGAACTCCCGCGTTAATGCTAGCTGTCGCGTGCCCAAGCTAGACTTGGCGCGTTCGTAAGCATTCATCTCTCATTGGCTCCACTTTTTCAATAACTTGGCGGTTTTTATCAGACCTCGGCTTCGTGGGAGTGTCCAGTAATATCATCAGCCACTCACGTTACTGCATTATATTTTTTCTAGGCGCGAATAATACAATGCACATACCATAAGCGTGTCTCACCACGCGTCCCTTCTATTTTGAGGTATCCACCACCTGTCCTTCTGAAACATAGCTAGGGTCTTTCTTTTCACAATGCTAAAGTATTTAGCCTTTTGTCAAACTGCTGCAGGTTTGTTCCCGCTGTCTCCAACAAATGCTTGAAGTTTCCTCATCCTCGTCTGGCTATTTTCATGACGCCGGTGGAAATATTAATTAATTGAAGAAATAAAACATCGAATCATTTATCCATCAGAGGATAAAGGGTTCAGTACTTAGCAAATATTGCGAATGGATCTCGTGGTCTGAAGCCACAGAGGGCACTGAGGTGCGCTGACTTGTAAGTTGGCCGACTTGGTCTGGTTTTATTTTCTGTTTCATTAATATTATTTTGGCTTCCTATTATTTTTTCCCCCTTTTAATCGTGGTTTCCCGCGCGTTCTTGGCCTAGCCAGTTGTTATTTAGTAAGGGGTTCCTCCCACAATTTTCATAGGAGGGTATTTCAATTGATTTTGCTCAACTGTTAAACCTGTATTTGTTTGTTCTCAATATATTTTCATATGATAAAATCTTGTTGGAGTCACGTTATTCTCCGAGCGACCACTCAGCCACGGCGCTGGAATGTTGGTCTTCCCTCCACTCAACGAGCTTTGTCTCGCAAACCCTTTAGGGGGTGTCTGGCCTAAATAATTTTTATATGGGACAGAAATTATGTTAGCATTAGCGTGGTTTTTCGATTTTCTGAAAGCCGGCTGATTTTGTCATGCATCCTAATGTTAGTAGAAATGGTAGCTTCCTCTGTAAGTTTTTCGTGCTGGTGGTCGTAAGAAGAGTACCGTGATGGTTAAAATTTGCTTTCAGGCATCAGTTGATGTGGTGCAAAGGTTATTCAGTGAAAATCTTAAACAGATTGGCAGTTGAACAAGTGAAACTAGTTCTGAATTATTCATTAGGTAGGGCTCTGATTGGGTTATATTCTAATATTTGTGTTTTGTTTCTCTTTTATCATGGCGGAGAGATATGTTCCTGATCCCAAATATCTGTATGAGGATGAAGTGGCTTATGAGCTACAGATTAGAGGCATGGTGGTGCCATCAGACTCGGTGTTGGCTCGTGGGAGGCTGAGAGAGAATCTGGTCGTTCCTGTTTAATTGCCAACATTCGAGCAGGATGCAGAGCTGAATTTGAGTAAGTTCCAGATGCAATATAAAGTGGATTTGTGTAGTAGTATTGTGAATTTATTTTTCTTGGAAGAGTATGGTACTTCATCTCAGTATGATAGACTGCGGGCTAGGCTGCGTTATCTGTTTACACGTTGCGAGGACATTTTTGTCGTGTCAGTTCATAAGTCAGATGAGGAGTTAATGGAGATCATTGAGGCTGAAATAAATCTCGTTAAATGTGCTGAAAAGGTTTTTGATGAATCAGATCCTGTGTTTGCGACAGAAGATTTTAAAAGTGTTAATCAGTTGTTGGATGATCGTAGTCAGTCTAGTATTGATAGTGGTGATCGGGGTTCAGTTCGATCGGTTGTTGGAGAAGAAAATGGTGATGTACCTCACTCTCTCAGAGATAGAATTGTTGATGTACCTAGTGTAGTGCAACGTAATGGTATTGTAGTACGTGGTTCACATTTGTATCCTGTAGTTGATGCAGTGGCTGAAGATGGTGATGGTATGAATTGTGCTACCGTGGCTAATCCTGTATTTCAGCAACCTGTTATCGTTATAAATGTGCCTGTGCGTAGAAATGGTCGAAGTGATGTTGAATTAAGAAAGGAAAGTACTCGTGATTCTGGTACGAGGTCGGTAGTAAATGGTGAAGTGACACGGATAAATCAGTTGAGTCAAGGGGAGGCGTATCCAGCTGAGTTGAATTTGGTTAGGGAAACTTCTGTGTTGTCAGATGTTAGGTTAGGAGTGCCACCTTTCTCTATTGTGTATGGTGGTCGTGTTGATGAAAGAAGCGCTGAATATGATGATAGGCCTAACCTGTATGAACGTCGTTCGTTGTTAAGAACAGAAGCTGTGGGTCGTGTTGCCAGTACTAGATCTGTGAACGTAGGTACCGTACTTCCTGTTTATACTATGAGTAACTCGTATGGTGGTGTTAAGTATTCTTATTCGAATGCAAATTCTAGACCTGTGTGTTCGGTATCCAGTAGTGATAGTGTTCGTAGACGTTCTAACTTGGTTGATCGGGGTGATATGAGAGAGTTGCCTAGGACGGATAGGTTTACTGTTAGTCGAGTGGATCGATCTACTTTATCGGATGGTCAGAGAGTTCCTTTATCGTCATCAGCAGAAGGCCGTAACCGAAGGTCAAGGGACAGATTCAACTTGTATGATCGGGGTGATTTCGATAATCAAACAATTGGTCGAGTGAGACGTGGAGAAGGATTAGCAGGTTCTGGTGATTCGAGAGAAGGAAACTCGGGTCGTTCTGTGTTCACGCAGAAAAATTTTGGAAATTTGGCTCATCCGTTGACAGCTTGTGTGGCAAGGTTGAGAAATATGAGTGCTGATACTACTGACGGAATTATTATGTTTTTGAGAGAGTTAGTTGAAATTGAAGAATATGCTGAGGTTTTCGATGTAACTGATGCCCAAATATATCAATTAATGTTCTCACTTACTAGTGGACTGATGAGGAAAATGGTGGTTGAAGCTATGTCAAGAAATACTAGAATTATGGTTTTTAATGGGTTGGTTTTAGAAAATTTTGTGCCTTCAAGAGCGATAAGTCCGATTGAACACCAGTATTTCTACTGTCTCCAGTGTGTTGGGGAGTCGTTGACTTCTTACGTGCAGGATATTCTTAAGTTTGCGAAGGTATTTTCTGTCAATTTCACTGAAGGGGAAATTGTTTCTCACATATTGGATGGCATTACTCGTGAGTATAGGTCCGTATTGAGGGTAGGATACCGTGCTCAAACTGTGTTGGAGTTAAATGAGGTTGTAGTCCATGCTGAGTCTGTAATACAGAATGAATCGCAGAGAGGTCATGTGAGTCAGTTGAATCGTTATAGGCCGAAGGAAATGTCACCTCGTTGGAATAATAATAACAGATTTCAAGGTAGAAATAATCGTTGGGGAAATAATCGTCCTCCAGCAGGGCAGGATAGAAATCGTGATGTGAGTGCTCCTCAGAATCAGGGTCGTGATGGAAATGCTCGTGTGCAGAATGGTCAAGATCGAGGAGGTGCGATTGTTGGACAGGGTGCCACAGTTCGTGAAGGAGTTAATGTTATACATTGTGATCGTTGTAGTGGAAGTGGTCATTCTGATCGAGAGTGTAATTGCAGGCAAGATTGACAGAAGGAGAACTGGCATCGTGACCATGCTGATGAGGTTTTATCGATGTCAGGTACTGTTTGTGAATCTAAGGTTGGTCGGAAAAATTGTGCAAAAATTTCTTTAAATTCTTTATTACCTTCTCCTGTGATCGGGATTCTTGTAAATGATGCTAACGTGAGTGCCTTGCTTGATTCGGGTAGTGCAGCATCATTAATGAGTGAAGATTGCTATCAGGCCATGAAAGGGATTTGTAAGTTTCCAGCGTTGTCCAAGGTGGACGTTAAACTTGTGTCAGCAAATAATTCATCGTTAGATATTCTTGGTTCGGTTGAGTTGAAAATTCTTATCCACAATTTTACTTGGAAGTTTCCATTCTGGATTATTGCGAAGTTGTCTTGTCCTGTTATCTTAGGGGCAAATTTTATGTCTCATTCTGGAGTGACATTAGATGTGAGGAGAGAATCGTTTTGGTTTAACTTTTGTCCTGAGATTAAGTTGAAATTCTCGGCTTCCGAAAGATATGATATCAGAACCGGTCATGTGGACGTGGAGGAGAAAGTTGAGGATGAGGCAAGTTTTGGGGTTGATGACCTCGATTTGGGCAATCTTTCTGATGGTCAAGCTTGTGTTATTCGAAAATTGTGTTCAGAGTATCCTGAGGTATTCACTGATAGGCTAGGTGTTACCAATTTAATATCATATAAAATAATTGTCGAAGATGACATTCCTGTTCGTCATCCGCCTTATCGTTTGAGTCCACCCAAGATGGCAGAATTAAAAAGATTATTGATAAAATGCTGGTTGACGGTGATATTCGTCCGTCAATTTCTGCATACTTTTCACCGATGTTTTTGGTTCCGAAACCTGACGGTGGTTTTCGGCTGGTGATCGATTATCGGAGACTTAATAAGAAAGTGGTTCAAGAGTCCATACCTTTGCCGGATTTGCACAATTGCTTATGTTGGTTTAAAGACGCTCGTTTCTTTTCGCTGCTTGATTTAACACAAGCATATAATCAGGTGCCGTTGGCTGAAGAATCAAAACATTTGACTGCGTTCGCCACGGACTGGAACTTGTTTGAGTATAATAGATTACCGTTTGGTCTGAGTATTGGAGGAGCTGTTTTGAGCAGGTTATTGGATCGTGTTTTCTGAGGCATAAAATTTAAGTTTTTGTACCACTATTTAGACGACGTGGTGGTGTTCAGTGAAAATTTCGAGGATCATGTCCGTCACTTAAGAGAAGTGTTTGAGAGACTCAAAAATGCTGGGTTAACTGAAAATTTTTAAGACGTCCTTTGCTAAGTCACAGATCTCGTTCTTGGGACACATTGTGTCTGTCAGGGGAGTTTCTGTCGATCCATCTTGTACGCGGAGTATCAGATACTACAAGGTGCCTGTCAATGTTAAGGGGGTAGCTCGGTTTGTGGGCATGATATATTTCTTTAGAAAATTCATCCCGGACTTTGCTCGTCGTGCCATTCCGTTGAATCAGTTGAGGCAGAAGAATGTTCCGTTTGAGTGGGGCGGGTCGCAGCAAGCTGCATTTGACGATCTTAAGGATGCCTTGTGTAACGCACCTGTACTGGCTGTCCCAGATTTCAACAAAACGTTTATTATTCAGACCGATG
Source organism: Meconema thalassinum (assembly GCA_946902985.2). Lineage (NCBI taxonomy): Eukaryota > Metazoa > Arthropoda > Insecta > Orthoptera > Tettigoniidae > Meconema > Meconema thalassinum. Next base: position 191,297,623 of record OX336388.2, on the reverse strand, counting down.
CTTCACTGGGAGATGTTGCCGCTGTTTTACTTCAAGAAGGAGATGATGGTAGGAGGGCGATTGCTTTCGCATCTTGAACTTTAACCAAACCTGAATCTTCTAATTCTGTCTATGAACTGGAGGGACTAGCAGTGATGTTCGCATTAGAGAAATTTAAGTTTTACATCGAACATGTGGAATTTGAGTTGGAAGTTGATAATCAAGCACTGAGTTGGGTGTTAGCAAGGCCGAGGAAGACCGTGCGCATTGCCAGGTGGGCAACGCGTATATCATCGTTTAAGTTTAAGGTGCGCCATATCAAAGGTTCTGAAAATGTGGTGGCAGATTCTCTGAGTAGGATGTATGAAGAAGTTCCGTTAGGCAAGAAGGGAGTTGAGACAGTAGCTGTGAGTAATGTGGTGGTGGGAGCTAATTCCGTTCAACACATGCTGAACAACTCACCCTTACTCTTTATGGACATTGCTATTCACCAGAGACAGGATCCTAATTTAGAAGGGATCATCAGTAAATTGTCAAATGGAGAGACTGTTCATCCTTATTTTCTGCGTTCTGGAGTATTATGTTGTGTTTCTAGGCACGACAGGTCGTGTTGCCGGTTCAGCTGGTTGATGGTATGCTTCGGTATTTTCACGAATCTCCAGTGGGAGGTCAGTTGGGGATATTTAAGACTAGGCAAAAGATCCGTAAATCTTTCACTTGGAAACAAATGGATCGTGATATTCGAAAGTTTGTGCTAGGATGTCGTTCATGTAATGTAAGTAAACCCGCAGTCTCGAGCAAGGTGGGGTTTCTATCATCTGAGCCCGCGTCAAGACCCATGGAACGGCTGTACGTGGATTTCGTAGGGCCTTTTCCGAAGTCCAAGGTTGGGAATAGGTTCGCGTTGGTTTGTGTCGATGGCTTTTCTAGATTCTGTTGGATTTTCCCCACTAAAGTTAGTAATTCTACTTCTGTGATTAAATGTTTGCAGAGTATTTTCACATCTTTTGGTCCGTGTCAGTACCTTATTTCTGACAATGCTAAGGCTTTCACATCTGTTCAAATGAGAAACTTTTGTTTTGATTATTCTATATCTCATATAACTACGACACCGTATTACCCAAACCCCAGTTTGGCGGAACGAGTAAATAGGAATTTGAGAGCTGCTCTCATTGCTTATCATAGGGACAACCATGCAAAGTGGGATTCATCGCTGCATTGGTTGGCTTATGCATTCAATACGGCGGATCATGAATCGCATGGAAAGACTCCGTTCTCCTTAATGTGTGCTTTCGCACCGAACTCGTCATTGACTAATCTGTGGTCGTTGAATGATTTGTTGCCTGATCAGCCGTCGTCTGAAAGAGTAAAGGAATTATGGAAGGAGGCTCAGGAAGCGATTAAGGTGTCTCACGACAAACTCGCTGTTCGTTATAACAAGGGTCGAGTTCAAGGGAAGTTTAAGGTGAATGATTTGGTGTTTGTCAAGAATTTCTGGAAGAAAACCCCTGGTAATAAGGTCTCAGGAAAGTTACTTCCCAAATATACTGGTCCGAATAAAGTCTTGTCATTTCTGACAGAAGTAACTGTTTTATTAGAAGATGCAGAGAGAAGACGCATATTTCGAACTCACCTGTCGTACTGTAAAGCTGCAGGAGAACGTGAGGCTGGTGATCTCGAGGTTGCTGCCAGTCATTAAGTAGTAAGATGTAGTCCTTGGAGGGTTTCGTTTCGGGAACTGGTAGATGGTAAATAGTGACGAATATTGCTCATTGTTGTTGGAAATGCTAGAGTACTGAACTGTGTTGTCGGAGTGAGTTGCCAGTGAAGACTGGAGTTGTGATTTTGGTCGGACTTGAGCACCATGGTACCGTGGAGATGTTGATTGTAAGAAATGGAGTTGAGTTGCTCGCAGAAGCTGATGATGTGGGTGGTGATGTGCGACATGACTGAGTTAGTTTCGTCGACTATTACTTTCTTTTCCTTGTTGACGAAAGCCTGCTATAGGCGTTCTCACCGTCTCAGGTCTTTCTTCTTGATAATCTTGTGTAAACTGTCTTTCCTTGGTTGAGTGTAAGTGATAGAGTTGTGATCAACTCATTCGAGGATAGGATGACCTGCATTTGCTCGTGGGCATTCTTGTTCTGTGATGGTTAAAGGGGGTAAGATGATTCGTAGTGGAATACTAGTATCTTACGTTGGTTGCGTGATGATTGCAACCTGGTTGTGGTGCTGTAATGTTGGTTACATTGGGTGACCTAGGTTGTCTAGTCGAGTGGTCGTATTGAGTGAGCAGAGCGATTTCTGTTGACATTGTACGTGGAGTGGAGGTTGCTTATTGCTGTTCATTGAAGTTGGTGCCATGGGTGTGTCTGGTTTTTCTAAAGGATCACTGTTGTGTATGGTGAAACGTGAGTAAAGTATGCGATCTGAAAAGGTACTCTTGTTCGGTGGTAGTGTTGACGTTGAAATGTGAGCATGTTCCGTTTTTTATTTTCTCTCGTGTAGTGAGTGGAGAGTGTGTTCTGTCCTTAAGCAGCTATGATGAATGAGAGAGTGTAGTTTGGTATGCAGTCTGATTTCTGTTATCTGAAGTTAAATTTCTTAACTAATGTAATTGCTTGAGTTGTCTCTAATCTGGAGCTGGCTCGAATGCTTCTGTTATCCTTGTCTGTTCTCATCTGCCATGTCACCATGTTCTGAGGCGTAACATTATGGGTCTGATTGCTCCCGTCAATGATAATAGTAAAAGCTTTATTATGTAACCGTTTGGATTTTGGTTGGGGAACTAGTTAGCTTCCCGAACATCGAGTTGTGATGTTCTTTTCTTTAATATACATAATTTTGTTAACTTAAATTTTAACTTATAACTACATGGCCAAGTTGAAACTATCAAGTCTCTTTACCTGAAACTTCTTCTGGAAACTGGCACGAAGATACCCCTGGTGAACTCAGTACCTCTACCCAGGTGGAATTTCAACCGTGCAAATTGGGACAAATTCTCTGAAGATCTTGATCGGAAGCTATTTGATTTAAAACTAGAGCCAATTGCCAATAACTATGAAGACTTCGTTAACCTAGTAATTTCAGCTGCTAAATTAAACATCCCTAGAGGTTTCAGAAAAGACTATGTGCCAGGCTGGAACCCTGAAAGCGAGGCGCTATACGAAGAATATCTAACAACAGGCAATCATGAAGTTGGTTCGAAGCTTCTACAATCACTAGAGAAGAATAGGAAACAAAAGTGGGAAGAAACAGTGAAAAAGATGGACTTCGCGAAATCGAGCAGAAAGGCTTGGAGAGTCTTGAATCGTCTTACTGGAAAACATGTCTCCAAAAAGCAGTATACTAACTTGAGCCCAGATGCCATTGCAAATAGAATGGTGGACATTACACGATCCAAAAGAGATAAATGTCACAGTGAAACAAAAGCTCACCGAACTCAAACGTAGAACTCAGAAGAATGAGAAACTGTCTAGGCCATTTTCTGTTCAGGAAGTTGAAACCGCTATCAAGATGTTGAAAACTGGTAAAGCTGCTGGTCCAGATGGCATCTATAATGAATTCCTGCGAAACATGGGTCCACATAGCATCAGCTGGCTTACTTCACTTTTTACTTTCATCCTTCAGACTTACAACCTACCAAAGCAGTTTAAACGGTCAAAGGTGATCGCCCTTCTTAAACCTGGCAAGTCGGAGCAGAGACCTGAAAACTACCGTCCAATAGCACTTCTTAGCTGCATTTATAAACTTTTAGAACGAGTCCTTCTTGCCAGGATAGCACCACTCATTGAAGCTGTAACCCCACCAGAACAAGCTGGATTCAGGAAAACCCGAAGCTGTACTGATCAAGTCTTGGCCCTCACCACTCACATTGAAGCAGGGTTTCAAAAGAAGCTAAAATCAACAGCTGTCTTTATCGACCTGTCTAGCGCATATGATACTGTCTGGCGACATGGACTGATCCTCAAAGTGCTGGAAGCTATCCCCTGTTTGGAAATTGCAAATCTTATCTCTAACATGCTTTGTGAAAGAGAGTTCGTAGTATTTCTAGATGATGCTAAAAGTCGCAAAAGGAAAATAAATAATGGTCTACCCCAAGGATCAGTTTTGGCCCCAGTTCTATTCAATCTGTACATTCATGACTTGCCACCAACAACAGCTACTAAGTTTATTTACGCAGATGACATTGCACTGGTAGCTCAAAGCAGAACTTTTGAAGATGCAGAAGGCACTCTTACAACCGATCTGGAGAAAATGTCAACGTTCTTCAAGTCCTGGCGACTGATCCCAAGTATGTCTAAGACAGAGGTTTCATGCTTTCATCTTGCCAACCGACTAGCAAACTACAAGCCAAATGTTGTATTTCGTGGTGAAAAACTGAAATACAACCCATTCCCGAAATACCTAGGTGTCACGCTGGACCGAACTCTGAGCTACAAAGAACACCTCACCAAGCTCTCTCACAAAATTTCCACCAGAAATAACATCCTGCACAAGCTTTGCGGTAGTTCATGGGGAGCCACGGCGGACTGCTTAAGATTATTCTGCAGCGGAATACTGTGCTCCAGTATGGTTGGAAAGTGCACATGAGCATAAAGTGGATACCAAGCTGAATGACACTATGCGTTGCATAACCGGCACCATAAAATCAACCCCTCGCCACTGGCTACCAGTACTCAGCCACATTCCACCACCTCACCTGAGGAGGAAGGAAGCTCTGATCAGAGAAGCAAAGAAGATCTATGCTTCTCCCTCATTATCAATACACCAGGAATTCTGCCACCCACCACCGAAGCGACTTCATTCGAGGAGACCAACCAGTTTATTGGCCGACCAATTTCTGGCAAATCGATTCAACCTAAACCAATGCTGGCAGGACGAATGGTCAAACTCAACGTCTGGAACTAGTGCCCAGGAGATCAACCCAACGGTGAAAATACAAGGATTTGACCTTCCTAGAAAATTATGGTGTCGCCTCAATAGACTGAGAACCAGGCACGGCCGTTGCAATTACCTATGCCATAAGTGGGGTTGGATAGATTCCCCATTGTGTCAATGCAATGAGGAGGAACAGACCATGGACCATATCATCCAGCGCTGCCCTCTACACGCCTACTTCGGGAGCCCTAGTGTTCTGTTTCATCTTCGAGAATGTACTGTGGAATGGCTCCAAAACTTGAACTTGGATTTGTGATTTGTTTTTATGTAATTCACCATACGATTAAATAAATAAACCTGAATATTCAAGTCATGAGAGTAAAACAAGTAATAACGCGTGTGCTTCGTATGCAAGTAGTGACAAATAATAGTGACAAGGTCGACGGAGAAGAAAATCCTGTGAGAGAACTTTAAGTGTTTGTGCCCTCTTCTGCTGTTTTGATTCTGTTGCAGTCTGTCCATGATGAGGGGAATTCTCCTCAAATAACGGGATAGTAGCCAGTGCACGGGTTACTGTCGCCTTCGTTCGAGCCGTTGACATCTGGTACCTGGTTCTGCAGCATTGCTGGTCGATGTTGGGGATATCTGGTATCGTGCTCAGGAGATGGAGTAGTTGTGACAGGTTGGGACTGTCAGTCGGTGAGCTCAAGCCAAACTATGCATGGATCCTACAATCTCGTCTGCCCTCTCTCTCGTCACCCCTGGTGGACGTTTCGTGGTGGGAGGCTGTGCCGATTGCATCTGCAGACTTCCCTTGCTGAACTTTCGCCAATCCTATTTCATGAAAATAAAACCTGGACTCTGTTCTGAACCCTGGTCACTATTAAAAATCTGAGCCCAGCTTTGGACCCAGTGGTAACCTAGGTGATTGTGACCCTCATGAAGTATAATATTGCCCAAATGTATAGGGTAAAAATTTCAAATATCATCGCTTGGTCTTTAATATTATGACGACGATGGGAATATCATTTAATGACATTATTGTCGTCTGTGGCAAAATTTATGAACATTGATGTCCGGAATTCGCGGTCATACAAATTCACACTTGTGAAGTGACCGTGTGACCAATGACACACTAGGAATCTTCCCGCTTATTAAATGCCAACCTAAAATTGGACCTGGACTGTTTTCGGGCATTGGATAGGAAATGTCTCTTGAAAATTATGTTGTCCACCCTGACGAAACATTCGATAATTTAAACTGTTTCCGTAGTTCAAAATCTGCCACTGCATAACCTTGGCAGCACTACGTGTGTAGCGCGCATGCGCAATGGGCCGCTTTAGCGGGCTAACGGGCGGAGTGTTGGGAGACGCAGCACTCTCAAGATGACTTAAGTTGAAAGCAGACGTGGGGCTCTGGGCTTCGGCCCATGGCCGGACTAGAAGGTAGTAGTAGATGGCCAACTACGGATTATTCTGAGACTTTGGTGAAAACTTAAAATTTTATTTAATGTGAATTCTTTATTATATTATTTTTAGATTAATGATCATCGTGTCGTTGTTGATCTGTTGGACCACGTAGGGAAGCAAAGACTTTAGTTTTTTTAATATAGCAAGCTTTCTTAATTTCTATGATTTGAAACTTTCTAACGGGCCAAAATATTTGCGCAAATGATGGTTCCAAGTTGTTAAAATTAATTTCTATTAGCTTGCTACCAAACTTTAGTGTGGCCAACATAAGTTAGGTTTAGTTAAGTATTTTACTTTTTGTTTTCAAATTTTAATGAAGAACTTGTTTCTTTTGGTGGGACACAGTGTTAATTACTAGTGACGGTCCTTTGTTTCGTTACTAGTTTGTTTTCCATTATAATTAAGAGTTGATTGGCATCATGGCCGTACGTTCGACGTATTAGTATTGGCTCCGTCTAAATGTTTATATATTTTGCGGTCTTTAAGACCTGAATTATTTTAATTCTTGATGAAATCGTGCTTTAATGAATTGTCGTGTGGTGGAAATGAGTATTTACTTGGTGGAAGCTTGTTTTCGCCAGTTTTTTTTTCGAGGTTTGGTGTTCATGCCTGAAGTTTGGTGATAGCGTCGGTGGTGACGCCATCTTGGAAAAAATTTGCATTTTCTAATTTTAAATTAGTTTAACTAATTCTCTTGTCACCTAGTGCAAGTATTTTATTTGACAAAAGTGTGCCCGCGTGTTATTTTGAATGAAATTTAAATTTTCATTTGAGGTTCAGCAGAATCTTTCGAGTTGGTACTTAGCAAATATTTCGAATGGATCTCGTGGTCTGAAGCCACAGAGGGCACTGAGGTGCGCTGACTTGTAAGTTGGCTGACTTGGTCTGGTTTTATTTTCTGTTTCATTAATATTATTTTGGCTTCCTATTATTTTTTTCCCCTTTTAATCGTGGTTTCCCGCGCGTTCTTGGCCTAGCCACTTGTTATTTAGTAAGGGGTTCCTCCCACAATTTTCATAGGAGGGTATTTCAATTGATTTTGCTCAACTGTTAAACCTGTATTTGTTTGTTCTCAATATATTTTCATACGTTAAAATCTTCTTGGAGTCACGTTATTCTCCGAGCGACCACTCAGCCACGGCCCTGGAATGTTGGTCTTCCCTCCACTCAACGAGATTTGTCTCGCAAACCCTTTCGGGGGTGTCTGGCCTAAATAATTTTTTATATGGGACAAAATCAATGCCTCTATAATTGCTACAATCTTCATTGTTACCTTGCTTATGAATTGGGGCGATTGCTGCTTTTGCCCAGTCCTAAATCCCATGCCAATTGGAGTATCCTATGCAGCCATTTCTGCACTGCTTTCCCACCATACTCAACTATTTCTGGCTTAATTTCGTCTACCCCTGCTACTTTGTAGTTTATTTACCACCTTATCTACTTCTTCAATTGTGAACCTGTTCCTGTCCTCATAATTTTAAAATCTGCCACATTGCCCAATAAGTCTCTATTTACATTTAGCAAGTTTACGAAGTATTCTTGCTATCTTCCCAATGCTTCCTTGGCATCTACAATGAGTTTCCCTGAACTATCCAGAACACTGCTCATTCTCTTTTTCCTCCATTTCTAAGATTCTTTATAACACATCAGAAAGGCATTCTGAAATGGTTTCTATTGCCCTCACTGTTGCGTGACAAATATACTGTTTTCTACTAAGATATGTTGTTTTAATGGGCGCCAAGACCTCAACACTATGTTGAAATCTAAATTTGTATTTAACAACACCTAGCTCTGGTAGAACACCTTCAAGAATCTTTACTCTCAAATCGTGGTATGATTGGATCATTAACCCAACAAACAATTGTATCAGGAGAAGGAATTGGTCTATATCTAATGCTACCTACTGAAAACAAAGATTGCATGGTTAAAAGAAATGAATTTATTGTATAAAAAACAAGTATAGCAAAATTAATAATAATAATTATAATAAGTTTGAATTTAAATTGGAGCGTTGCGATTTAAATATTACCGCTAGAAAATTACGTGAAAACGGAGTCGGATAAATTACTGATTTTACTCTTATTCCCAAGCCATGAATTTACTGAATTACTGAATATGAAACAAAGAAAGACGAGAGATTGCGTAGTTATGTGTCATTCGCGCTTACCAGTGGAAATTGCCGTAGCATTTCCCTCGTACTGGATGTTGAAGTGAGCTTCCCATAGCCTCCTGGACGTCGTCATCTTCTTCGTTGTTGATGATATATTTGTAGATATGAAGATTTATGGTCCGTACATCGGAACCAACACGTACAACCACAACGGTTAAGTTTCACATAGATAGTCGCTAACTCCACTGAACATCGGAGCCACTCACTCGTGCAACCATACTGGTTAAAATTTATAACGATAGTCCTCCACTCCACGGAACATCGGAGCGACTCACGCGTGCAACCATACTCGGCAAGTTCTACACAGATTGTCCCCACTCCACGGCGCGCCAAACGATATACGCACTCCACGGCCTCCCACTCCAGTGCTGACTTCCAGCATACGTGGTCTCCACTGATTGGCTGCTCCCGACGCGCTACTCCCCTCCTTAGGCTCAATACACACTCGGCGGGAGGGTGAAGTCGATTGCCGTTCCATACATCCGCCTTTTCTTGACGATGCGACCCAGCCTTGCGTCATACTACTTGACAAGCATAAGCCTGTATCAGAATTCCCAGTGAGTCATGTCTCTCAATATACCCTAACTGACGAAACTCCATAAAATTCCGTAATCATATAATTTTCTACGCTAATGTTGATCGTAATAATTTGCTTGATAGTGTTTTCTATAATCATAGAAAACCTATCTGTATGCTTATAATTTTATAAGAAAATGCTCCAAAATCATTTAATAATAATAATAATAATAATAATAAGTTGATGATAATAATAAGTTAATAATAATAATAAATTAACATGAAAAATTCTCTTGGCTGAACAATTTGCCGCGTAAATAAATATAGAATGGCTTCCTACTGACTTATGCCAGTTGCATAAAAAACCCTCGAAAAACATGTTACAATTCCTGACGCTCGACCTAACTTTTCTAATTTATGTCCAGATTCCTCCAATGATTTCCTTTTGTGATTTGTTTGGTCGTGTTCCTTTCCTCTACATATAGCTGTCTGTCTGCCGGATTCCTTGTTTGGAACCAGTTTTAGTTATCATTCTTTTTACTTTTACAACCAGACTTCACTATGTCATTCCACCTTTACACACTGTTGTCCCAAGACATGCCTTTGCTGCTTCTAGTATCGCATCTCAGGATCCTGACCACTCCATTTCTATGTCCTGCAATTCTTTACCATGTACTTTTTGGAATTTGTCATCAATCATTTCCATATATTTCTGCCTAATTTCCTTATTCTGGAGATCTTCAACCCTATTCCGCCTGCTAACAGCCCTCACTTCCTGCACTTTAGGTCTAACTATGCTTAATTCACAGCAGATCAGTTTGTGGTCTCTTTCATCAAAATAACCCCAGAATACCCTAAAATTCCTAATCAATTTACTAAATTCAAAGTCAGTAATGATATAGTCCAACATATTAATAAAACAATAAAAATTAAAAAATACTGGGTGAAAAAGTCTGAGTAAATGAACACTTGGAAATGTAGATATATACTTGAAGATTTACATTGCTGGCCCTAACCCACTCTCACTTATAAAGTGGATGACGAGATCAGCAGCCTCCGCGTCATCGGCTAATATAAGATCGGGTGTATTCTGCAAATCAGCACTCAGCTGCTCCACAGGTACAAAGTTGTGGAAGGGGGTGTTCCCTTCTCAGTAAGTACGAGAGGGTGGATCATGCATGGCATATCCTTAGCCTATTCCTTCCGTGACCGAAAAGAGCTTCACCAATCACCACACACGAGTAGTTCCCTTGATCGATCTCAGTTTAATGAGCATTCGGTCAACTAGCCACTGGCTCTCCCAGTCGGCGTAACTGAGAGCGAATATCTCTAGCGGGTACCTCCATTGGTCGAGGTGGTAGTGATACCGCCTCTTTTGCAGCTTGATCCGCTAACTCATTTCCCGCAATTCCCATGTGCCTTCGAGTGTCAGCGCGGCACAACCCGTCCTCCATTTGAACGTGCCTTTCATTGTCTATGTCTACTTCTTTCTGATTTAGTCTGTGTTTATAATCTCTCTACTTACATCTCGGTTATGGCTTTGGCCCAGCTAACTGTATCCGCATCACGGAAGACCCAGAGGGTGACCGCAAGTAAGAAGAGGATGGCCACGGTGCCCTCGTGCCAGGTAAAGGGTCCCAAATCTTTGTACTTCTGCCTAACCACTTCTTTCACCACCCTAGCTGACTCTTTGGCCGACTCCTTGTCCTCAAGCTTTTGGCGGACGAGCTCAGGGTCCATCCCGGAATTTCTGTGACAGACATCAACACGATTCAGTTTGCAGATATACCACTTCAAATCACACCATCGCTATCAAGAATTACTTCTACTTGCCTCACTATCACGTCGAGTAGTCAGTTCAGCTCCTATTGCCATACAAGAATGTAGGCCTAACCTACTGTCGACCAAAGTATTATGTGTACTCGAGTTTGAAGGTTGTTTATGAATTAACCAATAGACCTACATAAAATCCAATACCATCAACATTTTCGTCGTTCTATTTTACGTTAGTTCATGTAGGTTTGGATTTTTTAATTTATATTTTAATATTTTTATCGCAGTTGGAACACAAAAAGTGCACGTTTTTAAGAATGTTTCAACCATGCGTCACATTTAAGAATTATTATCTCAAAAGCCCGTCATCAGATCGAATCCAAATTTTAACACAATATACATTGGAATGTTGTATAACTGGTTTATTAATTTCACAATTTTGTGTGTCCAAGAAACAACGTTGTTATCATTGTTGTAAGGTAACTTTTTCTCGGCTCGGGGTGGTTGGAAAATGTAGTTCTTGGTTGCGTTGTAATCGTTATACATCAAAACGTTATGCTGTATGACTGTGAAATACGTAAATTAATTCACTTATTTTATATCGGCTTGTATTTGTACCAGGAAATAACACATGGTTCACCTGCTAGCCGCTCCGGGAATTGCTGTACAGCGTTGCTGATATGGAGCCCATCACTTCCGAGCGAGACGCGTCATGATGCGTGTGGGCACCATTTCGGCAACGCTGTACAGTTTTTTCCGGAGCGGCTAGCAGGTGAACCATGTGTTATTTCCTCGTACAAATGCAAACCGATATAAAATAAGTGAATTAATTTACGTATTTCACAGTCATACAGCATAACTTTTTGATATATAACGATTACAACGCAACCAAGAACTACATTTTCCAACCACCCCGAGCCGAGAAAAAGTTACCTTACAAAAATGATAACTTTGTTTCTTGGACACACACAATTTTGAAATTAATAAACCAGTTATACAACATTCCAAAGTATATTGTGTTAAAATTTGGATTCGATCTGATGACGGGTTTTTGAGATAATAAATCGTAAATGTGACGCATGGTTGAAACACGCTTAAACGTGCACGTTTTGTGTTCCAACTGCGATAAAAAGTATTAAAATATAAATTAAAAATTCCAAACCTACATGACCTAACGTAAAATAGAACGACGAAAATGATCCTTTGGTCGACAGTAGTTTAACAGACTGGATGGTTCGTTTTGTTGAGTTTGTAGCGAGAGTAGCAACTCATAATAACAACAGCAACAATATACAAATAGGAACTATGCCCTGGGGGCAAACTATAAGTAATACATATTCTATCAATGAAAAATTAAAAGAGAAGTATGTATTTGAATCAATGCAACACACTCGAACCCTCTTTTATTTTTCTTTTTTTTTCTTTCCTGTTTCCGACACTTTCAGACTAACCCTTTAAACTTTCTTACATGTAGTGTTCCTCTCCCCCACCCTCCCCTATTCCCACAAATGAATGTTTACCCAAATTACTGCCCCAATATGCTTGTCACATGAGTATTCATGCCCAAAATCCCCGTGCACTAGTTAGTTAGTTATTGTTGTTTTAAGGGGCGGAACTACAAGGTCATCTGCCCCTCTTAACACAGATTAAAGAATACAAATTTGGAATAGAATTTAAATTTTTGAGGTGGACACCTAAATTCAAAAAGACCAAAAATTAATAAAACAAAAACAAAAAATTAAATGAAAATAAAAATTATAAAAATAAACAAAAATTACTGAAAAACAAAAAATTATAATTCAAAAACGAACAAGTCGTTGATTCAATTTATGCTGGAAAATTTAGATTGCTGGCCCTAACCCACTCTCACTTATAAAGCGGATAACGCGATCAGCAGCCACCGCGTCATCGGCTAATATAAGTTTGAGTGTCATCTGCAAACCAAGGTTTCTTCGTAAGTCAGCAAGATCCACACACTCGGTTAAAATGTGGGCCACGATGAAAATGGCTCCACAGGTACAAAGTGGGAGGTCTTCCCTTCTCATTAGGTACGAGTGGGTGGATCTTGTATGACCTATCCTTAGCCTACACAATATGACGGACCCTCTCCGTGACCAGAAAGAGCTCCGCCACACGCGAGTAATTCCCTTGATGCTCTCAGTTTACTGGGCAGTGGTTCAGCTAGCCACTGACTCTCCCAAAAAGCCAGAACTTGTAGGCGTAACTGAGAGCGAATATCTCTAGCGGTTACCTCCATTTGTCGAGGTGGTAGTGATACCGCCTCTTTTGCAGCTTGATCCGCTAACTCATTTCCCGCAATTCCCATGTGGCTTGGAAGCCACAGAAAGGTGATTCGAGTGTCAGCGTGGCACATCCCGGCTAGTAGGTCGTGGATTCGCTGCACTAGGGGGTGTTGCGGGAAACATGTAGCAATTGACTGCAACGAACTCAAAGAGTCAGTACACACGAGAAAATAGATTCGTGCATCCCGTAGTGCAAACTGCAGAGCTTCAATCCCCGTGCACTACCAACCTCTCATTGATGCTTTCCCAAGCTACTTCCCGCTTATACGCAAGATACATACCTCCTTGCTCTTCTGTCTGCAAACGTTCCCACCTCAGACGTTTTAGCATAACTGCAACACTGCTTGACCTCTGCCTTCCAGTTCCCTGATAAGGGTCACACACTACCGAATCATACCCTGCCTTCTGTCATATTCACTTACCTGCCATCTTAAGATTGATATGTCATCTTTACAATCTCGTCTACATGTATTTGCCAGCGAAATGTGCTGCCTTTTCACAGTTACGCCTAAATATCTGCATTCCTATTACTTCTCCTCCCAAGGTGCATTTATACATAGTTCTGCGACTAATATTTACAAATTGGACTGCGTGACCCCTTACCAACATGAAGCATCATACCGTTCATATCCGTCCTACTCCCTTTCACAGTTATTACAACTTTTGATCACCCTACATGTTACTATATACGAAGTACGTCCAGAAAGTAAGTTCCGTTTGGTAATAACATTAAATTGTGTACAGATACAGAAAAAATATTTATTGCACAAAATTCTACAACCCTTAAACTACTTTTCCACATAACTGCCAAAATGTTGCAGGCATTTGTCGTAGCGTGGCACGAGTTTTTGTATACCTTCTTCATAGACGTGTGCCGCCTCTTCATAATTACTTTCAGATTTACACATTCAACGTGTCCCTAGTATTGGTCGTTAAAATGAATTTACTGATCCAAGCCTGAATTCATAGTCGAATATCTTAAATTATTTGCACAAGTGTAATGAGAGACTGTCTTCACAGACAGATGAAGGTGATGTTTTAAGGGGCAGGACAATATTTCAATGTATTAATAATTCCTAGTGGCAAAGAAAGCTGCAGGGTTGGCTAAAAGTAATGGGCTAGAACACAGTGCCACAATTACGTTATTTATTCGACTATTGTTAGAAAACTGGGGCCTTTATAGTTTTTGCTCTATATAAAAACATGACTTGGAATCACCGATAAGACTATTTGCTGATGACGATGAAGAAAGATCAGGAATAGCCGAGGTTGTGAAGGATTTCAAAAGGATTTGGAGAACTGCTATATCATCTGCCCTTATGCTATGGATTCTTGCCAAACAGCCCGACGGAGTAGCCATCGACTTGGTAACTGGATGACTCGCTGGTTCGGAAAAGTAAGTACAGTACAGCCGGGAAATGGTCACTATTACAAAGGTCGTCATGTACAACCCACCGTAGCAGGTGGTGTATTCTTGGAATACACGGTACGAGAGAATATAATTTTTAATGCTCTTTGCATGTTCATTTCTTCTTTTTTTTATCAAACACCAACAGTGATCTTCTATTTTCTCTTTGTTGTTCATGTCTCTTATGTTCTTTGTGAGTCTGTTCTAGATATATATATATATCTTCCATGACCCACCTAGCGTCATCTAGCAGCGAATCTCTGAAGCTCCTCAATTCTTCCTGGTGCAAGAGGACTTCCTTTTCCATTTGGCCATCAGATCTCGTTACCATCGCCAGCTATCATCTCCTTGATCAAGAGAACTTCGTCTACTCTTTCACCCACCAGGCTGTGCTAGTATCGCCTGCTATCAACTCTTTGAAGACCATTTCCTCAAGAGAATTTAAGTTTACAATATTGGTCATGCTTATATGTTCTCCTTTTGTCTCCTACCCCCACTCTTTTCCCTTCCTTGGACCCTCCGTGCTTCGCTGAGTGGGTCTCACTTGTAAGTCGGCAGTTGACTCGGTCAGTCAAGGCTCAACTAGAGCCAGTCTCCTCAATCCAAGAGGCACTCTCTACATTCTACGCCATGTTGGCACATTAGGTATCCGTCAAAGGGAACTTCACCTTCGATATGCAACCAAGATAAGTACAGACTTAAGGTTTTAACCTCATCTTCATCAGTTTTATTATCTACATGCTTTTATTGATCATTTTATAGACAGCGTGAGATTACTTATTTGGGGCGGTAATCATTCTTCGCGGGATTTGCCATGTTGGGCTTTTGTCAGTCTAAGCCAACCTCAATAGAAAGTAGCTTTTCTTAAGCTATTTAAATGAGATATCTTCTCACAACGTGGGATATTATCTAATACCCGCTGTCCATAAAATATTAAGCTCGTTCCACCGCTGGATTAACTTTGGCCCCATTCTTCTATTAGGATTGTTCTGGAACCTTCCAGATTCTGTACTCCATCTACAAGTCTTGCCGTCATGCATTTTTCACTCACTTGTGGGAATACTATTTAAAATGAGGAATCTTCCCTATAAATTACTGCAATAGCTAAATTTTCTTCCACCGTTGGAATGTTCTATGGCGCATTTAATTGTAATTCACAACTTTCTCAAGCAATAGACTCTCGCCTACCTAGTGCAACCAGTTATTTTTCATCATTGCAATAACTTTCTTTCCCATAAACTTTCGTGTTACTACAGTGAACTTTTCATCCATTCAACAAACTATAGTGAGAACTAGTGCTTGTTCAACATTTCTACCGCGTCGCGATCGTCCGATTACCATAAATAAGGCCATGAACATTTATCCTAAATCCCAATTGATCTTTCCTAAACCTTCTACTAACAAACCATATTAATAAAATTGTAACTCTAGATCATTTTCAATGAGGTGTCACTCTAAAGACGTGCCCTCCCACCTTTGCTTATATCTCATTAATTAATTTCTACATAACCACGTGTTTCATACACGGTTCAAGCTTACATTGTTTCTCCCTTATAATCAGGGAATACAATTCTTTCAACTCAGGAGTGAGTTATTTCTAAGTTTCACGAAAGGGAAACTTGCCCCATTTGTCTCGTGATTCCTAATTAAACATAGGAAGTCTAGAACCTTCCTTTTGACTTTCTCTTCAGGTTTTACAGTAAGTGACCTGCCCTCTTTTGTATAAGTGTAATAAAAGTAATTCTGCACAAATATAAGAAGTTATAGGAACTTCTATCTTATTCTTCATGTTTTTCTTATTGTAATTTTCGAAGTGGTTACTTTCTCTAGAATGTTTTCTCAGAAATTTCTTATAGTACACACCTTGTACTCTATTTATTGTCAAACTTTAATCACCTTAATTGTCTTTAAATTTTGAATTTTTATCTTCGCTATTTTAAATCCTTGCTAGGATTTTATAAAGGTTTGAAACCTAATAAATTGTTAATTGCCTGGAGCAAACTTTAAATGTTAGGAGGTCTGCGACCCCAAATTGTTACTAAAAATTGAAACTATATACTTGTCAAATTTATTAGACTTTCTTGCATTGTTAAATAAATTCAAACTTTCCTTTTCGACTCATCATTTCTCTAATACAACGGTTAGGCAAGATCCTGTCTTCCTTGGCTCTTCCTACTCAATGCCATTAAATCTATTGATAGGGCTTTCACCACTCGTTGCATTTGAGCAAGACCTCTTAGTGGTAATCTCTTTAAAGTTTCTCTTAGCTTTAATAGCTAATTCTAACTGGCCAGTAAGGCAAGTAAAGCTCGCTACGCCAGCTACCTGCTTGTGGAGATCCTCTCCGAAAACGTATGGTTGGTTTTCCAAAAGATAAGTGTTTCTCTTTGTCTAAACTTTTAGCCGGCTCCTTGCTGAGTAAAAGATTAGCCATTTCCAAATGCAACTATTGGTTCACTTACCAAAATTACTCCCCAAGGTTTTTTTAAATCACAAACCTTCTTGGAAGCACTTGGTCGCTTTTTAGGAACTCCACAACTTCGAAAACTGGAAATATCAAAATCGATGCAAATTATTGGCATTCTTCGAATTACTTGGTCAAAAAAGAATTCCCTTGAACAGATCTACAATAAGTCTGTTACTATCTGTCTTGCCAGACCATCACCCTTCCCCATAGTACGCATATGCATGCTCGAGAGGGAATACTCTAAAGCCATTCTCTTGCAAATCGCCCAAGTCCTAGCTGCGGTTCCCGTTAGCTTCGACCAGGTCCTTGCCCACTTTAGGTATCAGAGAACGGATTTGCAGTGGCAACCGCATTTAAGGTCAAATTTACAACTTTTGTGGGACTCTCCTCCTATTTTTCTATCCTTTTTCTCCAGTCCGAAACCCACCTCCTTTTCTTTATCATCTTCCCTTGGTGGTTAGGTTATTCCTCAGCCAATAATCTACCCAGCAGGAGAACCAACGCACGACTGCACAAGGAGATGTCGACACTCGAAAAACTGCCGTGTGCAACAGAGAAGTGCGTAGGTTCCCGTGTGTTCATCAAACACAGATCCAGTCGGTTGATCAGTCTCTCAAAATCTCTCCCTCTAGCGCTAGTGGTAGCGGAACCCCAGATGGTGTTGTGGGCATTAACATCTCCCAGAAGGAGAAAAGGAGGAGAAAGCTGAGAGGCAAGATCCACCAGCTGGTTGTAATCAAGTTGAGAATCAGGTGGGATGTACACGTTACATACTGTTGCCATTACTGGCAACTAAAAATCCTGTCTAGAATAATTTACAAGAGGATGGAAAGCCAGATAGAAACGGAGTTGGGTGAAGACCAGTTTGGTTTCAGGAGAAATGTAGGAACAAGGGAAGCTGTACTAAGTCTTAGGCTGTTTTTGGAAGGTAGAATAAGGATAGATAAGGAAACGTTCATGGCATTTGTAGACTTAGAAAAGGCTTTTGATAACGCTGATTGGACTATTGTTTGACATTTTGAAATCTATTGGAATAAAGTACAGGGATAGGAGGGTGATCTACAATCCATACCGAAACCAGACAGCATTCATTCGAGCTGAAGGACATGAGAAAGAAGCTGGTATTCAGAAAGGTGTAAGGCAAGGCTGCAACTTATCACCCATACTTTTCAATCTTTACATTGAACAAGCAATTAAGGAAATTGGAGAAAATTTTAAAGTGGGAGTGAAGATTCAAGGAGAAATAATTTCAACTCTGAGATTTGCTGATGACATCGTCATCTTGGCCGACACGCCTGAGGATTTGAATTAGTTTTTGAATGGTATGGACTCCGTCTTACGGAATGAATACATGATGAAAATTAATAAATGTAAAACAAAAATCCTGGAATGCAGCCGAAATAAAACAGAAACCTCTATGGACATCAAATTGGCAGGTGAAAAGCTGAAGGAAGTAGGAGAACTCTGTTACTTGGGAAGCAAAATAACCAGTGATGGACGAAGCAAAGAGGATATAAAAAGTAGGATGGCTCAGGCAAGGAAAGCCTTTCTACAAAAAGGGAATTTGTTGACATCGAATATAGATTTAGGTATTAGGAAGTCATTTTTGAAAGCCTTTGTCTGGAGCGTGGCGCTCTATGCAAGTGAAACTTGGACTATTGGTGCAGCAGAAAAAAGGAGAATTGAAGCATTTGAAATGTGGTGTTACAGGAGAATGATGAAGATCAGATGTAGATAGGGTGACAAACGACGAGGTATTAAGACGAGTGGGAGAGGAGAGATGTTTCTGGCGACTGCTATTGAAGAGAAGAGATAGGTTGGTAGGACGCATACTAAGACACCCAGGAATAGCAAGCTTAGTTATGGAAGGAAGGGTTGAGGACAAGAACTGTAGGGGTAGACCAAGGTTAGAATATGTTAAACAGATTGCCTCGGATGTAGGGTGTGGTCGCTATGTAGAGATGAAACGATTAGCTCAAGACAGGGAGGCATGGAGAGCTGCATCAAACCAGTCAAAATATAGACTCAAACGACAACAACAACAAGTACGAACTGCAACTGCTTCTAGCTGAGTACGCAGCGGCACCCCTTCACTAAAGAGGCCAAAGTGTACAAGAGTGCAGACGCCACCAGCGGCTACAGCTCAGTCCACCCGGTCCTTAGAGAAGAGTTTGCAGTTACGCATTGTTGTTTCATGTCCACGATGAAACCTGGAAGACAGACAATGGTTGCCGTAAACTGAGAAATTAATTGGCGTAACTCAGCGAGATGTGAAAAATAGGTATTTCATCCTCTACTTACGCTTGACAGTTTGGCACCCTTCCCCATCTCTAGGTGGAAATGATGGGGGAGGAGAGCACACCTCTATCTCCATATCTCCGTCCGAGGACGAAGAAAATGGAGGGGGCGCGGTCTGAGTAGGACTTATCCTTTTCGCTCTTGGAGTTGAGCGAGAGCGGTGTCGAGGGACTTTCTCCCAGTCCCAAGACTGGGACCCCGTACCCGACACGTCCCGACCTTTTATCCAACGGCGCTTGCGTCTCCAGGAGGACAAAATTATTTGTTTTCATAATTAAAAAATCAAAATGTATTACTTCTACATCATTCTCATATAATTGCCGCTCACCATTCTGGGATATAAACGCATCTTAGTGTAAATCTGTCACCACTGTTCGAGCAGTCTGAATTGGAGGGTGAATGTAAGTGGCTGTGGTTTGGTCGTCTTTGTGGTTAGTGTGATGCTTTAAGATGGAACGTACAGCTGAAGGTATGATTTTTGTAACGTGTTTCAGTTATTAATGGGCGTCATTGTTACGTACTTTTAGCTATATTTGCATTATATAATATTTTAACTATTCTTCTTTTCTTCTTTTCTTAGTCGTTTACCCTCCAGGTAGCGGCTTCGGTGGCGTAGTCGGTAGCATGCTGAACTGCTGTGCCCAAGATAGCGGGTTCAAATCCGGTCGAAGTCGTCGGATTTTTTAAGAGCGTTAAAAATCCTTCAGTATGCCTTCCTTCGGAGGGGAAGTAAAGCCGGCGGTCCCATGTCATAGATTTATGGCATGTAAAAGATCCTTTCACAGACTAAACTTGTGAAAAGCAAAATTTGTTAGGTTAGATTTCGTCAGAACGCTCTATCAAAGTTCCAACGTTCACCACTAGGTATCATTGATATCTGGTGGCGAAAGTTGGAACTACTTGAAATTGAACGGAACTTGTAGCTCACCCTTTAGGGTATCAGCTGGAAGCAGCTACAGATTCAGGCGAGCCGAACATGTCCTCGGACACTCCCGGCACTAAAAGCCATACGATAAATAATAATAACCCTCCAGGTTGGTGGAACCCACGGACTCAGCGAGGGAACTCACCACTACAGCCTCTACGGGCAGTGTCCTAGAGCTGGGAACATCTAATCGGAGTGGATACAACTGGTGAGGTGTGATTGGCACCTCGCCCAGGCGGCCTCACCTGCAAAGCGAACAGGGGCCTCATGAGGGAAGGTAATGGATGGTCAGGATGGATAGGCAAGGAAGAGCGAAGGAGGTGGCCGTGGCCTTGAAGAAGGTACCATCCCGGCAATTGCCCGAAGACGAAGTGGGAAACCACGGAAAACCACTTCGAGGATGGCTGAGGTGGGAATCGAACCCCCTCCACTCATTTGGACCACCCGAGGCTGAGTAGACCCCGTTCCAGTCCTCATACCACTTTTCAACTTTCGTGGCAGAGCCGGGAATCGAACCCAGGACCTCCGGGGCGGCAGCTAACCATGCTGACCGCTACGCTACGGAGGCGACATATTTAACTATTATTTTTAAAATTATATTTTCACTTTGGTTTTTAGTATGTCGCGTCACACTGCGTCACTTTCTTCTTAATGTTAAAATGTAGTTAAAGTCTTGTAGTTTACGCCTGTTATAAGATTTTTTGCATCTTTTTGCAACTTACTAAGTTATTTTACGTTTTAGAAGATGCCGCGCAACCAGTTCTCACACGTTTACAACTGTTTGAAGCACTGGGTTCGACGATTATGTCAAAAGTAGAACTTTGTGACTTTGTTAAAAGTAAATTAGGGGTAGAAAATTGTTCTGAAGAGATAACTGAATGCTCTATCCAACTCCTAGTCATCGACAATTTCTTGCATGTGTAGACGTAGCTTAAAAAGGTCTTAACTGATGTTTATTATGAAGTAAACAAATTGTATACGTTGCTTTCACTCTAAATTCATGATTAAAACGTAAAAATAATGTTGTCCCGCTGGATTTCGATTTTGACCCACTGTGCACTGGTGATCGTGGGAGTGGGATGACCAGCTGGTACAGTAGCTGCCCTGCTAGCTGGAGGGCAAGAGAGACGGCGTTGATTGTCTCTTTATTGCCCGTCTCATGGCCAAGTTGGTTGCCCTTCCGATAGAGAAACACGACTGCAATTATTTTTAAATCGGACGACTTGAGTTATTGTTTTTGTTTTAAGGGGTGGAACAGTGACATGAGAGAGAGGATTAGGGAGGTATGGAAAGCTGCATAAAACCAGTCTTAACACTTAAACAACATCAACAAGGACAACATTAACAGTAACTCACCTGAAGAGGCCGAGGTACTGCCAGGAAAGAGCCATCCAGACCAAGAAGGTTTCCAGCAACATGCCAGGTATGTTGACAATCATCCATTGGCCAAAGTCTATAGGAGGTCCCTGTTCAAATAATCTGCAAGAAAGAAAACTTATTGTTTCATCAGAGACACACCAAGCGGCTTCGGTGGCGTAGTCGGTAGCATGCTGAGCTTCTATGCCCAAGAAGCGGGTTCAAACCCGGCTGAAGCCATCGGATTTTTAAGAGCGTTAAAAATCCCTCAGTAGTCCTTCCTTCAGAGGGGAAGTAAAGCCGGCGGTCCCATGTCATAGATTTATGGCATGTTAAAGAACCTTCCACTAATTACACCTGTGTGAAGCTAAATTGGATAGGTTAAGAATGTAAACAACGCTCTTAGGTTTCTACGTTCGTTGCCAAGAGCTGACTGCGGTGGCGTCTAGTAGCTAAGTTCTGAACTTGGCCTAGTAGTCGTTGACGGTGGCACTTGGCGGCAAAAGTAGGAACTATTTGAAAAATTCTAAGTTGCAGTCTGTACTTAAATTAAAAAACTGATAACACACACTAATACAGTCATCACAATTAACACCGGTTATCAGACAGATTCTACACACACACACAAAGTACACGGGGCTACATGACCGCGTTGTCGCAGCCCCTAAACTTAACAACCAACCAACCAACCGAGGCACTCCAAAAATGATCGATGAGATTATGGCCAGGGGCACACCAGTTGATGAGGCTTTCGCCTCCAAGCGCTATTCTGTTTCTTGAAATAGAATATTCAAGTTCTAAGTAGCTTTCTGACTCTGTACGTCCTATACACATATGAGGAGCAAACTTTCAAAAGGCGTTTTCTCCACCAAATCACTTTTTTTAGAAAATGAGAAAAACTTATATTTCTTGAAAGAACTATGATACGTGTACAATTTTTTAACATGTGATTTATGTTAGCATATATTTACATTGTAACATGGTGAAACAAATCTAGAACAGAAGTATTTCGTGTAATTTAACTCTAAACTTTGGAGGAAACACCTTATGATTGAAAGCAGTGGAGGAATTACCTTTTGTTTTAAAGTGAAGTGGAGAAAACTCTTTTTAATTGAATTAACCAACATTCTTGCAAACTGAGTTACAAAATTTTATTAGCCTATATGAATACATGTTAAACTTTTATGTAAAACTGAAAATTGTAGAATTATATAAGGGAGAGGTAAGCGGATAATCCAGACAGCCAGACGCCAGTGTTTTTTTTCTTGGTATAAAACAGTGGCTGATCATGTCTATAGTGAGCATACAAATGAAGATGAGGACACTTAGGCTGACATTGGGTTAAAGCTGTAGTTTATTTTCAAAGATACCCGTAATTACTTAAATTCCTGATATGGATGTGTAAAATTTGCTTTGTTTTGATATGTGAGCCTCATAACCTCCAAACAAAACAAACAAAATGGCCGGCCAATCAGATTTCAGCCTAGGGAGCAGATGAAGGGAGAAAATGCCATTTGTTCGAAACCAGGCTATGGAGTAAAATCCTTTTGATTGAAATTGTAATTTTCAACCTCCAGATTTAACGGGATAAAACACCTTTTGAACGAAAACATTGTTGAACCATGATAGCTATTGACAAGACAAAGACAGTGACGTGCGGAACTCATTTTTTTTTCGGGGAGGGAGAAAACGCCTTTTGAAAGTTTGCTCCTCATATCTGTTTGCCACACATATACGAGGGTTGATCCGAAAGTATGTTTCGTCATTTTATTGCACGAGCAGCTGGTACACCAGGGGGCACAAACAATCGCCTGTGGCTGGTTCAACGACGAAAGGGAATGACGCATGCGCAGAGCACCGACGAAGAGAGAGGAGCAGCAGACCGGTGTGCCCGATATCATTCGAGTATAACGCACGATGGTAGACAGACCTGTACTGCCCCCAGGGGCTCACATCTAGTGGGACATGGGTTGGCGACCACGGGGCCCCAGCTGAGTCCGGCATTGCTTCCATTTGCTTGTGCCGGCTCCTCTCCATCTTCTTTCCTGTCGACCTCACTTGGTCAACTCTTGTTCTCTTCTGACCCCGACGGTATTAGGGTATCCGAGGCCTAGGGAGTCTCTTCCTTTCCCGCCTTAATTGGCCCTTGTCTCATCTTTCCTGATACCCTCCTTCTGCGAGGGGTCAGCCTTCTCTTTCTGTTCCTGTTATCTCATGCCTTCTGCTCAAGGCTCTCAAGGAGGCAGGGTGTATGTAGCCCCTCCACTTTTGGTGCACCCTGGATATTGCTACACCCTCAGGGGCTCACGGCTGGTGAGTTGGCGACCCCGAGAGATTCTTGAGCTGGGTCCGGTTTCCCATTTTGTCCCTTACCTGTGGGGTAAACCCTCTCCTCTTTCACTTTCCTATCTGCCTTTCATGGCTCTCCTTCCTTCCAAGTCCCTCAATCCGCCTTCTTCGAGGGTTGAGGGCATTTCTTTTTCTCCTGTCCTTTATTTGCCTTATTCTCCTTTTATTTTCCATTTCTTCTTCTAGTATGTAAGTTAGTAGTTAGTTTTAGTTATAGTTTAAATTTCATTATCATCTTCACGATCACCCAAACCATTAGGGGCCGATAACCTAGACGTTAGGCCCCTTAAAAACAACAATTATCTTAATCATCATCAGACCTGTACTGACAACGTGGTCGTCAATGTTATCCGGTACGAATGGGCACGTTGGACTAGCGTGTTTGGTGAAACGGTCATGTCTCGTCAAATGGTCGCTCACCGGTGATGCATGTACAGTGAAGGTTGGTCAAGTGTGGAGGTTGGGCGTCCCTCCTCATCCACTAATGAAAACAACATTGGTCGAGTACAGGACGTGGTGTTAGCGGACAGGCGCATGATTGCGTATTGGTCATGCCCGGACCCATCACATACTGTGATGTTCGTTTAAATGGATTAACAACCAACAACAACAATCCCCACATTTGGGTGTCACTCTGTGATTGTATTATGATTGGGTTAATATGTTGGGCGCCACTCATATAAATGAGAAAACGTTAAACACGAGATCTCTCCTCCCAGGGTTTGGGCAATGGAGCTTGTTTCAGACAATACACCCCTTTCTCGTGTTAACAAAATGTGAAAGAATAAAGGGAATAGCAATAGTTAGTTAGTTAGTTAGTTATTGTTGTTTTAAGGGGTGGAACTACGAGGTCATCTGCCCCTCTTAACACAGATTAAAGAATACAAATTTGGAATTGAATTTAAAATTTTGAGGTGGACGCCTGAATTTAAAAAGACCAAAAATAAATAAAACAAAAATAATAACATTAAATAAAAAATATAAAAATAAACAAAAATTACGGAAAAACAAAACATTATCATTCAAAAACGAACAAATCGTTGAGTCAATTTATACTGGAAAATTTAGATTGCTGGCCCTAACCCACTCTCACTTATAAAGCGGATAACGCGATCAGCAGCCACCGGGTCATCGGCTAATATAAGTTTGAGTGTCGTCTGCAAACCAAGGTTTCTTCGTAAGTCAGCAAGATCCACACACTCGGTGAAAATGTGGGCCACGGTGAAAACGGGTCCACAGGTACAAAGTGGGGGTCTTCCCTTCTCATCAGATACGAGTGGGGGGATCTTGTATGACCTATCCTTAGCCTACACAAAATGATGGACTCCCTCCATGACCGGAAAGAGCTCCGCCACACGCGAGTAGTTCCCTTGATCGCTCTCAGTTTACTGGGCAGTGGGTCGGCTAGCCACTGACCCTCCCAAAATGCCAGAACTTGTAGGCGTAACTGAGAGCGAATATCTCTAGCGGGTACCTCCATTGGTCGAGGTGGTAGTGATACCGCCTCTTTTGCAGCTTGATCAGCTAACTCATTTCCCGCAATTCCCATGTGGCTTGGAAGCAATAAATAACACCACAGAATAAGATGAAAAGAAAAGAAAATAACCATATTCAGACAATAAAATGTGAGAACACTAGTAAGAAAGTGCATTACCGTACATCACTTGATCTGTAAAGCTAACCAAGGCTATGATAGGTGTGTTATTGGATGTGCTTTTACCTTACAAGGCTTAGTACCTAATTTGCAGTAGTGAGTGATTTCCTTTACTATTTGTTAGGGAATAATATGTCGATATTCAATTTCAAGTCACTTCTGGAGGTGTACTTGCGTATAAACTTTTCTCTTTCTCTACTACAACCGTGTAGAGAAATATTTGGGGTTGGTCATACAATTCAATGTATTCCTGCAAACTGCAAACTTGCAGTATAGCTTCCTGATTCTTTTAAAAAACCGGTAATCAACTTATTCAACGACTTCCTCTGCCAGAGATATACCGTACTTCATTGCTCTCAGAGGAATACAACATCAACCAACGACACCTTAATCATAACCAATTCTATGCGAAGTTCCATGGACCAAGAAGTTCGTACACCGCCATCTAGATCACACTAGATTTCCAATCTATGTCGCATTAGTTCAACAGGGTCCGTGTTACTACTTAATGCCATCGTTGAGGTACATCGAGAGCTGTTAAGTTACAGCGGATCCAGTCTTCAAATAATCCTTCTTGCCATATAACCACTCCGAGGGAAAGGAATACATTTATATCAATGACACTATACACCGCTGCTTATTACTAATCCCTAACTTTGCACTTTCCGACAAAATTACATAATTTAAAATATACATATCCCTTTTACTTATAATTATATAATACAGGATCCGGCAGCATATCTTCCTTTTTTCAAGTGCGCGCCATTCAGTCGGTTGATGTCGTTGCGGAGCGTTAGTGGTCTCGTTCGTGAGGTGGTACTATAAAGGTTTGTCTATAAGAGTATCCAGCGTTTAGAAAAGACTGTGGAGCCTTATGGCGACAGTGTTGCTAACTCTAGGCAGAGGTGGCGCTGAAGTCATACGTTATGTTCACCCGCTTCGAGTACTGCGCTTTCATAAGTTAGCGAGACAACACAACACCGGCAGCTACCTGAAATAGAATACGCCCAGGAAGGAGCAGTTTTGCAGGTGTTACCGGATTGGACCAGTATTAAGGATACAGTACGCGAAGAGAACCAATAACGATATTAATTTCGTTGTAATATGACACATTACTGATTGACAGATGTCGAGTGCACAACACTTTCTTCCTTCTCGGATGTATACTGACGATGCTAACAATTTTTACGTCAGCAATACAGTTGATCATCACCTCTTCAGTTATTAGTTAGGCTGTAATTTACTTTCTTTCAATTTTATTCTTACTGTTTTGTTTAGAATAATATTTGTAATATTGTAGTGAGTTAGCCGTGCGGTTAAGGGCACGCAGCTGTGAGCTTGCATTCGGGAGATAGTGGGTTCGAACCCAACTGTCGCCAACCCTGATTCGATCGAACAGAAAGTAAAACAGACACACACAAACAGTAACACCAATGACGGATAGTGCTTCAGAACTTATGTTGCCGGCGGAGCTGAGCACGTGCTCCACTCCGGGCGAGCATGCAGCACAGGACGAGGCTCTTCTTTCCAGCGTGCTAACCCCGCAAATTTTTAAATGACTAAGACGTAATATAAACGATACTTGTATGCAATAACAAAGATAATCAATTGGCAGATAATTGTAGGAAGCTATTACGACGAAAAATATATATGTTCAGAGTTCCTTCATGATAAAAGGTGAGGTAAGAAATCCAGTGTAGGGGGTTTTCCGTTAAAAGTAAAAGCCCATAAGACCCACAGGCTTTTCTAAACGCTGGATGCTCTATAGTATATCCTCTTTGGTTCCAACACAGTTCAGCCGCCATCATGCGTTGGAACAGGGAGGAGCGTACTTTTGCCGTTGAGGCCTACTTTTCGAGCAACCCAGCGCACCTTTCGGAGGCGCTTTAATTTAGCCCCGGTGGCCCCTGTCCCGGACCGGAAATCAATTGTTACGTGGGTCACTACGTTCAGACGAACTGGAAGTGTGACAGGGCGAAGAACTGGAGTCCCTCGCCCTATTGGATCGCCTGAGAACAGCGAGACAGCGAGAGCTTCAGTGTTGCGATCACCACGGCGTTCTGCACGCAAACATGCGTCTGCCCTTGGACTTTCCGATCGGTCTGTGAGGAGAATTCTTTATGCTGATCTTCATTTCCGTCCGTACAAGATGGCGTGTGCGCAGGAACTTTCTGAACGTGACTTCAATTGTCGGCGGAACGCGTGTGAAGTTCTTCTCAAGTCGTTCCTGAGGACGCTATTGTTTCTTTTTTAGTGACGAAGCCCATTTTCATTTGGGTGAATCCGTTAACAAACAAAACGTGC
Source organism: Meconema thalassinum (assembly GCA_946902985.2). NCBI lineage: Eukaryota > Metazoa > Arthropoda > Insecta > Orthoptera > Tettigoniidae > Meconema > Meconema thalassinum. Next base: position 191,269,771 of record OX336388.2, on the reverse strand, counting down.
TCTACTGGGCTGCCACCAATCCTCGAGAACTGCACCAAAGGCCTTTGCATTCACCTAAAGTCACAGTGTGGTGTGCATTGTCCTCAGCTGGAATTATTGGTCCCTGGTTCTTTGAGGAAAATGCAGTAACAGTTACAGTGATTATTTTCCCACGGCTGGAAAAGTTGGACTTAGGGGACATTTGGTTCCAACAAGACGGAGCAACGGCACATACTTCAAGAGCATAGTTGGCTATATTGCGGGAACACTCCCCCGGAGCACCTCATCTCACGTAGGTGCGATTTGGAGTGGCCGGCCCGCTCTCCCAATTTGTTCCTTTGTGTTTTTTTCTATGTTTTTTTTAAATCCCGTGTTTATGTGAACTGTCCAAGGACCCTACAAGATTTTAAGACCAGCATCCAGGAAGAAATTGCCAACATAACGCCTGATATGTTGGCAAGAGTCATGACAAACGCCAGAAAGCGGTTTACTCGGTGTATGGAGAATGGGGGACGTCACCTACCTGATTTGATCTTCCAAACTAAGTAAAACTAAACTTTATGTATGCGCCTACATTATTAAAAAATACAAGTTTTCTGATTCATACAATGGGTTTTATTACGTTTAAAAAAAGGAAGTTATGCTGCCGGACCCTGTCTATGAAACAATGACGAGGACGACCATAAATGAAATAGTGAATTACTTGATATCAAAATGATATAATTAAAATAACATGATAATTAATGATGAGGAGTGTCTGTGCTGATCCAATATCTGTCACAATACTCTACGATGTGTTGGGTTACCGAAACGTGTCCGCAACATGGGTACCGAGAAACTGACCCCGGAATACAAGATCACTTGATGCGGTACGTGCGAGAGGGAAGTGAGTTCCTTTTCAGACTCATCTCGGATGATGAGGCATGGGTGCGTCCCAGGTCACCAGTGAGGAAGAAATTCCAAGTGGCGCCCTCAACAGGAAAGGTGTGATTCTCCTCGAATTCCTCATGCGCAACGCTACTGCACCACTCTCGTCCGCCCTTCGACGAAAGAGACCAGGGCTCTTGTGTTCTTGGACGACAACGCACGACCACACACAGCAAGGCTCACACAAGATCAGATTCGTCGCTTCGGATGAGAGTGATTGGATCTTCCGGCTTACAGCCCCGGTCTTGCCCCGGACTTTCACCTGTTCCCTGCATTAAAAGTCGTACTCTCGGGACGTCACTTATGTCGCTGATAAATCTTTTGACTTTCGATTTCTCACAGTTGATTGAAACCACATCTTCCGTTCTATCTATTTTTCTATCAAAAAGGAAATCAGTGACAGAAGAGTAATTCATTTCTTATACAGATCCATTAATCAAAGAAACTAGCATGTACTTTAACGCTCCATTCTGCAGCCCATTGAGTAAGACTACTCAGTGTGCTTTCAGCCTAATATTCTTGCTAAATGACAACGAACTTGGCACAAAAAAGCTGGTTTTTATTCCAGCTTGCTTCCATCTTAAGAGCCACTTAAATTCCACCTTCAGACTTCACCCCGTAATTGCCACTCAACTGTTCCTTTGTGTGCCCCTTTCTCAATGTGTCTCCCTTAGTGCTACCTGTTGTTGTTGTTGTTTGAGTCTTCAGTCTTTTGACTGGTTTGATGCAGCAATCCATGCCTCCCTGTCCTGAGCTAATCGTTTCATCTCTACATAGCTACCACACCCTACACCCGAGGCAATCTGTTTAACATACTCTAACCTTGGTCTACCCCTACAGTTCTTGTCCTCGACCCTTCCTTCCATAAGTAAGCTTGCTATTCCTGGGTGTCTCAGTATGTGTCCTACCAACCTATCTCTTCTCTTCATTCGCAGTCGCCAGGAACATCTCTCCTCTCCCACTCGTCTTAATACCTCTTCGTTTGTAACCCTATCTACCCATCTGATCTTCATCATTCTCCTGTAACACCACATTTCAAACGCTTCAATTCTCCTCTTTTCTGCTGCACCAATAGTCTAAGTTTCACGTCCATAGAGCGCCACGCTCCAGACAAAGGTTTTCAAAAATGTCTTCCTAATACCTAAATCTATATTCGATGTCAACAGATTCTTTTTCTGTAGAAATGCTTTCCTTGCCTCTTTGCTTCTTCCATCACTGGTTATTTTGCTTCCTAAGTAACAGAAGTCTCCTACTTCCTTTAGTTTTTCCCCTGCCAATTTGATGTCCATAGAGGTTTCTGATTTATTGCGACTGCATTCCAATATTTTTGTTTTACATTTATTAATTTTCATCATGAATTCTTTCCTCAAGACGGAGTCCATACCAGTCAAAAACTCATTCAAATCCTCAGGCGTGTCGGCCAAGATGACGATGTCACCAGCAAATCTCAGAGTTGAAATTATTTCTCCTATATACCATATAATACCACTTTAGAAGTTATGTCCTCTCAATACCACTCTGCTGCCAGGGTTACGTACTTACTTCTCATAGAGGCCCTTGACGGTCAGGTTAGTGCCAGTGCCGATGAGCGTTCCTGTGCCCCCGATAGTAGCAGCGTATGCGATGCCCATGAAGTAGCACCTCGTGGTCCGACTGGGGTACGGCAGCTCGCTGCAAACAAACAATGTCACTTGTATACAAAGTTGAAACTCCTGGCTCTGTCAAGCCTGAGCTTTGTTAGGCAAAACTGATACCAGCTGTGAGCGATTCCCACCTTCATGTAGCGCCAAGTAGTTTTGTACGAGTTTTCGACATGAAATCGCGAGTATAGGATCTTTCATATAAAGTAAGACCGACAGTAGTGGCTACGCTAGCTAAAGCGTAGCGTTAGGCAATGGGGCCAAGCTCTCTGCTAACTCGGTAGACGCGTGGGTTCGAGCCCCACCGTCGGCCGTCCTTGAAATGGTTTTCCGTGGTTTCCCCATTTTCAACACCAGGCAAATGCTGGGACGGTACCTTCTGACAGGCCATGGCCGTTTCCTTCCACATCCTTGCCCAGTTTCATTCATCTTCATCCATTCCATCTCTCATCCCGACGCGCAGGTCGCCCACGGGTGTTGACTAGAAAGACCTGCACTCGGCCTCTCAGGAGGCCACACGACAAAAAATAAAAATAAAAATTAAGAACGGCAAGCGGCAGTTTTGTTATTCGCTGCTGCTGCGGTGGCCTTGGCCGAGCTTGTGGCGCGCCACGGCCCCCTACTTTAATCGTGTGCACAATCCTGTATGAAATATTACCTTATAAAAGATGCTGTAAGTGTCGTCCTTCCTGAGTTACACAGGCATTGTATCTGGTAACCACTTTCTGGCTGACGCGAGTAAGTTCTGCCACTTTAATGTTTCTGATTTTTAATTTTAAGCTTTTTTTTATTGAGCACTGAGTCAGTATTGTCAAACTTATTTACAATTACGTGAATCTGTGCTGGTGACTGTGGCACTTCATCAGGAAATTGCTGAACAAATGCATCACGTACCCGCCGAGCTGACTCGTACTTTTACATACAAAAATACGATGTTGTAATGATAACTGTATCATGTTAACATCTGAGGTTCAGACTGGCGACTGAACACCTGCACGTTTTTTGCAAGGTCAAGTACAGTATATACTATGCGCGCGCTTTCAATACTACAGCAGGGGGCCGTGGCACGCCACACGCTCAGCTAAGGCCACTGCAGCAGGGGATAACAAAGTCGCCGCTCACCGTTCTTACTTTATATGAAAGACCCTGTAGATGCTCCTTCCGGAGATACGCCTCCTGTATGGCGATCTCAAGTCACACCAGATGGTCGATGGTGGACTTACGAGAGCGGAAACCACACTGGTACTCAGACAAGATGCCTCTGTCCTCCAAGAACCACACAAACCGATGGTTAACCATCTTCTGCAGCAGCTTGCATTTAACAAGATTTGATATCCTTTCCAGCTTTGAGAATCGCCATTGCGATGGAAACATCCCTTTAATCCATAAGCCATTGAAGAGCAATCGTTTCATGATAAACTTAATGGTCTCGCAGAAATGTTTATCTGATTATGGATGTTATCTAGTTCAAGATATGTATCCTTGCACACTGCAAGTGCGGTGAGCAGTTCCCATTCTGTGAATGGTACATTGTAGATCTCCGAAGCAGCTGTGGCTCCTACTTCAGGGTCACAAATGCTGGATCAAAACTACTGGATATGGTTGCATCAGAGAAGTGTTTGTTTGTGCAACCAAATGGCGAGATGGTCTGTGATGATGTCTTTGTTTACGGAGACTGTTTATCGTCAATGATATCCCGAGTCTCGGCATCATACGAAGCTTAGTCCTTACTTGAGATTAAGGAGTGTGTCGTCTATGACGGCAATTTTTTTCTTACTCTCCCTAATCAGATATCGGGCTTTAGCATGCACTCGTTTGAAGTTAATAAGTTTGACCGTGTTGTTTTACTTCCAATAGCGTGGACGACCTTTGATAGTTGCTGCAATCTCAGCTGTGCACCAAAGGACACTCTTCCAGCGAGAATCGCTTGTTTCTTCTGCATCAGCTAAAATAACATTCATTATATGAATGGTTTGTTCGTCGACAAACTCGAAGGCATCGTTGGAAAAGACGCGTGCGCTATGAAATCTGACCAGTTAGTCTGACGAAATGCCAAGGGAAGTTCGTAGGTTCCCATTTGTTTATCAAACACAGGTCCTGCTACCTGATCAGTGCCTCTAAATATCTCCACCGTTAGGGATAGCGGAGCACCAGATGGTGTTGTGGGCATTAACAGATCTGAGGAGGAGAAAATGTGGGCGAAGCTGAGACACTAGATTGTAATCAAGCTGCTAGTCTGGTGAGATGTACACATTACATACTTGTTTTACAAGCATCTAACAACAAGTCATCGGACAATATTACACTCGAAGAATTAGAACGGGTCTTGAGGAAACTTCGAAATGGGAAAACACCTGGAGAAGATTCGATAAATGCAGAAATGTTAAAATATTCAGGCGATGCCTTCAAGAAAAGATTTCTCAGATTATTGAATTTAATCTGGATGGGTAACAGGCCTCCAGAAGATTGGCAAAAGACAATAGTAGTTCCTCTTCATAAGAAGGGAAATTTGAAAGTTTTGGAAAATTATAGAGGAATAAGTATACTTAACTCTGGATACAAAATTTTTGCAAACATTGTTAAAGAAAAATTACTGAAACATTACTCTGAGTTAATAGGGAATGAACAACATGGGTTTAGAAAAGGTCGCACATGTGCAGATGCCTACTTCACCTTAAAAATTTTGATCGAAAAACGCAGGGAGTTCAATTTGGAAACACATATCATTTGTTGATTTTAAGAAAGCCTTTGATTTTGTTGACAGAAACAGACTTATTGACATATTGGCCAGGGATTGTGTCCCCCAACAGTTAATTGATAACACTTACAACATGTATAGTGGTACTCTTATAGCAGTAAGGTTAAGTAATCATAAATCCGAGTGGAAGCCAATCAGCAGAGGGGTAAGACAAGGCTGTGGACTCTCTCCATTGCTATTCATAATCTACATGAATGCTATAATAAAGGAATGGAGGTGTGAAAGACATGGTTCAATACCTATCAGCAGGCATCTAAAAAATTTGGGTGCTATACTATTTGCTGATGATGTTGCATTGGTAGCAGCTTCTGAAGATGATCTGCAGTGGTCAGTTTTCAACCTCCAGAAAGTGGCATCAAAATTCAGCATGTGCATTTCTACTGAAAAGACTAAAGTAATGGCCTTTAAGGGGAAGGACCCTATCCCCAGTAAAATTTGTCTGGATGGTAAAATTTTAGAAAGAGTTAACGAATTCAAGTATTTAGGATATCATTTATCATTTCAAGAAGAACGAGACATAACTGCAAAAATAACTAATTATACCAGAACAACAGGAATCATCAATCATGTCATGAAGCCATCTCTTGTCCAAAGGCATACACGCTTGCGTTTGTATAACACATTAGCCAGACCAACCCTATGCTATGGCAGCGAGGCATGGACAATAAGATGTCAGGACATATCCAGACTCACAGCACGCGAAATGACCTTTATGCGCCGAACAGCATGCTATACTAAATGGGATCATAAGAGAAACGAGGATGTGCTGAAGGAACTAAAAGTGAAACCAATAACTGCATACATTTGTGACTACCAAGAGAACTGGAAGCATCATGTCCAAAGGATGGAACCTGGAAGATTTCCAAAGGAGATCCTTCGCTACCAGCCACGGGGAAATAGATCGATAGGACGTCCGATGAAGAGATGGAGGGAAAGTGCAAGACCGTAACGGGACATTTGGCCCAATACTTGGAAGGAAGATGATGATGATGATGATGATGACATACTGTACGAAGTACTAACTGCAACTACTGTACTTCTAGCGGAATACGCAGTGGCACCTCTTCGCCGAAGAGACTAGATTGCAGACACTGCCACCGTCCACTGCTCTGTCCACTTGGCTTTAGAGAATAGCTTGAAGTTCCTCATTGTCATTTCGTTCCCAGGATAAAATCTGCATTCTTGAAGAGAGACAATGGTCGCCAGGAAGGATGAAATTAGTTGACGTACCTCAGCGAGATGTTGAACGTAGCTGTTACAGATCCATTGCAACAGTGTCATAGTGTGGTCTTCTACTTTCTCTTGAGCATTTACCATTTGTCCTCTTCATCAGTACGGTGGAGAACAAACGTCGATTTCTATTTCTTCGCCCGAATACTGAGATTCTGGAGGAGATGGTCTCCTGGATGTTATTTTGCCTCCTCAGTCATTTACTCTCTCGCTCTTGTGGCAGAGCGACAGTGGTATAAAGGTAACTTCTCCCCGCCAATGTCCGATACTGACATATCCCGAGCAGTATGGCAGTGACGTCTGTTCGGGGAAGGAAGTGTTGCCTCCCCTTCACATAATGGCTCCTGTCTAACAGGATGGTAGTGGGAGTGGGATGATCAACAGATCAACGACAAAGCTAGCATGTGGTATCGCTGGAGTCAATCTCGACGCATTCAGGTGCATCGTGATATGATATACCGGTATCCTCCAGTGTGTCTCCTAAATCTTAGGTTCCTTTAAAAGTTCAGAACAATCGCCATATTTAAGAGAATGGAACTACGTGTAGTAAATGAGATGCCCTCCTGCACTTTATGTGCAATGGGAAGACATGTCTCCAAACTTCCGACACTGCTAGTTCTCATCGGTGGCGGAATGCATTGCCTGACATCACAGCGATAAGATGTCACCTTAACCTGCTTACCAAATACAGAGCCTTAGTATGATGTCATCGGTATCAACCTGTTTGTTACCTACCTTTCTCTTGGTATGCCGGAGTTTGGTAACGTAACGTTTACTCAAATCAAGCATCCGTTGTACAGAGGAATCTAGAACAAGATCACGGTGGAGTATGACCCCAAGGACAACGTTGAACGCTTCTCAGTCTTCACTGGACAGTACCGAAGTTGCAAGCTTTACATATTGATCCCTATCAGTAGTCTTCAGAAGGAGTTAACCATGTGGCGCTTTGACGTCCCAAGACTATCCTCCCCGACTACTTCCCACTCAGTAGTCAACTATGGACGCCTCCGAAACTGGTGACAGTAGGCACTGCTCGGATCCCAGTGCCTCGGGAAAGAAAATGAACGATTACATTAAAAAAAATGAAAAGACTGCTCGGCATACACAGTGACTTGTTATGCTCAACGGCATTCGGCCATACAGTACTGAAAGGGTTCAAGCACCTGACGGGCTTTGGAGTACCAGATGGCCTAGGCATTCCTTCCCCAAACAGCCTGCATGTTCAGTTTTGAGGGTCAAACCGTAAAGGGACCAATAACTTAAGTTTTCCTTGTAGCTTTTACGGCAGGCGAGGCATACCGTGTCCTCCCACAAGGGAAAACAATATCTTGTGATAATCCTTTTTATCATTTCAAATGATCTTGTCGACTTCTTCGTAATGCTTGAGTCTAAAGTTATGCCTTACGGAGACGGAAGTGACGTCATGCAGCCGCCCGGGAAGCGAGTGCGTGACGTCATGCAGCCACGCGGGAAGCAGAAGCTAATGGTTAATGGAGTCTGTTGAAAGAGTCCTAGGGCGTCGAGCGACCTGGGGCTTTGAGCGAAGCGAAAAGAATACAGGGTGACTCCTAAAGAGGTGTACAAGATGCCAGATAAGAATACAGGGTGACTCCTAAAGAGATATACAAGACGCCAGATAAGAATACAAGGTGACTCTTAAAGAGGTGTACAAGATGGCAGAGAAGAATACAGGGTGACTCCTAAAGAGGTGCACAAGATGTCAGACAAGAATACAAGGTGACTCCTAAAGAGGTGTACAAAATGTCACACAAGAATACAGGGTGACTTCTAAAGAGATATAGACTACAAGATGCCATACAAGAATACAGGATGCTTCCTAAAGAGGTGTGCAGGATGTCAGAGCAAAATACAGTACAAGATGCCAGATAACAATACAGGGGGACTCCTAAAGAGATATACAAGATGCCAGATGAGAATACAAGGTGACTCTTAAAGAGGTGTACAAAATGTCACACAAGAATACAGGGTGACTTCTAAAGAGATATAGACTACAAGATGCCATACAAGAATACAGGATGCTTCCTAAAGAGGTGTGCAGGATGTCAGAGCAAAATACAGTACAAGATGCCAGATAACAATACAGGGTGACTCCTAAAGAGATATACAAGATGCCAGATGAGAATACAAGGTGACTCTTAAAGAGGTGTACAAAATGGCAGAGAAGAATACAGGGTGACTCCTAAAGAGGTGCACAAGATGTCAGACAAGAATACAGGGTGCCTCCTAAAGAGGTGTGCAGGATGTCAGAGCAAAATACAGTACAAGATGCCAGATAAGAATACAGGGTGACTCATAAAGAGATATACAAGATGCAGATAAGAATACAAGGTGACTCTTAAAGAGGTGTAGAAGATGGCAGAGAAGAATACAGGGTGACTCCTAAAGAGGTGTACAAGATGTCACACAAGAATACAGGGTGACTTCTAAAGATATATACTGTACAAGATGCCAGATAAGAATACAGGGTGCCTCCTAAAGAGGTGTGCAGGACGTCAGAGCAAATTACAGGGTGACACTTAACGAGGTGTACAGTATGTTAGATCAACACCACCTAGATAACAGGCCTTTGCATTCAAACAAGATGGCGGGCACTGTAGGCAGAGCTGCTGGAGCTCGCCGCAGGCCATGGCCCATATGACGGGTTCCTTCCAACTGATACATAGTAGTAGGCAGCATTTTTAGGCTATTATGGTGACTTCATCCTTCTTACCTTTACTTACGTAACAAACAAATATACTAGGCCTACTGAATAAGCTTCTTCTCATCCTTCACCTGAAAATGAAACCTCACGGGAAACTAGGTACCGTACCGTAGGAAAAAATGAAACATACACTATTTTACTGTTTCTGGATCAATTTTATGTCAACAGTTCACTGGCCACAAAACATAGCGCTAAATTAACAGCAGTAAAATATACGCATTTGATACAGTTATGTTCAATATTTGCATAAGATCAGGTTTTTAGCTAGATATCTAGACTTGACATGTAAACAACTGTGTCTTCTTCACGAAAACTTCCGGGTACACATTTCATCATTAAAATTATAGATTTACTATTATGATAATGCCATCAGCCACAGTCAGGGGCGTATATACAATTTTATTTCGGGGGGGGGGGGGGGGGCTGGCTATCCTGGAAAATTGTGAGTATTTTCAGGGGATTGTCACCGCAAAATCCCAGAAATATCAACCAATAACTTAGAGCATATAACGTTGTGTAATTATTTTAGATAAGATTCAAAGTTTATATAGCCTACAATTACTGGCAATACAAAAAAAGTAAAATACAACGCAACACACAAATAAAATTTTATACTTAATGAATTTTCCATTATGATCTATGGAGTATGAATAGCAAATATCTAAATATTTGTCAATTTACTAAGCAGAAAGGTAAACTGTTTTTTTTTTTGTTTTTTTTTACAAGTTGATAATTTATTTCTCAAATGTACCGTACTGTGGAATTCACAGTTTTGCCTCACAAGTCTGAGTGTACCCCGTTCCAGCCCTCAGACTAGAATTAAAATTTCTTTGGGGAGCCGGGAATCGAATTTGGACATCCGGGGCGGCAGCCAAGAATGCTAGCCACTACACCACGAGTTAATCTAATTTCAATCTTAATATTGTTTATAACTTAGCCAATAAGTTAAGATTAGGGTACAACCGAATTTACAATTATTTTATGCTCTTACCAAAGCAACAGTTTCTTAATTTGATTGGCTTTTTTCTAGTAATTTATTGCACATCATACCTGTCACCTACAAATATGAGGTGTATATTTTATTATTTTCATTTTCATATCCAGAGCATCCTAAATATTTACATACACTGTGAGTGGATGCAAAGTTGAGCATAAAATACCCTTAACACAGCAATGTCTCTGCTAGTTTAAAATATATAGTAGGCTATTCACATAAACACACAATGTCACATCAGATCCTTTTCACTCAGGCTATTAATCCATGTCAAAACTAGTCATCTAAGTGCATTTATTACTCTCATGTAAATTTTTTTCAAGAGTAGAGAAACACCCATTACAATTGGATACAATCATGTTGACCGACTGAAAAGCATTAAATTTTGATCCAATAGCTGTTGAAGCACAATGACTACATTACTAAACCAAATATTTTTATATGTGAGGTATGACTTTCTAAACCATAACAAAAGGCACTCATTTGAGCTTGAAGATATTTGAAATGTCATTGGACACATGGGGGGAGAGGCCGACAATCCTGTATAAGTTATAGAGACAATGAAACTTTAACACAGTGGATGGCTTTCAAATATATTGAGGCTGTAAGGCTACAAAGGGCGGAGAAATGCGACAGACAGGGTGAGAGGAGGAGAGACTGTTCATAATAGGCTATTTCAAGACTTTCAGGATAACATTCTAATATTTGGTGCCACAAAAATGGTGTCCATACAACTTGAACTTTTCGAAGTCATTTTTCAATGTTGCATTCATAATCTAATGAATTAATTGCATTTTAGTTGCTCCACATGTTAATTGGCCCAATTAAATTGGTCGGGGAGTAAAACGTAGGACTATCGACTCACAACTTTCTGTCAATGTGGAAAAATTATTTGGATTAATTATACACTTAAGTGCTTAATTAATCCAAGTATTTTTAGAGGTCCTGTACGCAAGTGTGAATTGAAAAGTTTTACTCCTCGCCCAATTCAATTGGGTACAGAGGGACACTGGGACTGAGTTATTGTCAGAAATTGCAAAAATATTGATTTTTTTATTCTTTGATATAATTATGCCCCTGACTCCAGCGGACAATTTAGTGAAAGTCTTTTCCAAATTCCGCCATATTTAAAGGCCCAGCGAATTCTTGAAATGTCTAGTGCGTGGTATTTGAACGCCTCCTATTCATGGACTTTCATTGAGGCGAGTATTTCTGTACTTATTTTCCTAATAAGGAGCTCAGAAAAGCAAGAAAGAGGGTGTTAACATATGGTGCTGGGCAGTTTTAGCTGACAAGGCAAGCTGATAACTAAAAAAATATGCATGGGTTTATAAAAGTGCATTTATCTGAGCTTCCCATTTTTCGGAACAAAATTCACCCCATATGCATCAGACTTGTGGCTATAATGTAGCAAATTTTTATACATATTCTATATTAATGCATCCATAAGCACAGTGATTAGTTTTACTGTAGTATTCATAGTTTTGCCATTAAAAATATTTTAATTTTCAATTAATGGGATAAATAAATTGTGAAATACTGTATGTTAATTTATATCTCAACAAATATTCATATGAACTTAAAACCAATCACTAGGATTGCTTCCATACTAAATATCTATATGGGAAAGTCATGATAAATGACCTACCTCTATCCGTTTAACGCAAGGATCATTTTCAAAATTTGCATATTTTCATATTCAAATAATCGTATCTCCTAAACGGTTAGAGATAGAAAAGTGTAAATCAGAAGTCTAGTGTATATTACTATTAGAGTGCTGTGTGTAACATTATAACAATATTCATTGATAATTACCTAAAATTGAAAGCTGATAACCAAAAAATATGCATGTTTTTATAAAAGTCCATTTATCGCAGCTTCCCATTTTTTGATACAACATCTGGTCCTTGCGCATTAGATTTGCTGCTATAATATTGCAAATTTGTATTCATATTCTATATTAATGCATCCATAAGTTCAGTGATTAGTTTTACTGTAGTATTCTTAGGTTTGCCATTAAAAATATTCTAATTTTAAATAATAGGCAATTAATGGAATAAAAAAAATTGTGAAATGAGTTAATTTATATCTCAACACATATTCATATGAACTCAAAACCAATCACAAGGATTGCTTTCATACTAAATATCTATATGGGAAAGTCATGATAAATGAGCTACCTCTATCTGTTTAACGCAAGGACCATTTTCAAAATTTGCATAATTTCTATATAAAAATAATCATATCTCCTAAACGGTTAGAGATCGAAAAGTGTAAATCAGTAGTATAGTGTATATTAGTATTTGAGTGATGTGTGTAAAATTAGAACAATATCCATTGATAATTACAGAAATATGAAAACTCAGTCCCAGTGTCCCTTAACATGAAGACCGACTGAAAATAAATTCACTTATTAGACTAAAAAACAATAAAATTGATTTCAAATTTCATAAGCTGTCAAGATTGTCTGTTGACATACTTGCTGAATGGATATATTTATGGTGTGAATAGAGGAGTAGCTGAATCTAATAAGAGTACATAATTAAACAGTTGCATCTTCTCATCGGAAATAAGTATGACAACCTGAAATTTGACAAACATGATCCAAATATTTACTTGTGCCATCTCTTGATGATTGTAGTGTTTTTGTGTCTGTCGCACAGGCTGGAGCAAAATGTGGCTTTTCACTAATGTCTCATTTCATTCATGATTGCTACCAAGCTATGGCTGGTGCCATGTACTGAGTCAGTACATCAGTACTGACACTAACTGTACTCAAGTTGTACAGAGGCACCTTGCCTAGTATGTCTCATCGTAGTGCTGCTTTGTGGGTTTCTATTAGCATAACTTACAGTGGTGCTTGTTGAGGATCCAACCAGCCTTTGGGCTGACTATTAACAGAGAGATCAAAATGTACATCTGCCATAAAATCAGATTTGACACATAAATGGCTGGTATTCAAAAGCCATTTTCAAGTTGGGTTTTGTATTACTACCAGAAACAATGTGGCATATAGAAATATTCTAAAAGCCTAGCGGGTGGATCACAGTTATGTAGCTGGAGTGTCTATCTATTTTTGGTACGGTGATTTTGGAAAAACAGGCGCTCCAGTTTTATTGGGCGATTGTTAATTTCAGGCACAGTAACAAAAAGTGAAAAACAAAGTACCTTGGAAGACAGATACGGTAGCTGGGGAACCACAATGTGCTATATTGGATTCATTTAAAGGCCAACTGCAATGATCGCATTTAAAATACTGGAGTAGAGGAATATTGAAAATGATTTTGAACACAACAGAGGGACTGATGTGGGGTACTGATTCTTGTTGACAATGCATATTATAAAATTAGGCTAACTTTTGTAAAAATGTGATTTGTAATTATAACAGTGACAGGATGCACCTTTTGTCATTAAATATAATATAACATATTTTATAATTAGGCTACTAGGCAGGCATGAATTCTTCACTCCTCAGTTCAAACATGACAACTGAAAAACTCTGGATGAAATAGGTATTATACTAGAAAATATTTACAAATATCACAGGAGAAGATTGAATTTTAGGTACGGTAGTTATTGTTGTTTTAAGGGGCAGAATTACGAGGTCGTTGCATTTTATTTGAATGTCTTTTCGATCTTAAATCCAATAGATGGCTGATGACATCACATTGTTGACAGCAACATCTCGATCAGCTGACTGCAGGGAACTGCGGTGGTTTGGAACACTGAAATACTACACGTGATGATAGAATTGGGCTATTTAAAGTGAGTTATATTCATTACTAACAAGGGGAGGATACGATGCATGGGTCACTGATTCGAACCATTTTAGTACACGTGTAGGGCATGACCAGGTGTTGCTCTCACGTCACAGTACAGGCGCAGTGTGGCAATGTGCACTCTATTGTATTTATCCTCGAAGGAATGTCTCAACGCTTATAGAAAATTGTAGATTTCTTTGAGAATGTCGACTTTGGTAAAGAATTTCTTTTCTTACAATAATTGTTCAGTAGGATGTTGGTGGATACCCATACCACTTTCTTACAAACATTTTCTACAGTGTGTCCTTTCATGCAAATATCAGGCTCCCACAAAAGTTCCATGGAACGAACAAATTGCATTGTAATGTTACTCACAAGCTCCCTGTGGTTCTCAACTTTAAGAAAATCAGATTCTAGGTCACCACACAACTTTAAAACTATTAAGTAATTGTGAACAACAACATTTACAACATACATTTCTGGGACTAAGAGCCTACCTCTGTCCTTATCCCTGATCAAATGGTATGCCTCATCATCAAGGTCAATAAATTCACTGGTACAAAGAATTTCCTTGCAATGACTACATTGTAATCGTTTAGTCACACTATAACAACAATACCCTGCCAAGTACACTAGAATAGGGATATCATCCTTACCAGGGGCGCACCCAGACTTTTGGTTTGGAGGGGGCTTTCCTCAATAACATGATTTCAGCTATGGAAAGTGAATGTGTCCATTATTAGTCTTATATGTAAATATGTATATATGAGACCATATGCATAAAAAGATATTCTATAAGATCAAACATACTGTAGAATGCTCTGTTAAAACCAATACAAAAGATGCTATTAGACTGGAGATTATTTAAACAAAATGTGCATTGGTTTTATACAAATTTTAGTTACAGTACCATTGAGCTAAGGTTATGCAAGTAATAAAAAGGAACAGCATGATTTTTATCAAGAATTAACTTTTGATCACGATCAGAGTGATAACGACTGGATTGCTCTGCTCACTATTATAACTATATATCCAGCTACCAGGATCGTCAGATTGATGTGTAACATCAATTATCTGCAATCATTTACTAAGTTTTGAGTTGTTTATACCAAGAACTAGTACGGTATAGGTTTTAGGAAATTATTAATAACATTTTGATTTTGAATACGTAAATTTAATTGGAACTAAAAATTACATTTTAAAAGTTACGAGATGTAATTGTATACCATAGTGTTATGGATTGTAACAAATATTTTATGTACTGAACGAGAAAATATATAAGTTATTTAAATTTTCCTTAATAACTAACATTATAATAAAAAACTTGAACATTTCTAGAATTTCAAGTTGAATTTATTTACACAGACTGAATGCAAGTTTAAACAGATAGTTGAATACAAATCATGTATTAATGAATTAACATTAACATTGTTTGAATAAAGTGGAAACTCAAATTGCACACAACAAAATCCAGCCGCCTAGCAGATTTTTTCAAAACGGAAACTACCTCTGTACTGGTGACTTCAATTTCTCGGTGAATATCCAGTGCTGCTAGTCCAGTCAGCCTGTCTGCACCCATGGTATTCCTAAGATATGTTTTCAGCCGACGTAGTGTAGAAAATGACCTCTCAGCAGTGCTTGTAGTCACAGGGATGGTACACAAAATTCTCAACAATGTGTGGATATTAGGAAACAAGTCCTTGTCACATAGATTCAACACATCGATTGCGTTTTTAGGGATATTAGCGTAGGTCTTGAAGCTCTTGTGCCACAGTTCAAACTCAGCCATAAGCAGGCCTTTGTTGTTTCCTCCACTTTCAATTATGTCCTTCTTATAAAAATTACACAGCTGTAAGAAATCAGGTTGCATTTTTTCTTGGAAGGTTTCTTTATGTGTATGTGATGCATTGGCTGATGGCAGTAAGCACTCAAAACTCTTTAATAAGTCTTTATGCTTGATGAATCGAGATTCCAATGAAATAATGAAAGAGTCAATCCAAGGGATGAAAACAGATCTTTTATAGTATAATTCTGGAGTTTCTGCCGGTATGTTGCTTCTGTTCAGTTGTCTTCCAACTGTTCGAGGCATCGAAATTATTGAACCGCAGTTATTAGCAATTTTGGTAGCTTCTTCAAACAACGAGTGAAATTCTTGATCTGCATTTTTTCTTAGAGATTTTAAGCTTTCAATCACAGTTTCAGCGTGAGTAATTGCAGATGATAAATCTAAATCAGTTCCCTGAAGCTTTTTGCTTAGGTTTACTGTGTAACCAAGCAGATTTTCTGATGCCATGAGAGAAATTATAAATTCACCCTGACTTAAGGAGTTTAGTAGTATTAGAGCTCCTGAAGAAGATTCCCTATCATTCCAGTTTTTAATCTCCTCTAACGCTACTTCAAGAGGTTGCAGCAGTCCTTTCATAACAAAAATAGCATCGTGCCTTTGTACCCATCTCGTTGGACAAAGCTGCAGGAGTTTTTTCTTGTTGGTTTCAAGATTTACCTCAGATTCAATGCACTGTTTTAAAACTGCTTGTCTTTTAGGAGTGTTAAAAAAATCCCACAACTTCTCCACTATTCCAAAGCAGTTCCTGATTGATACAACCTCAGACGCGGTCGACAATGCCAGGTTAGGGCTATGAGAAGCGCAATGCACGTATATTGCTGTGGGGTGAGCTTCTTGGATGCACGCTTGAGCTCCTTTAAACTTTGCACTCATGGCAGCCGCCCCATCGTACCCCTGGCCACGTAGGTTATTTATGTCTATATTACTGTCTTCAAGACCTTTAATCAATGTTTTTGCCAATACGCTACCCGTAGTAGAGGTTAGAGGCATGAACTTCAAAAATTGCTCACATATTTCATAACCATTTAAAGTATTTGGGGTTACATAACGTAAACACAAAGAAAACTGTTCAACAGTTGAAATATCAGATGTTTCATCTGCGAGAACACTAAAAAACTTAGCTTCTTTTACTTTACTTGCTATTTTTTCAGTTATTATTTGGTTACAAGCATCGATGACTTGATTTTGAAAATTCCAACTTATATAGGTCGCATTTTTGCCACATGTCCCAAAGTGATCTTTCAAATTGTTGTCACCTGCTTCAATTCTAGCTCTGAGCAAAGCTCTTAAGTTCCCCTCATTTTCAAATGGTTTGCTGTCGATTTGAAACTGACCATAATGTCTATGGCCCCTAAGGGCGATATTTTGCCTGCCACACAAAATAACAGTTTCTATTATAGGAATTATTCTTTTCACATTATTTTGGGCTTGGACGTCTTTTCCTTTATCAAGAGATTTGTCAATCGGTTTCATTCGGCAGTCCATAACTCTTTTAAAGTCAGCTGCGCTTACACATGAGTCTTTATGATACTGCGAGTTTGCATGTTTTTCAAACTTTTCTAGTGCTTTTTTCCAGTTACAAAAACCTTCTTCAACAAGTTGTCCAGTATGTTGAGCGTTACTCCTACCGACTTCTTTTTGTGAAAAAAGCATACAATGGACACAGTATGCAGAGTCTTCAATTCCACAATACGAAAGCCAGGTATATTTCTTTAGCCATGGAAACGAAAATTTTCGTTGTTGGTTCCCATGCGATCTAAAAGAAAAGTTAAAGTTGCTCTGATGAACCCATCTGTCATTCAAAACTTTGAACTTTTCATTGTCCGTCAACACTTTGTTTTTAAATAAACCAATGTCCAAATCCATGTTATGTTTACTTACAACGGCCTTAGGCCTGCTCACATTTGCCTCTGAGCTCTCCTCTGACGAACAACTTGGCTGTTTTTCTATGCTTGCAGTCCTCGTTAACAGTTCCTTACTCGTTGAAGGATCGCCACATTCACTAACACTAACCGCATCATATTTATTGATTTTTAACGGTTTAAAATAGTTTTGGATGTTTGACTTTCTTTTGTCTCCCATTACGACTAGTCCAATTGGACACACTACGAACACCAATATCCAATAGAAAATACAAACACAATAACAATCATCGAATCAACTTTTACAAACACCACTACTGACTTGACGCCTGACACAGAGCACAGCACAATACCTTGGGGAGATAAATTTTCACCGCTGTCCCACGCGCATCTTGCTCCGAGCATAGTTACGACAACGGACGGAAATATCCGATCGTGTTGTGTTTACAATATATATTACTAGCGGACCCGTGCGAGAAATCTCGCATGTTCATAAACCACACTTTTCCCAATAGGTTTTGCAAATCGAACACTTCTTACAAAGATTGATATTTAAGAAATTTAGAATGCAATTTGTCACTGATTGAGTGTGCTGTAACACTCATTGGTTATTCGATATTTATGAAACCATACTATTTGTGTACTTATTCCTTTGATTTAGGCAACTGTTTCTGAAATCCATGCAAAATTATAAAGCAAAGACCTCAATGTTAAAATGACATGAAACGGGTGTCACAGCGACCATAATGTGAAGTAAACAGCAATTATGGAGCGTATTTTCATACATCAACAGTAGCTGCAAATCGCACACTTCGTACATTTTTTAAAGAAATTATTGATATTTATGGAATTAGAGTGCAATTCGTCATTGCTAATGTCTATTCTCTTTCATTTGAATGCTCATTTTCACAATCGGTCGCTTGTGAGCGCTGCAGGAGGGATATATACTAGGCCTACTGAAATAATATAGGCCTATATATGATTATCACTCAAGTGTTGCTTAAATATAGGCCTAACATAATTCTATTTTAAACAGTAGAAAATCGCAAAATGTTCCAACACTAAACATTCTGGAACCCGTTATGCAATCAATTTTCTTGAAAGATATCATAAATGTTTTTAAAGTGTTCCCAGGTTTTGGGGGGGGGCTTAAGCCCCCAAAGCCCCCCCCTGGGTGCGCCCCTGATCCTTACAACCATCAAAATCTCTGTCATCTATATATATACGGTCAATGAATTTTTGCTCATCAGTGGGAAACTCAGGAGCCTCTGAGGTAGGTTCACACAATTCATTTATTTTAATTTCACCAAATAAGTTGGATTTGATCTTTAGGGACATGGATGATTGAATCCTTAGCTTGTGTTCTACTTCATACACCTGCCTTATTGAAATATTGTACTGGCCACCTGCCAACTGCCTGTATTTGCCAAACCTTCCCTCTAATACATCAGTCTGAAACTTCCCAAACAGAACATAAGAGAAATTTAGAGTTGACAAGCAATAATCTTTCAACTTTAACAAGCCTTCTGTTGTCAGTATCATGGCAGCCATTGTCTCAGAGGACAATGACCCTTTTACATTTAGTTTTTTCCACTTATTTAGCCACTGCAAGAATTTATGTAAATAATTAACAATTTCAATAGAATCTGATGACACTGGGCACATGAGGATATTGTTGAGTCTTGCTCCTTTACCGGGAGTTCTTACATTTACTATATTCCACCAATTTAACATTAGTTCAATATACCAGGCAGTTTGTTTATAATGCAATAAGTCACACTTTTCCCCCATAACTTTCAACCCTTCAATGACATTTTCATTAAAAACCTGAAGAACAAGTTTTACATTTTGCCGTTCAAGTGAAGTAGGGCATAAGGCCTTTACAGAGAGACCGTAGCCATACTTCACCAACTTATCATGCTCTATATTTTGCAATTTCTTCACAGAGCAAAATGAGGCTTTGTGTACATCATTGCTAACTGGGTCAAAATCAGGATAGTTCATGCACATATCTTCATCTTTTTGGTTCAACCAGTTGTTTCTGACACACTTAAGCAAGTGGACAGAGTCAAACACAAAGAAAAGAGGCCTTTTTTCATCGACAGGATGAGGGTAAACACACTTCAGTTCTTTCTGCGGTGAAAACTGCTGCATACATTTCCTATTTACAGAACTGTTGTCACTTACTACACAAACCACATGAAATCCTATTTCTTCCAAGCCAATAATAATTTTCTTCAGTATACAGTGCAACTGTTCCCCAGACATGGATTTCACTGGCAGTACATGTACCATTTCCTTAACATCTGACAGTAGACTAGATATCATGAAGCAATAGGCACTTGTTGCCAGTTTCTCGCTGTTGAAAGCTTTTCCAACAATATTACCACCTTTGTAATCCATCATTGGTTTCACATACACTTCATCCATCATGAGTACAACAAATTTATCACATTCATTGCCAGAAAATTTGTTCTTTATATAGTTCAAAAAATTCTCCTCATGCTGCTCCACTCGAGGATCTAACCTGAATGTAGAACATAGCCTCCTGATCGTGCATGGATGGGGCAACACTATTACATTTAAATGTCTCAAGTACGCATAGCTGTGGGGCGAGATTGATTGTAGCATTGAACACAAAATCAGAAAGGAAGGGCTATAAACTCTCTTTTGCCCAGACCAAAGTCTAATTTGCTCTGTAACAAACTCAATATGTTCTACCAAGTCTGGGTTTGATAAGCCTACAGATTCCAAAATGTTCGAAGCTAATGCCAAGATTTCAGAGGAACTATTTTTTTTCTCGTCCCCATTAAAATTGAGTGTATCCAAACGTTCAAGGATGTTTCTAATGTCAGAAATGTTCATTACAATATTTGGGAACAGGAAATCACCTATCCTGTCTAACTTAACTTCCTTGTAGTACACTTCTAACTGTAATGATGCTGCAATCACTACACTACAAATAACCTTAGGCATAGGACAGAAGGTGATGAAAAGAATTAAAATGTTGTTGTCCTTAGAAATTACACTCCATGACTCTGGTGTATTGAGAAGTCCTATTTTATCATTCAGTTCCTCGAAGCTGGAAAATGACAATGCCTCATTTTGCAGATTAAACTCTGCCTCACTTTCTTCAATTGCAGTCTGCAGGTTCCTATTTTCTCTCCTAGCTCTCTTCTCCTGAGGGCTGTCTCTGTAGGACTTTGGGGTACTTAAATACTCTGGGCAATTTGGTAGACGAGATGGAACAGCACCAGGTTTAAGTCTTGGCACTTTTAATGGGAGTGTAATCTCTTGGCCATCTTCACAATTGAATACAGTATTATGTCGAATGTCTTGAGCATTAAAATGCAGTTCACAAACCTGCAATTTGCAAAAGAATCATACTGAGTAACATTCATTGAAGTAAAGTGTATAGGCCTACCGATAATTAATCTTACATTCTGAGCTACATCGTCACAGTGGGCTCTTTGGGTCCTAGTGAGATAATTGCTGCACTTTCCAAGTGATCTAGGAATGTATTTATTATTACTCAATGTATTGAGAAATATCTTAGTGATATGGTTCATGATAACTGACCAAATTTCTTAAAATTCAGCAGATAATTCCATAAAAAGTTGTATATTGGACAAGAAATTGTTATGAATATGCAAAGAATACAGCTTATCATCGAAGTAGCCTACACACCTGGGTATATTTAGGGAAATAGTAGTGATTTCTGGCATGTATAGAGTAACTTAGCCTATATTTAAAAATATCAATTGCCAACCAAGGTATAAATACGGTACCGGTACTGTAAATCATTGAGTACCATAGGCTAGCATTTTTTCTAGGCCTACTCTTTCGTCTCGAGTACTATATGGTACCGGTATCAGAAGATTAGTTTTAGAACAAACTATTGAGCTACAGGTCTACTTATATTTTATATCTTGCTTTTAAACAGTTACCCTCACTGGGGAATTTCCTATTAAAACATCTCCGCTGGGAGCAATAAAGGGGTTAGGTACCTACTTACTCAGGAATCTGAGCAATTTGTGGTGCATATTAAATGACTTTCCAGTGAGGCCAGACTCAATTATATAAATCATTAGCTTTGAACACCGATTCTCAATATGCATGCATTAAAAATAAATCTATAATTATCACACTAAAACATTTTCAGTACGGTATTTGATCACAACATGTTTTTAATTCTTCCATGCACAACAAACTTGCCTCGCATGTTGGGAGATTCGTTTATTAATTATTTAATGAGGAAACACCGTTCATTATTATTATTTGAAACTTAGCCTAAATGCAAAGTATTGCTCCAACTCTAACCTTAAAATGACTAGGCTTGGTCACCTACGTGTTGCTTGCAAGGCAATGAAATAGTTCTTAGAATTATTTATAGCAACCTAGGTGATTCTTTACATTATTAAGCTTACCGGTATATCGGCTATTTATGTGGTACGGTAGGCTAACACTGCTTAGATAATTAAAAAACGTGTACCGTATTGGTAGTCTACTTACCACAGAATGTTTCGTTGGTACGAAGTTTTCTCGTTTAATAGCTGATATCCAAAGTTTCTTCAAATTCTCTTCTTCGGGGAACTTAAACACTCGAACTTTATTCTCATGATCATAATTCCCCCTGCACTTCGGCACACAACACTTGTAAACCATATTTTACAGCAAAAAACTGAATAAATCGCACAAAAACAACAACAAAGGTATGATTACAAACTTCTGCCTTCGGTATCCGCCATCTTGCTTATTTTCAATTCAGTGCAAAGGCCTGTATATAGGTGGTGTTGGTTAGATTCAATTCAAATACAGGGTGACCCTTAAAGAGGTTTGCAAGATATCAGGTTCAAATAATGGCTGACTCTTGTAAAAAGATGTCAGACTCAAATACAGGGTGACCCTTAAAGAGGTACCCGCGCGGGAAGCCTAAGTTAATGGGTAATGGAGTCTGTTGAAAGAGTCCTGGGTCTTCGAGCGAAGCGAGAAGCCCTCCTGAGCCTTTCTAACATGTACAGCATTTGTAGCATGCGTCATTTGAAATGATAATACGTCTAGTCTTTCAGGCTGACAGTAATTTTTATTTGTCATTTGTGCCGCTGAAACCCAGCCAATATGATCCAATGCATTTTCTGAATTGGAAAGCTTTCCTTCCTGCTGTAAGGCACAGGAATTATTATACTTGCCAAGTGAAGTGAATATACTCAACTCTTCGGGCAGCTCTTCAGGAGGCACCAGGTAGAATTTCATCAGATTTTGCTAGAAACAAACAAAATATTCAGACTCTTCTAGTAGACTATTGGAAACACAGTTTTAAAATTTGTCTTTCTGTTCCTTAGTATCTCTGTTTATTCAGGTGTGATATGACCTAAGCCCCGAAAACGACAACATTCCTACTTGATGGCACGGAGATTCTCCTCCGCCCACGTCTGCCCGTGCTTCCATCATCCCTTTCCTGTGAATGTAATGTGTTGAATGTTTTTAAAGCAGAATGCCCAACAAGAGAAGAGTTAATTGAAACTGGGCAAGGATGTGTAAACCTTATTGCATGTTCCAGTTTCTTAAATGAGAATTAATAAATATTGGCAGAGCCGGGAATCGAACCTGTCCCTTACCTCCATACCCCGAGACATACGACAAGGAGTTGGACTGTGGACGTGGTTGTACCATCTCAGCTTATGCCTGGATAGTACAGCCATTTGGTGCTCAAAACGTAGGATACCTGGAAAGTTATGCAGGAGTTTTGAAAATTGGTATCTCTCTCTATATATATATTGTGCCCGACTGAGCTCATCCTCGGTGGTATTTTCTTTGAAAAGTATTTGTGAAAGCCTTGCTTTAACTTTGAATGCACCCGGAGGCTAGCACATGCCTTGACAAGCTGTCGGACACTCTCTTGACTTTGGAGAGATGTCGCATTAATTTTTCCGAGCTCATATTTTTACATGTTTTGCAACCACAAGTCTCAGAATTTATCATTCAGTAATTCTGCATATTTTGGACACTTTGAAGTGTGTATTTTCATTTAAGGTAAGGGTGATTTCATCGCAGATATGCGAAACGGATGTGAATAGTCGCTCAATGACTAAAGCATTTGCTTGAACCCAGAGCACGATTTCGTGCCTGACACAACCAAGTCTGGATTCGTCCATACTGGACGCGTTGTAATTATCCGTCCGCTGAGACGAGGAAATAGCCCACCCACGAGGTGAAGTGAATGTGAATCGTAATCTACGATCATCAAAGTATAGTTTTGCACCGTGTTGTGTGCTGTGAACTCGAAAGGAAGTTATTGGTCCAACATACACGACCATTGTGAAATTTGTTGTAAAAACTGTGATTTACTTCGGTATTTTTGGCATTAAGGAACACCACGTTTTTCCACGAGGGATAGAAAATATTCTATTAGCGCCAGTGGATATTATACCACATGCGCATAAAGCACGCCAACATCAATGATATTATAAATGCTGAAAGTGCAAAGTTTCTACAAGAACTGATTACAGCGATACTTTGTGATTTTTACAGTAATAGAGTCTGTGAATTGACACCACATGTGTGCCTTAAATTCTGTGTAGCAGACAGTAAAAGGCCATTTTATGTATAAGAGTCTGCAATCCTGTGTAGAAGCAGTGATTATTATTTTCTACAGTCATTAATTTAACGTCTGTGAACACCACGTGTGGGAAATCTATTGAAAATGTGTTACGAATTAGACCACGTGTGTGAAAAAGGATCTTCACTTCATCTACTATGTCGAATATGGTGTAGACTAACCATGTGAAGGAGACATCTTAAGAAGAAGCTACGGCATGGATTTGGAAAGCTGCGATCAACGAGGGATATCGGAGCCCGTCGCATGCCAACAGATGAATCGCCAGCATGGAGAGGAACGTAAGCCAGCATCGACCACGTGTACGCAGAATATGCCAGGGAGAAGAGAAGGCTTATTGGAGAAGCCCTGTATGGATTTACCCCTCCTTATGTCTGAATATTACACACCCCTCAATTCCGGTGAGAATGAGGTGAGAATCGAGGTCCTGTGAGTTTATATTGCTTTTCTTGTACGGATTCTTTGTGGTAGATTTAGTGTAGATTAATGAACCGAACTCCTTGACAGACAGTTTGGGTAGGTTTTAGTAGTTTGCACACATGATTATGTTATTTATTTCAGTCCGCTGAAATGAGTTAGACACCGTGTAGTAGGACTAGATCCAATGGTGCATCTTGATGGACGTTGTGAAAACGTCAAGTCTTACAGCCTACTTATTATGACTATAGCTGCTGAGCTATCTTGTTAACTAGACTCAAGTTCAAGGGATGGATAACCACCCAGATTTATGATTAGTTGTGACTCCCTTTTTAGTTATTTTCTTGTCACGCCACAGCTTTGCCGTATTTTATATCGTTTCGTTTGGTTCAGCCAACAGAAGCTGCCAATATTATGTGATTTTTGTTAAGCATTGTATAGCTTTGAAGCCACACTGTTCTGAGGAAGAGCTTGTACAGGGAAATATTGTTAGGATGCCAGTCGAGCATCGAACCCTGCCATTTCGTATCATTTCAAACAACCCAGAAGCTGTAGAGGTTGTGTGTTAATTTTTAGTTAGTGTCAGGTTATTGATACTGCAACGATATTGAGAAGAAATTGTAAATAGGAGAAGTAACATATCTTTACTCCTAAGCAGTTGGTGCCCTGTAACATATTTATCCTTTAGGACTGTTTGCATTCGCAAACATATTTATATTTTTGTACTCCGTATTGTTACGCAGTACCAGTTTGTGTGTTAGTGATTTAATAAGGCAATTTATACGCAATTCACATAGGACTTTCAACAAAGTGAATTCCTTGCCTGATTTTAATGTTATGAACTGCCAAACGCAGTGAAGCCAGAGTGTGACTGCACACCTGCGAAACCAGTTAGCATTTCCCATGATGCTACGCGCCACTCAGATTTGAGACACACTATTGATTATTTATGACAGACGTGCTGACGTCAGATTTACTGCTTTGTAAATGTTTTCATGAACAAGGTCAAGGCCATTTTGTGAACGACCATATGTTTTGGTTATATAATGAAGGACTTTCAAGTCAGATGTTTATTCGCTATTTGAGAGCGACACTTGTATGGTACTGTTTCTAGAGGTATTTCTGATTAATGATAGGTTTATTATTTGTTCATTGGCCATGTGGACACGCTATTAGAGGCAATTTATTGGTATTTTGGTGCATTTTGAAGCACTGTCGTGAGGACTAGTGTCCGCGACTGGAATGTGACAGGAATGTTGCCGGGAAGAATCTGATGTGTTTTCCAGACTTGTCCGAGGTATTTCAGTAAGCTGCGCGCTACCGTTAATTCGTGTTATTGTACTGTCCGAGCCTTGTGCTAGCTCGTGAAGTTGTTATGACTGTAAGTCATTGTTGCAAGTGATAGATCTCTTGGGGAGACTTACTTCCAGCCTTCGTGTCATGGATCATCAATCATTCATCATAATCCAACGTAAACCTAATCTGATCTCTAATAATCATGAAACGTAATTATTCTCAAGATGTATTTAATTAATTAATTGATTGATATTTAACCTTGGTCTCACAGTTGGGCTTGTTGACTGATGCCATGTGATGTGGATCATTTCCTGGTGGGAATGACTTTAGACATAATACACTTTTTTGAGACGACGGAGTGATGCACAAACCGATAGTTCGTAATTGGTGGTGCGCGACACTCATGTGGAGTAAGACGTAGTTGTTACTACACTTCTTCCATCCTAAAATACATGCATTCAGATGACTTTTGGATACAAACAGTATTCCAGAATGAGCAGGAAGGCATTAATAAGAATGTTGTCTTGTGTCAAGTGCATTATTTCTATATTTAATCCTTATTGTACCTGTAATGTTGTTGAACACTGTTAGTTATAAGACTTATTGTTATTTTTGCTACTGGTTGTCATGTAGATCTTATTGTAATTTTGCATACAGACGCTTCTCGCTGTATTTTGTATTTCATGTCAGGAATTACCTTAATAAAGTAACGTTAACTGTAAACACGGAAGTGGTACCATCGTATCATAGGCCTTGTTTTGCTATTATGTTAAATGTAAATTTAGATTGATTAACTTATTTATAATTGCGTAGGGAACATTTTACGTACCACATTCTAAGATTTGTTGTTGTTGTTGTTGTTGTTTAACTTTTGTATTAAAGGACATTCGAGAGGTTAGTTAGTTAGGGCCTCAGTAATTTTTTTAAATTAGTTTGCGGATTAGCCGAAACAAACCCTCCGAAGTAGGTTAGGGGTTTTTTGATTTTTAATAAACATTTTTACGAGATTTTATATAAGCCTGGATGTTCTTATTTCTTAGTTTTGTGTTAGAGGGTGTACTTCTTGGGCTGTCTTTGACATACCTCCATGTTACCCCGATCTCTGAGACCTCGACTCTCGTGCCGTTCTCGCCTATAAGAAGTGCATCCGATCCTCTCCGTTCATGTGTTCGGAAGATGGGAATGTCCGGGAAGTCATTTCGGTTGTTGACAACCTTCGCTTACTCCTCTAACGGGCTCAATATATATACAGTAGTTTGAATGTGTAAGACAAATACAATACCAACACTTGTGTATGATACATCTCACGGTTGCTAGAAAAATAGCATTTACTTCATCAAGTACTTCATTTACCTAAAATTGCCAATTATTCGAAAAATACGGTGCGTCCCGTCGGTCGTTGCAGTTAACCGTATCCTATGAAAGTTGGGGCAGATAACCTCGCTGTTCCACCCCTTAAAACAATAACAAACTAACGGCTCTGTGAAACAAAGTAATCACCAAATCACCAGAATAACCAGAATATACACACATCAAAAAAAGGTTTGCATCACCTCGGTTCCAAGAGTTCCGGAACCGTTAAATACAAAGGGAATAGAGATCAACACAAACAACATTTCAGCTCGTTTTATTGCTCATGAGACCCACACATTGCATGTTGTACCATCATACAGCTAGACTTTCAGCATTTGTGGTCCAGATTGCAGTACACACCACTACCTCTAATACCCAGTAGCACGTCCTCTTGCATTGATGCATGCCTGTATTCGCCGTGGCATACTATCCACAAGTTCATCAAGACACTGTTGGTCCAAATTGTCCCACTCCTCAACGACAATTCGGCGTAAATCTCTCAGAGTGGTTGGTGGGTCAAGACGTCCATAAACAGCCCTTTTCAACATATCCCAGGCATGTTCGATAGGGTTCATGTCTGGCGAACATGCTGGCCACTGTAGTCGAGCGATGTCGTTATCTTGAAGGAACGCATTCACAAGATGTGCACGATGAGGTCGAGAATTGTCGTCCATGAAGACAAATGCCTCTCCAATATTCTGCCGATATGGTTGCACTATGGGTCGGAGGATGTCATTCAGGTATCGTAAAGCCGTTTCGGAGCCTTCCATGACCACCAGTGGCGTACGTCGGCCCCACATAATGCCACCCCAAAACATCAGGGAACCACCACCTTGCTGCACTCGCTGGACAGTGTGTCTAAGACGTTCAGCCTGACCAGGGTGCCTCCAAACACGTCTCCGACGATTGTCTGGTTGAAGGCATATGCGACACTCATCGGTGAAGAGAACGTGATGCCAATTCCGTGGGGTCCATTCAGCATGTTGTTGGGCCCATCTGTACCGCGCTGCATGGTGTCGGGGTTGCAAAGCTGGACCTCGCCATGGACGTCGGGAGTGAAGTTGCGCATCATGCAGCCTATTGCGCACAGTTTGAGTTGAAACACGACGTCCTGTGGCTGAACGAAACGCATTATTCAACATGGTGGCATTGCTGTCAGGGTTCCTCCGAGCGGCAATCCGTAAGTAGCGGTCATCCACTACAGTAGTAGCCCTTGGGCGGCCTGAGCGAGGCCTGTCATCGACAGTTCCTGTATCTCTGTACCTCCTCCATGTCCGAACAACATCGCTTTGGTTCACTCTGAGACGCCTGGAAACTTCCCTTGTTGAGAGCCCTTCTTGACACAAAGTAACAATGCGGACGCGATCGAACTGCGGTATTAACCTTCTAGGCATGGTAGAACTACAGACAACATGAGCAGCGTACCTTCGTCCTGGTGGAATGACTGGAACTGATCGGCTGTCGTACCCCCTCCGTCTAATAGGCCCTGCTCATGCATGGTTGTTTACATCTTTGAGCAGTTTTAGTGACATCTATGAACAGTCAAAGGGACTGTATCTTGGATACAATATACACAGTCAACGTCTATATGCCGGAGATCTGGGAACCGAGGTGATGCAAAACTTTTTTTGATGTGTGTAGGCTATATAATTTTAACAACATGGTGATAATACCGCAATACCAACGCTTATGAGTGTGTTATACACCTAACGAAAATTCTTCATCAAAAGGATTACAAAAAATAAATAAAAATGTTTATAAAATAATCATTCATTCAAAAACATCCATGGCATGGCTACTACAATTAGAAAATAATGAAATTAAATGTGACATAGGAAATGATATAATAAGGGATCCCAAAGTCATCTTTCTATAACAGAGTAATAGTGTCGATACTCTTGTCAGCTAACACAGCAAACCAATAAAATACCTAAACTCCATTATGCCATCAGGAATGCCTCCGCATAAAGTTAAATTCAAAGTTGGTGCAATTGTAATGCCTATAGGAAATATTCACATGGCATTTGGTTTAGTAAACAGAGTGCGTATGATAGAGAAATGTGTGATAATACTACAAAATCAGACGTCATTATAGGTGCCTCCAAGACTGTATCTACCTAGGATTAATTTGGTGTCTACTGACATTCACATTTAAGAAAGGCAGTTCCCGTTAGGTCTAACTTTCGGAATGACCATTAACAAAGCAAAGGGACAAAGTTTCAACAAAATATGTATTTAGTAATATCGATGCGTTATCAGCCAAGGTGGTGTTAAAGCTGCGATGTACTCCACCATATCAAGGTCATTTCCCCGAAACTGAAGGGTATTTCACAACAAAAAACATATTTTCA
This sequence comes from Meconema thalassinum, assembly GCA_946902985.2. Classification (NCBI taxonomy): domain Eukaryota; kingdom Metazoa; phylum Arthropoda; class Insecta; order Orthoptera; family Tettigoniidae; genus Meconema; species Meconema thalassinum. Next base: position 191,240,019 of record OX336388.2, on the reverse strand, counting down.
TTTGAGACTGTTTTGCCTGCAAACCTCCGTTATACACTGAATTACCAATAAAGCTCGCTGACAGCTGTCAAAGCTAGCACGTTGGGAAATGTTGCGTTGCCACTGAGGCAGATCATGACTCATAACATTCCAAGAGGCTTGCAGGAAGACACAAATACTGGGGAAGTTAGCCCCCCTGCCTGGCGCTCTAATGACCGTGACGAGTGAAGACGCACTGAATCAAACCATGTGCTTACTGCTGTGTCGGGATACATTGCAACATTGCTCACTGTTGCCATGGAGACCGTTACCCCTCTCGTCTCCACTCCTCACCTCACCCATACCGACAGTAATGGAAGCACCTGTAATGACGTCTGATTTTGTAGTATTATCACACATTTCTCTATCATACGCACTCTGTTGACTAAACCAAATGCCATATGAATATTTCCTATAGGCATTACAATTGCACCAACTTTGAATTTAACTTAATGCGGAGGCATTCCTGATGGCATAATGGAGTTTAGGTATTTTATTGGTTTGCTGTGTTAGCTGACAAGAGTATCGACACTATTACTCTGTTATAGTAAGATGACTTTGGGATCCCTCATTATATCATTTCCTATGTCACATTTAATTTCATTATTTTCTTATTGTAGTAGCCATGCCATGGATGTTTTTGAATGAATGATTATTTTATGTACATTTTTATTTATTTTTTGTAATCCTTTTGATGAAGAATTTTCGTTAGGTGTATAACACACTCATAAGCGTTGGTATTGCGGTATTATCACCATGTTGTTAAAATTATATGAGTAGTGTGTTTTGAGGGGTTCTACACCCACCGCCACCGCCACCGCTGGAATACTAAAATGGCAATATCTCGCGAACCAATCAGGCTAGAGACTTGTACGAGGTGTCATTGAACTCGGGCTGACACCCCCTTTCCAATGGACAACATATTTCACCCCCAAAAATAAAACCTACCCCTACTAGAGGGTGAAATTGTTTTTTTTAGAGAATCTCTCCTTCCAATTGCAACATGTGAGAGTTTGAATGCCGATATGGAATGTAACGTTGTTCTGCAAACCAATAATCAAAGAGGGGCATGTTAGGCCTTGAGGTGAGAGCCCCTGTTATTGTTGACGAGCCCCCTGCTGTCGGGTCCGTGTTGATGGGTCATTGTGGACGAGTCCTTGTCCCTTTGGACTGATCCCTTTGGACGGGTCCCTTTGGCCTGGTTCCTACGGACTAGCCCATGAATTTATTTAAATTATGTCAAAGGGCCTAACTACATTTGTGTGTGTTGAACTGACGTTGTTCACCACTACTATAATGGGATAACGATATGAAAGGAAAGTGACGAAATACATGTGAACACGTGTGAGATGACCTTATTACCGTCCTCCTTGTGAAACAAGTCACATCCTGTTTTGGTTCATACGTGAGAAAATGCAAGTTCATGTGTAATATGACCTAACACACAAGTGTACACATGTGCACGTGCACGATAAGAGCTAACAAGTCACAACCTGTTTTGACAGTGGTGGGAATAAGGCAAGAGACATGTACGAGTAGTCAAATTACACCGGCAGACAACCCCTTTCCTATGGATAACTTATTTCCACTCTAAAATAAAATCTACCCCTACTAGAGGGTGAAATAATAATTTTTTGGTAAAAGTCGCTTTCCATGTGCAACATGTGGGAGTTTGTACGCCAATATGAAATTAAACTCGTTCCACATAAAGTGCATGCATACAACTGAATGCCGCTATGATTTATCATTTTTGTTTTTTGTTTTACAAATGCGCAATTGTTTTTTTTTTTTTTGTAAGAGGGCGGGCTTTTTGAATAATGATTTATAGATACGTATCTTTTACAAATTAACCAAAGATCCAAAAACTAATAGGTCATCGGCTTTTTAATATCTTATGAACTAAGAAAGCTAGGGACTTGTATGAGGGGTCGTTGGACTTGGGGTGACGCCCTGTTTTTGAATGTATTATTCATTTTTTGTCCAAAGGGCCTAACTGCACTTTCGTTAATATCTCGCTAACTAATAATCACAGAGGGTCAAGTGAGGTGTCATAGAACTTAAAATGGCCAACCCCTCCCCATGACCAATGAATTTACCCCAAAAATAAAACAGCAAGGTCATTAACCTAAGATTATATCAACTAATAATCGGAGAGGGACAAGTAAGGTGTCACAAGACTCAGGATGGCCAACCCTTTTCCATGACCAACGAATTTACCCAAAATACCCAAAACAGCAAGGTCATTGACCTAAGATTTTATAAACTTATCAGTAGAGAGGGTCAAGTGAGCTGTCATAGGACTACGAATGGTTAACCCTTTCCCATGACCAATGAATTTACCCCAAAAATCCAAAACAGCAAGGTCATTGACCTGAGATTTTATAAACTAATAATCGGATATCAACATGTGAGGTGTCATAGGACTTAGAATGGTCAACCCTTTCCCATGGCTAATGAATTTACCCAAAAATACCCTATACATCAAGGTCATCGACCTGAGATTTTATAAACTAATAATCGGATATGGACATGTGAAATGTTTACAGTGAGTGATGAAACATAGCTAGGTAGTGAAAGAATTATTATAGGCTACAAGTATGGTGACTGACAAATCTTTCACCATTGGAACTTGTTTTCAGATCAAACTGCAGTACAGAGAGAGCATAGGTTGTAGGTATGGGATAATAAATGACAAATGGTGTATACAAAATCTGATTTATCTATTCAAGAAATAAGAGTAGACAATCTTTAATTGATTGGTTAAAGAGGATAGCTAAAATCCAAAATGGTGACTATATCGAACTAAACTGATCTAAGCTGAATCAAACTCAACTAAACCGAACTAAACCGAAGCAAACTTAATCAAAAACAAGTCAATGGTTTAAGTGTAAAACTTGTGGGTGAATGTGGTCATTGGTAATGTCAGAAAGGAAAGGGATAACGCTCTACCTATAGAGGGTAGGTAAAGCTAGTGCATGATGCTAATGCACACACACAAGTACATGAAACACACACAACTAACCTATACTGTTTTTATGGGTTGACTGTTAAAACTTGCTCAGTGGTTACTGGGACAAGATGGTCGCTACACACAACAAGCGTTAAATACTTGAGGCTAATAATCTACACACACACACACACACACTTGTTCTAAACTAAACTGTCTTGCTGACAGTGCTCACACTGTAGGCAGATGACAGAAATGCTTGGCTAACAGAAATACAATCATTTCCTGTTGTCTAATGTTACCAGCTAACCATTTTGTGCTGCAGTGGCGAGCACATGTACCACTTAACACTAGAGATTTTAACTCGATTTCAAGCTCTAAGTCCTAGAACGAATCAATCTAAGAAAAAAGGGCATGGTGGCGCAGTGGTTAAGCTGTTAGCCTTTCACTAAAGTGGACTAGGGTTTGATTTCAGATCAATACACATGTCATAAACATATAAAAAGCAGAGATAATATTTTAAACCGATTACACTCATCTCTTTTCAAATTATTACTTGGGTTGCAAATACAAAGGTGGACTGGGTGTGATATACAGTTAATGCTGCCTATCGCACACTAGCTGTAAGGAAGCCATATGTAGAGCTATATGTAGAGAACTACCTAGCGATTTCATGAACTGGTATAGCTATGTCGCATAAACGGTGCAGGATACAATCCAGCAACTATAATTCGTATCTTGTGGAACAGAGAAAATGCACTTTTGCCTTGATGGATAACAAATGTGTGCAGACGAATGACCTACTGTACGCATTAGCCTAGCAAGGGGTTATAACCACGAGGAGGAGGTGTGATTTCTATATTTTATTGTTTAGAGACATGGCTTTTGTAACCAGTAGATTTAATTGATTCAGTATTTTGTAAATATTTATTTTTGTAATTGTAAATAGTTAATTTTTTTGTAAATAGTGGAAACCATTTATTTTTGTAATGGTAAATGTTAAATGTATAATTAAAGTTCTTTGGGATGAGTGTGCATGTCAATGAAGTTTTTAGGGATAAATAGAGTGGTTGTGTGTTTGTTCTCAAAGACAGGCAAGGTTGTGTGGATGTATGACTACACAGAAAGAGAGAGAGAGAGAGAGAGAGTGTAGAAACAGCCTTACCTGCAATAGTAATAGTAGACCTCTATGTTTTGCATACACATAGACAGACTGTACGATCGCAATGGCCAAGCACTCACTTTAACACCATTTACAAAATCTTAAAATGAAAAAATCAAGTTTCGCAAATATGAACTTTTGATATAAACAAAATAAAAATAAAATGTGTAAACAACAAATTGGAAAATCCATGTTTCCATATCATGAAATTCAAAAACTTTAAACTGACATTTAAAAGAAATGCAAATGGAAAATCGACAAATTGTAATGTGTGAAATGTGAAAATGAACAAATGGCTATCATTATTTTAAAAAACTAAAAAAATGGTGTTGTATGGTTGAGGTGTGAATCAAACCCTACATATTTTGGACCACCCGAGACTGAGTATACTTGTTTTAGTCCTCATACCAATTTTAAAATTTTGTGTTAAAGCTAGGAATTGAACCTGAGAGCTTGTAGGGGGAGACAAAGGTTAGAATATGTTAAACAGATAGCCTTGAATGTAGAATGTGGTAGCTATATAGAGATGAAACGATTAGCTCGGGACAGATAGGTACTGAGATCTGCATCAAACCAGTCAAAGGACTAAAGACTCAAACAACAACATGTACGTTCACCAAAATAATGTTGTGTAACGGTAAATGTTAGTCAACGAACAGTAATGCATTACTAAAACCCATGACACGATACCTAAGAGCTTTTCTAAAATGATTTTAAAATGCCTTTAACCCTATATTGAACACCCAGTTCACAAGACTCATAACTGCAATGTTATGGTAAAACAAAACAAAATCTATATTTCAAAACAAACAAGTGGTTTAGTCAATGTATACTGGAAAAAGTTTTGTAAACACTCAAGTCCTCAAGACCAATTAAATTAGTAACTGTCAGGTTGGCCGAGTGGTTTAGGTGTTTGACTTAAGATCAAATTTCTGTATAAGGAAGCAAGGGTTTGAATCCCTTACCTGACATAACTATTGCCTTAACATGGCTTGGCCACACTGTATTATTATGATACTCAGTACACAAACCGTAGATATAGTGTATTGTTTAAGGCCACTCTCTTTCTGAACATAGTCAGAGACTGTTGATGGTTAACAATTGTATTAATAGTGGGACATGGGGATAGCAATTAAGAAAAACAGCCAATACCCATACAATATTTTTATTCATTTTAGTTTTTTTTTTTTACAATAGTTACACACTGAATACAACTTTTTATCTCTTTACCATTGTTTGATATAGATTTTAAACACAACGCTTGTTGTAGATCCTTTTACAACTTTCTCCAGGTACTCTTGTTCTTAAAAACTGGGGAAGCCGCAATGGTTTTATAGACATTAAACCCTCATTCTCTTCTTTTTCATCATCATCATCATCATCATTATAAATATTATCTTTATAATTATTATAGTCATTGTCACCATCATTATCATCATCATCATCATCCTCAACATCACTAGAACTATCCAATTCCATTTTTTCCTTTTCAAAAGGGATCTCTTGAAGAGTCTGTGTTGCTTTTGATAGTGTTACGGGTTTATTGAACGTTGACAACTGTCCTAACATGACTTTTTGAGGAGATAAATGTTTTTTCATAAGGAAGTCACTATGTTGAGTAACACTATGTTTTTGTCGGACTTGCTTTTTCTTGTTCTTTTGATCATGGTTTGTTAACACTAACGGTGTTTCATTTGGTATACCACATTGATGAGTACCCACACTTAAGACCTCACCATGTTTACTTTTAGATGACCTAGACATTTTGTTGTTCTTTGTTTTGAGCACTGCCAAAATATGATGCCATTCGCATTTTCTCGCTTATAGTTATAAGAGTACCCATGATACAGGGCACGTGGTTTACCTTTATTGGTTATAGTATATTCCATAGTAGCCACTGACTTGTATAGTCGATCCGCCTACTACAAAGGTCTGAACACTTGTGGTGAAAGAATGATGTTGTGTTGACGTTTTATGCAGGATAATGTTGGTGGCATATGTGGGTGGCTTATGTTGATGACATGTGTTGTTGGCTGATTTTGGTGGCTTATGTTGATGGTTTATGGTGGTGGCTTATGTTGATGGCTTATGTTGGTGGCTTATGTTGATGACATATGTTGGTGACTTATGTTGATAGCTTATGTTGGTGGCTAATGTTGATGACATATGTTGTTGGCTTATGGTGGTGGCTTATGTTGATGGTATATGTTGCTGGCCTATGTTGATGGTTTATGTTAACGGCTTAGGTTAATGTCTTAGGTTGATGGCATAAGTTGATGGTTTATGTTGGTGGCTTATGGTGGTGGCTTATGCTGGTGGCTTATGCTGGTGGCTTATGGTGGTGGTTTATGGTGGTGGCTTATGTTGGTGACTTATGTTGGTGGCTTATGTTGGTGGCTTATGGTGGTGGCTTATGGTGGTGGCTTATGGTGGTGGGTTATGGTGGCTTATAGTGGTGGCTTGTGGTGGCTTATGATGGTGGCTTATGGTGGTTTATGGTGGTGACTTATAGTGGTGGCCTATGTTGGTGGCTTATTTTTGGTGGTTTCCGTTAATACCTTATTTGTAATGGCTTATTTGACAAGTTATTGTTGTCAATGTATTTAGAGGATTTTTCTCTTGGTTTTGGAAAGTATCTCAACCCTTTTTTTATGGTAGCATAATGCTTACCGCCATGTTTGTAAGCAACAACAACACACTAAAATTCCAAGAATCCAAAGTACTCTAAGGTTAATGATTGTCTCTCAACTCCATTCAACGTCTAGTCAAAAACATTATATAGTTTTCACATTTTACAAAAAAGGTAAATTGGGAAAGTAAGCTATATGTTTAAACTAAAAATCATATCAAATCATATGCTAACTCCAACACCTACGTCTATCCCACTCTCAGTCAAAAAAAATATAATATTCTTCAAATTTTTCCAAAACAATATTTGGAAAGTAGGCCATATTTTGAAAACTAATCATCCTATAAAGTCATATATATATACTCAAACCAATGGCTTTTATATCCTTAATCTTAAGAACAAAATATGGAATTTTTGACATTTTTTCCAAAAATGTTCATTTTAAAACGGGGCTATATTTTGGAAACTAGGAATTTTACAAGAAAGTTTGTTTAACGTAAATGGCAGGTATTTACCCCCCACTACCCGCAAACCAAGTCCCAGGTCTCTGGGGAAAAATCCAAAAAAACGTTCAATTTGGAAAGTAGGCGATATTTTGAAAACTAATCATCCTAAAAAGTTATATATAGACTCAAACCAATGGCTTTTATGTCCTTAATTGGTAGAACAAAACTTAACATTTTTTCAGTTTTTCCAAAAAAGTCCAATTTTCAAAATTGTCTATATTTTGGGAACTAAGAATTTTACAAAAAAGTTTGTTTAACGAAAATGAAAGGTCTTTACCCCCCTCTACCCAAAACATAAATTTCAGGTCCCTAGGACAAAAACTGTGCAGTATATTTTTTTTTTGGGGAGGGGGTCTATATTCACTTTACCTCCCCACCTCACAAGATGGCGGCCATAGCTTAACTTAACCTAGCCTAACCTAACCTGACCTACGAGGTGTGATCAAAAAGTTCCAAAAATGTGGCTGCAACTTAACCAAACCTAGCCTAGCCTAACCTAACCTCCCTGTTGACTAGCCCCCTTTGGACGGGTCCTTTTTGAAGGGAGTCATTTTTTTACGTGTCCCGGAGGACGGGTCCTTGTTGACGGGTCCCTGTGGCGGGTCCTTTGGACTGATCCCTATGGACTGGCCTTGCATTTTATCCAAATTATGTCAAAGGGGACCCGCCACAGGGACCCGTCAACAAGGACCCGTCCTCCGGGACACGTAAAAAAATGACTCCCTTCAAAAAGGACCCGTCCAAAGGGGGCTAGTCAACAGGGAGGTTAGGTTAGGCTAGGCTAGGTTTGGTTAAGTTGCAGCCACATTTTTGGAACTTTTTGATCACACCTCGTAGGTCAGGTTAGGTTAGGCTAGGTTAAGTTAAGCTATGGCCGCCATCTTGTGAGGTGGGGAGGTAAAGTGAATATAGACCCCCTCCCCAAAAAAAATATACTGCACAGTTTTTGTCCTAGGGACCTGAAATTTATGTTTTGGGTAGAGGGGGGTAAAGACCTTTCATTTTCGTTAAACAAACTTTTTTGTAAAATTCTTAGTTCCCAAAATATAGACAATTTTGAAAATTGGACTTTTTTGGAAAAACTGAAAAAATGTTAAGTTTTGTTCTACCAATTAAGGACATAAAAGCCATTGGTTTGAGTCTATATATGACTTTTTAGGATGATTAGTTTTCAAAATATCGCCTACTTTCCAAATTGAACTTTTTTTGGATTTTTCCCCCAGAGACCTGGGACTTGGTTTGCGGGTAGTGGGGGTAAATACCTGCCATTTACGTTAAACAAACTTTCTTGTAAAATTCCTAGTTTCCAAAATATAGCCCCGTTTTAAAATGAACATTTTTGGAAAAAATGTCAAAAATTCCATATTTTGTTCTTAAGATTAAGGATATAAAAGCCATTGGTTTGAGTATATATATATGACTTTATAGGATGATTAGTTTTCAAAATATGGCCTACTTTCCAAATATTGTTTTGGAAAAATTTGAAGAATATTATATTTTTTTTGACTGAGAGTGGGATAGACGTAGGTGTTGGAGTTAGCATATGATTTGATATGATTTTTAGTTTAAACATATAGCTTACTTTCCCAATTTACCTTTTTTGTAAAATGTGAAAACTATATAATGTTTTTGACTAGACGTTGAATGGAGTTGAGAGACAATCATTAACCTTAGAGTACTTTGGATTCTTGGAATTTTAGTGTGTTGTTGTTGCTTACAAACATGGCGGTAAGCATTATGCTACCATAAAAAAAGGGTTGAGATACTTTCCAAAACCAAGAGAAAAATCCTCTAAATACATTGACAACAATAACTTGTCAAATAAGCCATTACAAATAAGGTATTAACGGAAACCACCAAAAATAAGCCTCCAACATAGGCCACCACTATAAGTCACCACCATAAGCCACCATAAGCCACCATCATAAGCCACCACAAGCCACCACTATAAGCCACCATAACCCACCACCATAAGCCACCACCATAAGCCACCACCATAAGCCACCAACATAAGCCACCAACATAAGTCACCAACATAAGCCACCACCATAAACCACCACCATAAGCCACCAGCATAAGCCACCAGCATAAGCCACCACCATAAGCCACCAACATAAACCATCAACTTATGCCATCAACCTAAGACATTAACCTAAGCCGTTAACATAAACCATCAACATAGGCCAGCAACATATACCATCAACATAAGCCACCACCATAAGCCAACAACATATGTCATCAACATTAGCCACCAACATAAGCTATCAACATAAGTCACCAACATATGTCATCAACATAAGCCACCAACATAAGCCATCAACATAAGCCACCACCATAAACCATCAACATAAGCCACCAAAATCAGCCAACAACACATGTCATCAACATAAGCCACCCACATATGCCACCAACATTATCCTGCATAAAACGTCAACACAACATCATTCTTTCACCACAAGTGTTCAGACCTTTGTAGTAGGCGGATCGACTATACAAGTCAGTGGCTACTATGGAATATACTATAACCAATAAAGGTAAACCACGTGCCCTGTATCATGGGTACTCTTATAACTATAAGCGAGAAAATGCGAATGGCATCATATTTTGGCAGTGCTCAAAACAAAGAACAACAAAATGTCTAGGTCATCTAAAAGTAAACATGGTGAGGTCTTAAGTGTGGGTACTCATCAATGTGGTATACCAAATGAAACACCGTTAGTGTTAACAAACCATGATCAAAAGAACAAGAAAAAGCAAGTCCGACAAAAACATAGTGTTACTCAACATAGTGACTTCCTTATGAAAAAACATTTATCTCCTCAAAAAGTCATGTTAGGACAGTTGTCAACGTTCAATAAACCCGTAACACTATCAAAAGCAACACAGACTCTTCAAGAGATCCCTTTTGAAAAGGAAAAAATGGAATTGGATAGTTCTAGTGATGTTGAGGATGATGATGATGATGATAATGATGGTGACAATGACTATAATAATTATAAAGATAATATTTATAATGATGATGATGATGATGAAAAAGAAGAGAATGAGGGTTTAATGTCTATAAAACCATTGCGGCTTCCCCAGTTTTTAAGAACAAGAGTACCTGGAGAAAGTTGTAAAAGGATCTACAACAAGCGTTGTGTTTAAAATCTATATCAAACAATGGTAAAGAGATAAAAAGTTGTATTCAGTGTGTAACTATTGTAAAAAAAAAACTTAAATGAATAAAAATATTGTATGGGTATTGGCTGTTTTTCTTAATTGCTATCCCCATGTCCCACTATTAATACAATTGTTAACCATCAACAGTCTCTGACTATGTTCAGAAAGAGAGTGGCCTTAAACAATACACTATATCTACGGTTTGTGTACTGAGTATCATAATAATACAGTGTGGCCAAGCCATGTTAAGGCAATAGTTATGTCAGGTAAGGGATTCAAACCCTTGCTTCCTTATACAGAAATTTGATCTTAAGTCAAACACCTAAACCACTCGGCCAACCTGACAGTTACTAATTTAATTGGTCTTGAGGACTTGAGTGTTTACAAAACTTTTTCCAGTATACATTGACTAAACCACTTGTTTGTTTTGAAATATAGATTTTGTTTTGTTTTACCATAACATTGCAGTTATGAGTCTTGTGAACTGGGTGTTCAATATAGGGTTAAAGGCATTTTAAAATCATTTTAGAAAAGCTCTTAGGTATCGTGTCATGGGTTTTAGTAATGCATTACTGTTCGTTGACTAACATTTACCGTTACACAACATTATTTTGGTGAACGTACATGTTGTTGTTTGAGTCTTTAGTCCTTTGACTGGTTTGATGCAGATCTCAGTACCTATCTGTCCCGAGCTAATCGTTTCATCTCTATATAGCTACCACATTCTACATTCAAGGCTATCTGTTTAACATATTCTAACCTTTGTCTCCCCCTACAAGCTCTCAGGTTCAATTCCTAGCTTTAACACAAAATTTTAAAATTGGTATGAGGACTAAAACAAGTATACTCAGTCTCGGGTGGTCCAAAATATGTAGGGTTTGATTCACACCTCAACCATACAACACCATTTTTTTAGTTTTTTAAAATAATGATAGCCATTTGTTCATTTTCACATTTCACACATTACAATTTGTCGATTTTCCATTTGCATTTCTTTTAAATGTCAGTTTAAAGTTTTTGAATTTCATGATATGGAAACATGGATTTTCCAATTTGTTGTTTACACATTTTATTTTTATTTTGTTTATATCAAAAGTTCATATTTGCGAAACTTGATTTTTTCATTTTAAGATTTTGTAAATGGTGTTAAAGTGAGTGCTTGGCCATTGCGATCGTACAGTCTGTCTATGTGTATGCAAAACATAGAGGTCTACTATTACTATTGCAGGTAAGGCTGTTTCTACACTCTCTCTCTCTCTCTCTCTCTTTCTGTGTAGTCATACATCCACACAACCTTGCCTGTCTTTGAGAACAAACACACAACCACTCTATTTATCCCTAAAAACTTCATTGACATGCACACTCATCCCAAAGAACTTTAATTATACATTTAACATTTACCATTACAAAAATAAATGGTTTCCACTATTTACAAAAAAATTAACTATTTACAATTACAAAAATAAATATTTACAAAATACTGAATCAATTAAATCTACTGGTTACAAAAGCCATGTCTCTAAACAATAAAATATAGAAATCACACCTCCTCCTCGTGGTTATAACCCCTTGCTAGGCTAATGCGTACAGTAGGTCATTCGTCTGCACACATTTGTTATCCATCAAGGCAAAAGTGCATTTTCTCTGTTCCACAAGATACGAATTATAGTTGCTGGATTGTATCCTGCACCGTTTATGCGACATAGCTATACCAGTTCATGAAATCGCTAGGTAGTTCTCTACATATAGCTCTACATATGGCTTCCTTACAGCTAGTGTGCGATAGGCAGCATTAACTGTATGTCACACCCAGTCCACCTTTGTATTTGCAATCCAAGTAATAATTTGAAAAGAGATGAGTGTAATCGGTTTAAAACATTATCTCTGCTTTTTATATGTTTATGACATGTGTATTGATCTGAAATCAAACCCTAGTCCACTTTAGTGAAAGGCTAACAGCTTAACCACTGCGCCACCATGCCCTTTTTTCTTAGATTGATTCGTTCTAGGACTTAGAGCTTGAAATCGAGTTAAAATCTCTAGTGTAAGTGGTACATGTGCTCGCCACTGCAGCACAAAATGGTTAGCTGGTAACATTAGACAACCGGAAATTATTGTATTTCTGTTAGCCAAGCATTTCTGTCATCTGCCTACAGTGTGAGCACTGTCAGCAAGACAGTTTAGTTTAGAACAAGTGTGTGTGTGTGTGTGTGTAGATTATTAGCCTCAAGTATTTAACGCTTGTTGTGTGTAGCGACCATCTTGTCCCAGTAACCACTGAGCAAGTTTTAACAGTCAACCCATAAAAACAGTATAGGTTAGTTGTGTGTGTTTCATGTACTTGTGTGTGTGCATTAGCATCATGCACTAGCTTTACCTACCCTCTATAGGTAGAGCGTTATCCCTTTCCTTTCTGACATTACCAATGACCACATTCACCCACAAGTTTTACACTTAAACCATTGACTTGTTTTTGATTAAGTTTGCTTCGATTTAGTTCGGTTTAGTTGAGTTTGATTCAGCTTAGATCAGTTTAGTTCGATATAGTCACCATTTTGGATTTTAGCTATCCTCTTTAACCAATCAATTAAAGATTGTCTACTCTTATTTCTTGAATAGATAAATCAGATTTTGTATACACCATTTGTCATTTATTATCCCATACCTACAACCTATGCTCTCTCTGTACTGCAGTTTGATCTGAAAACAAGTTCCAATGGTGAAAGATTTGTCAGTCACCATACTTGTAGCCTATAATAATTCTTTCACTACCTAGCTATGTTTCATCACTCACTGTAAACATTTCACATGTCCATATCCGATTATTAGTTTATAAAATCTCAGGTCGATGACCTTGATGTATAGGGTATTTTTGGGTAAATTCATTAGCCATGGGAAAGGGTTGACCATTCTAAGTCCTATGACACCTCACATGTTGATATCCGATTATTAGTTTATAAAATCTCAGGTCAATGACCTTGCTGTTTTGGATTTTTGGGGTAAATTCATTGGTCATGGGAAAGGGTTAACCATTCGTAGTCCTATGACAGCTCACTTGACCCTCTCTACTGATAAGTTTATAAAATCTTAGGTCAATGACCTTGCTGTTTTGGGTATTTTGGGTAAATTCGTTGGTCATGGAAAAGGGTTGGCCATCCTGAGTCTTGTGACACCTTACTTGTCCCTCTCCGATTATTAGTTGATATAATCTTAGGTTAATGACCTTGCTGTTTTATTTTTGGGGTAAATTCATTGGTCATGGGGAGGGGTTGGCCATTTTAAGTTCTATGACACCTCACTTGACCCTCTGTGATTATTAGTTAGCGAGATATTAACGAAAGTGCAGTTAGGCCCTTTGGACAAAAAATGAATAATACATTCAAAAACAGGGCGTCACCCCAAGTCCAACGACCCCTCATACAAGTCCCTATCTTTCTTAGTTCATAAGATATTAAAAAGCCGATGACCTATTAGTTTTTGGATCTTTGGTTAATTTGTAAAAAAAAACGTATCTATAAATCATTATTCAAAAAGCCCGCCCTCTTACAAAAAAAAAAACAATTGCGCATTTGTAAAACAAAAAACAAAAATTATAAATCATAGCGGCATTCAGTTGTATGCATGCACTTTATGTGGAACGAGTTTAATTTCATATTGGCGTACAAACTCCCACATGTTGCACATGGAAAGCGACTTTTACCAAAAAATTATTATTTCACCCTCTAGTAGGGGTAGATTTTATTTTAGAGTGGAAATAAGTTATCCATAGGAAAGGGGTTGTCTGCCGGTGTAATTTGACTACTCGTACATGTCTCTTGCCTTATTCCCACCACTGTCAAAACAGGTTGTGACTTGTTAGCTCTTATCGTGCACGTGCACATGTGTACACTTGTGTGTTAGGTCATATTACACATGAACTTGCATTTTCTCACGTATGAACCAAAACAGGATGTGACTTGTTTCACAAGGAGGACGGTAATAAGGTCATCTCACACGTGTTCACATGTATTTCGTCACTTTCCTTTCATATCGTTATCCCATTATAGTAGTGGTGAACAACGTCAGTTCAACACACACAAATGTAGTTAGGCCCTTTGACATAATTTAAATAAATTCATGGGCTAGACCGCAGGAACCAGGCCAAAGGGACCCGTCCAAAGGGATCAGTCCAAAGGGACAAGGACTCGTCCACAAGGACTTGTCCACAAGGAGCCGACAACAATGACTCGTCCAAAATGACCCGTCCACAGGGATCTGTCAACAGGGACCTGTCCACAAGGACTCGTCCACAAGGACCTGTCAACAAGGACCCGTTAGGTTGAGTTAGGTTACACTACAGCCACCATTTTTAAAAAAGCCCGCCCTCTTACCAAACCTATGAGTGGACATGTGTAAAAACAAAAAACTAGCATGTTAATTCATAGTGGCTTTCCACCAAACATATGCACTTTATGTGGAACAACGTTTAAATCCATATCGGCATTCAAACTCTCACATGTTGCAATTGGTAACAGAGATTCTCTAAAAAAATTACAATTTCACCCCCTAGTAGGGGTAGGTTTTACTTTTGGGGTTGAAATATGTTGTCCATAGGAAAGGGGGTATCAGCCCGAGTTCAACGACACCTCATTCGTTAAAATCCGACCACGGGTTCGGGAGTTATCGGGCTGCCGCCATCTTGTGCCGTGGACTGGTTTCCACAGCTTGTCTCACTCGCTCAACATTTTCTGGTGTCCTGGCTGACCTTGGACGGCCTGTCGACGTACGTTTTAAGGCTGAATCTGTAGCTCTAAAATTACTCACCCATAACAAAATTGTGTTACAAGATGGAACGCGTCCTCTTCGACTCGCTCAGCCGTACAACGACATGTTGTTGTTTGAGTCTTCAGTCTTTTGACTGGTTTGATGCAGCTCTCCATGCCTCTCTGTCCTGAGCTAATCGTTTTATCTCTACATAGCTACCACACCCTACATCCGAGGCAATCTGTTTAACATATTCTAACCTTGGTCTACCCCTACAGTTCTTGTCCTCGACCCTTCCTTCCATAACTAAGCTTGCTATTCCTGGGTGTCGTAGTATGTGTCCTACCAACCTATCTCTTCTCTTCATTAGCAGTCGCCAGAAACATCTCTCCTCTCCCACTCGTCTTAATACCTCTTCGTTTGTAACCCTATCTACCCATCTGATCTTCATCATTCTCCTGTAACACCACATTTCAAACGATTCAATTCTCCTCTTTTCTGCTGCACCAATAGTGTACGTTTCACTTCCATAGAGCGCCACGCTCCAGACAAAGGCTTTCAAAAATGACTTCCTAATACCTAAATCTATATTCGATGTCAGAAGATTCCTTTTTTGTAGAAATGCTTTCTTTGCCTGAGCCAACCTTCTTTTTATATCCTCTTTGCTTCGTCCATCACTGGTTATAAACGACATAAACCGTCAGATCTTTTTGCCGCACGGCAAAAGATGGGCATCATTTGAAAGACGTTATCTTCAAATCTTAAAATTTAAAATCTATTGTCCTTTCATGTTTTCCATTAATTGACATGTACACCTTGCTGTTATAAGTAATAAAAGAGTTTGTATCATTTAAAATGTTTGTGTTGTTGTGATTTAAAAACCGTCAGATCTTTTTGCCGCTCCCTGTATTTGACCCAGCTACCCCCATAACAGTTACCTCTAAGCTTATGCATCAGCTCTCACTTCCATACAGCAATATTTGTCTAAATATTGATCTATGTAGGGAGAGTTTCGTGGCTACAGAAACTTATTTCTTGCAGAATACTGTGGATCGCAACTGGGTACTCACTGCATTACTCTATTTCCTTCCCCATACCGTGACCATCCTGATAGAATACACAGCGCAATGGTCTGATTGGTTGGTTGGTTGGTTCTTAAGTTTATGGGCTGCGACAGCGCGGTCATGTAGCCCCGTGTACTTTGGGTGTGTGTAGAATCTGTCTGCTAACCGGTGTTAATTGTGATGACTGTATTAGTGTGTGTTATCTGTTTTTTAATTCACGTACAGACTGCAACTTAGAATTTTTCAAATAGTTCCTACTTTTGCCGCCAAGCGCCACCGTCAACGACTACTAGGCCAAGTTCAGAACTTAGCTACTAGACGCCACCGCAGTCGGCTCTTGGCAACGAACGTAGAAACCTAAGAGCGTTGTTTACATTCTTAACCTATCCAATTTAGCTTCACACAGGTGTAATTAGTGGAAGGTTTTTTAACATGCCATAAATCTATGACATGGGACCGCCAACTTTACTTCCCCTCCGAAGGAAGATATACTGAAGGATTTTTAACGCTCTTAAAAATCCGACGACTTCGTCCGGGTTTGAACCCGCGATCTTGGACATAGAAGCTCAGCATGCTACCGACTACGCCACCGAAGCCGCCAGAGCAATGGTCTACCTTCTCCAATTTAGTTCCTCATTTCTTTATTCTTGTGTTTCTTCCCTCCCCACATAAGCTTCGTCTTTGAAATGCTGATCTTCATACCATACTCCCTCCATTTCTGTTCAAGTTGTAACATGTTGGCTTGCAAGCTATCGATGGAGTCTGCTATTTAACTACCAGGTCATCAGCATAGGCTAACCGACAGTAGTGGCTACGCTGGCTAAAGCGCGGCGTTAGGTCATGGGGCCAAGCTCTCTGCTGACTCGGTAGACGCGTGGGTTCGAGCGCCACCGTCGGCTGTCCTTGAAATGGTTTTCCGTGATTTCCCTTTTTCAACACCAGGCAAATGCTGGGACAGTACCTTCTGACAGGTCACGGCCGCCTCCTTCCACATCCTTGCCCACTTTCATCCATTCATCTCATCTCTCATCCCGACGCGCAGGTCGCCCACGGGCGTCGACTAGAAAGACCTGCACTCGGCCTCTCAGGAGGCTACACGAAAAAAAAAGCATAGGCCAGAATGCTTAGCTGGTTTCCACCCAGCCAGTTTGTGATCTTCAGCAAATGGTCCATATATAAAATAAACAGCAGTAGTGAAATATTACAGCCTTGTCTCACTCTTGTAAGCGGCTTCGGTGGCGTAGTTGGTAGCATGCTGAGCTTCTATGCCCAAGATCGCGGGTTCAAACTCGGCCGAAGTCGTAGGATTTTTTAAAAGCGTTAAAAATCCCTCAGTATGCCTTCCTTTGGAGGGGAAGTAAAGCCGGCGGTCCCATGTCATAGATTTATGGCATGTAAAAGATCCTTTCACAGACTAAACTTGTGTAAAGCAAAATTTATTAGGTTAGATTTCGTCAGATCGCTCTACCAAAGTTCCAACGTTCGCCACTAGGTATCATTGATATCTAGTGGTGAAAGTTGGAACTACTTGAAATTGAACGGAACTTGTAGCTCACCCTTTAGGGTGTCCGCTGGAAGCAGCTACAGACTCAGGCGAGCCGAACATGTCCTCGGACACGCCCGGCATAAAAGCCATACGATAAATATTAAAAAAAACAGCCATCACAATTAACACCGGTTATCAGACAGATTCTACACACACCCAAAGTACACGGGGCTACATGACCGCCTTGTCGCGGCCCCTAAACTAAGGAACCAACCAACCATCACTCTTGTAACAACCGTGAACCAATAACTCATCCTACCATGAACTTTCACTGCTGCCTGAGTATCAATATAAATGCTTTTGATTGTCTGTAGCAGCCTTAATCCCTCAGGATGCTCACCATCTTCTCTAGATCTACAAAACACAAACACAACTGTCCATTCCTCTCGTAGCATTTCTCAATAACATGGACCCCCAGCGGCTCACATTTAGTGGGACGTGGGTTGGCGACCACGGGGCCCCAGCAGAGTCCGGCATTGATTCCACTTACTTGTGCCGGGCTCCTCTCCGTCTTCTTTCCTGTCGACCTATCTTGGTCAACTCTTGTTCTCCCCTGACCCCGACGGAATTAGGGTATCCGAAGCCTAGAGAGTCTCTTCCTTTCCCGCCTTAATTGGCCCTTGTCTCATATTTTCTGATACCCTCCTTCTGTGAGGGGCCAGCCTTCTTTTTCTTTTCAAGTTATCTCCTGCCTTCTGCTCATGGAGGAAGGGTGTATGTAGCCCCACCACTTCTGGTGCATCCCTGGTATTGCTGCACCCTCAGGGGCTCACGACTGGTGAGTTCGAGAGTTGGCGACCCCGAGGGATTCCTGAGCTGGGTCCGGTTTTCCCCCTTTTGTCCATTGCCTCTGGGGCGGACCCTCCCCTCTTTCACTTTCCTATCTGCCTTTCATGGCTCTCCTTCCTTCCAGGTCCCTCAATCCGCATTCTTCGAGGGTTGAGGGCATTTCTTTTCCTTCTGTCCATTATTTGCCTTATTCTCCTTTTGTTTTCTATTCTTCTTCTAGTATATAAGTTCGTAGTTAGTTTTATTTGTAGTTCACATATCATTATCTTCACGATCACCCAAACCATTAGGGGCCGATAACCTAGATGTTAGGCCCCTTAAAACAACAATTATCATCATCATCAATAACATGGGGCATACTAAAACTTGATCCTGACATCCTCGTTGTAGTCTATAATGCCACACTGCTTTTCATCCATCATACACCTTCTGTCCATGTTGCTTGGCAGACGCGTGTAAGCTCGGCTCCTCAGTGAAAGTGAATTAGAAGGTGTTATTGTGTAGGCACATTGAAAATAAGTGGTACACGTGTGAGTAATATAATACGTGTAAACTGTGTTAAGTTATTTTGTGTGATAACTCCGTAGTTATATAGTAAATATATAACTTAATCAAGATGACCAGAGGCAAGGGCAAGCGCGCCTCCTGTGACGCCAAAGGTAATGCCAACTTGGTTGAGGAGGCCGTAAATAAGGTGCTCAACGAGACTCTCAGTTCGGGTAAGTTCCTCGATACAATTATCTCTGCCATATCTGAGCGAGTGACTGAACTTGTCGTCAAACAACTGGAGAAGTCACTCCAGTTCAATATGGACTTGGTGTCAGATCTCACCAAAAAGCTTGAGAGTCGCGAGAGTGAAATACGAGCCCTTAGAAACGAGCTTGAAGAAAAGTATGACTCCCTAGAACAATATAGCAGGAGATCCAACATCAGGATTTTTGGCGTGCACGAAAGTGCCGAAGAAAATACTGATGAACTAGCTCTAAACATCTTTCGTGATA
This sequence comes from Meconema thalassinum, assembly GCA_946902985.2. NCBI lineage: Eukaryota > Metazoa > Arthropoda > Insecta > Orthoptera > Tettigoniidae > Meconema > Meconema thalassinum. The sequence goes on along the minus strand of OX336388.2, from coordinate 191,220,452 downwards.
TCGGCGCAAGTGTTAACCTGCATGATATTGACAGGAGCCATCGAGTTGGACCTAAATCCCCGGGAAAATCGCGGCCTATTATTGTGAAATTTGTGTCATTCCGTACCAGGCAGGAGGTGTTTCTCAAAAAAAGAATGCTTAAAGGTAGCAAGGTGACAATTCGCGAAGATCTCACCTCCACCAGGCTGGCCATTTTGAAGACTGCAATTTCTCGTTTCTCTGTTAGAAATTGCTGGAGTTCGCAGGGCGATATCCTAATCAAGCAACCCGATGGTAGCAAGATTAGGATTAACCGCATGTGTGACCTACCAAACTAGTTAGAAACTGTAGTCAAAGAACATTCACCTAGCTGACAGCGGCCACTGTATGTTACTTTAGTTTTAATTAATATTAGTTCACCTGTATAGTGTAATCTTAGTCTTAGTTCAGTATAGTACAATTTGGTTAGTTTAGTTCTCATTTCCCAAGTTGGCAAACCTAGTATGTGGGTCTACGACCTCTGACAGCAGCTCGGTACAGCTTACCCCCTGCAGTGAAAGGAATTCCACCCGTCCCACCCCTCTCTCACCGTGGCCTTGTGAAGGTGACAGAGTGCCAGAAGTAGCTCCAGGGAACAATGACTCCACCGCAGCCCGTGATTACCTGTTCGAAAAACTGTTACTTCATCCGACAGGTCTTCACATGAAAATGAAAATCCACAGCCTGCTTCCAGTCTCCGACCGGGTCAGGAATGGAATGAATAAAGCCCCCATCTAGCGGCGAGGATATGGACTGTGCCGGCTGCCGAGGCCTGACGCACTCCTCTGGGGCAATGATTAAATGAATGACAGATGAAATGAAATGATATTGGAGAGTATTGCTGGAATGAAATGTTGACAGGGAAAACCGGAGTACCCGGAGAAAAACCTGTCTGCCTCCGTTTTGTCCAGCACAGATCTCACATGGAGTGACCGGGATTTGAACCACGGACCCAGCGGTGAGAGGCCGGCGTGCTGCCGCCTAAGCCACGAAGGCTTGAGATCTTCACATAGCGCACGTAAATGTACAGTCCTTATCGGCACATTTTCACGAACTAGAACTTATTATACGTGATGTACTTCATATTTGCTTGATGAGTGAGACATGGCTATCGCCACTCCATCTTTCAAAATCATTTAACTTGCTCGGCTACACACTATTATGCAACGACCGAGTAGGAAAGAAAGGAGGTGGGGTTGGAGCTTTTGTTAAGACGAACTTAAATCCTAAAATACTAGCATGCTCAGATAGCCAGTACAATAGAAGACCCGAATTTATGTTATTCGAAATAGAGACCGCCCATCAAAAGTGTGCTGTCTGCGTTGTTTACAAGGCACCTTCGCTGGGTCATTTAGAGGACGTAGAGAACGCGTTATTACGCATCCTGCCTCTTTACCAGCACGTAATAGTCATGGGCGATTTCAATACCAATATAGACGATAATACCAAAGCTGAAACTCGGCAACTCTTGAATATGCTCGCGTCACGTGACATGAAAATATTAGACCTACTACCGACACATCACACACGTTCATCACACACGACAATTGACCTGATATCAGTAAAGAACACAGACAAAGTGCTTCAATACGGGCAGACATCTGTACCTGGAATTTCTGCCCACGACTTAATCTACTTGTCCTACTCTTTAAAATATAAGAAGACCAAACCAAGGACCATCACGTACAGAGACCTCTCTAAAATTGACACGCTATCCTTGATAGAAGACGCTCTCAATGTACCATGGCATGACATACTGAATATTCACAATATAGATGATAAAGTACACAAAATGAACGACTACTTGACAGGACTATATGATAAACATGCTCCAGTGAAAACTGTTCGAGCGACGCGACCTCCAGCTCCCTGGCTCAGCACGGAACTGAAAGAACTAATGGCTAAGCGAGATTCTGAGCACAGAAAGTTTAAGAAATTACCCACGCAACAGAATTATGATGACTATAAAAAGCTCCGAAACAGAACATCCCAAGCAGTACGTAACGCTCGAACCAGGCATGCTCACAACTTGCTCGGGCGTAATATCAAACCCTCTGCGGCGTGGAATGAACTAAGAAACATGGGAATAGGCAAAGGAAAAAATGACAACCCCATTAATCTACCTCTTGACACACTCAATGACTATTTTACTAATACAGTACATTCTGTCAACCCAGGCATAAAACACAGAACTCTCACCAACAACTACAACACCCCCACCCCCAACAGAGAAAAATTCTACTTCTCGCATGTCACCTCGTCACATGTCAGACGTGCCATTCTTAGAATCAAATCAAAATCGAAAGGGATCGACAATATAGAAATAGAAATATTCAAACGAATCATTGACATTATACTTCCCACAATTACACACATATTCAACTACTCGTTAATGACCGGTACGTACCCATCGCTATGGAAAGCGGCTATTGTCATTCCAATCCCTAAAAACACACAAGCCAAAAACGTGAGTGACTATCGCCCAGTGAGCATATTATCTGCCATCTCCAAATCTCTCGAATTTATCGTGTATGAACAACTCTCCTGCTATTTGCAAGCGCACAACATCCTTGATGAGCACCAATCTGGCTGCCGGTAAAATCACAGCACTACTACGGCACTACTTAAGGTCACGGATGACATAAGAAAGGCTATGGACAGTGGGCAAGCAACAATCATAGCACTGCTTGATTTCAGCAAAGCATTTGATTCTGTTGATCATGACATATTACTCTCTAGCCTATTCAAAATTCATCTCTCTATGAACAGTATCCAATGGGTGGACTCATATCTACATGGGCGCCAACAGCGCGTTAAAAGTAATTCAAATCAAATGTCTTCTTGGCGCTCAGTGGTGAGAGGAGTCCCTCAGGGATCAGTTCTAGGACTCCTTCTCTTCTCGATCTACATAAATGATATCACTTCATCGATAACTAAATGCAAATATCACTTATACGCTGACGATGCACAACTCTATCTGCATGCTGCACCAGAAAGACTATCGCAAGCAATCAAAGCTTTCAATGAGGACTTAACTGATATTTGTAATTGATCCAATTCACATGGACTACGACTCAATGAGACAAAAACACAAGCTATCATAATCTCCCACCCAAAAATTCTCCGTAAAATAAAAAATAATCCCACCCTACCAAACTTACGCTAGCGCGACTCCCCAATCGAATTCCGAGAATCAGTCAAAGATCTGGGCGTGATAATTGACGAACAACTCTCTTGGACGCAGCAAGTCCACAACGTCTCTAGAAAAGTATTTTCCGCACTGAATTCATTAAGACGATTTGGGAATATTTTCTCTCGCGTGTTAAAAGAACGACTTGTTTCCTCCCTAGTACTGCCTCATTTTGACTATTGCGATGTGGTATACAATGACCTGTCTGCTACTCTTAAAAACAAACTCCAACTAGCACAAAATGCCTGTGTACGCTACATATGCAACTTACGGTATTACGACCACGTCACCCCTGCGTACGAACAACTCAGCTGGTTGCGACTAAATCAACGCCGCGATCTTCATTCTTAATGTCTTTTCCGACAAATACTCTTAAGTTCCTCTCCAGCTTACCTGCATTCTCAGTTTCACTGCCTCTCACACGAACATAGTCTTGGTACACGGTCAAAAAATGATTCACTCATGCTCATACCAATACACCGTACGGTACGCTACACTAACTCCTTCGTAGTTTCTACTGCACGACTGTGGAACAACCTGCCACGCTCTGTCAGAGGAGCAACCCCGTCTAGCTTCAGGCAGCAATGCCAGCTGTACATATCACAAAAGAAATGAAACCTGAACTCAACACGTCAAATATGTGAATCCTTATGCTGAGTTATATTCGTGTTTCTAATTTACGTTTTATTTATTTTCTGTTTAGTTACCTAAATGTTTTCTTACATCCATTTAAATGCGCATTGCAAAATCAATATTAGGCTATAGTAATAACTCATCCATGATGCTTATCATCATCATCAACATCATCAAATCATCATCAGGTTCTGTTTTATTAGTGTTTGTGTTTTCCTATTATTTCCTTACTTTAGCTATAATTAACTAATTACAATAATTTTTCCTACGCCATGCTTACCTGCCATTATATGTATTGTGATCAAATCTGAAATGTATTCCTGTTAGATTTAAGTACCATTGTTAAGTTTTGCAAATAATGTAATAATGTATTAATTGTAAAATCTGGTTAGATGGAAGAGAGGGCCCAATGGCCCTAATCTTGCCAGACAAAATAAATCTATCTATCTATCTATCTACTCTCGGCCAATGATCGAACACATCTTTCTACAATGCCCAAGTACACTTAGCCCGGGACGCTTATCAATTAAATGCCTCTTATTGTTGCAAACTTTCTTGTTACCTTCTCGTATCTGGGCAGTCTGCTATCTGTACACGGCAATTGTGGGCAGGATGTTAAGAAGAGAATCGGTGCTGCCCATGCGGCATTTGGGCGACTATCGCACCGGGTCTTCTTGAATAAAGATCTGACCGTGAAAACGAAGCTCATGGTGTACCAAGCTGTTGTCATCTCAACATTGTTGTATGGCTGTGAAACCTGGACCCTTTATCGACATGACTTCTGAAAGCTTGAGCGCTTCCATCAACAGAAACTTCGATCCATCCTTAAGATAAAGTGGGAAGACCACATCACCAATCTTGATGTTTTTGAGAAAGCGCATGCTAATAGTATAGAATCATCCTACATTGGTCATCAACTTAGATGGATTGGACATGTCCATCGGATGGATGATACGAGACTATCACGCCAGGTTCTGTATGGTGAACTCACCTCCGGCACCAGACCTCATGGAGGTCCTACGAGACGTTACAAGGACCAATTTAAACAGAATAAGAAGTTGACAGGTCTCAATCCACAAACCTGGGACCAGCTTGCTAAAGACCGTTCAACTTGGCGCAAGACTATCCCGGCTGCTGTCAAAATGTTTGAAGAAGAACGTCGTAGAATTGTTAAGGCCAAGCGACAAGTACGAAAGCTCCGTGCAGCACAGCCACGCCCTCCACCAACAGTTCTGTTTGATCTGTGTGGACGTTTGTTTCATGCACGCATTGGGCTGTTCAGTCACCGCAAACATGCCCACAGACCTCAACCTTAGATTACTTTCGACTGTATTGGAAGAAGATCTATACTCGGAAACGAGTTAAAGCCGACGACGACGACGATAAATTGGGCCGATTATTGCTTTTGTCCAGTCTGAGGGAACATTTCTCAAATCCCATGCCTAATATCATCTACACCTGCTGCTTTGTACTCTAGTTTATTTACGTGATCCTGTTCCCGTCTTCATTCTCCTCCTGCGTAATCTTAAAATCTGCAACATTGTCAATAAGTCTCTATTGACATTTAGCAAGTTTTCGAAGTACTCTTGCTATCTTCCTAATGCTTCCTTGGTATCTACAATGAGTTTCCCTGAACTATCCACAACACTGCTCATTCTCTTATTCCTCCATTTCTAAGATTCTTTATAACACATCAGAGAGGCTTTCCTGCCTTTTGTCCTAACTTTTCTAATTTATCTCCATATTCCTCCAATGATTTACTTTTGTGATTTGTTTGGTCCTGTTACTTTCCTCTTTCCTCTGCCGGATTCCTTGTTTGGAGCCATTTTTGTAAGCATTCTTTTTTACTTTTACAACCAGACTTCACAATGGCATTCCACCTTGGAAGTAACTACGAAAATTATTGTCGTTAGGGAAAATAAAATGCACCAAGAATGAGATGATCTTCAGCTGTGTACAATGAGAAAGCTCTGCATGGGTTTATTCCTTATGCATTCATGATGCGAAATGTCAGCTAAGGTTGTGCCGCATACAACACTCGTAGTCTCTAAATGTTGCACATGTTCCCGTCAATTTACAACAGATTAGGTTTGAAATGTATTAAAGATCATGATGAAGAAGGTGGTTCTCCAATTGGATGATTGTATTTAACTGTATGCACGTCGTATACTCTTGGCAAAGGTTTTTATTTTCACAGAGCAACTTTACACCGTTGTAGGCACGCAACGTTTTGTGTTTAGTTTTCTGGCAACTTGTTTTAAATTATTGACTAAAATATTTCTGAAGACCATACCTCCATTAGAAGGTTTCGGGTTCCATAATTCACGCAAAATGGGGTTTATTAGTTTGTGAAATTGAGGTCATAAACTCCCATACCCTTTCAGTGATTACCGTACTGTGTGGTATTTTACGTGGACTAGGGTGAGGATGTAATGAGCATTTTAAAAAATTGTCGCCAAATTGTCTGGTGTAGTACCAGTAACCATGGGTGGATTTACCAATAGGCCCCGGCCTGGTGGCGGAAAATTAATCCGCAAATTTTTATGATTTAAATTAAACTTTCCAAAATTTTGACACTTTTCCAATTTATATTGTGGCTATCTTTTTCCAACAAAATGTTTTGCAACAGCAGATTTTTCGACTTCAGCTTTAAAACAGGAATGTTTTATGATTTATTAGGAGAACATTTAAGTCTTTAATATTAATATCAGTTTAATTTGAATAATTCATTTTGCATAGTCGTAGGTTGTATGATGTAGTTTATATGATTGTATATCTGAATATCTGTAAGTGTATAATGAGTCCCAGACAGGAACAACAACTTGACATAATTTGTGGAGGAAGATCTCTCGAAAAGGTAGAAACTTTTGAATATCTTGGCACCATATTAAGTAGTGATGGGAAAATAGAGCAAGAGGTACTCAATAGAACTAAAAAGCCATCTCAGCCTACTATCAGATTAATAATACAATAGTAGGGAAGAATGAGATAAGCATCAAGACGAAAATGCAGATTTACAACACGGTTATGGCCCCGATCACCCTATATGGCACAGAGAGTTTAGCACTGCAAGACAAGCATCTCAGTAAGATCACTGCCACTGAAATGAAGTATACAAGGCGAGCAGCGGGGAGGACTAGAAGGGATAGGATCCGGAATGAGAGAATCAGAGAAGAAGCAGGACAAAAGAAGGCGATAAGTATGGTGATTGAGGAACGTCAGTTGAAGTGGTATGGACATGTCAGGAGGATGGAACAAGAGAGAAAAGCGAAGCAGGTTTTTGAAATGCGAGTGGAAGGGAGAGTAGGAAGAGGAAGACCCCGTACCACTTGGGATGACAGAATTGAGAAAATCGGACAGAAGCGAGGGAAAACAATGCTGGAAATGAAGAGATTGTGTGAAAATAGATCGAAGTGGCAGAGATGGACAGAACGAGGCTACCCCGACGCTTAAAGGCACAAGGGATACGAAGAAGAAGAAGAGTATAATGAGTCTTAAATGGTTCAAACTTATTTTAATATCTCGTTGGCCTATTTATTTATAGTTTATATCAGGGCCATCCAGACAGCGCTCCGGCCTCGCTCTTAGCCTGTGCTCCGAGCGCTTTGGTGGAAGGTAGTTTCAGAAGTGGTGGGAGGAGCTTGGCTGGCTGAGCGCGCTGAAGTGTGCAGCCGATCCATCAGTCGCTAGTTTAGTCCAATGCGCTTTGATGACAGCGTGTTAGTTAATCAGTTTCGCAGTGCTCATGACTGACAGCATACAAAAAAAGGAATTGGAAATTTCATTTTTCTGTACAGCTTATTAAGGGCATGCCAGATGGTTAGTGTGCAACGGAGACGTAATGTGTAAACAAGAACACAATTTGTTGTTGAATTTTCCCCTCTAATATGTTCACATTTCAGTTTGGAATGAATCACAATATTCTTTACTTAACACTTGTGTTCGTTTCCTGCACATTCCATACATCGGAGTACCATTCGATTTGTATATGCGGTATATTTGTTATGGCAAAACAGCCCTATTAATATGTCAACAATCCCACAAGGGCCGTCGGCCGCACGACTGTACGTACGTGTCTAGTCAGCGTGGTCCGAACATCGTCCGTCTCCTCGCTGCCACAGTGTAGTGGTGGTAGGGGAATGAGCGCTAGTCTGACTGCCCAGTGCTCGCCGAGCGCGGCCGCGCTCCCGGAGCGCAATGACTGGATGGCCCTGGTTTATATATACAAATTTGGAAACAGTTGATTTATCTCATTATTTTAATTTATTTAATTGATTTTACTTCACGATACTTCTTCTTCTTCTTCTGCTTTTACGGCCTCATTGGGCCACTTCAGTCAATCATGTCTTGGTCCTCTTACTTCACGATACATTAGAATAAAATAAAATACTTTCACAAAGACTTTTCTGAGGTCTAAATTCTCCCTCCTTCACGATGTTTTGAAGAGGAGGCGGCAAAAACCCACGGGCCTAGGAGCGCATAAAATCTAAATCCGGCCCTGCCAGTAACTTATAATTCTCCATATTTTCCATACTGTACTGAAAACTATGAATGGCAGGATTTTAAGATGAAACCGCATGTGCTATCAAATATCGCTTTCTTGCAATATCTGGAATATGCCTATAAAATGATTATTGGTTAAATAAGTGTTAATAGATATGGTAGGCTATTATAATTATAATGATTAAAGAAGAAAGGATGAGTTATTAGTAAATGTTACCGGTACAGCGTTTAGTCTCTAACTCGTAGGTTTCATCGCATTTTACCATTTAAACGGGTCTAGTTAATGGATAATATACAAATTTAACAATCGGATAACAACTGATTATAATATTCTCACATATAACATATTTAATTGGAAACAACTTAATACAATAATTGTAGTCCAAGATTTTGTTAGACCACTGCCGTTTGAAATGTGCAAATCGCACACTTTATAGGCTAGCTATTAGTTATGGAATTTTCTCTTGCGAAGTTTTACTAATTACTCTTTTAGGAGACACTTTCATTTGGAATATTCAAGAAAGGCCAAACCTCTAGTTTAACACCTAAAAATAAAACCACAATCCGAAATAATAATGAAAATAATCACAGACGATTCGTTGCCAATATATATCAACTGCAGATTCGCGAACCGGAAGTTGGCTATGCATAAGCTTCGGTACCATTTTAACTCGTGGAAGTGTAACGTGTTTTTCGAGGGTTTTTTATGCCACTGGCATAAGTCAGTAGGAAGCCATTCTACATTTATTTACGCGGCAAATTGTTCAGCCAAGAGATTTTTTCATGTTAATTTATTATTATTATTAATTTATTATAATTATTATTAAGGTATTTTCGGAGCATTTTATAAAATTATAAGCATACAGATAGGTTTTCTATGACTTAGAAAACACTATCAAGCAAATTATTACGAACGACAATATCATAGAAAATTATATGATTACGGAATTTACGGAGTTTCGTCAATTAGGGTATATTGAGGAGATGACTCACTGGAATTCAAATACAGGCATAATCTTGTCGGGAAGCATGACGCAATCCTGCGTTGCAGCTTAAAGAAAAGGCGAATGTATGGAACGGAAAACGACTTCGCCCTCCCGCCGAGTGTAATGAGCCAGAGTGGGGATGTAGCGCTTGGGGAGCAGCCAATCAGTGGAGACAACGTAAGCTGGAAGTCGGCTGAAGAGTGGGGAGGTGGCGGGTGCATATATGGTTGGCACGCCGTGGAAACGGGGACTATCGTTATAAAATTTAACCAGTATCGTTGCACGAGGAGTGGCTCCGATGTTCAGTGGAGTTAGCGACTATCTTTGTGAAACTTAACCGTGGTGGTTGTACGTGTTGGTTCCGATGTACGGACCATAAATCTTCAGATCTACAAATATATCATCAACAACGAAGAAGATGGCGACATCCAGGAAGCTGTGGGAAGCTCACTTCAACATCCAGTATGAGGGAAATGCTACAGCAATTTCCAGTGGTAAGCGCGAATGACGCAGAAATACGCAATCTCTCGTCTTTCTTTGTTTCATATTCAGTAAATTCATAGCTTGGGAATAAGAGTAAAATCAGTAATTTATCCGACTCCGTTTTCACGTAATTTTCTATCGGTAATATTCAAATCACAACGCTCCAATTTAAATTTTATACTTATTATTATTAATTTTGCTATACTTGTTTTATATAATAAATTCATTTCTTTTACAATGCAATCTTTGCTTTCAGTAGGTAGCATTAGATATAGACCAATTCCTTCTCCTGATACAATTGTTTGTTGGGTTAATGATCAAATCATACCACGATCTGAGTGAATAGAGTCTTGAATGTGTTCTGCCAGAGCTAGACGTTGTTAAATACAAATTTAGATTTCAACATTGCGTTGAGGTCTTGGCGCCCATTAAAACAACATAGCTTAGGCAAAGGTAAACAGTTACATTTATCTCCCAACAGTTAGGGGCAGTCAAAACGTTACACTTGTTGCTACCAACATGGGGCCTTAATTACTGCTACAGAAGCTCTATACCGAGCGGAACTGCCCGGCTTAACACCCCGTTTAGAGGCAGTGGAAATGATGGCCATTTTGGATTGTCTTGTGTTTTGAAAGAAGTTTGTAATGTTGGCCATGATGGTTGTATTTATGTTGGTTGATGAAGATTGAGAGACAGGAAATGATGGATGGAGACAAACATACCAGTATTTAAACATGGAGTTTTTATTAGTGTTGGGGAAAGTCGATGAAGACGATTAATAAAGACATCAATTTATTGTCATAGACATAGAAGGGATTCTGACAGGGCCGAATGACTCTGGACGAATAAAGAAGTATTTATGCAATAAATGTCCTAGACCTGTGCATATATGTTATACAATATTTTTATTTGCATACCAAGAGTAGGCCTTGCCTACACATCTCCTCAGGATTTGTATATATTTAAGAATATATATATATACATTAGCAGGTTGAATTATGTATAAAGAATAACTGAAATACATCAAAACTGGAGGAAACAAACTACTGCAAATATCTGCTATGACACTTGGAAATGAAAAGTTGGCAGACCTTAGCGATGTCATGCTGTTTTACGCGATTATCCTGTTGTTTCATGATGGGACGTCTAAACACGTAACAATGACAAATGCCGTTGATCGCGATTGGACATTATCCACATCAGAGATAATCGGGATCGCGACCGAGACCTCTAAACAGGGTATTAGTGAAACTTAGGAGCTTACCCCCTGAAGCTCCTCCAGTACAGCCTGGGCGATGGGCGCCATCATGGCCGTGGCCGCCGTGTTGGACACCCACATGGACACGAACATGGTGCACATCATGAACCCCAGCAATAGTCTGAAACACAACCTCTATTTATCCCGGATGGACTGGCCAAAAAACTACTGCAAATTCGTATTTAGGTAGAAGTTTTCATTCCATACTTTGTACCATATCTTCAAATAAACCAAGGCCGACATTAACGGCAGTATTAAATGCTCCAAGATATTATGGGCCTTTACACACGAGCGGTTTTTTTTTTGTCGACTGCAAAAATACGCTTCTTTGTCGCCACCACAACCACTTCTGTAGTTCAGTATGGCCACATTTTGTGGATAGGCCAGCGTCGAAATGTGGTCCGGCCAGCTTCACCGCGGATAGAGTAATACAATGGGGTTTAATAATGTCGTTCGGCAAGCGGAACTTCGGTCATTCACAGTATGGATTATGAAGAGGAGGCTGTTCTTCCTTTGCTCATGCGAAAACGCATAAAAGGAAGGAAAACGAGAAGAATGTGGATACATCCAATTGTAGAAGTCCGGCAACAGTTTGGGCAGTTTCATTCTTTATAACACGAACTTTGCAATTAGCCGGATACGTTTTTTCAGTAACTCAGAATCAGTGCCGGAATAAGGTAAAATGAGGCCCCAGTCCCTCAGATTTTTGGGGTCCCTTTATTTTTTTCAAATATTTTTTAATTTTTTAGCGCCTGTATATTTAATAAAGTATATATAAGAGTTTTTTTCTCAAGATGAATAATACGCTTTTTATAAAATCATATATACATACATACATTTCAATTCATAAGATCATCGTTATTTGAAAACATGTCAGATGATTTGATGAAGAATTTAACAAATCATACTATTTTTTACTTCTGTAAAATGTAATCATTTTTTTTTTTTCGGTCAATGAAATCTTCTACAATGTCATCAACATCAATTTCCTGCAGAAAATCTGACTCGATATACATTAAACTTAGCATGTCTAATCGTTCTTGTGACATGATACTTCTTTGCGCACTTTTGATACGTTTCAATTTTGATAACGAGTGCTCCGCAGAACAATTCGTTATCATGAGGGTGAGGAAAATGCGAAAAGCAATTTCAACGTTCGGAAAAACAGACTCAAGCTTGTCTCGAATAAGAATTTCGTAAAGTTCAGAATGAGTGGACTCAGTTTTAAAGGACATTGTAATTTAATATAATGCTGAAATTGTCTCAGTTCTGGATAAACATTTTCTAAATCTTCGTAATAAAAGTTTGGGGGCCCCAGATAATTGGGGGCTCTAGGCCTGGGCCTAGTCGGGCGTAATGGGTAATCCAGCACTGCTCAAAATGTCTAAAATATTTTCAATGAGCTACTACAGGAAATTAAACCAATTATTTCAAGGACAGATACTGTGATGATGAAGGCCATAGATTACTGCGAGCGGGAACTTGCCACGATGTGGCTGCCATGTCGCCCGTGTGAAAAGGAAATCACTGCAGTCAGGATGTGGTCGGTGGACAGTGGTTTACATGTTGTCGGGAAAGCGTCCGTCTGTAAGGGGAAGTATTTTTCCCATTGCATTACATAGTAACGACATGGTGGCGACAAGCGACCACACATTAACCACTTTTCACAGTCGACAACGACGGCAGAAAATCGCTCGTGTGTAAGGGCCCTAATAAAGGAGAAATCTATAATGACAGAGTTAGAGGGAGGAAAGCATTTTTACAGAAAAGGAATCTGTTGACAATGAATATATAAAAAAAACTCAGCAATTCTTCTAGGTTTGTTCCGTGTCTTGTGTGGGGTTTCGCCTAGGACACCAAGCTGGCTCATCGGCGGGCTCTTGGTGACCTCGCCCGGACCCCACACAGGAGTAAAGAACTGCGCGCTACCTCCCTATGAAGGCTTCCAAAAAGATGGTATATTGGCTTCGGCTGCTTGAGCTTTTGGTTCTCGCAGTCAAATAGTGCAGTTGTACTCTATATAAAGGGAGGTAGCGCGCAGTTCGTTACTCCTGTGGGGGTCCGGGCGGGGACACCAAGAGCCCGCCGATGAGCCAGCTTGGTGTCCTAGGTGAAACGCCACACAAGACACGGCACAAACCTAGAAGAATTGCTGAGGTTTAATTCACCGGCCGTGAAAGCCAATATACCAATGAACATATTATATTTATGTATTAGGAAGTAATTTTGAAGTCCTTTGTCTGGAGCGTGGCACTCTATGAAAGTGAAACTTGAGGCATCCATTTCCAAAGGGCTCCTTGCCCAGAAGTGAATTGATGAGAAACCGCGGAAAACGTTTATCAGATTTACTGCTTATTGTATGCTAATAATATTGTGCACACTTATTAATATTATGCATCGAATACTTTTGGAGGAATCACAGCTTATAGAACCCAATGATTCTTCGTAAAATAAAAAATATAACTTGGACAAGGTGCCGTTTGGAGCTGCAAGATTGACAAGGGTCATTTTGGATCAGTATGAAATGGACAAGGAAGGTTTAGTTTTGGTAAGAATTAAAACTTTTTTTTTTATAAGAATATGAATAACTATTGATGTGATGTTAGCTAATTTATTCATAAAGCTGGAGAATAGATTACACATGGACAAGGGTCACTTTGGAACTCAGTAGTACAGCTTGCTTACCCTCGCAATGGGACAAGCAACCGTTTGTTATTGTATATTATTATGTCTGCCATATTGGATTTCTGGCATTGGACAAGGGCCACCTTGGACTGCATAGGATATTCAAATGTAATTTTCGAGGCTTTTGGGTCGTTATGGTACTGTAAGACAAAATATAAATCAGTAGATGATGCACAGACGAAGCCATTGATACCAAAACATGAATTTTTCATATAGATGGACAAGGATCCCTTTGGAAATGGATGCCTCACTTGGACTATTGGTGCAGCAGAAAAGAGGAGAATAGAAGCATTTGAAATGTGGTGTTACAGGAGAATGATGAAGATCAGATGGGTGGATAGGGTTACAAATAAAGAGATATTAAGATGAGTGGGAGAGAAGAGATGTTTCTGGCGACTGCCAATGAAGAGAAAAGATAGGTTGGTAGGACACTGTAACGTTTCTCTAAAGCTCTACCCACAATGCGCTGTCGGCAGACGGTAGTGGGCAGACGGCAGACTGTAGTTGAAGGCTGACCCGTGCTCTCTTATGGAGTCATTCACAATGTGAAGTTGCTTGTCGGTAGTAGATAGTTGACAATCGACAGCGTGTAGTCGGATGTCGCCAATTTTATCTTTGACAGCCAACTGTAGCCTATATTTGAGAGCCAATGAGGAAAGATCACAAGATGGCGTCACTTTGTCGTCATCAGCTGTGTAGTTGACTAGTTGTATTCGCGGTATATTCTTCGCCTATATGATGACTGGGATAGAAGATATAGTCTATTAATTGATCTTGTGAGGGAACGCCGTTGGATGTATGACATGAGTGAGCCCAAGTATCTAAAAGGAAACTGTTCATTGATTATAATGTTTTCCTTTATAGCAAATGTAATGCAGCGGAAGGTAACGCTGAATGAGAGCTCATCGTACGAAAACATTTTCTAAAGTAGGGCCTACCGGTACTGAAATTAGCCAAAATACATTTTTAATGACGAAAAATAAATTAGGAAATGGTGTAGTAATAGATTGAACGTGTTGGGAGCCCTCGGGCGTCCAATCAAAAATGACCAGCTACACAAAAACAATTCTGTTCAAAAAACAGTAGGCCTAATTCAGAGTTGGAATTGTTATTAATTATTTACAAGAGGGGATACTGGATGTACGAGTATTTTTCCTCAATTTTAACAATGCTGTGCCAGTTAGCAGCAATAAAAATAAACCGTACCGCGCCAAGTCATGCATCCTTGCAAATTTTAGGTTAGGTTATCGACATTGACAACTTTCTCAAGGAATAAATGAAAGTCAAGTTATTATTTACTCCTAGCATTTTAACGACTGCGCATTGTGGGTGGCTATGTTGTGAACTACCGACTTCTGACTTCATCTGCCGTCTACCGTCTGCCCACTACCGTCTACCGACAACGCAGTGTGAGTAGACCTTAACGAGCATGAATATATACCGTACATTTGGGTGATGGAGTGTTCTGCACACACAGGAAGAACATTACAGGTATCAATCTAGCAGAGGTAAATATTTCAAATAACTATATAAGCTTTAAAGAACGGAACTGCTCTAGCGGGGATTCTGGTCGAACAAACTATATGCACTTGTTCTCTTCTCCCAGCTATGGCAAGACATGTGACACTAACAAGGAGAGGTCGCCAAGTGGTTTTCTTGAAAAGTGTTGAAATTTGGAGGGTTTGCTCTTAATAAGAAAATATTTTGGCCGTGTTCGACCGTTTTTGCCAATGGGCCTTAGTGTGTTCAAAATTTAACGTTTAAAACCAATCCTCAAACTTGTGTAGTCCTATTCTCGCACACGTTCCCGACTCGTTTCTGTGGCGTAGTCGCTAGTGCATTGGCGAGGGGAATTAAAGGTTTCGAGTTCGAGTCAGACCTTGGTCAGGACATTATTTTTGATGTGTAACATATTTCCGCTCTGTTGCTGGATAGTTTTGTGGGAGTGATTTTGAAAATTGGGGACGGAAGTGGATCGGAACGATCGAGCTGGCAGTGATGGATCGAACGGAAGTATGCACTGCCCGCTCGCTCGATCGAATGGAAGTGTACTAGCTGGCAGTGGTGGAAAACGGAAGTATGCACTGCCCGCTCGATCAATCGAACGGAAGTGTACTAGCTGGCAGTGGTGGAAAACGGAAGTATCCACTGCCCTCTCGATCGATCGATCCAGCGGGCAGTGGTAAGACCCAGCTGGCAGTGGTACGAGAAACAATGAGCGCGCGGTGTCGGAAATTGATACCATGACGTACTCTCAGCCATGTGGAATGTATATGACATACTGAACGGAAAACGCTCATGCGAACTCTGATGTCAAGTGATTGAAACAAATGACATGGTACATGTTCGAAGTCTTCGTATCAGTATTTAAATGGTCAAATGCCTTAATATCAAACATTGTAAGTAGTCGGCATTGCCGGTATTATGTTTCTGCACAATGGCTATTCAAATATTAACCCACATAACGGTAATGCAGTCATCAATATAATCGTTGTGGTTATACGAGAATTGAGCAAGCCTTCATGAACTATTACTAAATACATTCTCTTTACTCACAAGAGGGCCTATTCATAAGGCATTTTAAACTCAATTTCACGCAGGACCATTATCGAAACCAGTAAAATATAAATGAAACTTAATTCCGTAATGCAGTATTATTAGAACGTGGAAATAAGTCGCCATCTTGTGCACAAAATTCGCGAAGTCAAAATAGCCTTGGGGTTAGTGCTTATGACTGTGAATTTAGAGATATTGGGTTCGAATCCCGGACGGGGTAGATATTTTTGATATGAGATTATCATTTTAAACGATATTTATCATATCAATATGACTCATTTTAACAGAATCCACATGAAATTACGTGTTGGTCTCTGAATGAAGAGGACCTGTTTATAAGGAATTTAAGGTTATGAGCGGTGTCGCGTCTATTAATCTAGTTGATCCATATCATATTCTTTATTTAGGCTAGTGTTGGTGGAAGCTACAAATCATCTAATAAAATGAGTTCCGTATTAGAAACTACAATATCTGTAAAACACTCCCTTTTACAATAGATTAATATTTGTGCCAATAATAGTATAAAATACCGGTGTATCAACAATTTCACGTGAGGTTTCTTCTATGTCAGATGTTACACATCATATGCGACTACTGTAAGGCTCGTATTTTTTTTTTGTTTTTTTTACTGTTATTGTCTTTTGTGTTTTCTAACGTATTTGCTGTGGTCTCTTCAGTTTTGGAGCTATGTACAATATTTTAACATCATTATTATTCGTCCTTGAAGCTTGAACGAGTCGTAAGTTTTATTCGTTAAAATTTAAATGCAGCGTGGCCGGCGACGCTACGTTCATGTGCACTACGCCGAGTCTAACGCAAGAGACCTTCCCTCTGTTCCACTCTGCTCTACCATCAAGCTAAACTGTCTGTATCCAAAACTCGATACGGAACTCGTGTGAGTAACATCGCGGGACACTCTTCGTCACGCAAGTGCCGTATGAGTGGGTTCGATAAGTCGGAGGTCTTGATTGACGCTTATGCGTATTCAATATTACGCGTGTGCGGTTGTCTACAATTAACAGTATCTAGAACGCAAAAGACAATAATAACAGTAAAAAAAATCCTGACCAAGGTCTGACTCGAACTCGAAACCTTTAATTCCCCACGCCAATGCGCTAGCGACTACGCCACGGGAACGAATCGGGAACGTGTACGAGAATAGGACTACACAAGTTTGAGGATTGATTTATTAAACGTTCAATTTCGAATACACTAAGGCCCATTGGCAAAAACGCTCGAACACGGCAAAAATATTTTCTTATGAAGAGCAAACCCTCCAAATTTGAACACTTTCCTAGAAAACCACTTGGCGACCTCTCCTTGTCAGATGAATCGAAGTAAGATTAAATATACTCACTCCTTGCGGAAGTTCTATTTCTTATGTCTCTTCCACGTCGAAATAAATCCCCAACTAACAATATATCGTCGCCTCCGTAGCGTAGCGGTCAGCATGGTTAGCTGCCACCCCGGAGGTCCTGGGTTCGATTCCCGGCTCTGCCACGAAATTTGCAAAGTGGTATGAGGACTGGAACGGGGTCTACTCAGCCTAGGGTGGTCCAAATGAGTAGAAGGGGATCGATTCCCACCTCAGCCATCCTCGAAGTGGTTTTCCGTGGTTTCCCACTTCGTCTTCAGGCAAATGCCGGGATGGTACTGTACCCGTATCCACGTGGTCTTACCTGTTGAAATCCGATGGAACTGCTGGATCATAGAATCTGGAAGCACCCGGCTGAAATACCCCCTAAAATTCTACCAACTAGGATCAACCAGGGATAAGGATACCTCTCTTATAAAGAATGCGATAAGAAGATGCCAGTGGTCGATGAAATATAAACGAAAAATAGCTCAAAGTGAACTAACAAGACTCTGAAAATAATTAAATTAATCTCGTGCGTGGTGCTAGGCATTCTAAAAACTGACCCACTGGTCCTCGTAGCACATCCTATTTCTAGTATAAATGACCAAGACATCCGAAGCATTTAAAATCAAAGTTTATTAATCCCAAAAACTGCTTAATCTCGTGCGTGGTGCTAGGCATTCTAAAAACTGACCCACTGGTCCTCGTAGCACATCCTATTTCTAGTATAAATGACCAAGACATCCGAAGCATTTAAAATCAAAGTTTATTAATCCCAAAAACTGCTTAATCTCGTGCGTGGTGCTAGGCATTCTAAAAACTGACCCACTGGTCCTCGTAGCACATCCTATTTCTAGTATAAATGACCAAGACATCCGAAGAATTTAAAATCAAAGTTTATTAATCCCAAAAACTGCTGCAATGTGGACTACCTCTCCACTGAATAAAAATAACCCGCCTCCACTGAAGCGTAGTCACGTCTTCATGACATTAGAATCGAATGTTATTGAAAATGCTATTAAAATTATAGCATCATAATCGCATGTAAAGATAATATTCATAATAATAATGTTTAAACATGGTTATATACACTTGTTACATATTTAAATAACCCTCGTAAGTTTATGGCAATATTTACATTTTTACATTTTTTGTACACGTTCAAATTATTCATATATTATTATCCGACTCCATCGATAAGCATTCTAGTGTACTTGTTAAGATCAAATCATGGCATGTTCGACGAACGGTTAAGTTAATCTAACGCATTGCCATTGCATAAAAATGTTAACAACATTTTAAATCTCACAGTTAATCATATTATTATCTCTTAAGCTTTCAGTCATTATTATTACATGATTATACAAATATTATTACTCGTCTTTCCAATTAGACCTTTCTTCAAAAACAAATGTCATCAATTTGAACAATCCATTCTAGATCAATTATTACAATGCTAGTTTTACTTAAATGTTGGATTCATTAACTTTATACTAGCCTTCTAGGATCTATAATCGTGACTATACTGCACGTTCAAAATATACACATAAGTGCACTCAGTAATAGCTCAATAGCTAATTTATACTGGAAAGAGAAATGATATAGACCATCCCCTTATTACAATCAAATTCCGCAAATAATCATTGCTTTATTCATGGATAAGCTCTCAATAGCTTGTAAATATTTTTCCAAACATTATTAAGATCAAATAAGCTTTTACATAAAAGTCGTAAAATATCATGCATCAAAGTTAAAGTATCATGGACAATTTTTTATCAGAACTGAGACAAATATAATATAATCAGCTGTTCAAATAACAGTGCTTGAGAATTTTCGACATTATCATTTCGCTTTGTAACGAAAATATTTTATACAATCTTTCTATAATATTTATTTATTTCTCATTATAATCTCATGTTCATAAATATTTCTTTCAAGAAATTGTAGATAGATCACTGTAAAAAAAACGATTCAGCCCTCTACTAGACAAAACTCGACTGGAGATCCTCACCCAAAGAAACACGAAAGATCCTACACCATGGTAATGAGCCTGTCTTAAGAAGGTACACGAAGACCATTAGAATCTAACGCTTAACCAGGATGGAGTTCAACAAACGAATCATGAACAAAAATAGAAAAACTGAACGATCTAAAAAGTGTCTAAAACAACTTCAAAAAGAAAAACCTCAAAAGCTGTGGATTGCCCAAAAATTAATCCATAAATCGCAAATATCTACTCTAGAAATCATTATTTTTCCATACTTATACTGCACTCGATGAAAAATAGACCCGCACGTCTACTAAAGAAACTTGCATGAAATGCATAAGTGTTCAAATTCAAAGTTCAAAATTTGTAGAAGTGTCTATTCGAATAATCTTCAAGTATACGTGGCGTATAGGACATCTGCTTGCTAACAACTATTCTTATATAAAATTATCGCAGTCTTCTTCCTACTCTTCATAAGTGTCTTCTCAACAAACTATATTGTTCTATTAAATGCCCAAAAAGTAGTAAGAAAAAGAGTAAATTAATGCATAGAAAATAGCATTATAAAATATTAATGTTTACTACAAAATAAAATACACTACAAGACAGAAGCGATGAAGTATCGGGTCTAGCCCTGTAATGTGTTTTATATCTACAAAGAAAAATTGGTGAAAAAGGAACACTCTAGAGTATGTCTAATCCATACTGTCTACTGTGAAAATGGTTGTCAGCTACCTTGTACGATGCCATCTCGTTGAAATTGGAATATGCGTGAAACACACTGTTCTCGTTCTGGAACTGAACCCTCGTTCACCAGGTCGCGTAGTTCTCGAAACGACTGGATCTTGAAGAGAACCGAACCCCGATCCCGAACGGTAGAAAAATAAAAAATGCTGTTCGCGTAACAAGTTCATTGCAAGTTCAAGATGTTCTGTAGCCTACTCGTGGAATGCCATTATATTTCATGTAGTCACAGTATGGATGTACAGTCAACTTTTCCAAAGCGCCTTCCATCTCTTCTTCAAGAGATTTCATGATTGATGTTGGTGATCATCCTAAGTAGTCAACTCCACTATTGTATTGCATTCCTTCTTTCCATTCTAGCCCATTCGTGACATAATCACGTCTTGATGAAGTATTCGTTCATTCAACCTCTGTTCTGTAGTCATGATGATAATATGCATATATATATATAGACTGTACTGAACTATTGTAGAATATAGTCTTGTATTGGATTTGAAATATCACAATTCCTAGTGAATACTGAGTTCACTGCTCCTTAATAATGAAGACTAACACAATTTCCAGCTATAACAATCCGAGACAAAAAATGTTGCGTTACGAACTGTCTAACTTTTAAGTATGTAAACGACCGCGTTGCTTGCGCGAGATAGAAGTGTTGTACTCCAAGCGAAGTATAATGTAATCTGATCTCTCTGCCTGGACAGATTTTTCTCACTCCTCTTGCGAGACCCATAATGCTGTTCGTTGTGAAACGATGTTGACTATCGATACCGACACAGGCTATTGTTCGATAATACTCTGATATTCTGTTAGCTAGTTATTGTTGTTTTAAGGGGCGGAACTACGAGGTCATCTGCCCCTCTGATATTCTGTCATATGCATTTATCTATGTGTAAAATACACTCAAGTTTCCTCTTCTTTTAACATAATGCATTTACCAGTTGTTGTTGTTGTTTTTCATAAATACTGAAACAAAGTGTATCATGTTGCATCAGATTGACGTTACTGCTGTCTCCATTTTGTAGTCATCTCTTGTACTAAAATCATAGCACATGTTCAAAGGATGTAGAGCGGGCTGCCGAATTGCTCCTAAGCTCCCCACAGAGTATCAACGCGCTATATGCCTTGTAAATAGAGCCACAGAAATTCACCTGAGTACACACCGGTCCAACATAGATCCGACTCAATACAAAATACGGTCTCAGTACCTACTGTCAGGCCACGGCCGCCTCTTTCCCTCTTCCTAGCCTATCCATCCAATCTTCCATCCCTTCCCATCCCTCATGAGGCCCCTGTTCGCTTTGCAGGTGAGGCCGCCTGGGCGACGTGCTGATCACACCTCCCCAGTTGTATCCATCCCGACCAGATGTTCCAGGCTCCAGGACACTGCCCATAGAGGCAGTAGTGGTGAGTTCCCTCGCTGAGTCCATGGGAACCACCAACCTGGAGGGTAAATTGACTAAATAAAAAAAACTCATCCAAAGCCTTCTTTTTTTACCTCTTATTGTTGGTTAGTTATGCCACTAGATCATATGCGTTGCCTTCGCAATGAGGCGGCCATTTTGTAGCATCATATCCTCTGGCCCAGTCTAATACCATGACGAATAGAAATAAACAGTGACAACGCTCCGCTCTCTTAGCAGGACCTGACACTGCAATCCAAGATGGATGCCGTATGTGGTGGTCGGACATCAAACGCATGACGTGTGTCAGAATCAAATACATCACAAAATAACATCATGACGTGATTTTGTCTGCTTTTAATTCATTTTATGGGCTTGGGGCATCTTGGTCATCAGCCCCGAGAAGTTAGGTGTGAGTTCCACGATTATGTGAAGACTGTAGTAGTGTGTGTAGCTGTATAAGGGTCAGACAAGGGGAGTGCCCCAGGAGTTGAAATAAGGTACTACCGGAGTTCCATCAGGAAAATAGTAAAATAAAATAATGTTGAGGCCCACAGGAGAGATCTGCGGAATATCTTGGCTGAGTGGACAGGGAAAGTTGTAGGAATTTCATTGGAATTCCATTGGTGTTCGCTTCCCTATCCTCACCCCACTCACACATTACTTTCTCAGTTCTATTTCCTACTCTATCATTGAAATCCCCCCCCCCGCATCAACTCGCACTACCACATCACTCAGTACCTCATAAAATCTGTCTACGTCCTGATCCGCTCCTTACACTGAAATAATCCTGACCCGATATCCGTACATTTCCAATCTATCTACATATTCATGAGGATGAGTTTACCCCGTTCCAGCTTTCAGACCAGAATTAAAATTTCTTGTCAGAACCGGGAATCAAACCCGGACCACAGCCAAGAATGCTAGCTGCTAAATCACGAGGTGGACTATAGAGAGAGAGAGACCTAGTCTAGGTTATGTGTGATATAACATATGTATTTTTTTTATTTTTTTAGTCGTTTACCCTCCAGGTTGGTGGAATCGAATCGGAAGGGATACAACTGGTGAGGTGGGATTGGCACCTCGCACAGGCGGCCTCACCTGCAAAGCGAACAGGGGCCTCATGGAGGAAGGTAAGGGATGGTTAGGATGGATAGGCAAGGAAGAGGGAAGGAGGCGGCCGTGGCCTTGAAGAAGGTACTGTGACCGTTTTTGTATTTCCGATTATGGATGTCTGAGAGAGCGCTACATAGCGCGGTGGTATTTTGTGTACCAGAGCGGGTCGTGTTTACATATCTGATGTGACGTAACGCAGGGGCCATCGCCCTCTCTTGTCTTGTTCGGATCATGTGACTGTGGGTAGACTCGAGGTCGAGTGACGTCAGTAGGTGACGGAGGGGTGAGTTGTCTGGGGAGGTCGGTGAGAGAGAGTTTTGTTCTTGCTGGCTGTCTTACCAGAGCAGGACCGCAATGTGTGCGACGCTCGCTGAGTGGGATTCGTAAGTTGCTGCAGGCGGAATTTGCTTCGCGTGGATTGGCGTGTCCACATTATAGCACAGTACGTGAAGTTCGTTATACGCACTCGAGTGGCTCTCTGTATGGTTAAAACCTTCTTTAAGTTTGTTTAAACTTTATTCTTGTTTCGATTGGGATCTACTGATATCCTATTCAGGCTTTTCGCCATGAGAAACAGGACTTAGTGAACTGTGGAAATTAAACACTGCTTGATCTTTATCCACAGTCTAACATGCATTCTAAGCGGTCGACGATAGGAACAAGACTTTGGTGCTCACGATCCACGACAATGAACGCTTAAAATGTTATACAGGAGCACAGTATAATCGGGTGGAGTTCTGACATGGTGGAGTAATTGTGGAGTACATCTGGCCAGATATGTTTTAGAGCATTTTCTGAATACCTTCGCCATGAATTGTAACTCACTCAGAGTCATGGATGAGACGAGCGTAAACCGCGGAAGCAATTTAAAGTTACTTCTATGCTATCATATCAAGATTGTCAATGAAGAATGATGTCTACAACATTCGTGTGGGAACTTCTAGATTATACCGGATCTGATGCATAGTTCCACCCGGGGTGTGGTCATAGGGAGACGTGAATCTGGGTTCGACGCCAGGATGTTGAGTCCCTATATTCAAGGCCAGGATTCTTCTGGAAGCCGGATTCGGGATATTTTGTTCCGATTGACGCCCCTCCATCATCTGAAATTAAGGTATAGATCTGACAATCTTTGGTAGTAGTCGAGCATTTTCATTTGTTGTATCCAGTTGCCAATTAGTTTGTGTAATTAGTTTATTTGATGACGGGGTTTTAAGTCAGATAAATCATTGTCTTTCTTGACCCCAGATTTTTCTTTGGAGTTCGTTTGACGAACTAGTTTATCCATGTCTTGTTGGGATTTAGTATTTCTTTCTTGCTTCTGCGTCAGTTTTTCCGTTCGTCGTAACTTTCTGAAATTTTCAATCGTTGGGAAGACCACCATATAGGAAGAAGATTTGCGTTTTAGTATTATGATTATTTTATCAAATTTTTGCACCGTTATGGTCGTGTTACTGTAATTCCCTGCAAGTAAATTTTTCCTTCACATTTAAATCGTTTGACGTTATAATATACTTCAGCATAATGGTTTCGTGATGGGTTCTTGATTGACATTTACTCTAAAAGATTATTTGATTTCGAACTCAAGGATGTATGTTTAAATCTTGGTGTTTTTTTTTTCTTCGAAATTGTATTTTTGCTAAGCCATTTAGGAATTTGATCCTTGAAAAATACTGATATAAAAGATTTCTCTCGTTAATCAACTGTAATATTAATGTTATTAGTGAAGTAAAATTGATTGTGAAATTGAGCTCGTGGACTATTGGAACCACGTGATATATTGTTAAGCTGGAGAAGGTTTTTTGGATCACTGTGAGTGATTATGATTATGAAACTTATAAAATGAAGTCGATAGAAATACTGTGTGGCTGACAAGTGGTGGTTGATGTGTAACTAAAGTTTGTGAAATGTTTCGTTGGAGTTTAATGGTGGTTCTTGTTGTACTTAATTTTCGTCTTGTTAGAATACGTCATCAAGTGACGTCTGTGACATTCTGTTTTCAAATAAATCGGAGATAGTATCTCTAGGATATTTACTGTGATTTCACTTTAGGTCTACTTCAAATTTCATATCTATGATATTTAATTAGACCTGTGGCGATTTTCGAGAGATCTCTTTAAGTACAGCCATTTCTCAGTAATCTTTTTCAAATTTTGCATTTTCATTTGACACGGTGCAAGCATATTTATACTTAACTGAGCTCCTTCTCTTGGCTCAACTGCGTCCTCAGTGGCGATTCCTTTTTGTACAATTTAACCAAATAAGATGGTGTAGTGATGGTGAGTGGTGCCATTGGACCTTGTTTCATTAAGAAACATTATATATGTATATACGTGTACATTATTGTATTATATTCAGGCGAGGGATTCTTTCAGTACCATTTTTTTACTGAATAAATATTTTATTTTACAGCAGTTAAATCCCAGAGTCGTAATTCATAATAACTACATAAATTGTGCCGGGAAGATCAATGTGTTTCCTTTCTTTTCTTAAATTTTCTCACTACTCTCTGAGATTAGTCGTATCTCGTTTGCGTCTCGTGTCACGTTTTGACCTGAGCTAGTTTTCCTTGTTCGCATTTTGGTTTGTCTCTGCACATTTTAGGTTTGTTGATATGCTCCTTTGTACTTCCTTCACCTGTTGGTGGGATCTGGGGGGTGTTTTCAGCCGGGCAGTTTCAGATCCTACAATCCAGTGTTCCTCGTGGGATTCAACAGGTCTTGGTAAGTTATAAAAGGGTACAGTACCATCCCGGCATTTGCCCGAAGACGAAGTGGGAAACCACGGAAAGCCACTTCGAGGATGGCTGAGGGGGAATCGAACCCACTCTACTCATTTGGGCCACCCGAGGCTGAGTAGACCCCGTTCCAGTCCTCGTACCACTTTTCAAATTTCGTGGCAGAGCCGGGAATCGAACCCAGGACCTCCGGGGCGGCAGCTAACCATGCTGACCGCTACGCTACGGAGGCGACACATAATTATTTATATAATTATTTATTTATTTATTTATTTATTGAGCAATATGAAGGAACACAGGCACCAGCCCAAATACATTCCTTCTTGACATTATCTGATTAAACAACAACATGTATCAGTGATAAATAGAGAAAACAGATTACACAAATGACACAAATGAAGAACAGAAGATAAATACTACAAATGAGATCGTGAAAATATAAACCATAAAATGAAAACAAAACTGTACAAAATATAAGAAAAAAACGAATATACAAAAATAAAGGAGAAAAGAGTACCCAGTATTCAAGGAACAGCTGCTTTTACTTGTATATTGAATAAGTTAGCGCCAGCGAATAAATCTACTTGAACATCGATTGAATTATAAAATGATAATATTTTAACTAAAGGCGAATTAGAATGGTGAACACTTTTAGATCTTGGGATGTGAAAGAGTGCTTGCTGTCGAGATCTTACTTGTGGTACATGAAAAGTGATGAATTGAAATAATTCTTGGCAGTCAATTTTTCCAGTTAAAATTTTCCTCAGCAGTTGCAAAGAACTTAAACGACCTTCTACTTTTCAAAGACATGAAATTGAACAAATTTCGTAAAAACTGAGTCGAAGTGTCAAATGGACAAAATACATTAAACGTCTTATAATACTGTACATGTATAAGGTGCGTTCAAAAAGTAACGAGCCGGAGGCTGTAATGCGCAAACCGGTGACGACATCGCCTAATCGTGGCGTGTGTGACGAGGTGTGGTTCCGACCAGAGCGTGGAAGGTCACAGCCCGTCGCTAGAGGGCACGCGTGCACGTCACGTGACGATACAAAGCGAGCAGCAGCATGCAGCAATCGTCCAACGCTGCCAGTCGTATTGCAAACAGTGACATGGAGGCGTCAAACGAAGAGCAAAGAGGTGTTGTACAGTTTCTGACAGCGGAAGGAGTAGGGGGAACGGACATTCATCGCCGAATGTCACAAGTGTACGGCGAACACTGCATGTCCCTTGCAAGGGTCAAGGCGTGGCACAAGCGCTTCAGGGAAGGACGGGTGTCGTTAGCCGATGATGGCCAGTCTGGGGCACCCCCCCCCCCCCCCCCCCTGCATTACCGATGACAAGGTCCAGTTGGTTGATGCACTCATTACCCAGGACCGCCGAGTGACAGTGAACGCCATAGCCGCCGTGGTCGGATTGAGCGTCGGAAGTCGGCACACCATCATGAAGGAACGACTACACTTGCGCAAAATGTGTGCCCAATGGGTGCGCCACAATCTTCAACCACACCAGGAAGCATGTCGAATGGCCTACTGTCTTGGTCTTGGTTGGACGATTCATGCATGCTGCTGCTCGCTTTGTATCGTCTCGTGACGTGCACGTGTGCCCTCTAGCGACGGGCTGTGATCTTCCACGCTCTGGTCGGAACCACACCTCATTACACACTCCACGATTAGCCGATGTCGTCACCGGTTTGCGCAGTACAGCCTCCGGCTCGTTACTTTTTGAACGCACCTTATATCTTAGAAATTTATTTTGCACAATCTCATTGTGGTAAATTTGATCTTTATAAAAGGGATCCCAGATTACTACTGAATATTCTAACTTGCTTCGAACTAAACTTTCATACAATTTAACAATTGAACAATTATGTTGTGATGTTTGGCAAAAAATGCCATGTATTATACATAAGACAGTACATTTGCCGACCATCTGTTTTCACTCCACTGGATCTCACTGCGCCAAGTGGGGGCTCTTACATCAAAGAGCTATCGTCCTACTTCTCCTGTTAGATACCAAGGAGGATATATGGGTAGAGCTGCAACTTAATGCAAAATTTTGACACCAACCTATTGCTCGGCGCAAGTAGTTCCAACTGACAATATGAGATGGCGCGACGATGCACTTTCGAGCGCGATCCGTCCCCGACCTGGCCTTCTGGCCCCTCTCCCCTCCCGGCCCGTGCCAACTCGACCCTTTCCCCTATTCTATCCCCCCCCCCTCCACTACTTTATATTCGTTCCTTACTTTCTTTCTTTCCCCTACCTTATAATGGTCATATTTTAGTAATTGGTCTAAGAATAGGCGATTTCTTCCCCCTGTGATATCAGGCAGAGAAGAAAACATAGGCTTTTTCAGAATATTTGTGGATGTTTCAAGGTTATCAGCCCATGTTTCCACAAATCACATAGCATGACATAGGCCTACCCCCAAAGATATGTACATATCAAGAAAAGGCGAATTGGACTGGAGCGGCAAATCTACTTCGTCACGCCGAGTAAATAGAAAGAGTAGGCTACTATACTACAATATTAAAAATTAATTATAAGACAAAATTACAGCTGCACTCATCACACACCAGTATTATTTAATTGTCAGTGCGGTATTTCTTATCAGTCGAATTAAGAAATATCACGTTTGAATTACAGGAAGCATTGGAACAACCAGCTCTTATTTTGAATTATATCGATAGTATCTGATATAGTTTTCGAGCGCAGTGTATCGACTAAAATCGATGTGTGATTCAATATAATTCAATTTCTTCGTATAATATTGTTCGAAACCGATTAAATTCTTTTCTCAGCACTGCAATGTGTATTTACTATTGATTTATATTCAAATATTAATTAAATATACAACATTAACAAGAATACTCACCAATTTTCCGATTTTGCTGCCATCTACAGATGTACAACTCAACTACATCGTCGTACGCGATGACTGCTAGCGTTTTTAACGTTGTCAGCAGGTACTACTACAAGGCAAGCTAGCGTTGGCACCAAAACACCCTATAAAGTTTCACCTACTCGTTAGATACCGTACCTTAAATGCGTGCTGCCAATTAACAACATGATCCTGAGTGCGATTCGCTTGTGCAGCAAGCAGTGCTCCACCGCGATGGCTAGGATGAGCCCGCCAATGAACATCACATTGGTAGCCGAGAAGTACTCTCTGCACACTTTTCCTGCATCCAGAATATTCATGAGTGGGAAAGCCACCAAGGGAATCATGGACGTGATGGGGAGAGGAAGCGCTTCTGTCATCCAAAATATCGCCATTACTAACACAACGTAGGCGCACCTCCATGCCTGCAACACAACAGTCGGATTGATTATTGGTATCGTTCAGCTAGAGCCAGTGCATGTTAGTTAGTTAGTTAGTTATTGTTGTTTTAAGGGGAAGAACTACGAGGTCATCTGCCCCTCTTAACACAGATTAAAGAATACAAATTTGGAATTGAATTTAAAAATTATCATTCAAAAACGAACAAGTCGTTGAGTCAATGTTCACTGGAAAATTTAGATTGCTGGCCCTAACCCACTCTCAATTATAAAGCGGATAACGCGATCAGCAGCCACCACGTCATCGGCTAATATAAGTTTCAGTGTCATCTGCAAACCAAGGTTTCTTCGTAAGTCAGCAAGATCCACACACTCGGTGAAAATGTGGACCACGGTGAAGACGGCTCCACAGGTACAAAGTGGGGGGCCTTCCCTTCTCATTAGGTACGAGTGGGTGGATCTTGTATGACCTATCCTTAGACTACACAAAATGACGGACTCTCACCGTGACCGGAAAGAGCTCCCCCACACGCGAGTAGTTCCCTTAATCGCTCTCAGTTTACTGGGCAGTGGGTCAGCTAGACACTGACTCTCCCAAAACGCCAGAACTTGTAGGTGTAACTGAGAGCGAATATCTTTAGCGGGTATCTCCATTGGTCGAGGTGGTAGTGATACCGCCTCTTTTGCAGCTTGATCTGCTAACTCATTTCCCGCAATTCCCATGTGGCTTGGAAGCCACAGAAAGGTGATTCGAGTGTCAGCGTGGCACTGCCCGCCTAGTAGGTCGTGGATTCGCTGCACTAGGGGGTGTTGCGGGAAACTTGTAGCAATTGACTGCAATGAACTCAAAGAGTCGGTACACACGAGAAAGTGGATTCGTGCATCCTGTAGTGCAAACTGCAGAGCTTCATAGATGGCAACGAGCTCCGCAGTAAATACACCACAGGCCTCAGGCAAAGAGATCTTGGTATTTGCATCAACAATAACGTAAGCACAACCCACTTTCTCGTCCACCTTCAAACCATCCGTGTAGAGAATGCCAGCATGCGGAAATTGGTGAACTATGCTGTGGAACTGCCTCCGGTAAACGGAGGCATCCGTGTTCACCTTAGGACCTCGGTGCAGATCTAACCGAATTTCCGGACGCGGAACTTGCCACGAGGCACCTCGCTAGATATCCGGATCATACAGGGACCTACAGCCACTCCTATTTCAGTACACGAGCTATCAAATATAATACCAACTGGCCGAGTGGCACGAGGCCGGTTGGCGTACCCCTGGTGGTTTTGGGTACCGAGGAGAGCTTGATAGGTCAGGTGTTGCGGCATTTGACGCACATTAGCAGCGTATGAGCCAATGCAAGAAGAGATGGCACAGAGGGGAACACATTACCACTATCGCTATCGCATTCATGCGCCAGGACATGCAGAATGGGTTCAACTTGAGTGGCACGTTAGTCAATGTGGGGACTGGGGGCTAAAACACAAAGTACAAACGACGAACCTCTGCCTCCCGCTTCAGAGTTACCAATGTTGGATCATAACTCCCAGTGGAGGATACATCAGAGAAGTGCGATCCAATACTGTTGGCAATGGCGAGATGGTCCGAGATGATGTCTCCGTGAGTGGAGACTAAGGGTATTGTCAATGATATTGGGAGTATGGAGATCCGACGAAGCTTAGTCCACACTTGAGATGAAGGAGTGTGCCTTCATAGACGACACTTTTCCCACGTCATTTACTTACTCTCCCGAATCTTAAATCGGGCTCTAGCGCGCATCCTTTTGAAGGTGATAAGAATGGCCATGGGTTTCTGCCTCCGATAGCATTTGAAAGCACGTCGACGATCTTTAATGGGTACTGCAATCTCGGCTGTCCACCAATAGCGGGAGTTGCCAGACAAGGAAGGAATTGTTTCCTCTGCCACAGTTGAAATACCATTCATTATATGAATCGTATGATCATCAAAAGTCTTAAAGGTACATTCGGCAAAACCTGCTCATGCTGTGACTTCGGATCACTCATCCCAACGAAGTAGCCATCAACTTGGTAACTCGATGGCTCTCTGGTTCGGATAAGTAAGGATACTAATTGGAAAACTGTCACTATTACAAAGGTCGCCATGCACACCTCACCGTAGAAGGGGAACCAGAGCACGACTGCACAAGGTCATGTCGACACTCGAAAAAGTTTCATGCGCAACACAAAAGTGCGTAGGTTGTCCTGTGTTCAACAAACACAGGTCCAGCCGCCTGATCAGTCCCTGCTAGATGGAGTTGTGGACATTAACATCTCTCGGAGAAAAGGAGGAGGAAGCTGGGAGACTATATCCACCAGCTGGTTGTAATCCGTTGAGAATCTGGTGAGATGTACACGTTATTGGCATTACTGGCAACGAAGTACGAACTTGAACTGCCTCTAGCAGAGTATGTAGCGGCACCTCTTCACTAAAGAGACTAGAGTGGACTAGGGTGCGGCCACAGCTCCATCCATCCGGCTCTTAGAGAAGAGTTTGTAATTAGCCATATTAGGCCCATGTCCGGGATGAAACCTGGATTCTTGAAGACTGACAATGGTTGCCGTAAACGATGAAATAAATTGACGTAACTCAGCGAGATGATGAAAGTAGCTATTACAGCTCCATGGTAACAGTGCCTTAGTGGGGACTAATTATGCCTGACCGTTTGCCAATCGTCCCCATCTTTAGGTGGAGATGATGGGAGCGGAGAGTACACGAAGAAATTGGAGGGGGCGCTCTCTTTGCTGGCGCGCGGTTTTCGTTGGATGTTTCCTCTCTCGCTCTTGGAGTAGAGCGAGAGCGGGTTCGAGAAGCCATCTCCCGGTCCGAAGACTGGCAGACGCCTGCTCCTTGCCCTTGCTGGCTCCGCTCCGCTCCACTGGTGGTCGTGGGAGAGGAATGGCCAGCTGGTTCCGGAGCTGCCTTGCTATAAGTCCCTCGGAACAAATTGGCCCGTGAGTGAGAAACTGAAGCTGGCCACCGGGCCTACCTCAAGTTCAATGACATCTTGCAATGCGGAAGAAGGTTGGGAAGGGGCGAGAGGGGACGAAGGAAGAAAGGCTGCTACTTGTGACAGATTTATAACAGAGAGGTACAGTCAGCCAGTTGTTCCCAACGTGCTACTTATTTACCAGTCACATAAAAGAAGTGAGGACTATCACAAAGATGTGAACAGTGAATATTATATTCGTTGGTTAAAAGAGAAGTTGACCCCTAATTTGGAACGCAACTCAGTGCCCGTTATTGACAACCCATCGTACCACAACACGCAGAAAGAATGGTTGATTATTAACAGTACAGTGCTGAACTATATAGTCATAATATTTTCGTTGCAATATTATTCCACTACACGTATTAGTGTCATTTATTTATTCTCATCACCTAATACAGTTTGTAACGAGTGAAATAAATAATGGTTGTTATCGTGTGAGTGAGTAAGCCTCCGTGGCTTAGGCGGCAGCACGCCGGCCTCTCACCGCTGGGTCCGTGGTTCAAATCCCGGTCACTCCATGTGAGATCTGTGCTGGACAAAACGGAGGCAGACAGGTTTTTCTTCGGGTACTCCGGTTTTCCCTGTCAAAATTTCATTCCAGCAACACTCTCCACTATCATTTCATTTCATCTGTCATTCATTTAATCATTGCCCCAGAGGAGTGCGTCAGGCCTCGGCAGCCGGCACAGTTCATATCCTCGCCGCTAGATGGGGGCTTCATTCATTCCATTCCTGACCCGGTCGGAGACTGGAAGCAGGCTGTGGATTTT
The DNA here is from genome assembly GCA_946902985.2 of Meconema thalassinum. NCBI lineage: Eukaryota > Metazoa > Arthropoda > Insecta > Orthoptera > Tettigoniidae > Meconema > Meconema thalassinum. The sequence goes on along the minus strand of OX336388.2, from coordinate 191,187,735 downwards.
CATCGTGTGAGTGAGTGAGTGAGTGAGTGAGTGACAGTTTCTGCGGGAACAGAGTGTACTTCTGACGACTGACGGGTGACGCAGCGGACAGCACCCAGCAGGCTGAGAAAAGCAGACTCTCTCTCCAGCCTCCTGCTAGATTTCCACAAGGGTCAATTAGTTCTGAGGCAGTTATAGTAGGAGGGCTTGCCGTTACCTTTACCACTGCCATCGTAATGTACTGGCCATCATGCCCATCATGCAGCGACTCTTAACGATTGATCAGCTGATCGGTAGGGTGGTAGAGATGACGACCATTTTACTTTGTGGTGTGTTGTTTATATATTTTATGAATGAGTTTCCGCGTGAAAAGTGATGCTTGAGAACGCTTCTACTTACATCATCTTACTTACTTACTCCTTGGCGCTACAGCCCATGTAGGGCCTTGGCCTCCTGGACAATCTTCACCCACTCCTCTCGGATCACGGCCTTGGCGCTACAGCCCCCTTGGCCTCCTGGACAATCTTCACCCACTCCTCTCGGATCACGGCCTTGGTTCTTCTCACATTCCAAGTAGCTGTATACATGTACCGTTTCCGTCACCAAGGTCGTTTTTCCATTGAATCCGTTCGGCTTTGTTTGTCCTTTGGTTCCGTAACAATTGCTTTTTTACGGGGTAGGGTTGTTAACCCCACGCCCAACCCCCAACCTGGAGGACCAGGGTACCGCTCTTAGTCTGGCTCATCACTTTAGACCTGTCCAACTTGGGTGGCCCTACCAGGAGCTTAAGCTCCCGCTGGCATAGCTCTGAAGATCATTTGAGCTCGCAAGCCCCCAAAACACCCGGCAACCCAGATTGCCTTCTTCAAGGTGGCAGTACCGGCGGGGGGACTTACATCATCTAGAATGAGGATTATTTATTTTCTGAAACAAGTGTTCATTTTGTACGTAGGTTATTGCATCTACGCAAATTTTGCGTTGCATGTTTGTCATCACACTGAAGGTTATGTTTTAGTTAGGACCTCTATATCACTTATTATTTCTACCCACACAAGGGTTTTTGGATGGTAATAAAATGTTGATAGTTCAGGAAACCTCCTTCCCAGGTCGCAGGTATGCCAAAGTTTGTTTATAGCAACTACCGGTATTATGAAAGAAATTATTATGTGGCTTGCTTCTCCTTCCCCACCACGACAATTTAAGAAACCAATGCATACACAACATTCCTAGAAATTATTTGTACATTACGGGGAACACAAGAGTGTATGTTAACATTTCCCTGAAAGTAAGATACTTCGGGAGAGAAGAGCTAATCGCTTTGATGGTAGGTTGTAAGTTAATATGGTTTCAATTATTGTATGAAGTTCCCAAACGTCAGCCTATGCTAGGACTGGAAACATTTCTAATATGATAATGCTGAGGTTAAGTTACTTACAGTATGTAAATCAGAGAAGCAATATCCAGTATTCAGTATCTATTGAAGTCAGTCCAAGTTACATTATTTGTGAAAATGGTCTCACAATCAAGCTCAAGTGAACATGACAATGTTTTCGTATTTACATGAAAGTGATTGTTAGCACCTGGTGTATGTACTGTAGGTTATTGATACCTGATTTCAAAATTACAACCCGTTGTAAATTCGTGATGCAAGAAACAAGTTAGATTGATTCATAGAAAAGTGCTGTTAGGATAGGCCCTGTATTAGTCACCTTGAGGGTGGCCTGTGCATTGATTACAGTTAGAGATAGGTTACATTGTGCTATGTCATCCACGAGCAGTTTAGGACGTGATCTGTTGAATAGACAAGAGTGATGTGGGGTTTTCTCAGGCATCTACCATAAACCTTTTCACAGCGGTGAACAACGAGGAAATGGCCAAGAATACATATTATTCTCGACGTTAAAGTACTGCAATTTAGCCTTGTTTGGGTGTCTCAACGTACTAGTAAATATACCGGCAATGCACCATTCTGTTCACTACATCGGTCGGATTAGAACAAGCGGAGCGATAATTAGGTACATGTAGTGGTAACGGATAGAAGTGCCAAATAGCCCTAAATAGTATTCCTATTTTTCTACGTCTTGAAGTGGGAGCGTAATTTATATTCGGTTTGCGACTATAACGACCCTAGGCGTGACTTCACAGTACAAACCTCACGGCCTGTACATTACGATGGCAGTGCATTTACCTTTTCAAGTGGGCTGGTTGAGTTTCCAGCCCTGGCTGTTGAAGGATTCCGTTCAGAACGAGACGGAGATCGCTTCTTCAGTGAACTTTCCTGAGAAGTTGCCATCTCCGAGGGAGTCAGTTTAGGTGGAGGCACTGGTGAATTTAATTTGGGGACCGAAGGAAGTCCCGGAACATAATTCGGGCTAACAGCAGCCCTGATCGAATTTACTACCTGTGCTGCCGTGGGATGTATCATTTGAGGGACAAAACTCGCTGGTTATTTATTTATTTATTTATTTATTTATCGTATGGCTTTTAGTGCCGGAGTGTCCGAGGACATGTTCGGCTCGCCTAAGGCTGTAGCTGCTTTAAGCGGACACCACTAGGGTGAGCTACAAGTTCCGTTCAATTCCAAGTAGTTCCAACTTTCGCTACCAGATATCAATGATACCTATTGGTGAACGTTGGAACTTCGATAGAGCACTACAACGAAATCTGACCTAGAAATTTAGCTCCACACATGTTTAGTCTGTGGAAGGATCTTTAACATGCCATAAATCTATGACATGGGACCGCCGGCTTTACATCGCCACCGAAGGAAGGCAAACTGAAGGATTTTAACGCTCTTAAAAAATCCGACGACTTCGGCCGGGTTTGAACCCACTATCTTGGACACAGCAGTTCAGCATTCTACCAACTACGCCACCGAAGCCGCTGGCGTTATCGCCGGATATATCTAAAACTTTTAAGTCAGGAACATCTCTAACACGATAATTCTTACATTTTGCGCTTTCACTTGCTTCTAGCTACTCTAGGTGTTATCATACTGGAACACTTACTTGTCACTACAGTTGGTGTATATGATACTAGAACACTTGCTTGTCACTACAGTTGGTGTATATGATACTAGAACACTTGCATGTCACTGCAGTTGGTGTATATGATACTAGAACGCTTGCTTGCCACTGCAGTTGGTGTATATTATACTAGAACACTTGCTTGTCACTACAGTTGGTGTATATGATACTAGAACACTTGCTTGTCGCTACAGTTGGTGTATATGATACTAGAACGCTTGCTTGTCACTACAGTTGGTGTATATGATATTAGAACGCTTGCTTGTAGCTACAGTTGGTGTATATGATACTAGAACACTTGCTTGTCACAACAGTTGGCGTATATTATACTAGAACACTTGCTTGTCACTACAGTTGGCGTATATTATACTAGAACACTTGCTTGTCACTTCAGTTGGGGTATATGATACTAGAACACTTGCTTGTAACTACAGTTGGTGTATATGGTACTAGAACACTTGCTTGTCACTACAGTTGGTGTATATTGTACTAGAACACATGCTTGTCACTACAGTTGGTGTATATTATACTAGAACACTTGCTTGTGGCTACAGTTGGTGTATATGATACTAGAACATTTGCTTGTCACTACAGTTTGTGTATATGATACTAGAACACTTGCTTGTCACTACAGTTGGTGTATATGATACTAGAACACTTGCTTGTTGCTACATTTGGTGTATATGATACTACAACACTTGCTTGTCACTACAGTTGGTGTATATGATACTAGAACACTTGCTTGTCACTACAGTTGGTGTACATGATACTAGAACACTTGCTTGTCACTACAGTTGGTGTATATGATACTAGAACACTTGCTTGTAGCTACAGTTGGTGTATATGATACTAGAACATTTGCTTGTCACTACAGTTTGTGTATATGATACTAGAACACTTGCTTGTCACTACAGTTTGTGTATATGATACTAGAACACTTGCTTGTCACTACAGTTGGTGTATATTATACTAGAACACTTGCTTGTCACTACAGTTGGTGTATATGATACTAACACACTTGCTTGTCACTACAGTTGGTGTATATGATACTAGAACACTTGCCTGTCACTACAGTTGGTGTATATGATACTTGAACACTTGCTTGTCGCTACAGTTGGTGTATATGATATGCTAGAACACTTGCTTGTCGCTACAGTTGGTGTATATGATACTAGAACGCTTGCTTGTCACTACAGTTGGTGTATATGATACTAGAACACTTGCTTGTAGCTACAGTTGGCGTATATGATACTAGAACACTTGCTTGTCACAATTTTGGTGTATATGATACCAGAACGCTTGCTTGTGGCTACAGTAGCTGTATATGATACTAGAACACTTGCTTGTCTCTACAGTTGGTGTATATGATACCAGAACACTTGCTTGTCACTACAGTTGGTGTATATGATACTAGAACACATGCTTGTAGCTACAGTTGGCGTATATGATACTAGAACACTTGCTCGTCACTACAGTTGGTGTATATGATACCAAAACACTTGCTTGTCACTACAGTTGGTGTATATGATACTGGAACACTTGCTTTTCACTACAGTTGGTGTATATGATACCAGAACGCTTGCTTGTGGCTACAGTTGGTGTATATGATACTAGAACACTTGCTCGTCACTACAGTTGGTGTATATGATACTAGAACACTTGCTTGTCACTACGGTTGGTGTATATGATACTAGCACACTTGCTTGTCACTACGGTTGGTGTATATGATTGTAGAACACTTGCTTGTTGCTACATTTGGTGTATATGATACTAGAACACTTGCTTGTCACTACAGTTGGTGTATATGATACTAGAACACTTGCTTGTTGCTACATTTGGTGTATATGATACTAGAACACTTGCTTGTCGCTACAGTTGGTGTATATGATACTAGAACACTTGCTTGTCGCTACAGTTGGTGTATATGATACCAGAACTCTTGCTTGTCACTACAGTTGGTGTGTATGATACTAGAACACTTGCTTGTAGCTACAGTTGGTGTATATGATACTAGAACACTTGCTTGTCGCTACAGTTGGTGTATATTATACTATAACACTTGCTTGTCACTACAGTTGGTGTATATGATACTAGAACACTTGCTTGTCGCTACAGTTGGTGTATATTATACTAGAACACTTGCTTGTCGCTACAGTTGGTGTATATGATACTAGAACACTTGCTTGTCGCTACAGTTGGTATATATGATACTAGAACACTTGCTTGTCACTACAGTTGGTGTATATTATACTAGAACACTTGCTTGTCGCTACAGTTGGTGTATATTGTACTAGAACACATGCTTGTAGTTACAGTTGGTGTATATTGTACTAGAACACATGCTTGTCACTACAGTTGGTGTATATTGTACTAGAACACATGCTTGTCGCTACAGTTGGTGTATATTATACTAGAACACATGCTTGTCGCTACAGTTGATGTATATTATAATAGAACACTTAAGAGCTTACATACTGTATTGTCGCTACAGTTGGTGTATATTGTACTAGAACACTTGCTTGTCACTACAGTTTGTGGATATTATACTAGAACACTTAAGTGCTTACATACTGTATTGTCGCTACAGTTGGTGTATATTATACTAGAACACATGCTTGTCACTACAGTTGATGTATATTATACTAGAACACATGCGTGTCACTACAGTTGGTGTATATTATACTAGAACACATGCTTGTCACTACAGTTGGTGTATATTATACTAGAACACATGCGTGTCACTACAGTTGATGTATATTATACTAGAACACTTAAGAGCTTACATACTTTATTGTCGCTACAGTTGGTGTATATTGTACTAGAACACTTGCTTGTCACTACAGTTGGTGGATATTATACTAGAACACTTAAGTGCTTACATACTGTATTGTCGCTACAGTTGGTGTATACAGTTAGTTAGTGTCGATGCTATTACTTACCTCGTTGTTTTCAACCCATATGAATATGAGGAGACAGGTTAGAGGCCAGAAGACCACAATTAAGGAGCGCCAGTAGAAGCGAAGAAAATCGCAACAATATCTTGCATACAGCCTTTTCTTGCTGTAAAGAAGCAAGCATCCAATTATTTCAATCCGTGATATCATTAAGTCTTATGCCAGTAAAGTTGTTAAGTATTCAGAATGCCTGTGGTAATGTTATGCATCATCGTATTGTATATTCATGGTCATCCGCCCCTTGGAACAAATTCAGGTTAAATAAAATTTAGTGTTGAATGCAGAAGAAAAGAAATGAATACAGTCTACGTTTGAGGAAACTAATAATTGTAACAACAAGCAAAATATTTAAAAAAAGGGGGGAGGTTTCACTTTCACGTGACCGTTACTAATGCGATCACACACCACGATCCTCCGTTTTACTTGGAATCCGAACCACATGACATAGGATTTCGCATACATTGACCGTGAATCGAGCTTGACCACTACCCCTATCCAAATATATACGGTTGGTTGGTTCCTTAGTTTAGGAGCTACGACAACGCGGTCATGTAGCCCCGTGTACTATGGGTGTGTGTAGAATCCGTCTGATAACCGGTGTTAATTGTGATGGCTGTATTAGTGTGTGTATCTGTTTTTTTAAATTTCAGTACAGACTGCAACGTAGAATTTTTCAAATAGTTCCTACTTTTGCCGCCAAACGCCACCGTCAACGACTACTAGGCCTAGTTCAGAACTTAGCTACTAGACGCCACCGCAGTCGGCTCTTGACAACGAACGTAGAAACCTAAGAGCGTTGTTTACATTTTTAACCTATCCAATTTAGCTTCACACAGGTGTAATTAGTGGAAGGTTCTTTAACATGCCATAAATCTATGACATGGGACCGCTGGCTTTACTTCCCCTCCGAAGGAAGGCATACTGAAAGATTTTTAACGCTCTTAAAAAATCCGACGGCTTCGGCCGGGTTTGAACCCACTATCTTGGGCATAGAAGCTCAGCATGCTACCGACTACGTCACCGAAGCCGCCAAGGAGGTTAGATATCTAAGCTCCTTGACACTATAGCGCTTTCTAGTAGAGAAAGGAAGAACTTTGTATTGGCGGAAAATCCCGAGATTCACGGCCTACTGAATTCAAATGGGTTCTTTAACATGCCAACAACGTATGACATGCGTGCCATGATTTTGTCGCCTTTCAAAAATCACTTACCACGGCCAGGAGCGAACCTGCAAGCTCCAACACGATAACCACTCACCCACCGTGGCAAGCCATCTACATCGCATTGAAGAAAGGACAGCAGCTGCTATTGGAACAATTTTCAGTACCGGTAGCAAAAATTTATAGGCTAAGCTCTTGAACTATGAATAGCTATAACACTTTGCGACACCACAATAATTAGGCGTCACTGACCTACACAAAATCGAAAAAATAAAACGAGATTCGCTTAGTTAGTTATTAGTGTTTTAAGGGGGTTAACTACGAGGTCGTCTGCCCCTCTTAACGTAGATTCATGTGAATTTAAAATTTAGAGATGGATACCTACATTTGAAGAGACCGAAAATTAATCAAACAAAAAATTAAATAAAACTAATAATTATAAAAATAAACATAAATTACGAAAAAACAAAAAATCATCGTTCAAAAACGAACAAGTCGTTGAGTCAATGTTCACTGGAAAATTTAGATTGCGGGCCCCAACCAGCTCTCACTTATAAAGCAGATGATGAGATCAGCAGCCACCACGTCATCGGCTAATATAAGTATGAGTGTCATCTGCAAACAAAGGTTTCTTCGTAAGTCCCAAGATCCACACAATCGGTTAAAATGAGGGCCACGGTGAAAACGACTCCACAGGTACAAAGTGGGAGGTCTTCCCTTCTCATTAGGTACGAGTGGGTGGATCTTGTATGACCTATCCTTAGCCTACACAAAGTGACGGACTCTCTCCCTGACCGGAAAGAGCTCCGTCATACGCGAGTAGTTCCCTTGATCGCTCTCAGTTTACTGGGCAGTGGGTCAGCTAGCCACTGACTCTCCCAAAATGCCAGAACTTGTAGGCGTAACTGAGAGCGAATATCTCTAGCGGGTACAGGTAGGGGGGGTAATAGGAGTTCTAACTCACCCGGCGTTGCTCGGGCGGCGTTCATATTAAATAATTAATAACTCTCGAACCCGTGGTCGGAGATTCACGAATGAGGTGTCGTTGGACTCGGGCTGACGGGGGCTTTGCTATGGACCACTCATTTCAACCCCTAAATAAAACCTACCTCTACTAGGGGGTGAAATTATATTTTTTTAGTGAAAGTCTCTTTTCAAATGCGACATGTATAAGGTGCGCTGCTAAAATGAACTTAAACTTTGTTGCTCATATAGCGCATGCGCTTTTCTGGCTGCCGCTATGGATTAACATTTTTGTTTTTGTTTTGTACGCATGCGCACTTGGGATTTTTGTAAGAGGGCGAGCTCTTTGAAAAAAATGATTGATAAGAAGGGGTTTTGGTGGTGAGGAGAGAGCCAGATAGTCGCCTACCTTCCTACGAAGTTTGCCGATATCTCTCGAACGCAAGGTCGGATATGGACGTGTGACGTGTCAAATCGCTTGTCTCGAATCCCTATATATGTTATTAATAGGTTAAAGTTTTGAGAATGAGGGAAACAGGCTTTTTGAGGGTAAAACCATGATTTTAGAATTTTTCCGATATCTCACGAATGCATGGTCGGATTTGGTCCTATGACGTGTCAAATGGCTTGTCTCGAAACTCTCTTTATTTTGGTAATAGGTTAAAGTTTTTGAGAATGAGGGAAACAGAATTTTTTGGTGTAAAACTGTGATTTTAGACTTTTTGTTATATCTCACAAACCAATAAAGCCAGAGACGTATACGAGGGGTTGTAGGACTCGGGGTGACGCCCCTCCACTCTCCCCCTTTCGAATATAGTATTTATGTTTTAAAAAAATTGCGAAAGGGTCTAATGACACTTTTGTTGAAAACATTTTAGTTTTTAAAACTTTTTTTTTTAAATATGTCTAAAATGTTCATGAAGAGTGGTTGTAGATAGAAAGAGACGATACCACTGGGCTCGTGTTTCAACGAGGCTATTACTGGCCACGTTGGTGATATACCAATACAGTATTCGCTATTTCGATGAGACGGCGGGTCGAGGGTTCGTTTTCCGATTTTTCCTACGATGGAATTCCTAATTCCTAAACCCCCTGAAGGGGGTCTTTAACATGTAAACGATTATGAGTGACATGACAAATGATAATTCCTTGATCAGATGAAGTTGGCTTTAGATAGAACAAACAGAACTTGGTTATATGTTGCTTGAAGTGAGTATAGAAAACAAACTTGCTGGGGCAGACTGACAGGATGTGAATGTTATTTGAGCTTATTGGAATGCATTGACTTGACTTAACAACAGGGCAATGAAAAAAGCACAGAGATGCTGAGGACACTTGAAGGTCAAACGATAAAGCAACCATGGTGGGAGGGGGAAGCGAGGATGATGTCGCCGATCATGTTCAATGTTCAATGGATGAATTTATATTTTGCGAAGCATTGTTCGGAGAGGGTCGTGTGACGACTTGTTTTAAGGGTATTTATTTTTCCAATCTATCCTGTGGTGGACTCATTGATTGAAATAATCCAAAACTGCTAGGGCATGGCCTTGAGATTTTACAAACTGATAATGGGATTTTGACATACAAGATCCCCCCAGAACTTGACATGATGTCATTCTTTTTATGGCTTATGAATTTCCCCAAAAAAGACTCAAAACAACAAGATCATGGACTTTTGCTTTTCTTAATATATTGCAAACCCATAATGTAAGATGTTTACTGTGAGTGACGAAACCTAGCTAGGTAAAGAAAGAATTATTGTAGGCTACATGTATGGTGACTGACACGTCTTTGACCATTAGAACTTGTTTCCAGATCTGACTGTAGTACATAGGGAGTATAGGTTGTAGGCATGGCTTGACAAACGGTGTACACAAAATTCAATTTATCGATTCAAGAATTAAGAGTAGACTATCATTAATTAATTGGTTAAAGAGTGTAGCTAGAAATATAAAAAATGGTGACTACATTAAACTAAACTGAAACAAGTCGAATCAAACCCAACTGAACCAAACCAAGCCTAAAGCAAACCAAACCTAATCATGAACAAGCCAAGGGCTTAAGTGTAAAACTTGTGGGGGAATGCAGTCATTGGCAATGTCCAAAGAAAGGAATAACGCTCTACCTCTAGAGGGTAAGGTAAAGCTAGCGCATGGTGCTAATGCATATTCCCAAGTACATGAACCACACTCACACACAACTATCCCATGCTGTTTTTTATGAGTTGACTGTTAAAACTTACTCAGTGGTTACTGAGCAAGATGGTTGCTACACACAACAAGCTTTAAATGCTTGAGGCTAATAATGTATACACACACACACACACACACTCGCTTGTTCTAAACTAAACTGTCTTGCTGGCAGTGCTCACACAGTATGTAAATGACAGAAATGCTTGGCTAACAGAAATACAATCATTTTCGGTTGTCTAATGTTACCAGCTAACCATTACATGCTATAGTGGTGAGCACATGTGCCTCTTGCACTGGAGATCGTAACTCGATTTCTAGCTCTAAGGCCTTGAACGAATCAAACTAAGAAAGAAGGGTATGGTGACGCAGTGGTTAAACTGTTAGCCTTTCACTAAGGTAGACAAGGTTTGATTTTAGGTTAATATACATGTCATAAACAAACAAACAAAAAAAGCAGAGATAATGTTTAAAACTGATTACACTTGTCTCTTTTCAAATTATTACTTAGATTACAAATACAAAGGTGGACTGGGTTTGATATACAGTTAATGCTGCCTATCACATACTAGCCTGTAAGAAAGACAAACAAGCAAAAGGCGTAGGTAGAGCAGTGGTAAAATCGCTATGTGTAGAGAACTACCTAACGGTTTTATGAACTAGCAATGGTATGTCACATAAACAGTGCAGGATACAATCCAGCAACCATAATTTTTATCTTGTGGAACAGAGAAAACATATAGAGAGAGAGGGAGAGATATAGAAAGTTTGTGTATGTATGGGTAGCATTGATTGTTTGACCAGAGAAAATACTGTGAGGTAGGGTGGGGAGAGGGAGAATTAACACGTATATATGAATGGTAAATAGTATTTTTTTCAATAGTTTTGTTTTTCAAATGCAGTGGTAGATAGCCGTTATTTTGTTAAACATTCTTACTTGCAGTAGTAATAAGCCTCTACGGTTCCGCTAACACACATAGACAGACTGTACTAGTGCCATGGTCAAGCACTCGCATTAAGATCATTTACAAAAACATAAAATGAAAAATAAAATATCTTGTTTTGGAAATATCGTTTTTCAACAGACACGAAATAAATAAAAAATGTGTAAACAGCAAAATGGAAAATCCATGTTTCCATATAGGCAAAATTTAAAAACCTTAAACGAACATTTAAAAATATATATATATGGGAAATTGACAAATGCGTAAATATGAAAATGGAAAATCCATGTTTCCATATCATGAAATTGAAAAAACATCAAACTGTCATTTTAAAAAATGCAAATGGAAAATTGACAAATTGCAATGTGTGAAATGTGAAATTGAACAAATGGCTATCATTATTTAAAAATCAGTGCCTTATGGTTGAGGTGTGAATCAAACCCTCTCTACTTATTTTGGACCACCCGAGACTGAATATACTTGTATTAATCCTCATACCACTTTTAACATTTTGTGTTAAAGCTAGGAATTGAACCCAAGAGCTTGTAGGGGGAGACCAAGGTTAGAATATGTTAAACAGATAGTCTTAATTGTAGGATGTGTTAGCTATATAGAGAGATGAAACGATTAGCTCGGGACAGGGGCATTGAAATCTGCAGCAAACCAGTCAAACGACTCAAGACTCAAACAACAACATGTAAGCTCACCAAAATAATGTTGTGTAACGGTAAATGTTAGTCAACGAACAGTAATGCATTACTAAAACCCATGACACGATACCTAAGAGTTTTTCTAATGTTATTTTAAAATGCCTTTAACCCTATATTCAACACCCATTTTACAATATTCATAACTGCAATGTTATGGTAAAACAAAACAAAATCTATATTTCAAAACAAGCAAGTGGTTTAGTCAATGTATACTGGGAAAAGTTTTGTAAACACTCAAGTCCACAAGACTAATTAAATTAGTAACTGTCAGGTTGGCCGAGTGGTTAAGGTGTTTGACTTAAGATCAAATTTCCTGTACAAGGAAGCAAGGGTTCGAATCCCTTACCTCACATAACTATTGCCTTAACATGGCTTGTCCACACTGAATTATTATGATACTTGCTACACAAACCATAGACAGAATGTATTGTTTAAGGCACTCTCTTTATGAACATAGTCAGAGACTGTTGATGGTTAACAATTGCATTAATAGTGGGACATGGGGATAGCAATGAAGAAAAACAGCCAATACCCATACAATATTTTTATTCATTTAGTTTTTTTACAATAGTTACACACTGAATACAACTTTTATATCATTTATCATTGATTGATATAGATTTTAAACACAACGCTTGTTGTAGATCCTAATATAACATTCTCCAGCTGCTCTTGTTCTTAAAAACTGGGGAAGCCGCAATGGTTTTATAGACATTAATCCCTCATCCTCTTCTTCTTCTTCATCATCATCATCATCATCATCATCATCATTATAAATATTATCATCATAATTATTATAGTCATTGTCACCAACATCATCATCATCATCATCATCATCATCCTCAACACCACTAGAACTATCCAATTCCTTTTCAAAAGGGACCTCTTGATGAGTCTGTGTTGCTTTTGATAGTGTTAAGGTTTTTTTGAACGTTGACAACTGTCCTAACGTGACTTTTTGAGGAGATGATAATTGCTTTTCAACAAACAATGCACTATCTTGAGCAGCAATGCCATTTTCTTGAACTGCTTTTTAGCATTTTCATGATATTTTGTTGACAGCAACAGTGTTTTATTTGGTGCATTACATTGATGATTACCCACATTTAAGACCTTTTCATTCTTAGTTTTTAGATGACCTAAACATTTTGTTGTCCTTTGTTTTAAGCACTGCCAAAATATTATTCCTTTTACATTTTGACGATTATAGTTATAAGAGTAGCCTTTATAGAGTACACGTTGTTTACCTTTGTTAGTTGTAGTAAGTTCCATAGTAGCAATTAATCCCAAGTGGATTCATCTCCAGAGAAATGGGGTAAATCAATTTTAGGTAAAGTTGGTTTGGGCTTGTGAGTACCCTCACGGAAAGAAGTTTGTGGTTCGTGAAGGGAACCAAGAACAGAAGCGTCCTTTTTCTGCTCCTCTTCGAGTTGGCGTATTATTTTGAAAGCAGAACCTATGCCTTCGTAATATAGGTTTTCTACTTCGACACGATCTTCTGTTTGATTGAGCATGCAAGTTTCTATTTCAGTTTGAATGTTACAGTAGTTTTCATAAGAACGTTCAAAATCCTTTACACGATGTTTCAACAAGTCTAATTGCGCTTCTGAGGGATCTAATTCTTTTATGTACCTTCTGAATCGGGTAATTTGCCCTTTATAGGATGCTCGTTTAGAAGTAAGTTTTTCATCCTTATCCTTATCAGTGGGAGCCATATTGTTGATATTTCGTTGATATTGGACCGGTCCCTTTGGACTGATCCCTATGGGTTGGCCCATGCATTTATCCAAATTATGTCAAAGGGACGGGTCCAAAGGGATTAGTCAAAAGGACCTGTCAACAGGGACTCGTCCACAGGGATCCGTCCACAGTGACCCGTCAGCAGGGGCCCATCATAAATGACTCCCTTCAAAAAGGACCCGTCCGGAGGGACTAGTCAACGGGGACCAGTCCAAAGGGGCAAATCAACAGGGATCAATCAAAAGGGGTTATCGCCTCAAGCTCTGTCATACCCCCCTTTGATTATTGGTTTGCTTATCGACAAGCACCGCTTGGAATACATTTTAATCACCCCTCGTGGGTCAGCCGCCATCTTTAAAAAGGTCGTGGGAACATAGGTGTTTACCAGCAGTCTTCGGCAAAAAGTCCAACAATACCTCATACAATGCCCTAGTCTTATTGGTTCGCGAGATATTAACAAAAGTGCACTTAGACCCTTTGTCAAAATTTCAAAAATAGATTCAGTGTTATGCAATCAATAATAGCTACCTCTTTAACTATATACTTGTTTTTGTTGACCATGAAGCCTTGAGTATCCATCATCAGTGTATGAGACATGTTTACGCTTGCATAAATCAAAACCAACTGACTACTCACTACTTGGGTTTAGAAATTACATTTACTCAAATCACATTCTAGTAAAAATCGTGCCTACTATAAACTGCACCCAGTTTTACAACCACTTTTGCACTCACTTTTGCACCCACTTTTGCACCCTCTTCTACACTCACTTTTACACCCACTTTTGCACCCACCTTTGCACCCACCTTTGCACTCACTTTTGCACCCACCTTTGCACTCACTTTTGCACCCACTTTTGCACCCACTTTTACTCTCACTTTTGCACCCACTTTTGCACCCACATTTGCATTCACTTTTTCACCCACTTTCGCACCCACTCTTGCACCCACTTTTGCACCCACTTTTGCACCCACTTTTGCACCCACTTTTGCACCCACTCTTGCACCCACTTTTCCTCTCACTTTAAACTATTATTTATATTATCGAGTGAACTTTGCTAGAGATTAGTTCCTGCTTGACAATTGACATGGAAGTATCAACAAATAGCAATGGTATGCCATACGCATTCTATAAAGGATATACATATATTGTAAAACGAAGCAATAAAAATGGAACTGTTATTTGGCGTTGTTCAAAACATCGTTCTAAACAGTGTCGAGGTGAGCTGAAAAGTAAAAATAGTAATGTCTTAAGTGTTGAGTGATCATCAATGTAGTGTACCAGATAAAACATCGTTGCTGTTTAAAAAAAACTCTTCAAAATGCTAAAACACTTGTCCCAGAAAAAGATATTGCAGCTCAAGATAGTGCATTGTTTGTTAAAAAGCATGTATCATCTCCTCAGAAAGTCGTGTTAGGACAGTTGTCAATGTCTGAAAAACTCCCAACATTATCAAAGGCAACACAGACTGTGCAAAATGTGGTATTGCAAAAGGATCAAAAATGACTATATAGTAATAGTGATGAGGATTATAATGATCATGATGATGATGATGATAACGATGATGATGATAATGATAATTGTTATGATGATGATGATGTTGATGATGAAGATAATAATGATAATGATAATGCTTTGTTTACACCTAAAAATCATTTGTTAAATTTGTCTACTGGAACAATCCAAGTAAGCTAATCCAGCGGCTTCAGCAACTGCATGTCTATAAACAGACTGGTTATACTGAATATGAGAAAGAACTATTGGATATAGAAAATGAGCTTCGTCGTGCTAAAATTATTATGTAATGAATCCACATAACCGCTTAAACTATTTCTTAACAATACATGTTATATTTTCTACCGCTCTGCTACCATTTTGCTCTCACTTTTGCTATCACTTCAAACTGTACATATTAAATATAAAAGCCAACGCTAAATGATTTTATTATCAAAACAGTTATAACCTTTGTAGTGAGCAAATCATACTAACAGGTTAATTGCTACTATGGAACTTACTACAACTAACAAAGGTAAACAACGTGTACTCTATAAAGGCTACTCTTATAACTATAATCGTCAAAATGTAAAAGGAATAATATTTGGCAGTGCTTAAGACAAAGGACAACAAAATGTTTAGGTCATCTAAAAAGTAAGAATGGTAAGGTCTTAAATGTGGGTAATCATCAATGTAATGCACCAGATGAAACACTGTTGCTTTCAACAAAATATCATGAAAATGCTAAAAAGCAAGTTCAAGAAAATGATATTGCTGCTCAAGATAGTGCATTGTTTGTTGAAAAGCAATTATCATCTCCTCAAAAAGTCACGTTAGGACAGTTGTCAACGTTCAAAAAAACCTTAACACTATCAAAAGCAACACAGACTCATCAAGAGGTCCCTTTTGAAAAGGAATTGGATAGTTCTAGTGGTGTTGAGGATGATGATGATGATGATGATGATGATGTTGGTGACAATGACTATAATAATTATGATGATAATATTTATAATGATGATGATGATGATGATGATGATGATGATGAAGAAGAAGAAGAGGATGAGGGATTAATGTCTATAAAACCATTGCGGCTTCCCCAGTTTTTAAGAACAAGAGCAGCTGGAGAATGTTATATTAGGATCTACAACAAGCGTTGTGTTTAAACTCTATATCAAACAATGATAAAAAGATATAAAAGTTGTATTCAGTGTGTAACTATTGTAAAAAAAACAAAATGAATAAAAATATTGTATGGGTATTGGCTGTTTTTCTTAATTGCTATCCCCATGTCCCACTATTAATGCAATTGTTAACCATCAACAGTCTCTGACTATGTTCGTAAAGAGAGTGCCTTAAACAATACACTCTGTCTATGGTTTGTGTAGCAAGTATCATAATAATTCAGTGTGGACAAGCCATGTTAAGGCAATAGTTATGTGAGGTAAGGGATTCGAACCCTTGCTTCCTTGTACAGGAAATTTGATCTTAAGTCAAACACCTTAACCACTCAGGCAACCTGACAGTTACTAATTTAATTAGTCTTGTGGACTTGAGTGTTTACAAAACTTTTCCCAGTATACATTGACTAAACCACTTGCTTGTTTTGAAATATAGATTTTGTTTTGTTTTACCATAACATTGCAGTTATGAATATTGTAAAATGGGTGTTGAATATAGGGTTAAAGGCATTTTAAAATAGCATTAGAAAAACTCTTAGGTATCGTGTCATGGGTTTTAGTAATGCATTACTGTTCGTTGACTAACATTTACCGTTACACAACATTATTTTGGTGAGCTTACATGTTGTTGTTTGAGTCTTGAGTCGTTTGACTGGTTTACTGCAGATTTCAATGCCCCTGTCCCGAGCTAATCGTTTCATCTCTCTATATAGCTACCACATCCTACAATTAAGACTATCTGTTTAACATATTCTAACCTTGTTCTCCCCCTACAAGCTCTTGGGTTCAATTCCTAGCTTTAACACAAAATGTTAAAAGTGGTATGAGGATTAATACAAGTATATTCAGTCTCGGGTGGTCCAAAATAAGTAGAGAGGGTTTGATTCACACCTCAACCATAAGGCACTGATTTTTTAAATAATGATAGCCATTTGTTCAATTTCACATTTCACACATTGCAATTTGTCAATTTTCCATTTGCATTTTTTAAAATGACAGTTTGATGTTTTTTCAATTTCATGATATGGAAACATGGATTTTCCATTTTCATATTTACGCATTTGTCAATTTCCCATATATATTTTTTTTTAAATGTTCGTTTAAGGTTTTTAAATTTTGCCTATATGGAAACATGGATTTTCCATTTTGCTGTTTACACATTTTTTATTTATTTCGTGTCTGTTGAAAAACGATATTTCCAAAACAAGATATTTTATTTTTCATTTTATGTTTTTGTAAATGATCTTAATGTGAGTGCTTGGCCATGGCACTAGTACAGTCTGTCTATGTGTGTTAGCGGAACCGTAGAGGCTTATTACTACAGCAAGTAAGAATGTTTTACAAAATAACGGCTATCTACCACTGCATTTGAAAAACAAAACTATTGAAAAAAATACTATTTACCATTCATATATACGTGTTAATTCTCCCTCTCCCCACCCTACCGCACAGTATTTTCTCTGGTCAAACAATCAATGCTACCCATACATACACAAACTTTCTATATCTCTCCCTCTCTCTATATATGTTTTCTCTGTTCCACAAGATAAAAATTATGGTTGCTGGATTGTATCCTGCACTGTTTATGTGACATACCATTGCCAGTTCATAAAACCGTTAGGTAGTTCTCTACACATAGCGATTTTACCACTGCTCTACCTACGCCTTTTGCTTGTTTGTCTTTCTTACAGGCTAGTATGTGATAGGCAGCATTAACTGTATATCAAACCCAGTCCACCTTTGTATTTGTAATCTAAGTAATAATTTGAAAAGAGACAAGTGTAATCAGTTTTAAACATTATCTCTGCTTTTTTTGTTTGTTTGTTTATGACATGTATATTAACCTAAAATCAAACCTTGTCTACCTTAGTGAAAGGCTAACAGTTTAACCACTGCGTCACAATACCCTTCATTCTTAGTTTGATTCGTTCTAGGCCTTAGAGCTAGAAATCGAGTTACGATCACCAGTGCAAGAGGCACATGTGCTCACCACTATAGCATGTAATGGTTAGCTGGTAACATTAGACAACCGAAAATGATTGTATTTCTGTTAGCCAAGCATTTCTGTCATTTGCCTACTGTGTGAGCACTGCCAGCAAGCCAGTTTAGTTTAGAACAAGCGAGTGAGTGTGTGTGTGTGTGTGTGTATACATTATTAGCCTCAAGCATTTAAAGCTTGTTGTGTGTAGCGACCATCTTGCTCAAACCACTGAGTAAGTTTTAACAGTCAACTCATAAAAAACAGCATAGGATAGTTGTGTGTGAGTGTGGTTCAAGTACTTGGGAATATGCATTAGCACCATGCGCTAGCTTTACCTTACCCTCTAGAGGTAGAGCGTTATCCCTTTCTTTGGACAGTGACAATGACTGCATTCTCCCACAAGTTTTACACTTAAGCCCTTGGCTTGTTCATGATTAGGTTTGGTTTGCTTTAGGCTTGGTTTGGTTCAGTTGGGTTTGATTCGACTTGGTACAGTTTAGTTTAATATAGTCACCTTTTTATATTCTTAGCTACACTCTTTAACCAATTAATTAATGGTAGTCTACTCTTAATTCTTGAATCGATAAATTGAATTTTGTGTACACCGTTTGTCAAGCCATGCCTACAACCTATACTCCCTATGTACTACAGTCAGATCTGGAAACAAGTTCCAATGGTCAAAGACGTGTCAGTCACCATACATGTAACCTACAATAATTCTTTCTTTACCTAGCTAGGTTTCGTCACTCACAGTAAACATCTTACATTATGGGTTTGCAATATATTAAGAAAAGCAAAAGTCCATGATCTTGTTGTTTTGGGTCTTTTTTGGGGAAATTCATAAGCCATAAAAAGAATGACATCATGTCAAGTTCTGGGGGGATCTTGTATGTCAAATTGCCATTAAAAAAATATATATATTTTTAAAATCCCATTATCAGTTTATAAAATCTCAAGGCCATGCCCTAGCAGTTTTGGAATATTTCAATCAATGAGTCCACCACCGGAAAGATCGGAAAAACAAATACCCTAAAAACAAGTCGTCACACGACCCTCTCCGAACAATGCTTCGCAAAATATAAATTCATCCATTGAACATTGAACATGATCGGCGACATCATCCTCGCTTCCCCCTCCCACCATGGTTGCCATATCGTTTGACCTTCAAGTGTCCTCAGCATCTCTGTGCTTTTTTCATTGCCCTGTTGTTAAGTCAAGTCAATGCATTCCAATAAGCTCAAATAACATTCACATCCTGTCAGTCTGCCCCAGCAAGTTTGTTTTCTATACTCACTTCAAGCAACATATAACCAAGTTCTGTTTGTTCTATCTAACGCCAACTTCATCTGATCAGGGAATTATCATTTGTCATGTCACTCATAATCGTTTACATGTTAAAGACCCCCTTCAGGGGGTTTAGGAATTAGGAATTCCATCGTAGGAAAAATCGGAAAACGAACCCTCGACCCGCCGTCTCATCGAAATAGCGAATACTGTATTGGTATATCATCACCGTGGCCAGTAATAGCCTAGTTGAAACACGAGCCCAGTGGTATCGTCTCTTTCTATCTACAACCACTCTTCATGAACATTTTAGATATACTTAAAAAAAAAGTTTTTAAAACTAAAATGTTTTCAACAAAAGTGTCATTAGACCCTTTCACATTTTTTTTAAACATACATACTATATTCGAAAGGGGGAGAGTGGAGGGGCGTCACCCCGAGTCCTACAACCCCTCGTATACGTCTCTGGCTTAATTGGTTTGTGAGATATAACAGAAAGTCTAAAATCACAGTTTTACACCAAAAAAATCTGTTTCCCTCATTCTCAAAACTTTAACCTATTACCAAAATAAAGAGAGTTTCGAGACAAGCCATTTGACACGTCATAGGACCAAATCCGACCATGCATTCGTGAGATATAGGAAAAAGTCTAAAATCATGGTTTTACCCTCAAAAAGCCTGTTTCCCTCATTCTCAAAACTTTAACCTATTAATAACATATATAGGGCTTCGAGACAAGCGATTTGACACGTCACACGTCCATATCCGACCTTGCGTTCGAGAGATATCGGCAAACTTCGTAGGAAGGTAGGCGACTATCTGGCTCTCTCCTCACCACCAAAACCCCTTCTTATCAATCATTTTTTTCAAAGAGCTCGCCCTCTTACAAAAATCCCAAGTGTGCATGCGTACAAAACAAAAACAAAAATGTTACTCCATAGCGGCAGCCAGAGAAACGCATGCGCTATATGAGCAACAAAGTTTAAGTTCATTTTAGCAGAGCACCTTATATATGTCGCATTTGAAAAGTGACTTTCACTAAAAAATATAATTTCACCCCCTAGTAAGGGTAGGTTTTATTTAGGGGTTGAAATGAGTGGTCCATAGCAAAGCCCCCGTCAGCCCGAGTCCAACGACACCTCATTCGTGAATCTCCGACCACGGGTTCGAGAGTTATTAATTATTTAATATGAACGCCGCCCGAGCAACGTCGGGTGAGTTAGAACTCCTATTACCCCCCTTCTGGGTACCTCCATTGGTCGAGGTGGTAGTGATACCGCTTCTTTTGCAGCTTGATCCGCTAACTCGTTTCCGCAATTCCCATGTGGCTTGGAAGCAACATAAAGGCGATTCGAGTGTCAGCGTGGCACAACCCGGCTAGTAGGTCGTGGATTTTCTGCACTAGGGGGTGTTGCGGGAAACATGTAGCAATTGTCTGCAACGAACTCAAAGAGTCGATTCGTGCATCTTGTAGTGCAAACTGGTGAGCTTCATAGATGTCAACGAGCTCCGCAGTAAACACACTACATGCCTCAGGCAAAGAGATTTTGGTATTTGCACCAACAATAACGCAAGCACAACCCACCTTCTCGTCCACCTTCGAACCATCCGTGTAGAGAATGCCAGCGTCCGGAAATTGGTGAACTATGCTGTGGAACTGCCTCCGATAAAAGGAGGCATCCGTGTTCACCTTAGGACCTCGGTGTAGATCTAACCGAATTTCCGGACGCGGGACTTGCCACAGAGGCACCTTACTAGGTGTCCGGATCATACAGGGACCTACAGCCACTCCTATTTCAGTACATGAGCTATCGGGTCTAATACCAACCAGCCGAGTGGCTCGAGGCTGGTTGGCGTACATCTGGTGGTATTGGGTACTGAAGAGAGCTTGTTAGCTCGGGTGTTGCGGCATCTGACGCACATTGGCACCATATGCTAAAAGCACATGTTGACGTCTATAATTTAGAGTTGGAACACCCGATTCGGTGAGTCGGCTGGGTATCGGGCTGGTCCGGAAGGCACCGGTAGCCAGCCTAACGCCACTATGGTGGATACTGTCCAGCATTCTCAAGGTTGCCGGCCTTGCTGAACCGCATGCCGCTTGGTAGAACCGTATCAGCACCGCACGGTCCGCCCCCACGTTGTGCCACTAAGAAACTTGAGCATGTTCAGTTTCCTGAGACACGTCATTTTTAGTTGCCGTATATGGTGCTGTCAAAATTTGCTGTCAAAATGGAGCCCCAGGAAGCGATAAGTGTCAACCAACGGCAAAGCAGCATCCCTGAGATGTAGTTCAGGGTGTAAATATAGCCTCCGGAGCCGACAAAAATGGACGACAGAGGTTTTCGCAGCTGAAGAACCAAAACCCCAGTCGTGTGCCCACCTGTCGACCCGGTTAATTGCTAGCTGCAATTGCCGTTCCACGAGCTAAATCGTCTACATACAGCGATGGAACAACCGTGGACCCGGCGGTGGCAACAATGCCGTTTTTGGCAATCGCGAAGAAGGTGACACTCAGCACCGAACCCTGAAGAACTCCATTTTCTTGGGTATAATATTGTGGTAATATCCTACCGACCCTTACACGGAATAGTCGGACGGGCATGAAATTGGCAATGAAAGTCGGTAGATTACCACGGAGTCCCCACTTGTGAAGGGTGGAAAGGATCCCGTAGCGCCATGCGGTGTTGTAGGCTTTCTCGAGGTCAAAGAAAACCGTGACTAGGTGCTGCTTTCGGAAAAAATGCCTCCTGTATGGCACTCTCAAGTCGCACCAGATGGTCGGTGGTGGACCTATGAGAGCAAAATCCATACTGGTACTCAGACAGGAGACCTCTCTCCTCCAAGAACCACACCAGCCGATGAGTCACCATCTTCACCAGCAGTTTACATAGGCCATTTGTCAGACAAATGGGCCTATAGCTGCTTACAAACTTGAGATCCTTTCTAGCATTGGGAATCAGTATCATGATGCCTTCTCACCATTGAGATGGAAACTCCTCTTCAATCGTATTTGCACAGATGTTTTTACATTTGATTATGGATATTGTCCGGTCCGGAAGCCATATCCCTGCACAGTGCAAGTGCACTGCGCAGTTCCCATTCAGAGAATGGTACTTTGTAAGACTCCGAAGCAGAGTGGCAAAGGACAAGGGGTGAGTCTCTGCCTCCCGCTACAGAGTCAGAAATGTAGGATCGTAACTCCCAAAGCAGGATACATCGGAGAAGTGCGATCCAAAACTGTTAGCAATGGTGAGATGGTCCGAGATGATGTCTCCATTGATGGAGACTCCGGGTATCATCAAAGATGTCGGGAGTCCTGAGATCCGACGAATCTTAATCCACACTTGAGATGAAGTAGTATGTGCTGTCATAGACGACAAACACATTTCCCACGTCACTTTCTTACTCTCCCGTATCAGATATCGGGCTCTAGCACGCATCCTTTTAAAGATGATAAGGTTGGCCATGGTGTTTTGCCTCCGATAGCATTTGCAAGCACCTCGACGATCTTTAATGGCTGCTGCAATCTCGGCTGGCCACCAAGGGAGAAGGTTCCGGCGGGAGTTGCCGGATGAGGAAGGCATTGTTTCCTCATCAGCAGCCAAAATTCTATTCGTTATGTGAATGGTATGATCGTCGACACTCTCAAAGGTATCTTCGGCAAACACCGCACGTGCCGTGAAAGTTGGCCAATCATCCCGACGGAGAAGCCATCGACTTGGTAACTCGATGGCTCTCTGGTTCGGAAGAGTAACGGTAATCGGGAAATGGTCATTATTACAAAGGTCTTCGTGTACACCCCACTGTAGCAGGGGAGCCAGTGCGCGACTGCACAAGGTGATATCGACACTTGAATAAGTGCCGTGTGCAATAGAGAAGTGCGTAGGTTCCCCTGTGT
This sequence comes from Meconema thalassinum, assembly GCA_946902985.2. Lineage (NCBI taxonomy): Eukaryota > Metazoa > Arthropoda > Insecta > Orthoptera > Tettigoniidae > Meconema > Meconema thalassinum. The sequence goes on along the minus strand of OX336388.2, from coordinate 191,164,232 downwards.
TCAACAAACACAGGTCCAGCCACCTGATCAGCCTCTCAGAATCTCTCCCTCTACCGCTAGTGGTAGTGGAGCCCCAGATGGTGTTGTGGGCATTAACATCTCCCAGAAGGAGAAAAGGAGGGGGAAGCTGAGAGACTAGATCCACCAGCTAGTTGTAATCCAGTTGAGATTCAGGCGGGTTGTACACGTTACATACTGGCAACGAAGTACGAACTGCAACTGCTTCTAGCTGAGCACGCAGCGGCACCTCTTCACTAAAGAGGCGAGAGTGGACGAGAGTGCAGACGCCACCGGTGGCCACAGCTCCATCCACTCGGTCATTAGAGAAGAGTTTGAAGTGACGCATTGTTGTCTCGTGTCCAGGACGAAACCTGGATTCCTGAAGACAGACAATGTTTGCCGAAAACAAATATATTATTTGACGTAGCTCAGCGAGATGACCGGAATAGCTATTACAGTTCCATTGTAACAGTGCCATAGTGTGGACTTAAGTAGAGGATAGTCCTCTACTTATGCTTGACCGTTTGCCACCCATCCCTATCCTGAGGAGGAGGTGATAGGGGTGGAGAGCACACCTCGATCTCCACATCTCCGTCGGAGGACGAAGAAAATTTATTGGGCGCTCTCTTGGTTGGCGCGCGGTTCTAGTCGGACTTAGACTGTCTCACTCTTGTGGAAGAGCGAGAGCGGTGACGAGGGACCTTCTTCCGGTCTGAAGACTGGGAGTCCGTCCCCGGCACATCCCGACTATTTTTCTTCTTTAGCCGGCGTTGACGTCTATTTGGGGAAGTTGGTGGTCCCTTCCCCCTTGACGTCTCCTCCTTGCAAAATAATGCAGCACTTGCTGGCAACGCTCCACTGATGGTGTTGGAAGTGGGAATGCCACTATGTGACTGTGCCACCTTGTTTGCAGGAGGGCAGGAGAAATGGCGTATAAACCTGTCTCTCCTCTCCGCCGGCTTTGCTTTCGTTTTAGACGGGCTGGTGGATGCTCGAGCCCTGGTCAGCGAAGGTTTCTTCTCCATGGGAGTCGAAGAGCCGCACGTTTCCGCTATTTTTAGCGAGTGTTATTGTGTTACCCGTTAGAGATGATTGTTCACGTTGAGTGGACATCCACATGGCAGTGGTTTTGCTGTTGTTGTCGAGTATCAACATGGTCATTAGGGATATTAAACCACACAGAAAGGGATTAAATCTGGAATTAAATTGAAATTAAATCATGAACGTAATTATTCTAAAAATATATTTTTCTAAAACGAACCACTATATAAGATGCTGAATCAATTTGAACTTGAGTTGATATTTTAATTGAATGACAGACACTATGGAACAACCGATATTAAAATGATCGATGATTTAGACCGAGCTGAAGTTATTTGAGACTACGAAGTTGCTAATGCCACATAAACCCCGTAAGGCGTGGACATTTGGCGACTAAGTGACTTAAGTCTCAGTTTAACTGTGCTGTCACCCCCCTAAATTCATGCACATCGGTGACATTCGGACGCAAACAGCGATCAGATTAGCGTAGGGGAATCATTATTTATTTTATTGCTTTTTTAGACTTGTGGACTAGCCGAGATTTATAACCCTTCGAAGTAGGATAGGGGTTTGTGATTTTAAAATAAATGATTAACGAGTTTTACCTAAATCTGGAGTATTTATTTCTAGCTTTGTTTTTGTGGGTTGTGTTTCCTCGGGCTCGTCTATGACTTTTTCCCCCTCACTTACCTGATACGCCCTGAGCTATCAGGCTCGTGCCGGAGTTAGTCTGAGGACGCACCCGATCCTCTCAATGTGTGGGTTCGGAGGATTAGAAGTCAGTAAGGTCATCTGCAGCAGATGATCTCTGGCTACCTTGTCTGATGGGCACACCATGGAGAGAAATAATGAACTTATTTGCACATTAATTTATTGTTCTATGGGGCGTAACAATGAAATTATCTGTCTCTTAAATCTCACTGTTATTATTATTTTTATTATTATTATTATTATTATTATTATTATTATTATTATTACCGGTAATATTATTAGTAGTATATTATTATTATTTACATTTTATGGCCTTTATTGGACCACTTCAGTCAACTCCATTCAATGGATTTTTTTTTTTACCGGCCCGGTGTTTCTTTATTCTGTCAGATCACAGTCCTCCATTTTTGTCTGAAATCTCCCTTAAGGCCTATGGCTCTTTTCTGACCTAAGTTTGTATTGTGCTTTGTTTTCAAGTATTATTATTATTATTATTATTATTATTATTATTATTATTATTATGAGATTTGTGCTGGACAAAGCGGACACAGACAGGATTCTGTCCGGGTACTCCGGTTTTCCCTGTCACAAATTTCATTCCAGCAACACTCTCCACTATCATTTCATTTCATCTGTCATTCATTTAATCATTTCCCCTGGGGAGTGCGACAGGCTTTGGCAGCCAGCACAGTTCATATCCTCGCCGCTAGATGGGGGCTTCATTCATTGCATTCTCTTACCCGGTCGGTCGAAAGGAAGCAGGCTGTGGATTTTCATTTTCACTATTATTATTATTATTATTATTATTATTATTATTATTATTATTATTATTATTATTATTATTATTAATGCTAATCCTTGATGAGAAAGGGGAAGGTGTGCGGATTATACATAGAGGAGGAGAAAACATTCATTACCACAGCATTTCCATCATTACAAAAGGTATTTCGGCTAATTTATGTAGTTTTGTACAAGGTTCACCACTCACGAGCTGTTACTGGCAAGATCTACAACGATGTCGTCGTCGGCCAATACTCGTATCCTGCGACGATATAATGTGAAGAATATTAAACAAAACACTTCAAAGATTAACTAAGGGCTTATTTAAGTAAAACTGTAGGAGGCTCAAACAAACTGTAAAATTGGCCGCTTCGGTGGCATTGTTGGTAGCATGCTGAGCTTCTATGCCCATGGTCGAGGGTTCAAACCCGGCCGAAGTCGTCAGATTTTTTAAAAGCTTTAAATATCCCTCAGTATGCCTTCCTTCGGATGGGAAGTAAAGCAGGCGGTCCCATATCATAGATTTATGGCATGAAAAAGAACTTTCCACTAACTACACTTGCGTGAAGTCAAAATTTGTAGGTTAGAGTGATAACGCTATGTTAGTTCCAACGTTGGAGGTTGAACGTTGCTCACGCCCATAGTTTTAACCATATAGTACCCTACACGTGACCTCTGACTGGAGCTAAGTCTGGCAGCCAGACTTATCCTATTAGAAGATCTCCTGGCTATAATGCACATGGAATCAAATTTTCTCAAGGGCTCTTCTCAGAGCTATAAGACACGGCATATTGGACCTAGCCTTCGATTATGCCAGCTCATTATAGAGGGTGCAAGCAGATCAAAATGTGAAGTACTCTCCAAGATCTTGAGAGAAAAGAATATTGATATTTCTGTTATCCGAGAATTTCATATTGACAGTATAGACGGTTTTAGAACAAGAGGCAAATTACCTGGATACGAAGTAATCGGTGCAACATATCATCATATATACGGCTGTGCATTATATATTCGTAGCAACATAGAAAATGCCTGTCTAATAAGTGTTAACACCGACAATCAGATTCAGAATATCACCATAAAAGTTAAGAGTTCACAGTCACAAACGTGTACAAGCCCCCCTCTACAGTAGTCCAGTGGTCAACTGAAGTTCTGCCTCCACTTCCTCATCCAGCCATCTATGTGGGTGATTTCAACAGCCATCACACGATGTGGAAATATAATGTCAATGATCAGAATGGTATTGCACTTTTTGAATGGGCAGAATAGAACAGCTTAGGTCTGGTTTTTTATGCAAAAGGCAAGGGTACATTCAGGTCTGCGGCATGGAACAGAGAATACAACCCAGATCTCTGCTCCTCAACACAAAATTTACAAAATCAACCTCTGAACATCTCCAGAACAGTCCTAGAAGACTTTCCGAACAGTCAACATCGCCTAGTCATAAATGAAATAGTATGCCAGATCCCGATTATACGATCCATCCCTATGACAAGATGGAACTTCCTTAAGTCAAACTGGAAATTGGTCTCTGAGGAGATTGATAAGGTAATCAGTTGGATTCCAGCTTCACTAGAAAATTATGACCGATTTGTTGGTGCCATCACCTCAATTGCAAAGAAGTGTGTACGGTACCAAGGGGATACCGCAAAGAATATATTCCAGGATGGACCAATGAGTGTGAAGAACTTTATGAATCTTATGTGGCGGATGGTAATCCTGATTTAGCTCATGAACTTCTGCAGAATTTGAATGAAGCAAGAAGAGACAAATGGATAAAAGCAACAACGGAGTTGGATTTTAAGAAATCAAGCCGACAGTCCTGGAGCTTACTGAAGAAGTTGGGAGGAAACAGTCCGCCAATTCGGGTGGATCAGCCAGTATCGCCAGATAAAATAGACGACAGAATTGTCTCACTATCTAAAGCCCCACGAGACAAAAATCACACACGAACAGTGAAAAAGGAATCTAGGAACATTCGTCAAGTAACACCTTATGACACACAATTCTCTGAGATGTTCACGATGGAGGTACTTGAAACAGCTCTCAAGGACGTAAAATCAGGCAAGGCACCAGGTTTTTATGGAATACATCCTGAGCTCCTAATTAGATGTGGGAAAGAGACTAGAAAATGGCTGACCAAGTTTCTCTCATCCATCCTGAAATCAGGGTGCCTGCCAAAAGTCTTCAAAATCACCAAAGTTATAGCTGCCCTGAAACCAAGCAAACCTTTGGATAAAGTAGAAAGTTACCGTTCAATAGCACTTCTCAGCTGCTGCTATAAACTCCTTGAGAGACTTCTACTGAACAGAATAGGCCCATGAATCTTGGAATCCATCCCGATGGAACAAGCTGGTTTCAGACCGAACAGCAGCTGTACAGACCAGGTTCTAAGTCTGACTACGTACATTGAAGCCGGGTTTCAGACACAAGTTAAGACATCCGTAGCTTTTATCGACTTGACTGCTGCTTACGATACAGTTTGGAAAGAAGGACTCATGCACAAATGGATCAGAGTCATCCCCTGTCGAACTACACGGAGATTACTTATAGCCCAGGCATATTAAGTTTTAACCTAAAAAAAAATAATGTAAAGCTGAAATTTGGCATAGATGTTCCCTAGTACCCTAGTAACAAATCCTGAAAAGTCCCCATCTCTGCGTTGTCCGCGTCATAGTTTTTGGAGAGTTCAAAAGGGCTTAAATGAGGCCTAAGTGCCAAAAACAGCATTTTTGCTTCCTGCGTTCAAAATATTGATCCAAAATCAGTTCTAATAAGCTTTGATAGTAATAAGAGAAGGACTGCGTTAAATATAACGCTCTTATTGGTCGTAATTATTGCCATACATTTAAACAAATGAGTAATCAAACATTTTTAGCTCAACTTTTCTCACGAAAATTTAGCTAATTTGTTATTAGCTGGGACTTATCGTGTAAACAGCTGCTGATAGCGACTAAAGACCCAAAGTAAAAGTTGTAAAGCACACTTGTAGCTTTAAAACGATACATTGCCCATGTTCATCCGACAAACAGCAGCAGAGATACAGTTACAAATATAAAAGTGCAAGTGTGGCAGTCGCTTTCCGAACGAACGCCCATTTACGCTGGTGGGCTCCATCTATTCACCTTTGCTGACACCATTTTGTATCTTTGATCAAGAGCTTTTAGGATGGTATTCCTTTGAATCCAGGTAAACTAGCAGAAACAGTTTGCATAGAACAAAACGAGTTTAATGCAGTTAGCAGTTAAACGTACATTCATAATATGCATAATGCAAATAATAACAAAACAAAGCTTAAAAAGCTTTCTTTAGACAAAGAACACTTGCAAAACAAAGCTTACATCGGACTCAATCGTCCTCCTCATCGTCTGAGCCATCAAATGTGACGTTGCCACACGCTTTTCCACTCCAGTGTCCACACATTAAGGAGCATTCTAAACCGGAACGTACACACTCACACCGGAGATCTTGCAGTTGCAGGACACCAAATTGAGGAGATGATCTGGAGCAGCTGGATGATGAGTTGTCACTGGTACTAAAGCTGAGTGTTGGATTTTCCATCCCCATTGGGTCAGGTCTAAAAAAATCCTAACCATTCCTGAACTTGCAAATATACCCGCTGTGAATGTTGTTTGCATGCCGCCGAAGTCGACGGAAGTGAAGCCAGCTGAAATGACGCTGTGACCGATTGTTTGGCAATTTTTTGGCTGTATTTCACTACCCGAAGTTCGTCGAGGCTTTTGCACTCCGATTTGGCACTATCGTAGAGACAAATGGCGAACTTCTCTCCAGCTGATATTATGGCCTTTTCATCTGGAGCCGTAGAGACGAATACCTTCGTTTCCTCGCGTAAAGATGCGGAATCCTTCAATACTTTCCAGGCTTCCTGTTTGATGTACTCTACCCACAGCTTTCCTGTGCGAGATTTCTGGCTCATTGAAGAAAATGTGTCATGAAGCGACTCTTTGAGACGTTGAAGGCAAGGATATGATAGCAAGTCGTTGGCGGTGCCTTCTTGGAATGCGGTAAAAAGCGCCTGTATTTCATCCTTGTCATCCTTCAGCCCGCCGTTCATGTTGAGTAACATTGTCCCGACAGCCTGTTTTGTCAGAAAATGCGCTCTGTGGGCCCTAGAACATGCACAGTTTCGCGTTATTGATACATTTGAAATTGAAGGCATAACGTAATCATTAACAGCGAGCGAATTGCAAGCCTACCTAGAATATGCGTGTCCAGACATCATGTGAGTCACTGACGATTTATCGTATTTTTCCGTCCAGAGCTCCTCCAAACCGCTTCCATTCATCACGTAGCCGATTGCCCCAAGAAACGACATCAGAAGGTGAAATCCGCCTAGACGAACAACCATGTTTTTGAGTTCCTCTGAAGTGTCCGATGCGACTATCTCTGCAGCTTTCGCGTATAGGGGCTGGTCAAAGGTTACGAAACAAGTGTTTTCTTTCAGTTCCGCGTACTCTCTTGCGGCAAACTTCGACGCGGAATATATAGTTGATGGATAGCTTGGTTCCAAGTTAATGAACGGCAGGGCATCAACTGACGTTGTCTGGGAAGCTGGTTGAGCATGAGCAGACAGTGACGTCTTCATAAAGCCGTTCCACGAAGCGGGTAAAATAATACCTGACCACCGTCCAGATAACCACAAGGGGTCCATCATCGACGCAATAGCCACAGAGTTTGGGGCTTCCACAGTTAACTCCTTGACGTCCTTTGAACCAGGAGAAGAGGGTTTCCGATACCACGAAATGTTGAACTTTCCCATCGCCGCAATCACACCAGCATTAGGAACTTCTCGTGTACGTGGGAGTGGAGATATTTCACTGTCAGGCGCTGGACCTGTGATCTTGATGCATCCCATGCAGTAAAATGTGTTTCGCCCGTCCGATGTCCTTATGTTATAGTCAGTGTTGTCAAAGCAAAACTGCGTGAACGCTCCAGCATTCGGGATTGGACGTTTTTCACGAAGCGCTGAAACTTCGTACCTGTGGACTTCCGCCACATTTAATGAAAATCAAAGACTGTTTAGAAGCTGAATTAATTGTTTCGAGTAATGTTGGCCTACTCCGACAGGCCGAGCGCTGTCACCTAGAAACGCGATCGGGTGCCTTTTCAACAGCGGTTATGCTTTGGAACCGCAACTCGGTAACCGTTTCTCGCATAGACATGGGCAATGTACCAATGTAAAGCTAAAAGCATGCTTTATAAATCTCATTCTGGGTCTTTAGTCAATATCAGCATTGTTTAAAAAATAATGACCTGCTAATGACAAATTAACCAAATTTTCGTGTAAAAATTTTGCTCAAAATGTTAAATTAGTCGTTTTTTCCTTCATTAATAGCAATAATTAGGCCTGATAAGTCCGTTATCGTACTGGTTCATTTTTATTAATTGCTAAAGCTCGCGAGAACTAAATTTGGATCAATATTTTGAACGCAGGAAGCAAAAATACTGTTTTTGGCACGTAGGCCCCATTTAAACCCTTTTGAACCCTCCAAAAACTATGACGCGGACACCGCAGAGATGGGGACTTTTCAGGATTTGTTTCTAGGGTACTAGGGAACATCTATGCCAAATTTCTGCTTTACATTTTTTTTTTTAGGTTGGCCGTGTTTTTTGCATATAATGCCTGGGCTATTAATGACATGCTCTCCGACAGTCACATCCAAGTAGTACAGAGTAATCATAAAAGTAAACAACGGAAACTCAATAATGGACTACCCCAGGGGTCGGTACTATCTCCCGTACTTTTCAACCTATATACAGTATTTCTGATGTACCTGAAACCAGTGCAAGGAAGTTTGGATATGCTGATGATTTGGCTCTGGCTGTTCAACACAAGGAGTTCAAAACTGCTGAAAACATTCTAACCGATGATCTCAATGAACTACATGCATATTTCACCAAGTGGAGACTCGTACCAAATTTTTCCAAAACCGAAGTCAGCAGTTTCCACTTAAACAACAGAACTGCGGACTATAAACTGGAAGTCCAAATGAACAACACAGTACTTCCCTACCAGAGTCATCCAAAATATCTTGGAGTGACTCTGGGTAGGACTCTATCCTTCAAGAAACATTAGGAAATTTCATCTCAAAAAGTCAGCACACGAAATAACCTCATCCAAAAACTTTGCAGTACTAGTTGGGGAGCATCAGCAGATACGCTTCGAACTTCTGCGCTCAGTTTAGTATATTCTACAGCTGAATATTGTGCGCCGGTATGGATGAACAGCCCCCACGTAAAGAAGGTAGACACTCAACTCAGCATAGCCATAAGAACCATCTCCGGTTGTATAAGAACTACTCCACTCTACTGGCTCCCAACACTCAGCCACACAGCCCCTCCGGTGTTAAGAAGACAAGATGCACTGAGGAAGGAATATTCTAAAATAATGAACTTGCACTTCCAATCCATGACGACATTCTCACTCTGGCAATAAACCGTCTCCGGTCCAAGAATCCACCCCTGCGACTGGCTCAACAGCTTGCTGATCGTAATTTCAACATTGCAGCTAAATGGCATGAAACATGGACTAAAAATGCCCCACCCGAAGTACGTGACTTCATTGATCCTGTAAAGAAAATCAAGGACTTTGAACAACCGCGACATATATGGATGACCATTAACCGCATCCGTACAGGACATGGAGTTTGTGCATACAACCTGCACAAAGCGGCTTCGGTGGCGTAGTCGGTAGCATGCTGAGCTTCTATACCCAAGATAGCGGGTTCAAACCCAGCCGAAGCCGTCGGATTTTTAAGAGCGTTAAAAATCCCTCAGTATGCCTTCCTTCGGAGGGGAAGTAAAGCCAGCGGTCCCATGTCATAGATTTATGGCATGTTAAAAAACCTTCCACTAATTACACCTGTGTGAAGCTAAATTGGATAGGTTAAGAATGTAAACAACGCTCTTAGGTTTCTACGTTCGTTGTCAAGAGCCGACTGCGGTGTCGTCTAGTAGCTAAGTTCTGAACCTTGCCTAGTAGTCGTTGACGGTGGCGCTTGACGGCAAAAGTAGGAACTACTTGAAAAATTCTAAGTTGCAGTATGTACTTAAATCAAAAAACAGATAAAACATACTAATACAGTCATCACAATTAACACCGATTATCAGACAGATTCTACACACACCCAAAGTACACGGGGCCACATGACCGCGTTGTCGCAGCCCCTAAACTTAAGAACCAACCAACCAACCAACCTGCACAAATGGGGGAAGAGGCCAGACCCCTGCTGTGATTGTGGTTCATCGAACCAGACCATCAGGCACATTGTGGAAGACTTCAAAATAAGAGCATAGGCCTACATAGGTGACCCTATCGACTTTTTCAGTGCTACACCATCGAGCCTGGACTGGATAAATATACTGGACATAAGGTTATTATTATTATTGTGTTTCATGTGTAAACCCATACGCTAAATAAATAAGTTCGGACTTTCGCCGCCAGCTGCTGGCTGCGATGGCATCTAGTAGCCAATTCCGCAGCTAGGTGTCGTGGACGGTAGCATTTGGTAGCAAAAGTAGGAACTACTTGAAAATTGATCGTAAGCAGTCCTTGCCTGTATGACAGATAACACACATGGTTGGTTGGAGCGTGCAGAATCTGTCTGATAACCGGTGTTAATTGTAATAATTGTATTAGTGTGTGTTATCTTTTTTTAAAAAAATTTAAGTACTGCAACTTAGAATTTTTCAAATAGTTCCTACTTTTGCCGCCAAGCGCCACCGTCAACGACTACTAGGCCAAGTTCAGAACTTAGCTACTAGACGCCACCGCAGTCGGCTCTTGGCAACGAACGTAGAAACCTAAGAGCGTTGTTTACATTTTTAACCTATCCAATATAGCTTCTCACAGGTGTAATTAGTGGAAGGTTCTTTAACATGTCATAAATCTATGACATGGGACCGCCGGCTTTACTTCCCCTCCGAAGGCAGGCATACTAAGGGATTTTTAACGCTCTTAAAAAATCCGACGGCTTCGGCCGGGTTTGAACCCGCTATCTTGGGCATAGAAGCTCAGGATGCTACCGACTACGCCACCGAAGCCGCTATAACACACACTAATACAGTCATCACAATTAACACCTTTAGGGGCAGATGACCTTGTAGTTCCTCCCCTTAAAACAACAATAACTATCTAACTAACTACAATTAACACCGGTTATCAGACAAATTCTACACACACCCTAAATACACGGGGCTACATGACCACGATGTCGTAACCCCTAAAAATAGGAACCAACCAATCAACCAACCAAACTGTAAAATTTTCTACACTATTGAAATTAACAAAAAAAAAAACATTTGTATTGATGAATAATGACTCTGGAAATGATGTGGTAACGGATGTTTTCTCCTCCGCTGTGTATAACCATCCCGCCGTTTCCCTTTTAGATCTCGACTTAAATATAAGGTGCGTTCAAAAAGTAACGAGCCGGAGGCATAATTACAGGAACCAGTACCTGTATGTTAGAAGTACTGGCCCTGGCTGTTGAGGCACTTGTCCCACAGTGACACGAGGCGGTGAATGGCTGTCTCATAAAATTCCCTGGACTGCGATGTGAACCAGTTCCGCACGTACAGCTGCACATCGGCATCCGAGGTGAATCGTTGGTCCCGCAGAGCCCTTTTCAGGGGACCAAATATGGCTTAATCACAGGGAGAGAGGTCTGGACTGTATGTAGGTTGGCCGGGAACCTCCCATTTGAATTTCTGCAGGAGTGCCACGACTGTGTTGGCCGTATGAGGTCGTGCATTGTCGTGGAGCGACCACGACGTCTATGGCGTTCACTGTCACTCGGCGGTCCTGGGTAGTAAGTGCATCAACCAGCTGGACGTTGTCATCGGTAATGCAGGAGGGTGCCCCAGACCGGGCATCATCGGCTAATGACACCCGTCCTTCCCTGAAGCGCTTGTGCCACACCTTGACCCTTGCAAGGGACATGCAGCGTTCACCGTACACTTGTGACATTCGGCGATGAATGTCCGTTCCCCCTATTCCCTCCGCTGTCAGAAACCGAACAACACCTCTTTGCTCTTCGGTTGACGCCTCCATGTCACTGTTTGCAATGCGACTGGCAGCGTTGGGCGATTGATGCATGCTGCTGCTCACTTTGTATCGTCACGTGACGTGCACGCGTGCCCTTTAGCGACGGGCTGGACCTTCCACGCTCTGGTCGGAGCCACACCTCGTTACACACGCCACGATTAGGCGATGTAGTCACCGGTTTGCGCATTCCAGCCTCCGGCTCGTTACTTTTTGAATGCACCTTATAGTATAATTCCAACTTTTCCCGCTACATTCCTGGTGAATTATGGGGCAAATACAATGTTGACAACCCCACACATGCGCCCTAGACCCCATTGCCTGTAGCAGTAATTTTCGGCCTGACAGTGGCTAACCTCGCTCACTCCATATGACCTTTAGGGGCAGATGACCATGTAGTTCCACCCCTTAAAACAGCAATAACTAACATGACCTGTATGGTGCATTTTGTGTCCCACATGTTGGCAACAGTAATGTGACGCCAGTGTGCGCCTCGGTAACAGAAACCTTCCGCAATGGCAATTGCTGTCGTTGAATGAGCAAATATTTCCAGTTTTGTTTTTGTTTTTTGTCCGAGGACATGTTCGGCTCGCCAGTTTTGGTTGGTTGGTTGGTTCCTCAGTTTAGGGGCTAGACAACGCGGTCATGTAGCCCCGTGTACTTTGGGTGTGAGTGTAGAATCTGTCTGATAATCGGTGTTAATTGTGATGGCTGTATTAGTGTGTGTATCTGTTTTTTAATTCAAGTAAGGACTGCAACTTTGAATTTTTCAAATAGTTCCTACTTTTGCCGCCAAACGCCACCGTCAACGACTACTAGGCCTAGTTCAGAACTAAGCTACTAGACGCCGCCGAAGTCGGCTCTTGGCAACGAACGTAGAAACCTAAGAGCGTTGTTTACATTCTTAACCTATCCAATATAGCTTCTCACAGGTGTAATTAGTGGAAGGTTCTTTAACATGCCATAAATCTATGACATGGTACCGCCGGCTTTACTTCCCCTCCGAAGGAAGGCATACTGAGGGATTTTTAATGCTCTTAAAAAATTCGACGGCTTCGGCCGGGTTTGAACCCGCTATATTGGGCATAGAAGCTCAGCATGCTACCGACTACGCCACCGATGCCGCTATAACACACACTAATACAGTCGTCACAATTAACACCTTTAGGGGCAGATGACCTCGTAGTTCCGCCCCTTAAAACAACAATAACTATCTAACTAACTGCAATTAACACCGGTTATCAGACAAATTCTACACACACCCTAAATACACGGGGCTACATGACCACGATGTCGTAGCCCCTAAAAAAAAAGGAACCAACCAATCAACCAAACTGTAAAATTTTCTACGTTATTGAAATTAACCAAAATACTATTTGTATTGATGAAGCTTGCCACGGTGGGTGAGTGGATAGCGTGTCGGTCTACTAACCCCAAGATTGCAGGTTCGCCACTGGCCGTGGTAAGTGATTTTTGAAAGGCGGCAAAAATACGATACGCATGTCATACGATGTTGGCATGTCAAAGAACCCATTGAATTCAGTAGACCGAGTTCATAATGGCAAAATTAATCTCGGGAGTTTCCGCCAACACAAAGTTCCTCATTTCTCTACTAGAAAGCGCTATAATGTTCAAGGAGCTATCTATTATCTAACCTCCTTGACTTTCATAGTGATTCAAGGAACAACGAAATTCGACATGCAAGCTACCCTCTGGGTGGCAAATTACAAAGCTTGCACCAGGCATCCGAGGCCATACGATATTATTATTTGTATTGATAAATAATGATTCTGGAAATGATGTGGTAACGGATGTTTTCTCCTCCACTGTGTATAACCATCCCGCCGTTTCCCTTTTAGATCACGACTTATATAGTATAATTCCAACTTTTCCCGCTACATTCCTGGTGAATTATGGGGCAAATACAATGTTGACAACCCCACACATGCGCCCTAGACCCCATTGCCTGTAGCAGTAATTTTCGGCCTGACAGTGGCTAACCTCGCTCACTCCATATGACCTTTAGGGGCAGATGACCATGTAGTTCCACCCCTTAAAACAGCAATAACTAACATGACCTGTATGGTGCATTTTGTGTCCCACATGTTGGCAACAGTAATGTGACGCCAGTGTGCGCCTCGGTAACAGAAACCTTCCGCAATGGCAATTGCTGTCGTTGAATGAGCAAATATTTCCAGTTTTGTTTTTGTTTTTGTCCGAGGACATGTTCGGCTCGCCAGTTTTGGTTGGTTGGTTGGTTCCTCAGTTTAGGGGCTAGACAACGCGGTCATGTAGCCCCGTGTACTTTGGGTGTGAGTGTAGAATCTGTCTGATAATCGGTGTTAATTGTGATGGCTGTATTAGTGTGTGTATCTGTTTTTTAATTCAAGTAAGGACTGCAACTTTGAATTTTTCAAATAGTTCCTACTTTTGCCGCCAAACGCCACCGTCAACGACTACTAGGCCTAGTTCAGAACTAAGCTACTAGACGCCGCCGAAGTCGGCTCTTGGCAACGAACGTAGAAACCTAAGAGCGTTGTTTACATTCTTAACCTATCCAATATAGCTTCTCACAGGTGTAATTAGTGGAAGGTTCTTTAACATGCCATAAATCTATGACATGGTACCGCCGGCTTTACTTCCCCTCCGAAGGAAGGCATACTGAGGGATTTTTAACGCTCTTAAAAAAATCCGACGGCTTCGGCCGGGTTTGAACCCATTATCTTGGGCATAGAAGCTCAACATGCTACCGATTACGCCACCGAAGCCGCTCTCGCCAGTTTCGTAGCTTCTTCTAAGCGGACACCCATGGGGTGAGCTACAAGTACCGTCGCGTGTGGAGTGTTGTCTGGGGAGGAAAGTTTAAATGTAAGGACTAGGAGTTGGAAGGTAGCGGCTGTGGCCTATAGTTAGGGACCAACACCGGCATTTGCCTGGAAGGAAGGTGGGAAACCACAGAAGACCATCTTCAAGATTGCCAGCGGTGGGATTCGAACCTCCTCGCCTCCCGGATGTAAGCGACTGCTAGCAGTCATGCCGTAACGACCACGACTAACTCACCCGGTATATCTCCAGTAATAATAATGGACAGTAATATCAATTGGCACTGCCAGCAGTCATGCCGAAACGACCACGACGAACTCGCCCGGTATATTTCCAGTAATGATAATGGACAGTAATATCAATTGGCACCGCAATGACTCCCAGAAAACGAGATAAGCAATGAAAATCTTATATTTTCCATTACTAGTGTAAAATCCTTATCTGGGCCTCTTATAATTTTTGTTGGTTCCTTAGTTTAGGGGCTGCGACAACGCGGTCATGTAGCCCCGTGCACTTTGGGTGTGTGTAGAATCTGTCTGATAACCGGTGTTAATTGTGATGACTGTATTAGTGTGTGTTGTCTGTTTGTAATTCAAGTAAGGACTGCAGACGATAATTTCAAGTAGTTCCTACTTTCGCTACCAAATGCTACCGTCCACGACACCTAGCTGTGAACTTGGCTACTACTAAATGCCATCGCAACCAGCGCCTGGTGACGAACGTTGGAACTTAAGAGCATTAACCAATCCTAACCCACAAATTTTACTTCACACAAGTTTATTTATTAATTCTACAGAACAGGAGAACAAGCCTTTTGGTAACTTTTAACAAGGTATATTACTGAAAATATATTATTTATGAATGACAAGCCTTTTTCGGAGTTGTTGGGAGTCGTTTCACATTCTCAATTGCCACTGCTGCGCCGGAAATAATTACTTTTAACGTAAATAAAGCACTATTGGTCATGTTCCTTGGAACAAGGTCGGCCATTTTACAATCACACCGGACTCTACGGCATACCCACGTGACACGTTGCCAATATTAAAAATGAAATAAAAGGTAAAACGATTGGCCTGGCGTGACAAAAACCAGGGGTGTTATCTATTAGCTAACGCGGACCGCGGGGCCGCGCTATCAATCCTCCAATGGTCTGGACGAAAATATTGGCCTAGTCAAAACCATTGGTACCGAATGCGTGGGGTTGGCATTATGGACTCCTTCACAAACATTCACAGAGATGGCCGTCAGAGCAGCAATTTCAGCTATATAAGTCGTGCTCCTATTAGGGCGGTGGTGGGTCTACGGCAGTGGACGAGTGAACATCTATTACTATATCATCTCCAGATACCATTACTACAGTTATTTTGGCCAATTTCATTACTTACAATTTTTTAAACACATGTTGTCCTGTTCTGTAGTGCCACCGGTTCTTTTACATATCATAAATCTATGACATGGGCCCATCGGCTTTACTTCCCCTCCGAAGGAAGGCATACTGAGGGATTTTAACGCTCTTAAAAATCCGACGATTTCGGCCGGGCTTGAACCCGCGACCTTGGGCACAGAAGCTCAGCATGCTACCAACTCTACGCCACCGAAGCCGCCTCTTATAATTTTAATCATATTAGTTACTGAGCGAAACGAGTAGACTAAATAGAAAAGGAATTACAAAAGTCCAAGTACCGGTAGCGTCTAGTAGCTAAGTTCTGAACTTGGCCTAGTAGTCATTGAAGGTGGCGCTTGGCGGCAAAAGTAGGAACTATTTGAAAAATTCTAAGTTGCAGTACTTAAATTAGAAAACAGATAACACACACTATTACAGTCATCACAATTAACACCGGTTATCAGACAGATTCTACACACACCCGAAGTACACGGGGCTACATGACCGCGTTGTCGCAGCCCCTAAACTTAAGAACCAACCAACCAAAGTCCAAGTTGTGACAGGAATAATGTGTTTATGGTCTTATTATCCTACCTCCAAGACTCTTCTTCTTCCCTCACAGCCTCTTCATCTGCCATTTGTACTAAATTAAACCTCCAACTTGAATGTTCATAAAATTATTACATATGTGGCACAGAATAATTCATACGAACTTTTTCATTGTCCACTTAGTGTAGACGTTCAAGTGTTCTAGATTTCATAGAGGCAGTAATTACGGATTACGTTTGGTGAAACGAGATTAGACCATGTAGGCAACGGCCCAAATGTATTACTACTAGTTAATACCGATGGCACTTGGACATACATGTTAATTAAATTATAGAACTATTTTTACTTCCCCAATATTGTTACTATTTAAATTTACGACTGGCTTCGCCTCAAAATCAAAAATAAAGTCACAATCAAACAGAGAGCTTTGGCGAGTGTGCGGAGAACTATATTTTAGAAAGCAGCCAGGAGGGATGCGATCCAGCTGGCAGTGGTTGCAGATATCCACTTCTCCGCTCTCTACTCTCAATATTACACGGCCAAAGCGCTTGAACAGATAGGACGAAGTCACGTAATCAACTTAGTTCCAGCCCTAATTTCTTCTTCTTATTATTATTATTATTATTTTATTTTTATAGTTATTGTTGATTTTAGGGGCGGAATAACTGCTAGAGAATATTAGGATATTTTTCACTTGTAAGACCTATTCTAGAATACGGCTCGACGGTTTCGGATCCTTATCAAATAGGACTCATCAATGGAATTGGTACAAAGACAAAGAGAGTAGCAGTCTTTCAGAATAAATCAATTCTTTACTTGTCTTATAGACTGTAAGGATATTGATAACATTACCCAACTAATGGCTGCACTTCGTTCTGCTGCATGCTGAAAGCAACGGGAAACTACAGCCGTAATGCTATTCCCGAGGATAGGCACCTCTCTATACATAATTATATGTGATGATGGCCTCCTCCCTTGTAAAATTCCAATCCGGAGGTAAACTAGTCCCTCGTTCGGATCTCCGGGTGGGGGGTTAACATCACAGAAGTGACAAAGAGGAAATCTGACATTCTACGGATCGGAGCGTAGAATGTTAGAAGTCTGCTAGGCAGTGGAAGGTTAGAAAACTTAGAAAGGGAAATGGATAGGTTGAGGTTGGATTTGGTTGGGATTAGTGAAATGCGCTGGCAGGAAGAACAGGACTTTTGGTCAGGAGACTATAGGGTCATTAGCACTAAATCAAACAATGGCCAAGCAGGGGTTGGTCTCATATTGAGTAGGAAAAATGGACAGCGGATGGAATATAAAGAGCAATATAGTGAACGGATTATTGTAGCAAAGGTCAATACAAAACCTACGTGCACCACAGTGGTACAAGTCTATATGCCTACCAGTCAAGCTGATGATGAAGATGTTGAAAGGGTCTACGAAGAAATAGATGCAATTCTGAGGTACCCTATATCAAGGGTGATGAAAATGTTATAGTAATGGGAGATTTGAATGCTGTGGTAGGAAAAGGAAGAGAGGGGAAGATAGTAGGAGATTTCGGATTAGGTGAAAGGAATGATTGAGAAAGCAGGCTGATGGAATTCTGCACCGAGCATGAGTTGATCATAGCTAACACCTTATTCAATAACCACAATAGGGTTTTTAATTATATTAATGGCGGCGGCGATGACTATGCATGTGAATTATCTGTGATAATCGAATGTTCTTGTGAAAGTGTTACTGTGATTAAGGTCGGAATAAGTGGATATGATTGATGTATATGTTTGTATGAAGGTGGCTATTAACATAAGTTGATCTGTTAGAAGATAGTGCTCATTTATTAGTGATTTGTATATATATTGGTAAAGAAATTGTCCGCCACGGAATAACTGCTCACTAGATACCAATGAGTATTGTCTCTCAACAAGGAATTACATGCTGCAGAATAACAGCGTAATATATCCAAAGCCATCTGAGTTTAGAGTAATAGTATAGTCAAAGATATCGCGACACTAAAGACACGTAGCGACAAGGAAGCGTATTATTGCATTTTTAGTTTAGCTCTGTAGCAAGCGCCACAGAGATCATACGATCTAGTTACAAACAGCTGACCATCTTGCCAGAAGTAAGCACGCTACGTGCCGATCACAGTGCCCAAATGGATATCTGCCCCATATGTGAGCGGCTAGTCCAATCCACTGATGCAGCTGTGGAGTGTGATGGAACATGCCAAAGATGGCATCACCTATCTTGCACGGAACTTCAGAAAGGGCAATTTGACGTGTTAAGAGTAAGTCATAAAAAGAAGTGTAAGCTAATATGGCTATGCCATAACTGTGAACAAGACTATATATGCTCTATAAGGCAGGGAAGTCCATGCGCGTGGAACTGGAAAAACTACGCGTGGACATGAATAAAATAATGGACGTGATAGCGGACCCACTGAGTGCCACGAGGAAAAATCAACAGTTCCAAGGAGCAGAGGAGAGGCAGAGCATCATTCAGATAGGCTCTCAGGAACCCATAGGAAAGACATTGGGAATCAGTAAGGAGATCCGATCCCAGGCTGAAGAGGGCAGGTCTGCTGCGGCACACCTTCAGAGACCAAGACGCCACTCCGAGGCGATAGGCATTGAAAAGAGTTGTTTTGAGGTGAGGAGATATATACAAGGTTTGGCTAAGGATAGTACGAGGATAGAAATGGACTGTATGTATAGAACACGAGGTAGGTAGCTGATTCATATCACTGGATCTCTGTGGAATTATTACTACAGTATATTTACACAACTTACATAAACACGTCATACACGATAAGAAAACACTCCCTACACATATTTACACACAAAAGAAACACTGAATGTAGGTGTTTGTTACACCGACTACGCCATTGTCTAACATCACGCAACCGACCGTTACCGCTCTTAATCAGAGACACACTGTCCGCTCTCTTCCCGGCAGGCAAGAAGTTAGCAGGAATGCTGCCCCCTACCGAGGGCAGTGGAGCTACGATGAGCACTGTCCTAATCTGACATCTGGTGAGGGCTTGCTAAACTTGAAGTAAGCAAGATACAATGTTCAAACATGCCGCCCACCAAAAAAGGGTTAAACACTTTTTTCCTAACACAATGTAAAATAAACAAACAAACATGAAGATAAACACAAAACAAGACACACTACGTTCAGATATCGTCGCCTTCAGAAGTGGGGAGAGGACAAAGTTTTGTAATTGGCCGTTTGAATACTCCAGTAGAAGTACGGATTGTGGCGACGCGTACTAGTCCATCAGCGGCAGGGTGGACCTGATCGATCACTGAGAGCTTCCAGCACAGTGGGGGGACGTTATCTTCCTTGACGATCACTAATGTGTCTGGCTGCACATTATTGCTTGGTAGTGTCCATTTACTCCTCTGCTGCAGGTGGGAGAGGTAGTCTGCTGACCACGCCTTCCAGAATCCTTGGAGCTGCCGTTGCAGTTGCTGCCATCTAGAGAGTACATTGAGGCGTACATTACTCAGATCTGGTTCGGGAAGGGTAGTGATAGGTCTTCCAATTAGAAAGTGACCTGGGGTGATAGCTATTATGTCGTCGGGATCATCGGCTAGGGGGACTAGAGGCCTAGAGTTTAGACATGCTTCGATTTGTGTTGTGAGTGTTGCCAGTTCTTCAAAGGTAAGGTATGCCGTGCCCATCACTCGTCGAAGATGATGTTTGAATGACTTGACGCCAGCCTCCCAAATACCTCCAAAGTGTGGAGCCTGTGGCGGAATGAAGTGCCACTGAATGCCTTCAGTGCTAGCGAAATTTGAGATCTCTCGTTGGTGATGTTCTTCGTAGAACAATCTCTGCAGTTCCCGAAGTTCCTTATCTGCGCCTACGAAGTTTCTGCCGTTGTCCGAATATATGTGCGCAGGTCTTCCTCGTCGTGAGATAAAGCGTTTGAGAGCAGCAAGAAAGGCTTGGGTAGTCATGCTGCTAACAATTTCCAGGTGAATAGCCCTAGTAGCCATACATACAAAAATTGATACGTAACATTTAACTCTTGCGCTGTTTTTACGAGATCCTGATTTTATGTACAGTGGGCCAGCGTAATCAATCCCACAGTGAACAAATGGATTGGCAGGTGATGCTCTGTAGTTCGGCAACTGACCCATTAGTTGCTGGGCATTTTTTGCCTTGAGCTTGTGACAGATGAGACAATGGTGTATTATCTTCCGAATGGTATTCCTTCCATTTGGTATCCAGTATTGCTGGCGAAGAGAGGAGAGTAGCAGTTGGCACCCAGCATGTAACATTCGTCGATGTTCGTTCTCGATTATCAATTTAGTTAGATGGTGACTTGGGGGCAAGATTATTTGATGTTGTTGGTTGAAAGGGAGCTCCGATTGTTGTAATCTGCCACCAACTCGAAGAAGTCCTTGATCACAGAGGAATGGATTAAGGGATATAAGCTTGTTCTTCTTACTAATTGCCCTTGTACTACGAATAGCATGAATCTCTGCACCATATGCTGATGCTTGGACGTTCCTGATACATGCATATAGTCCTGAACGTAACTCTTGAAGGTCTATTTCACCAGTCTTCCTTTCCGTATGACGAAGTTTGGCGTTAGCTGCAAATCTGAGGCAGTAAGCTGTCACTCTCTGCAGACGTGCAAGTTTAGAGAATCGCTGCATGAGCTCATCTTCAGGTTGAAGCGCCACGAGACTGACCACAGGTTTCCGCTGTTCTGGGATGTCCTGGGTATCCGCAGAAGGGATTGAGTTAGGTCATGATAGAGTATTTTCCGCAAGCCACGGTGGTCCATTCCACCAAAGTGACTTAGCAATAAGGGCGTCTGGAGTGAGTCCCCGTGAAATCAGGTCCGCAGGATTGTCTCCTGAAGGAACGTGCTTCCAATCTGCAATCGATGTGCTGTCTTGAATCTCCGAAACTCTGTTGGCAATAAACGTTTTCCACCGTATGGGTGATGCTGCAATCCATGAAAGAACGATCGTCGAATCTGTCCACAAATGGATGCTGCTAATGGTCAAATTTAACACCGATGTTACCTTCTTAAGAAGACGAGCTAGCAGCAGTGCTCCACACAACTCGAGACGAGGAATGGAGACCCTTTTTAGTGGGGAGACCTTAGATTTAGCGCACAGTAGCCTTGTGATGCGCTCACCCTGTTGGTTTTCTGATCCAATGTAAATGCAACATCCGTATCCTTTCTCAGACGCATCTGAAAAACCGTGCAGTTGAATGTTAGTGACAATGCCCTTCGTTAGCACTAGTCTGTCGATACGAATTCGGCTGACCAAAGGCAGCTGATTGTGTAGATGCTCCCAGCGCTGAAGCAGTTCTTTAGGTAGGTTCTCATCCCATCCTAAGCGAAGTTGCCAGAGTTGCTGCAGGAAATACTTGCAGGAGATGATGAATGGACCCATCAGTCCCAACGGATCGTATATTGATGCTATGACTGCAAGTACCTTTCTTTTTGTAACCGGTCCGTTGAAGTTAGTAATCCCGGTACCATTCACAATCTGCAGCTGATCGTTGGCAGGATGCCACAAGAGTCCTAACGTCTTAACGTTATTTCCGCTATCGAGTTGAAGGGGCAGCTGGGCTTCTCTGTATTCTGGAGGAACAGCTTCGAGTAGTTGTGGATGATTGGAGCACCATTTTCGAAGTTGGAAACCTCCCCTTTGAAGGAGATCGATGAGTTGTTCTTGAGTTCGCAGAGCTTCCTCGAGGGTTTCCGTCCCAGACATGCAGTCGTCCACATAGAAATCTCTCTGGAGAACTTCTGCTGCCTTGGGTAAGTTGCGCGACTCCTCAATGGCGAGCTGCTGAAGGCACCTAGTAGCGAGGAAGGGTGCTGAAGCTGTTCCGTACGTGACAGTTTTTAGCCGGTAGTGTCTTATGTGTTCCTCCGGCGATCGGCGCCATACGATTCTCTGAAGGTTGCAGTCACGACTATCAACATTTACTTGTCGATACATCTGGCGAATGTCTGCTGTGAAGCACACTTGGTGAGTACGGAATCTTGTAATGATAGACCAGATATCTTGCTGGATGGTCGGTCCAATACGGAGTATGTTGTTGAGTGATTTCCCGCTCGTAGTGGCGGCAGAAGCATCAAACACCACCCTCGTCTTCGTGGTAGAGCTTGTCTCTTTAATAACTGGGTGATGGGGCATGTAATAGCTATGCTCATTAGGGTGCGACGTGTCGATAGCCTCCATGTGTCCCAGAGCTTCGTATTCCTCCAGAAAGTTCACGTAGTCATTCTTGAGTTGGGTGTTTCTACTTAATCGTCTCTCGAGATGATGAAGCCGCGACACAGCCAATGGGAGCGAGTCACCAAGCTCTGTAGAGTCCTCACGCAGTGGAAGCTGTACCGTGAATCTTCCGTCAGCATCTCTCCTGGTGTTGACAGTAAAATGTTTCTCACACTCCAGGTCGTCTTTTGATCTGATTGGCTGATTGATATCTTCTAATTCCCAGAAGCGTTGAACTAGATGGTCAAGGGAATTGTCACTCGTGGTGAAGAAGGACTGTGCGGTCTGCGAAGGTGCTTCGGCCGTTCTGTCTAACTGAAAACGCCCTGCGAGAATCCACCCGAATTCTGTGTTCTGGAGGACAGGGTAGTCACCTCGTCTCACTTGTCTTTCCGGTCGAAGAAGCTGAAAGAATACCTCTGCACCATTCAGCTTGTCAATTCGCCCAGGTTGGTTGAACGTCGAGTCGGCTAGAGGTAGCCCTTCGGGAATACCCCAGTCAGCGAAATCAATGTACGATCCTGGGAGATCAGCGGAAATTCTTGGCAACACAGCACAGTTAATTTCTACTTGGTATTCGCTGTGCATGGAGTGAACATTAACGGTAGCACTGTGACGAGATTCTGTAGTAGCGTTGCTTATACCTTGTATTGGTATTCGGTTTCGAACCTTCCGTAAGCTGAGCCGTTCTGCACAGGCATTTGTGACGAAGTGTGCCTGACTACATGAGTCTAGGAGCGCTCTACAAGTTTGCAGCTTTCCATAGCCATCACGTACCTTAACCAGAGCAGTGGAGAGTAGTATCTGGGTCTGAGGTTTTGCCTTTATCGAACAATACGTGGCTGAAACCGATTGTTGCTGGTTGACATCAGTGCCGCTGTGTCTTGCAGGTGTGGCTTCCTGCTGCCTCCGCGTGACAGGTTTATTGGTTCGATGAAGTAGGGTGTGATGTTTCAGGCCGCATGAATAACAGGAGCCCGAAGAACAGTTGCCAACAATGTGTCCAGGCCTTAGACAATTAGAACACAATTTATGTTGTTTGACAAAGTCCATACGTTGTTGGATACTGCTGCCAGAAAAACCTAAACATTTGTATAGAGGATGAATACCATCACAAAATAAACAATTATTGCCAGTAGAGACATAAACCTGTCTTACTGGTTTAGTGTGTTTGATGTCAGTAACATGTCGTGGGTGGGAAGACACCACTGCTTTGGAGGTCTGATTTGAGTTGGTTAGTTCAAGGGCATGGCATCTGTCTTCTAAAAATCGACATAATTCATCTAGTCTTGCAAATTTCAATTTTGATGACGTCAGCTCCCATTGTTTTCTGCTGACCTCATCAACTTGTTGAAGAATCAACTGTGATACGAGCATTTCATGTAAAGGAATGTCAAGTTCAAGTGCCTCAATTGCATTCAGATTACTTGAAACTTGATTTAACAGTGATCGTATATCTGTGGATGACTCTTTGCTTACAGACGGAAGGTTTAAAAGTTTCTTAATGTGAGACGTTGCAATGAGCTTAGGGTTGTTGTACCTTTGACAGACTGTCTGCCATGCAATCTTGAAATTTGTGGTTGTTATGGGAAGATTCTTAATTTGTTCATGTGCTTCCCCTGTAAGTGAAGATAACAAATAATGATACCTTTGGATATCTTCAAGTGAGTCATTGTTTATGACCAGACTGGTAAACGTATCAGAAAAGTGTCGAAAATCAGTAATGTTACCCGCAAAAGATGGCAATTTAATAGTTGGCAGTGCGAGTTCTCTTTTGAATGGACCAGAGTGGGAATGAGTGGTACCACCGGAAAGGTTGCCTTGTCTCAACCGTGATTCTGCACTCTCTTCTATCAATGTTGTTATTTTATCTACTACGTCATAGTACAATGAATCAAAACTGTCACGATCTTCACTATGATCCTCAGTTTCATCCTCCAGTTCTAACTTGTCTTGCGCATTGTCATACTTTTCTCGTATTCTGGGTAGATCGTCTAGTCTGGCCTTAATTGCATTTATACTTGATCCTGATTTGAAGTTAACCACAAAGTTATGCACGCGTGTGATGCTGGCTTTCCCTAGGCCTCTAGTCTTAACAAGGAGTTGTTTTTCTTTGGAATCCATGGTGGGAAATAATAGGAATCAGAAACTGAGTATGTACTTACTGAAGCTGCGGTGTAGAATATCGAAGTTGGTCTGCGTGGCTGTCGTAAAAACTCCGGCGCTGACAGGAGATTACTGGTTGCTGTAGACTGGAACCAAGATGACGACATACGAAGTGGATGGGGCAAACATGGCTGCCATCGGAAGCTGTAGTATTCCTTGCCGAGATGGTTGCTATCGGAAGCCGTTTATTCCTTGCCACGATGGCTGCTATCGGAAACAGTAGTATTCTTTGCCAACATGGCTGCTATGATGCTTCAGTCCCGCCAAAATACACGTGCTAATATCACATTAACGAAGATTCCACAGACATCCGGCCCGTCGAGGACCATGAAAAGAGTTGTTTTGAGGTGAGGAGATATATACAAGGTTTGGCTAAGGATAGTACGAGGATAGAAATGGACTGTATGTATAGAACACGAGGTAGGTAGCTGATTCATATCACTGGATCTCTGTGGAATTATTACTACAGTATATTTACACAACTTACATAAACACGTCATAAACGATAAGAAAACACTCCCTACACATATTTACACACAAAAGAAACACTGAATGTAGGTGTTTGTTACACCGACTACGCCATTGTCTAACATCACGCAACCGACCGTTACCGCTCTTAATCAGAGACACACTGTCCGCTCTCTTCCCGGCAGGCAAGAAGTTAGCAGAAATGCTGCCCCCTACCGAGGGCAGTGGAGCTACGATGAGCACTGTCCTAATCTGACATCTGGTGAGGGCTTGCTAAACTTGAAGTAAGCAAGATACAATGTTCAAACAGGCATACATACCAAAATGATAGGGGACCTAACGGAAAATGGTACCAACAATGACACAATAAATATAGTGATAAAACCCATTGATAAGATGGAGAGGAAGGGAGACAATATATGGGCTGATGCAGACCACACGGAGTAGGGAGCACAGAGACGAGGAGGATGTTTATGAAGTCATGAGTGTCATGAGGAAAAGTCAACAGTTCCAGGGAGCAGAGGAGACACTGAGCATCGTTCAGATGGGCTCTCAGGAACCCATAGGACATACATTGGGAATCAGAAAAGAGTTCCTATCTCAGGTGGAAGACGACAGGTCTGCAGCGGTACAACTTCAGAGACCAAAACGCTACACCGAGGCGATAGGCATGCATACCAAAATCATAGGGGACCTAACGGAAAAAGGGACCACCATTGAGACAATAAATACAGTGATGAAACCCATTGATGAGATGGAGAGGAAGGGAGACAATATACGGGCTGATGCAGACCGCACGGACGAAAGCACGAGGAGTAGGGAAGACAGAGAAGAGGACGCTGGTTTTGAAGTAGTCCGCCGACGGCGATACAGATCGGACAGGAGAAATAAAATCATCATTGGAACGGATGAATCACCAAATTTCATTTTGCAGGCAGGACAGAGAACCGCTTGGCTATACGTGGGACGACTATCACAACAGACCACCAGTGAGACACTTAAAGATCATTTCTCCACGAAAGAAATTCAAAAACCCACAAGCTGCGAAGAATTGCGAACTATAGGGACAGATAAGGCCTTTAAATTAGGACTTCCCTTTAAAGATTTAAATCAAATGGAAAAAGCGGAGTTTTGGCCAAAAGGAATCCTCGTGCGGCCCTTTCGAGCCCCCAGACAGAGACAGTTCAACAGAGGGGTTGATCTGGAATAGATGCAGGCAGGGAATGACACAGTTGCGAATGTTATTATGGAATGTACAAACGGCCAAAGAATCCTACCACCAGGAGGAAGAAAGGAAATTAATTGACGAAGCAGAAGATAACCCATATAAGGCGCTGAACCCTAGGCTACCAAAATATCCTAGAAACATTCCAATAGAGACTTGGGGAGACCACCTGACAGTAGTTTTACAAGGCAGGGATACCCGTCCTATTATTCAATCACCGCCCTTCCCTATTTTACTAGAGGAATCAGAGCTGCTCTCGGACATGGAGATCATGATGGCTACACGAAAATCAAAGAATAACAAGGCGTGTGGGCCTGACCTCATATACAACGAGCACCTAAAGCGTGCATCAATAGAACTGAGTAGATGCTTAGTCGCTCTTTTTAATGCATGTTTAAGATATGGTACAATCCCTCACGGGTGGAGAAAATCGACAATAAAGATGCTGTATAAAGGAAAGAGAGATTGTGGGGACCCTAACTCGTACAGAGGAATTGCCCTAGAATCGACAGTATTGAAACTCCTCAGCAATATAGTTTGCATTCGTTTGACAAAGGCAATAGAATCTCAGATACCGGAAGAGCAATTTGGTTTTAGGAGGGGACGATCTGCAATTCAGGCTATACAATATCTGCAGGCTGACATAGAAGAAACCCTGAAACCACCCGGGGAAAAACTACATGTGGTATTCTTGGACTATGCAAAGGCCTTTGATACCATCAATAGACAAATGCTAGTAAGGAAATTAGACAACATGATTGGTGAAGGCAACTACTTGGCGAGATTTGTTAGGACCCTGTTGAGCGAAAACTACATCGTTATTTCGGACAACATTACAACTTCCAAGGAAATACAGCAGTCAATTGGAGTACTGCAGGGGGATCCCTTAAGCCCCATCCTCTTCGCTCTTGCTACGGCAGATGTGGTGGAAATATTATCCCCAAATGTAAAAATATACATTTACGCAGACGATATGGCTCTAATTTCAACCAGTGAAAAGGATTTACAGCAGGCGTTTGACAGAGTTGCGGAGTGGGCGGAAGAGAATTAACTCTGTCTGAATGAAAGGGAAACAGTTGCAATGACTTTCAGAAAAGGGGGAAGAGGAGCGACAGTTCTCTACAAAAAATAGACCGCTGGAATGTGTTACGCACTTCAAGTATCTGGGGGTGACGTTCCAGACTCACGGAAACGTCTTCACTATTCACATCAAGGACAGAACAAACGCGGCTATAAAGGCCATGAGTGCCATACGACATCTCCGAACACAGTCATTACAGACAGCGATGAGACTTTTCTCGCTGAAGATCATTCCTGTAGTTGCATATGGTTTGGAAAGTATTTGGCATCACCTTACGTATAAGCACCTCGTCGAGTTGGAGAAGGTGAAAGCTACCTACCTGAAAAGGGTAATGTGTCTTTCGAAATTCACTCTTTCTCGGTTGGTGTATGAACTCGCGATAGAGCCTCCTTTTGTTGAAGACCTCAGATTACAGCTGCTCCTGCCATCTACATCGGGTTATGAGAGACTAATGCAGGAAATGAAGTTAAAGAGAGGAAGCATATGGCAGGAATTTTATATCACGGATGCGATGACATCGCGGGATTGGACGAGGGGTTTCTATGAGATGAGACACTTGATAACCAGATTTGCGGTGCATGGATTCCACTTCAGGGTGTGTGCAAACAAAATGTACCATCAGCCGGATTGCTGGTGCGTGTGTGCCCTCTGCGGCAAAGCATGTGACAGATATCATGTAATGCATTGTGATCAGAGGAAGTTATCTCTGTCACAGTTTTGTACTAGTGATAAGCAGGGGCGGTTCGACCTTGTACATCTAGGGGGGGGGGGGGGGGATGAGCATTTAAAAAATGCCGACTGGCTGTTTAACATTGCCGACTATTCGCTTGAAAACTGAGCAACGGGAGGGAGAGGGCGGGGGTGGGGGTGTCTGTAAGGGGGTGGGGGTGGGGCCTCCTCGGAGGCCGAGTGCAGGTCTTTCTATTCGACGCCCGTGGGCGACCTGCGTGTCGGGATGAGACATGGAATGGATGAATGAAACTGTCAAGGATGTGGAAGGAAGCGGCCGTCACCTGTCAGAAGGTACCGTCCCAGCATTTGCCTGGTGTTGAAAATGGGAAACCACGGAAAACCATTTCGAGAACGGCCGACGGTGGGGCTCGAACCCACGCGTCTACCGAGCTTGGCCCCATAACCTAACGCTGCTCTTTAGCCAGCGTAGCCCCTGCTGTCGGGGGGGGGGGGGGTGACGGGGGGGGGGGGGGCAGTGGCGGCAAACAATACACAAGGCAAATATACTTAATTAATGGCTTTCATTTAAAATGTATTTTATTTAGTTCCTGAATTTTGAATCGCAGGAAAATTTGATAAATGAACAAAATAAGTGTTTAAATAATACAAGAATTAAAAAAATCTAGCTATTCTTTCTATATCCCTACTCTACGATGTTTTAACAAGGACCACTTCTCCACTATCTCCGTAATTTCAATGTCGACGACCTTATCTATCGTTGAGAACAACATCATGAGGGAGTCTAAGCTGTCGTCACCCATCGATGTCCGCAAACGATTGAAAATGAGCTTCAACTTGCTGAAGGACCGTTCGGAAGAAGCAGAAGACACTGGCGATGTTAAAATCAGTCGAACTACTTGATAACCACACGGGATAATCCTCTTTAATTTAACAGCAACTTTTGCGATCTATTTAGGAGATGAGCACTGTTTACTGGCTTCAAGCAGGATTTCAAGCTCAGCCAGCACAAGTTCTTCATCTAGAAGGATGATTTTCGGGTGTGATTGCTTTATAGATCGGACGCGCTCGATGGTGCAGTTCTTTCTGTCAGCGGGTTTCTTGAAAATTATGTGGAATGACTCTAGCAAAGAAATTAGTTTTGCGAGATTGTCTTGCACGCTTGTAGTAAATACATCCACAAGTATTTGGAACTCATTTCTGTAGAATGTACGGAAAGAAATTTCTGCTGTCGTTTCAACGTGCACGTCATACTTCTTTGCAAGTCGCCGGGTCCTGCGATGCTTTAAGAAGTCTTCCTCCGCATTTACTTGCATACTTTTCGCAAATGACGATGCACTCTTTATCAAAGCGTTCATCTTGCCATCGTCGTTGATATCTTCAAAAGACTTCAAAGCGCTCTGAATCAGCTGCATCGCGTCTACAACATTCAGCTCCTCCGCTTCTAAAAGCTCGGTTACGTTCTTAACTTTAAACATGATGTTTATGGTAAGTATATGCCGCAGATAAAATCAAAGTCTAGAAGCTTTTTGTGCAAGCCTGACGCAAAAGTTCGGGTTTTACTGTCAAATTCAGAATCGAATGAGGTTTTCATTGTTTCCAATGATGTGACTATCTCTTCATAAGACGAAGAAACAGCTCTCACCGATTCGGCGCGTGCAGTCCACCTTGTTTTTGATAAATTCTTAAGTTGAAGTGAATTTTCAATTTTATCCAGCTCTTTCTGGAAGCTTAAATGTCGTTTCGTGCTACCCGAAAAAAACCGTACAATGCTTCAAGAGTGTCAAAAGACTCTCGGATAAGCGCGCTAGCATTACAAGCTGTCTCTACGAAAATGTTTAACCTGTAAACTTGGCATGGAACGTACGGAATATCTATTTTGCACTTCTCTGATAGCTTTTTTGAGTGCCGTTGTATATACGTTATATGTTACTAGCAAAGTCGTACTATTGAAACGCTAGTTTATCGAGTGGAAGTAAGTCCTTCTGAACTAAAAATATTTTTTCAGCCAACTCCTCTCCAGTCTTTTTTTTTATATAAAACAGCGTCTATTTTTAAAAGACGCTCCACAGGAACGAGCTCTTCATCTTTTTCGACGACGTATCGGATATTCAACGAGAGGCGGTCTTTATGTGATATATCGGGAGTAGTATCTGCTATAACGGAGAACATACCTGCGTTCTTGATCTCTTCTGCAATTATTTCACGAGTTTTCTCTCCAAGTCGATGGATGAATCATTTTGAGAGTCCTTGCTCATATACGTAACGTTCTGCTTCCGCGTATTCACTTCTTCCAACCACCTATTCATGACCGGACTATGCCGTGAAAGTAACTTCACAATTTGCGTGAAGTTTCCATTATCTTGAGTGATTCCATCCTCGTGACCTCGGAAAGTCAAACCTTGCCGACAAAGGGTTCTTAATGTGTTAATAAGTATATGGATAACGTTTTTGTGGCGCTCCTTTTCTTGTTCTTCCTCAATTCTGATCGTCCGTAAAAGTTTATCAAGGAGAACGAACGTCTTCGTGGCCTTTTCCATTAACAAAGTGGCACAAATCTGCCATCGTTGCTTGATGAGCTTCTGAAGTGAAGTGTTCTTATAATTTGCCCTTTTTCTTCTTTCCGCGACTTTTCAGTTTGTGCCACTGACGTACTCCAGCGTGCGATCATTCTTCACTTTTTTCTTGTTAACACCATTAAACATAAACATGGCTGAAAATACGCATGTATCTATTGTATTATTATTCCTTACGTTTGATGGGTACGCGATGCTCCGTGAAAATGTTCCATGTCGGCGAAAACTCACGTCCCACTGCCACTGTATTTGCACCTAGTTATAACTGTAAAAGTTGCTGGTTCAGGAACGACTGCTTTCTCTCATTCTCGGTGACCACTGCACTGACCTTAGTGAGCATCCCACCCCTTGAGGAACCTTGGAACCGTAAACCTGTCAATTTTGTCACAATAGCGCGGATATCTGAGGACGCGCCGAGACAAGCGGTAGCAGGTCATAACATTCCTCCGACAACATCTCAATGAGTTGGCTTGACCTGAAGTTATCAATGCGCTCACCAACACCTTTTTTCTAGCCACATGGCACAGATGCTAGGTTCGCTTTGCTGTGTAGTTGAGTCGCTCTGCATAATGAACGCGGGACTTTACACATACCCAGGAACGTGCCGATGAGTTCATCCCTTGTCTTTGGTCCCATATTGCTCATCTGCCATTCTTTCTTCAGTTTCCATACAAAGTAACGGAATGGCAAGTGGCAGTCGGTGCACCGAGGACTGGAAGTGAAACTTTTAAAATGGTTATTTTTCCGACTCTTTCCCTTGCCGCACTGGGCTATTGTCTGGCTGTATGGAATTATTGCAGCGTCCGTTTGTGCCGACTGTCTGTAAAATCCCGACTGTCAGTATAATATTTTTTATTTATTTTTAAATCAGACCAAATCGTATATGGCCATGCCCCGTTTTGCTTTTTTAATGCTGTTTTGGGAAATGCTACGGA
Source organism: Meconema thalassinum (assembly GCA_946902985.2). NCBI lineage: Eukaryota > Metazoa > Arthropoda > Insecta > Orthoptera > Tettigoniidae > Meconema > Meconema thalassinum. The sequence goes on along the minus strand of OX336388.2, from coordinate 191,132,491 downwards.
TTCTTCAGGATTTGCCGACTGCCGACTGATGTCGTATTTGCCGACTGAGAAAATACCTGAGGGGGGTGAGACCCCCCCCCCCCCCCCACTCGAACCACCCCTGGTGATAAGTAATTAATGATGATGATGATGATGATGATGATGATGATATTCGAGGAAAAGATAAGTCATGTTTAATTCAATTGCATATTTTGTGCTCTAATAAATTTATTATAACCACAATAGATGAATATACACATGGATGAGACCGGGAGATACAGGGCGTTACCAAATCGACTTCATTATTCTCAAGCAGAGGTTTCGAAACCAGATTTTGGATTGTAAAACATATCTCGGTGCTGAAATAAACTCTGACCACAATCTGGTTGTGATGCAGATTATACTTGAAGAAACTGAAGAAAAGTCAAAAGCCAAAAAGGTGGACAATAGACAGACTGAAAGAGAAGGATGTAAGTGAAAGATTCAAGAAGAGTATAAAGGAAGTACTAATGAAAAACCATGAACAAACTTCAATTGCAGACGAATGGGCACTTTTGAAGAATGTAATAACAAAATCCGCAGAAGAAAATATTGGTAGGAAAGAAAGAATAGGTAGAAAAGCGTGGATCACTCAGGAAATATTAGAATTGATGAATGAAAGGCGAAAACACAATAATGTAAGAGACGAAAAGGGGAAAGCAGAATACAGAAGTCTGAGAAATGAGGTTATCAAGAAGAGCAAGGAAGCAAAAGAAGAATGGTTGAAAGAGAAATGTGCAGTTATAGAAAATTGTCTGAAATTAGGAAAAGTAGACTCAGCTTATCGAAGGATTAAGAATACTTTTGGGGAAAAGAAGACTAAGTGCTGTAATATTAAGGTAACAGATGGAAAGCCTCTAACAGATAGGGAAGAAAAGGTTGAGAGATGGAAAGCTTACATATAGTGTTTGATTAAGGGAAAGGAGATTGAGAATAATGTATTGAAAAGGGAAGAGAAAATTGATGAGGATGCAAAAGGAGATTTAATATTGAGATCAGAATTTGACAGAGCATTGGAAGACTTAAGCAGGAACAAAGCACCAGGCATAGATGATGTACCGGTACCGATTGAGTTGCTACGTTGCATAGAAAATGAAGGTCTGATCCGGTTATTTCACTTGGTGTGTAGGATTTATGAGACAGGTGAGGTACCCCCTGATTTCAAGAAGAATGTTATCATCCCTATACCGAAGAAAGTGGGAGCAGACAGGATGTGAAGATTACCGTACAATCAGCTTGATTACTCATGCTTCAAAAATCCTGTCTAGAATAATATACAAGAGGATGGAAAGACAGATAGAAACAGAGTTGGGTGAAGACCAGTTTGGTTTCAGGAGAAATGTAGGAACAAGGGAAACTGTACTAAGTCTTAGGCTGATTTTGGAAGGTAGAATAAGGAGAGATGAGAGAACGTTCATGGCATTTGTAGACTTAGAAAAGGCTTTTGATAACGTTGATTGGACTAAATTGTTTGACACTTTGAAAACGATTGGAATAAAGTACAGGGATAGGAGGGTGATCTACAATCTATACAGAAACCAGACAGCAGTCATTCGAGCTGAAGGGAATGAGAGAGAAGCTGGTATTCAGAAAGGTGTAAGGCAAGGCTGCAACTTATCACCCATACTTTTCAATCTATACATTGAACAAGCAATGAAGGAAATTGGAGAAAAAATCAAAGTGGGAGTGAAGATTCGAGGAGAAATAATTTCAACTCTGAGATTTGCTAATGACATAGACATAGTCATCTTGGCCGACACGCCTGAGGATTTGAATGAGTTCTTGAATTGTATGGACTCCGTCTTGAAGAAAGAATTCATGATGGGAATTTATAAATTTAAAACAAAAATATTGGAATGCAGCCGAAATAAATGAGAAACCTCTATGGACATCAAATTGGCAGCAAAATAGAAAGCAAAATCACCAGTGATGGACGATGCCAAGAGGATATAAAAAGTAGGTTGGCTCAGGCAAGGAAAGCATTTCTATAAAAAAAAAAAAGGAATCGGCATCGAATATAGATTTAGGTATTAGGAAGTCATTTTTGAAAGCCTTTGTATGGAGCGTGGCACTCTATGGAAGTGAAACTTGGACTATTGGTGCAACATAAAAGAGGAGAATTGAAGCGTTCGAAATGTGGTGTTACAGGAGAATGATGATGGGTAGATAGGGTTACAAATGAAGAGGTATTAAGACGAGTGGGAGAGAAGAGATGTTTCGGGCGACTGCTAATGAAGAGAAGAGATAGGTTGGTAGGACATATACTAAGACACCCAGGAATAACAAGCTCAGTTATGGAAGGAAGGGTCGAGGACAAGAACTGTAGGGATAGACCAAGGTTGGAATATGTTAAACAGATTGCCTCGGATGTAGGGTGTGGTAGCTATGTAGAGATGAAACGATTAGCTCAGGACAGGGAGGCATGGAAGACTGCATACAACCAGTGAAACGACTGAAGACTCAAACAACAACAGAGTCTAATTAACATATTCCCAAAGTTTCATTTGCTAAGTAATTTAAAATACCGTAATAACAATTCAGGAACGTGCACTTCTATCACGACCACTTGTCAAAGAGTAGTTGCCTGCTTGTAAGTTTTTCTGGAAGAGCTTGTGAAATGTGACATAGGCCTAGGTTAGTTGACATTGAACTTCTGTCTGCTGCTATAAATATTGCATGTTGTTGTACACAGTGTGGAAGTAAGAGCATGCATCTGGACATTGCTTCCATCGGTAGGTATATAAAGTATCTTGGGGATTGAGACTCCAGTGTGTGAAAGCCAACCTCATGTAGTTGATTGTGTACCGGTAGTTGTAAAGCATATGGCATAGCCAGAAACGCTTGGGACGTAGGCTGAGGAAGGGAATGCTCTGGAGGATGGAAACCCATTTGGTGGTAAAAATAAAAAATCAAATATTGACTCACTGCCAAGGAAATAAGTCATATTCAGTTCTATTATGGTACGGTAATCAAGAACAACATACAGGATGTAAATGGCGTGAAGAATTACACGGAATATACTTGTGGTGAATTTTAATGAAGAAACTCTGGTGTAAAATATGTCCATCTTCAAATGCATTTTTCTATAAACATGATTTTCTCGGATTCGTGTACCGTTTTCTCAGAGCCTATGACAGATGTTACAGATACACAATTGAGTACCGGTATAATAAAGGTTTTAGTGGGAGGATATTTTGATAAATTAAGGGATACTGATTGTAGAGCCACGAGAATGTCATTCAAAAAGAAAAAAGAACATCATGAACATTTTAAAAACCTCTTTATTCAAACTAATTAACTTTAAAATGATTCCTTCCGCCAATGTCTTTGCACATACATTGAGTAAAGCTGAACTAAATTTCGCCAGTGGTTTTCGAGAAAAAGGTACCGGTACATAATGGTTTTTACAAACATTTTGAATTTAATGTATTATTGTTTTAAACCCTAAGGCACGCCCCTGAAAAAAAATATAATGCTTTTAGGTGCTCAGTTTCAGTTTTGTATGTTTAATAATAGCTCAATTAAAATTATAAAATTCAGTCATGTAATTTTGCCTACATAGGATGAAATCTAGACTCTGCGCTAAGTACAACACATATCATGGGGTGAGCTTATCAAACATATGGGAAAGCGCACTTACTCTACATGAGTTGGAGTGATCATTCTTTCAAAGTTAAGGGCCGTCACAGTTTATAAATTATGGTAAATATTCTTTCGTAAACCGTGCCATTGACAACTGGAACTCTCTACCTGCCACAGTCTTAGAGCCTCTTCCCAAACATATGCCGTAGGTGTGTTAAAGAAAAGACTGACGATTTGTGTAAATACTCCAGTTTAATTGTTATTGAATTGTTATGTATAATTGTAATGTATACCCAATTTGCAACCGGGGAACACACCCCTAATTACAAATGAATGAATGAATCTGCCCCTTTCTTCCTCAGGACGCCGTCTCTCTCCGAAGTTTGGCCATCCAATTGATTATGTTTATGAACGGTTTGAAATAAGCTTATTTCCATAGGATCGGCGTAAGTCGTTGAGTCAGGAATTCCTACTTCTCCCCACAGATCTTCGTCCATCGAGTTTTCCTTCAAGGATGAGTAGCAGGAGTTCGTATCTTTCGCCTCTTATTTAAATGTATCCCTTTAATTCGTTCTATGTCTAGTGGACAAGGTCACTGAAAAGTTATTCGGAAATCTGTATCACTCCTTAACTGCCCATTTGGGCGCATTTTTTAAAATAATTATATTATTCCAGCAGCGATCTTAGAACCTGCCGACAGGAAATGTATACTGCCTTCACTCTTTTGCATAACTTGTTACACCAAAATGAGCTCGAAACGGTAGCAACAAAAAAATGCCGCCCTAACCTTCACTCACCGACATACCGGTATATACCGTAACATATGACAAAACACTGATACAATACCAATATGGTGTGCTATTCCTCTCCAACATCATACCAAATATTTGGGTATTGTTATAGACGACAAACTTTCTTGGAAACCTTAAATGTAGCTTATTATACATGGGAGGTTAGAGGTATCCTCTTCGGTGCCCGTGGGACATCGTTTCTTTACACTAAGAAGCACTTGCAACGGTTCGGTTTGTGTGCCCGGCAGTAGATAGATAGATAGATAGATAGATAGATAGCTTTATTTTGTCTGGCAAGATTAGGGCCATTGGGCCCTCTCTTCATCTAACCAGATTTTACAATTAATACATTATTACATTATTTGCAGAACTTAACAATGGTACTTAAATCTAACAGGAATACATTTCAGATCCGATCACAATACATTATAATGGCAGGTAAGCATGGCGTAGGAAAAATTATTGTAATTAGTTATTTATTGCTAAAGTAAGGAAATAATAGGGAAACACAAACACTAATAAAACAGAACCTAATGATGATGATGATGATGATGATGATGATGATAGGCATCATGGATGAGTTATTACTATAGTCTAATATTGATTTTGCAATGCGCATTTAAAAGGATGTAAGAAAACATTTAGGTATCTAAACAAAAAATAAATAAATTGTAAATTAGAAACACGAATATAACTCAGCATAAGGATTCAAATATTTGACGTGTTGAGTTCAGCTTTCATTTCTTTTGTGATATGTACAGCTGGCATTGCTGCCTGAAGCTAGACGGGGTTGCTCCTCTGACAGAGCGCGGCAGGTTGTTCCACAGTCGTGCAGTAGAAACTACGAAGGAGTTAGTGTAGCGTACCATGCGATGTATAGGTAAGAGCATGAGTGAATCATTTTTTGACCGTGTACCAAGACTATGTTCGTGTGAGAGGCAGTGAAACTGAGAATGCAGGTAAGCTGGAGATGCTGTGGGGTATTCTGAAGTATTCGATTCGTATTTTGAATAATCACATATATAACAACATGTGAATTTTCCCAGCCGTTTTATACAGGGTGATTCAGCTAAGAGAGCCACCTCAAATATCTACGGAACCGTTTAAGACGTCATCATTCTGTTTTCAAATTCTGAAATTGTATTAACCCTTTATAGGGCAAAAGACTGGGGGTATAAAATAGTTGGTGGTTTTTTTTTTGCACATTTGTAATTGGGGTTGACAGATGAGTAGGAATATGCAACAATTTTATGAATTTATGAAATATGGGGTGGGAAATTATTATCCCACTGCCCACAGCCGACAGTATGTTTCCTTAAATGAGCAATGGGGTAATAATCTCCCACCTCCAAATTATGATGATACTGTGTTTATCACTCAATAATGAGGTTTATTTAACAGGATATAATACCGACAGTAGTGGCTACGATGGCTAAAGCGCAGCATTAAGTCATGGGGCCAAGCTCTCTGCTGACTCGGTAGACGCGTGGGTTCTAGCCCCACCGTCGGCCATCCTTGAAATGGTTTTCCGTGGTTTCCCATTTTCAACACCAGGCAAATGCTGGGACGGTACCTTCTGACAGGCCACGGCCGCTTCTTTGCACATCCTTGCCCAGTTTCATTCACCATCATTCATTTCATCTCTCATTAACTCCTCTCATGAGGTTGGCGTCAGGAAGGGCATCCGGCCGTAAAAACCATCGCCACAAACTTCCATCGCATCTCATCCCCGACCCCGTTGGAAAACTGGATTAATAAGGGGTAGACATACATTTAACAGGATATAATATACACACATCAAAAAAAGTTTTGCATCACCTCGGTTCCAAGAGTTCCGGAACCGTTAAATACAAAGGGAATAGAGATCAACACAAACAACATTTCAGCTCGTTTTATTGCTCATGAGACCCACACATTGCATGTTGTACCATCATACAGCTAGACTTTCAGTATTTGTGGTCCAGATTGCAGTACACACCACTACCTCTAATACCCAGTAGCACGTCCTCTTGCATTGATGCATGCCTGTATTCGCCGTGGCATACTATCCACAAGTTCATCAAGACACTGTTGGTCCAAATTGTCCCACTCCTCAACGACAATTCGGCGTAAATCTCTCAGAGTGGTTGGTGGGTCAAGACGTCCATAAACAGCCCTTTTCAACATATCCCAGGCATGTTCGATAGGGTTCATGTCTGGCGAACATGCTGGCCACTGTAGTCGAGCGATGTCGTTATCTTGAAGGAACGCATTCACAAGATGTGCACGATGAGGTCGAGAATTGTCGTCCATGAAGACAAATGCCTCTCCAATATTCTGCCGATATGGTTGCACTATGGGTCGGAGGATGTCATTCAGGTATCGTAAAGCCGTTTCGGAGCCTTCCATGACCACCAGTGGCGTACGTCGGCCCCACATAATGCCACCCCAAAACATCAGGGAACCACCACCTTGCTGCACTCGCTGGACAGTGTGTCTAAGACGTTCAGCCTGACCAGGGTGCCTCCAAACACGTCTCCGACGATTGTCTGGTTGAAGGCATATGCGACACTCATCGGTGAAGAGAACGTGATGCCAATTCCGTGGGGTCCATTCAGCATGTTGTTGGGCCCATCTGTACCGCGCTGCATGGTGTCGGGGTTGCAAAGCTGGACCTCGCCATGGACGTCGGGAGTGAAGTTGCGCATCATGCAGCCTATTGCGCACAGTTTGAGTTGAAACACGACGTCCTGTGGCTGAACGAAACGCATTATTCAACATGGTGGCATTGCTGTCAGGGTTCCTCCGAGCGGCAATCCGTAAGTAGCGGTCATCCACTACAGTAGTAGCCCTTGGGCGGCCTGAGCGAGGCCTGTCATCGACAGTTCCTGTATCTCTGTACCTCCTCCATGTCCGAACAACATCGCTTTGGTTCACTCTGAGACGCCTGGAAACTTCCCTTGTTGAGAGCCCTTCTTGACACAAAGTAACAATGCGGACGCGATCGAACTGCGGTATTGACCTTCTAGGCATGGTAGAACTACAGACAACATGAGCAGCGTACCTTCGTCCTGGTGGAATGACTGGAACTGATCGGCTGTCGTACCCCCTCCGTCTAATAGGCCCTGCTCATGCATGGTTGTTTACATCTTTGAGCAGTTTTAGTGACATCTATGAACAGTCAAAGGGACTGTATCTTGGATACAATATACACAGTCAACGTCTATATGCCGGAGATCTGGGAACCGAGGTGATGCAAAACTTTTTTTGATGTGTGTATAAAAACACCCATCACGCTCTATAATTTAAAAAAACGTAACTCCCACGCAACACAAGGTCAGTGACATATATCATCTTTGCCGAAAACTGCACAAAAAATATAAAAGTGATTTTGGAATGTTAAACGTCAGTATATTCGAATTTAATTCAATTAGAATTGCATAATGATTTTAATATATTTTTTAATCTTAGTCACATTTATAATTATATTTGTTTTTTCCATTGCTTTGTTTTTAGACACCATATACTTTGAGATAACCTCTTTACTTTCCACCACGTCTTGTTACTCGAAGCCGCTTTCATTAGAAAAGGCCTATGGATCTTTAAGCATACAGGCTTTTCATTAATTATACACGGATTGGTGAAGTATTGATATCCCATGTCTGCCATTTCAAGCTTTTGACCTATCTTACGAAATACTTTAGGGGCTAAAGAAGAAGCCCAATGTGTTTTCAATCAATGCATCTCATTTGGCATTATACAGGGATTATACGTTGTTGCATTTACTTTAACAAGGTGAGGTAGATTAGTTGGTTCCTCTGTTTGGGGGCTGCAATATCGCGGTCATGCAGCCCCGTGTACTTTGGATGTGTGTAGAATCTGCCTGATAACCGGTGTTAATTGTGATGGCTGTATTATTGTGTGTTATATGTAATTCAGGTAAGGACTACAGACAGTCAGTTTAAAGTAGTTCCTACTGTTTGTATCAAATGCTACCGTCTGCTTTCATATAGTCGTGGTAGGTTTTTTCGAGATCTCAGGAACTAAGCGTCGCCCAGGGTTCAAACCTATACCAATCGAATCGGAGTCGATTTTTTTTTCAAAAAAAGTCTGTCTGTATGTACGTACGTACGATGTATGTACGTACGTACGTAGTATGTGCGTGACGTTTTTGCGTTTAGCAAAGTACAGGTCGCAATTTTTAAGATATCGAGCTGAAATTTGGTCCGGCGAAAGGGTTGCAGCCTGTGAGGAACCCTATTGTTGGGCGTTAAAATCGGTGCAGGGCCGGGCCTTTTTTGGGGGCCCTGAATTTCATCCTTTTTTTCAGACTCGTATTATCTCGGAAACGGTTGGTCCTATCGAAAAAAGTTAAATCTACAGGTGTTAGATCTCAGTGATTAGCAACTTTTTTACATGTAACGATTTTTTGATATCTATCACCGTTTTCTGTTTCTAGGGCCCTGAATTTATTTCTGTTTTTTTTGAATCGTTATATCTGGGAAACGGTTGGTCGTATCGCACAAAGTTACAGGTACAAGTGTAAGATCTCAGTAATTAGCAACTTTTTTAATCTTTATGAATTTTTGATATCTCTCACCATTTTCTTTTTTTGGGGCACTGAATTTTATCCCTTTTCTTGGAATCGACATTTCTCGGAAACGGTTGGTCGTATCGAAAGAAGTTAAAGTTACAAAAGTAAGATATCAGTGATTATCAACTTTTAACTCTGATGATTTTTTGAGATCTCTCACAGTTTTCATTTTCTGGGGCCCTGAATTTCTTCCTTTTTTTTTCCGAATCGTTATATCGGGGAAACGGTTGGTTGTATCAAGCAAAGTTAGAGCTACAAGTGTAAGATCTCAGTGATTAGCAACTTTTTTAACCTTTATGAATTTTTGATATCTCTCACCTTTTTCATTTTCTGGGGCCCTGAAATTCGTTCTTCTTCTTTTTTTTTTTTTTTTGAATCGTTATATCTGGGAAACGGTTGGTTGTATCGAACAAAGATATATCCACAGCTGTAAAACCTCAGTGATTAGCAACTTTTTTAACCCTGATGATTTTTTGATATCTCTCTCACCATTTTGGGGGGGGGGGGCTGAATGTTATCCATTTTTTTGGAATCTATATATCTGGGAAACGGTTGGTCGTATCGAAACAAGTTAAGTTTACAGCAGAGAGATCGCAGTGATTAGAATCGTTTTTACCCCTTATGATTTTTTGATATCTCTCACCGTTTTCATTTTCTGGGGCCCTGAATTTCTTCCTTTTTTTGAATCGTTATATCTGGGAAACGGTTGGTTGTATCGAACAAAGTTAAATGTTCAGGTGTATGATCTCAGTGATTAGAAACTTTTTTACCACTTATGATTTTTTGATATCTCTCACCGTTGTCATTTTCTGGGGCCCTGAAATTCATTCTTTTTTTGGAATCGTTATATCTGGGAAACGGTTGGTCGTATCGAACAAAGTTAAATATACAGGTGTAAAACCTCAGTGATTAGCAACTTTTTAACCAACTTTTTTACTCATAACTATTTTTCGATATCTCTCACCGTTTTTTTTTTTTTTTTTTTGGCCCTGAAGATGTATGTATGTGCGTGACGTTTTTCGTTTAGCAAAGTACACGTCGCAAATTTCAAGATATCGAGCTGAAATTTGGTACGGGTAAAGAGTTATGGCCTATGAGGTACCGTATTGTTGGGCGTTAAAATCGGTGCATAGCCGGACCTTTTTTTGGGGCCCTGAATTTTATCCTTTTTTTGAATAGTTATATCTCGGACACGGTCGGTCCTATCTAAAAAGTTAAGTGTAAGATATCAGTGATTAGCAACTTTTTATCCTTTACGATTTTTCGATATCTCTCACCGTTTTCATTTTCTGGGGCCCTGAATTTCATTCTGTTTTTTTTTTTTGAATCGTTATATCTGGGAAACGGTTGGTCGTATCGAACAAAGTTAAAGCTACAGGTGTAAGATCTCAGTGATTAGCAACTTTTTTAACCCTCATGATTTTTTGATATCTGTCACCATTTTTTTTGGCCCTGAATTAAATCTTCTTTTTTTTTCGAATCGTTACATCTCGGAAACCGTCGGTCCTATCGAAAAAAGCTTAATCTACTGGTGTACAGTGATTAGCAAATTTTCTGCCTCTCATCATATTTTGATACCTTACACCGTTTTGATGTTATTAAATGTTTTTGTTTTTTGAAAATCAAAATGGGGTTCCAAATGTATACAAAAATTTGTAAAAATTCAACTGATGGGTTAATTGAATTCTACGGAAAATTCTCTATAATAATCCGTTTCCACCTTTCCAATAAGGTAAATAATGTATTTAAAGCTGTAAGATATTTTTCAATTCTGAGTACGTCCGGCTTTCATAACCACGTGATGGCATCAGCATTGCCTAGAATAACATTTTATAATTTTTCTACATTTCCACGCAATCGGGCCGAAGGTCCGAAATGCAAGGACGCAGGCCTTGCCGCCAACGAAGTTGTTGTTTGAGATTATTACCCTTCTTGCTCGCCGCTATGTAGCCTCACCGTCTCATCCAAAGCAGGTCGTGCGGCATGGACTCCTAGCTGCAAACTTGGCTAATAGATACCCCCGCAACCAGACGGTGACTATTGGAACTTAATAGCGTGAATCAAATTTTACTTTCACACGAGTGTAGTTAGTGGAAGGTTTTTTACATCACATAAATCTATGACCTATGACATGGGCCCACCGGCTTTACTTCCCCTCCGAAGGAAGGCATACTGAGGGATTTTTAACCCTCTTCAAAACTCCGATGACTACGGCCGGGTTTGAACCCGCGACCTTGGGCATAGAAGCTCAGCATGCTACCAAATACGCCACCAAAGCTGCCCAATATGAGATAATAGGCATGTAAATACAGCAACACTATTCCCTAATATGCAGCTATAGTAGCCTACACATTGCCTTATGTACATGAATAAGCCGTTTCTCATTAATCACACCAATTGTGCGGGGTTAAAAATCGTAAGTATATTTGACTCCAGAATGATGACTTTATATTCCAAATATTGAATAATTTAAATATTGTTTCCTTTCAAAAAGGTAGATGCAATAATTTAAAAATGAAAGAGAACTGTGTGAACAAGACGTCTAAATTGCACCCATCACAAAAAAAAAAAGACGATCAGGAAAGTACTGTAATTGTGAGACTAGGTCCTTGAGAAATGTGCATATACAGACCTTTTTGTTATTGATGCATTCTCTTCTACAGTACCTTTCGCCTAGATTTACAGTGAGTTAATATTGCACTTGATTAACTTCAGAGCCCAGGATAACTATGTTTTAAACTCACTAAGGGGAAAAGTGAATATACCTTGCGTAATATATTGGCATGTATCTTTCTATAATATGTAAATACACTTCTCGGGCAACGCCGGGTAAAATAGCTAGTCTTCAATAAAAACACCTTCTTCTGTAAAACAATGCATTTCATTCACTCAACACAACTGAACTGGCGAGCACGTGCACTGTGGAGACCACTGGGATATATGCTTCCCACCTTTGGTTTCTGATGACAGTATACATCAAATTAATGGGTTTTCAATATTTCTCTGCATCTAGCTTGTGGATGCATGTGGAACTGCTAGAAATGAATGGGGTGGGAAGATTCTCTCCCTAACACCGTTCTACATGGTGGGAAGATAGTATCCCAAGGACCTATAAAGGGTGGGGCTCATACAACATGGACCATTTTGCTCCCAGCACTTATGTACCACCGAGAAACCGGCAGCAACTTTGGTTTCTTAAATAGAACTATATTAATTTCACCATCTGGAACTACTAAGAATCAAGTGACAAGTTCAGTGATGAGCTTACTTTGCAAATCCGACGGGTAGGGCTACTTTTTAAGATATTAAAGGTTTCCATATGTGTCGGCATTAGACAGAAAGCGATGCGCCAGTCGCTGGAATGTGGAATGCGTGACCCACTCCTTGTTGACAAACTCGCATACCGAATTTATTCAATTCATAGCATACTGTAATGCGTACATACCGGTAATCAAAATCCAGTCACTTATGTACGTGTGCCTTTCTCCCTCTCCACGTCGTCCTGAATCCTTGCGGAAATATCTGAAAACACCTCAATGAAGAGGATAAATGAAGTAAGGATTTTTTAGTGCTGGCGGACCTGCGACAATGACTTAATGTACATATTAAAATCAGAAATGTAACAAAACTCACCCATTTAGTTCATTGCGAATGACTCGTCTTATGTTAATTCTTACGAGTCCGGTTAATTATCAAACATTTTGAAAATGTACACATTACAGTATGCAATCCATGCATAGAATGGAATAAATGCGGTATGTGTGTTTGTCAAATGGGAGTGGGTCACGCAAGAAAATCATGCACTCCACATTCCAGCGGCTAGCGCATAGCTTTCTGTTTAATGCCGACACATATGGAAAACTTTAATATCTCAAAAAGTACTCGTCGAATTTGCAAAATAAGCACATCACTGAACTTTTTACTCGATTCTTAGTTGTTCCAGTGGGTGAAATTAGTATAATCCCATTTAAAAACCAAAGTTGCTACCGGTTTCTCGGTAAATATGTGCTGGGGAGAAATGGACCGTGTTGTATGAGCCCCGTAATACCATTTAAGAATTTGAAAACAGAATGACGATATCTTAAACGGTTCCGTAGATATTTTAGATGGCCTTCTGAGCTGAATCACCCTGTATGCCTTACTTCGGAGGGGAAGTAAAGCCGGCGGTCCCATGTCGTTGATTTATGGCATGTTAAAGAACCTTCCACTTTGGATAGGTTAAGAATGTAAACAACGCTCTTATGTTTCTACGTTCGTTGCTAAGAGCTGACTGCGGTGGCATCTAGTAGCCAAGTTCTGAACTTGGCCTGGTAGTCATTGACGGTGGCGCTTGGCGGCAAAGTAGGAACTATTTGAAAAATTCTAAGTTGCAGTCTGTACTTACATTAAAAAAAAGTCCTCTCGGCACGCCGGAAGGTGGAGGTAGATTTCACCGGACAAACTTGGGGATAGGCGAAAATAGGCAGAATATGCAGGTTTTCGTAGAAGGATCAGACCTCATTTATTGCGAGAAAGTATTTTATAATTGGAGCTTAATTAACTTTGTTTTTCGTCATTTTATGCTTATTTTAAACATTTTATTGTCTTATGGGAACGGTAACCTTCTTGCCATTTGGGGTCCATTTTTATACTTGTGGTCACACTGTCCTTGTGCAAGGTTTCGACACTGATGTGTATGTAACGGTCTGTTACTTCTTCACGCAAAATTATATCTCCCGCAGAGATTTTGGTTGGTTCCTCAGTTTAGGGGCTGCGACAACGCGGTCATGTAACCCCGTGTACTTTGGGATGGCTGTATTAGTCTGTAATTCAGGAAAGGACTGCAGACGGTCAATTTCAAGCAGTAGTTCCTAATGTTGCTACCAGGTACTACCGTCAACGACACCTAGCTGTGAACTTGGCTACTAGGTTCCACCCCAACCAGCAACTCGCAACGAACGTTGGAACTTCCCCTCCAAAGAAAAGCATACTGAGGGATTTTTAGCGCTCTTAGAAAATCCGACGACTTCGGCCGGCTTTGAACTCGCGATCTTAGGCATAGAAATTCAGCATGCTACCAGTTACGTCACCGAATCCGCTTCACACTTAGTCGGATGGAAATCTGAATCTGATCTCGTGCAAGTGCGTTGTCATGGCAACGTCTGATGGCTCATCCCTCATCAATTTAGTAGTGTTGCCATGGCAACCTCTGATAGCTCTTGGCATTTTCTTATAATTCCGAAATCATTTTTCTCATCCCTTGGCATAATGGTGGGTCATATCAAAAATTCTTTCAGACAAAAGATTTAGGTAATTATTAGGGGAATATTGTCCATTTTGTACGGTTTTGATATTGTGCCTATTAAAAGAGATATGATTAAAGTTTCCCGAAAAAAACACTTTTTCCCACCCCTTTGGTCAATGGTTGGTGCTATAAAAAAAAACTCTTCAAACATAAGTTTTTGGGCTTTATCCGACACATAGTATGAACGTTGAACGGATTCGATATTTCACATATTAAGAGAGTTATAGCAATATTTCACTTTTTTGAAAAAAGCCCCCCATTTTCACCCCCTTCGACCGATTTAGCCCAGTAACGAACTTGACAGAGATTTTATAGGTATACATATTCGGTAAAAAATTCAAAGTGATTGGTGCAAAATTACGGCAGTTATCGTGTTCACAAGAAACTGATATACATATATATATACATACATAAATTATATATAAACTTTTGAACTGACGGTGGTTTTGGGGTCTGGGGGATGTGAAACGCGAAGATATGTCGAAATTTTCCGGAAGTCGAAACATGGTACCCATTGCAATAGTTAGCTTTCTAATGAAATCTACCTCTGGTTGGTTCCTCAGTTTAGGGGCTGCGACAACGCGGTCATCTAACCCCGTGTACTTTGGGTGAGTGTAGAATCTGTCTGATAAACGGTGTGAATTCTAATGGCTGTATTAGTCTTAATTCAGGTAAGGACTGCAGACGGTCAATTTCAAGCAGTAGTTCCTAATGTTTCCACCAGGTACTACCGTCATCGACACGTAGCTGTGAACTTGGCTACTAGATGCCACCCCAACCAGCAACTCGCATCGAACGTTGGAACTTCCCCTCCAAAGGAAAGCATACTGAGGGATTTTAGCGCTCTTAGGAAATCCGACGACTTCGGCCGGCTTTGAACCCGCGACCTTGGGCATAGAAGTTCAGCATGCTACCCGTTACGTCACCGAAGCCGCTTCACACTTAGTCAGATGGAAATACTGAATCTGATCTCGTGCAAGTGCGTTGTCATGGCAACGTCTGATAGCTCTTCCCTCATCAATTTAGTAGTGTTGCCATGGCAACCTCTGATAGCTCTTGGCATTTTCTTATAATTCCGAAATCATTTTTCTCTGTTGGTTTATTTGAAATAAATTAACAAACATGAATGAATAAACTTTGAAAAACGATCTTTGATTTTTAATCAAAAAGGCGACTGAATAGTATTATTGTAGCATCAAAGAAGATAAAAAGATAAGAGTGGTTACTCCAGCTTTTGTGAGTGGGTGTTCTCACATATGGCGCTAGTGTAGTTAAATATCAGAGTTATTAAAGAACAATAATGATGTGAAATACATCAACACTCTCCCTTATTTAATAACTTTACAGACCCCCATGTCGTTACATAATTTTCGAAAACGAATTGAAAACAAAGGTTTGGTCAAAATATCCGCGAACTGATTTTGTGTGTCAACTCTTGACATTTCTATTTCTCCTGCTGTGACCAATTCGCGAACAAAGAAGTGTCTGATACGAATGTGTTTCTTTCTCCGATGAAACACAGGATTTTGTGCTAGCCGGATGGCTGCTTCGTTGTCGACTTGCAGAATGGGCGTCGACTTCAACTGGCCTAGTTCGATCAGAAGCCTCTTGATCCAGATGATCTCTCTTGCGGCTTCACTGGCAGCCACGATTTCAGCTTCGGTTGTGGATATGGCAACAGAGGGTTGTCTCTGGCTCATCCACGAGATAGGCGATCCCGAGTTGAGGCACAGGACCCCTGAGGTTGAGCGGCCCGAACTGAAGTCACCACCGTGATCTGCATCGCTGAAACAATCAAAAACCTCCTCTCCCAGGTTGGCTTTGTAGAACAGTACAAGATCGGTTGTGCCTCTCAAGTACCGCAGGATCCTCTTCACTCTGAGCACGTCTCGTTCGGTTGGTTTGTCAAGGTTCCTGGAGGCCACGCTGACAGCATACGCGATGTCTGGTCGAGTGCCGCACATGAGAAACATGAGTGCTCCAACAGCTTGTCTGTATGGAAACTTGAAGTTCCGAGGGCTCTCTTCTGCATCGTTGTCTTTGGTGATTGGAGTAGTCACAGCCTTGCAACTACTCATGTTGAATTTCTCCAGTATGGTTTCCGTGTAATGAGCTTGGCTCACACGTATTGACCCATCTTTCCCTTGGTTGATTTCCAATCCTAGGTAGAACGATGCTGGCTTAGAGGTGATTTTAAACTCCCGTTTCAGATCGTCGATAAATTTATGGAGTTCCTGCTCATCTTCAGCTGCAATCGTTCCATCGTTAACATAGAGAACGAAGAATATCTTCTTTCGTCCTTTTTGCCTCACGAAGAGACAAGGATCCGCTTCACTTCGCCGAAATCCCAGGCTGACGATGTAGTTGCTGAACTTCTCATTCCAGCATCTAGGAGCTTGCTTCAGTCCATACAAGCTTTTCTTCAGGCGGCATACCCTGGCAGATCCATCACCATATCCTTCAGGTTGTTGCATATATATAGTTTCCTGGAGGTCACCATAGAGAAATGCCGTTGAAACGTCGATCTGTGCTAGTTTCATTTTCTCTTTTGCAGCAACACTGAGCAATGTTCTGATGGTTGATGTCCTGGCCACTGGACTGAAGGTTTGATTATAATCTACTCCTTTCCGCTGTGAATAGCATTTGATGACCAATCTGGCTTTGAATTTATCGACCGATCCATCGGCGTTCGTTTTAACTCGGTAGACCCATTTGTTTGAAATGGCTCTTTTTCCTGGAGGCAGTTCAACCAGTTCCCAAGTTTTGTTCTCTTCAAGAGCTTTCATCTCACGACCCATGGCTTCCTTCCACTGGTCCTGTTGATCTGATCTCATGGCTTCACTGTAGGATTCAGGTTCTTGTTGAAGGCTTGAGAGATACATCACGAAGTCTTGATACTTTGATGGAGGATTGAGAGACGAACGCTCACGAAGTCGTCGAACGATGGTTTCATCTGAGATCGGAGTACCTTTTTGTTCTGGTTGACTTTCAGCTTCGTCTTCATTATTCAGGTCCCAGAATTCATCCTCCTCCTCTTCGATCTGCGTTTCGTCGTCAGCTTGATATTCTTCAGGGATCGAATCTTGTTCTGGTTGAACAGAGGAGTCTAAGCTTCCCGGAAGATTGACATCGTTCTTGTGCTGCAATACTTTCTCATCGAAGGTGACATCTCTCGATCGAATTAGTTTACCTTCCTCTTCACAAAAGATCCTGTAACCGTCATCGTTGTCGTATCCGATGAGAATTCCTTTAGTGGCCTTGGGATCCATCTTCTTCCTTTGCTGCTTGGGAACATGCGCATATCAGGTAGACCCGATCACCCGAAGATGCTTCAGACCTGGTTTCCTGCCGTACCATAGCTCGTAGGGAGATATTCCCTCTGCGTGGGAAGGTCCAGTCCTATTAAGGACGTAGGCTGCTGTCTGGATCATCTCAGCCCAAAGTTTTTGTGGAAGTTTTCCATGAGCATACATCATTGCTCGAGCAGATTCGATCACGGTGCGGTTCTCTCTTTCGCTGGATCCATTTTGTTCCGGAGTGTATGGCGTGACGAGTCGTTGAACAATTCCTTCTTTCTGCAAGATTTTTCTGACATACTGGTTGTCGAATTCTTTGCCATTGTCACTCAGCAGCTCCCTGATGTTGTGTCCGAGAGTCTTAGCTTCTGCAACGAATTGGGCTAATTTCTCTGGAACTTCAGACTTTTCTCTTATGAAGTAAATAGTCCTGAACTTCGTGAAATCATCCTTGAAGAGGACGAAATACTTGTATCCTGACATCGACTCGTCGAATTGGCCGCAAACATCTGTGTGAATCCGCTCTCCCGGTTTCGTAGTTCCAGACCTCGTTCCGAAAGGCAGACGGTGAGCCTTGCCAGAGACGCAGCCTGCACACAGTTCCCTGTCCACCTCAACGCGGATTCCCAGCTCTTTGTTCAGGAGGGATCTCACGTGTCGCTTGTTCTGATGTCCGAATCGTTCATGGTAAAGTTGTAGAAGATTGTCCTTTTCTGTTGCGTTGACTTCTTTGAATTCAGTGTTGTTCACACTCCTCACTCTCACCTTGTAGAGTCCACCGAACCGTTCACGAACTCCAATTAATCTCACTTCGCCGTTGACGACGAAATTGCAGACCTCTCTTGACGAGACGAACCTGCTGTCCTTGTTTCTGTCTTGGGCTGCAAGGACTGAGAATAGATTTCTCTGGATCCCAGGAACGCACCATACATCAGCCGACGTGAGCTTGTGCCGCTCGCCGTTAACTACTGCTTCGATGTCGATGTCACCTTTTCCAATGGCCGCAACCTTCACACCGTTCGCTGTGGTCACTGAGTGTTCCGTAGAAAATGGTTCAAATGTCCTAAAAATGTTCCTGTTGCTAGAAACATGGCTCGCTCCATTATCTACAAACCAGTCGTCAGAGTTGCATTCTGAGTTCATCACAGTCGAGGTTATAGCGACCAAAGTCATGTTGGTACCGCTTTCTGATGTTCCTGAGTTGCTGGGCTTGGGCGGTCGTCCATCAGCGATCCACTTCCTACACTGATGATATTGTGGTTACGTTTCCTGCAGTAAGGACAGAATCTTTTTTTGTTGTTGCTCTCTTGGAGATAGTTTTGCGAAGAGTTCTGCTGCTGGGTTTTCTGTTTCGACGAATCCGATTGGAGTGCTTCTTGTTGAGGTGATTCTCCTTTGCCTCTGAGCGCCCTCTCGTACGCACACAGCTGATTGGTCAGGTTGTCGACTGTCCTGTCCCTTTTTGACATCAACATCCAGCTAGACTTGAATGAAAAATATTCTTCTGGCAGTGTACCTAGAATTTTACAAATCATAAATACATCTGGCAGATCAGAGTTGATTTCGGCATCTCTAGGCATTTCCTGCTTTAGTTCGCTCCATAGATTCTTTAATTTTGAAACGTGCGTTGCGATGTCATCCTCATTTGCTTTTTTGTAGCTGAAGAATTGCAGGCATAAGTTGTAAACTTTATCTTCTGAGACACCGTCAAATAGTTTGTGGAGTTCTAACCACACTTCACGAGCTGACGTGAGACGCATGATTTTTGTAACGTCTCTTCTGACATGTTAGTGGTTAATACAATTAATGTGTGGCTATCCGCCTTATTAAAAACATCAAGCTTACTCTGATACGCCGCCTTTGATTCAGTGGTTGCGTCCTCAGAAAGTGAGGTTGGCTTCACTAACCTGCCTTCAATTACGTCTATAGCTCCGGTGATCCCTCGTAGGCAAATACTTATTTTGTATCTCCATTTGTTCCAGTTCGCTTTTCCTTCCAGAAGGCCAACGTTGATTATCCTAGTTGAATCCATTGTGTGTGCACTTGGTCCTAATCTCAAGATTGGCTTCTCGGAGTTTTCGTCAAAATATCGCGCACAAAATACGGTACTTTGTTTTTTATTTCGTCTAATTACGCACTTTATCTCAATGCGTGACTGTACCCATAACCTGTTGGTTTATTTGAAATAAATTAACAAACATAAATGAATAAACTTTGAAAAGCGATCTTTGTTTTATTTAAAAAAAAGGCGACTGAATAGTATTATTGTAGCATCAAAGAAGATAAAAAGATAAGAGTGGTTACTCCAGCTTTTGTGAGTGGGTGTTCTCACATATGGCGCTAGTGTAGTTAAATATCAGAGTTATTAAAGAATAATAATGATGTGAAATACATCAACATTCTCATCCCTTGGCGTAATGGTGGGTCATATCAAAAATTCTTTCAGACAAAAGTTTTAGGTAATTATTAGGGGAATATTGTCCATTTTGTACGGTTTTGATATTGTGCCTATTAAGAGATATGATTAATGTTTCCCGAAAACCCCACTTTTTCCCACACCTTTGGTCAATGGTTGGTGCTATAAAAAAACTCTTCAAACCTACATTTTTGGGCTTTATCCGACACATAGTATGAACGTTGAACGGATTCGATATTTCACATATTAAGAGAGTTATAGCAATATTTCACATTTTCGAAAAATGCCCCCCATTTTCACCTTCTTGGACCGATTTAGCCCAGTAACGAACTCGACCGAGATTTTATAGGTATACATATTCGGTAAAAAATTCAAAGTGATTGGTGCAAAATTACGGCAGTTATCGTGTCCACAAGAAACTGATATATATATATATATATATACATAAATTATATATAAACTTTTGAACTGACGGTAGTTTTGGGGTCTGGGGGTTGTGAAACGCGAAGATATGTCGTAATTTTCCGGAAGTCGAAACATGGGACCCATTGCAATAGTTAGCTTTCTAATGAAATCTACCTAACAGATGACACACACTAATACAGTCATCACAATTAACACCGGGTTTTCAGACAGATTCTACACACACCCAAAGTACACGGGGCTACATGACCGCGTTGTCGCAGCCCCTAAACTTAAGTACGGTATACAGTACTATACTCTGTGAGCTGCCTGAATAGGATTGACAGTTCGCTGGAAATGCCACGTCAGTCATCACCCCTCAGCGTCTTGACCAATCCATGTTCGCATAGTTGATTTCATAATACTCTGCGTTGCAATATTACAGCCCACGTGCTTCAGTGCCTGGTCAGCCGTATCTCTGGCTTGTACAGTTTGGCAATCTCGTTCTCAGACCACATGGCGAGACGAGAACTGTCAATCCTATTGGCAACTCAAACTAACACTTGGGGCGCTGCGGTCGGTCTGGATAAGTAGGGTTTAAAATACTCAATAACACGCGTTTGATATGGAACACTTTTTATTTTTCGGTTATAATCAGTATATGTGGTCTCTAAAGTAATGACAGTGTTATTTTTAATTGTATATATGTATAACTGTGCGATACACATGATCTAATTTGTGTGTTTCACTGAATTTTTGGTGTCATTTGCATATTATCAAGCATCAGTTTTTATGGTTGATGTAGATCAGCTGATTCAAATTTACATAGGGCTACACTTCGAACATTATTTCGGTACTATTATGCGCAATATAATGTAAATGTCGATCCTGAGTCAACGCCGAGGACATTCAAATAGAGAAATACGGTACATAAACAAATAAATAACCCACCGAAGCTGTGCTACTTTTATCACTCCGAGACTAGCGTCCACGCAAACCAGACGCCACTGTTCCAAACTCCGACTTATATCGTGAATTGATGTCAAACTGATGATCCGCCAGCCTTTCCGCCAAGCCTACACCTCGTAATCGCTAAGTTCTTCGATATTCGAGCTATTCCACTACGAGTCATATAGGCCTAATTTGCCTCCCCGTGGGCACTGTAGAATGAGTGATACCGCTACCATTCAAATATTCAACACCAACCCCACCTTTTAACCATCCAAATCAAGCAATTCCTGTCGCCCCCCGAGTTTTAATACAAGTTAAACTCATCCCTTCTCCCTACCAAGCAGCCAATAATTAATTATTTAATTAATTATTCAAGTAACTTCAATCTTACCAGCGCGCCCATCGTAACAGCTGTTTTTAAACTGAATAACCTTCGCTGGCTTTACGTCGCAGGTCTTCTGTCTGTCTACCTCGACAAGTGTTAGATCCTTCCCGGAGTGGAAAGGTATTATTATTAGGTATTATTAGGTATCATCACTTTTCGGCTATTGCTATTTGCATCTTTTGGAAAGTGATGAAAACGTATATCCGCAGCCCTCTTATACATCGACTTACAGCCGTAAACTGAGCAATACAATTTGCTTTTACTCATTTTTCACTCTATCAACGAGTAAAACTTATTACTTATGTATAAAGACACGAACAATTTACCACGATCTGTTTACCAATACAAGAAACCATATACAAACAGTCACCACGTGACAAATGTACCCTACTTGGTAAGTTTCTCATTTTTACCGCTAGATGTCATATCAGATAGCTGGAATTGCCAATTCTGGCAGCTCACAGAGTATATACAGTATTAATAATAATAATAATCATTTATTGCAGCAAATAGCCATGCAGAGATACAAAACTAATACTAATAACTTAAATCTTACTCATCAAAGTGTCTATATACAAAGTGTCTGACAGGTTCTTTGCTATATATATAGTTATTCGCAGCAGAAGCGTGTTAGCGATACTTTCCTCTGGGCGCAGGAAATGGCGTGATATCTATCACAAGCACTACCACACAGAGAGCAGGTGCATTGGGGGCCTGGGTCATGAAATCCTCTTGCTGTGCATATCTTAAAATGAAAACCGTGGACTGCAAAACGGGTGATCGTATGCCGCAGTTCAAAGTTGGCATTCATCCAGTCCGTCGACATAAGAGCTTCTGTGGAATAGAAATCAGGCCATATGTCATTACGCTTGAGGTTTAGTTCTTCGATCAGTCTCTGGTATTGCACTGTTGATGGTAGGGAGTTCTCCAAACGCAGGTCTTCTATGAAGAAAGTCTCCCTTGCTAGTACGTACGTTAGACGAGATGGCGTGTATTTTGATAAGTGCAGAATTTTCTTTAGAAAAGTAGACTTAACTCTTTCTATCTCTCGAAGGTTACTTTGTGTCAAATGATCCCAAGTTATTTGAATGCCGTATGTCACTATTGGAGTTATTTTCGTTCTGAATAAATTCATTGCGGTTTGTAAAGATAGATTTCCCAGTTGCATTATGTCTTGCATTGCTTTTATGGCGGATGTTGTTCTATCCCTGACATGTCGCGTGAATACGTTCCCTTGCATTTGCATTACTACTCCTAGGTATTTGAAATGATTTACATTGACTAGGGGTTCTCCATTTAGTAGTATATGCTCATCTGCGGATAGTTTCCCGCCTTTACGGAATGCCAGCATTACTGTCTTGGTGCAGTTTATCGTCATATCATTTTCTTGAGCCCATGTGGTAAGTTTATCAATGGACGATTGCAAGGTTTCCTTTGATGTCGATGCCACAACCATATCATCCGCGTAGATGTAAATTTTCGCTCCCTCAAGGTAAATAGCCTCAATGACATCAGCTGTAGCGATGTTAAATAGTAACGGACTCAAAGGGTCACCCTGAAGTACACCATTTGTTTGTTCTATTCGTTCTGATTGAACTATACTGTCATCTATTTGTAGGCTGTTTTTTGTGGAGAATGTCCCTTATTATCCCAAAAAGGTAATGTTCTTTTCCGATCATATTTTCAAGTTTCCTGAGCAAAGTGTTTCTACTCACTAGATCAAACGCCTTGGTGTAGTCGACGAATACTGCATATAGCTTTCCTCTTTTCTGTCTTAGCGCGTCTTCTACATTCGTTAAAAGACAGTTAACGGCTTGTAGTGTATTCCTTCCTTTCCGGAAGCCAAACTGTTCTTCAGGTATCTTGTTGCCAACTAAATCTGTGAGTCTTCTAGTGAGTATTTTCGTAAAGATCTTAAAGATTGTGTTTTCCAAAGCGATACCACGATATGAATTTGGGTCTCCTGTATTACCTTTTCCTTTATATAGCATCTTCAAAGTCGAGGTTCTCCAGTTTGACGGTATGTGACCTTGAAGTAAACATTCGTTCATGAGCTCTGCCCATAGCCCTTTTAACAGCGGAGCTGTCATCTTCAGGTGCTCGTAGTGAATAGTATCTGGACCACATGCTTTCTTTTCTGCGCAGTTGTTTATCTCAATTAGGACATCTTGTGCCGTGATCGGCACTGGTAGTTGAGAAGGGTTGCTAACCTGAATAGGTCTGGTGTCCCGCGCTTGTAGGGTTGCTGTAAGATGCTGAATCCACGTTGTCATAGGAATGTCCTTTGGGAATTTGGGTCTTCTGGGATTTAGGGCTGAGAAAGGGTTTGTTTCAGCCTCCTGTATTAGTTGAGCTTCCTTCAATTGTTGATAGCTTTCCTTTGCTCTTTTAACTACCTCCTTATAATATCTTCTTTTCTCGACATACTCTTGTAGTGCTGTATGTGTACTTGCCCTTTTTATCTTGTGTAATGCTGCTAGCGTCTCCTTCCTCCGTTGGTAACATTCGGTAGTGAACCATGGTTTTGCTCTTCTTGTATTTTGACCTATCTTAGGAGTTGCGTCCTTGATATGATTCTCGATCAGTGTTAGCGCGGCGTCTATGTTTCCAGATTTGATTATGTTCGTGATTCCTTCCATGTCTATAGTGCTCAATTTGTTCATGTCTATTTTCCGCGAAATAGGGGTTCTGGAGCTTTTTTGAATGTTTATATTGATGTTAACTGAGAGGGTGGTTGCTAATGGGAGGTGTTTTCTTGCTACAACATTGGATAGTACTTCTTGATGCAATATTTCTATGTCGTTGCTTATGAATAAGAGATCTATCGTGCTGGTGCCATTGAAAGCTATGTATGTCTTCTCATCACTTTTGTTCGTTAAGGAAAAGCCCTCTTCTTCTAAGTATTCAAGTAATGCGTTTGTTTTCCTGCATGGGACATCAATGCGGCAGTTGAAGTCTCCGGCTATCATTATCGGATTTGTGGTAGGTACTATCGACATTACTGTGCCTAATTCGTCTATAATGTCTACTTCTGTTAGGTCTGGTTGGAAGTATGCACACAATATTGATAGCCTGTTCGTTAGCACCAGCATCACATTGTCAGTTTCAAACGGTTTTGTGAATGGTGATAGAGACGGTTTGAGTAGGCAAGAAATGCCGCCTTTAGGCCTGCCTTTGTCTCCCTTTGATGCGTACCTGTGGAGGCAGTAAAAATTATGCGTTTCCCAATGTTTTGTGAGGTAAGTTTCATTAAGAATCACAATGTCGTATCGTTGTAGTAGGTTGTTCGGGGCAAGGTCTAGCGCACTAGTAATTCCTTCAATATTCCATAGTAATGTCTGTAACCTGATTGAATTAGTCTTATCTCTCAGTTCGCTAATACTTGGATTAATATAGTTTACTTGACTTGAATTTGTATCCAAAAGTCATTGGGTGGGCTCACTTGTACTTGTAGTTATGAGTCCTGGACGTTGTCTTGGAAAGCGGTAGGGTCGTACTATCACATTTCGCGGCCAGAACAGTGGGTCCTTAGTTTTTTCCAGATCATCGAAGTTGAAACTCACTTTAAAAGCCTTGTTTCGCCCCCTAATATCTATCTCTTCACATGTTATATTTTCTACGATACCCCCCTCTTGGAGATGTGCTATAATGTTTTCTGCTTTGGTCTCTTCATCAAGTCTTCCTACATATAACCAAGCTTTGCGCAGTGCTGCCTTCAGCCTGGTATTCTCCTTTGTTCCTATCATTTGTTGACTCCCTCGTTTGACCGCCTCCGTCCATTGACCATTTGGTGGTCGATCGGCCGGTTCTTCACAAGGAACTTGAGAACATGAGATTGTTCTTCCTTCCTTCTTACGTTGATCTGTCATAATTACGTTATGTACATCGTTTCCCTCATATGCCATAACGTCGCATGACTGAATTGGTGGTTTAGGAGCCCGTGACTTTACTGTTTGTGGTTCAGTATGGTTGATTATGTTAGGGGTCAATGCTGATTTAATTCCCGCCTTTATAGCTTCTTGGATGCCTTCCATCATCGATTCTATAATGGCCTTCATTTGCGTTAATACATTTGTCGTTACTCTCTCTTCTATGTCGGCCATGTAAAGGAGTTTTGGTTTACACTCAGAGCATAACCACGTGAGCTTGCAAGTTTTCCGTCTCATTACGTCAAATTCACCCTTTGTATTCACAAACCGTATTAGTTAAGGGTTACGGCTGTGCCCAAACATCAACAAGCAGAGGAAGTAGGCTACTGTAGGCTACGATCGAGATGGCAGTGGTCACGTGACTTGTAGTTTCTAAAGAATCCGTATGCAGAACGCTCATGCGCCAAGTCCTTTTCTGCTTGGAAGGTCATCTGGCAAAGTCAGAATTTGAGTATATCTCGTGAATTTTCTTTGAAAATATGTTTTCCAGGCTTATAAAGCCCCAAACGGTAGCTGCCCTTCATAATAACGCCAAGAATATTTGCACCAGTTCACAGGTGTGTTGAATTTGTAAATTCTTATTTATCTAATATAGTGATATTGCCAATTGTGACTTCGGTAGAATTTAATTTTCATTACTAGCTAGTCATTGAGGACGTAGTTATTTGTTTTCATTTGTCCTGCCTTTTACATTTATTAGCACGGTTCATTTGTATGACCGACCTGAGCAATATACTATGTTATCCGTGTAGTCTTATATTGAGGTTATGTATTCGAATTGAATGTCGTCGATGTACTACCATCTCTGGTGTTTTAGATTGTATCTACAACACAAATTAAACAAAACTTGTCAATATTTTATTAAAGATGTAATGATGTGTGTGATTTTAGAGGAATGCCAAGGTAGCCGTTTGTGGAGCTAGTGGTGGAATCGGACAGCCCTTGTCTTTACTTCTGAAGCAATCTCCGTTGATTACAGACCTTTCTCTGTACGATATCGTGCACACCTTAGGCGTGGCAGCAGACCTCAGCCACATCAACACAGCTTCTAAAGTCACTGGCTACAATGGACCAGAGCAACTTCATGTAAGTCTCATGCTACTCATGTTTTTGATAAGAAACTTGTCTGTATATTCTAAAGATATTCCACATACATTATTAACTGAATACGTTGGAATAGAGCCATGAATGTAGGGTGCATCATGGGGTTCACCAACATTATCGTAGAAGTTGACTCAGCCCTTTACCAAGTCAACTGCAGCGAAATGAATCGGTACCCCTTCGGGAGTGATGAACCAAGTACAAAACTACTTAAATTAGCTGAATTACCTTGTGTAATGATGAATAATAATTGTGGAAACAATGTCCTAATAGATGTTTCCTCCTCCGCTGTCAATAACCCACCCACCATCCCCTTTTTATAACACGACTTAGTGAAATTCCAGATGTGTCTGCAATTGTGGGCGTGATTTACAGTGTAAATAAAATGTTGCCAACCCCGCCCATAGGCAGACTGTACCGTGTGGTGTATGTTTTATGCTGCGATCGCTCCATTCGTTCGCTTTGTTGTGTTTCTATATTAAAAAGGGTTTACATACAAAAACAAACCTAATCTGGGGCTAACGCCCCAGACCCCTTGCTTGTAGTAGAAGCATTAATTTTCGTCCAGACAGAAGCCAATAGTAGCCTATCTCGCTCCGCTTCGTAAGCCAATAGTTTCTCGCTGAGCTCGTTCCGCATGATATGTACCGTGTATTTTGTGTACTGTACCATACATTGGCAACCGTGAAATGACTTCTCGGTAACAGATGATCACACTTAATGCGCCTCTTTCAGTAGCAGTTGTGCAACGTCAACCCATGTCAATTGCCGTCGTGAAACGCAAAATTGAAAAGACTAAATTCACATATTTACATAATTTAGCACATATTTCCTGTGCAGTAGTGATCTTGGACAGTAATTTCAATTGGTAACGACTCCTGGAATATCAAATAAGGAATGAAAATCATGAAAATGACAATTTAGCCAAGTGCAATTGTAGGATCCTGGTTCGTCACACCAGAAGAATTACCGATGAATCTCAGGGGACGAAAATTCTTATGACTTGCACATGGTGGTGGAAGAGACTTCACGAACACTAGGCCCTACTATAGTTTGAAGGCATTTGCCTCAGAATGTGACATTGTGCAGACTAGAAGTAGTGGGTAGATTTAGTAACTGTAGAGGCTGCTCTTGTCCAGAAGAGACGTACAACATAACTATATTAAAATTCCGTAAAATACTAGACTGCTCATGGGCACAGGATACGCACTATACATGCGTTACAGATGCAAAGTTTCAGAGAATATCAACAATATCTCATAGCTCTCGAACGATTGCACCACTGACTGGTAACAGTGAATGAGTCGAGAATCTACGGAAAAAAATCTATACTTCTGAAATTAGCCATAAATGATTTTAAAATTGATCTGGAAATTGTGTATATCACTCCTCCACTGTCTATAACCCACTCGCCTTCCCTTTTTATATCAACGACTTATATAGTAAAATTACAGCTTTGTCTGCCATTATCCGCATGAATTATGCGCAAGTACAGTATTGCCAACCCTATGCATCTTTCTCTAGACCAATGGGTTTTGCCTCTGCCAATAATTACTAGATAGTGCTGCAGCCAAATATTCACCCCTTTATTTTGTCACGCACAGTAGAAATAGTCGCGCACAATCTTTCTCTAGACAATAATTACTAGTGGAATAGCCACACATATGACAGACCTCATATGGAGGTGTATTTTACATTTTGCCTGTTGGCAACACTACCGTGGCGTCATGTCTCGTCAATGTATTCGCCTAGGTAACAGTTGAATGAACCACACTATGCGTTTGAAAAACATGGCTACTGTCGTTTAATGAATAAGAAACTGGAACACATATTTACGTGATATAGCACGTACTTCAGACAATTTCAATTGGTATTGTCCCCTAGAAAGGTATGCAAATCATGTATGATCCGTATTATCGAAGTTGTGCGTATCAAAGGCAGGTTCTCGCCTCCTTCACTGTTAATCCACTGACTTCTTGTTTGAGTCTTCAGTCTTTTGACTGGTTTGATGCAGTCTCCCAGCCTCCCGACATCTGAGGCAATCTGTTGAACATATTTTAACCTTGGTCTACCACTACAGTTCTTATCCTCAACCCTTCCTTCCATAACTAAGCTTGCTATTTCTGGATGTCTTAGTATGTGTCCGGGACTATTATACATTGCGATGCAGCCGCGAATAAAATTCCCCTAAAACAAAATGGCGACTTCTATGACATCATCAACGACGTCACGAAATACTCCTCTAGCAAGCTTACGGGAAAAGCCAGGGTAATAGGGGTTTTTGGGTGGGAAACACAAAAACCTTCGAAACAAGGTATGCATCGAAATCTGTAATTGACCTACATAGCTAAATTAAAGATTCCGATGCATAGGAAAATTTCGCGATTTCAGTTTATTTTTTTAATTTTCCGCATCGAAATCTATAATTGGCCTATGTAGACCAATTACAGATTCCGATACACATCGTAATTATTGTAATTTCATGATTAAAAAACCGTGCATCGAAATCTGTAATTGACCTACATAGCTCAATTAAAGATTCCGATGTATATAAAAAAATTCGCAATATCAGGTTAGATTTAAAAAATATTTGTATTGAAATCTATAATTGCCCTATATAGCTCAATTACATATTACGATACATATCATAATTATTTGAATTTCATAATTATAAAATTGTCGGCTTCTGTGATGTTATCAACGACTTTACGAAATGCTTCTCTGGCAAGCTTATGGGAAAAGCCTTGGTTATAGATTATTTTGGGTGGTGACAAATCAATAACAGAAATAAGCATTATAAAAAACTTCAAAACGAATTGTGTATAGCAAGATATGGTTTTGTAAAGTTTCGTTTTTTTTTTTCCAATGTTGGCTGCAAATGCACAGACACAATAACATACGCAAAAACACCAAAAACTAAAGCATTATAATTTCATTATAAAACATTGTGGTCAATAATGTTTTTTAGGGGGGGTTGTGCCCCCCACCCCCAATAGTTTGGTATTTTTATGTTTTCCAATATTGATTGCAAATACTTGTATCTCAATTAGAAATCGCCATCCATTACATACTGTCTAATAACGCCACACAGACATACTGTATGAAACTTAAAAAACGGCCAATATATGTCTTTTGCAAGTGTTCTTGTAAATGCCAATTTTTGTCTATATTTCACCCACCCATTACTATTTTATCAGGTGTATTCCCCCACACCATGCCTGACGTAATATTATCGTTGAGACAAATGGCATTGTCTATGGCTTTAGAAGAGTACAGTGCAACTTTTCAATTAAATGCAACAACCAAATAAATATATGAACAACGTAAGAAACAAACTCACCGATAGATCCCACAGGCCGTATTATTCCACATGTACAAGAAGCAGTAATTTTCGCCCACACGTTTCCTCACATAACACGTAACAGCATTTCAATTAAATGCGACAACTTCAGGAATTCAACATTTTATTGCAAATCGTCAGCAAAATCCGCGCACACAACACTGCTAATATCAAAATCTTGCTCTATAGGTTATTCACAGGAATAATTATTATTAAAATTACGTTTACAAAACGCTAACAGGTGAAAAAAAAAATGGAGAACCTTCTCAAACAAAACCGCGCGTGACACTGACTAGTAGCTGACAAGCTTGCAAAGCAACTCGCAGCAAGCAAAGCACCTAAATATCAATACGTCAGCCGTGACATCACAGTGACGTCACCGAGGTCCCTAAAAGCTCCATAACGCGGCTGTATCACAATGTATAAATGAACCATGTGTCCTACCAACCTATCTTTGGGCATATGACCTCTTAGTTCCGTCCCTTAAAACAATAACTAATAATACTAACCTATCTCTTCTTTTCATGGGATAATATTCCATTGCGATGCATCCGTGATAAAATTCCCCTAAAACAAAATTGCGTCTACCATGACGTCATCAACGACGTCACTCCTCTAGCAAGCTTACGGGAAAAGCCTGGGTAATAGGGGTTTTTGGGTGGGGAAACACAAAAACCTTCGAAATCGCGAGATTTTTTTACGCATCGGAATCTATAATTGAGCTATGTAGGTCAATTGCATTATTTCGATGCGTAGAAAAATTTCACGATTTCAATTGATATTTTCAATTTTCCGCATCAAAATCTACAATTGGACTATATAGTTCAATTGTAGTTTCCGATAAACATCGTAATTCTTACAATTTCATAATTGAAAAACCGTGCATCAAAATCTACAATTCACCTACTTAGCTCAATTGCATATGTCAATGCGTAGAAAAATTTCGCGATTTCAATTGATATTTTCAATTTTCCGCGTCTAAATCTACAATTGGACTATATAGATCAATTATAGATTCCGATACACATCGTATTTCTTACAATTTCATAATTAAAAAAACGTGCATCGAAATCTACAATTCACCTACATGGCTCAATTGCATATTTCGATGCGTAGAAAAATTTCGCGATTTCAATTGATATTTTCAATTTTCCGCATCGAAATCTACAATTGGACTATGTAGATCAATTATAGATTCCGATACACATCGTATTTCTTACAATTTCATAATTAAAAAAACGTGCATCGAAATCTACAATTCACCTACATAGCTCAACTGCATATTTTGATGCGTAGAAAAATTTCGCGATTTCAATTGATATTTTCAATTTTCCGCATCGAAATCTACAATTGGACTATATAGATCAATTATAGATTCCGATACACATCGTATTTCTTACAATTTCATAATTAAAAAAACGTGCATCGAAATCTACAATTCACCTACATGGCTCAATTGCATATTTCGATGCGTAGAAAAATTTCGCGATTTCAATTGATATTTTTAATTTTCCGCATCGAAATCTATAATTGGACGATGCTTATCAATTATAGATTCCGATACACGTCGTAATTTTTGCAATTTCATAATTGGAAAACCGTGCACCGAAATCTGCAATTCACCTACATAGCTCAATTAAAGATTCCGATGCGTAGAAAAATTACAAAGTATATCAGAATCTGTAATTGATCTACATAGGCCAATTATAGATTTCGATGCGGAAAATTAAAAATATCAATTAAAATCTCGAAATTTTTCTGTGCATCGGAATCTTTAATTGAGCTATATAGGTCAATCACAGATTTCGATACAATGTTTTATAATTATGTGGGAATGAATTTTGGCAAGCGAATAAACCGAACACGTCTTGAAGTAGTTTTAAGTATAAAAACTGCATTTAAACGTAAGATTACATAAGATGAGATTTAACAGAACTTGACGTGACATGACTTGACACAAAAACTGTAACTGATCGTCTTAGTTTCTCGCGACTTCCACTTGACTCCTCTACGCGGCGCCACCGGGCAGTGTCGAAGCTGGCGGGAAACCCAAGAACGTTCATTATTTTCAGATTCCCACAATCGGCCATCCTGCAGATCATCCGCCTCGGATGATGAGAAGTCTTCAGCCCAGGGTTTGAGGAATTCAGCACAAGTAGTTGTTCTCGTTTGGGGCCTAAGCGATTCCCTTCACGACAGAGGTCGTAAGTGTCATTCAGCTTGACTCTGGAGATTCTGTAAGACCGAAGGTACTTTTTCTGCAATTTAAGGCCTGGTTCAAACTGGGTCCTCTTGATGGTTTTGATATCGCCAACTTGGTACTGGCGAGCAGGCCGTCGACTTCGATCAAACGACACACTGTTTTCTTGATCCACTTTCTGGATTTGTGCTCTCGCTTCTTCACGGTGTTCATCTCTCCCTGTCTCACACTCGTCGACCATCTCTTCACTGATCAACTCAAGTATTCTCAGGTCATTTTCAGAGCGCATTTTGGCTCCCGTCAAAAGTTCGAATGGCGTCTGCTTGATACTGCGGTTGTAAGTGGAATTCATGGCTCTTCGATCAGGTTCGACGTGCTTGTTCCAATCTCCAGGGTTTTCGATGGACAACTTGGCCAGCACGGAAGTGATCGTGGAGTTCATCCTTTCTATCTGGCCATTGGCACGAGGGAGTCTGGTCGTGATCAGCAAGTGGGTGATGTTGTTGGCAGTGCAGTACTCTTCGAATTCATGTGAAATATACGCTGTTCCACTGTCGGTGACGATCTGCGCAGGATTACCAAATACTCCTTTTTGCACGTCCAATTTCTCCGTAGTTTCTTTCGTGATCGTCGTTTTAGTGGGATACAGCCACACAAACTTTGTGAAGCTATCCGTTACTGCGAGAATATGCTTGCATCCTTTTTTCATTGAATCTAAGGGTTCAAGATGGTCAGCATGGTAAATGTGCAATGGTGTGCTTTCTTTAAATAAGGGATGCAATAGTCCTTGTTTCATCGTGATGCTCATCGCAACGCTGGTACTCTTCTCCTCTTCCGATGCCTTTCCTATGTCCATCTCATCGGCTGCTACCACGTCGATTCGGTACAAGTACGCTTCTGATATGTCCTTGGACATCTTGACACCAGTTTTGCTGATGGTAGTTATGGCTTGGTCCAGCAAGTCGTTACCCATGATAGCTGGCAACTTTAGTACATCTCCAGACACCACATAGAAATCGGTCAAGTAAGTATCGTCGTCAACCTGGACGTCGGTTGGAAAATATCCTAGGGGACGCACCTCACTATCTCCGAAACCCTTGAGTACTATGGCGGTAGTCTTCAGCTCCAGATCGCCCATCTCTGTGTAGATGTCTTCACGGATCAGATTGATTGGGCAGCCCGTGTCAACTAATGCATTGATCTTCTGGCCCTGGAGCAACAATTCTTTCATCTTTATATTCGACTTGGTTCCCAAAGCGACGTTCACTGTCTTCTTCTCGGCATTCTGCTCAGGATTTGGGCACTTGGAAGCTATGTGTCCGAAACTGCTGCAATTGAAGCACTTTGGACCCTGACTCTTGTGTGGACATTCTCTGGACTCATGACTGTTCTTCTGACCACAATTGTAACATCTCTTTACAGGCGAGGTCTGCTTCTGCCTGTTGTCTTCTCTTGGTGTATGATTGTTTGTCGTCCTCTCATTTATCGTCACCTTCTGGGAGTTTCGTGCGTAAGCACTCTTATAGATCTTCAACTTGTCCTTGAATTCCTTGATGCCCTTTGCTCCATATAGAATCATCTTGGATCCAGTGTCATCCTCGATGCCATCGATGACGTATTGTATCAGTGATTCATCATCGATTGTCGACCTGCTGGCTATTTCTCGCATCACCAGGAAATATTCGTGAAGAGTTTCAACTTTTGTTTTTCGTCGGTTGGTTAGCAGTCGATGAATCTCTTCTGCGCTGGCATCATCTCGGAATTCCTTCTTCAGGGCTTTTTTCAACTTGTGCCAGGATGTGATGCCCGTTCACTCTGCACGAACAACTTAGCCAGGCCTGTCAGAGACTTTTTTGCAAATACGTATTTCTGCATCTCGTCCCAGCCCATCAACGTTGCTGTTTCCTCAAAGTCCTCAATCCAACGTCGCACCGGGTAGTTCTCACTGCCGTCATAGGTTCTGACAGAGCCCTCTACATCTCGGAAAGTTAACGCAAACTTGTGTGCGACTCCACAGTTTGCAGTGTGCCGCAAGTCCACCACGTCCTGGTCGACTTCCCCTTCACTTGAGCTTTTTTCTACAGTCTTCGCTTTGTGTTTGGTCGTTGTTTTTTCTTTTGTTTACCTCCTATTGCTTTGGAGAGTTTCTGGTCTTCGGACGAGCTAGATGAATCTGATGATGATCCTGTCGTGGTAGAGGTTGAATGTTTTGAGGATTTCATCCCAGCCATTTTCTCCTTTAACTCACGTAATTCCTCCGCCAGTGCTTCGTTTTCCTCTTTCATCTTGCTCATTGCATCTTCCTTTTTACCAGTCTCTTCTTCTTCTTCTTCACCTTCTTCGTCTTTACGCATCCCCAGCCACGAAAGGTCCATTAAGTTATCACAGACGCGTTGCACAAGTACAGCTTTCTCTCCCGTATATCCAATTTTTAATACTGTGCACATGGCAATCAGGTCAGCCTCGGTGAATTCGGTCTCAATAAACTTCAATTTCACCAGGTGTTCTGGTGAGTCACTTTCAAACTCGAAGCCTGGGAATTCTCTTAAGTGCTGTCTGTTCTTTCGATCACGTGGCAGTTTTTCGAAAATGAGGTTTTGTAACTTCTTAATCACGGCCGTGGGCGCCGTCTTAATGTTATTATTCACTTTTTCAATATCTTGTAAACACGCCACTTTGTCCGCCATTTTTCTTTGTCTTTCGGCACTCGCGCTGAACACTTTTCTTTTCGTCCGTCGTCGTAGGCTTCAGGATCCTTGAACTCGTATTTTGTAGCCTGCTCGAACTACCGCGTCTTTGGAGGTTGAACAGCTGCTCGTCTATATTCCACGGACCCCCGTCTTCGTCGTAAATCTTGCCAGAAAAATGCCGTCAATTCGCGCCTTGTCGTCTTTGGTTTTATCGCTGTAGGCTTAGCCAAAATTGCCGTTCCGTAGTCAAAATCGTTAATATCTCGGACGAGCCCCCAAATGTGGGAATGAATTTTGGTAAGGGAATAAACCGAACACGTCTTGAAGTAGTTTTAAGTATAAAAACTGCATTTAAACGTAAGATTACATAAGATGAGATTTAACAGAACTTGACGTGACATGACTTCACACAAAAACTGTGACTGATCGTCTTAGTTTCTCGCGACTTCCACTTGACTCCTCTACGCGGCGCCACCGGACAGTGTCGAAGCTGGCGGGAAACCCAAGAACGTTCATTATTTTCAGATTCCCACAATTATAAAATTAAAATAAATTACGATATTTATTGTCATCTAAAATTCAGCTATATAGGCAAATTACAGATACAGATACAAAATTTTTAAAATATAACCTTATATCGGAATATTTTCGTAAATATCGCCGACATAATTTAGCTAAGTAGACCAATTACCCATTCCAATACAAAATCGTATAAATGTAACCCTCAATTAAAACATTTTTGTATGTAGGGCGTATCAAATTGAGGTAGGGAAATAAATCAATTACAGATGACGAAACACAATGCGTTTCGAAGGTTTTATATGCTCTTTTCTGTTATTGGGTTGTCACCACCCAATATAACCTATAACCAAGGATTTTCCCATAATCTTACCAGAGTGGCATTTCGTCAAGTGGATGATAACATCACAAAAGAAGCCAATTTGTTTTTATAAAAAAGTTATGCACAAACGATAGCGGTCTGTAATAATCGCCAATTTGCATCAATACGGTAGTTTAACACCTTTCCCAGCCATACACAAACCTAACCCCGCTGCTGGCTGACGCATTGATTTCCATCACAAACACAACCTATCGCTAACACATTGTAATATTCTTATAAAACATTGTGGTCAATAATGTTATGGTTTTGTGTGGTTTCGTTTGTTTTTCAAAGTTGTCAATAATATTGTTTTTGCTGGTGGGGTTGCGCCCCTCCCACAACCGCTCCCCCCGCTGGTTCGGTATTTTTATGTTTTCCAATATTGGCTGCAAATACTTGTATCTCAATTAAAAATCACTATCCTTAACATGCTATTTAATAACGCCTCACAGACATACTGTATGAACCGTCATAAAATTACCTATATAGGTTCTTGTAAATGCCAATTTCTGCCTATATTTTACCCACCCATTCCTATTTTACCAGGCGTATTCCCCCACACAGTGCAACTTTTCAATTACCAGCAACAACCAAAAGAAATATATGAACAACTTTATTATCACTCACCAATGGATCCCACAGGCCGTGTTATTCCCCATGTAGAAGAAGAAGCAGTAATTATCGTCCACACAATGAATCGCATAACACTTTCGTCAATTGATTGCGACAACTTACGGAAATCAACAATTTTCGTAGAAATCGCCAACACAACCCGCGAACAAGTCACTGCTAATATCAAAACGCTAACGAGTAACGCCATTCACGGATTCAACACTATCATTACAATTCGCCAACACAATTGCGTAGACGGCACTACTAATATCACAATCTCGTTCTATAGATTATTAACAGGAATATTAATTGTTAAAATTACGTTCACCATACGCAAACAGGTGCAGAAAAATTGCCGACCGTCACGAGAAAACCGCGCGCGAAAGTAACGTATTAATCAGCTGACAAGCTCCCGGCAAGCAATGCGACTGAATACGTCAGCCGTGATATCACGGTAATGTCACTGATGTCACTAAAATTTCCCCAGACGGGGTCGGATCGCAATGTCACAATGAACCCTTTTCATTAAGTCACCAGAAACATCTCTCCTCTCCCACTCCTCTTAGTACCTCTTCATTTGTGACCCTGTCTACCAATCTCATCTTCGTCATTCTCCTGTAACACCACATTTCAAACTCTCCAATTCTCCTCTTTTCTACCACTACAGTTCTTATCCTCTACCCTTCCTTCCATTATGAAGCTTGCTATTCCTGGGTGTCCTAGTGTGTGTCCTACCAACATCGAACAAGCAATGATGGAAAATGGAGAAAAATTTAAAGTGGGAGTGAAGATTCAAGGAGAAATAATTTCAACCCTGAGATTTGCTGATATCATCATCTTAGCCGACACACCAGAGAATTAGAATGGTGTGGAATCCGTCTTGAGGAAGGAATTCAGGCTGGAAATCAATAAATGTAAAACAAAAATATTGGAATGCAGCTGAAATAAATTAGAAACCTCTATGGACATCAAATTGGCAGGTGAAAAGGTAAAGGAAGTAGGGGACTTCTGTTACTTAGGAAGCAAAATAACCAGTGATTTATGAAGCAAAGAGGATATAAAAAGTAGATTGGCTCAGGCAAGGAAAGCATTTGTACAGAAAAGGAATCTGTTGAAATCGAATATAGATTTAGGTTTTAGGAAGTCATTTTTGAAAGCCTTTTGTCTGCAGCGTGGTGCTCTATGGAAGTGAAACTTGGAATACACACCAAGTGAAATAACCTGATCAGACCATCATCACCTATGCAGCTTAGCACCTCAATCGGTATATCTATGCCTGGTGCTTTGTTCCTGCTTAAGTCTGCCACTGACTGGACAAAAATTACTGCTTTCACTACAAGCAAAGGGGTCTGGCACATAAGCCCCAGGTTAGTCTGTATGCAAGGCCTTTTTATTGCGTTCACCACTTTCAAACTAAGTGGCAAAACCAACGCCGAACAGTAATATTGGCACTGCTGATAAAATGTTCAACTTCTGTATCTGTCACATTTCCCGTTACTATAGAAAATTTGGTATCACTGGCGGAGACCGAATCCTGCGGGGGGGGGGCCGAAGTCTCATTAATTGTTATTAATCTTATTAACCAGAACGTGGCTTATACACTTGAGTCAGACATGAATGTGACTTTTACATACCTTGTGTCCTTGTTTCATCTTCTGGGCGATATTATGTATTGAAATTAGGGACCCTGGTCACTACTGCACCTCATATATGTGCTGTAGTATGTAAATATGTGTTTTATTGCCCTTTTAAAGACTGCTGCCATGTTCCGACAGCGCTTGTAGGCTTGCGTCTTGATCAACTGTCAACAAAGCACACTCTTAACGGTGCACACATTGTTGCCAACATGTGGGATACAAAATCACTGTTGATAGAAATGGGATTCAAAATCACAAAAATGACAAAAAAGACAAACATTGATGGTCAAAAACCATTGATTTGGACATGGTAGTCTGTAACCGTTCCCTAAAACCATTGGATTGGACAAAACTAAGGTTAGAATAGTCCGGTGTAGGTGCGACCTTGACCGCGCACAAGTAGCGGGGCACGGTTGACACGAAACCATTGATCTGGATGCGTTAGGCTGTAACCATTGTCACCATTGGATTGGCAAAACTTAAGTTTAGAATGGTCGTGTGGTGCGACCTTGACCGCTCGCAGCTAGCGGGGCACGGTTGACTCAAAAATTATGTGCACTAGAGAATGAACTGGGCGCTTCTTTCTTTTATATAGTACTGTCTTGCCGATAATGTGGACAATGGCGGACACAACTGGAATTTTGACTATAAGTCGTGATCATATTTGGGATGGCTGAGTGGGTTACAGATATAGGAGTAAACATCTATTATAACTTCATTCCCCTATTTATTTCTCATCGTTTGATAAGGTATTTGGGCTAATTCATTTACTATAGACTGCAGTGGTTCTGAACCCGTAGAGGTCTGCGGACCACTCAGCGTGAAATTGAATCCTGTACAGACCGCCCCCTCCCCAATACACCTTATCAGTTGTAACCCTTCCTCAATAACACTTATTTTAAAGATACTTCAATTCAAAACCTGATAGTCAGCGCCGCGAATACATTCGGACGATTCTCGTTCAACGAACATTATTTTCGAAATCCCCATTTATTGGCCACTTTTTTATAATTGCTGGTGGACCCTTTTCTCCCGCGGACCACTCCTGAAGCAATCGCGGACCACTGGTTAAAAACCACTGCTATCGAGAATGTTATCACTCATTCTTATTTCATTCAGTGCTACCAATTAATTCTAGGGGCGTGGTGGCTCAGCGGTCTAGCTGTATGCCTCTCACCAAGGCGGTCCGGGTTCGATTCCCGGTCAATGCATGTGAGATTTTCGAAGTGAAATGCCATTTCCTGTGGTTCGGATTCCACGTAAAAAGGAGGTCCCGTGGCTCATGATCTCAAGATTAACGGTCACGTTAAACTACAAGCTTCCTTCCTTTTCCTTCGATTAATTCTGAATGAAACATCACTCATTTCTTTTTCACTTTCATTTCGATATAATAAGATTTTCATCTTCCGGGGTGCTTGCCACGGTGGCAGAGTGGTTAACGTGTTGGTCTACTAACCCCCAAGCTTGCAGGTTCGCTCCTGGCCGTGGTAAGTGATTTTTGAAAGGCAGCAAAAAATTACGACACCATGTCATACGATGTTGGTATGTCAAAGAACCCATTTGAGTTCAGTAGGCCGTGTTCATAATAGCAAAATTAATCTCGGGTGTTTCCGCTAACACAAAGTTCCTCATTTCTATACTTGAAGGCACTATAGTGTTCAAGGAGCTTAGATATCTAGCCTCCTTGACTTTCATAGTGGTTCAAGGAACAACGAAATTCGACATGCAAGCTACCCTCTGGGTGTCAATTAACAAAGCTGGCGCCCGAGGCCATACGATATTATTTTTCATATTCCGGGGGACATTAACAATTGAAATTACTAATCCTGGTCACTACTGCACCGGAAATAAGTGCTAAATTATGTAAATATGTGTTTTTATTTATTGCTAATTTAACAACGGCAGCCATGTTCGACAGCGCATGAGGTCTCTTCAACTGTCGCCAAGGCACACACATTGTTGCCAACATGTGCGATACAAAATACACCACATAATTAAAATGTTATTGGTGCGTGGGAACCCCACTGTGTAGGACAAAAACCAGGGGTGTATATATAGCTAACACAGCCCTCTAACAATTGATCTCTACAAAAGCCATTGGTTTGGATTCAGCAAATTTTACAGTAGTACCGTAAGCGGCGGGTTGGCAACACTGTATATGACAATGATTAACGCATGTAGTGGCGAACACAGCTGGATTTTTCTATATAACTAGTCAATCTAATGCGAAGGAAACCACGACTGTCAATTCCTCAGAAGCATTTAAACGTTTATTGGAGAGCTTTTTCGATAATATTTAGCATTGTGAAGTATATTTCGTGATTATTTGTGCAATTCGCACAATAAATCAGATTTCGTGATATTTCGAGAGGTCATTTTGCTAATATATGCTACTTGAAGTACCTAGGTCATATATAGGCAAGAAAGAAGATATGAAAAAAAGTTTGTGCGTATCGCCATTACCAAAAAATATGGCCCCTTCTTATGTTGCAAACAGTGGCTGGAAACTGTCCCATGATGAATGTGTAATTTAGTGTTTGGGTCATTCTCCAGAAAAGGGCAGATTTGATTGAAAAGAAATAATAATCCAAAACTTTCATATTTTTATGTTATAATTTTTATGAGGCACAGCATTTACTGTATAATACTATTTCATAAATGGTTCTGTAAAAAAATTTTTTTTAAAGTTTAACAAATCTTAAGGCAGTTTTATTACAAAGGAAGGCCTAATATACATCAAAATAAAGCGTAAACACTTCATTTTTCTTTGATCTTTACTTCAAAAACATTTTAACTCTTTCATCAATGTCATTGAAGCGTTTTAGCTTGAAGTGGCGGTTCAACTCAAGAATAGGTGGTTCTGGGATCACACAGAATATTTCACTGGTTTTTATTTCTTGGTTTTCTCTCCAGTTTTGTTCATGAAGTTTACAGTAACAAATTCCCCATCTTTTGATTCTACAATTCCTAAAAACAAACGTGTCAATAGTTGTAAACACTTAGATCAGTAACGGAGTTGAGGGATTTGTGAAAAATGATGGACCACATGGCATCAATTGAGGTTAGTAACTAATGTCTTAGCCCTGAATGTGCAGGTTCAATGTCTTATTCATGTAGACAAACAATAAGCAATTAATATTTGGTCACTTACCTCTCGAGCTAAGTAACGGAGTTGAGAACTTGTAATGTCCAAGTGAACTTTGAATCTTATTTCAACTAATCACTCAACTATACACTTCACAAAAACACACAGCTTCTCTACTCAGTCAAGAAATAGCTGCCTTCTTTATGTTAGTGAAGAAATGGGTCAGGTGCTGCTACCTGTGAGTAATTCTTTCAACTATAATCGGTGGTAACGGAGTTGAGAACTGCCCTCAGGGACAAAACTACGGAGTTTTCCTCTTAAATTGATTTATTACAAAACTAAAAAGGAAAAAAGTTACTTTGTTTCATATTTTATTATTTTGAAAAATAACTTTTTAACTATTAAACTAATTTAGTATTAATTACTGCATGTTCTGTGAAATTACAAATATGATTTATATTATTTATTTTGAAAAAGACATTTGAAATCGTGGGAGGGAACAGTCATGGAGTTGAGGTTTACACCATAAAAATAATTTAAAATGGTGTTAGATTTAAGTTTTAAACCAAATTAAAAACATTTTAAGACACTATTAGTTTTATAGTAAGCAATAAAAATAAAAATATTAAGTAATATTTAAAAAATATGTTTAAAATCCTACGAGGACTGAAATCTGCCCTTTTCTGGACCCGCTTGCATATTATTAATGAATGCATTTAATTTATTATTTTTATATATTTATAATTGAGCTGTCATGTTCCTTCTCATCAGATATGACATATTGTTTTAGTGTAAGCCTTATAACAGCTGACTGCCCCACTGGTCTGTCCCTTGTAGGAATGCTACAGTAAATTGTCTGGCCACAAAATAAGAATTGGTACAGCTTTGATTAAGTGCTGGAAATTTGTGTTCTCCTTCTGCAGGATGCTCTCAAAAATGCCGATGTGGTCATCATCCCCGCTGGTGTTCCGAGGAAGCCCGGCATGACCCGAGACGACCTCTTCAACACCAATGCCTCTATCGTCCGTGACCTGGCGGTGGCGTGCGCCAAAGCTTGCCCCAAGGCCCTCATCGGTATCATCTCCAACCCTGTGAGTACTAGGATCTCCCTAACGTGAGAAACTTGGACATAAAGCGGGTCACACACGTTGAGGTATGGAGCAAGAGGTTGTCACATGAGGCAGACTCGTGATACAAGTCTCTCGTCTCCATGGCGTTATACACACCAAGATTTCTAGCTAGTTTTGGTGGAATAAACATGGTGTACAATCTTCCAGCGGACGAAATGGGGATAGTTCTTGGTGTTG
Organism: Meconema thalassinum; assembly: GCA_946902985.2. Taxonomy (NCBI): domain Eukaryota; kingdom Metazoa; phylum Arthropoda; class Insecta; order Orthoptera; family Tettigoniidae; genus Meconema; species Meconema thalassinum. The sequence continues at coordinate 191,090,012 of OX336388.2, read as the reverse complement.
GTTTGATGAAAAATGTAAAGAAGAAACTAAGAACATGGTCTAAAAATCGTTAACAAAGAGAGTAAACTACTCGCTCGTTGCACTTTTAACAGAATTGGCAGATGCTGCTCCAGAGGATTTCTTTGATTATTTGAGGATGGATATGTTAGAATTGATAGGCCCTGAAATTCTAAAACAGGATACAAAACGTAACTAACATTTGGTACTCATTGTTTCTGACACGTCTATCACCGTAACTGTCATTTTTGGAATCCCATACACATGTGTATGTTTGGTAGGAGTTTGTAAATTCTTCCCAAAATGCACGCTCAGAAATTTCTCCATTCATGGTCTTTTTTTTTTTTTCAAAAGTAATCATATATATTATTTCAATGGTATAGATCCCTCCTGCGGCGCTCACAGGCGACCGATCGTGACAAATGAGCATTCAAATGAAAGAGAATAGACATTAGCAGTGACGAATTGCACTCTAATTTCATAAATATCTATAATTTATTTAAAAAATTACTTTAAAAATGTACAAAGTGTGCGATTTGCAGATACTGTTGCTGTAGGGAAATACTCTCCATAATTGCTGTCCACTTCACAATTTGGCCGCTGTGATTCCTGTTTCATGTCATTTTAGTATTCTCAGGTCTTTCCTTTATCATTTTGCACGGATTTCAGAAACAGTAAATCAAAGGAATGAGTACTCAAATCGTATAATTTCATAAATATCGAATAACCGGTGAGTGTTATGATGATCCAATTTTTAGCGATTGCCTTCTTAAGTTAGGGAACGTAGAACTTGGAATTCCGATCTCAAATGTAAATAGTATTCTATAATCATTTGGCTGAAATAAAAACATAACAACCTTTCTCCTTAGTCTCACATTATACACTTATTGGGGAAACTGTGGTTTATGAACATTTGAGATTTCTCGCACGGGTCCGCTAGTACTCTAAAAAAGCACTGTGATACACACGTGTGAACCAGTCGAGACTTCTATCGTGTTCCTCACTGTCAGTTTCAAGGTCTCTTGTCCGGGGCGAGAGATGTGAGACCAGTTGTGAAGACACTACACACGATAGAACTGGTATGAGATGAGACAATCTCAGCGTGAGTGGCCCACTTAAGGCGACACTCTGGAGATAAAAGTCGATATTTTGTTCATTTTGGTGAACATTTCTTTATGACTGAAATTGAAAGGATTGGGTTTCTTCTTTCTTGTCACAAAGTTATTCCGTTGAATTCAAACAATTTATCACCTTAATAATACAGGCCAGTGAGATGAGGTTCTTGACAAGCAGTATTGGAGCTACAAAGATGGACATAATAAGAAATGAGAGGACCAGAGAATTAATGAAGGAGGAACCATTACAGGATGGTATAGAGAAATCTAGACTTAGATGGTATGGACATGTAAAAACGAATGGAGGAGAAGAGGATACCCAGGTGGATACACGAGATGAAGCGGGAAGGAAAGAGACCGAGAGGAAGACCGAGAGACAGGTGGCTGAAGGGGGTGGAAGAAAGCGTGAAGAAGAGAGGAGATGACTGGACAAGGGTGGAGGCTGAGAGTTGGTGGGAAGACAGAAGACGTTGGAGAGGCTTGTGTTCCAAACAGACCCGGCCAGTGGCTGGAAACTGTGCAAGATGATGATGATGATGAATAATGCTTTGTTTGTCAGTCAGCATGCAGCATCTGCTGAACTGCTTTGTTAGATTATGTCATTGTCATGTTTCCATTCAATCAAATAAATAAAATATCCCTGTTCTTTGCAATTACGCATCCAGGGGATGGGTCAACAGCCTTCCCCCCGCATATATTTCTACATAATCGAGCTGTAAGAACTATGTTTCAGAATGAATTTATAAAGTCTGCTAAGGACTAATATTTCAGTACTTGACTCCACTGTCATTGAGCAACATTGCATGCTTGTATTGGTATTCCTGATGTCACTACAATAATGCCGACAACTATATGTTTGTTATTCTTGTATGTTTCTTCTTTCCTGTGAGTTCTGTAGCGGTAGCCAGTCTGTTTACTTTTGTGAAGTTCGTGCGCAAGCAACCTCTTGTAGTTATGTATCAAGATACTATTATCATTGCAAGATAGTGTGCTGTAATATTTGATAGCTTGTATTCAAGGGAATAAACAACATGGGTAAACATACTGTTCTGGTGACTTTTAGGTAATGGATCAGGAAGATGACATCACTTGAACTTTGCTTTAATTTTGCCGCCAATTATAATTTTACATTAAAATCCCATAATATTCTGCCAAATGTAACAAAATTTGTGTGGTATATGTATCACAGCTATATTAGGAAACCTGCGTATGGAATTCTTGATTGCAGAATTTTCCCCTGTAGTAGGGATTTAAAAGTCCAAAATTTAGAACATAAAAATTACACAAATTAGGTACGTTAATGTCTCATTATATAATTATTTACAGAAAAATAGATACGTAGTGCTTTTTAAAGAAGTATTATCTACCTAATTTCAAATTTCCAGTAACATGTCATTTAAAATTTATGAAAAGAATGGAATTAAAAATTCAAAATATAAATAAATATATATATATATATATAATTTGGAAAAACTATTAATTGTATATGAAACAATGTTTGTGATATCTCTACTTTTATTTGGGCGACTGTCCCACAATGTTTCGTGAAAATCCATGCAATAGGTAAAGATATCTGTTTATTAATAAAACTATCAATATTCTCCGTCTTTTCAATACAATATTAATAGTCTATTTATACAATTGGGTACATGTTTAGCACAAACGTTAGTGCTTCCTCAGCCCAAATATACATTAAGACATAAACAAATATTACGCACTTATCAAATACATACAATGAAAATATTCCATAGATAAAACAGAGCAATAATTTGACATCCAAAAAAGACTGAGAATATTGGTAGTTTTATTAGTAAATATTGTTAAACTCAAACAATGTAATTATGAGTCTCAGGTTAGATGCTCAGCCGATTTGGCTTAATTTATTTTGTTTGTAATGGTCTCAACCAAAGTGTCGTACAAGACGTTTGCTTCGAAATTAATCTCGTTTAAATTATGGGACGGATTGACAAACTATTGCACTGTTTTATCTATGGAATATTTTCATTGTATGTATTTGATAAGTGCATAATATTTGTTTATGTCTTCATGTATATTTGGGCTGAGGAAGCACTAACGTTTGTGCGAAACATGTACCCAATTGTATAAATAGACTATTAATATTGTATTGAAAAGGCGGAGAATATTGATAGTTTTATTAATAAACATATTCAATATGGACCTGAAATGGATAATATTATTCTGATATCTGTTTATCTCAGGAGTGTCGCCTTGAGAGTGGATTGGGTCCTGTACTTGTTACTTTACAGTAAAACTTTGCCCTGTGTGTTGTAGGTGAACAGCACCGTTCCCATCGCGTCCGAGGTGCTGCAGAAGGCTGGAGTTTACGACCCAAACAGAGTGTTTGGAGTTTCGACTCTGGACGTTGTGCGAGCCAACGCGTTCATCGGGAATATCAAGGTGAAGATAACTGTGACGATGTTCTTAAGGCTCGTAGATTGTGGTCTCCAAATCACTCTCTGCAAGCCACTTGATGCCAACCACCCAGGTGGTGGTCGGGAAGGCTTCTTGGACACATTATGTGAGTCGTCTAGTATCAAAACCGGCGAAGTCACAAAATTTACGAAAATGAGTTAAGGCTATCAATTTGAAGTAGAAGTATAGCACTATCAGGCGAAACAAGAATATGCTTCAAAATCGTCCATGTCTTCATGTTACAGAGCACTGAATTCTTGGTCGTGCAACAAAATGGGCCAAGTCATGCAGGCAGTGCTTTCATAACCGGCCATGTCAAAGAACGAGTAGCAATCTTCATGTTTGGAATCTTGCGTTGTTAGATTATGCAAGAATGTGATATCAGTAGGCAACATTGTTCCATATATTGTATACTCGTCGAAGTCATAATAATTTTTATTTGGTTCGTTTGCAACACTGACTTCCGCATTGGCGCGAAAGCAATCGTATATCCTGTGTGCTCGTATTTTGTCATTATTGTGTAGTTTAACGTGTATATTGTTCCTATTTTAATAAGTGACTCATTTTCTTTTACTGTGTTCAAGATCTAAGTGAACTACTAACTTTTAATGATATAATACTGTTACGTGCCACCCCCTAGTGGCACTTACGTTAACTGGATTACGGTGGGCGAAAAGCACAAACACAATTGTTCCTTTAACGAAATATAATTTATTACAGGCCTACAAACATACACAGTGCACACACATACACACACACTAAGTCTAACTTCAGAAAACACTACTGGTCACTATTAGTTTCCACATTTATGTTCTCTCTGTCCGTGAGGCGTTACAGTGTTCCAGCTTACACTCACACGTACAGTCTACACAGGTTCTCTACAGCCTTGTCCCTGCCACTACACTTACTTCCAGAGTCCTCTTGCTGCTCCTTGTGCGCTGTTGCTCGTCCCGTGTCGATCCCACGACCACGACTTTCACGAAGCACCGCGACACCTCCAAGCACTAACAGTCCTGACTCAAAGTTGCACCCTGGCAGACAGGCTTACACTCTGTTACCGTAGACGTCCAGTAATAATCACTGTACTGCTGCGCACTCACTCACTGGCCACACTTCAATACACCTTAGCACTGACCAATACTGTCCAATACACTGCAATACACACTCTGCCTCCTCGCCGCGGCTCGCTGGTTTATATGGGATCAGTCCCTGGCCTGGAAAGTTCGAATGTCACAACCGATTGCCGCATTAGGTCTGTTCTGGTTGGTTCCACGTCCAGAATTTTCGCGTATTCTCTGGCCGGCTCGCACTGACTCACAAGTGCTTTGTTAATGTATGGCCGTGGGAGGAACCGAGAGGGTGTGGGCATTCTCTCCCTTCCCCTGCGGGGTTTGTCCAAGGCCACTAGACTGTCCCACTGCTCCTCCCCCCGGGAGCCTCCTGCCGCCCCGCGGCAACACGCAACAATACCTATTTTGTATTCTCCTCAGCTTTCTGATGTTCATCTTCATATATTACTATCCAATTTAAGCAGAATGCTTTCGTTTTTATTGCAATGAAGACAGGTAATTACAATGTCAATTTATTTTAATTTAATTGCCTTTTTTCACTGGAGTTTGGAATTTAAAAAGAAAAGTTTTACAAAAAAAGACTAAAATTATACCAAATTGCAACAAAAACGGCCAAGTCAAAATTAATATTAGCAAAACAGATGGGTTCATTATGAATCAGATTCCTCACAATAGCAGAACTTAAATATTAAACCATTACGGATATAACTATGTAATAAAATCTTTTGTGACCACCATTGCTTTGTCTCTAGAGGTTTTTCATCGATACTGAAAAATATGTCTTCAGTGACTTGGCCGGTTTCGATACTAGACGACTCTTGTATATTATATGAGGGGTTATCAGAAACTGAGGATACGGTGTCTGCAAGTGAAACGTGTATTTCATACAACCATTGCAGCCAGCTGATGGTTCATGCATTAGTCTCCATATCAGATCTGGCACTTGACGCTTCGTGGGATGAGTTTCGAATGTTCCCTCCTCTCTTTGCATGTTCAGCCACGTTCTCGCAAAGTGTTTCACCTCCTCGTCTGAATCAAATTGTTGACCTCCTATGGAGCATCCAGCGTTTAGAAAAGACTGTGGAGCCTTATGGCGACAGTGTTGCTAACTCTACGTAGGGGTAGCACTGATGTCATATGTTATGTTCACCCGCTTCGAGTACTACCCTTTCATAAGTTAGCGAGTCAAGAAACCCCCATCAGCTACTTGAAATAGAACACGTCCAGGAAGGAGCAGTTTTGCAGGTGTTAACGGATTTGACCAGCATTAAGGATACCGTACGTGAAGAGTACCAATAACGACATTCATTTTGTTGTTATATGATGCACTACTGATTGACAGATGTTGAGAGCACAACCTTTCCTTCCTTCTCGGATGTATGCTGACGATGTTAACAATTTTATGTCAGCAATACTGTTGATCGTCACCTTTTTTGTTATTAGTTGGGCTATAATTTAGTTTCTTTCAATTTTATTCTTGTTTTGTTTAGATTAATATTTGTAATATTGTATTGAGTTAGTCGTGCGGTTAGGGGCGCGCAGCTATCGATAGATAGTGGGTTCAAACCCAACAGTCGGCAGCCCTGATTCGATCGAACAGAAAATAAAACAAACATCAATAACACCAATGACGGACGGATAGTGCTTTAGAACTTATGTTGCCAGCGGAACTGAGCACATGCTCCACTCTGGCCGAGCATACAGCACAGGACAAGGCTCTTCTTTCCAGCGTGCCAACCTCGAAAATTTTTAAATTACTAAGACTTAATATAAATTATACTTGTATGCAATAACAAAGATAATCAATTGAAAGATAATTGTAGGAAGCTATTATGATGAAAAATATATATGTTCACAGTTAAAAAAGGTGAGGTAACAAAACCAGTGTAGGGGGGAGTTTCCGCTAAAAGTAGAAGCCCATAAGACCCACAGTCTTTTCTAAATGCTGGATACTCTATAGGTATTCCTTGAAGTGAGGAAACGGGTGAAAGTCGCTTGGAGCGAGGTCTGAGCTATAGGGAGGGGGTCAGTGATGTCCCAGCGAAACCCCTACTACAGCGTTGTGGTCTTCTGGACTGTATGAGGCCGCGCGTTGTCATGGAGGAAGATGACACCTTCGGTGAGAGAAGTCCTGGCTGCAGTTACATCTTTCGCCCACAGAAATGGAATAACTGAGCGGATCTGTTTACAAGACCAGTTTTCCAGACTAGTCGCCATGAGTTGTTTACTTACAACTAGCGCTGTAGGTGGCGGTTGGCTGAAACTCGAGGAATATCGACATTGTAATCTTAGTTTCTGACTACCCCTTGTAAAGTACGATTTAAAACAAAATGAGTTGTATGATATTTAATTTGCCGAAAATAACCATAAAATATTGAACCTTATTGCAGACAAGCTAGATGAGAAACAAGGGAAACATGTTACTGGATCAGGATGTACCGTATATCTCGCATCCCATTTTTTTATTTGAAATTTCAGGGGGGAAAAAGTACTCGCATATATCTCGCATTCATTACTGACGCCATCATATAAATGATCGTAATAACCTTGAGGTAGAAACACGTTCGATTTAGCGCGCCACAACAGTCGTCATTGTCCAGGAACTTACCCGAAGCGTTACTAACAGGAAGAGCGAGCAACAACGAGTCGATACGAGCCGATTAGGGATCGAGGCGCCGCGTGAAAGCATACGGCGCAGCGTGAGTGTTAGCACGCTGCACATCGTTAGTCCTCGGCTGCGGTTAGCTAAATTCGCCGCCTTGAGACACGTTCGAATTAGCGATTAGCGCGCCACATAAGTTGCGCAAGTAGGTCTACTGTTACATCGCAGAGAAACGCAGTTCAGTCTTCTCGAATCTCAATCATTTCTTCTTTACGCATTGCGTCGCATCAGAGCTCGGCCACGTGCAAGCATACGGCGTAGCGTGAGTTTTAGCACGCTGTACATCGTTCGCAGCGTCTGGCTAAATTCACCGCCTTGAGACACGTTCGAATTAGCGATTAGCGGGCCACGTCAGTTGCGGAAGTAGGCCTACTGTTACATCGCAAAGAAACTCAGTTCAGTCTCCTCGAATCACAATGATTTCGTCTTTACGCATTGCGTCGCATCAGAGCTCGGGCGCGTGCAAGCATACGGCGCAGCGTGAGTGTTAGCACGCTGTTCATCGTTCGCCGCGTCTTCGGCCGCGGTTGACTAGATTCACCGCCTTGAGACACGTTCGAATTAGCGATTAGCACGCCACAACAGTTGCTCAAGTAGGCCTACTGTTACATCGCAGAGAAACGCAGTTCAGTCTTCTCGAATCTCAATGATTTCGTCTTTACGCATTGCATCACATCAGAGCTCGGCCGCGTGCAAGCATACGGCGCAGGATGAGTGTTAGCACGCTGTACATCTTTCGCCGCGGTTGGCTAAATTCACAGCCTTGAGACACGTTCGAATTAGCGCGCCACAACAGTTGCGCAAGCAGGCCTACTGTTACATCGGAAATTTTGTGTTTTTTCGGGAATATGGTCATTCCCCGCGTATATCTCGCACCGAAAATTTTCACACACATTTTCAGTCAAAAAAGTGCGAGACATACGCGAGCAAATACGGTACTTTGTGCCATATCTTCAATAAACCAAGGCCAGTATTAGAGGTTCCGGGACATTCCCATTAGACCGGGTAGCACTTACGGGGCTGTTGGTTTACGCGTGGTGATAATGAAGACTGGCCTTTAATGGTTGATATCCAGAATACAGTAACGTACACCAGTATACGTGTTACATTGCTCAATGAACACAGATAGCCATGGAGAAGAGATAATGAATAGGATGTTTCTTCCAGTTCAGTGCATGCACTGGCACATCAATCGAGCAGCTAAGTTCATAATCCACTCCAACTTAACATTATGATAACAATCACATAATCGCACTAAGCAAGCAAACTTGAAGGTCAATTACTACTTTCAGTCATCATCTTCATTTCCCCTTTTCCAGTTGACACTGGGTGGGGGCAAATATGGTTCCTCTCCACTTTGTTCTGTCGTTCCAGCATTCCTCTTCCGACACGGTGTTCCAATCCAGGTTCCGTTTTCTAATGCTATACCTGAGTCCATCCAACGCATTCTTGGTCTTCCTCGTCCTCTCTTCCCTGTCATCGGTCGTTCCAGTGCTCGTCTTGGTAGCCTTACTTTATTCATCCGTTTGACATGTTCAAACCACCTCAATCTGTTTTTGCTCGAGTTTGTCATTTAGTTTCTGTACTCCCAGTTCTTTCCGTATATCTTCATTTCTCACTCTGTCTCTCCTCGTTTTCTGGACCATACTTCTCAGGAATCTTATCTCAGCTGCTTGTACTCTGCTCTCTTCCCTCTTAGTCATTGTCCAAGTTTCTGCTGCATATGTCATTATAGGAACATAATACGCTTTGTACATAACTTCTTTAAGCCTCAATTGGTATATCCTTCATGGTGGCCACTACTCCTGAAAAACCTGGAAATCCTGGAAAACTCCTGGATTTTTATTAGGCCTGGAAAACTCTTGGGAAATGACGAAAAATTGAAAACTCCTGGAAAATAGCTACTGTTAATTAATTATAAAAATCTTTCCATCTTAAATCATACTCCCACTGCGGTTTTGGGTGAGCACTCTATCTGAAGAAGACGGAATATCTGGAATGCGGTGACCAAACTGATGGCACGATCACTGTTGGTGAGGTTCAACTTAATAAAGTGACCCAAATCAAATACCTTGGGTCATGCATCACCTCAGACTGCAGCACGATTCCTGATGTCAATACAAGAGTCACTGCCGCATGGATGAAATGGCGCCAAGTTACTGGAGTCCTATGCGATAAGAAAATTCCATTGCATTTAAAATCTAAGGTATATCGCACAGTGATTAGACCGGTGGCCCTTTATGGATCTGAATGCTGGCCTACAACATCGAAGCACGAACAGGTGCTTCATGTAATGGAAATGAAGATTTTGCGGTGGTCCAATGGTATGACTCGACTGGACCATATTAGGAATGATGCCGTGCGGAAGGATTTCAAGGTTGCCCCAATCACAGAGAAAATGCGTGAATCACATCTGCGGTGGTATGGACATGTGCTCCGTAGCAGTGAAACCTCAGTTGCTAAGACTGCCCTTCTACTAAATGTGGAGGGTCGGCGACCTCGAGGGCGACCTCAAACACGCTGGTTGGATAGGGTGAGAGATGACATGCGGCTCACTAAACTCCGCCCCCGAGACGCTATGGATCGATTGAAGTGGAGGAAACGTTGCAGGAAGGCAGACCCCACATAAGTGGGAAAATGCAAAGAAGATGATGACTCTATCGTTAACGAAAGAAATTTCCTCAGGCTACCTGTTTCTGTGTGGGAGAACATGCGATAGTATTTTTGTAAAACATATTGAGTATAGACAACTTCACCGCAATAAAATTGCAGGTGGCATTCTTTTCTCTTTTATTTTTAAAGCGGATATTTGAGTCACAAAGGCTTTTTTAAAACAACAATTAAATCATTTGTGTGTAGGCTTGCGTATCAATAACGCATTCACCACTAATTTTTGTCAACATCTGTATAAGTAAACCAAACACAACTGCCACACTCGTTTCTGTTTAGATGTTATTTTTATTGATTTTTATTGATGAACTAGCAACCCTTTAACGGTTTACCCAGCGTAAGCTTAAAAGGTGCATGGACGGCAGGTCCCAGACACAATTTAGAAAAGTGCAGGCGAACAGCGAAACTCCACATTGTAATGGTTCCTTTCTAAGTACAGTGGAACCTCGTTAGTACGTTTTTCACGGGACCAAAAAATTTGAACGTAAAAAGTGGGAAAACGTACTAATGAAAAATGATAATTAAACATCATAACTTGTTTCAGTGAGGGAAAAGTAAAAAACGTGATAATCGGAAGTACGTACTATCGAATATACAATTTTAAACAGCCTACAGAATTATTGTATTACAGAACTAGTTTATACAGCACAGAGAAACGAGAGCAATGAAAACAAGAGAATAATGTACTACTGTATACCGGTACCATACTCGTAATTGAAGTACTGTAGTACGAGTTGAAATATTTAGTTTTCTACAATTGATTTCGGCTTAAATACATGTTTTTCTTGATATTCTGTGGAAAAGAAGTGCCGTATTCTTTGGCGTGAACGATTGGATATAACCTAAGTTTTTTTGGAGGTTAGATATGCTCGCGCGTGTACAGAAAAATAAAACTACATCCACGCACTTAAGGTGAGGTTTATACAAAAGTTCTCCTACTTTGGAGCGCCACCTCCATTATTTCAATACGACACAACAAAATTATTACTGTTTCACCACTTCTTCGGTGGTGTAATGCGTATTTGCGTGAATCAGATCATATTGAGTTTCAAGGTCTATACGGTAAAATTGTGGGATCAGATCGTATCCAAACTGGTGTTCAGGAACATATAAACGCATATCATATTGAAATCGATTCTGCGCGCTGACGAAAATGCGATCGTACTAAAGCGATGCGCGGCAATATATGCACTTCCACACCGTCAAAACACACTAATCGTCTACACTGTCAATAACTATCAGAGAATAGGAAGCAATATCGCATCGTGTTTTCAAGATGCCGAATTTTATAATAAAATAAGAATAAAATCTGGTTCCCTAACAAATAGTACAACGGAAATTTGATCGTCGTAAGCAGGAATTGAAAACGTATTTAGGGGATATATCAACATGTAATTAGTAGGAATGGGGCTGGGACTTGAGAAAATCGTGTTAAACGGGAAAACGTCGTAACCGAGAACGTGCTAACGAGATTCCACTATATATGGGTTGAAAATAGCCGCCTATTGCTGGAGCACTACAGGAAGTCTAGTACTACAGGTGGGCGAAAAGTGCCTACCCACTGCTGGGGTAAATAATAAATCAACTCAATGCTTACATGATTAGGGATACTAAACATCCGTGTGCATTCCACCGGTATCAATGCCCAGTTGGATACTGTGTCATGTTCCTTTATTCATCCTCTTCAACAAATCTTGTGTGACTGTTGTAAAGGCAGCATGAACTGCTTCCTTCAGGTGACCATTTGTGGTGTCCCGATGTTTCCACACCTCTTCTTTAATAATACTCCCAGAGTGCATTGCCCGGTGTGGTGAGGTCAGGGCTTCTTGAGGCCAAGGCAGGAGCAATATCTGATTCACGACCAATCCAGCAGTTTGGAAAAACTTGGTTAAGGCACCTTCGAACTGACCATGCAAAATGCGGTGTAGCACAGTCCTGTTGAAACGTAACGGTTTCCATTAATCCTCTGGCTCTCAGTTGTGGGAACAACCACTCGTTCAGCATCGTCAGATAAGTTTCTTGATTTACAGACCCATCAAAAATTCTGGCCAAACCAGTCAATCTTGCCCAAATAGTGGTGGATTGTTCGCGATTTCTTCATAAAAATGTGGATTTTCTTTTGCCCCGAAATAGAAGTTTCGATTACGGGAGCTTCGGTAAATTGCACATTCATCAGAGAACAAGACGTTTCTGTACGAAAATGCTGGAGCATTAATGGGCATGCTTTGACACGTTTTCCCAAATCACCATCACTTAACTCATTAACTGACACCAGAGGGAAACATTTTATTTTTAAGTCCTTTCCAAATATCTCTCATTGTCGACCTTGGAATGTCTAATTCTGCTGAACGTTTACATGTTGATTTCATTGGCGATCGCTCACAAACTTTCAATGCGCTGGTAAAACTTTGCAGCAGTGGGTAGGGACTTTTTGCCCATCCTGTAGATTCTTTGTGGTGAACCAACAATAGGTGGCCGGTGGCTTTGACCTTTGAAGTTGTTATGTAAGATGTTATGTTTTTTCAGAGAGATTTGGTGAGAATAAAATGATGATGATGATATGTTTGAAATGATAAGAAATAAGTTTGATCTTATGTTTGAAGAATAGTTCAAACTACAAGGAGATAAAAAGAAGAATGGTAGTGAAAGATTATTCTGCAGCACTGCAGAAAATAAAGGAGTAGGATTGTCTGTTAGAACCTTTTGTGTGTGCACAACACAAAAAACGGCCCCAATAACCTCACCACCCCCTAAGAGAGTTACAAAACACGTCTACTCTTCTCTGAAGTCTTCAACTCGACAGTTTGATGCTGGCCGAAGCTGGGGTGATATCCGAAGCTAGTAATTTAAATTTCCACTGAATGGAGATGGTTGGAAAAAATAAAAATGTATAAACACTTATAGTGGGCGATGTATTTAACATAGAGCATATCTGTCGCAGACTTTTTTGTAGAACTTTTCATGCCAAGTTCTTTCTTTCATGGTATAGAGATATTTTTAACGGTTTACCCAGAGTAAGGTTTTGAATATTCCCAAAGGGAATATGATGTAGTTTCCATTTGAGCGGATGAATTATCAATAAATTATAAAAATGGTCCGGTTAGCTCAAACAATGCCAGGGTTTCGCCCCAGTGTGCCGTTGGGCTCGTCAGTTGGTACAGACACACCTACCAATACGCGTGGCTAGCACATGCTGAGAAGGCCATGCAAGACACAAAATACAAGCAGTATTGAAGTCACGAGCATGCCAATGTGCTACGGGAGTCAAACTCCCTTTCTTAAAAACAAAAGCCTTACCTTGGCAATCCAAATAACTGACGAGCCCAACGGCACACTGGGGCGAAACGCTGGCATTGTTTGAGCTAACCGGACCATTTTTATCATTTATTGATAATTCATCCGCTCAAATGGAAACTACATCATATTCCCTTTGGGAATATTCAAAACCTTATTTGGATTGCCAAGGTAAGGCTTTTGTTTTAAAGAAAGGGAGTTTGACTCCCGTAGCACATTGGCATGCTCGTGACGTCAATACTGCTTGTATTTTGTGTCTTGCATGGCCTTCTCAGCATGTGCTAGCCACGCGTATTGGTAGGTGTGTCTGTACCAACTGACGAGCCCAACGGCACACTGGGGCGAAACGCTGGCATTGTTTGAGCTAACCGGACCATTTTTATCATTTATTGATTACCCAGAGTAAGCTTAAGTGGCGCACAGACAGCAGGTTTTTCTTCGACTCGAATCACTGAAATCGTTACTGCTCGGCTATTTTTCTACAGAAACTTCCACGAAAAATCCTTTACAGGATGGTAAAAACCACATCAAATTCCATCCAGTGGTTGTATCCAAGAATCAGGGACTTTATTTTATACTATGTAAACATGGAATCGCAGACATATTGGTTGTTGACCTACGCCCACCAACACTCCTGGGGACTGCAAATCATATTGAATTGTGTCGCTGGGGTTTTCAAGCCGCCAAAACATACAGTTGTGTCTGCTTCTCTTTCTTTAGCATTTGTCCCACAAATAAGCAGGGTATGCTGTTTTGGTTCTCTGTCGCCACGATTGTGTGCCATGTCAGGATGAAGTTGGACAATTTTCAGATCGTCATGTAGCAGTTGTCTGTTCCTGGTGTGTGAAATTTGGTCTCATTAGCTCGGTCAATATTCCAGTCGCAGTTCTCCTGAAACTTGGGCAGCACCAACTCAAGTCGCCTGGTGGAAATCATCCTTGTTATGAACATGAATAAGCAATGAATGGTATGGCACCTGCTCCATGTCGCTGAAAACACCCCGCAAACCCGCGGGTAGACCTCGGTTACAGAGGAGTGGATGCTAGTTCCGCAGCTGCATGTGCTCGTGTGTCAGTAGTTCGGACACTTCTCAGCCGACCATAACACTGGCAGTTTCATCAAACTGTTATTTGGGCGGTTGTTGACGCTCTGGACATTGTTAGCGTGTGAGGAAAGGCACACACATTTCAAACGCTGCTCCATAGTAGACTGTCTCGTGGCCATAATGTTCCCTCAATGCGCACTAAGAAGGCAGAGTATTGGCAACTTACCCATTTTCCTGTGTGTTATTTGAATAATTGGTTAATCATGATCAAAATGTGCCTAATAGTGTCTGGCCTACCCTGTACAGTATATTATTGTGTGTGTGATCCGACTTCTGGCTGCGGGGTTTTGTCCGCCAGGTGGGCCAACAGATGGTAACTACCGTATTTGCTCGCTACCACATATTTTTAAAATTACAGGGGTAAAAATCTTCGCATCTATCTCGCAGTAATTTCTGACGGCATCATAAAGATGACGCTCACCACCCACAGGACATAACACGTCTTGCCAGCGGTGGTTTTGTTAGTTTTGATGGCGGTGCTTTCGTTGGTATTTGCCCATATATTGCACTGTCGACAAGTACCCGTATTCTGTCTTGACGTTGCATTATTGTTTCTCAGTTGTGATTGTTTTCTTGTGGAAGTCGATCTTTTATTTACGTAAAAACGCAGATGTTATACGGCTGGCTTTAAACTCAAAGTGATAAAACACGCAGATGACGATGGTCGAGAATTCATTATAAATGAATATTTTGACATTCGGTACTGGCATCGACTGAAGGACGCACTAGAAACCGCTAAGGTGTTTTCAAATGTGGCGACGCAGTAAAACAACAATACGGGGCATAATCGTCAGCGGTTTTGTTGGGGCTCCACGCACTGAATAAGTTATTGTTGGGTTAGAACACTGCGAGAACTGGTATTGTTACTCTCAAAACGCTGACGACAGAAGACTAAATTAAAAAGGCAGTCAGTTGAACTCTTGGGTGATTGGGTTATACGGGCATGGGTTATTGTGTTGACAGACGTTAGTTAAGAGCTTCTTGAAAATGGGCACCGAAAATCTTCACACTTATTTTTGGTCAAGGAAGTGCGAGTTGCATGCGAGCAAATACCTAGTCCTGCCATAAGTTTTGTCCCTCCAGTTTAGAGGCCTCTCAATTATTCGCAATTGGTGCAACCTCTACGATCGTGTGCACACTCCCGTCACATGACCATAACTGACGAGTAGCAAGCCAGTTGAGAGTTAGATTGCGCGTGGTAAACATGGAGTGGGGAGTAAAAGAGAATCCCATTGCTGTGGTTGCGTTACATAAGTGCAACAAGTCACCAGTGGAGATATTTGAACTGTTAAAATAACTGAAATTAACAAAAAAAATTGTGTACCGGACTATTAAGCGTTACAATGCTATCTCGTCTGTCAATGACAGGCCAAGAAGTGGCCAGCCACGCACGTCAAGAACGGCAGCAGCTATCCAAGCCGTACGACACAGAATTAGGAGAAATCCGCTCAAGAAACAGAAAATTATGGCACGGGAAATTAAAATATCAACCCGAACCATGTCACGGATCATCAAAGACCACCTCAGGCTTTCTGCCTATCGAGGAAGCACTGGACAACGACTGAATGCAGCTTTACGAGAAATAAGGACCATAAGAGCGAAAAGGTTAAGTCAGAGGTACGCGAATGGTTGTCATCGGCAAATCCTGTTCACAGACGGAAAAATTTTCACCGTGCAAGAAAAGTTTAGCCGCCAAAAGGATAAAGTGTACGCCCGGAGCTCTCAAGAAGCGAGTGCGAAGGTTTCTAAGGTGGAAAGAGGGCACCACCCAGCTTCAGTGATGGTTTGGTGGGGAGTGTCATTTGCGGGCAATACCCAGCTTCATTTTTGTGAACAGGGGGTAAAAACGCGTGCAGCAAACTACCAAATGGACATTTTGGATAAGGTTGTAAAGCCCTTAAATGATGGCTTGTTTGCAGGAAAGCAGTGGACATTTCAGCACACAAAGCAAAGACGACACAGGCCTGGCTGAGAACGAACGTGCCTGACTTGATCGCTGCTGAAGATTGGCCTTCTGGCAGTCCAGATCTCAATCCTTTGGATTATTGTCTACTCTATGGAATGTTTTAGAGCAGAAAGCCTGCTCTAAGCCCCACAACAATATTGATACCCTGAAAGCAGATTTGGTGAAGACGGCAGCCTCAATACCTCTGGAGGTGATGCGTACAGCAATAGATCAGTGGCCCGACAGATTGAAGAAGTGTGCAAAGGCAAAGGGTGGACATTTTGAGTAATTTGTGTTGTCCATGTATTCATTAGCCTTCAGTGAATAAATTGCATAACTTGACTTGCATTTCGTTCTTTCACTCTTTCCCCTAGGGGCCTTTCTATTAGGGACAGAACTTATGGCAAGACTAGGTACGATACTTAGTGCAATACAGTTTGACAGCCTGTAAAGGGGCATGAAATCTGTGGTGCATATTATCCCTAGTGCCCTAATTGTTGTTGTGTTGTAGGGCATCGACCCCACAACTGTGGATTGCCCAGTGATCGGAGGACATTCGGGAGTCACCATCATTCCCCTCATCTCGCAGTGCAAGCCGGCGGTGTCGTTTGAAGCAGCTCCGCTCAAGGCCCTCACGGAGAGGATCCAGGTACGTTCACCAAGGTTCAGAAATATTTGTTCCATTTTTTGGTCCATATTGACGTTGCAAATTACAAAATGTATTAAAATACTTTATTGTCCATCAAATCAATACTTCAAAATTAAGTGAAACTTTTTGGTACATGTTCCGAATTATATTACACTCCTTCATCACCATGAAATACGCTAAAAGATTGGATAACATCATGCACACACACAAACATTGAATATAAGATCTCAGGTATCATGCAATAGGGCGAATAAAAACGACAAAAATTAGCCCTATTCTGTCTCAAATGCACGGATAACTAAATAATGAAACGTACGTTTACTCCCTCATTATTCCCTTTTCAATGTGGGCCAGGGATGAGGTGCATTGAATTTCTATTTGCAGAGTGGTTTAATGGTCAAATGGCACTTCTTGAATCCAACCTCGTAAGACAAGTTATTAAAAGAAAAGAATGGAATTTGGCAAGGAGTTAGTAGGAACACCACACAAGGATTTCATTGACATCTCACAGAATTTGAACCAATTCGTCCACCGAGTCTAGGACAGCCTGGTATTGTCATTCCACCAAAAGCTACCACATGGTAGACTTCGTAAGACAAGCATTGTCGCCTGACCAGCTTGCTTTATTCCAACAACAGGCACCTTGGTATCAGTCAACTAATACAACTCTCCACCGGCCTTCAACGTTCTCTCCGTCTCGCTTGTGGAGTTAGCACCGTACCAATAATACCAGCAGCTCAGGGTAATTTGAGTTGCTGCACAACACCTGATAATGTTGATTGCATAATGAGAACATGACCTTTGGATCTCTTCAGCATAACTCAGGTGCCCTCGTCTCACGTGGCACAGCCAACCGACAGCACTTGAGCTCGATCTTGCACAGTGGCCAGGCTGATGCCTTCATTTTCAGAGATCTCACATTTCTGTAAAATGTATAGTGTCAAGTTTCTACATTTCTTAAATAATGATACTGGGATTTTAGTAGTTCAAACACTTCCTTAGTAAAAAAAAAAATGAAAGAAACACACACACAACAGGAGATTTACACTGCTGCCAATGCAACTTTATAGAATAATGTTGACTATCCTGTGAACTTTGTTGTGCACCTTTCATATCTACTCCAAAGATTTAAATGATCACATTTTATCAGTCCCAAAGGTTTTCTTAAGTTAAACAGAATATGCAAACGTTCAATTACTGATATACGGTACCTTTTTGCGACTCTTGACTGAAACAGCATCCGAATTCAAGGAGAAATCGCCGGACGATATGTAACATAACCTCTATCTCACACATTGTAGAGAATACTTTCATCATATAATACATCATTCCCCAAAGCTAGGAGAACACCTAACAAACATTGTCTAATCATATCACCATACGTACTTTACAGTTTTATTTATAATAGTGAAATAACTCGATGAGGGCCGGCTCGATACCTTATTACTCTAATTTTTTTAAAATCGATACAAACAATTGGAATATTCCTTTTATTAGCACAACCAAATGAAACTACGATATAATGTCTCCAAAAACATCGTTTTATTGGTGATAAACAGTGGATATTATGTGGCAATAAACGGCAGCCATTTTCAAATTGATTTTTACCGTAATCGATTGTTTTCACGGCAATAATCGATGTTCTTAATATCTATTATTTAGCAGATATCTCCATTGCTAGGAACTCGCAAATTTCAGAGTTGCGGTGCGAAGATGTAATTAAACATAATATTCACCAAATGCTTTCAAAAATGGAACGAGCCTCGGACATGATGGATTTAATAGACGACACAGCTGTACACATGGACTAAGATTTGGAACTTTAAACCTAAGAACGCTGACGGGGAAGGAGGAGGAGATAGTGGATATGATGGAAAGAAGGAAGTTGGATTTATTGGGATTGGCAGAAACAAAGTGGAAAGGGGAAGGAAGGAGAGAACTGAGAAAAGGCTATAGACTGTACTGGAGTGGGAACGAAGAGGGAAAGAGGAATGGAGTGGGAGTAGTAGTACGAGATGGTTTAAAAGAAGTGGTGAGGAGAATAAGTGATAGGATGATGAAAGTGAAAGTAGCACTGAGGGGAGAGACCGTAGAAATAGTGCAAGTGTATGCTCCACAAGTAGGCTGCGCCTCTGAAGAGAAGGAGGAGTTTGAAGAGGAATTGCAGAAGCAGCTGGTAGGAAGAAATATGATTGTTATGGGGGATCTGAATGCCCATGTAGGAAGAGAAAGACAAGGTTATGAGAGTGTTCTAGGACCAGAGGGTTGGGGCAGAAGAAATGAGGAGGAAAGAGACTGTTGGACTTCTGCCAGAGGAACAGCCTGCTAGTTGGGAACTCCTGGTTTAAGAAAAGAGAGAGCCACACAATCACATGGTACAGTGATGACTTGACCAGGAAGTCGGTGGTCGACTATATACTGTATGAGAAAGAACTAAATAAGAACATCACCCACATCAAGGTTATACCATCGGAGAACCTGGATAGCGACCATCGATTGCTGGTAATGAACCTGAGAGGGAGTAAGGAGAAGAAAGGGACTGAGAACCAGGAAAGACGTATAAGGATATGGAAACTGAAAGAAGGGGATAGAAAGGTCGAGTACCTCAAAATGGTAAAGGAAGGAATTCCAACAGATAAAGAAAGAGGGGTGGAAGAGGAATGGGCTAGATTTAAGAAAACACTACTAGGTGCAGCAGAAGCAGTATGTGGGAGGACAAGTAGTAAGAGGAGGTGGAAGGAAACACCATGGTGGAATGAGAAGACAAAAGATATAGTAAGGGAAAAGTAGAGCCTTTAGGAGGTGGTATCAAAATAGGACGGTAGAGACAAGGGAAGAGTACCAGGAAAGAAAGGAGGCGAAGAGAGTAGTGGCTGAGAGGAGAAGAAAGTGGATGGAAGAGTAGACAAAGATGATGAAGAAGGATAGTGAAGGTACAAAAAAGGTCCTGTATGGGATGGTAAAAAATAAGAGGCGGAAGGATCCTACGGATTATGTTAAAAGGGGACAAGAGATAGAAAATAGGGAAGAACTGAAGAAAATGTGGAAAGAATATTTTGAAGAACTTCTGAACCCAAATGGAAAAGATGGTGAGGAGGAAGAAATCGGGGAAGAGGAAGATGAACTGCAAACAGAAAAGGACTTAACATGGAAAGAAGTGGAAGATGCAGTGAACAAGATGAAAGGAGGGAAGGCACCGGGTGTGGATGAGTTGAGTGTGGAGATGGTGAGAGCAGCAGGAGAAGTGGGGATACAGTGGTTGTACCGAGTGATGAGGACAGCATGGAAGGAAAGGAAGACCCCAGAGGACTGGAAAAAAGGAATAATTGTCCCGATCTTCAAGAAAGGTAGTAGAACAGATTGCAGAAACTATGGGGGAATAACACTGATTAGTCATTGTGCAAAGATCTTCAAGAAAGTTTTGGAAAAGAGAATTAGGACAAGGATAGAAGGAGGGATGAGGGAAGAACAACATGGCTTCAGAGCAGGAAGGTCCACAGTGGATTTGATTTTTGCTGTAAGGCAGTTACAAGAACAGCACTATGAGTATGGAACAGATCGACTGATGGCCTTCCTGGACATTGAGAAAGCATATGACAGTGCATGCAGAAACAAAGTATGGAAGTCCCTGGAGGATAGAGGAGTAGAGAAATGGACTATAAAGAGAATAAAGGAGAAGCGTGAGCTGTGTGAAAGTGGGAGGAGAGAGATCGGACTGGTTGGAACAGAGAAACGGCCTGAAACAAGGAAGTGCACTGTCACCGTTACTTTTCTTTGTGGTGATGGATGACATAATGACCCGAGTGGCACAAGTAATTGAGGAAGGAAAGATGAAAGCAATGGTGTTTGCAGATAATTTGATGATTTGGGGAAACAAGGAGAAGGTACAGGAACAGTTGGACGTGTGGGAAGGAATAATTCAAGGATATGGGATGAAATTTAGCATAAATAAGAGTGAGATGGTGATCACAACAAGGAAGAAGGAAAGAACCACAACGGGAATAACAATTGGTGGGGAACAGCTGAAGAAAGTGGAGAGTTGTAAGTATCTGGGAAGCCTGATACAAGATAATGGAAGAAACGATAGAGAAATAAATGAGCGGGGGAGGCAGGCAGAAGCATTTAGGAGGAGTGTGAGAAGCATGTTATGGAGCAAGGATGTCCCTCAGAACAGCAAAAAGATCATATATCGGACGTACTCTGTCCCTATCCTGACGTATGCCTCGGAGAACTGGGTTATGAAAGGAAGGGAGAAGAGCAAAATACAGGCCAGTGAGATGAGGTTCTTGCGAAGCAGTATTGGAGCTACAAAGATGGTCAGAATAAGAAATGAGAGGACCAGAGAATTGATGGAGGAGGAACCATTACAGGATGGTATAGAGAAATCTAGACTTGGATGGTATGGACATGTAAAACGAATGGAGGAGAAGAGGATACCCAGGAGAGTACACGAGACAAAGTGGGAAGGAAAGAGACCGAGAGACAGGTGGCTGAAGGGGGTGGAAGAAAGCGTGAAGAAGAGAGAAGACTGGACAAGGGTGGAGGCTGAGATATGGTGGGAAGACAGAAGACGTTGGAGAGGCTTGTGTTCCAAACAGACCCGGCCAGTGGCTGGAAACTCTGCAAGATGATGATGATGATTCAATATTTTTCGGTAAATTACGCACTCGCATTTACGGGAATAATTCGCAAGAACTCTTAGTTATCGCACTTTGTCGCACATTCAGTTTCCCAAATTATGGGTAGGTTTGTTGTTTTTCTACCCCTTATTATTCCTGTTTTCCAATGGGGTCGGGGATGAGATGTGATGGAAGTCTTTGTGGCGGATAGTTATTACGGCCGGATGCCCTTCCTGATGCCAACCTCATGAGAGGAGTTATTGAGAGATGAAATGAATGATGGTGAATGAAACTGGTCGAGGATGTGGAAGGAAGCGGCCGTGGCCTGTTAGTCATAATAGTTACTAAATAGTTGAAAAACCGGGGAAAACTTAATATTTGCATTTATCGCAATTGTGATTTTCCCGTATCTCTACATATCATGTAATGGCGTCGTATATGTTACCGCTGCCGATCTTATTTTTAGGATGTAATTATTATATGCATTAGGGAGTTAAAAGTGTAACTTTGTTGTTATAATTTCAGTTGGCTTCTATGTACTGTAGCATGACAGCTGTAATAACATTTACAATAACCTAAGTTCGTTAGGCCTAAAATGGCTCATGGAAAACATATTTATTGTTATCAATCAACCAAATATTATTGGATAGACTTGAAACTTTCACACATATTATGTACATATATGTGCAGCATTTTGTATATCTTGGATTTAGTGTTTCATCTTACATTTTAGGTTGTTAGAATTTTGATATTGCTCATGGAATAATAATTCCACCATTTTAAATTCTCAATTTATTTTTATTATCGAGATTCACAGAAAAGTTAACATTACCATCTGAAACCGTGCTTTATTAGCTTTTCAGCAATATGCAACAGTCCCATGGAAAAATGTTCACAATAGGTTGAAAATAAGAATCAACATGGTAGGAAAATATCACACAAATTGGCTGCCGGTACAGAATTTCACATTCCCGGTTCTAGGGTTAAAAGAAGCCTAACTGAGGGTTGGCACCCCAAACCCTCCTTGCTTGTAGTGTAGTCCAACCCAGGAGGAGTGCAGTGAAGTTGGCAGCATTGCCTGGTCCAAGCCAGTTTATTACTGCAAAGTTAAAATGTGTTAAGTCGCAATAATCTGGCACAGGAAGGAAGTTTTGATTGGATTTTACAATTCGGTCATTAGTTCTGGCTGTAACTAATAAACTCGTACAAATCACTGTACAATATAATGGAGGGTCCAGACTTATTGCGTATCCCCGTATCATATCTCCGTAGCTTAATGTTGATACGATATGTAACACTCGAGCGTTGCATCACACAGTTGCTAGTCAAGGACAGTTAGTTGAGTGCATAGTCATTGCCAGAGAGCGTTATTTCAGTGTTGACATTCGTAATGGAATTTTTTTTTTTTTTTTTTTTAGCGTATGGCTTTTAGTGCCGTGAGTGTCCGAGGACATGTTCGGCTCGTCAGGTTTGTAGCTGCTTCGAGACGGACACCCAATGGGTGAGCTACAAGCACCGTTGGGGAGGAAATTTGGAAGGTGAGGACGAGGAGTTGGAAGGTAGCGGCTGTGGCCTATAGTTAGGGACCAACCCCGGCATTTGCCTGGAAGGAAGATGGGAAACCACAGAAGACCATCTTCAAGGTTGCCGGCGGGGGGATTCGAACCTCCTCGCCTCCCGGATGTGAGCGACTGCCAGCAGTCATGCCGTAACCACCACGGCTAACTCACCCGGTAATGGAATGTGTGATCAAGCTAAATTGATGACTACAAGAAGAGGGACGTGATATGGAACCCCCAAAACAGGACGCATGGGAGGTAGGAAAGGAAATGAACGAAGTCTTCAACTGAAGACTGTAAAAGGAAAAGGAAATAAATACTTGCTAGCTTCGGTAAGGAGAGAGAGAGTGAAGATGAAGGAACAAACTTCTCTACTGGATATCCACAAACGTTGTGATTTCTCGTTCCTTTTCTTTACAGCATAGTGAAGATAGCTGCTACCTTCAAGTTTGTCATTGTAGTTGACTGAAAGCTGGCGTGAAATTGGGTGATTCAGCTCATTTCATCCCGTTGCATTGATTTGATAAGAGTTCGGATACAGATACGGTGGAAGAAAATTCTCATGTTGCATCGTATCGTATCACCGGGTGATACACAACAGAGATATGATACGGGAATATGCATCAAGTCTGGACCCGCCTTATGGTGTCAGGTACAAGTTACCATGGTAAAATTTTAACAATTATCTTTTTTTTTCTCTCTCTTCAAAACCACTACAGTTACAGCAATGGAATTTTGTGCACATGAAAAACAGCATTACATTCATGTCAAAAAATAATTTGGGTATTTTATCAAAATTCAAAATGGTGGTCATTCATCATACAAGGCTACAGCGTTTGTGATAACTCCTGTAATTATCAACATTTTTATGTTCTGTTAATTTTATTTTATTGCAAATGCAAGGTCATGCAAGTACTTTCAGCAACATATCTTAACAAAAAAATATTTTTACTTTTGTATTGAAATGAAAATGTCAAAATTTTACAATATTTCTGCTACATTTCATTTTTTTTAAAGAAACTATCCCAGAGAGAGACATGAATTTACATAATTTTTCAGATATAGTAAGCAGAAATTCACACAAAAAATTTCATTAGTGTATGTCAATTATTAGAGTTATTATTAAAACGGGTGTCAAAAAAATAACTCCGAGAAAATGAGCGATAAGCATTTGTACATAAATCTTACAAACCATTAACCAGGACGAACAGTGGGCTTTGCCTTTTAAATCATAACTCAAAAACTATGGTGCATAATGATATATTTCTTGCACCACAATGTTCCTAAAGAATAGGAGCAAGAAATAAAAAATATTTTGAAAAAATAATTATTTGAAGGTCATAAGCTGTACCTAACCCCTTAAGGATCTGACAAGAATCAAATACAGAAGGGCAAAAAATGTTTCAAGTCACAAAATTATTTGGAGTAACGAGTTATGCGACCTAATCTGAGAAAGTGCTATATCCTGTTGGTGTGTAACTAGTGTTTGATTTCTGGTGCAGGAAGCCGGAACAGAGGTGGTTAAGGCCAAGGCGGGAGCCGGTTCCGCTACGCTGTCCATGGCCTATGCCGGTGCCAGGTTCGTCTTCTCCCTGCTGCGAGCGCTGAACGGGGAACAGAACATCGTGGAGTGCTCCTACGTAAGGTCCAACATCACCGAGGCCAAGTACTTCTCGACGCCACTGCTGCTTGGGGTAAGGTCCCACCCACTGTTTATGTTGTCTTGCCGATTGGTCTGCAGAAATCACTCGATTGTTGCCTCACCTGCTTTATAAGTTCAAGTGTTATGTGGCTCAAAGAACTTGTTCTAATTGTTTAATCAATCGCCCGAATTGCTCTTCAGTCGGTCAACTCGGGCGTGCCCAAAATAAGTTGGGCATAAAGTGATTATTATTTCCCCCCCCCCCCCTATTATTTGCAAGAAATGTTCAATGAATTATTTACCCCCGCCCCCTATTATCTGCAAGAAATGGTACATAAATTAGTTACCCCCCTATTATCTGCAAGAAATGGTACATGAATTAGTTACTCCCCCCTATTATCTGCAAGAAATGGTACTTAAATTAGTTATCCCCCTATTATCTGCAAGAGATGTTCCATATTTACCCCCATGCCCCCTATTATCTGCAAGGAATGGTACATGAATTAGTTACCCCCCATTATCTGCAAGAAATGGTACATGAATTAGTTATACCCCTATTATCTGCAAGAAACGGTATGCGAATTAGTTACCCCCCTCTATTATCTCAAGAAATTTTATGCGAATTAGTTACCCTCCCCCCTCTATTATCTCAAGAAATGGTACATGAATTAGTTACCCACCCCCCTATTATCTGCAAGAAATGGTACATGAATTAGTTACAAACCCCCCCCCCCCTATTATCTGCAGGAAATGGTACATAAATCACCCTATTATCTGCAAGAAATGTTCCATATTTACCCCATGCCCCCTATTATCTACAAGAAATGGTACATAAATTAGTTATCCTCCTATTATCTGCAAGAAATGGTACATGAATTAGTTACCCCTATTATCTGCAAGAAATGGTACATGAATTAGTTACCCCCCCCCCAATTATCTGCCTGAACGGTACGCAAATTAGTTACCCCCCCCCCCTATTATCTGCAAGAAATGGTACATGCATTATTAACCACACTATTATGTTGATGATAAAATATTCGATCCATTTGAGCACTCCCGTGTTGACCGACTGAAGATCAATTCTCTTTATTGACTATTTATTACACAAGCAATGCTGAAAAATGGATTCTAAGATTTCGATGTTTTTGTTTGTCACTATTTTTCTTTTGTTTCATTTATCTTAGTTGTTTTCTAATTCAAACATCACGTCAAAGTTTTAGTCAGCCCAATTTGATATTTAAATGTGTTATGAGGGACAAACAAGCATTTACTCTACAAAGGGCAGTTTTCTTATTGTTATTTCCTTGTGTTGTCAGCCTAATGGCATCCAGAAGAATCTGGGCTTGGGCCAGCTGTCAGACTACGAGAGCGAATTGCTGAAGGCCGCCATTCCCGAGCTGAAGAAGAACATCCAGAAAGGAGAGGACTTTGTTCACAAACATTGAAGACTGGGCCGGACCCGCTCGTTATATCGCCGCACGCTGGGCGTACGTGTGCTTGTATAGAAACAGAAAGCTGTTAGCTTGTTTATATGTACATTGCTAGGTGGGAGGAGAAGATTCAGTCATGTTGTGTCTGATTGTATAAAGAAACTGCCTCAAACACGTTGGATTTCTTTTGCTTCATATTGAACCTGATCTCAGTGTCTTCCTTCCTGTTCCGTATAAGACCTGCGCAGATGCGAATATCCACAAGACATATATACACTGAAGAAAATGGAAATTGCAACACCCAGAAGGAGTGGTGCTACATTGCTGCAATTGAACATGCAGGACGAGTGTTCGGTTAAGATTCGATGATAACACTTTCAGGTCCCTCTGACCGCAAGTTTGAACAAGAATCAATACAGGATGTGCCCACCATGAGCTGCAATACATTGATGAATTCGTCTAGGCATGGAGCCAATAACGCCCTGGATCGCTTCCTGAGGAATTGTGGCCCATGCTTGCTGCACTGCACGGGTCGGTTGTTCCAGAGTTGTGGGTGGCTGAGGACGGTTGGCCAGTTGTAGACCCATCATGTCCCACACATGCTCAATAGGACTGAGGTCCGGGGATCTGGCGGGCCATTCTAAGGTAATGATGTCGTGGAGAGCTTCTCTGGAGATGCGTGCAGTGTGAACCCGGGCATTGTCCTGCTGAAACATCCCATCAGCAATGTTCGCCATCATAGGGATAACCACTGGATTGAATACCCTATCAACGTACTGTCGAGCAGTCATAGTGCCCTCAACAAGCACTAATTGTGATTTCACATTAAAGCCAATAGCTTCCCAGACCATAATGCTTGGTGTTGGCCCTGTGTGCCTCTCGACAATAAGGTCTGTGCGGCCCCTCTCCCCGGTACGTCGGTGCACACGATTCCGGCAATCACTACGGTCAAGACAGAAGCGCGATTCATCACTAACGATGACCCTATGCCATTCGTCGACCCACGTCGATCGTTCTCGACACCAGGCCAGCCTTACACATAGCTGCTTTGGGGGCAATGGAACACCTTCTGCAGAGACACTGGATCGTAAACCAGCTGCACGCAGGCGATTACCAACTGTTTGTTGTGTAACGTGGGGTACCACAGCTGCTTGAATTTGCGCTGCTGTTGCATGGTGTTCCATTCGGCCCATCCGAATGATGCGGCGATCCTCTCTCACATTTGTCTGTCGCGCTGGGCCTGTGCCAGGTCTACGAGTGTGGGTACCTTCATTTGACCACTGCTGCCATACACGTTGTACCGTAGGTGCCTGTCGGCCAACGCGTGCAGCGACAGTCCTTAGCGATAATCCAGCCTCACACAGCCAATTATCTGAGCCCTCTCAAACGGCGACAGTTGTTGATAGCGTGCTCTTCTCTGTTGTCGAGACATGTTTGACGGGGAACACTTCACTGTACAGACTGCAAGTTAACTACGCTACACCAGAGTCCGTATACTGGAGTTGATTCCTCCGCGACCAATCACGTGGGGAGATCTGTAGCAACAACTGAAACTTTGATCGTTTACATACCTACATGGCATCATTCCATATCTTGAAAATCAACACAAACGACCAATGCCTTCATGGTGTTGCAATTTCCATTTTCTTCATTGTAGTTTGTATGGCTCAGCGGATAAGTTGCAGAAAATTTGATGTTTTGTTCAATACCTAACCACGTTCATAGGATACGGTACTTCACGGTAAGTCTTAATTATCACAACTAAGGTATCTTGCCACCTGTGTGCCATCTTGCATCCAGGGCTTTCCGACCCACTGTTGTAATCTGTACGTGCTACAAATCTGGCGGCGAGTCATTGTGACCTGTCCGCAGTACGGCCTCGGCAAAGGTCTGTTCTATTCGCGAAGTCAAATGTAGGTGGCAGGTCGGTCGCAACAAAATGGTGGACGCAAGGGTGATCAAGGAGTACTCCTTGAGGGTGATAGACTTCTAGTGTTGAATGTTGTTGGCAATTTATTCTAGGTGGGCGCTTGTTGAAGGACAGGCAGTTTTAGAAGCCAAACACATAATTATGTGCAAGAAAGTGCTAGAAACAGAAGATTTTATGGGACTTGAAGCTTTATGCTTACAAACTAGTAATTTGAAAGGGGTACCGGTAACCCATCAAATTCAAAATTAAATCCAGTCGCCAGTTGCCGAGAAAAAAATTTGTTCAGGAATATGTAATAAGTGTGTAGTCGGTACATTGCTTTACATACTTCAATAAGTAGATGCATTTAAATTTGGAAGATAGAGCCTAATACTGTTGAAGTAGCCCACAAGTTGACAATAAAGATTTTTAAATTAATAGGCACCTGATTATTAGAAGACCTGGGCTTCACAGTTTTGAAGCAGCAATGGGGCAAGTTAAAGAAAGGCAATCACATACGATAAAGCGAACCCTAAAGTAATTTTTGCCACATGGGAAGAACAGCTGTCAAATCGACCCTGCTAATAAGTCGGCTAGTTTGTAGTGCAGGGGAGAATGTGGGGTACTGCTTATTGTACGAAATTCATTAGTATTTATTAATAAATAATTCTCCTTTGTAAAATGCCAGCCGTATACGATTTTATACTTCGAAATCGGCTTTGCGACGCCAAGTACCGTATATACCCGAATATAAGACGAGGCCTAGTTATCAAGTGCCTCTTACGGATTTTTTCAAAAAAATACTCGCTAACTCATAACTTGCACAATATATGCCCTCAAGGTCGTGCTTTCATTTTAACGTCTCGTGGTGTTGGAAATCCCTCTGCCCGCTTTTCCAAGACATACTCTATAATTTCTTTGTTATTAAATTAAGATACGTTGATCACTCGATTACTGCTCGTAAAACTGACTGGTTGTTCTTGTAAAGATTATTTTAAAACATATTTCCGTATGCTTTCGAACATATAATTTATCCGCTTAAAATGACGTGTATGCGTAAATCCTAACCTCAAAATGTATGCTATTCGTATATGCATGGTAATTTAACATAACAAACCATATTTTAATCTTCATTAACGCATTGATTTGTTGCGAGTTACAAGATGCCAACACCACATACTACTTTGCAAATAATAATAATAATATATTTTTTTTAATGCCCTGAATATAAGACAACCCCAAATTTTTATAACACAAAAAGTGAGAAAAAACCTAGTCTTACATTCGGGTATATACGGTAATAGACTCCATTCCGTCTGTAAAGCTTTCTTTTTGTGGAACTAGGCATTGATATGGCAATTGTTGAATTTGAAGAGCACAGCGGAACTGAGCAATTATGTCATCTTTTAATCTCGATTATTATGAAAATACGAGAAATGAGCACACCCTTCTACTCAAATCACATGTTAGCATCTGTTTGTTTATGTTTCCATCACACTTACGCTAGTTCCAGATGACGGCAGCGCCGTCGCTTGAGTTCGCGAATAGGGAGGGCCTTGACTGTACAAGAGTGAACATGTCTATATACTATGTTCCCTCTTCTGACGGCAGATGCAGTGCATTGGATGTTTGCCACATTATCTCAGGAATTGGTTGATCTAGTCCCCACACACTTAATCTCGCGAGCACCATCTCCTGTGCATTTTTCTTGCACAGTCTGAATGTTTTGGCATCGCTCGGGATTCCTTGAGCAGCACGATACATTCCACATCCAAATTCTATAGCAACTTGCGCATGCTCATTGAAAAATTCAGGTCAATTTTTGGCCCAAACATTCAGACTGTGCACGAAAAATGCACAGTAGTTTGTGCTCGCGTCCCCATACATGTTGGTATTCATGTCTCATATTGCTGGAAGTTTCTCTATTTTAATAATATTCTCTCCGTATCAAGTGCCGTATGGTCCGTAGGTAGGTAGTCGCAACTGCTTTCCATGTGTGGTTTCTGTTGACTGACTGTTGTAGCACAGATGTCGCTTCGTGTGAAGCATTGCCCGACGTCCCATATTTCTGAGCAGTTTGTAACTCTACAGAAATGAGTCTGTGTTTATACCTCTGGTATACTAGAGTTTAGTGCTTTTCAGTCGGTCAACACGAATGACCGACTGAAAAGCACGAAACTCTTGTTTACTAAGGCAACACTGAAAATATGGCTTCAAACACCACAATCTGGTATACTATTTCTTTCGAAAAGTTCTCGTTGGGATTTTCTCTCTGAAGTTTGAATTGCAATTGGTATTTACTCGGGTATATCCCTGAAGAAACTCTTTTATTTTATTTTTATTTCTGTGAATTTATACAAAGGCATATATATAATTTTTGTTAAGAAAGACAAACTACGGTATTAAAATCTGTTCAGAGTAACAAAAAATATGCTGGTTGGCCAATTTTCATTACAAAGCCACGGGCAACATCACACTAAACTAGCCAGTCTTTTTCACAACTTTTATTTAATGCATCATCCCATCTCTACATAGTATTAAACAAAGTCCCTGATTCTTGGATGTAACGGGTAATCTCGATAACCACTGGGTGGATTTTGATGCGGTTTTCACCATTATGTAAAGGATTTCTAGAGGAAGGTTTCTGTAGAAAACACCCATTTATGACCGAAAGCGCCAAGCAGTAACAATTTCAGTGAATCTAGTCGAAAAACCTGCCGTCCGTGCGCCTTTTAAGCTTACGTTGGGGAAACCGGTAAACATACCGGGCGAAGCTAGTGACGTATATGTAATCAGGCAAGCAACATAGATAGATTACTTTCCTCGCTGACTGAAGATTGGATTGAGGTGGTAACATCACGCCACTCCCTTACCATGCTAGTCTGTGCTATGCATTGCCTATGTCAGCTTTTGATAAGGTTCCAACCATCTTCGCAGCATGAGCTTGTATCTCACTCCTGCTACGTCTTCACCTCTTACTACTTACATGGGGGAGCGCTGCCATTAAAGGGCCACCCAATCAGCATCGCCAGTAGATTTTTTTTTTTTTTTACCTAGGTTCGACAGTATGTTAAAGAATTCTATCCCAGTATGATTTATGCCAACTGTCTTGCCCATGGTCCACACCGTCTAGCTGAGGAAGTCTAAAACAATATTCTGTAGTTAACAGCATACATGGGTTGGTTTTTAAGTTTTGGCACCAATGCTTCAGTGCCAAGTTGCAACAATGTTGGGCGCTGCCACTTTTACAGACGGTTGCTGCCCTGCTATACCTCCCTCAGAGCACATGACCTCGCCCGTCCTCACCACCGCTCGTTTGCAGTCGCGCCTGTTAGGTGAGTAGTGTGAGACCAGCTCTTTCGAAAGACAGTCGCAATGTTTTCCAAGCAGGAGCAGAGAACGTGGTAAAAATTCAGTGAGCTAGGGGTCGCAGTGCTAAACAGTGTCACCGAGGATTGCAGGAAGCGTGCGGTGCAGCTGCGTTACTGTTCAGAACGGTAGCAAGATGGGTTGCAGCCTTTCGAGATGGGCGTGAACGTGTGGAGCACATGCCTCGATCTGGTCATCCACCAGTAAGTGATGACAATGTACAGATGTTGTCCGCGTTAGTAGAGGTGGATCGGAACGTAACGATTCATCAATTAGAGCAAGATACTGGACAGGTGCATTCAACTGTCCTCCACATCCTGAAGGACATAGTGAAAATGAGGAAGATTGCGTCCAAATGGGTTCCGCATGACTTAACCGACATGCACAAATGACTGCGATATGACGCTTGTCGTATGCACTTGCAGCGTTAGGAGCGCGAAGGAGAGGCCTTCTTACGGCATATCATAACCATTGACGAGATGTGGGCCAGATCTTATGAGCCACAGTTAAAACGCCAATCGAACGAGTGGCGGCACCACGGAAACAAACAGTTCGAACAATCCCCACCCATGTGAAGGTATTGTTGATTCTTGCCTATGATTGGGATGGTGTGATCATTCACCATACTGTTCCCCGAGGGCAAACCGTTAATGCGGCGTACTATTGTTCGTTTCTGCAAGACCATCTCCGAGGAGCTCTGAGAAGGAAACTGTGCCACCACATGGTTACACCGCCCATCGTTCTGCATGACAATGCTAGGGCACACACAGCAGGCGTTGTGTCGGCATTGTTGGATCGCTGGGGCTGGGAGGTCCTCTTATCACCCCCCTGTTACGGCATGACTGATGGCAGTCGCTCACATCCGGGAGGCGAGGAGGTTCGAATCCCCCCGCCGGCAACCTTGAAGATGGTCTTCTGTGGTTTCCCATCTTCCTTCCAGGCAAATGCCGGGGTTGGTCCCTAACTATAGGCCACAGCCGCTACCTTCCAACTCCTCGTCCTTACATTCCAACTTCCCTCCCCAACGGTACTTGTAGCTCACCCATTGGGTGTCCGTCTCGAAGCAGCTACAAAAACTGGCGAACCGAACATGTCCTCGGACACTCCCGGCACTAAAAAAGCCATACGCTAAAATAAAAAAAAATTCTCCCAACATCAGTCCCTGCGACTATGATCTCATCCCGAAGATGAAGATGACAATGCGCAGGGAGTGCTTCCGTACCATTGAAGACGTTAAGCAGGCTGCCGAGCGCTCTCTTCGTACCATCAATAGATTGGGCAGTGCCAATGGGATCCAACGACTTCCGCTTCGCTGGGAACACGTACTCAACGGTGGGGTCTTCATCGAGGGCCTCTGAAACTTGGAAGCATCCAAGTGAGTTATTAATCCAGTTATAACTAAGGTGCCAAAACTAAAAAAACAACCCATGTATTTCCTGTGTTAAAGTATTTCTCAAAGTTCCTACCCACATTAAATTTCCCTTCCCACCCAAACCTATACTTGGCTATTGGTCACTCCTCGCGTTAGCTCGGGTTGTCCTTCCATTGTCAGCTAAACACATGCTAGTGGAATGCAATAAATCTAAAGTTCTGTTCTTTGAAGTATTTCAAGTTATTCCTGCTGCAGTACAGCTTGGTAATTCTTCTGTGATTAAATTGTTTACTTAACGAACTACTGAGTTGATGTAATGGAAAATTATTATTATTATTCATGCCTTAAATCTATGACATGGGCCCGCCAGCTTTACTTCCCCATCGAAGGAAGGCATACTGAGGGATTTTTAACGCTTTTAAATACAACGGCGATTTTCGGCATAGAAGCTCAGCAGTGAAAACATCTAGGAGGTAGTTCGACTGGAGTAAATTGGCTTGTATTGAAAAGGCCAAGACAGCCCTCAAGAATAATGTCGCATCCCTGGCATTTTAAAGTCATCACTTCCAAAATATACTTGTTGCAATTCAACAGCACAAGATGCTGTAGACGTGATCTCCGAGGTGCAGGTGTGTCTGGTTCAGCATGCGGCACTAAATAATTCATCAGAATAATATTATCCATTTCAGGTCCGTATTGATTATGTTTACTAATAAAACTATCAATATTCTCCGTCTTTTCAATACAATATTAATAGTCTATTTATACAATTGGGTACATGTTTCCCACAAACGTTAGTGCTTCCTCAGCCCAAATATACATTAAGACATAAACAAATATTAAGCACTTATCAAATACTAAATAATTCTTCCGAGGGATCCAGAGTATGAGAACATGACAAAAGATCGCGTCCATTCAAGGGGAGAGGTTCGAGGTGAATCGGCTTGAGTTGCCACGAGTGATATGCACCCTTGACCTCATATGATGTAGAGAGATCTTTCTCAGCCTGCAGAAATCAAGGAGTAATAAGGAGACACCCTGTCAGCGCTATAGCTTGCGGAGAGTTGAAGCACTGATCGCGGCCCCATACTAGACGGCTCCAGCGGTAAATGGAGCCAACAGTAGCGTAGACTTATTTATTACTGGGATTTAAGTATGATTACCAGTAAAAGAATCTTGGGCAGGTATAGTACGAAGTTGTACGAGATGTCAATGGAAATCAAGCAATATTTTTTGATCTTTGCTGGCTAGCGTGAAGTGTACGTCAGTCACAATACTATTCGTCGCACTCGAAAATCATGTAAATTGCTGTAAAACGTTTAATTTAACAACATAAACTAGAGCAATACACCGATCTAAAATATAGTATAGCACTTGGGAAATGAATGTATTATTATACCGGTATGCAGCTTTTATAATCGGTAATTATTGTGGGATTTCAGAAAACCAGACACTTATACCAAATAATAGGCAAATAATGACTTGAGATACCAGTAGGCGTGCCATTATATTCACGAATGTGTATTAAATAAATTTTAAATATTAAGGCATGTGAATTAATTGGGTGGTGGCGTTATTGTTTTTATTGCACGATGTTTTTTAAAAAATAGGCCAGTTCAGTTCCAGTAACAAAATAATCAAGGCCTAGGCTGAGGTTTAAGATCAACACGCTAAAATATGCAAATAATGGCATATCAATCTTCTAACACTCACGGGCAATAAATCTTGAGCTCAAGCCACGTTTAAAATAGATTGGGGGTAATTAGGTTAATACCGCTCATTAATTGACACGCAGTCATACATTGTTGGCATCTTAAAGAGCACATTTTAATTCAGTAGGCCGTGTTCATAATGGCAAAATTAATCTCGGGATGTTCCGCCAACACAAAGTTCCTCCATTCTCTACTAGAAAGCTCTATGTGTCAATGAGCTTTGATATCTAACCTCCTTGACTTTCATAGCGTTTCAAGGAACGACAATATTCGACATGCAAGCTGCCCTTTGGGCATCAAATAACAAAGCTTGCACCCATACGATATTATTATTGACAAGCAGAAACTATTTCCAGTAATGAACGAAGGAAAATATCTGTAATTAATTCCTAGCAATGAAAATACAGTGGAACGTGGCTAATTCGAACTTCTATATTTCGAAATCTTATTTAATTCGAATTTTTCCCTTGGTCCCTAGCATTTTATATACAAGCAATGTAAAAAATAGTGGTTAATTCGAATTATACTTTGGATAATTCAAAGTTTTTAGTGTAAAAAGACGATCGGAAGTCAAACAGTTGGGTCAGTTCCCAAAAAAACTGTTCCGTGTGCAGCCCAAGCAACAAACCAATCACAGAACTTAGCGTTTTCTTTAAGTAGAAATGACGTAAGTGATTCTGTTTTCCGTTCCTTGAATTTGTTAGATTCTTTTGTGCTGGCTGAGAGACTTAATTGTAGAAAGCAGGTAAAAATCTCAAACATTTTTGAAAAACAGTCGAATTCTCTAATACTTAACTAGATTTATGGATTACTACTGACGTTAAATAGGCGAATAGTACATTTTGGTTTTATTTTTCATTTGAAACTTTTGAGGTTATTCACGATACAGTCATTATAAAGTACCGTTGTCTGTTAATCTGCTTTGTTAATCGTAAATCATTATGTAAACGTAATACAATATATTTTCTCTACCCTTTTCAAAGAACTTTCTTATTTCGAATTTTTGGATAATTCGATTTATTTTACTGGTCCCTTGAGGTTCGAATTGTCGTTCCACTGTACTTATATTGGTGGACACATATACCACTATTTGAACATTTAACGAATGATACTAGAACAGTACCGTAAGGTGGCTACTCTAAGGATGAAAACTTAACACAATAAATGGCAAATTAAGTGCATTTACTTGTGAAGTGACATCCTTTTGGCAGGTGGGAGTTCTGTTTGTGCAAACACACGTCGACATTTCGACAACAATCCACCTAAATTATAAAATCTTAGCCAAGAGGTCATACTACTTCCCTTCTCACACTCCCACAATTCACCAGTGTCACCCTTCTCTATGTAACTTCCAACTTCCAAAACACCCCCTTCCTCTAGCCCAAGAGATGGTGCGGCCATCTATGGGCGCCCGCCCACCCTTCTTAGGTGGGAATGAAATGATCTTTATGTTCGACGATGTCGAAATGTAAAATATTATGTGTCAGAAAACTATCATAATGAGGGTATATTCTTCTTCTTCTTTTACGGCCTCATTGGACCACTTCAGTCAATCATTTCTTGGTCCCCTTCTTCAGGGTATATATAACACTATTTTTCATTATGAAAAAGTTTCTCCCACCAATCAGAGCTCAAGAAACAGTTGTGTGACCAATTAGGTAAGGATAGCATCACTGACTTCCACGGCCTCCTATTTTAAATTTCACTGCGTGGCTAGTGTCATAGCGGGGTATTCCAGGAGGCCATGGTCAAATACAAGGTATTCTCTGTGTCCCATGTGCTCTGCTCAGAACATAAAACTGGCGATATCTCAACCCACACGCGAAATATCACATCTTTTTAGAATGTGTCACACCTTCCCATGCTAATTTTATGAGTCTAACACGATGTTTTGAGCACAAGAGGAGGGTTTGCCTCGTGGCTTCACTTCCTGGCTGTTAGGTCCTCTCATTATTACTCCTTGACAGAAATATACATGGGTTGGATTTTTAGTTTTGGCACCAATGCTTCAGTGCCAAGTTGCAACAATGTTGGGTGCTGCCCTGCATCCCCTCCCTCAGAGCACTTGACCTCGTCCGTCCTCACCACCGTTCATGCGCAGTCGCGCCTGTTAGATGAGTAGTGTGAGACCAGCGCTCGCGAAAGACAGTCACAATGTTTTCCAAGCAGGAGCAGAGAATGTGGATAAAAATTCAGTGTGCTAGGGGTCGCAGTGCTAAACAGTGTCACCGAGGATTGTAGGAAGAGTGCGGTGCAGCTGCGTTACCGTTCAGAACGGTAGCAAGATGGGTTGCAGCCTTTCGAGATGGGCGCAAACGTGTGGAGCACATGCCTCGATCTGGTCACCCACCAGTAAATGATGACAAATGTACAGATGGTG
The DNA here is from genome assembly GCA_946902985.2 of Meconema thalassinum. Lineage (NCBI taxonomy): Eukaryota > Metazoa > Arthropoda > Insecta > Orthoptera > Tettigoniidae > Meconema > Meconema thalassinum. Next base: position 191,053,080 of record OX336388.2, on the reverse strand, counting down.
TCCGCGTTAGTAAAGGTGGATCGGAACGTAACGATTCGTCAATTAGAGCAAGATACCGGACTGGCGCATTCAACTGTCCTCCATATCCTGAAGGACTTACTGAAAATGAGGAAGATTGCGTCCAAATGGGTTCCGCATGACTTGACCGACATGCACAAAAGGCTGCGATATGACGCTTGTCATATGCACTTGCAGCGTTATGAGCGCGAAGGAGAGGCCTTCTTACGACGTATCATAACCATTGACGAGACATGGGCCAGATCTTATGAGCCACAGTTAAAAAGCCAATCGAACGAGTGGCGGCACCACGGAAACGAACAGTTCGACCAACTGGATGATTGGGATGGTGTCATCATTCACCATACTGTTCCCCAAGGGCAAACCGTTAATGCGGCGTACTATTGTTCGTTTCTGCAAGACCATCTCCGAGGAGCTCTGAGAAGGAAATGGCGCCACCACATGGTTACACCGCTCATCGTTCTGCATGACAATGCTAGGGCACACACAGCAGTCGTTGTGTCGGCATTGTTGGATCGCTGGGGCTCGGAGGTCCTCTATCACCCCCCACATTCTCCCGACATCAGTCCCTGCGACTATGATCTCATCCAGAAGATGAAGATGACAATGCGCGGGGAGCGCTTCCGTACCATTGAAGACGTTAAGCACCCTGCCGAGCACTCTCTTCGTACCATCAATAGATTGGGCAGTGCCAACGGGATCCAACGACTTCCACATCGCTGGGAACACGTTGTACGCAACGGTGGGGACTACATCGAGGGCCTGTGAAACTTGGAACCATCTAAGCGAGTTATTAATCCAGTTATAACTAAGGTGCCAAAACTAAAAAACCAACCCATGTACAAAGAGAAAATAGAAAATAAAATTCACTCCACAAACCATAAAAATGTGGTTAATGTGTATTGCAATCGTACCGAACTGTAAATATAACATTTCTCGAAAGTTGTTGAGATACAAGGGCTGTATTTTTTCAAATTCTGATGGACTGTATGAAAATAACAGATTGACATACCAAACTGATTTTACTACTAAATGTTTGCTCGTTTTGTTCTTATGTCTCAACATAATCGCCAAAACTATTGAAACATTTGTCGTATCGTTACACCAGCTTTCCAATGTCCTCGACAAAAGTTCTGCCGCCACTGAGGTGGGTACGTCTGGAGAGTTGCCTGAAGTTTTTCCTTTTTGGCGAGGCGTTGCTGCCCAACCATACCTTCAATTCTCGAAAAAGGTGAAAATCATTCACGACTGCACTGTACCAAAGTTATGATGAGACTTTTTCAAAGAATTGGACCATCTGCTGTTTAGCCCAAACCAGCACTGAATGATTTTTTATCGAGAATTGAAGGTATGGTTGGGAGGCAACGCCACGCCAAAAAGAAAACACTTCAGGAGATTCTCCAGACGTACCCACCTCAGTGGCGGCAGAACCTTTTGCCGAGGGCATTGGTAACCTGGTGTAACGCTACAACAAATGTTTCAATCGTTTTGGCGATTATGTTCAGACATAACGATAAAATAAGCAAAAATTTAGTAGTAAAATCCGTTTGGTATGTCAATCTGTTATTTTTACACAGTCCATCGGAACTTAAAAGGAAAACAGCCCTCATATTTAAATATCTCTGTTTTCTTTATCTTACCTTGTTCTAGTGACATCTCTTTGCCATTGGTAAAGAACAGTGACACTTGGAGATGCTTTGGCTGCCCATCTTCTGAGACAGTTGACCTGGATTGCTGCTGTTTCCCAGCACCATATTATCTACAAAAGCTATTGTAAATCTACTGTAATTGATGGTCAATATGGAACCAAAAATGAGCGACAATTCCAATAATCTACTAGTAGCCCAACCCTCTTATGACACCCAAGTGACCAGCAAATTGTGCCATTCTCTCAAAACCTTTTCAAGGACACAGTTCAAGAGGAGTGGGGGAAAGCCCGCCCATCTCCTTGTATGACCCGTTTCGAATTTGAAACTTTCGGAGATCTCACCTCCGAATTTAACCTTGGAGTGCATGTTTCATTTAATACATTTACATGGTGAACTCGAGAAGAAAGTTCCTGAAGACTGGAAAAAGGGAATAATATTGCCAATATTTAAGAAAGGAGACAGGAAGGTGTGTGGTAACAACCTAGGAATCACCATCAGCTCGCATGTTGCCAAAGTAATGGAAAGAATCCTAGAAAAAGAATTAGAGCAAAGGTAGAAGGCCAAATAGAGGAGCAGCAGTTTGGATTTAGAGGGGGCAGGTCAACTGTGGAACCCATTTTCATTCTGAGACAGAACATTGAAAAGAGTTGGGAATGTGGGAAGGATATGGTAATGCCTACGATAGCATCCCTAGAACAAAAGTTTGGGAAAGCTTAACAAATAGGGGGATAGGCAAGGAACTGAGAGACATGATAAATGCAATGTGCATGGATTGCTACAGTAGTATGAAGACTAGAGTCGGGACATCGGAATGGTTTAAAATTGACACTGGACTAGAGCAAGGAAGTGTGTTGTCACCCTTATTGTTCTTAATGGTGATGGATGACATCATGAAGGCAGCAATGAAAGACTATAGCTGGGCAAAGATGAAGGTAATGTTGTTTGGAGACGATGTTGTGATCTGGGGCGAGGATGAGATGGAGGTACAAGAACAGTTAGATGTAATAAATGAAAAGATTGAGCAATGGGGATTAGGGATAAATGTGGAGAAGAGTAAAACAGTGGAGGTGGGAGAGAAGGAAAGGAGCAATCAAAGTAGGAGTTTTTTTTTTTTTTTTTTAGCGTATGGCTTTTTTTTAGTGCCGGGAGTGTCCGAGGACATGTTCGGCTCGCCAGTTTTGTAGCTGCTTCGAGACGTACACCCAATGGGTGAGCTACAAGTACCGTTGGGGAGGGAAGGAGGGAAGTTGGAATGTAAGGACAAGGAGTTGGAAGGTAGCGGCTGTGGCCTATAGTTAGGGACCAACCCCGGCATTTGCCTGGAAGGAAGATGGGAAACCACAGAAGACCATCTTCAAGGTTGCCGGCGGGGGGATTCGAACCTCCTCGCCTCCCGGATGTGAGCGACTGCCATCAGTCATGCCGTAACCACCACGGCTAACTCACCCGGTAAAGTAGGAGATAAGGAATTGGAAGTGGTGAAACACTTCAAATACTTGGGAAGTGAACTGACTGAAGATGGAAGACTAGATTTGCAAATTAGCAGAAGAATACAACTCGGGAGTGCTTTCTACCAACAGGTACGGGGACTAGTATGGAACAAGGATATACCAATTTAGGCTAAAGAAGTTATGTACAAAGCATATTATGTTCCTATAATGACATATGCAGCAGAAACTTGGACAATGACTAAGAGGGATGAGAGCAGAGTACAAGCAGCTGAGATGAGATTCCTGAGAAGTATGGTCCAGAAAACGAGGAGAGACAGATTGAGAAATGAAGATATACGGTAAGAACTGGGAGTACAGAAACTAAATCACAAACTGGAGCAAAACAAATTGAGATGGTTTGGACATGTCAAACGGATGAATAAGGCTACCAAGACTAGCACTGGAACGACGGATGACAGGGAAGCGAGGACGAGGAAGATCAAGAATGTGTTGGATGGACTCGGTGAAGAATAGCATTAGATAACGGAACCTGGATTGGAACACCGTGTCGGAAGAGGAATGGTGGAATGACAGAACAAAGTGTAGAGGAACCATATTTGCCCCCACCCAGTGTCAGCTGGAAAAGGGGAAATGAAGATGATGATGATGACATGGCGAACTCAAATTGATTTGAGTACTCTTAGCGTATTGAATGTAAACGGGACTCCAGATCGTACAGATATGGTAAAATTGTGGGATCGGATCGTATCCAAACAGGAACATGACAACATGTCTTGTGTTGAAAGCAAATGTGCTCACTCTGGAGTTACATTTTTGAACTAATTTACCCTGTCGTGGTTGATAAGTTTAGTTTGATTGCCTATAATGTCTGGTGTAATAGGCTCTATGGTCAATCCACTGTCTCCCTTTGCTGCACAATCCTTTTTCTTTTCCATTTGTCCACTAGCTGGAAGAAGTTGAGCATAAACTGGCTGCGTGGTGCATCAGTAACATTCTTACCTGTTCTGCCCAAGATTGCAGGATCGAATCCTGGTGCAGTCAGTTGGCATTTAACCTCATTTTATTTTGTTTCCTTCCACTTTGTTTTTTCTAATTTTTTAAACTTTTAATATTCTTCTTCTTCTTCTGCTCTTACGGCCTCATTGGATCACTTCAGTCAATCATTTCTTGGTCCTCTTCTTCAGTAAATTTTCTTTCCGAGCTTTTTATTCACTCTGATCTTCTCAGGCGTTCCTCATCTGTAAATACCCTTTTTACTGTATGACGTTTGTCTATTTTTGCTTGAAATCTTATTTTTATATATTTTTTTTTTTTTAATTTTTTGTTTTGTTTTGCAAGTCATCCAAGGTTGTTTCTAATTCTTTCACATCTTTTCTAATTTCCTTAATCCATCCTAATTTTAATATTATTGTAATATTGTTTTCTTTCTTTTTTTTAACTTTTAATATCTCAAATTTTATGTTTTATAAACTTTTTTTTATCATTTTTAATGATTATGTCAACTTTATCTGGGGTCTGGCGTTACTTTACGGTGACGGGACGAAATGTACCGAGAATGCACTAAGGTGTGCGACATCATAGTAAGATGTAGCAGCCGAGTACCAAGAAGGCAGTGCGAAAACAGAGTTTCAAGAAGGCAGTGCAAGAACAATCAAGTAGACAGTATAATAATAATAATATTGTATGGCCTCGGGTGCCCGGTGCAAGCTTTGTAATTTGACACCCAGAGGGTAGCTTGCATGTCGAATTTCGTTGTTCCTTGAATCACTATGAAAGTCAAGGAGGTTAGATAATATATATCTACGCTCCTTGAACATTATAGAGCTTTCTAGTAGAGAAATGAGGAACTTTGTGTTGGCGGAAACTCCCGAGATTAATTTTGCCACTATAAACTCGGCCTACTGAATTCAAATGGGTTCTTTGACATGCCAAGATCGTATGACATGCGTATCGTATTTTTGCCGCCTTTCAAAAATCACTTACCAAGGCCAGGAGCGAACCTGCAATCTTCGGGTTAGTAGACCGACACGCTATCCACTCACCCACCGTGGCAAGCTAAGTAGGCAGTGAAGAAAAAAAATAGAATCTTGAAACTCTGTTCATGCACTGCCTTCCTGGTACTCGGCTGCTAGCATTTAAAATGATATAAAGTCTAGTCTTTCAGACTGACTATCCGTGTCTTTTTACTTTTTTGATTTTAATATTTTTATTATTTTAAGGATCGGTTGCTGGGTCGTGGATTAACTCTAGTCTAGAACTAAAAGTCGTTTAAAACCTGGACTTAAACATTTTGCTTGCTGGGTGAAGGTTTCTATTAACTCCAGACTAATTTTAGTTCGCGAGTCTTGCTGGGTCGAAAACTGGACTAAAATCTTAGTTCAGGATTATAATAACGCTTCATATGGACCCACGAACGAGCAAGATTAATTTAAGTCCGCAGCTAATTGGAAACGGCAGCTTACACGTATCAGTGCGTAATCTGTGAAGTGAAAAGTGAAAATGAAGTGAAAATGGATTATTTGGATTATGTGGACTATGTACATGCTCAAGGACCTAGAATTCAACAACAAATAGATAGTAATCCATTTGTTTATTTGTCGGAACACGAGTTTATTGACCGGTATCGTTTTTCAAAGGAAAATGCCAATCACCTTATTCGAGATCTGAAGCCTCCGTGGCTTAGGCGGCAGCACGCCGGCCTCTCACCGCTGGGTCCGTGGTTCAAATCCCGGTCACTCCATGTGAGATCTGTGCTGGACAAAACGGAGGCAGACAGGTTTTTCTCCGGGTACTCCGGTTTTCCCTGTCAAAATTTCATTCCAGCAACACTCTCCACTATCATTTCATTTCATCTGTCATTCATTTAATCATTGCCCCAGAGGAGTGCGTCAGGCCTCGGCAGCCGGCACAGTTCATATCCTCGCCGCTAGATGGGGGCTTCATTCATTCCATTCCTGACCCGGTCGGAGACTGGAAGCAGGCTGTGGATTTCCTTACTCCCATTTTAGACAGAAATACCACAAGGGGCTGCCCAACTGCTATTTTTTGCAAGTGGTATATTGCATCGTGAAACTGGTGATCTTCTAGAAGTTTCTGAATCATCAGCTTGTCAGTATGTTCACCAAGTGGCCGCAGCAATTTGTAGACGACTGAGAGCAGAATACATACAGTTCCCTACCAATGAATACACAGTTACTACAAAACAAAATTTTTATAGAAGATACGCTTTTCTAGGTGTGTTGAGTTGCATAGATGGGACACATATCCCAATCGTTTGTCCCTCAACCGATAACGAAGAGGAATATCGAAATCGAAAAGGCTACTTTTCTATAAACGTGCTTGCTGCTACAGGCGCGAAAAACGAATTTACATGCATCATTGCCAGATGGAAGGGAAGCACACATGATTCAAGAATATTTAAAAACTCTTCACTGTATGCAAGATTCAAACGAAATGAATTCAATGGTATCTTAATTGGAAGACAGCGGCTACCGATGCAATAGTTTCTAATGACACCATTTACAAACCCTGTGACGCCTCCTCAGATGCGGTACCAGAGTGCTCTAAAACGCACAAGATCAAGCGTAGAAAGGGTTTTTGGGCTATGGAAAAACAGGTTTAGATGCATCAATACACAAAATACTCTGCGATTTTCTCATTTTCTCCTGCTCGTTGCTGTATTATCATTGTGGCATGTGCAATTCTTCATAATTATGGACTAAGGAAAGGACTGGAGATGTGGTGCCATCAGTGAGCAGTTGGAGCATCAGGAAGATGATGAACAAGATGAGGGGGAAGCTGAACCAGGGCAAGGAGCAAATGATAATGAATATAATGTGGAGGAAGATGTTAGGACACGGGATGACTTCGTGCGAAGGCACTTTACGTGAAACTGACTCATTGTTGTGTTCAAAATGAAAAATAGTGAACCAATTTAGGACGGTGATAATTGTTTACTTTTTTATTTATTAATAAGGATTACATTCTGTTAGATCTCTGAGTTAGAATTGTCCATCATTGTTGACTGACTGACACAATAGCTCAACAAATACACCGTCAGATGTTCCAACCCTAGTGTCATCTGCATGAAGTTGTTGTTGCATTGTTAGCGCTTGTTGTTTCATCCTATTCTCCTTCCAATAAGTTTGTTCTTCAACCAGTACCCGCATCTTCATGTCATGTTCTTCCTGCATGTTTTTCATTCTGGCTGTATGGTACTCTTCGGCATAGCTGACAATTCTTTTCGTTGTTTTCTTTGTAGGCAGCTTCCCAGAGCTGATTTTCCGATTTTCATTTCCATAAGGTGTTGGACATATTTGGTCTATATTGGCATTGTCCTCAGTAATACTATGATTAGAATTATCCAGTGCATCTGTACCATTGCCTGAAATAAAGATCGAAATAACAGGTTTGTTTTAAATCAAGTACTGTATTTGTTTCTTTTCCATAAAGTTTTCATTCCACCCACCAGCATAGAAGTAAAGTGAAAACTGGTACAAAAACCAAGAAAAGATGTGGTGTAGGCTACACCTGTACCTCGCGACCACTGGACTGTTAAATGGGGAACGGAAAGGGGTTAAAGTAGTCCGTGTGTTGTCAACCAACGGACTGAGAGTTATTATAATTTAGCTCAGGCTAATAAATAAAATACTGTATTATAATACTAATTCAATAATATTCATTACCTATGTCGTCATCATCAGGAATATCCTCCAAGGGCTGTTGGTCTGCTAACACATCATCAACCATCTTATCATATTCGGTATCCCCTCGTGGACTGGGAGAGGGTCCACCACCGGTTATAAATTTCTTCCTACGCTCTTCGGCAAGCTGGGACTTTTTTCTCTTTTTATCCATTTCCAAGCGTTCCGCAGCTTTCCTCGGTACGTTTTGAATTCTGGGAATCAGAGTTGAACTCGGCACTGACATTTACCCACACTTTTTTCTTGATAACTTCGTTCACTCTGTCATGTAATTTGCTTTCAACCTGCGGATATTTTGGCATTAGTCGCGTTAAGCACTCTATTTCACATTTTACGAATTTACTGCCGCGGTTTACTTTCAAATCATCCGTCTTTTTTCACTGGGAAGTTCTCTACCACACGATCAATTAATAGAATAAACAAAAACGATGTTATCTCCGCAGAAAACAGATCACCCTTTGTCAACTTTTTCTTTAAATACTGTGTACTGCCAACATTTAAACAGTCAAATTCTCTGTTTTCCTGCACCAGTTTGGAACTAAAAGAGTGTGGTTTTAAAACTAGTCCTGAACTAAAATTAAGTTCAGAACTATCGACTGACCTAGTAATGCAATTTTAACTCCAGGTTTAAATTTAGTCCGTACTAGCTTAGTCCTAGACTTGTAAAACCTCGACCCAGCAACTCATCCATAAAGTCCAGTCTTTCAGACTGACTATCCGTGTCTTTTTACTTTTTTGATTTTAATATTTTTATTTTTTTAAACTTTTAATATTTTAAGTTTTATTCTTTTGACTTTCAATGCTTAAATTTTTATTCTTTTAACTTTTAATATTTATTATATTTCTCTTTTAGCTTTTAATATTTTTATTTTTTCAAACTTTTAATACAGGGCGACCGGTTTCTGGAAAACTCAGGGAACACAGGGAATACACAGGGAAAAAATTTGGCACGATGAAAAAAAAGTCTTGTCCTATGATTGGGCTTAATAATAATGTATCGTTGGCGGTATTAATTAATCTTGCATACAAGATTAATTACCGTTAACATTAAAGATGAAGTACCGTAATTTGACCGTTCTGCCATTTCTTCTTTACGGATGTTCTCCTTTCAGGGTATCCAAAGTCAGAAAAATTAGCTTCGTGAGAAAAAAAATGACTAGGGTGTTTATACATGGGTTGCTTTTTAGTTTTGGCACCAATGCTTCAGTGCCAAGTTGCAACAATGTTGGGCGCTGCCACTTTTACCGACGGTTGCTGCCCTGCATCCCCTCCCTCAGCACACATGACCTCGCCCGTCCTCACCACCGCTCGTGCGCTGTCGCGCCTTTTAGATGAGTAGTGTGAGACCAGCGCTCACGAAAGACAGTCGCAATGTTTTCCAAGCAGGAGCAGAGAACGTGGATAAAAATTCAGTGTGCTAGGGGTCGCAGTGCTAAACAGTGTCAGGAAGCGTGTGGTGCAGCTGCGTTACCGTTCAGAACGGTAGCAAGATGGGTTGCAGCCTTTCGAGATGGGCGCGAACGTGTGGAGCACATGCCTCGATCTGGTCACCCACCAGAAGTGATGACAATGTACAGATGGTGTCCGCGTTAGTAGAGGTGGATCGGAACGTAACGATTCGTCAATTAGAGCAAGATACCGGACTGGCGCATTCAACTGTCCTCCACATCCTGAAGGACTTACACTGAAAATGAGGAAGATTGCGTCCAAATGGGTTCCGCATGACTTAACCGACATGCACAAACGGCTGCGATATGATGCTTGTCGTATGCACTTGCAGCGTTATGAGCGCGAAGGAGAGGCCTTCTTACGGCATATCATAACCAGACGAGACGTGGGCCAGATCTTATGAGCCACAGTTAAAACACCAATCGAACGAGTGGCGGCACTAAGGACCACGGAAACAAACAGTTCGACCAATCCCCACCTATGTGAAGGTATTGTTGATTCTTGCCTATGATTGGGATGGTGTGATCATTCAGCATACTGTTCCCCGAGGGCAAACCGTTAATGCGGCGTACTATTGTTCGTGTCTGCAAGACCATCTCCGAGGAGCTCTGAGAAGGAAACGGCGCCACCACATGGTTACACCGCCCATCGTTCTGCATGACAATGCTAGGGCACACACAGCAGGCGTTGTGTCGGCATTGTTGGATCGCTGGGGCTGGGAGGTCCTCTATTCCCCCCCCATATTCTCCCGACATCAGTCCCTGCGACTATGATCTCATCCCGAAGATGAAGATGACAATGCGCGGGGAGCGCTTCCGTACCACTGAAGATGTTAAGCAGGCTGCCGAGTGCTCTCTTCGTACCATCAATAGATTGGGCAGTGCCAACAGGATCCAACGACTTCCGCATCGCTGGGAACACGTTGTACGCAACGATGGGGACTACATTGAGGGCCTGTGAAACTTGGAACCATCTGAGTTATTAATCCAGTTATAACTAAGGTGACAAAACTAAAAAACCAACCCATGTACCTTACTCCATAAAGTTGAGAGTAATTACAACACTCCAGAGCTGCGAAGAAGAGCTCTTACCTATACGAGCACACTACCTTCGATTGAAATATTACAGACACCGTATTAATTGTAAACTGGCTTTAAGAGGTAAAAGCTCTTCTCCGCAGCTCTGGCGTGTTGTCATTTGACTGTCAACTTATATAGAATAACGTATAATTGTGGTGTAATGTGATTCCCTGAACAGATGGCACAAAATCTGAATCGAGTTTACTTATGTCCCAGGCATCCTTCCTGTACTGTCAACTTGTGTTTGTAAATGATTTGCAGACTGTCAAAGATTTTTTTTAATAAGAAGCGATGAATGAAGAGAAAGACAGGTAAATGGAATTTCTTTGGCTACAATGAGTAATAAAACTAATACTGCAACGATAATTGTTTACATAACCTAAAATTCACTCATCAACAACTAACACTTTTGTTTTTGGTTGGTTGGTTCCTTAGTTTAGGGGCTGCGACAACGCGGTCATGTAGCCCCGTGTACTTTGGGTGTGTAGAATCTGTTTGATAACCGGTGTTAATTGTGATGACTGTATTAGTGTGTGTTTTTTAAATTCAAGTATGGATTGCAACTTTGAATTTTTCAAATAGTTCCTACTTTTGCCACCAAACGCCACCGTCATCGACTACTAGGTCTAGTTCCGAACTTAACTACTAGACACCACCGCAGTCGGCTCTTGGCAACGAACGTAGCAACCTAAGAGCGTTGTTTACATTCTTAACCTACACAATTTAGTTTCACACAGGTGTAATTAGTGGAAAGTTCTTTAACATGCCATAAATCTATGTCATGGGACCGCCGGCTTTACTTCCCCTCCGAAGGAAGGCATACTGAGGGATTTTTAACGCTCTTAAAAAATCCGACGGCTTCGGCCGGGTTTGAACCCGCTATCTTGGGCATAGAAGCTCAGCATGCTACCAACTACGCCACCGAAGCTGCCTCTTTTGTTTTTAGTATTTTTTTGAAGATCATGGAGGAATCATCGAAATTCAATCCAGAATAGCTACAACCGTCAAAGTACCCAGATTTTCAGCCATGGTTAGAAGAAGTTCCCAAGAATGCAAAACATGCTTTTTGTAACGTGTGCAAAAAACAGATTGCTTTGAGCAACATGGGCAAGAGAGCTATCACTAGTCAGATGACAGGAAAAATTCACAAAGCAAGGATCACCAGCCATCATGTGACTGCGCTTTTGTCTGATCGAGCCACACTTCAGTTCGGCTGTTTTATATCCCGCGTCAACAAGACTGAGCTTGAACAATTTGATAGAAGTAAATCTCGCCTGGATCATTTTTATACTAAACAATTCAAAGGCTTGGAAGAATATAAAGATGTATAGCAGATCATAAAAATCATCCTCATATTTCCTCATGGTAATGCCTTAGTGGATTTTTTTTTTCCATTAACAAAGAAATGTTAGTGGAAAACATTCACGAGGAAACTCGCATAGCGATGAGAAGAGCATGGGATGGAATTAAGGATGCAGGTGGAGTGGATGCCATAAACATTGATTACGATTCGTTACGATTGTGGGGCAAGGGCTAAGGAAGAAATCATTATCGAAGAACGAAAACGACGAGTAATGGAAATAGAGTAGTTGAGTCGGTACAAGAGAGAGAGAAGAACAATAGAAAGTATGAAGTGTTAATGGCATTAAATAAAGAAAAGGAAGAATTGCGCACAAAGCAACATGAGCTGGTAATAAAAATAAAAACATTGAAGAAATAAAATCTTCAAACGTATTCAAAGTCACCTAAATATCTGTGATTGAATATTATACCTAAATAATTGTGATTATTTTCAAATGGTATCAATGAAACGTGTAAGTTATTTAATTTGTGAAAGATATACGTTGTCGTAAGAGAGTATATGTGTTAGGTATTTTACGATCTATAATTTACCATACATAAATTTTGTTGTATTTTTTTGAAAATAAACATAAATAGTATCCTTATAAAAGTATATCTGTTACTAAAAGGTTAAATTTAACACAGGGAAAACGCAGGGTGAACACAGGGAAAATAATTTTAGGTAACCAGCGGTCACCCTGTAAATATATATATATTTTTTTTTAACTTAAATATTTTTATTTTTTCTTGAACTTATAATTTTCTAATTTGTAATTTTTTAAACTTTAAAGTGTGCTGAAATGCGAGGGGGCAGTGTCGATATATTCACTGGCATGTTACAGATCCTCTTGGGGAAAAATTCCGGGGGCCCTGGCGTCTGTAAAAGCTGCAGTAGTTAAAGTGGCATAAAACCAACAACATTTTATTATTATTAAACACAACATAAACAGGTTTAAAACAAAAAAATATCATCCATTTTTCCTGTTTACAAACAACCCATCAGAAAAACGTCTGATTGTAATTACGCATCTTTTGTTTTGCTGTTTTATATAGGTAGGCCACCATAAATTATATACTGTATTCAAATCGGTTTAAGTTCGCCATCTAAATGTAGTAATTATATGTTTCATTAAATATTCAAAGAAGGTCTTTTATAAAAGCCTAATCATTAAGCTCATTCGGAGTACAAAATACCCTATATCCTTCAGGAAGCAGCTTATTTTCAATATGATAACTTTCATTTGGTCAACGTCCATATGAGAAAGATAGGTTTCATTTGCCAAGCGAACATATCCAGGCCCATGTTAATTACTCTACCAAACACGATGTTGTAGTAACAACACAACTGTTTGTGCCTGAGAATTGATATGAAGAGCTTCCTTATTGACGTTTCATTTAAATGAAATACCAATGGATAGTTAATATCTTACAAGGCCACTGCACCTGCTCATCACCGATTTAGTCCAAATTTATGGTATAATAGGACTTGACCAGAAATTAAAGTCAGAGATGGCCAAGAACATTTTATCATTATTTTTGAGAACATCTCTCCAGAAGACTCATCATCATCTTCGGTTTGCAGTCCTAAGTCTGATCAGTTGCCTTAAAACATGTCCAGATCGTAACTGTCATTTGCCACTTCCTTCATTGAATTATAATTCTGTGCTTGGATGTCTTTTAGGATTTGTTTAAGGAAGGTATTTCTAGGTCTTCCTCGTGGATGTTTTCCCTCAATGAACCCTTCTGCCACAGTTCTCATTAAATTGGAGTGGCGCATTGTGTGACCCCACCATGCGAGACGGCGTTTACGGATTGTGCAAAGGATTGATCTCTGTTGATTCACAGTGCCGAGAACCCTGGTGTTCGATATCTTGTCTCTCCATGTCACATTTATCATCTTACAATAGCACCACATCTCAAAGGCTTCAAGACGGTTCTTTTCATTTTTATTTAGTGTCCACGTTTCAAAGGCAACTAACGTAACTGTCCATACAAAAGACTATACTCTGATTTACAAAAGATGAACGGTGAAAGCTGCCATCCACTTGAAGGGTGAGGTGAGGAGTGGAGACGAGAGGGTAACAGTCTCCATAGCAACAGCGAGCAGTGTTGCAATGTATGCAGACACTGCAGTAAGCACATGGTTTGACGCAGTGTTCTACTGTGCCTTCACTCGTCACGGTCATTAGACCGCCAGGCAGAGGGGCTAACTTCCTCAGTATTTGTGTCTTCCTGCAAGTCTCTTGGATGTTATGAATCATGATCCGCCTCAGTGGCAACACAGCTAGCTTTGACAGCTGTCAGCGAGCATTATTGGTAAATCAGAGTATAGAAGAGAGAGAATCCGAAACTCGAAAATTAGGCAAGAAATAAATATAACGGAACCATTAGCACAGCGAATACAGATGGTTTGGCCATGTGCAAAGGAAAGAGCTGCAAAGAGAAACCTTGACAGTATAAGATAGGTTGGGAGGCCAAAAAAAGAGATGGATGGACCAAATCCGACAAGACATTGGACTGGATGTGGCAGAAGTGATGGAACAGGAGAAGTGGAACACCCTGCTGGCTGGAGTTGGACACGGATGATGATACCAAAGTGTTAGTGTAGTTTTCAGTCAGTGGTTGGCGCAGCGGAAAGAGTAGAGCAAGATCGTGGGGTTGAGTCCCTATGCGGACATTTTTTTGACATGTTTTTATTTGTGCGTTACTTATACTGAAAAATGAACTGAAATAATGCTCAACATCTTGTATCTATTAATATTTGCATAAAAGTCATGAAACTGAAAGGGAAAGGAAAATTTGGGATGGCAAATAAATTTCTAGGAAGGGATTGCAATTAGGGCATACACTAGAGTGTCGTACATAACATTTATGATTTACAGGTGCTGGGGTGATATTCATCGTAAAAACAGCGGAAGCAGTAAAACAAAAAACATACGTGACTCATGCCTTGTCCGACCCGCACCAAACATGCTTATTTCTTTCTGAACGCTTGGGAGCTCCCATTTCTGGCCAAACCTTGCATATTAGGACAATGACAGTCCCCTTGCTAGTCAATAATACATAAATATACAATTTAAAGAACATGGCTGAAGAGGGCCGAAACTGGGACATTGCATTCATTATATTGGGGAAAGGAAAATGAAGGCAATGCTGTTTGCTGATGACCTTCTGGTATGGGGAGAGGATGAGGAAGAAGTACAAGAGCAATTAGATGAGTGGGAGAAGGTAGTGTTATCATATGGGATGAAGTTCTCAGCACAAAAGAGTGAAGTGGTCATCACAACGAGGAGGAAGAACAGACTGGATATGGGCATAACACTTGGAGGACAGCAGTTGCAGAAAGTAGAATGCTTCAAGTACTTGGGAAGCATAATTGAAGAAAAGGGAGACAATAGGATGGAAATAAATGAAAGGGGAAGGTGCACAGATGGATTTTTCAAGAGTGTTAGGGGGATGATATGGAATAAAGATGTACCACAAAAATGTAAAGGAATCATCTACAAGACCTAGTTTGTGCCAATTTTGACATATGGTTCAGGAACATGGGTGATGAAGGAAAGGGACAAGAATAGAATACAAGCAGTGGAGATGAAGTAGGGTAGGAGTAACAAGAATGGACAGAGTAAGGAATGAGAGAGTCAGAGAGATGGTAAGAGAGGAACCATTGCAAAATAGAATAGAGCGATCTAGGCTACAATGGTATGGACATGTGAGGAGGATGCGAGAGGAGAGGATACCGAAGAAGATGTTTGGAATGGAAATGAAGGGAAGGAGGCCAAGGGGAAGACCAAGGGACAGATGGACAAAAGAAGTTAAGAGGAGTGTGCTGGGACACAGTAAAAGACAAGAAATGGTGGATGGAAAGGAAACGATGGAGAGGCTTATGTTCCAAGCAGACCCGACCAGCGGTCGGAAACTGCTCAAGATGATTTTGATGATGATATTAATTTATTATTATAGACCACTGATAGAACCAAGGTTATCAGAGGAACAATATGGATTCAGGAAAGGCAGATCAACAGTTGATCAATATTTGGGCTCTGTCAATTGATGGAGAAATATTATGAACACAATAAAGATCTCTGGATAGCCTTCCTGGATATCAAAAAGGCATTCGATGCTGTGAACAGGGATAAAGTCTTGACATTGTTGAGGAAGAGTGGTTTGAGTAATGATATATCAAGAGAATTGAGAACATTTACGAGGAAATCAATAGTCGTGTTAAAACTCCATCAGGACTGACAGAACCCTTTAGAATAACTACAGGTCTAAGGCAAGGGGGAGTTCTGTCTCCTCTTCTCTTTATTGCTGTGATGAATTACATCCAACAAAATGTATCCCAAACCAAAAGCGATGGAAAAATGAAAGTTTTGCTCTTTGCGGATGACATGTGTGTGGGGTGATTCCAAAGAAGAATTGAAAGAACAGATCAAACCATGGACAGAAAGAGCAAAGGAATATGGTCTTATGTATAGTGTAGAAAAAAGTGAGGTCCTAGTTATGCAGAGAAGCGGCCAACCGTAAGGTTCCATTGTAATTGATGGAAGACAGCTTAGTTTTTCTCAAAAATTTGAATATCTGCGAAGTGTGATATCAGCAACAGGTACCAGGATTTCGGCTGGAGGTACATTTTATAGAGCTGTTCAAGACATCATATGAACCAGAAAGTGCCTCTGCAATGCAAATGAGCAATTTATCAGACTTATTATGTGCCAATTTTGACCTAAGGCTGCGAAACTTGGACCATGAGGAAGAAAGATGAGAGAAGGATTCAGGCAGCAGAGATGAGATTTGCCAGAGCCATGGTTGGTAAGACAAGCATATGAGCATATCAGAGAATTGGTTCAGGTCGACAACTACAGGATAAAATAACCTTGATAAGGATCATGTGGTTTGGCCATATGCGAAGGATGGATGTTAACAGAATTCCAAGACAAATGTACGAATTGCAGCTTCATGACCGAAGACCAAGAAGATGGCCAAGAAGGAGATATGCAGACATGGTGAGAAATGACATCCAACAATTGGGTCAGGACTTGGACAGCATTGAAGAAGAAGAAGAAGAGAAGTACAGAGACAGAAATTGGTGGAGGGGCCTCATTCGCAGAACGACGTGGTATATGTATGTATGTTTGATTGACTAAGGTGTAATAAATTTATTAAACAGACATTTCATTTAGATTTTAAAAGTGTTTCAAGAGCCAATAGGCATAGATACGATGATGTATGCTTGAGGAACTCATCATCATCATCTTCATTTCCCCTTTTCCAGTTGACACTGGGTGGGGGCAAATATGGTTCCTCTCCACTTTGTTTTGTCGTTCCACCATTCCTCTTCCTACACAGTGTTCCAATCCAGGTACCGTTTTCTAATACTATTCTGCACCGAGTCCATCCAACGCATTCTTGGTCTTCCTCGTCCTCTCTTCCCTGTCATCCGCCGTTCCAGTGCTCGTCTTGGTAGCCTTACTTCATTCATCCGTTTGACATGTCCAAACCATCTCAATCAGTTTTGCTCCAGTTTGTCATTTCCGTATATCTTCATTTCTCACTCTGTCCCTCCTCGTTTTCTGGACCATACTTCTCAGGAATCTCATCTCTGCTGCCTGTACTCTGCTCTCATCTCTCTTAGTCATTGTCCATGTTTCTGCTGCATATGTCATTATAGGAACATAATATGCTTTGTACATAACTTATTGAGCCTTAATTGGTATATCCTTGTTCCATACTAGCCCCCGTACCTGTTGGTAGAAAGCACTCCCGAGTTGTATTCTTCTGTTAATTTCCAAATCTAGTCTTCCATCTTCAGTGAGTTCGCTTCCCAAGTATTTGAAGCATTTCACCACTTCCAATTCCTTATCTCCTACTTTGAGGAACTACATCCTTGTAGTACGAAGGGCGTACTATATTGCTTTACACTTTATTTTATTCTACCCAAATGAAGTACTTTACACATCAGTTGTTACGTCCACCTTCTCAACATAATCTCCTTGTAACTATCACTTTTGCCATCAATATGTCAGTCTCTCCAGACAAGATCCAGCCGACTTCATGGCAATGGAAGTAGTCCACCGCTGATCACTTTTCGTGATACTTTCAATGTTTAGCTTGGCCCATTTGTCGGTCAAATTTGTTTCTTGTTACCGAGATCCCCGAATGGTAATTATTTCTTTGTAACTGTATTAATTGCTTAAACAATATGCATAACCTTGTTATTAATCACCTAATTCATAGATATTATAGTTACTCACCTAGTGTTTAAGGCTTCCGCAACACATCACTACATCGACTACACTGAGCCTGTCTGCTGCTTACCTGCTGTCGCCACGAGCTCATGACGTCATTTCCTTGGCCAACCAATAGCAGCGGTGGTTTTGGTCAGCTGCCCTCCTATGAGGGTTTTCGCCGCTATAAAAACTCGAGTCATCTTCTGGGTGATGTGCCAATCTTCATCCATTCTTCGGCCACGACTCTAAGGGCCACTCTGGTGCCAATCTTCATCCATTCTTCGGCCACGACTCTACGGGCCACTCTGGTGCCAATCTTCATCCATTCTTCGGCCACGACTCTACGGGCCACTCTGGGCCGCTATTCTTCGGGCTTACTGTAAGGCCAACATTCTACTGTCAACATGTGACAATCTGCTTTTTGGTCACCACTCTGAGACCAATAAACTTCAAATATTCTCGCCAAGACTTTTCAAGTACCGCAGTGAGAGTCATCATCTACGAATAATAATAATAATAATCTTCGTGGTGCACTATTTCGCAGTGAGGAAAGGTACAAGGAAGGAATGTCAACAGTACTTGCTACGCGCCGTGGTCAGCCAGGATCAACCAAGTTTGTAAACATACTCCAATCTCTCCAGTGCACAACAACAGCAGTGATACCTCTCAAATGTGTGGAGTGGGTTGCCTACTGGGACAGACAAATGTTCATACGTGACTGTGTTTGTATACATTTCTTCGCTTGAGGGATGATTAACTCCGGACATACCCTCTACTAAAGTGTCGCCAAAGATAAGTTTTTTAGCACTCATTTATAGAACATTTTTATTGCCTCTTCTATTTTAAGACGATAAAGTTGATCTTTGCCATGAACCTTTTAATAAGAAGCTCAAGTATTTCTTCAGTGGTTATTAATTGATGTTTTGTTTGCTTAAACAGTATATTAATAAATTGCATATTTGTTATCTATTATGTTTAATTGTGAAATCCTTCAGCCCCTTATATTAACGCATAGTTCAGTCTTATTGCTTCACCCTAATGATATTGAATCCAAGCTAATGCTTGTTGCTGTTCTCCCTCTATGAGTTGGAGTTTTCTGGGGCAAACTCCACCATATTTATGGTGCCTCACCCCCGGGAAACATATCTGTTGCACCCTGGGAATGTTACAAGTTTCATATCTTGGATTTCACATTAAACATTAACAATTTTTGTTTATTGTGTTTCAACACTAATTCAAATTGTAAGTTTCAGCCTGAGGCGCATGTTCATCAGAGGAGGAGAGAAACGTAAGCTAAGCCGGTTTCTTCCGCATCAGACTAAACCTTACTACCTAGCAAGCTGTCATCCTCTGGCTTCCAGTACTCGAAGTCACAATATTGACGTGAGTAACAAACAACTTTTAACATGCCTAACCTTGATGAAAAACTCAGCAACGCCAGAGCCTCTTGTAAGGGCAAGCTCACACGGTTTCGTACTTTTTTAACGGAGCTTGAACCCCAGGAGCGTAATCTTGACATAATTTCGCAGAGGCTTAAGAATTATGAACAAGCCTTTGAGAAATATGATGAGATACAATGCAGTATAGAAACTCAGCACCCGGACCAGCAAAGCGATAGGTTGGAAGTTGAAAAATTATACTATCAGGGATTTGCTGAAGCTAAACAGCTTATTAGGGCTTTAACTTTAAAAGAAAAACAAGAAGATCAAACTTCTGCAGCATCTTCTACATCTTCTTCACGCATTATATTACCCAAATTAGAAATACCCAAATTCACTGGTAAGGACATAGAATGGGAGCCGTTTTTTGAATGATTTAATTCTTTAGTACATGAGAATACTTCTATCCCAGGAATTCAAAAATTTCACTACTTGCGTCTGGCAGTTCAAGGCAACGCACTTAACCTGATTCAAGCACTTTCTTTGACCAGTGATAATTATGAAGTTGCTCTGAATCTTCTTAAGGATAGATATGGGAACATTCGTTTATCTATTCAACGCCATATACAAAGCTTATTCGAGTTACCTAACGTGCAAGCAGACAACATCTTATCACTTGGTAAGTTGATTGACACTGCAGAACTACACGTCCAATTTAAACCAACCTGTAAATCACTGGGATTTATTTCTAGTTCACCTCATTTCTGCAAGATTGGATGCAAGTACATTAAAAGCCTGGGAGACAGGACTTTCCCAGCATTTGCAATGCACTTATGAGGCAATTATTAACTTTTTGAAAGCTAGAAGCCAAGTCTTTTCCGCCATAGCTAATCAAAAAACTAGTATTTCAGATTCAAAAGCCTTCTCAAAAGACAAGGTTAGCAGTTCTAATCAAAGAATTTTAAGATCACATGCTCTTCCTGTTGATGCTCGATCACCTAACCAAATGCAAACGTGCGGTCTGTGTCAGCAATCGCATAATTTATACAATTGTGATGAATTTAAATCTCTATCAGTAGATGAAAGACGAAAGTTAATTACGAACAAAAAACATTGTTTCAACTGTTTGTCAGGAACGCATATGTTAAACAATTGCCGTTCACAACGTTTATACTTTCATTGTAAGGCTAGACACCATTCCCTTTTGCACAGACATGAAAGATCATGGTTATCAGGACCAAGCAGTCCCAATACCATGTCTAATTCTGAGACTTCTCGAAATAGTGCGCAGTCGTATGCTCAAAGTTCTACCTAGCTTGGCCAAGTCCAGGTTTTATTATCTACCGTGCAGGTTCTATTGAAAAATGCTTAAGGGAAATGGGTATCTGTCAGGGGATTATTAGACAATGCCGCTACTAACAATTTTATTAGTGAATCTTTGGTACAAAAGTTAGGCCTCCCAAAACATCCTACCTCAATAGAGGTTACAGGAATAAACTGCTCTAAATCGCAATCCTTAAGCTTTGCTAAAGTGGATCTGAAGGACTCTAATAATCTTGGTACGCAGTTGCAATTAGATTGTTTGATTATCAAGTCTATAGGCAACAATATTCCAGGCACTTCTTATCCTATTCACAGTTGGAATATCCCGAATTTTGTCCAGCTAGCTGACCCTCATTTCAACAGAGCTTCGCCCGTAGAGCTTCTTTTCAGCTCAAGCGTATTTTGGCAATGTCTTCATTCCAATAAAGTAAAAATTGCTCCTAATGTTTTCTACCGCGAAACTGATTTTGGTTGGATCGCTACTGGCCAAATATACCGTAATCCTATTCAAACTGTATCGAATTGTTATTTTGTTGGTGCCGATTTGAGTCAAGAGCTAACCAAGTTCTGGGATCTTGAGAATGTTCAGGCTACTTCTTCTTCTAACGAAATTTGTGAAAAGTTATACAAGGAAACCACTGTTCGTACTGCTGAAGGCAGATTTATAGTAACTCTTCCACGTATTCCTAATCCTCCTGCCATTACGGGCTCGCATTCCAGAGCACTCAGGGCACTATTTGCTATTGAAAATCGGTTCAAACGAGATGCTTCTGTTAAAACTCAGTATGCTTCCTTTATGGAGGAATACGAATCATCCAATCACATGGAGGTAATTTCTAAATCAGAAGAAATTGGCCATCCTTTTAAGGAAATAGTTTATCTAAATCATCACCCGGTATGGAAAAATTCTTCAACACAAGACAATATAAGAGTAGTTTTTAATGGCTCATCACCAGATTCCAATGGAGTCTCTTTAAATGATACCTTGCAATGTGGTCCCGCTATTCAAACAGATCTCACCTCTGTCTTGCTTAATTTTCGACGGTTTCCTATTGCTGTAATCTCAGATATTAAGCAGATGTACCGGCAGATTCTCGTAAATTCTGAGCAGCAAGATCTGCAAAGAATATTGTGGCGCGATGAGAGTTCCAAACCCATAAAGACATTTAGATTGAAGACTGTGACATATGGCCTGAAGCCTTCAGCCTTTCTTGCGATTCGGTCTCTCCACATGTTAGCCGAGCAAGATGGTCATCTGTATCATCCTTTGGCCTCTGAGGCATTAAAAACGGCATTTTATGTTGACGATTTCTTGTATTCTTTCCCTAATATTTCTGAAGCACTCCTTGTGTGCGAAGATTTGAAGTCCCTGCTCCTAGGAGGTGGTTTTCCGCTCCATAAATGGACTTCAAATTCTACTGAATTTATATCAAAATTTTCATCAGAGGTCCCAGTCGATGAATTTGTTGCTATTCCTACTGATGAAGCAGCCGTAAAAGCATTGGGTGTTTTTTGGTGTCCTTCTTCTGATACCTTCTCTTATCAGGTACATTTGTCAGAATCTCCCCCTGTAACTAAGAGACAAGTTCTGTCAGAAATCACAAAGATCTTTGACCCTTTGTAATATATTGCTCCTATAGTTATTGTTGCAAAAATGTTCCTGCAAAAGCTTTGGTCATTAAAATCTGACTGGGATGAAAATCTCCCCTTTCCTCTTTTAGAAGAATGGTTAGAGTATCGCAGTAGTTTGCTGGATCTCTCCAAGGTTTCTATACCCCGCCTTTTAATTTCTAATCCCTTATGCCAGCAGTATGACCTGCATGTATTTTCTGATAGTTCAGAACGGGCTTATGGCTGTTGTGCATACGTTCCTCAGCCACTTTCCCTGGATTTTCTAATTTAGTGTGCGCTAAATCAAAAGTTGCTCCACTTAAAACGGTATCATTGCCGAGATTAGAATTATGCTCTGCTTTAATGGCAACAGTTTAAAGTTTAAAGTTAATATTTTCCCGCACATTTTTTTGGAGCGATTCTTCTATTGTACTAGCTTGGATTTCCAAGCCTTCTTCTCATTGGAATACCTTTGTGGCAAATCGCGTTTCTAAGATTCATGAAGTTTCTCATTCTGAACAATGGAGACATGTTCCTAGCCGTGAAAACCCCGCGGATATAATATCACGTGGTTGCACGCCTAAAAAATTGATTTCTTCAGACCTGTACTGGAATGGTCCTCCTTGGCTAAGTCAGGAATCATCTTGCTGGCCTCGCTTAGCTAATCAATTTGCAGAAGAAGTACCTGATGCCCGCACTGACCCTGTCACGTCGCATCTTACTTCTACTTCTACTAGCCTTTTTCATAGATACTCTTCATTTGATAAATTGATTCGTGTAGTGTCTTATATATTCCGGTGGAAATATTTAGTAATTGATCAACCATTGAAGCCTCAACCCTTTCTCACCAGAGTAGAGTTAGAATTTGCTACTCGCAAAATTTTGTTGCTTGTTCAGCAGGAAGTATTTGCTCCTGAAAAGCAAGCTCTTATAAGTGGAAAAGATTTACCCAAGTCTAGCAGGCTTTCACCACTCACTCCTTTTCTAGACCAGGACGGCATAATACGTGTGGGTGGAAGATTAGCTATGTCTAGTTCTGAGGACGGGAAAAAACATTCCATCATCCTTCCTTCAAAGCATCCTATCACTACACTTATAATAAAAAAGTTTCATTATAAACACCTTCATGCTGGCACTCGCACCTTGCTCTGTCTAATTCGTGAACTCTACTGGATCATTAATGGCGTTCATGAGGTTTCTTCTGTTGTCAAAAAGTGTATACCTTGCTTTAAGGTTAAACCACGCCCCGCCACGCAGATTATGGGTAATTTACCTCCATTTCGTTCAGAACCTAGTAAGCCCTTCGCTCTTACTGGGATCGATTACGCCGGTCCTTACGTATATCAGACCAATCCCTCTTCATCTAAGTGCAAAATCTTAGGTAAACTTTACATCTCGTTATTTGTATGTATGGTGACGGGAGCTATCCACCTCGAGTTGGTTACGAACGCTTCTGTATCTTATTTTTTGGCCGCCTTTTCTAGATTTGCTGCTAGAAGGGGTGTTCCATCTGAAGTCTTTTCAGATAATGCAAAAATTTTTGTAAGTGCTTCTGATCTCTGGAAAAAAGTGTTAAGCTCCCCTTCTGCTAAAGAAAAAATTTCCAACTTTTCCTATTCTAAAGGGTTCAAATGGCATTTCACCCCGCCTTATGCTCCCCATCATGGGGGCCGATGGGAGTCCTGCATCAAACTTACTAAAAGACAGCTTAAGAAAACTCTTGGTCCTACCATACTTTCTTATGAGGAATTCAACTCTTTAACCCAATGAGCAGTACTGCCGTCTATTTACGGCACTGTGGTGCGTGGCCCACGGGAGTACTGCCGTCTATTGACGTTCTCGAAGTTCGCGCCTAAACAGTACCGCCGTCTAATCACGTTTCATGGGGAATGTTTGAAATTGTTGCCTGACATTGTACTGGCGGGTCTTTAGAACAATGTTGGAGGATGTTTGACAGGTTCAGCGAACGTTATTCCGTGTTTTATCACATCTCGTATGTTCTGTGATGAAGTTCTGTCCCGGCATCTGCAGTCACGTAACCTAACTTCTTACGCGATTGTGCTACGAAGTACAACACACGAGAACTGTTTTCTATTGTTGTTTCCTGTGAGTGCACTGCACAATTATTTCTTGACAATACACATTATGTTTCTTTTCCCTCATCTCGGGTTTCCGTGGAAACAAACTCCATTACTCTCTGATTGTCAACATATACACGTTCTAAATGGCGGGATCTAGTCGAGGAGGCGCGCTTGCTCCGCAAGATATAAGTAATATTTTGACTAATGAGGAGTCTGACGATGAAGTTGATATTTATGATGGTGATAGTGATTGCATTGTGTCCGATGTGAGTGAAATTGGTCATTCCTCGGAAGACGATGACATAGAAATTGAGGACGAAGTGCAGCCTGCTGTCACAAAGAAGGCTAAGCTGTCAGCTGTTCACACTGAAGGAAGAAAGTGGACTTCTATAGGTAGGTTTCTTCCTACGCTTTCTGCTAATTTTGATGCATCAAATTCAGGCATTAGTGATAATCTTCATGTGAATGATAATGACAATGATTCAAGAATTGAAGTGTCGATTTTCAAAGAAGTTGTTGACCGTAATATTATGAACTTGATAGTGTCAGAAATGAACAACTACTACATATTTGTTATGGAAAATACGGACGTAAAGGAAAAGTCGAAATTACATAAGTGGCAAGGCATAACCGTAGAGACTCTTGATGTTTTCCTGGCAACTGTATTGTTGATGGGCCATGTGAAGAAAAACAGGATGAAAGACTATTGGTCGACACTTAAATTGATCGAAACTCCGATGTTCGGTAAAGTGGTCTCTCTCGACAATTTCTCCCTCATTCTAAGACTGCTTCACTTTTCTGACAACAATCTTCAACCCCCAGGTGACAGACTTTATAAAATTAGGCCTATAATAAACTATTTGAGAGAGAAATTCCGATCTATATTCTATCCCTTCCAAAAGATCTCTATTGACGAGAGCCTAGTTGCTTGGAAAGGTCGCCTAAAATGGAAACAGTACATTCCATCAAAGCGACACAGGTTTGGCATAAAGGTGTGTATACTTTGTGACTGTGAAACTGGGTTTATCAATGATTTTATTGTTTATACGGGAAAGGATACGGAAATTGAACATGATGAAAAACTTGGAGTGTCTGGGTCAGTTGTCAAAACTCTAACAGCACCTTACATTGGTAAAGGCTACAACCTGTATGTCGACAACTGGTACACAAGCCCAGATCTTTTTGAGTACCTACACAAGGAAAATACTGGAGCATGTGGCACAGTCAGAAAAAACAGAAAAGGGATGCCAGACTTCCCGAAGAAAATTCAAAAGGGGGAATGTATTTCACGGCACACCAATGATATGCTGGCGCAAAGATGGCACGACAAAAGGGATGTTACTATGCTTACTACCATACACGAGAACGTGATGGTAGAAACCGACAAAACAGACCACGCCACAGGTCAGAAGAAAATGAAACCTTTCAGTGTACTGGATTATAATGTGAACATGGGTCCAATTGACAAAGCTGATATGCAAATCAGTTTCACTGCAAATGTCAGGAAAACACTGAAGTGGTATGTCAAGTTGTTTTTTTACTTGATTGACATTTCAGTCCTGAACTCTATTTACAAGATGAAGACTGGAAAAAATCCACAGCTTAGTGAATTCCGACTCTGCCTCATAGATCAGCTGCTAGAGGAATTTGCAGTGGAGAGGAAGACAACAAAAGGAGGTCGACCACCTTCAGGAGGAGACTGCTTGAGACTTTCTGGACGTCATTTCCCTAAACCAGTACCTCCAACACAATCAAAGCAGAAGCCGCAACGGAGATGTTTTGTGTGTCAGCACACAAAGAAGAGACCGACCAAAAGAACAGACACTAAGTGGATGTGTGTTGAGTGTGATAGACCCCTCTGTGTACACCCCTGTTTTGAAGAGTACCATACCCTAAAGACATTTTGAAAGCCTAGGTGAAACTGATATAAAATTAAGTCGTGTTGTATGGGATACAAACTTGATCAAATATAGAAAGTAATTATGTTTTTCAATTTCCTTTCAGTATTTTTGAGAATAATATTTTCTACGCCCCTGGTTTCAATTAAATTGAGGGTATCAGTTATGTACCATCAATGTAAATTTTGTAACTTTATTAATAGAGAAAAGTTAGACTCAAAATAACTTAAAATTGAGAACTGCAATTTTTCATGAAAAAACTCACTCCTGGTGGCCTGTAAGTGTCAGCAAAAACTCACTGATCAAAAGGTTAATTATTCAAGTCGAAGGTATCGTAAATTCCAGACCTCTTGACTCCTCTTTCAAACGATCCTAAGGATCTTTTACCTTCGACACCCAGTCACTTCCTGATTGGCTGTTCGCTTGCTGCTACTCCGCCTTTGCTGGTTCGACGCTGTGATCCTAGCCTACCTATCTTTTGGAGAAAAGTAGAATCTTTGCGCTGTTCTTTTTGGTGCCGATGGAAGTTAGAATATCTCAGCTTGCTAAATAGGCGTGAGAAGTGGCGGCTTCCTCAACCAGATGCACGAGTGGGGGACATGGTTCTTCTTCGAGACCCATCTCCGCCTCTCGTGTGGAACCTAGGCAGAGTTATTCACTGCCACTTTGGCCGTGATAAACGCGTCAGAGTTGTTGATGTTTTTACTAATAAAGGTCTTTACACTAGACCTATCTCTGCTATCTCTGTTTTGCCTTTAGAGTCTTAGTTTCTCCTCGTCTGTTATCCATGTTTGTTTTGACTGATTCTTTTGTTTGTTTTCATTCGGAGTTCTCGGAGCATGATCACTTTTCGTGATACTTTCAATGTTTAGCTTGGCCCATTTGTCGGTCAAATTTGTTTCTTGTTACCGAGATCCCCGAATGGTAATTATTTCTTTGTAACTGTATTAATTGCTTAAACTATATGCATAACCTTGTTATTAATCACCTAATTCATAGATATTATAGTTACTCACCTAGTGTTTAAGGCTTCCGCAACACATCACTACATCGACTACACTGAGCCTGTCTGCTGCTTGCCTGCTGTCGCCACGAGCTCATGACGTCATTTCCTTGGCCAACCAATAGCAGCGGTGGTTTTGGTCAGCTGCCCTCCTATGCGGGTTTTCGCCGCTATAAAAACTCGAGTCATCTTCTGGGTGATGTGCCAATCTTCATCCATTCTTCGGCCACGACTCTACGGGCCACTCTGGTGCCAATCTTCATCCATTCTTCGGCCACGACTCTACGGGCCACTCTGGTGCCAATCTTCATCCATTCTTCGGCCACGACTCTACGGGCCACTCTGGGCCGCTATTCTTCGGGCTTACTGTAAGGCCAACATTCTACTGTCAACATGTGACAATCTGCTTTTTGGTCACCACTCTGAGACCAATAAACTTCAAATATTCTCGCCAAGACTTTTCAAGTACCGCAGTGAGAGTCATCATCTACGAATAATAATAATAATAATCTTCGTGGTGCACTATTTCGCAGTGAGGAAAGGCACAAGGAAGGAATGTCAACAGTACTTGCTACGCGCCGTGGTCAGCCAGGACCAACCAAGTTTGTAAACATACTCCAATCTCTCCAGTGCACAACAACAGCAGTGATACCTCTCAAATGTGTGGAGTGGGTTGCCTACTGGGACAGACAAATGTTCATACGTGACTGTGTTTGTATACATTTCTTCGCTTGAGGGATGATTAACACCGGACATACCCTCCACTAAAGTGTCGCCAAAGATAAGTTTTTTAGCACTCATTTATAGAACATTTTTATTGCCTCTTCTATTTTAAGAAGACAAAGTTGATCTTTGCCATGAACCTTTTAATAAGAAGCTCAAGTATTTCTTCAGTGGTTATTAATTGATGTTTTGTTTGCTTAAACAGTATATTAATAAATTGCATATTTGTTATCTATTATGTTTAATTGTGAAATCCTTCAGCCCCTTATATTAACGCATAGTTCAGTCTTATTGCTTCACCCTAATGATATTGAATCCAAGCTAATGCTTGTTGCTGTTCTCCCTCTATGAGTTGGAGTTTTCTGGGGCAAACTGCACCAACCGCCAAAGAAATGTCGATCAGTGCCATCAGTTGGTGACAGTGTTCTGGGACACAAAGGGCATCATCCTCATTGACTGGCTGGAATTGATGATGATGATGATAATTGTTGTTTTAAGGGGCTTAACATCTAGGTTATCGGCCCCTGTTGGTTTGGGTGATCGTGAAGATGAAAAGGAAATGCAAACTTAAAACTAAAACTAACTACTAACCTACTTACTAGAAGAAGAAATGGAAAACTAAAGGAGAATAAGGCAAATAAAGGACAGGAGGAAAAGAAATGCCCTCAACCTTCGAAGAATACGGATTGAGGGACTTGGAAGGAAGGACAGCCATGACAGGCAGATAGGAATGTGAAAGAGGAGAGGGTCCACCCCACAGGTAAGGGACAAAAGGGGGAAACCGGACCCAGCTCAGGAATTCCTCGAGGTCGCCAACTCCCGAACTCACCAGCCGTGAGCCCCTGAGGGTGTAGCAATATCCAGGGTGCACCAGAAGTGGTGGGGCTACATACACCCGGCCTCCTTGAGGGCCTTGAGCAGAAAGCAGGAGATAACATGAAAAGAAAAAGAAGGCTGACCCCTCGCAGAAGGAGGGTATCAGAAATGATGAGACAAGGGCCAATTAAGGCGGGAAAGGAAGAGACTCCCTAGGCCTCGGATACCCTAATACCGTCGGGGTCGTAAGAGAACAAGAGTTGACCAAGTGAGGTCGACAGGAAAGAAGACAGAGAGGAGCCCGGCATGAGTAAGCGGAAACAATGACAGACTCAGCTGGGGCCCCGTGGTCACCAACCCACGTCCCACAAGATGTGAGCCCCTGGGGGGTGACTGGCTGGAATTGGGGGCCACGATTGACAGTGCAGCATATGTGGCAACCCTTAAGCGCTTACATCATGCCATTCTAACTAAGCGGCCAGCAAAATGGGCTAAAGGTGTGCTTCTATAACATAACAATGCCGCCCCCACACTAGCCTAGGGACCACCACTGCCATTGATGAAATGAGATTCACGGTGCTGCCACACCCACCATACTCTCCCAACTTGGCACCAAGTGATTATCACCTGTTCGGGAACACGAAGAAACCTCTTGACACAGCTGGCAAGGCATGGGTACTCAGCACTCCGAAAGAATGGTTTTAGGATGATCTGGAGAGACTGACACATAGATGGCAAAAGTGCATAAAGTTACAAGGAGATTATGTTGAGAAGGTGGACGTAACAACTGATATGTAAAGTACTTCATTTGGGTGGAAAAGAATAAAGTGTAAAACAATATACATTATGCAACGAGCCTATAATGGCAATAATTGAGACACAAGTATGTTTATAAAATGAGCGTTTTTAGCCTATTTTCATTCATGAAAAAAAAAAAAAAGGGCTTCTGAGATCACCTTTTGTCCGTGTGTCTGTCTTTGTGTCCCCCCTAATAACTTCTAAACGGCAGGAGCGATTTCAATGAAACTCGTTAAGTTCATAGCATTATTCCGGCCGACCCCGACCGTGCCCTTCAAATTTTGTTACGTCTCACCAATCCAACATGGCGGCTGTGCGAAATATTTCACCAGCATTCAATATCTCCGAAACTATTACCGATATCAACCTGGAATATTTAACGGTGATAAAGGGAACTACTAGAAGGTCACCTATGTGACTTTTGAAAATCTGGTAACTACAAAACCAACATGGCGGACAAGTGAAGTTGCGACTTTTAAATAGACGTTTCTCGCGATTTAACCAACCAAACGCAATAAAATTTGGTACAGTATATGCTTATGAACATTGTAATGCACCGACATCTTAGTTCAATTATTTACATAACCTAAAGATGGCGGCTGTGCAAAATATTTCACTGGCATTCTATATCTCTGAAACTATTAGCAGTATCACCCTGAAATTTTGTACGGAGATAGAGGGCACTACTGGAAGTTCATCTATAAGACTTTCATAAACCGGTTAACTACAAAACGAATATGGCGGCCAAGCGAAGTGAAAATTTTAAATAGACCTTTCTCGCGATTTAATTATCCAAACGCAATGAAACTTGGTACAGGAAATGTTTATACACATTGTAATGCACTGATATCTTAATTTAGTTCAATTGTTTACATAACCTCAAGATGGTGGCTGTGCGAATTTTAAAATTAAGTTTTTATTTCTTGTGTCGTAATCATACGATCGAAGTGAAAGTTTGAATAATGAACCTATGCAATAATTTTCCTTTAATGGTACATGACTCTATGGCCTATACATATAACAATCCAACATGGCGACCATCCGAAATATTTAAATGGATCTCAATATCTACGAATCTATTACAACAATCGAACTGAATTTTTTAATGTTCATGAACATAAGTTCACCTATCGGACTTTCAATAACCTGGTGATCACAAATCCAACATGGCGGCGACGCGAAGTATAAATATTCACATGGTCGTTTCTCACAATTTAACAATCCGAGTGCAGTGACACTTGCTACAGTAAATCCATATACAAATGTTAATCCACTGGCATCTAATTCTTTTCAATTGTTTCCATAACCACAAGATAGCAGCTGTGCGAAATTTTGAAATCTCGTTTTTACTTCTTGTGTCCTAATCATGCTATTGAAGTTTGAATACTACACGTACACAATAATCTTCATGTAACAGTACATAACTCGAAGACCTACATACACTAAGTTATATAAAAATCCAACATGGCGACCATCCGCACTATTTAGTCGGTTCTCAATATCTACGAATCTATTACAGCAATCAAACTGAAATTTTATATGTTGATAGAGGCAATTAACATAAGTAGGATATGTGTAAATAGGCTGTATAGTCCTTCACGGAACTACTTGTTATATTTTCCATACGAGTGTATTAATTACCATTATAGGCGAGTCGCATACAACTGTTTATTTTCGACGATAATTATAAGTATTTTATGTTCGAACATAAATATTCATAAATATCTGTCGAGATTTCGCCAGTTGTATGTACTGAACAGAGTGCATGGGACGCAGAGAATACCAGGGCCTCCTGGAATACCCCACTATGACACTAGCCACGCAGTAAAATTTAAAATAGAAGACCGTGGAAGTCAGCGCAGGTGTGATGCTATCCTTACCTAATTGATCACACAACTGTTTCTTGAGCTCTGATTGGTTGGAGAAACTGTTTCATAATGAAAAATAGTGTTATAATGACCCTCATTATGATACAGTTTTCTGACATATAATATTTACATTTCAACATAGTCGAACATAAAATATAGTACGCCCTTCGTATAATTGGGCATAACTTGTAAGTTATCAATCAATTGATCTTCATATGCCGCAGATAACGTTGGTGTTTAGTAAGAACAAAAGTTTACGAATGTTAGAATTTTTTAATAGGTCACATTGCTAAAGCAGCACAGAGTTCCCTAGAGTCTCCAGTCTCTCTCGGAGGACGCACACCCGAATGTGGCTCCTCTTGAGAGGCTCGAGACGTTTCACATCTTTAAACCTGTAGAAGATCATCTGCAAGCTCTTGTTCTTTACGTGACGTTCTTCGAGATGGCACGGAACGCAGTACCGAAAGTCGAACTTCAAAAATTGCAGTTTTTCGAAACTGCAGCTGATGATCAAGGCATCTGTCGTCAGTTTTTCACAGTTATAGAATTCTAGGTCTCTTAGTTCCCGGATGTCTTTCAGCAACAAGACGTGATCGTCGGTGATCTCGTCGTTGTGAGTGATGCTCAGCGACGTCAGTCTCTCGAAGTGTTGGAGGTATTCGCACGTATCCATCTCTAAGTTGTAACAGTAGCGGAAGGACAGCTTCTCAACTGCTGGGAAGTTGACCGCCACTTGGTCGAAGATGTCGGGAATGGGCCTCAGGTAGTAATGTAAATGGAGCTCCTTGACGTTGGGGAAGAACTCAAAGTTTGTGAGGCAGAATATGGTGATGTTTGTCGACGAGTTTTCTAGTGCTAAGGATGTAATGTTTTGTAGGTGTGGTACCATTTCCCGAGGCACCTGCTGTGGGCTCAAACCAGGGCAGACGTGACGCAGCGACAAGGTTTTCAAATGCGAACATAACGATAAGTAAGGCAGGATGCAGAACCCGTCCGAAGTGATGCAGCGAAGTCCAAGAGTGTGTAACTGGTCTTGCAATGAAACCAAAAAAAATACGAGGTCATTCTTTGTGAAGTATCTGACATGACACTCAAAGTGTTGTAAATTTGGAAAGTAACTGCTAATGTATTGTAAAGTGATCCGCGGACAGCCTTTCTCTGTGAGAACCAGCACCGTGACGTGGTCAAACATGGGGCAGTAGACGAGTTGGTTCATGTCGTAATACGAGTTACACGACATGCAGATCCGTTCGACCCCGCTGCAGCAGTCGGACAGCGACTGGATGATGTCGCCCTTGATGCAGCGCCGCGAGAAGTCGACGGCTCTCAGCCGTGGACACATGTGCAGTAGTTCCCCGATGGTCCTCCTGTTGGTGTACTTGGTGGGTCTGTAGATGACGTGTTTCCACACCTGTCGGTCCCGCCATACGTCCTGCCACCGCGCGCACACGTGCGGCACAGTCTTCACCAGGTCCGTGTATGTGCAGAACGAGAAGATTTTCAGCAGTATCTCCGCCGGCAACGCGTCCACACTCAGTGTCATCTCAACAGCAACTCACCAGCTGGAAGGACAAGTAATGTTTTACATTACCAAAGCTGTTTATGTTCGAATTTCACAAGATGGTTCTCCATGGCGACATGTCACATCATTTCAGATAGTCTAGATTCCATCATGGTCTGTACACATAAGATTATTTGTGAAACAAAAGGAACCAATATTAGACATCAAGCACAAAAGGTGATGGGGCAGTCAACTGCACGAGGTTTCAGTGAATATGGACAATGGGAACTACAACTTCACAGACCAATTTTATTGTTGTATCAGTAGGGGATACACTCCCTCGCCCTATAATTTACATTATCTGCCCAACACTGCTATACACTTTTCAATCCCTATTTCAATACACGTTTGCACCTCGACGATCAGTTGAACTCTGATGACACCTATAACCTCAAGTAACCCTCCATGAACTCTCACGACCCCAAACCTGCAACTACCAACTTGGAATGCGCATGGTAATGCTCAGCTTGCATTTCAAACATCTATAAAATGGGCATGCCACTACACCTCATGGTCTGTGTGTAGTGAAACCCTTGCCGGACGCCGCCGTGCCAGCTGCCATATAGGTGAGTATGATTAGCGAGACACCCCTCTTTAAATCCACGTTCCTTACTCTGCCACTTACACATTGTATTTACCTTGCTAAAGAATTTATCAGCACTAGAGCTGTTTTGAGGTAGATTATTAACGCTCCACAAGTAGTAATAATTAAACCAATTGGTTCCCACTACACCATTAGTCTTGTTTGTTTAATTGCCTAATAAGCCAATACTTGCCCCCTCTACAATGCCATTAGGATTCTGTAGTATTTTACTGTTTATTGTTTGAAGGTATTAGATAAGCAGTTTACTCGTAAGCACATATTACGAGCTTCGATCAGCATCACTGCTACACATTGTACCTGCTTGCGAGCACTGCACAATCGATTACACGTTAACAAGTCATTACTCACCAACCAACCCCTCCATCACACCGCACCCTCTAGCTCTCCAGACACCTCGTACGGTTGGAAGCTAGCCCCAGAGTGCGTCTACATGGTGTCCACAGGCGGGAAAAGTCAGGAAAAGTCAGGAATTTTGTTTTTAGTCAGGAAAAGTCAGGAAAAAGTGTGAAAAAATAGCGTAAGTCAGGAAAAAATGGCGAAAAGTATTAGAAAGTCAGGAATTTTATATTAACCATATTAAGTCCTTCAAGTTCTACTTCAGGAACTGTGATATCTGTAGAATCTTCTGTTATAAAGATGAAGTCGCAAGTGCCGAAATAAAGTGGGCCCTTAATGTCATCCAAAATAAATTCTCTTAATTCTTATGAAAATATTTCAGAAACCTTCAGGAAAATGTTTCCTGATAGTGCAATTGCAACAAAATTTCAATTGGGGAAGACAAAATGTTCATATGTCATCAATTATGGATTACCTCCATACTTTCATAATTTACTGCAAGATGAAATTCTTTCATGTGATAATGTTATCTGTTTTGATGAAGCATTGAACAAAGTTGTTCGGCGAGGTCAGATGGACCTATTTGTGGGTTAACTTGACATCAACAGCAATAAAGTTAACACCAGATATTTCAACAGCATCTTTATGGGACATGCAACAGCTCAAGACATTTTAGAGGCTTTCAACCAGGGAATCTCTCCTCTTGGTAGAAAGAGTATTTTACAGGTGTCTATGGATGGACCGAATGTAAATTTGAGTTTCATAAAAAAGTTCAGTGACCAAATAATAAAAGGTAATGCAGATGGCAAACAACTAGTTAACCTTGGTGTTTGCGGCCTTCACGTTGTCGATGGAGCCCTACAAACGGGAATGCATTCTGTTAAGTGGGACCTTCAATTATTTTTGAGAGACATGTATTATGTATTGAACGACTGTCCTGCACGCCAAGCAGAGTACTTTGATTTATGTATTATTGCTTTATAATTTACTTTATTTTGTATTTTAAATGAATAAAGAGGCGAGCGTTGCGCAGCTATGGGAATGGTGGAGGCTGCAAATAAAAATTAAAAAATTGTATGCACAATAAACCCTTTTTCCGATATCACGATGACTTCACGAGTCAGGAATTTTGTTGAAAAATGGTCAGGAAAAGTCAGGAAAATTGACATTGAAAATTCTGTGGACACCATGTATATAGATGCTCCCCACTCAAACTCACCCCCTTAAACACTCACATTCACACCCCCTATTCACATAACATCCCAAACTACCCCCAAACACACGACAGGAGCCCTTTCGGGTCCAAAAATTATTACACTATGATGATCTTATATTTTTTTAAATTTCAACATGAAATGATCAAATGTCAATAGATTAAGTTTTGTAAGACATCTTATTAAGCATGCATATTTACTTTAGCAGTGTTTCTTAAATGTTTATTTTTCAAGTTAGTGTGAGTGGAAGGAGATATTTTAATTCAACAATTATGTGATTTTGTTTGTAATGCATATTTTTGAGCATGGACGACAACGTATTTGAGATGGATAATGAAGAGAGCAGCGAAGCTCCGAAACATGTCCCACGAAACCGCTTAATGAAAGTGGCATTTGTTTGTAAGTTTGAGTATTGATAGACGGGAATTTGATTACATTTGTGTACATAATGTCACATCATCACGTGCCGAGAGTGCAATGTGGGATTATGTATGTATCCATGTTTTGAAGACTTTCATACTAAAGAGGCTTGCCACGGTGGGCGAGTGGTTATCGTGTCGGTCTACTAACCCCAAGCTTGCAGTTTCGCTCCTGGCAGTGGTAAGTGATTTTTGAAAGGCGGCAAAAATTGCGACACCATGTCATACGATGTTGGCATGTCAAAGAACCCATTTGAATTCAGTAGGCCGTGTTCATAATGGCAAAATTAATCTCTGGAGTTTCAGTCAATACAAAGTTCCTCATTTTTCTACTACAGGATCTTCCACTCGGCCGGTGCACCACAGCAGGTAGAACGTCAAGCTAATGGTCAGAGGAGCAGATAGCAACGCAGAGCAGAGGCAGCAAATGTCTTGATGAAAGAAGTGTTGTAGGATTGATGAAATTAATGCTGCAAAGCAGCGCGGGACTTCGCGATGCTGAGACAGTTCCGATGCAGTATTTGCCGAGTAAAGTTGACTTTGTTATTTCGTTTATAGCCTATTTTAAGTTATAAGGTGTTATAAGTTTATAACGTGTGTAGGCTCTACGTGTTAGTTAGTGGTTATTGTTTACGACGTATACATGGTTATTGATTAATTATTATTGTGTTTCAAAATTTTATGCTGTATTATTGCTAAGAGTTAATTAAAGCCTATTGTTTCAATAATGCCTCAACCTGTGTAAACATTAGCACAAAATCATCATCATCATCATTGCCCCTTATCCAGCTCCTGCCGGGTCGGGGTATTTATGGCACTTCTCCACTTTCCTCTTTCCTTCCACCATTCTTCTTCCACGATCTTGTCCCAGTCCAGATTTCTTTTTCTTACGCTGTTCTTCACTGAATCAATCCACCTTGTTCTAGGTCTTCCTCTTGCTCTCTTACCCTTGCACTTTGCCTCCAGCATCTGTCTTGGTATTGTATTTTCCTCCATCCTCTTTACATGTCCAAACCACCTTAGTTTATTCTTCTCAATTCTCTCATTTAGTTTTTCCATCCCAACTTCCTTCCTAACATCTTCATTCCTCACTCTGTCTTTCCTTGTCTCTCCTATCATACTTCTTAGGAATTTCATTTCACTGGCTTGGATTCTACTCTTTTGCCTGCTTGTCAGGGTCCAAGTCTCAGCTGCATAAGTTAATATGGGAACATAGTACACTTTATACATTACCTCCTTGCTTTTCCTTGGTACTTCCTTATCCCAAACAAGTTTTCTTACACTTTGATAGAATGCATTGCTCTGCTGTACTCTCCTGCCAATCTCCATGTCCAACCTACCAGTTTGCATCAATTCACTTCCTAGGTATTTGAAAGTGTCCACAATTTCCAAACTCTGACTTCCAATTTTCACAGTGCCCTTTCCTTGTCCTTCCCCTCTTGTCATCACCATGGTCTTGCTTTTCTCTATACTGATTTTCAGGTCGTACTTCTGAATATTTTCGTTCAGTACATCTAGATGTTTTTGCACTTCTTCGGTGTTCCTTCCCCAGACCACAATATCATCTGCAAATAACAGTAACTTCATTTCTTTATGTCCATATGCTTCCTTTGTTTCCTTTACAATTTCATCCATCACCATTATGAACAAGAGAGGTGACAGCACACTCCCCTGTCTTAGTCCAGTCTTGTTCCCAAACCAATCTGTCTTTCCAACTGGGGTCAGTACCCTGCTAACACAGTTGTTGTACATTGCTTGCACCATTTCCAACATTTCTCTTCCCAGTCTCTTCTTAACCATGGTTTCCCATACCTTCTCCCTGGGGACACTATCACATGCCTTTTCTAGATCTATGAAAGTCATGATCAAATCCTCTCCATATTCCCAGTTCTTTTCCATCACCTGCCTCAAGCTAAAGATTGGGTCCACTGTGGATCTTCCACTCCTGAAGCCATACTGTTCCTCTTGCAACTCTCCTTCCACCTTTCTTCTCATTCTTCTTTCTAATATCCTTTCCAGTATTTTTACTATCTGTGATATGCGGGTGATCCCTCTGTAGTTATCACACACCTTCTTGTCCCCCTTCTTAAACACTGGTATTATTAGCCCTTTCTTCCAGTCTTCTGGTACACATTTCCGTTTCCACACACACTTTAGCAGTCGATACAACCATTGCATACCAACAGGTCCAGCAGCCTTTATCATTTCTACACTGATTTCATCCACCCCTGTTGCTTTTCCCATCTTCATTTTCTGTACTGCTAATTCCACCTCCAGCATTGTTATATCATCTTCTGTTATAGAGTCGTCAGGTTGTGTCACTTCCATCTCACCAGTAGAATTGCTCACATTCAATAGCTTATCGAAATACTCCTTCCATCGTCCCTTTATCTCTTCTGGGTGTGTTAACAACTCTCCATCTTCCTTTTTTACTAGCTTTGTAGTAACTCTTTCTTTCCTCTTACTTCTTAGAAGTCCATACAGCATCCTTTTACTGCCACTTACATCTGTTTCTATTCTTCGTGTAAATTCTTCCCAACTTTTCTTCTTTTCTTCTCCTACCACTTTCTTACACCTCCGTTTGCTATCGTGATACTTCCTTTTGCTTTCTTCTGTTTGATCTCGGTTCCATTCTTTCCATGCAGACTTCTTTTCTTTCACTGCTTTCCTCACTTCTTCATTCCACCAAGGTGTCTCCTTCTCTTTC
This sequence comes from Meconema thalassinum, assembly GCA_946902985.2. Lineage (NCBI taxonomy): Eukaryota > Metazoa > Arthropoda > Insecta > Orthoptera > Tettigoniidae > Meconema > Meconema thalassinum. Next base: position 191,014,819 of record OX336388.2, on the reverse strand, counting down.
ACTCTTGTTGACGTCCTACCACAAGCACTCTCTGCTGCACCAACAAATGCCTTTTTAAAGTGGGACCATTCCTCTTCTATGTTTTCCACTTCAGTAACTGGGATTTGTTGCTTCAATCTCTCCTGAAAATCTTCCTGTACAGTTTTGTCTTTTAATTTCCAAACTTTTATTTTACTTTCTCTGATCTCCTTTAGGTTTTCCAATTTTTCCCATCTAAATTTTGCCACCACAGCTCTATGGTCCCCATCAAATGCTTCTCCTGGTGAAGCTGTCACATCTATCAGCTTTCTGCGATTAGTCCTTTCCACCAGAAAGTAGTCAATTACTGATTTTGTTCTATCGCCCCAACCATATCTCGTAATTTTCCTGCTGTTTTTCTTCCGAAACCATTAATTACCCACTATCAGTCCATTCCTTTCACAAAAGTTTACAAGTTCCTCTCCTTCCCGGTTCTTTTTCCCATATCCATATGGTCCAATGACTTCTTCCTTTCCTTGTCTCTCGTTTCCGACTCGTGCATTCATATCTCCCATGATCACCACTTCTACATCTGAAATTACTCTTTCTACATCCTCCAGGAATACTTCAATATCTTCTTCTTTGTTTCCAGTCTTGTATGAAGTCCATCACGTCATTTTTCATCTTCATTCTAATTTTCATTATTCTGTCACTCACACACTCAACCACTTCAACATACTCCTCCAGTTGTTTCGAGGTTATCAGTCCCACGCCATTTTTTGCCTCTTGGCCACCACTCCAGTATAATGTATATCCTTTCCTCAATTTCTTCTTTCCTTTACCTTTCCATTTCACTCAGCCCCATCAATCCAACATTTCCCCTCTCCATGAAGTCTACCACCTCCTCCACCTTGCCTGTCAGGGTCATGACATTCATGATTCCCACTTTCATTTCGGTTACTGGTCACCCATTTCTCACAGTTCCCCCAGTACCAAAAGAACTGCGCATCGCCTGCAGGGTACGCCCTAACCTTCTCCGAATCATTTGAAGTGCCATTTCCATTTTAGGCTATTATTACGATGGGGTCGCCACTCCCAAAGGCATTTTATGAAGCTACTGCCAGCTATTATACAGGCCGTCCCTAACATGGGAAACAGACGCCCTTGCAGCCGCCCCTAACCTGGGAAACAGACGCTGCCAATTGATGCTGTACTCATACTATTCCCTGAGTAATGGGTTGCCTCTTCCGCAATCTCCACCGTTCCGAAGTCCATCTTCCCCGCTGCAGATTCCGTTGAGGTCTTCGCACGTAACCCTGTGCACGGGGCCTATGTTTAGAGCCCTGCGCGGATAGACAAAACGTTATCCGCATCCGCCCCGCATCCGCACGGCTGTTATCCGCACCCGCACGACTGTTATCCGCACCCGCCCCGCATCCGCACGACTGTTATCCGCATCCGCACGACTTTTATCCGCATCCGCCCCGCATCCAAGCGACTTTTATCCACACGTTTGTTATCCGAATCTACTGGCATTACAATGATATTTTCAATGTGTTGCTTTATACTTTATCCTTTAGACATTTGAGAAGAAAGTCGAACCCATAGGCTATGTACTGTATGTCATGTGCTACGTCAAAAATTGAATGTTATACAGCCAGAATTGCAACCCTTTTCAGTTGGAGTGTTGATTGTGCTTAATGACCTAATTTAAATGGGATTAGCGTAAATCATCATCTTACATTTGTCATGAAAAAATATAACGGTAAAATATGATATGTCATAAACATCCGGGTCCTAGTAAGGGAGAAAGGGGGAATTGTGCGCACTTAAGCAAGAATCGGTCTTGTGATGGTCTCATAATAGAAAACACAGCTGCAGTTATGAATAAGGGAGCCTGAGTAACTATATTCGATGTGCAGAAACAAATTTAATTCAAAAATAAATTTGGTGGGCTATAATTCGAAATCTCGCAAATATGCATTTGCGCACGATTACCCACCCTGCAGGGAAATTATGCGTATGGGATGAGTGTTGCAAAGCCATACCAATACAATGTGAATTGGCTGAAACTTGCACTGAGCATTAATATTAGAATATTCCAATGCATTTTACAATAGCATAACAATGCCATGATATTAAAATTCTGCAGTTTGGGATATTAGAATTAAATATCTTCGTTTCGTCAGCATTAAAGGAGGCAATCCTATTTAGGCTTGTTCCTTCAGGTTGTATCAACGTTAATGCAGGATATCTCTTCAAGAACTCACACAACCAAACTATGCCTGCTAGACTTTTAACTTTATGGAAATTATGGGGAACCTTATTCTCCTCTGAAAACTTGAACTCTAACTGTAACATTTTTGATGTGTTGTTAAACGTGGTGACAACTGTAAAGGTTCTGTTTAACAAACATAATAAGAATAAATAATATACACTGTGGTGTGACCTTACCTGTGATAGTGTAATATAATAAGTTGTTGAGCGCCAGATCCCTATTTAAGACAGTGAATCGTAGTTATTAATTAATCCTCGGCTATCAGCAGTAGAGTGAGACCTAATTATCCCTGGTCGTGGTGAGACAAAGTCATCTAACCAATCCAGTATTTAATCAAGGAGTATGATTGCCTTAAAGTACTAACTACAATGAAAGAAATAGGCATTACGTTAAAGAAAATGAATTTATTGACTCAAGAACAAAATATTAATAAAACAGAATAGTGATAGTCACACAGTTGAATTTAAAATTACTCAATGCGGCAATTAATTTAAAAGAAAATAAACATTAATGAATTGAATCTATCTTGAAGTTACATTTTACAGAGACGTCGGATATTTAATTGTTTGCTCACCCTTTTGAAGTATCATCATCAAAAAGTGTGGAAGATGATCTCGATGTTGCGTTTCATATTTCTAAAAAAATGTTGTAGTATGTCATAAGATACAGCATACTACGTTCCATTGTGTTGCCATCTCTAGATTAATTGTAGTATTCAACTATAAGCCATGGTCAGCTTATATATATATTGTCAACATTGTAGTTATTATGTCGAGACATGATGCATGGTAAAGCTATGAATGATATTTCACAAAGCAGTCGGTGGACCTCTGTCGCTGCTCTGCCACTAATGAGTTGTCATTCACTAATGACTCTGTAGATGCGAGTGTGCGGTTATATCTTCCTTGTCACGTGGTAGTAAGCAGCCCCCACTTCATAGTCAAATCACCCCTTCTACCTGGGGCTTGTCCATTCATTGACGCGTACCTTGGCTCCAGTAGTGACGTATTGATTGCACCATACGTGAAATATAATGTTCCATTGCTTCTCGAAGGAACTAGATTGTGCGCACGTGATGGTTACTCATATTGGGTTTCTTAGCATCTCGAAAATGACGCAGTTTGCCGTGGTGAAATTATTACTACGTCGTTCAGTTTGTGACGCATTGGGTTGATCCTTATTGGCAATCTTGTTGCAATATATATATTACTTCGTCTCTTTACAAATAATTGTTAATAAAAATATTTCTGACTATAATAATAAAAACCGCTTACAATTATCTGATATAAAAATCATCTCATGGATGTACTAATTAATAATAATAATAACATGATAAATGAATAACCCTTTAAATATAATAGGTATGGGATCGAATCGTTACAATCGCCCCTAAGATAAATAATTTAAATGACATTTCACATTATTTCTCTTACCTCATCCAACATAAAAAAAACTATAAATTTAAATATTATAACCCCCAAAAAGACAACATACAATATAATCTTCATCAATACACAAAAATATACAAGAACATACTCTTTTCACTTTACATATTTGTACTATCATTTCTCATTCTTCCAAATGTTCATAATGTTCATTCTTCTTTATATATGTTGTAAAAAAAATTATATAAATGTATTCTTCACAAAAAATTCATATTTTAACTTTCATTCATCTCATTCTTCCAAATGTTCATAATGTTTATTCTTCTTTATATATATATATACTGTAAAAAAAATATACATATAATGCCCTTCACTTTACATTCTTCGAAGTAATTACTTCGTTGCACACGCATATCACTGCACGCGATGTGGTGATACAATCAACATAATATCCCTTTCGTCTCTATAAAGGGATTACTCAAATGCAGTAAAATTTCAATAATTGAAGAAAAAATAACTTAGCAAGATACCTAAGGCAATTCCAATTTCAGTGCATATGTCATACATGTAAATATTTCCCCAAATACATAATGACATCGAAATACCTTAAAGCAGTTATTAAACAGTTCACATAAATATCCAAGTTACTACTCACCTGCCTTCGTGGCTTAATTCTTTCTTAGGCCACGGCCGCCTCCTTTCAAATTAATACTTCCTAAGTCTCCACGACTTCTCAACTTCTCATAAAACCATGATTCCTCTTTACTACTTCTCGAAAACAATAACTTGAATTTTCAAAATCACAAATAAACATAAAATCTGACTTCTCGTTCACTTTATAAAATTTAACTTAGCGTCAAGATATAACTTTACTGATTTGACTTTTTGCTGAATACCTTAAAAAACATTGTTTTCTCTCAAAACTCTTAATTAAGTCCTACAGACATCACTTCCTACTTGTTCTGACCGCCTGGAGTATAGCTTATTCCTACTACACCAGAATCTCTCAGAACTCTCAACAATTCATCGTGACATCACACGTCACATACAAAAAAACCTCCCCTATTCGTGGTATAATCCCACATCTTCTTACTGTTACAGGTCACCTCTTACTGACCAATAACACATTAAATTTCAGCTAAAAAAATCTTACATGCTTCGACTAATTCCTTGGAATAATAACATCACACTTTGTTTTCCTAACTATTGTCTTCCTAAAATAATGACAGTGTTCCAGTTGATAGTCAATAACACCGACACTCCTAATTGGCAAATATTCTCCCATAATCACTTCATAAAGCAAGTCCTGAGTTCTAACACAGTTCAGACACTCTCTGCTCTACCAAATTAAATGCGTCAATTACACCTGCCTTTAATTGAAACTTGATTATTACCCCTTATGTATACTCACCTTACATTACTAACTTATTCTGGTCTTCAAAATATTAAACTTATCTTTACTAACTCCGTATGACATAAATAAAACTTTAATTTCTTGTCTACTAAAAAAAAAAAAAGATTTATCTTTAAAATCCTCAAAACATCGAATTATAACAAATTCCTTTCACTTCTAGAAAATATTATGCCAACCATATAATTATTACTATTATCTTTACTTTAACCTGTGTGTAGGACAACAATCTACCACATCATTAATTCGTTAGTAACTTTTTACTAAAAGTGGTTTAGCTCGATAACAAGCCTTGTAATATCTTTAAAACGTGCGTAACTGTAACTAAAACTTGGACCATATTACCTTTGTAATCTCTTATTACCTTGTGTGCATACAACCATATATACTTAAAAAAACTCCCAACATTAACTTCACGTAGTCCCTTAGACACCATAAAAAAAAGACTCATTGCTCAACGGAAAATACCTCGCTGACCTACTTCATCCTCCAAAAACTTCTTAAAACTTCATTTGGCATCTTACCAAAAACTTCCTCAAAAAACAACTTCATTTGGCATCTTACCAAAACTTAAAACCACATTGCTCAACGGCATTACCTTCGTTGGCCTACTACTTCAAACTCACGTCCATTTACGTGAAAATACACACATACATACACACATATCTGTCACCAAGTATCAGATGTCCTAATTAGTTACTACTTTCTTATTTCAACCTGATGTTGGTTAATTCATACAACGCATTACCATTAACAATTCTAAACCACTTATAAATTTCTCAAAATATATCCACTGATAACCTCGCTGTCCTCAACTGAAACTTCTTTATTAAATCAATACTTAATTCTTCAACTCACTAGTTTTATTACCACTGTATCATCTTATCTTCACTCACTTTTGAATTAAATCTTTATTACCATTATATTCATAATTATGGTTGCCATAATAATTATTACTACTTTCTTTCGATTACTTACCTATGTAATAACCTTCCTACTTTTTTAAATTTAATCCTCACTTCCTCCAACTTACCTGCAGCTAAAGGACCCACATTCAACTTACCTGAATCGCTCAATAGCATGACAACCTCTGTCTTCCAAATTAAATGATTTTAGTCAATCTAAATCAATAAGCGTAGGCACTACGCGCCCCTAACCATCCTAACTTCACGACTGAATTAAAATTACACACAGCAGGTTTCTCATCTACCTCTGTTAAATCATACTAAACTTTATTACTTCATATTTAAGTCATACGGAAGAGTAACTATCGTTAATATAAATTTGCATCACTACTTTCTCTGGCATATCACAGTTCTTACCATCTACTATTCTGATATTGGCCCCTGCCATTATAATTCTGCTGATTATTATCATAATAATTATTTTCAGGATTATTCTGTAATATGGGCATATCGTATGAATCTTCGAGTGCATCGAATCTGCTTAACAATCCCTCTAATTCCTGTATTGTAGTGATCATTTGCATACAAGCAGCCACGTTTACCTTGGGTGGGAAATGCCTGAGGAGAAGCCTTATCACATCCCCATCTTGATTCATCCCATCAAGATGTTTACATATGAGTACATACTCTAGAAAGTAATCAGTCATATTACTCCCTTCCCCAGATTGATACTTGCCAGAACTAATAATCTGTCTCATTTGTGACTGGATATCCTCATTCCAATATTTTTCAATAAATTTACTTTTGAAATCTTCAAAATTTATCAAGGTATGTTTGTATACTAAAAACCATCCCTTAGTATCTCCTATAAAAGCCTGGTCCAATAGCTCTACTACCATCTTCCATTCAATTTGACCATCTTTTAGCCTTTCTTTAAATCTATCCTCCACCTGATTTATGAACTGCATAGGACACCCCTGTTTGTTTGAAAACTTAGGCAGTTCAGTCTCTCTCATACTACTTAAATATTTCATTCTATCCTGATTTCCTTCCTCCATTATCTGCTTCTTTAATCTCGCCTCCATTTCTTGAAAATTACTCTCTTTATCCATTAATTCATTTCTCAATACCTTAATCTTATCCCCAAAATCTTCTCTCATCTGCCTAGTTTCCGCTTCTATCAATTTGCTAAAACCTTTACCTAAAATTTCCTCGGACTCCGATCTACTTTCATCTAAAATTTCCTGAAAGGCTGTCTTTACTGATTCTACTTTCTTATTAACTTCTATCTCAACTTCCTTAATTTGATTTTCTACTGCTTCTAATTGTTTATCTATTTTTTTAACCATATCTTTAGCCTTCTTCTCTACCACTTCCTTAATTTCACCTCTGATCTCCTGTTTTACCCCCTGAATACTTTCCTGTAGCATATCATACTTCTTACTCAATCCTTCATTTACCTTAACCACACTGTCTAGCTTTTTACTATTTTCTTCCAGCTTTTGGTTGATCGTTTTACTATTTCTATGCAATTGTTCAAACTTCTCATTAAATTCCTTCCTACTTTCCTGATTTTGTCTACCCATCTCTTCTCTCATTTCCTGACTATTCTTATCAAGCTTCAAATTCAACTCCTGATAATTCTTTTCTAATTTCTCAAATTTAACATTGAACTCCTGACTATGCTTATTTAATTGTTCACTCATATCTTGATTTAGCCTACCCATCTCTTCTCTCATCTCCTTACTATTTTTATTCATATCTTTATCTAATTTCTCAAATTTATCATTGAATTCCAAATAATTTCTTTTATTCTCTTCACTATTTTTATTCATATCTTTATCTAATTTCTCAAATTTATCATTGAATTCCTTCCTACTTTCCCTACTATTTTTATTCATCTCCCTCAAGATATCAGCTAATGAAATTTCATGGACCTCTAAGGACTTCTGTTTCTCTAGACTACCACTAGTCTCAGGATGTACCTCTGTATTCTTGTCAGGGTTAACCTCAGGATTATTCTCAAGATTTACCTCCGACATCTTGGTATTATTCTCTACGCTTTCAACATCGCTACTGCTATCAACCTCCTTATAATTAACTTTCTCGACTTTATTCCTACTTCTCAACTGCCTCTGTTCCTCTTCCGACATCTCGAAGTACACCGTATAACAATTGCCCTTCCAAAATTTCACTTCACTTCACTGTCCCCCAAAAGCACTGACAATTTGCACTGAAATTATACACTCCTCTCCTAAATACCGAATGGTTTTCGTGTCCTACTTTGTGGCGCCAAATGTAACATTTTTGATGTGTCTTTTAAAACGTGATTGACAACTGTAAAGGTTCTATTTAACAAACATAATAAGAATAAATAATATACACTGTGGTGTGACCTTACCTGTGATAGTGTAATATAATAAGTTGTTGAGCGCCAGATCCCTATTTAAGACAGTGAATCGTAGTTATTAATTAATCCTCGGCTATCAGCAGTAGAGTGAGACCTAATTATCCCTGGTCGTGGTGAGACAAAGTCATCTAACCAATCCAGTATTTAATCAAGGAGCATGATTGCCTTAAAGTACTAACTACAATGAAAGAAATAGGCATTACGTTGAAGAGAATGAATTTATTAAATGCAAAAACAAAATATTAATAAAACAGAATAGTGATAGTCACACAATTGAATTTAAAATTACTCATTGCGGCAATTAATTTAAAAGAAAATAAACATTAATGAATTGAATCTATCTTGAAGTTACATTTTACAGAGACGTCGGATATTTAATTGTTTGCTCACCCTTTTGAAGTATCATCATCAAAAAGTGTGGAAGATGATCTCGATGTTGCGTTTCATATTTCTAAAAAAATGTTGTAGTATGTCATAAGATACAGCATACTACGTTCCATTGTGTTGCCATCTCTAGATTAATTGTAGTATTCAACTATAAGCCATGGTCAGCTTATATATATATTGTCAACATTGTAGTTATTATGTCGAGACATGATGCATGGTAAAGCTATGAATGATATTTCACAAAGCAGTCGGTGGACCTCTGTCGCTGCTCTGCCACTAATGAGTTGTCATTCACTAATGACTCTGTAGATGCGAGTGTGCGGTTATATCTTCCTTGTCACGTGGTAGTAAGCAGCCCCCACTTCATAGTCAAATCACCCCTTCTACCTGGGGCTTGTCCATTCATTGACGCGTACCTTGGCTCCAGTAGTGACGTATTGATTGCACCATACGTGAAATATAATGTTCCATTGCTTCTCGAAGGAACTAGATTGTGCGCACGTGATGGTTACTCATATTGGGTTTCTTAGCATCTCGAAAATGACGCAGTTTGCCGTGGTGAAATTATTACTACGTCGTTCAGTTTGTGACGCATTGGGTTGATCCTTATTGGCAATCTTGTTGCAATATATATATTACTTCGTCTCTTTACAAATAATTGTTAATAAAAATATTTCTGACTATAATAATAAAAACCGCTTACAATTATCTGATATAAAAATCATCTCATGGATGTACTAATTAATAATAATAATAACATGATAAATGAATAACCCTTTAAATATAATAGGTATGGGATCGAATCGTTACATAACCGTCTGACAAGCTTGGTGGGCGTTAAGCCGTAAAATAATTTTGCCAAAGTCAAAAGGTATTCGGATAATTATGGCTCCATTTCGTCGGTAAAAACAGCTTTACGGACTAGACGAGGTGGAGCAAGACAATTTTGCAGCAACTGCTTTCGTAGGATTGACTGGGGAATGTTGAATCTTGTCCCCACTTCCCTTATTTTCCTCCCATCATACCTAATTGCACGTAGAGCTTTCTGCACATTTTCTGCTGGGTAGGAATTTTTCTCAGTTTTCCGTGTATAATTTCTTGGCATCTGGAGAACAAAAACGAAATATTTTTGCCATTAATGTCGCGTTGTATCTACTTGTATCGTTCTGCGCACCATTACAGAAAATTAAATGCAACGTGTTATGTTTCTTCATCCAAGCCTCCGGTTATCGCATAGCGATTGGCACCATGCTGACTGTCCCTATCTGATCTGATAGGAACGATGACAGCTTTAGGGTAGCAGTGAACTGAGTTACAGTTGTACTACCAACTCAAAAAACATAGATGCGCATGATTACCCGCTGCGCACAATTACCCAACTTTTCCCATGATATTCAACAAGTTCGGATCGTATTCTAAAAACTATCCGCAAATTTACTCCAAACATTACCCGCGGCTTATCCGCTATCCGCAAAGCCATGCAAAGTATATCCGCATGGCGAAAAATGTTGCGGATATCCGCGGGTCTATCCGCGGATATCCGCATCCGCCCAGGGCTTTACCTATGTTATACCCCATAGGACTGGGTCCTCACCAGAACTTAGCCGGTACTGTAGTTCCATGGTATATTATAGTACCGTTGCCCACCCCCGCGACGTGGACGCGCCTGGCAAGAATTATCCATGTAGCCAATTATAATTGCCTCATGGACCGGGTTAAGGAGCTGTCTAAATCCAGCCTCCAAGGCTGGAGAAATATCTTGAGAGAAATTGAGGTTATCTCGGTAGATGAAATAAAGCGTGTGATTGATTTCTTACACGATGCCAGAAATGTGTAGATGCAGGTGGATGACATTTTCAACATCTTCTGTGACAAGGTGAGTAATTATTTTACTTTGATTATGTGTTATTTTGTGTGCTTGTTATTTACATGTGATTCGTACGGGCGCTCTCTCGACCCCAAGCTCAACGATTTGCCATGTGCTTGTTCGACACTCCAAGCGCGTGCTGCGCCGCCGGCCCCACTTTGAGTGAAAGACCCTGTAGAAAGGGCTATAGTGTTCAAGGAGCTTAGATATCTAACCTCCTTGACTTTCATAGTGCTTCAAGGAACAACGAAATTCGACATGCAAGCTACCCTTTGGGTGTTAAATAAGAAAGCTTGCACCCGGCACCCGAGGCCATACGATATTATTATTATCACAAAGGGTGGCCTACATCAAAGCACGCGACTTCTGTATTTGTTGTGTTGAGATGGCACTGGATTGAACATTAATTCTGAATGAAACATTGAATAATTACTCATTACTTTTTCACTTTCATTTTGATAACATATGATTTTCATACCTTATTATTCATCTTCCGGGGGCATGGTGTCGAGTGGTAACTTGTTTTTAAATTCCCGTGTATTTCCGGAACTAAAATCGACCTAATTCCTGTATACCAAATCGAACTCTCTAAGATGATGATGATGATGATAATAATTATTTGTTGTTTTAAGGGGCCTAACATCTAGGTTATCGGCCCCTAAACTCTCTAAGACTAGAGTTCGCATACCAAATGGCTGAGAAATAAAACTTAAAGTGCGAATCAACTACTAGCGGATTTTTTATTATGGATACTCGAGTTTAGGCCTTAATCATAACGAATAGAATATAAAGTGTGATCTCTTCTCCCTCAACAGCATGTAATGAATACGGATCGGGTTGGCACTCGCCGCTACGCAGCGCTACAGTCGACTTGAGATTGTTGATTTCCACATATGTGTATGTGTTTATGTGCGATATATTAAGTATTTAATCGGTCGGAGTGTTTTGGTGGTGTTCTGTGCAAACGTTTATTGATATACAAGTGCTTACACTATTACTTCATAGATTAATACCTGAAATGCTATTGTAGGAAGCATTAACTGAAATGGAATTTAATTTCTTGTCGTGTTGACGTTATCTTCGTGTGTTAATTTTATTGTTATTTAATGTAAGTAAACAGCAGTTTAGCCCTTACATTTTCATGAGTGCTTAATGTGAGTAGTGAAGATGCCTTGCTCTTTTGTACCAGTATGCAGATCTAGCTATGGGGACTGTAAAGAGGTCAGATGTTTTTTCAAACCTCCTAAAGATTAGGAACGTTTTATCAAGTGCAAAGGGGCCATACCAGGGAAGGATAGGGAACTTACTGAAAAGTCCAACATCTGTGATGCTCACTTTTCAGAAGATTTAATTGTTAAATTTGACAATTTTGTGATAGAAGGGAAGGAAGTATTACTTCTCCCAAGAACCAACTGGCGATTGAAAGACTATTCTGTTCCACATATATTTCCTAATTTGCCAAAGTATTTGTCCAGTATGGTGTAAATAAAAATGCTCTTGATGCCATTAAAGACTACTTCTGTGAAGAAAGGGATGAGAATAAAAAGACAATGAGTTAAAAAACGACTTATTAAATTATAATTGGGCACAGTAAAGTAAGTGGAGATGTGGAACTTATTAGCGCCTATGAGGATATCTTGCGGTATTTTAACATGTAAAACAGGTCGCAAGGTTTTAAAAGTCTCGTAAGCGCCAATACTAACTTACATCACAGATCGGAGCCAGCGCTGCGCTGCTCTGCGGCGGACCAGGCGTACTAGGCCAGTGATATCACTTCTTATTCTATTCGTTATGCCTTAATTATAACCAAACCAACAGACCTATTGAAAAACGAGTTATACCAATATTTTCCTTGTTTAATTCTGCATTAGACTATATAAGCCAATTATTTTCAAGTTTATTAATTATTTATTTATTTGTGGTTATATGAAAAATTGTCCGTGTTTTTGACGTCTTTTCTAGGAACTGCTCACTTAAAACTATATACAGTAGAACGTCGTATATCCGGATGTCAAACAACTGGATCGTCAATTATCCGGACGAGAAAAAAAGTCGGAGCAGCGCGCGCTTACTGTTGTTATGTGGAAGTGCGCGCTTCCTACAGTAGTGAGTCAGTTCTAGTTTTCAATTGTTGTCTCCTACCGTTTGTTTGCTCTATAATGTTTCAACGTGTTACAGTAGCCTACGTGCTGTACTGTATTACGTAGTGAAAATGACTTCTACGAGTGGAAAAAAGGAAAAACGAAATCGCAATGTTTTATCGATCGATTATAAGGCGGAGATCATTAAATAAACTGGATAAATGTGAGAGTGTGCAGTGTCTAATGAAAAATTACTGTGTCGGAAAATCCACAATATTTATGATTTGAAGAACCGAAAAGGTGAAATTCTGAATTATGCATCAAAGTTAGATAGTGAAGAAGGGTTAAAAAAAAAAAAAAAAAAAAAAACACAACACGAGATCAGCTACGGATGAAAAATTGGTTTATGGTTTATTCAGACAAGAAGTAAGGGATATCCCATTTCTAGACCTTTGTTGAGAAGCTTGGTGGTTCTCCCTATGTTCGATTGTCCAGAAAAGTCGTTATCCGGAACACTTTCGGTCCCAATTAGTCCGGATAAACGACATTCTACTGTACATGAAAAAGTACTTGGCTGAGGGTAATGAAATGTTTATATGTGATAGGCACAAGTATTGGTAGTGCAAATCTCAAGTTTCATTTTTTTTCAACTACCGGTACCCAATAAAAAATTCTTATACTTTTTCTGACGTAACGTTTTCTCAGCCCAGGATAAACGTACAGCAGGAAACTTGGTCTCATTTTGGAGCTCTCATTCGTGATTATCGGAAACTACGACGACTGTAAACGTACAGTGTGTTGACGAATTTACGTTTACTGTACGTTTACAGTGGTCGTAGTTTCCGACAATCACGAATGAGAGCTTCAAAATGAGACCACGTTTTCTGCTGTACGTTTATCCTGGGCTGAAAAAACGTTACGTCAGAAAAAGAATAAGAACTTTTTATCGGGTAGTTGAAAAAAAAATTGAAACTTGAGATTTGTACTACCAATACTTGTGCCAATCACATATAAAAATGTCATTACCCTCAGCCAAGTAGTTTTCCATGAATATAGTTTTTAAGTGAGCGGTTCCTAGAAAAGACGTCAAAAACACGGACAATTTTTCATACAGCCACAAATAAATAAATAATTAATAAACTTGAAAATAAATGGCTTATAGAGTCTAACGCAGAATTAAACAAGGAAAATATTGGTATAACTCGTTTTACAATAGGTCTGTTGGTTTGGTTGTAATTAAGGCCTAAACTCGAGTATCCATAATAAAAAATCCGATAGTAAGTGTAACTGCATGTTTGTAGAAACTTCCGCAAGGGGTGATGGCGAGATTTCCGTAGCGTGAGCAATGTACGTGCGTGAGAAAGTTGAACTCTCTCGCAGATGGGATGCGAAGCTACAAACACAAATAAATTACAGTTTACTTCAGGAGAGCTGAGAGAGAAATGACTGTTTCACTGAGGAGGGCCGAGAGAGTAGAGTATAGCGGCAGTGGCACAAAATGTGGGTGGCAGTGTGGTCAGCAGGCGAAATAGAAAGCCGAACGACAGGACTCTACCGAACGTTCGGAGGCTAAGAAGTCGGGCATTATGAGACTTATCAAGATTTCCCAGATCAAATACGAAACTCGTGTATACTTCCAGCATTTTTCCCGAGTTACTAAAATTCCCGTACATTTCCCGGGTTTCCCGTATTGCTCGACACGCTGCGGGGGACATTAACAATTGAAATTACTAACCCTGTTCACTACTGCACTGGAAATATGTGCTAAATTACGTAAATATGTGTTTTTATTTATTGCTAATTTAACAACGGCAGCCACGGCAGCCATGTTCAACTGCGCATGAGGTCTCTTCAACTGTCACCAAAGCGCACACATTGTTGCCAGCATACACCACACTAGTTTGTTGGCATGTCAAAGAACCCATTTGAATTCAGTAGGCCGTGTTCATAATGGCAAAATTAATCTCGGGAGTTTCTGCCAATACAAAGTTCCTAAGAAAGTGCAATAGTGTTCAAGGAGCTTAGATATTTAACCTCCATGACTTTCATAGTGCTTCAAGGAACAACGAAATTTGACAGGCAAGCTACCCTTTGGGTGTCAAATAACAAAGCTTGCACCTGGCACCCGAGGCCATACGATATTATTATTATTATTATACCACACTAGTTAAAGATTATTGGTGTGTGACTGCCCCACTGTGCATGACAAAAACCGGGGTGTATGTATGGCTATCACGGCCCACTGAGCCGCGCTAACTAACAATAATTATCCGTCTAGACCAGGGGTCTCTGCGAGCACCACCAATTTGGCTCGCGGACATGCCCGGTATCTGACCTGCCATACCTTATTTTGACTAAATATACAAATTATAATCATATATTTTTGATGTGTAATATCTTTCCGCTCGGTTGCTGGATAGTTTTGTGGGAGTGATTTTGAAAATTGTGGACGGAAGTGAATCGGGCAGAAGTGGATCGAACGGAAGTGGATCGGACGGAAGTGAAGACGCACTGCCAGAAAAATGGGACGGAAGTGAATCGGGCAGAAGTGGATCGAACGGAAGTGGATCGGCCGGAAGTGAAGATGCACTGCCAGCTGGATGTACAATTGAAAATGTGTGTATTGGAAACAAGGCAGTGTGTGCTCTGTAGCACGAGAATGTTATGGCAATACAGGAGGCAGTGCATTTAGCAGGCACTGGTTTGACGAGCACAGTGGCAAATGTTTCACCGACTTTAATTTGTCATTGAGCAGTTTATGAAGCTTCACGTTCAAGGTTGAATATCACATGGGGTAGGACAAAGACGACAAATGACATTTAAGTAAGCGGCATTATTGTCAAGCTGTGGGTGAGTAGTCAAATATTAAATGCTTAACAGAATGTTGTTATATGAGTGGAATAAAAGCTGTATTTTCATCATATGTGAGACTAGGTCATTTCATGATTGTAGGAAGCCATGTTTTGATTGTTTACGACGAACTGTATGAGAGCCTTGAGAATAATGATTCTTATAGTTACTGAGGAATGTGCTCACAGTATTTGAGAGTACTGTCGACGTTGTGTGTCACTTTGTTATTATGAATTATTAATGTAAAAGGACGGAAGGACGCTTGTAGTTTTGCGTGTCCGTTAATCTCACGATCATGATCCACGGCATTTCAATTCGAAAATCTCACATGTATTGACCGGGAATCAAACCCGGTCTACCTTGGTGAGAGACTAACAGCTTGACCGCTGTGCCACAAATGTGACAGTAGCATAAATCTCCAATTCAATCTATACATTCATCATAGTACCAGTATGAAAATGGAGTGTAAATTAACATTTTAAGAATGTGCAAGCTGTGTAGTATACGAGTAGGATAACATGTCAGATGTTACACATCATATGCAACTACTGTAAGGCTCGTATCTTTTTTTTAAACAATAGGTATTGATTGGGCGGAGATTCGCTATCCCATTAACTTGAATTAGATTTGTATCTCCCGAGCACAAACTCCTGTGCATTTTTCGTGCACAGTCGGAATGTTTCGGAATCACTTGGGATACCTAGAGCAGCAAAGAGCAACAGACAAGAGGCACTCCACAACAAAGTTCTGTAACATATTTGGATCCCGAGGAATCAAACATGGAAGAGGGTTGTTGATTTTGGTTAAAATTTGCTAATGATTCGCATTATTAATGCAAAATGTTTCTGAAACTTGCTCTAACACTGTTTTACATCTGTATAGCGTTTGCGCGCAGCACGATCATGAAGACGTTTTACTAACATCAGTTCTCAATTCCAGGCGAATGCCGGGACTGTACCTTTGATAGACCGTAGCCGAATTACTTCCAATCCCTGACCTTAACTATCCTTGACAGAAATGGCATTCAAGAAGAGTCGACACCATAAAAGAAATACTGTACAGTAAAGATATTCCTTATTATTATTTTTAACCCGGATAAACCTGAGATCCGGATTAACGAAAGCCGGATAGACGAGGTTCTTGTGTATTTACATAATTCTTTCTTTTGTGTTCCTTGGTTCAGTACCCTCAGGCGTTTTTTGATTACTTGAAAAATCTTCACATAATAATAATGTTATTGGTTTTACGTCCCTTTTAACTACCCTGGCTTTTAGAGACGCCGGGGTGCCGGAATTTTGCCCCGAAGGGGATCTTTAACGTGCCAGTAAATGTACTGACACGGCTCCCTCGCATTTGCGCACCCTCAAATGCCAGCTGAAAAATCTTCACACCAGAAGTAGTTGTAAGGGCTTAAATGAAACTCTGCATTGACTCTCACTAGCACCCATAGTGGTAGAAAAGGCAAACTGCTAAGCCAATCGACCAGATGTGGTTGAGTTTAATTGACTCACACTAGCGCTTGTAGTGGTAGAAAAGTCAACTGCAAATCTAACTGACTGGATACGGTTGAGGTTAACACTTATCCGGCTGATGCCTTAAATGTTGCTCCTCACCCATGTGCTGGCTGATTTCCAGAATTTATGGCTATGTTCAGAATGGCACAAACTGAATGTGGTTTGAGTTACAAATAAATTGAAAAGTCCGTTCGATTTCCGAACCCTTACACTATAAATTTAATACAAATCCGACACGATTGAAAATAAAACTATAATGTAAAAAAAAATAAAAAATCCGTAAACAGCAGTTGCGCGCGCTCTCGTCCTGGAACGAGCGGGCGCGCTGGCAGAAGTAGAAGGGAGAACTGTCTCTTCGATTGCGTCAGATTCAGAATCTGCAATGCGAATTACAACCCCAAATACAGTGAGTCCAGGAATGTTCTCCACAGCGCCTACATGCGTCTGCGAGAGCTAGCTACAGCAGTTAGGTTGGTAGCACGGCTGCCGCTTGCATCATCTCGACTTAGTATAAAACAAAGTCCCCGATTCTTGGATGTTACGGGTAAACTCAAGAACCACTGGATGGATTTTGATGTGGTTTTCGCCATTCTGTAAAGGATATAGAGTATGATTTCTTTAGAAAATTAGAAGCCGAGCAGTAACGATTTTAGTGGAAAAGTCTATAAAAAAAACCTGGCGTCCGAGCGCTTTGTAAGCTTACGCAGGGCAAACCGTTAAAAATATCTACATACTATGAGTGTAAGAATTGTTCAACATGAAAAGTTTTACAAAAAAGTCCGGGAGAGCATATGTCTATCTTCCATACATCGCCCACTATAAGGGACCAACTGAAGCTTGTCTCTTACAGCTTTATGTGCTGTCGACTTGGAGATTCCTGTTTGTAGAGCTAATTTTCATGTTGATTTACTTAGACTACGCAGCATTATGTTGGAGATTTCATCAAGTTTTTCGTCTGTTAAAAGCGTAGGCCTGCCTGTTCCCGGTACATCATGAACTGAGCCAGTCACACGAAATTTACTTACCAAATTCCGAACGGTATCACGGTTTGGACACTTTGAATTAGGAAACCGCGCCTGAAATCTTAATTTTACATTTTCTGTAAACCGATCGCCTTCGCGAAAAACGTATTCTACAAAAAAAAACTCTCTCTTCAGTAGTAAATATTACCGCCTGTATATTGTTGCACTCTTCCAATAATAATCTATCTGAACGCTCGCTTACACGCTGAAGACATGCAGTCTCGTGCGCTTAATGCGATACACATCAACAGCTCACTCGGGGAAGTCTCGCTTTGAAGGACACAGTGCAGTGCAGCCAACTAAAACTCAGGACTCAACCACTCACAGCTGCACGTACCCACTGCGGAGAACATTCTCGGGCGCCCTGTATACTAGTCATAGAATAAACTCAACGTTTTTGCGAGAGAAAAATCTGTCCACAAAGAATAAAAACAAAGGAACGGAAAACAGATTTGACCTACTTGAACGTGCATCGCTTGCCTTCGAACAGATCGATATTCTTCCGCTGAACAGTGACGTGGTGCTATCTAGCGATAGTATGTGCAACTTCTGCTTCCTGGCACCCACACGCGAGTGCTAGAGCTGTAATATTACGTTCATCTCCAACACAAAGCGCGAGAAATCGATCAACGTAATATTACGCTCGCCGCAGTTTTAAAGAGTTACCTTCGAACGTAATGTTACGGCGCCCGCGCTCTAAGTGTTAAGTAGAGTTGAAAATATACCAGGCACAGAATGAATGCATTCCAATTGGTATTCAAGATATAACGTAATTGAAATCATTCGACGACAATAACCTCGTAATTTCGTAGGTAAAGTGTACCAGTGGTATCGAGTCTGCTCAGTAACCTAAGGGTTTCGAGTTCAAGTTTTCTTCTTTCATATGGCAGAAATACAAGTTACAGTATGTTCAGCGTGAAACCTCTGCAATTTTTGGCTGATACAGTACTGGACCAAAATCCTGACCTGCTTCTTTCAATGCGCAGGTAGTACAGAACTTAGATGTGGAGTGTATCGTGTCTGTTGCTCTTTGCTGCTCTAGGAATCCCGAGCGATGCCGAAACATTCCTACTGTGCACGAAAAATGCACAGGAATTTGTGCTCGCGATACGTAAGTACTATGCCATAGATATTACACCCAGTTCCAAACGAAACTTTGTTGCGTAATTCAAAACTACAGTGTGCTGGTGGTTGGTTGGTTCCTTAGTTTAGGGGCTGCGACAATGCGGTCATGTAGCCCCGTGTACTTTGGGTGTGTGTAGAATCTGTCCGATAACCAGTGTTAATTGTGATGACTGTATTAGTGTGTGTATCCGTTTTTTTTAAATTCAATTTGAATTTGAATTTTTCAAATAGTTACTACTTTTGCCGCCAAACGCCACCGTCAACGACTACTAGGCCAAGTTCAGAACTTAGCTACTAGACGCCACCGCAGTCGGCTCTTGGCAACGAACGTAGCAACCTAAGAGTGTTGTTTACATTCTTAACCTATACAATTTAGTTTCTCACAGGTATAACTAGTGGAAAGTTCTTTAACATGCCATAAATCTATGACATGGGACCGCCGGCTTTACTTCCCCTCCGTAGGAAGGCATACTGAGGGATTTTTAACGCTCTTAAAAAATCTGATGGCTTCGGCCGGGTTTGAACCTGCTATCTTGGGCATAGAAGCTCAGCATGCTACCGACTACGCCACCGAAGCCGCCAGTGTGCTGGGGTGATGAGCTTGGGAGGAATCAGTGTGACCCTTCAGCTTATAAGTTTCGAGACCCCTGATCTAGACAAAAACCATTGGTCTGGATTGAACAAATTTTACAGCAGTACTGTAAGCGCAGTGTTGGCAATACTGTATTTGACGATAATTCAAGCGCATAATGGCAGACTCAGCTTGAATTTTACAATATAAGTCGTGATCTAAATAAGGGAAGGTGGGGACAACGGAGGAGTAAACATATATTACTACATCATCCCCTGATTTATCTATCATTACAAAAGGTATTTTGGCCAATTTCAGTACAGTAGAACCCCTCTTGTCCGCCCTCGGCTGGTCTGCCGCTCTGGTTAATCCAACCGTGCTCGAGCCGAACTTGCCCCAACTCGTAGCAGCGACTCACTACTCGTCGCGCCATTGTTGTTTACAGGTAGGCTACTTGTTATCAGTTCTCCGTTTTAATGCTCCGTCATTCTCTCCTATCGTTTCTGACGTCATTCGTGTTTTACGAGATTGTTGTTCTGTTCATTACAGTACTGTTCAGGTGTGTGTGTTTTTTCCAACATGTCAGGTGTTGAAACATTTTTATGAAGCCATATGTATCTGAAAAGGATTTAGTAGCGCTTGGGTGGGGACATCTTGAACTAAGTATACTCGAGTGCTAATCTGTTAGATTCATAGAGGTGGATTTAACATTAGATGAAGTGGCATGTCTTAGAAAAAGAAACTTGAACAATAGAGGGGTGATAATGTTGTATGGTATGATAGCAGTTTTTTGAGATGTATGGCTTGTATGGAGATCTGGAAGACGTTATTACATTGTATGAAGGAGTCTGATTTGCGTATTATTGATGGTCACATAATATTTCTATATAAGAAGAATTCTATTAATAGAGATCTTGGAATTCATATCATTATTCTGCATAATAACATACACAGTATATATAAATTTCCCCTCAGAAACGTAAGTAACATTCCCGATAATTAATATGTTATTGCAGTGGATGTCTGAATTGCTATCCTTACTGATCGTATCCTGGTTGGCATTTGATAATACCCTACTCCTAGAGATTATAGAGGACTCGAGTTACTTTAGCTTTGAACCTGTAATTGTTTACTCATAGATTCCCTTATTTATGAGTTGGCACCCACCCGGATTTTTCCTCTTAATATCTACAATTTGCAAAAGCACCTATTTAAAAAACATTACAGTGTGAAGCGTAAACATGTTACTCTTTCAATAAATGAAAAATTAGCAGTGCTACGAAGACTGGACAAAGGGAAATCACTCTAAGAAATTGCGAGAAACTCAATATAGGCGTTACGACAATAAAACATTGGAGAAGAAATCGGAAAGACATTGAATCATGTACAGTGATGATACATAGTGAAAACGCTCTTAAGAATCGCAAAACATTGAAAGATCCTAGACTTGAACTGCTTGACAACGTATTGTGGATGTGGCTCCGCCAAGAAAGGAGGAAAGGAACCCCGATATCTAGTGTTCAGAGATTGTTATTTTAACGAAAATCGTTATTTTTCTGCACTTTCTGATAATCCGACCTTTTTTGCATTCTGACCAAACGTTCAGTCCCAAAGGTGACTGATTACAGGGGTTGTACTGCACTTAAGAAAGTTTTATCGAATGAGTGAAGTTTCATTCAGCACAAATTTCAGTCGTTGCAATGATTGGTACCTTAGCACAAAACACTGAATGCACATTAAAAATTGGATTTCATCTTAACCCTACATTACTAGGGGGGTGCAAGGCATTTGGATGTGTCTCTAATAGCCTCTCCAATTGCAAATGTCAACCTCACCTTCTCGCGGTGCACCCTGTTACCACAGACGAGGCTCTGGCTACCGAGTATATGGCGGGATAACCACATAATGATACAGTAAATGGCATCATTTCCACCCACAACATCTTGGGAGGGAGCAAGTGCCAAGGCTTAAAGGAGGCAGCCCCACCATGGCACTCGGCAAATGTGGGCTAATAACTCGCAGTTGCTTAAAAAAAAACACATATTAAAGAAACTAAGAAAAGCAGCCGGACGGATCCTACGATGACGACCTTTGGCTTGAAAAAGGACATGAATATTGGGTTTTGGAATGTTAGAACATTGTACCAGACTGGAAAACTAAAGCAGCTTGCTACCGAGGTAGAACGGTACAGATTGGATATCCTAGGAGTTAGTGAAGTAAGGTGGAATGAATTTGGAGAGATGAGAACTTTGAGCGGACAAACTTTCCTCTAATCGGGTAAGCCAAATGAAGATGACCCACATCATGAGGGAGTGGGATTGCTCCTAAACAAGAGAACAAAGAGCAGTTTGCTGGACTGGAAGCCCATTTCATCAAGAATTATCACTGCAAGGTTCAAGGGAAAGGTCAGAAATGTTTCGGTGGTCCAATGCTATGCACCTACAGAAGAAGCCGAAGCAGAGGACAAGTCAAAATATTATTCAGAACTCCAGACTACTATGCAGGCCATAAACAAGAGGGATATTGTGATAGTCATGGGAGACTTCAACGCCAAAGTGGGAGCTGAAAACCTGGGACTTGAACAAGTAATGGGCCAACATGGATTGGGTGTCATGAATGAGAATGGAGAACTTCTGGTAGACTTTTGTGCAAGAAATGAACTCGTTATCGGTGGAACCCTCCTCCCTCATAAAGAATGCCACAAAGTGACATGGGTATCTCCAGATCAGCGAACCGAAAACCAGATTGACCACCTGACAATTAGCAGAAGCTGGAGAAGGTCACTTCTGGATGTCAGAAATCGACGAGGAGCAGATATAGGCAGTGACCATCATCTAGTAACTGCCCGCATCCGAGTTAAGATTGCAGCTGCAAAGAAACGGTTTGAGCAACAAATGAAAAGGTTTGATGTTGGAAAACTACAGATTGAGAGAAACAAGGAACATTTTAAGATCAACCTCAGTAACAGGTTTACAGCCCTGCAGGATGGAGATGATGTTGAAGAACACTGGGAGAAAGTTAAGACTGCGTTATCAAACACAGCAGAGGAGGTACTTGGCTTCAAGAACACCAGGAGGAAAGAATGGATGACAACAAACACTTGGGAGTGTATAGAACAACGTAGAGAGCTGAAACTCAAGCTGAATAATTGCAAGACACGAACCCAGAAAGTTGAACTCCAAGCAGCATATCGTGCTAAAGACCGGGAAGTAAAGAAGAATGCAAAAGCAGACCGGAAAAAGTGGGTATCAAACCTTGCTGAATTAGCAGAGACTGCAGCAAGAGAGAGAAATATGAAAGGCTTGTATGACATTACGAGGAAACTCGCCAAGAAGAAATTTAAACAAAGTAGACCCATTAAGAATAAACAAGGAGACATGCTCACTAATGAAGAAGCAAAATTAAACAGATGGCAGGAACACTTCATGGAGGTGTTGAACAGAGACGACGTAGAGGAAGACAGGCAGATGCCATATGTAAATGAAGATGGTGAAACGGACGGCATCAACACAGAACCACCCTCAAGAAGTGAGATCAAAGAAGCAATCAGACAAATAAAAAATGGAAAGGCCCCAGGAGTAGATAACATAGCGCCTGAGCTTCTAACCGTTGATCCTGATATGACGGCCGATAAGTTGCATCCACTGTTTACAAAAATCTGGAACGAGGAAAAATTGCCAAAGGAATGGGGAGAGGGACTCCTTGTCAAATTACCGAAGAAAGGTGATCTGACCAACTGTCACAATTGGAGAGGTATCACTTTACTTTCAATTCCCAGTAAAGTGATGACTAGGGTGATACTCAACAGAGTAAAAACAAGGATAGAAAAACGACTTCGCAAAGAATAAGCAGGTTTCAGGAGCAACCGCTCATGCATCGACCAAATTAACACTCTACGGATCATTATTGAACAGTTTAATGAGTACAATGCTAGCTTATTTCTTCTGTTCGTGGACTTTGAGAAGGCTTTTGATTCATTGGAAAGGAACGCCATGTGGAGAACACTACAAAAGTATGGCATACCAACGAAAATAGGCAAGATCATCAAGCAGACCTACGACGACTTCACATATAGAGTAATCCACGAAGGGAAGCTCTCGGAGCCCTTCTCCGTAAATTCTGGTGTGCGACAAAGGTGTGTCCTATCTCCGACTATCTTCCTCCTTGTCCTTGATGATGTCTTGAGAAAAGTTGTTGAGGGAAGGCAGAGAGGCATCCAGTGGGGACTGGTCGAGAGATTGGAGAGTCTAGAGTTTGCCGATGACATATGTCTATTGACTCAGAAACATACTGATATGGAGGGAAAGCTGCAGGACCTGGAGAGAGACGCTGGAGCAGTGGGCCTAAGGATAAATGCTCAGAAAACAAAGGTGATGAAGGTCAATGCGAAGAGCAAGCAGAAACTCAGAGTCAATGACGAAGATGTTCAGGAAGTCGAAGAGTTCACATATCTTGGCAGTGTGACTACGCAGGATGGAGGAGCAACAGCTGATGTCAAAATGAGGATCCAGAAAGCCAATGCGGCATTCATACAGCTCTATCCGATTTGGAGGACCAGAGAAATATCGATGAAAACGAAACTGCGCATTTTTCAAACAAATGTGAAAACGGTACTGCTGTATGGCTGTGAAACGTGGAAAGTTACCTCAGAGATCACCCACAAGCTGCAAGTATTCATAAACAGATGCTTACGAAGAATAAAGCGCATCTTCTGGCCACCAAGAGTCATTTCAAATGAAGACCTTTGGAAGCAAACCAAAGAAGAACCTATTGGTATACAAATAAAACGGAGGAAATGGAAATGGATTGGCCACACCTTACGTAAAGAACAAAATGCAGTGGAGAGACAGGCTTTGTTCTGGAATCCCCAAGGACAGCGGAAGAGAGGAAGACCGCGGAAGTCATGGAGACGCAGTGTGATGGATGAGGCAAAACAAGAAGGAAAGACCTTTGGCGAACTCAAGACCTTGGCTCAAAATAGGATACGCTGGCGCTGCTTTGTCGAAGCCCTATGCTCTGCAAAAGAGTAAAAGGACATAAGTCAAGTCTACATTACTAGGGTCAATTAAAGATTGCGATACACATTTTATAAATATAAGTTGAAATGCAAAATTTTTGATGTGGTTAGTTATTGTTGTTGAATTTAAAATTTTGAGGTGGACACGTAAATTTAAAAAGATCTAAAATTAATAAAGCACAAATAAAAAATTTAATAAAAATAAAAATTATAAAAATTAACAAAAATTGTGGAAAAACAAAAAAATTATCATTCAAAAACGAACAAGTCGTTAAGTCAATTTACACTGGAAAATTTAGATTGCTGGCCCTAACCCACTCTCACTTATAAAGCGGATAACGCGATTAACAGCCACCGCGTCATCGGCTAATACAAGTTTGAGTGTCATCTGCAAACCAAGGTTTCTTCGTAAGTCAGCAAGATCCACACACTCGGTGAAAATGTGGGCCACGGTGAAGACGGCTCCACAGGTACAAAGTGGGGGGTCTTCCCTTCTCATTAGGTACGAGTGGGTGGATCTTGTATGACCTATCCTTAGCCTACACAAAATGACGGACTCTCTCCGTGGCCGGAAAGAGCTCCGCCACACGTGAGTAGTTCCCTTGATCGCTCTCAGTTTACTGGGTAGTGGGTCAGCTAGCCACCGAGTCTCCCAAAATGCCAGAACTTGTAGGCGTAACTTAGAGCGAATATCTCTAGCGGGTACCTCCATAGGTCGAGGTGGTAGTGATACCGCCTCTTTTGCAGCTTGATCCGCTAACTCATTTCCCGCAATTCCCCATGTGGTTTGGAAGCCACAGAAAGGTGATTCGAGTGTCAGCATGGCACAGCCCGGCTAGTAGGTCATGGATTCGCTGCACTAGGGGGTGTTGCGGGAAACATGTAGCAATTGACTGCAACGAACTCAAAGAGTCGGTTGTTAATATTACACTCACCGGTGTATCGCAGATTCTTATCTTATTTCCTATAAAGAGAAGATATCAATTCAAAGGTACAATTTATTAATACTTCTGGATGCCATTTTCCCTAGGGCCTACTGTGAAAACAATTGACATTCGAAAATCAAATAATGCAAAGAGTAGCCTACAGACAAAACTTAACATCCTCCCACTTTGAGTTGCAGGACAACTCAACACAGTCCTATGTCCTCCAAGTATCCAAACGTTCTCTCTAAGAGCACTCAATACTCCTTGGCACTCACATGACACATCTCTTCGTGCTTCTCTAGGATCATCTTTACAACTTCATAATTTGCAGGCATAATAATAGAATATCTGAAGTTAATTCTGTCTTTTCTTTGCGTAATCTTGGTTTTTATCCGTACAATTCCATCTTCATCTATGTAGGGTCTTAAAGATGAAATGCGAGGACTCTCAACATCAACATTAGCTTCTCGCTGAATATATTTCAGCACTATCTTTTCAGCATCATTAAATTCCGATACTGAAAGATCTCCCTGCCTTTTGTGATTGTCTTCTTACAATTGATCACGAAACGGCATATCCAAGCTATCATGCGTATCACCTTCCGATATCGTGAAAAATACTCATACCACCACCTTACATTGATTGGCTCATCCTTGTTGGTACAGGTTACAGAAGAAGTCACACGTTTTTTCTTTTCATTTCTTAGCTCTGCTTCTTCAGAGATGTGTCTAGCACTAGGCCACATAGTAGATGGTTGCTTAAGCCAAACAGGGTCCTCCCACCATCTGGACTCGAGCAAATGTTGTCCTGAACAACCTCTGGATGGGAGACCGGCTGGATTCATACTACCAGGTAGATGTCGCCATTGCCCTTGTCCAGTCAATCTCCTAATTTCCGTCACTCGATTGTAGCCAAAAACTCCCCTCTCTTCATTTCTATGAATCCAAGATAGGGCAGTGGAGGAGTCACTCCAATAATAGTGTCTGGGATTGAAATATCCTTAACCACAAAAGCACATAACCTAGCCCCTATTGTAGCAGCTAGCAGCTCAAGTCGGGGAATAGTCATTTTCTTTACAGGTGCCACCCGAGATTTGGCTTGCACTAACTGTATGGATACTCCAAGACTCGTTTGAACTCGAATAAAGACTGCTGCTGCATAAGCAGCCTGACTAGCATCACAAAACATGTGCACGGTACATTCACCAATATGTACACCCCCACCTGTTATCCATCTAGGAACTTGAACATTAGCTACATACTTTAAATCATTGAGCCAGTCTTTAAACTTCTGTTTGATGCGTCATCAACCTCAGCATCCCACGCTACTTTGGATTCCCAAGTTTGTTGCAATAAGATCTTGGGACAAAGAGATACTGGATACGAAAATCCTATAGGATCATATATACGCCTGCCACGGTGGGTGAGTGGATAGCATGTCGGTCTACTAACACCAAGATTGCAGGTTCGCTCCTGGCCGTGGTAAGTGTTGTTGTTTTTTTTTTGAAAGGCGGAAAAATACGACACGCATGTCATACGATGTTGGCATGTCAAAGAACCCATTTGAATTCAGTAGGCCATGTTCATAATGGCAAACTTAATCTCTGGAGTTTCCGCCAAAACAAAGTTCCTCATTTCTCTACTAGAAAGCGCTATAGTGTTCAAAGGAGATTAGATATCTAACCTCCTTGACTTTCATAGTGATTCAAGGAACAATGAAATTCGACATGCAAGCTACCCTCTGGGTGTCAAATTACAAAGCTTGCACCCGGCACCCAAGGCCACACGATATTATATTATTACTAAATTTATATATACGCTGAGCAACAGAAAGAATCGCTCTTTTGGTTATCACTTCTATGTGAATATCCTTAAAACATTTAGGATCTATCTGCAGTGTATCTATACAACGATTCCAGGGAAGTCCTAAAACATGTGATGTTTCAACAGGGCTCGCTGCTAATATCTCCGTAGGTAACGTATACTCCCATCCCCTCAAATCAAATTTCCGAACAGCCATTAGTCTTTGAACTTCCACTCCCACCTGGTGGTAAGCCTCGTAACAACCATCAGACTTTAATTTAAGCACTGTTGATTTCAGCCTTTTCTTTGCAATGTTGTAATTGCTTGGTAATGGGGAGTGTCCTACCCAAGGCATATGTACTTCGTAACGACCTTCTGAATCGACACACACTGTATCCAGGAAGTGTTTCTTTGTTGCAGCAGCCAACTCTTCTTTGCATTTCTTCTCCACAGGCTCTGTAATTCCAAGTACATCTAAGCCTTTAACAAACAGAGAATTCACCATCATAGTAGTATTCTTAGCTCTCGATCCACCGGGCACCTTCCCCATTAAGGTCCAACCTAGACGAGTTTCAATGGCAACAAGGCCTAATGCTAACTCTTCACGACGACCTGTTAGTAATCTTCCTGCAACGTCTGCTCCTATACGAACTGCTATCGGGTCATCAGTGCAGCCAACATCCGTCAGTGAAATGTCTTTCTTCTTTAATTCTGTCATCCATGGCCCATTTTCAACGGAAGGAATCTCTTGACATATAACAGGCTGATCTAAGGCCGTAAATTTGCAAGAGAAACCTCCGCTAAGGTTACCTAACCTTATCTGGTAACAATGATGTTTGCAACTTTCAGTATTTATACCTCCAAACAATGAATGGATTACAGCTTCTTCCCGTTGAGGTAAAAACTGCATTTCTTTTGCAATATCCTTCAATATATAGGACTTCTGAGATCCTGTGTCAATGAGAACCCGTACACAAGATTTTTGACAGTCAGATGCTATCTTTACCCTCAAAGTTTGTAAGAAAACTTTGGGACTGTGGGAGAAATTCGCCAATGCTACATTTCCAAAATCTGACTTGGTTGTTGTGTCAATATGAGGCTTCAATTCCTCACACATCAAAGTCACATGATGTTTTCCACATAGGCCTACACAACATCTTAAAACAGCTTAACATTTTTTAGTTACATGCCCTGGCTTCAAACAAGAAAAACAACAACCTCTCTGTTTCAGTTTTTTCTGCTTCTCTGCTACATTCATGCTTTGAGCTGTGAAACAGTCAGAACTATTATGAGACTTGTCACAAAATATACACATCTTCGCTTCTTTAACATCTCCAGTTGACAATAATCTGGCTGCTGTAGGTACGTTCTCTTTAGGGTAGAATTTGTGAATTGATCTCTCATTGACACTAGTTTTAGCTTCACAGCATCCTAAACCAGTAAGAGCAAGTGTAATTCTTTCTTCCTCTTCTACTTCTGTTCTCAGAAACTCCATCAAGTTGCTGTGTCTTTCTTTAGCATCCTTCATCTCCCCCCTACTAGCACTTCTATGCCATGATTTCAAAAACTCTGGAAGCATGACTCTATTAAAGGGAATAGCATAGCAGCAAATTTATCTGTCGTGACACCTAGTGTTTCAAGAGCTCTCAAATATGATTCAAGTTTATCATACAGTGAAGCCAAAACTATTGATTCCTTTGATTGATGGGTAGACAAAATTAGCTTCAAAACTTCTCTAACATACTCCTCAACTAACAAGTCGTCCCTTCCGAACCTCGATTTCAGACTAGTCACTGCTTTGGAGTAGTTTTCAGCTGTAGGAGGAAAACTATCCACAACTTCTCTTGCTCTTGATCCCTGTATAGTAGATTGAATTAGGTATTGGAATTTGTCCTCAGGTGCAATATCAACATCTTGATCAATCTTTTGAAACTGGCTCCAGAAGGGCAACCATTCCCTTAAATCACCTCCAAATTTTCTTAATTCCAGTTTGGGCAACTTAAACTTTCTTTCTTGTTGATGATTAGCGCTGGGAACACTTCCATCACAGTCATAATTAGCGAGTATCTGTGACGTTCTTACCTTCATATCAAGAAACTTACTGCGATAATCTTCTGCCACCTCCATTTCATTGTCAAAATCAACCTCGTCGTCGTCTAGCATCAAGTCCATTATTTTGGCATCTGATTCTTGCAGTTCCGCAGCTCTTTCTACAAGCACAGTAAAAGAGACTTGCACAGCAATCATATCCATCTGCAATGCTTCCATTGCATCTTTCAACTTATTTAAAGCTCTCATAAACGCCGCTCGAAAAGCTCTTCTCTGACGCACTAATCGGTCCATGTGTCTTTCTTTAATGTTATTAAGTGCCGAAAAAAACATCCTGTCACTGGTCGCCAATATGTTAATATTACACTCACCGGTGTATCGCAGATTCTTATCTTATTTCCTATAAAGAGAAGATATCAATTCAAAGGTACAATTTATTAATACTTCTGGATGCTATTTTCCCTAGGGCCTACTGTGAAAAAAGTTGACATTCGAAAATCAAATAATGCAAAGAGTAGCCTACAGACAAAACTTAACATCGGTACACACGAGAAAGTGGATTCGTGCATCCCGTAGTGCAAACTGCAGAGCTTCATAGATGGCAACGAGCTCCGCAGTAAACACACTACAGGCCTCAGGCAAAGAGATCTTGGTATTTGGACCATCAATAACATAGGCACAACCCACTCTCTCGTCCACCTTCGAACCGTCCGTGTAGAGAATATAGGACAATTAGAGATCGCGATACACGTCTCGTTTCGAAGGAATATTGTAAATGCTAATTTCTGTTTATGTTTCCCCAACCCAAAACCCTCTATTCCCCAGGCATTTCCCGTAAGCTTGCTAGAGGAGTATTTCGTGACGTCACCAATGCCGCCATTTTGTTTTTAGGGGAATTTTATACGGAAATGTATTGCGATCTACAATAGTCCCCATTACTAACCATTTGTCTGTGGGACTACGCAACTAAAACCTTCAGGTACAGATCCCGGCAACTAGCTCTGCACTTGGCCGTGAGAGCTCAGCGGTAGAAGAGGGGCATGGAGCAGTGCGGGGATCGTGCCGAATACATCCCTGGCTGAGAACATACAGCAGCGTGTTCCCTAGGACATTACTAGTCTAAGCCAATGTGTGGCAAATGTTTTGCACTGCTGTAGTATGCAGGAGGAGGTGGATCTGCAGATGCAGAGCTAGCTGCCGGTAACTGTAACAGTATACGAGATTGAAACATGCTGTTAAAATTTTCTACACAAGTGAAATTAGCCAAAATACCTTTTGTAATTATGAACAATAATCCAACAAGGAAATGGAATTTACCAGAGTGTGAGGGGTCTGGTGTGGAACCAGGAAGTTCCCGAGAAATGTAAAAGAATCTTGTATTCAACATGTTACACACCTATATTGACGAATGCAGCAGGCACGTGGACAACAACGAAATGGGAGGAAAGTAGAATCCAGGCAGCAGAGATGAAGTTCCTTAGAGGTATAATTGGAAAGACCCGCAGAGACAAAATCAGAAACAAGGAAATTAGGGAGAAAACAGGATTCCCAAAGTTACAAGACAAAATCGAGATCAGTAAGCTAAAATGGTATGGACATATGATGTGAATGGGAGAAGACCGAGTCTTGAAGCGATTATTTACTGAGAAAGGCACCAAAGGTGAAGGCTGAGGATGAGGTGGATACAGTGAGGGAGAGCGTTGAGAAAAGAGGAGTGAGAGTGGAGGATGTACTGGAAGAGGGACGAGAGTGGTGGAGAGACAGAAAAGTATGGAGGTCCTTGATTCACACCCCGCCCCGGATCACTGGAACCGGGAAATGAAGAAGAAGAACAAGAATTCGGAAAATGATCTAGTAGGCCTACTGCCATCACTTTCGAAACGCCATGTTCCGCTCTTGTATACTATTAATAACCTACATTCATATATACAACTAAACCAATACCAGTAGGCTACTTACTAAGACATAAGCATACCTTATAATTTTGAAGTTCTCCAAACTTTAGTTCAAATTTTGATCACAGCTCACAACTCTGTTTTGAATACTAAATTAAGAACCATGATTCAGTTGGTTCAATGATTCAAAGGAGGGAATGGCACAATTTTGTGTCAACACTCTGCAAGATTCAATCCCTATTCTCCTGCATGTCTTTTGGTCATCACACTTGATTACAATTCGTGCAATAGGTCTATTAGTGAAAGAACATGTAAAATTTAGCGTAAAGTAACAGAGCCCATCCTGAATATGGCAACCCTAAACAAATGCTGGGAAGGTGTATTTTTTCTTATAGCCCACCCATGCCTGTTTTACAAGCATAGCCCCCAACTTAAAATTAATACCAATACCACAAGAACACATATTATCAGGCACATTCACAATAGATCAACGAGTGTGATCTATAACTATGTGAAAGTAACGTTATCTCTCAGATGACGGCAGCTCGCTATTGTAACAATGGAACAAAGCAAGAAAGAACTTCCACCGTTTCCTCAAGTCAGGACACATACTGGTCAAATTACCGAGAAGACAAAGCAAAGAATATTACCATAAGGGTGGGGGAAAAGGATTTCACTCTCCGTGCATCTTCCAGACAAATGGTTAGTGATCCAGGGTTAAAACACCTTCCCCTATATGCCTGTTTTCTTTCAAGTTATGGGGTATACAAATAGATGCTCACTAAGGCAGCTTTAGGGGCTAGGACTACCTGACACATAAATTACAAATTACCATGAGAAAATTTCTGGACTACAACCCTGGGGGCATTTCATAGTACTTCCCTTTCTAACAGGAGCTATCAGAGGTCAGTGCACACTATACTTTACTTATTGACTACACCACTGCTGTATAGTACTACCTACCTCAGAATCTGATGATTCGTGCTCCGGGCAACAGACTATTCTTCCAACGTCAGCCAACATCTGGCACATGAAGCTTGAAAAAGATATACAAATTATGTTAGTTTATGCTACAGGCAAGGGTCCACGTTTAGGCTGAAATTTATAAAAGCTATGCTTTAATGCAGGAAAGTGTTTGGCATGAGGCCTCAATGATACGTGTGGGAATGTTACGTTACATCCACCGAAATGCGTGCAGTTTGCCTGCAATTGTTTTAAAAAAATCTGCCATCAGATTAAATTATGATTTATAAAGAACTGCCGATGGCATGTTAAGATAAATGTGCAGTAGCCTAGTTCCTTCGAGGTTCACTACCGGTACGTTTCTGCACATAATTTACGGCATAATCATGTTAGCATATACATCACATTTGTGCGAATTTTTATGAATATTGGTCTTGTGGATTACATATTTCAAACATCGAATTTAAGTTTTATTAATGTTTCAGGTTTTTTATTTTTATTTAATACAGTAATTTATTACCGTTTTCCCCTGCTGTGGCTGATAAAGCTATGCGACACCAAAGAATATAGGGGCAGCTGTCTTATGTTTTCAAGGCGGAACAGTTGACCGTTCCATAATATTAATTCATTTCAGTGTTCACAACCAACTGCTAAGAAATTTCCTTCGCTACGACATCCAACAAGATGAGGGGGAAACACTGCCGAAAGTAAACAGAAATGAGGATATGACATAAATATTGATTTTAAACCGGAAATCGTAATCAATGATACCATCGCCATCTATAATTCTCAAGCCGTGCTGTTGGTAGAATTGGCAACGTTTAGTAGAGTCATAAGTAGGGCTCAGATTGTTAGGTAAATCAATATTTTTTATGTAGGCCTAACTACATATTTTAAGCATTTTTTTTATAAATACATAAATTCCTGCTTTTCACTTATTAGCACATAAAAAGACATAGGTCTAATATTTACATTTGTATAAATCAGTTACTAGATCTTTCAGTTTATTGCATTTTTGTTCTATGTTACTTCAACGGAGAAGAACCTGTGAGCTATCTAATCTTCATGCACAGCGTAGGCCTATGTCAGCTTGCAACTGTGCTATTCTTAACTTGTCGCCCCGTGCCACTCACTGTGGAAGCCGGGGATTTCCTTGCCCATGGCCATATTGCACCGCGTGCTAGACCTCCCCCTCCCCCAGCTACCTGGAACCAGTGTCACTCACATGCAGTTCATTTATTGCACTGTGTAGTGTTTTTAAGGCAGCTCTACGATGCCAAAAGTAAAAACGACTACAAGTTATCGTCTGTTGCAGAATTTAAAGATAATTTTACCTCTGATGGGAGCGTTCTGTTCTGTCAACCATGTGTGAAAGCAATCAAGGCTGAACAGCGATCTCAAGTTACACAACACCTCAAGGGCAAGAAACATATTGCCGCAGTTTCGCGCTTTCAGAATAAGTGATTCGCGATAATCGTCGGCCATTTGTGATGGACAACCTGAAGATGTATCTCGTTGTGTATTGTAATTCTTCAGTAGTCGGTGAGACATAGAATAAATTGTATTCGTGAGTACTGCATATTAATAAACTAAATTTTAATTAAATATTTTTATTTTTTTGCAACATATTTCAGGTATTTTTAATGCATAAAAAATAAATATTTTCCCAATTGTTAGCACCCAGAAATCCGAGCCTTAGTCATAAGAATAAAAGTTAGCATGTGGCCTTACGTGTTTATAGAATTTACGGACTCTTCTATACGTTGCATGGAGGAAAGAAAGGAAGGAGATGCGTTCGCTGCGCTGCCTAGCCCAAGCTGTTGAAGCCAAACGGCACGCCCACTTTGGTTAGCGAGAAAATGGCTGTCCCTGTGCTTAAAAGCCGTAAACCACTCCAACTAGTAATGGATTTTAGTGACATAAAAATGCAATGACAAGTCAAGATTTTTTCTTGGATAGGCAGAATACACTCTGTACATCACGGTACTTGGCACAGATAAGCTGCGTTATCCTTTTAAAAGCCAATTCAAATAGAAATATGAAAGCACCTTTCAAGGTTATTTTTGTAAGAAAGACTCGGCAAAACGTAATAATACGCTGAAACACAGATTAAATTAAATACAGATGTCGGAAGGTGCGAGTTATACCAAAGAAGAAACACCTTGGGAACTAATGATGTCGAACAAATTACGGTATTTACAGCAAATTGAGTTTTAAGTTTTTAGGCCTAATTTCGAGCACAACCACTTTCACTCATTGGTCGTAAACATTTTGATATTCAAGAATACGAACCTTAAAATTAATAAACAGAACACTTGGACGCATATTTGCACAAAAATACGGCATAGCCTATACTTTTCGGTACCGTGCGGTATTTTGTTTGTGGAGGTAGAAACTTGGCGATTAGCCTCGTTGATTCATTACGTAGGCCTACCGTAATTATTGACTGACAGCTGTTTGATAATTTGGGATTTGCAGAGAAATGGTTTGTTGCTATTTACACCAAATTTACACATGCTGAGATTAGAGTTGAATTTTTTTTTTTAAATAACTTATCACTACTGCTCCAGCATGAATTAAGGTGATCAAAGGCTGGAAAGATATCCTGCAAGGATAACTCAGAAAACACCATGCACAATGCCTCATGCAAGTCAGGGAACACCGAATACAAGTTAAGGTTACGCCCATTTTGGACGCAGCGCTTGACTTCACTCAAACGAGCTCAGGGCACCTCCTCTTATTCTTTCCTCCATGATACGTTGCCAATTCTACCAACAGCACAGCTTGAGAATTAAGACGGCGATGGTAGAGTCCGTAAGTTCTATAAACACGTAAGACCACATGCTAAGTTTTATTCATATATATCGTTTATTTTGAGATGACAGCATCTAAAAGCAGTTCGTACTAACTATTTCAACACCCGTGAAATTCCTCGTGGTAAATCAGACCTGCCGAAAGTTGTAGAAGTGAGTATTTCCCGTATTAAGTTGCATGTGTAACCAATACCTACTAATGAGTTTAACCAACAAATTCCTGACTACTATTTCATTAAACTATTTCAGATGCCTAGGAAGTGTTGTGTGCCTACTGTCAAATTATGGTAGCACTATTAAAATAACTGGTTATTTGATCACTACAGCGAGGTGGACTTTCAGTGCCTAGTAATTTAGTTTTGATATATATGTTCATGTGGCCTCTATATTGGGGAGTGCCTTTGATTTCATTAGACAGCTACGCATTTTTAAATTACCGTAAGTAACCAGTGGAGCATTATTGTTAGACTGTCAACATTAAGCTTGGAGGCCTGTTGTGACTATGATGAGTGCATGTGCGGATAAAAAGTGTAGAATTTATTATCAAAGGCAGTCTCTAAGTTCGTAAGAATAGTCTTAAATATGTATTCTGCGCGCGCGTCAATGACAGCAGTGAGCATAGCAGCAATACAAGGAAACTTCAGGCATTGGACATTGAGGTACCGGTACAGTAAGTTACAGCCTTTTACAGTATTAATACCTTATCGGCAATCGACATTGCATAGCATGATAATATGCATCTTTTATTTGCGATATTTAATTTTATTAATGCAGCCAATGGCCATGTATTTTTCTTTTCAGGACGGGTCAGGGAACGGGGCTACATGACTGCGTTGACGCAGCCCCTAAACTGAGGAGCCAACCAACGGATCAGGGAAGGGATTATGAAAGGATTACTCATTGCCCCAGAGGAGTACGTCAGGCCTCGGCAGCCGGCACAGTCCATATCCTCGCCGCTAGATGGAGGCTTCATTCATTCCATTCCTGACCCGGTCGGAGACTGGAAGCAGGCTGTGGATGTTCATTTTTCATCGGCCGTGGACCTATTGAAAGGAACCGTCCCGGCATTTGCCTGGTAGTGAAAATGGGAAACCACAAAAACCATTTTCAGGACGGCCGAGGTGGGATTCGAACCTACGCTCTCCCGATGCCAGCGAGGCACGAGGTAGCGCATTAGCGCTCTCGGCCACCGTGGCCGGTTATTTGCGATATTTGAGAGTAGATTTAGCGGACGTTTGGTTCTGTTGTATTTTCGGAAACATTTCGTGTCAAAATTATGTGTTTATGCAGTGTTAGCCAAGACCGACTAGAATATATATCTCAGACCGTAACATAAAAACAAAGATGGTGGCAATCGTAGAGGAACAGTTATGAGATGACACTGGCGGGCATGGCGCCATCGAAATAGCGGCAAATTCGAAGACAAATATTCGCATAATTGATTAAATTCCACCAGAAATTACAGGATCTTATGTAATAAGGCACAAATTCAATATGAAATCCTGACGTACTTCGCTACAAGCAACGCGAACAGACAGTAGAAAAAAATACATCATACTAATATATAAAAATGAGATGGTGTGTGTCTGTCTTTCTGTCTGTCTGTCTGTTACTCAATAACTCAAGAACCACTGGTCCGATTTAAATGAAAATTTGCATGGATGTAGCTGATTTACCAGGTTTCCATATAGGATACTTTTGATTTCGAAATTTTGCACTATTAAAAAATGGCGACTATTTTAGTGACGTCATTAGACCCTTTGGTTTCAAAATTTCATATTTCCATATCAAATAAAAAGAGAACGGTAGGAAATAGCAAACTTTCGATGGCACATACGAGCTTTGAAATTTAATTTCCTATCCGAAAGGTCCTTATCACTTTTCGTGTATCTCCAACAGTTAGCGAGTAAAACCGACATTTGTGACGTCACTACACCCTTTGGTTTCAAAATTTCATATTTCCTTTTCAAATAAAAAGAGAACGCTAAGAAATAGCAAACTTTTGATGGTATACATGAGCTTTAACATTTAATTTTCTATCCGAAAGGTCCTTATCACTTTTCGTATATCTACAACGGTTAGCGAGTAAAACCAGAATCTGTGCAATAAAACACGGTCAACACCGAGCGGTGCAGTATATCTCTCTATATATAAAAATGAAAATGTGTGTGTTTATCTCTGAATTTCTCGGAAATTTGAGATGTTTACACGTTTCAGACTGTTTTATGATGGATGAGCGCGAAAATATTTTTTTTGTTTGTCTGTCTGTTTGTTTGTTTGTTTGTTTGTCTGTGGACAAATTTGTTCCCTTATAACTCGAGAACGGCTGGGTGTATCAACGTAAAATTTGGTACAGATATCCATCAGAGGCACGACACCAATCATTGATGTAACTCTTCTCCGTACCTCTCATAAAAGGGGGGCCTACTCCCTTAAAATACATGCTGAAATAGGCGTAGAAGGACGAGACAAAACTCATTTTCAGCCCCTCAATGTGAGAGACAAAACTTGGGTCCCCGAAAACCACATTTTAAGGACCGAAGACCAACCGTTTTTTAGATATTCCCAGAAAACTAATTTAATTTAATAAACTAATGAACGAATGCAAGCCAGTAACCATGCCAACGGATTCTCAGAGGTCCCATCTATTGCTGTAAGACGCAATGCAATTCCATTAATTACATTAGTGTAAAAGTTTGCAAACGGCTAGAAGGTTATCACGGAACCAAAGCCGTAAAATTCCTCAATAAGTTTAACGCACTTAAGGGGATCAAGGGGTACTCTAGAATTTTTTCACGCGATTTACACCTGCGGGTGGGGTACGGCAGGTCTATTATATTCCTATCCCCATATTATTCATTCATTCATTCATTCATTTCGTATAGGCCATCTATGGACCGCGTCATTCCAACCGTCTCCTACTGGCTTTGATGTTTGCCCTGTACGCCCGCATTCGTTCTCGGTGGACTTCCTTCCGTTCCTGGGTCCAAATCTTTCCCGTTTTCAGCTTCGGTTTTTCTTGGAAACCTTTACAAGCTTGAAGTTTCCCTTTGAGTGGGACGCACTCCTGAATGTCTGTTGGTGTAATCCCCACTTCTTTCAGATCTTGATCCAGTTCAATGAACCAGGCCCATTTTGTTTTCCTCTCCTGAAAGTAAGTTATGTTGCGGTTGGTCAGTCTCGCTGGGCTCATTCGTTTCACATGCCCAACAAATGGTAACTTTCTCTTCCTGATGACGTTGCTTATCTTCTCCACATGAGTATATAGGTCATGGTTATGCCGTTTTCTGTATTCCCCATTATCTTTGATGGAACCCAATATCTTTCTCAACATTTTTCTTTCTTTGGCCTCCAGTTTCTCGACCAAGCCTTTTTTCTTCATCGTGAGGCATTCAGAAGCATGCAAGACTTCCAGACGGATGACACTGCAGTAATGTTTTAGTTTTGCGTTGAAGGATATTGACCTTTTCATATAGATGTCCTTAGTTAAATGGTAGGCCATTTCCATTTTGCTCAAGCGCGATGTGAATGCTTCTTTCGCTGATAATATCCCTTCCCTGACCCGTCCTGAAAAGAAAAGTACATGGCCATTGACTGAATAAAAAATAGTTGTTATAATTTCTCCCTATATTATATTATTATTAGTATTATATTATGGCGTACGACGACGAGACAAAGCCCCTCGGTGCCAGCAACAAAACTCGGGGGCCCTAAAGGGTCCTCGAAAACTACATTATAAGGCTCTAAATCAAACAGTTTATGAAATATTCCCAGAAAACTAATTTAATTTAATTTAACAAACTAATGAAGGAATGCAAATCGGTAACCATGAGAACAGTATCTCATGGGGTGGCAAACAACTTTCCATCTATTTCTGTAAGAAGCAATGACACTCCATTTATTACATTTCTGTGAAAGTTTGCAAATGGCTATAAGGTTATCACGGAACTAACGTAGACCGTATAATTCATCAATGCAATTAAGTGGGTGAAGGGGTAACCTAGAATTTTTTCATGCAATTTTCACGTTCGACATATAGTACAGAAGGTCTATTATATCTCCAAACAGCAACATTATTTTCAAAGATTCCTGAATTGAACTAGCATTTTTTGCGGCTTTTAGGAATTTGGGCAATTTGAGTCTAGAGAACCTGAATTTTCATGCACCACAAGCCTTTATAATTTATGAAAGGGGTCTTCCTGTGTATGGGCACCTAGCACAACGTAGAGGGTCAGTTTTTATGTGACGTGTATTGCGTTTCGTCTACAAGACTTTCAATTGTATTTCACGTCAGGAAGTACACGTTAGGTGAATTTAGTCTGAGAGCACATTTTAACTTTTTTTTTTTTGTCGACATACGGGTTCATCATAAGGATGATTTTATTTGATACTGTGTGGTAGATATACCCATATTTGGATATCTGGGTAATATGTTGTAGACAATAGAATTGTCTGTCTGTCTTTCTGTGTATCTTTATGTACGCCTATACCTCGTGTTCGGATGCTTGATGCATCTTAAAATTAGGTATGGTAACCATGAGAGTCAATACACCAATCATTTATAAAACTCTTCACCGTGTAGAAGGGTGGATATAGAGAAAAACTTCTCAATATATGCTAAAATATGCGAAATATAAAAATTATCCTACAAGGAAGACCAAAACATATGTTGCGCTTCTCAATGTGAGACAGATAATTCGGGAATCTATAAAGGGTCTCCGAAAACTACATTTTAAGGGCCTTAAATTAACAGTGTGTGTGATATTCCCAATAAACTAACTTCGTTCTGATAAACTTGATGGAATGACAAACCGCTAACCATTGCACAGTAGCTCAATTGATAATGTCTGGTGTTAACTACGAACACCGTTCGAAGAACGGGTACTTCTGCTAGTACACAAATAAAGCAATGATAAAAAAATATTTAAAAATGCAAATACTTGTAAATCGAACAACAAGAATGCAAATCTGTTTTTTTCTGAATTTCTACGGAAAATTGAGTTATTTACGCGTTTCAAACTGTTTTATGATGGATGCGCGCTAAAATATTTTTTTGCCTGTCTGTTTGTTTGTGGACAACTTTGTTCCCTTATAAC
Organism: Meconema thalassinum; assembly: GCA_946902985.2. Classification (NCBI taxonomy): domain Eukaryota; kingdom Metazoa; phylum Arthropoda; class Insecta; order Orthoptera; family Tettigoniidae; genus Meconema; species Meconema thalassinum. Next base: position 190,974,494 of record OX336388.2, on the reverse strand, counting down.
TCGAGAACGGTTCGGTGTATCAACGTAAAATTTGTTACAGATATCCATCAGAGGCACAGCACTAATCATTGATGTAACTCTTCTCCGTACCTCTCATAAAAGGGGACCTAACCCCTTAAAATACATTCTGAAATAGGCGTAGAGGAACGAGACAAAGCGCATTTTCATCCCCTCAATGTGAGAGACAATACTGGAAAACCACATTTTAAGGCCCTAAAACCAACCGTGTTTGAGATATTCCCAGAAAACGTATTTCATTTAATAAACTAATGAACGAATGCAAGCCGGTAACCATGGCAACAGATTCTCAGATGGCCATCTATTGCTGTAAGACGCAATAAAATTCCATTAATTACATTGGTGTGAAAGTTTGCAAACGGCTAAGAGGTTATCACGGAACCAAATTAAGCTGTAAAATTCAGCAATACGTATAATGTGCTTAAGGGGGTCAAGGGGTACTCTAGAATTTTTTCACGCGTTTTACACCTGCGGGTGTGGTACGGCAGGTCTATTATATTCATATCCCTATATTATATTATTATTATTATTAGTATTATATTATGGCGTACAACGACGAGACAAAGCCCCTCGGTGCCAGAAACAAAACTCGGGGGCCCTAAAGGGCCCTCGAAAACTACATTATAAGGCTCTAAAACCAACAGTTTCGGGAATATTCCCAGAAAACTAATTTAATTTAATTTAACAAACTAATGAAGGAATGCAAATCGGTAACCATGACAACATTATCTCAAGGGGTGGCATCCAACTTTCCATCTATTTCTATAAGAAGCAATGCCACTCTATTTATTACATTTCTATGAAAGTTTGCAAATGACTATAAGGTTATCACGGAACCAACGTAGACTGTATAATTCATCAATGCAATAAAGGGGGTCAAGGGGTGACCTAGAATTTTTTCATGCAATTTTCACGTGCGACATATAGTACAGAAGGTCTATTATATCTCCAACCAGCAACATTATTTTCAAAAATTCCTGAATTGAATCAGCATTTTTTGCGGCTTTTAGGAATTTGGGCCATTTGAGGCTAAAGAACTGGAATTTGAATGCACCACAAGCCTTTATAATTTATGAAAGAGGTCTTCCTGTGTATGGGGACCTAACACAACGTAGAGGGTCAGTTTTTATGTGACGTGTATTGCGTTTCGTCTACAAGGCTTTCAATTCTATTTCTCGACAGGAAGTACACGTTAGGTGAATTTAGTTTGAGAGAACATTTTAACTAATCTTTTTTTTTTGTCGACATACGGGTTTATCGTAAAGATGATTTTGTTTGATACTGTGTGGTAGATATACCCATATTTGGATATCTGGGTGATATGTTGTAGACAATAGAATTGTCTGTCTGTCTTTCTGTGTATCTTTATGTACGCCTATAACTCGTGTTCGTATGCTTGGTGCATCGTAAAAATAGGTATGGTGACCATGAGAGTCAATACACCAATCATTTATAAAACTCTTCATCGTACTTTTCATGCAGTAGAAAGGTGGATATAGGGAAAAACGTCTCAAAATACATGCTAAAATAGGCGAAATATTAAAATTATCCTAGAAGGACGACCAAAGCATATGTTGCGCTTCTCAATGTGAGACACAAAATTTGGGAGTCTATAAAGGGTCTCCGAAAACCACACTTTAAAGCCCTTAAATTAACAGTATGTGTGATATTCCCAGAAAACTAACTTCGTTCTGATAAACTTATGAAGGAATGCCAAACCGCTAACCATTGCAACAGTTGCTCAATTGATAATGTCTGGTGTTAACAACGAACACCGTTCGAAGAACGGGTACTTCTGCTAGTCTGCTTTATAAGTGAGAGTGGGTTAGGGCCAGGAATCTAAATTTTCCAGTATAAATTGACTCAATGACTTGTTCGTTTTTGAATGATAATTTTTTGTTTTTGCGTAATTTTTGCTATTTATTATAATTTTTATTTAATTTCTTGTTTTTGTTTTATTAATTTTTGCTCTTTTTTATTTAGGTGTCCACCTCAAAATTTTAAATTCAATTCCAAATTTGTATTCTTTAATCTGTGTTAAGAGGGGGCAGATCACCTCGTAGTTCCGCCCCTTAAAACAACAATAACTAACTGACATGCTTATTTTTTGTTCTTATATACGAGAGTGACGACAACTTAATTCAAATTGAACACAGTTCTTCAATTAGCATTAAAATATAAAAATATGTGTAAAATAGTGATCACTGATCTCCAAGAAAAAAATAATTAATTCAGTTCGAAACCCATTTCATTTTTTTAACGAATCTTAAAAGAAGTAAAAAAAAACCAAGTAGATAACTAATTTCATCATAACATTTATTATGTAAGCCATTACATTTGTAGTTTTTTACGTTATTGATGATGCAAATATCAAAATCTGTTTGCCTGAGGCCTGTAGTGTGTTTACTGCGGAGCTCGTTGTTATCTATGAAGCACTACAGGATGCACAAATCCACTTTCTAGTGTGTACAGAGTCTTTGAGTTCGTTACAGTCAATTGCTACACGTTTTCCGCAACACTCCTTAGTGCAGCGAATCCACGACCTACTAGCCGGGTTGTCCCACGCTGACACTTGTATCGCCTTTCCGTGGTTTCCAAGCCATGTGGGAATTGCGGAAAATGAGTTAGCGGATCTGGCTGCAAAAGAGGCGGTATTACTACCAGAGTTACGCAGACAAGAACCTCGACCAATGGAGGTACCCGCTAGATATATTCACTCTCAGTTACGCTGACAAGAACTGGCATTCTGGGAGAGTCAGTGGCTAGCTGGCCCAATGCCCAAGAAACTGAGAGCGATCAAGGGAACTAAACGTGTGTGGCGGAGCTCTTTCCTGTCACGGAGGGAGTCCGTCATTTTGTGTAGACTAAGGATAGGTCATGCTAGATCCAGCCACTTGTACCTAATGAGAAGGGAAGACTATCCACTTTGTACATCTGGTGTCTTATTCACCGAGGCCTACATTTTAACTGAGTGTGTAATCTTGCTGACTTACGAAGAACCCTTGGTTTGCAGATGACGTGGTAACTGCTGATCTCGTCATCCGCTTTATAGGGCCAGCAATCTAAATTTGCAAGTGTTCACTGACTCAAAGACTTCGTTCTTTTTTGTATTCTGAATCTTTTGTTTTCCGTAATTTTGTGTTTATAATTATACTCATTATTTTTTGTTTTGTTTTATTAATTTTCAGTCTTTTCATATTTAGGTATCCACCTCAAAATTTAAGTTTATAATCCAAATTTGCATAATTTTGTGTTAAGAGGGGCAGATGACCTCCTAGTTCTGACACTTAAAACAAGTACTAACTGACCAAAACAAATCACAGCATTGTTCGGCGGCAATAGCTTACCAATTTTTGTTTTACAAAAAAGTGAGTTATTTTATACTCTGATTTACGAAAGGTGAACAGTGATGGTTGTCATCCCCTTGAAGGGTGAGGTGAGGAGTGGAGAAGAGAGTGGTAACGGTCTCCATGGCAACAGCGAGCAGTGTTGCATTGTATGCAGACACAGCAGTGTTCTACTGTGCCTTGACTCGTCACTGTCATTAGATCGCCAGGAAGGGGGGCTAACTTGCCCAGTATTTGTGTCTTCCTGCAAGGCTCTTGGAATGTTATGAGCCATGATCTGTCTCGGTGGCAACGCAGCATTTTCCCACATGCTAGCTTTGACAGACGTCAGTGATCGTTATTGGTAATCCACAGAGTATTACTATGACAAATATCAAGGAACTCCGTCAATCAATACAATATAATTACAAAATTTTTACACTTTTGGTACATGTTTCGAGCACATAAAGCTGAAGAAGGGCTGTAAGAGCTTGAAACATGTACCCTAAATTGTAAAAATTATATAATTATATTGTATTGATATTCCTTGATATTTGTCATGGTAAATTTACTGACAATACGGACCTAACAGATTCCAATATGGAATCTAATAACACTAACAATACAGAGTATAGTGATAAATATTTAATGTCATTGGTCACAATTTGTGTTGACTGAAAACCCTTAAATTTATGCCAAACTGTTTCTAAACAGTTTATAATCCTTAATTCCTTAGTTTATGGGCTGCGACAAAGCGATCATGTAACTTTATAATCCTTAGTTCCTTAGTTTATGGGCTGCGACAACGTGGACGTGTACCTTTATAATCCTTAGTTCCTTAGTTTATGGGCTGCGACAACGTGGACGTGTACCTTTATAATCCTTAGTTCCTTAGTTTATGGGCTGCGACAAAGCGGTCGTGTAGCTTTATAATCCTTAGTTCCTTAGTTTATGGGCTGCGACAACGTGGTCGTGTACCTTTATAATCCTTAGTTCCTTAGTTTATGGGCTGCGACAACGTGGTCGTGTACCTTTATAATCCTTAGTTCCTTAGTTTATGGGCTGCGACAACGTGGACGTGAGCCTTTATAATCCTTAGTTCCTTAGTTTATGGGCTGCGACAACGTGGTCATGTAGCTTTATAATCCTTAGTTCCTTAGTTTATGGGCCGCGACAATGCGGTCATGTAGCTTTATAATCCTTAATTCCTTAGTTTATGGGCTGCGACAACGTGGACGTGTAGCTTTATAATCCTTAGTTCCATAGTTTATGGGCTGCGACAACGTGGACGTGTAGCTTTATAATCCTTAGTTCCTTAGTTTATGGGCTGCGACAACGTGGACGTGTACCTTTATAATCCTTAGTTCCTTAGTTTATGGGCTGCGACAAAGCGGTCGTGTACCTTTATAATCCTTAGTTCCTTAGTTAATGGGCTGCGACAACGTGGACGTGTAGCTTTATAATCCTTAGTTCCTTAGTTTATGGGCTGCGACAAAGCGGTCGTGTAGCTTTATAATCCTTAGTTCCTTAGTTTATGGGCTGCGACAACGTGGACGTGTACCTTTATAATCCTTAGTTCCTTAGTTTATGGGCTGCGACAACGTGGACGTGTACCTTTATAATCCTTAGTTTATGGGCTGCGACAACGTGGACGTGTACCTTTATAATCCTTAGTTCCTTAGTTTATGGGCTGCGACAAAGCGGTCATGTAGCTATATAATCCTTAGTTCCTTAGTTTATGGGCTGCGACAAAGCGGTCGTGTACCTTTATAATCCTTAGTTCCTTAGTTTATGGGCAGCGACAAAGCGGTCATGTAGCTTTATAATCCTTAATTCCTTAGTTTATGGGCTGCGACAACGTGGACGTGAACCTTTATAATCCTTAGTTCCTTAGTTTATGGGCTGCGACAAAGCGGTCATATACCTTTATAATCCTTAGCTTATGGGCTGCGACAACGCGGTCATGTAGCTTTATAATCCTTAATTTATGGGCTGCGACAAAGCGGTCGTGCACCTTTATAATCCTTAGTTCCTTAGTTTATGGGCTGCGACAACTTGGACGTGTAGCTTTATAATCCTTAGTTTATGGGCTGCGATAACGCGGTCATGTAGCTTTATAATCCTTAATTTATGGGCTGCGACAAAGCGGTCATGTAGCTTTATAATCCTTAGTTCCTTAGTTTATGGGCTGCTACAAAGCGGTCATGTAGCTTTATAATCCTTAGTTTATGGGCTGCGACAACGCGGTCATGTACCTTTATAATCCTTAGTTCCTTAGTTTATGGGCTACGACAACGTCGTCGTGTAGCTTTATAATCCTTAGTTCCTTAGTTTATGGGCTGCGACAACGTGGTCATGTACCTTTATAATCCTTAGTTTATGGGCTGCGACAACGCGGTCATGTACCTTTATAATCCTTAGTTCCTTAGTTTATGAGCTGTGACAACGTGGTCGTGTAGCTTTATAAACCTTAGTTCCTTAGTTTATGGGCTGCGGCAACGTGGTCGTGTACCTTTATATTCCTTAGTTCCTTAGTTTATGGGCTGCGACAACGTGGACGTGTACCTTTATAATCCTTAGTTTCTTAGTTTATGGGCTGCGACAAAGCGGTCGTGTAGCTTTATAATCCTAAGTTCCTTAGTTTATGGGCTGCGACAACGTGGACGTGTACCTTTATAATCCTTAGTTCCTTAGTTTATGGGCTGCGACAACGTGGACGTGTACCTTTATATTCCTTAGTTTCTTAGTTAATGGGCTGCGACAACGTGGTCGTGTAGCTTTATAAACCTTAGTTCCTTAGTTTATGGGCTGCGACAACATGGACGTGTACCTTTATAATCCTTAGTTCCTTAGTATATGGGCTGCGACAAAGCGGTCATGTAGCTTTATAATCCTTAGTTCCTTAGTTTTTTGGGCTGCGACAACGTGGACGTGTAGCTTTATAATCCTTAGTTCCTTAGTTTATGGGCTGCGACAACGTGGACGTGTAACTTTATAATCCTTATTTCCTTAGTTTATGGGCTGCGACAACGTGGACGTGTAGCTTTATAATCCTTAGTACCTTAGTTTATGGGCTGCGACAACGTGAACGTGTAGCTTTATAATCCTTAGTTCCTTAGTTTTTTGGGCTGCGACAACGTGGACGTGTACCTTTATAATCCTTAGTTCCTTAGTTTATGGGCTGCGACAAAGCGGTCGTGTAGCTTTATAATCCTTAGTTCCTTAGTTTATGGGCTGCCACAAAGCGGTCATGTAGCTTTATAATCCTTAGTTCCTTAGTTTATGGGCTGCGACAACGTGGACGTGTACCTTTATAATCCTTAGTTCCTTAGTTTATGGGCTGCGACAACGTGGACGTGTAGCTTTATAATCCTTAGTTCCTTAGTTTATGGGCTGCGACAAAGCGGTCGTGTAGCTTTATAATCCTTAGTTCCTTAGTTTATGGGCCGCGACAAAGTGGTCGTGTACCTTTATAATCCTTAGTTCCTTAGTTTATGGACTGCGACAACGTGGACGTGTACCTTTATAATCCTTAGTTTATGGGCTGCGACAACGTGGACGTGTACCTTTATAATCCTTAGTTCCTTAGTTTATGGGCTGCGACAAAGCGGTCATGTAGCTTTATAATCCTTAGTTCCTTAGTTTATGTGCTGCGACAAAGCGGTCGTGTACCTTTATAATCCTTAGTTCCTTAGTTTATGGGCAGCGACAAAGCGGTCGTGTACCTTTATAATCCTTAGTTCCTTAGTTTATGGGCAGCGACAAAGCGGTCATGTACCTTTATAATCCTTAATTCCTTAGTTTATGGGCTGCGACAACGTGGACGTGAACCTTTATAATCCTTAGTTCCTTAGTTTATGTGCTGCGACAACGTGGTCATGTAGCTTTATAATCCTTAGTTCCTTAGTTTATGGGCTGTGACAAAGCGGTCATGTACCTTTATAATCCTTAGTTAATGGGCTGCGACAACGCGGTCATGTAGCTTTATAATCCTTAATTTATGGGTTGCGACAAAGCGGTCGTGCACCTTTATAATCCTTAGTTCCTTAGTTTATGGGCTGCGACAACTTGGACGTGTAGCTTTATAATCCTTAGTTTATGGGCTGCGATAACGCGGTCATGTAGCTTTATAATCCTTAATTTATGGGCTGCGACAAAGCGGTCATGTACCTTTATAATCCTTAGTTCCTTAGTTTATGGGCTGCGACAAAGCGGTCATGTAGCTTTATAATCCTTAGTTTATGGGCTGCGACAACGCGGTCATGTACCTTTATAATCCTTAGTTCCTTAGTTTATGGGCTACGACAACGTCGTCGTGTAGCTTTATAATCCTTAGTTCCTTAGTTTATGGGCTGCGACAACGTGGTCATGTACCTTTATAATCCTTAGTTTATGGGCTGCGACAACGAGGTCATGTACCTTTATAATCCTTAGTTCCTTAGTTTATGGGCTGCGACAACGTGGTCGTGTAGCTTTATAAACCTTAGTTCCTTAGTTTATGGGCTGCGGCAACGTGGTCGTGTACCTTTATATTCCTTAGTTCCTTAGTTTATGGGCTGCGACGACGTGGACGTGTACCTTTATAATCCTTAGGTCCTTAGTTTATGGGCTGCGAGAAAGCGGTCGTGTAGCTTTATAATCCTTAGTTCCTTAGTTTATGGGCTGCGACAACGTGGACGTGTACCTTTATAATCCTTAGTTCCTTAGTTTATGGGCTGCGACAACGTGGACGTGTACCTTTATATTCCTTAGTTCCTTAGTTTATGGGCTGCGACAACGTGGTCGTGTAGCTTTATAAACCTTAGTTCCTTAGTTTATGGGCTGCGACAACATGGACGTGTACCTTTATAATCCTTAGTTCCTTAGTATATGGGCTGCGACAAAGCGGTCATGTGGCTTTATAATCCTTAGTTCCTTAGTTTTTTGGGCTGCGACAACGTGGACGTGTAGCTTTATAATCCTTAGTTCCTTAGTTTATGGGCTGCGACAACGTGGACGTGTTACTTTATAATCCTTATTTCCTTAGTTTATGGGCTGCTACAACGTGGACGTGTACCTTTATAATCCTTAGTACCTTAGTTTATGGGCTGCGACAACGTGGACGTGTAGCTTTATAATCCTTAGTTCCTTAGTTTTTTGGGCTGCGACAACGTGGACGTGTACCTTTATAATCCTTAGTTCCTTAGTTTATGGGCTGCGACAAAGCGGTCGTGTAGCTTTATAATCCTTAGTTCCTTAGTTTATGGGCTGCCACAAAGCGGTCATGTAGCTTTATAATCCTTAGTTCCTTAGTTTATGGGCTGCGACAACGTGGTCGTGTACCTTTATAATCCTTAGTTCCTTAGTTTATGGGCTGCGACAACGTGGTCGTGTAGCTTTATAATCCTTAGTTCCTTAAAATATGGGCTGCGACAACGTGGACGTGTACCTTTATAATCCTTAGTTCCTTAGTTTATGGGCTGCGACAACGTGGTCGTATAGCTTTATAATCCTTAGTTCCTTAGTTTATGGGCTGCGACAACGTGGACGTGGACCTTTATAATCCTTAGTTCCTTAGTTTATGGGCTGCGACAACGCGGTCATGTACCTTTATAATCCTTAGTTCCTTAGTTTATGGGCTGCGACAACGCGGTCGGTAGCTTTATAATCCTTGTTTTGCCTAATGGTGTAGTTTCTTTAAAGCCAAACTTTTCAATTGGTAGAAGACTGGACGACAAATTAAACCTACTGTGCCTTTGTTTCCATTCATGTGTTTTAGATCCCTTATTTGGGGGTGGTAGGATCTAAAACGGAGAGTTATTTTGTTGATTTAGAAGAAGGTGTCTAAAAGGGGGTAGCTTCGCGCAGTCGGGCAAGCTGACCAGTGTAGAGTGTTGTTTGGTGTTAGGGGGCTCCTATAAATGATGTAGGAGTGTTTTAGGGGATGGAACTCAATGCAAGGGTCACTGTGCTGGTCGCCCAGCTGTTTGGTTAGATAATCAACTTGTACGTGTCAGCTATATGGTGCGGACCGCTCCTAGCAGGCAGGCCGGTAGGGAATACGATGTTGCTTGCACTAGCAAGTATCTAGCTACTACAAGTCACGTCTAATAGTGACGGAGAGTTCAGGAAGGGAATTAGGGCGTAAAGAAGCGTGTAAACAGTAATGCAGGTGTATGAAACTGACCAAGTGTTTATTGGTCAGTAATAATGTATATGTGAGTCCCTTCTAAGGGATGTAGTGATGTTACAATGTAAAAGTACAATTTGTGGGTAAAGGTTACAAATATTGGAGATCTGAACACGTCTGACTCACCTCTGATGATACCAGCATAGCCTCCGGCCGTAACGTTGAAGCACTGATAATTGAGAGATCCCTTGACCTGATTAAGACGCCTTCTTATACTCTTCGGCGCTATGCTGTCAGCATTGTGATGGCATAGCTGCCCCAGTTAATAATATGTCGCTGTGTGTAATAATTGTGCAAGGATTGAGCTGCTTTCTAGAGTGGCAAGCTGTCCTTGTGGTGTTGATGGATGTTGGTCTGGCTTTCCAAGGGTTGCCAGTTAGGAGATTTAGACAGATGATGGGGGGATGGTCTTCAAGGGGTGCATACCCCTGGGGTACTGTACAAGCGTCTTCCTCCATTTGTTCGCGTCCTCGCGAACGGGAACGGAACTGGAGGTTGGGATGTTGATGTGGTGGTTCTTGAAGCCCCCTCGTATCTCCTGGTGGTGTCTTCCTCGTCGTCGTCGGCGTCGTCGTATAGAATGGGTGATGTCGTGTCGAAGTGTAGGTGTGAGATCAGCCCGTGTTCAGAGGGGAGGGGTATGGGATGTACATATATATATAAACTTGACATTGACATTGTAAAAATGGAAATTGACATTGACATTGTAAAAATGGAAATTGACATTGAGAAGAAAAAAAAATTGACATTGAGAAAAAATTGACATTGAGACAAAATTGCCATTGCCATTGTTGGCATATTGCGAGTTTCAAAAAGAAGGAAAAAAAAACATGGTTTGGATACTTATCCGTTACATAGTTGTGCAGGGAGGAAAACCCCAGCTAGACGAGGAATTGTGTCGTCTGGCTTTATTTTGGGGAAAAAGTGCTCCCTGCTAAGAGAAAGATAGAAGAGAATAGAAAAAATGGGTGTTCCAGGGTATAATTTAAGGGAAAATATTCAAAGTATTTATTGGTTTGGGCTAAAACGGAACACCCTGACAAATTTGGGCGTTAGTAGAGTAGAAAGGAAAAAACAAAACCGTGTATTCAGTGTTGCCATTATGGCAGTGTTGAATGGCGTGACAATTTGTGAATTTATGTGTTTAGGTACACAGTTGAGCATCACTATGTTTGTGTATGCTTTGCTTTACAGTTTCTGCTTATACAATGATGATATAACATGGCATAATGTAACATAAAATAACATAAAATAATGACCTTATTGCTATACCGTTTCGCTCATGAGCCTGGTACCTCGTTTCATCCCCTAGGCCTTCTGTAGCGCTCTTGTCGACTCATTCTGCCTTCATTTACTACCCGCTGGCTGTAGGTGCCTCTCACCTATGTCTGTGGGTTAGTGGTCATGCCGTTACTTTTCCTTCCGTAAATTTTCCCCGTGGGTGGAAAAAATTACCTTGACGGCGAGGGTAGGTGCTCACAACCTCTGCACCGCCCCTGGCTGCCGCATATTGCTTTTCATTGAAGCATATTGAACGTGTGTTTGCGTCAGCGTCGCTCGGTGCCCCACGTCACCTTACGTCGCTGATCGCGGCGCTGTCACCTTATTGGCGCGACTGAAGAGCGATGAGGAACAGTGTGATTTTGTGATAGAGATAAGGGTGTGTGTAATTTGGTGTGGAAAACATATTTACAATAGACATGCTCGTGCTCCTTGTCATCTGTGAAATAAAAAATAGATTATTGGCCATCTATTTGAAAGACATGTATGTTCGTTTGCTTCCTCGCTTTCCTGTGTGGGTAAAAGTGGATTAGTGAATAATAATGCATTTACAATACATGGCAATACATCACACATATATATTTATATATATAACACCTCGTCGGTGGCGCTTAATTTATAAGACTAAGTGTGGCGCCACTGAGGTGTACCTTACTTCTAGGTTAGCCTAGGTACTATCTAGGTTATTCTATGCGTTGTCGGGCTTACCCTGGTAACGGTTTTTGTTAACCAGGTGCCGAGATATTCTACCGCAATCCATATATATAATAAAAAAAGTTTGCCTTAAATGTGGGCTTATGCTATCTTACAACGAATTATCATGACTTATCATGAGTTGTCGGACTTACCCTGATGCCGGGTTTCTGGGTCATCAGGCGCCGAGCGGCGTTATATTAACACTACTTATCTTACATATTAATAAAATTAATTAAATGTAAACTATACTGTATGTACATGCCGAGTGGACCTTACTCTAAAGCCGAAATGTGCTGTGCTATTATTAGCAACAGCGGTTAGTAAATTTGCTTACATCTGAGTGACCTTAAAATGGCACTATGACTTAAGTACTAAAATTTAGATGGAGGCTGTCCGTTTGATTTCTCTCGCGGTGGTTCCCTTGTAGTACATTGTCGGGACCGGAACCCAACAATGTCTCGTAGTCCCCTCCGTTTTAATCCTATTGTCGACATCTATTCTAGGTCTTATTACTAGTACTAACCTAGTCGCAGGCGGCTTACGGTGCCCCTGAGCAAACCGTTTCGCCCGCTGTACTTATCAGTTCTTTACCGTTGCCATTGCGTATGTAGTCGTAGTTGGGCCGCCCACGTAACCCTTATGAGGCGCTCGCAATGCCCCTCTCTTAATGCCCATCGGCTGCCCGATGCATCGCCATTTATGTGGGCATTGGACATTGTCGTCCAATGGCATAATATTATTTTCGCCTTTATAGGCAATCGTAGTCTGCCTTTCGCAGTAATATTTCTACCCGCCGTTGTCGGCCGCAGTAGTATTTTCTTCGCCATTGTTGGCCGCAGTTATATTTTCTTCGCCATTGTTGGCCGCAGTTATATGTATTTCGCAGTAACATTTCACTCCAACGCACAGGAGCCTTGCTTCCCGCTATGGAAGCCGTACCTACTTAACTTAAATTTAACTAGGAGTCTAGTCATAATGGGGTCGTCTCTAGAGTCATCCCCTGAGTTCGGCGCGGAGTGGGCTATTTCTCCCACCATCCTCAGAAAGACTTCCCTGCAGGTCTTGGCTTCGATGACCGTGGCACATAGTGGGTGTAACTGTCTCCGACAAGGGGGATAGGCTAGATGCACCCCTAGATCTTGACGTTTGCCCGTGTCAGGTCCCGAATGCTTCAACCTTACGTGGTTCGTCTGTTTGGTCTAGTCAGTGATTTGTTGAGCCAACTGGGGTAAGGGTCATCATCACCTACCCCAGCTCTGCTCCAGTGTGGTGCCTCTGGCCTTCGGCTTACGCCGCTATCACCAATCAGAGTGTTACAGATTCCTATACCTTTAAAAAAATATGAGCGTAACCTTTGTAAATGATTTAATCTTTGTGTAAAATGTAAAATATTTCAAGTGTTGTGGGGTTGTAGAACTTCTAAGTACATAGACTACTTCTGGTCTACTATTGCTACGTCAGCTTTCCAGCGATAATGCTCTTTGTACCTTAATGGAGGTGTTAGTAGGGTCTGTAATGTCAGGTACCCTGTTATTAGGATCTGGGGGTAGTTATTTGTAGAGTGGGCTGAAAGCATGGTAGGAAGAGGGTATGCATCTTTGGGCTCAAATAAATGGTGGCCTTGAGCCGGTAATGCTACTAGGATTGTTCCTATAATGAGTGGACTGGGGAGGTAATTCCCTGGATTGCAAAGATATGAAAATTCCATGCAGGTTTGCTAGTAATACCCCTGGTAAATGGGTGGGATACTCATGCATGTATCTGGATATGAGGCGTCTGCACTCATGTACGGATAGGTGTAGGTTGAGGCATAATATCAATATATTCCCGTCATGCGGGAGTATTTAATTAATAAATAATGGTTAATATATATAATTGTGGCCTCATCTCTCATTTGGAGATGCGCATTATGCTTTTTTTATGTTCGCCGACCCACCCCTAATACTCAGGTGGTAGCATCGTGATCCAAGGCGTAGCAAGCCTTCTGTTTAGACGCATGAAGACTATCAACCCCTTGTGTATACTCTGTAATGTAGTGTAGCTGTTTTGGTCGTGTTCATGTGTCTGCGTTGTTTATGTTGGACGTGAGAAGGTTATTGGAAGGGAGTAAGGTGGTACGCTGGTAGCCTGTTCTCCTGTCATCCTAACTTGGTCCATGTTGGCTTTCTATCCGCGCCTTGGGATAGTAAAGCTTCACGACCTAATCTGGTCTGCCATTTGTAGTGTGAGTGTGTCCAGTGGACGTAGTGCGACTGGCCATGTCCTAGTCGCCTGGAATGATTTATTTTAGGAATAGAATCGCGAAAAGAAGTTATTGGGGGGGGAGGTCTTGTTTCCTCAGAGCCCCTGTCTGTGTTCGCTTCTACTTAGTGAGCGCGTGTGTGTGTGCCTATGTTCCGCTACACCACGCGGACGGTTGGTCTGTTACAGGCTAAGTCGTAATATGTATCGTGTGTATGGGCAGAAGGCGCCCGTGGCCTGCCAACGTCTTTGCGAACGTGCTCTTATAGACCCAAGATAAGTTCCGATCTGTCACGTCTTGTTCATTGCTAAATGCTTTTGCAGTGTTAAAAAAAAATGTATGGTGTTATAATTGTTTTGCGTTTGTAATTTCATGGTCACTGCCGATACACAATAGTGTCTTGTCACCAGCAGTATTGCAGTATGATGAGTCTGCAAGTCAGCAGTTGGTATGTGTAATGTCAGGCTGGGATGTTATTGTTTGTCATCCGCTGGCATGTGCTTTCCTGCACGTATGCAAGTGTGGTCATTGTTTTAGATTCCTGGCGGACTTAATGTAGCAATTTGTACTATTTGCTAATACTATTGTGTGGTCACTATTCCGTAAGACCTTTGTCTTATGAAATTATCCTAGCTGTGTCTGGGAAATGTATTTCCCATGTCAGGTGTATTTTGAAATTTTATGCCCGGTTTTTGGCGTGAGGAAATGTGGTATTCCCTGTTCATGTATCTGTATGGGCCAATTTCGGTGTGGTTGGAAGCCTGGATGATTGCCTTCCTTGGTGTCTAATGTTTACTGGGATTGGAACCCGTGATCTCGTGTCATTCTCTGTGTACTATGTCTGCGTTATTCATGTTTTGTGCGCTCCTTGTATGTATTTTGATTGTGTTCCCCGTACCAAAAATACCGTTGGATAGTTAGTTTTTGGTACGAGCGTGGTGTGTGATCATGGGTTCGGACCCGGTTGCCTGTAAAGACTTGTCACGACGGTATTCGTGCCGTCCATATTATGGCACGTTCCCCGTGTATGTGCACTGCGCAAATGAAAGTACGCATACCTGTGAGGAGTTTGCGTATTTTTGAACTCTCCTCGTAGTGTAATTTTGGAAGTTATAGGGTCCTTGGATCTGCCGTGAATGAACGCGTCTTTCCTGTCCACTTGGAGCAGGCTTAGTTCGTCTGTGTGCGTGAAGGTCAGCCAGCCATGCGTGCCTTATCGCTTCTCGATAGTGTCTAATTTCACTCACGTGTGCATTATCTTGTTACTTGCCTGACAATTCTCTGTGCTTGTATGTTTGTGCCTCTCCGCCTGAATGCTATCTCTGTAATTGTGAGTGGGGCTGTCCGCCATACAAAAGCACCTCTCACTAACTACATTTGTGTCCCCAAATTTTGTGTTAACTGTATCGTGGTTCAGGTATATTCCTATCCGTTGTACCAAATGTCGTTATACGCTAGTGTGTCTGGGCCGCTAGTCGCGTGTTTGGTGACTAGATGCCGGAGGCGATTTTGTTGTTTTTCATTTATGACCCGCTGTTAGTGGAACTGTCCCAATCTGTGTTAGCTTCCTACATGTCTATCCTAGACTGGATATCTACCCGACCTTATGTTCCTGGTATTCAGAAGGTTGCGGGTTTGGAGACCGTCTTTTCTCAGAGTAATTGTTTCTGGCACTATTCAGGTTGTGTCTCCGGGACAGTTTGGTAGTATTTTACTGTCATGTGGCAATGTAAATTGATTGTGTGATTTCCAAAAATATGCAGGGGTTTCCCAAAGTCTGGGATTTTCATCCTACGGTGTGTTAGCGTTTTAGCTTGCGTGTTGTTGTGGAAATGAGAAAAAAATTATATTACAGGCAATGTAACGTGTCACGTATGCCTATGGGTTAAATACATACAGTTCAACTTGGCCACCTTTTTTTTTCATCGGGCCTAATGACTGAGGCAGAGAAAGAGAAAAAAAAATGAGCTATGCCCCGCTCCGTATTAAGAGAGCATTTTGACAAGGTATAGAATATATGTTTGTATGTCGCCTGCCCACTGCTGTATGCTTTGCTAAAGTGGGTTGCCCGACGGCGATAGTCTGTCAAAATTGTGTCGTAAACACTATGAAAAAAAAATGCTTAAAAAATGGTAAGTAGGTCCTGATCGTACTATCCACCTAGTAGGTGACGTTAGCACTATAGTAATCTAGTTACGTCTCAGGGAAATCTACCACTTTTGGAAAGTAGTTTGAGATTCTTAATTCTTGTTACGATGAGGGCTCTCGCCCGTCACAAGGGAATCTATCAAACTGTTGGACCGGAACATAGAACACTTAGTCATTTCTACCTGGAAAGACCCGCTTAAGCTCTATGCTGTGATTTGTTGCTTAAGCTGTGTTCGGAATATCTCTTTCCGGCTTAAGCCGCGTAGCTCACCTGATGGGCTTCTACTTGGCTTTGGATATTAGCACTTTACGTTATCCAAGTTACAATATGGACCAACTATGCTCAGTAACCATTGATGGCCTGAGAAAAAAAATGCTAGGTGCCCAAAATAAGTCAAGAAGGATTTAGAATTATATACTTTTGGTTTAGCCATGTTGCACTGCATATACGTGGAAGAAAAAAAATGTGCCGTTTACGTTAGTGAGTCTGTATGTATTTATTGGCGTATTTCCCCCGTGTAAACGAACTTATGTGTGTCCCTGGTGGAAGTCGTTACTCCGGTCCGAGCGTCCTTGCTCGGAAAGGTGAAGGGTTCTGCCCTGTTATGAGATTATAGGCCCCTGAAATCCACTGAGGCGCTTCTTTGCCATTTTTCGGGGGATTTTGTAGCAAAGTAAGCCTGGGCCTACTTCCACCGTAGCGCGTGTCTGTAGGTTTGAGTGTGCCTGTTTGCGAGGGCCTAAATGCGCTCCGCGCTATCCTAGTAGAGTTTACGGGGGTGTGTGTGCTTTTGCCTGAGTGGTTTTGTGGGGTAGGTAATAACACCTTTCCTGTACCCCGTGTATTGTGTGTGAATGCGTGGTCACCATGTGCAGGCGTGTATCGTGCATCCTGAGGGACTAATGCCGGTGTTCGCCTTCGTTCTGGCGAACTTGCCCTTTGAACTGGCGGTATAGGCCGCTTAATTGTCTGTCTCCGGCCTGGCAATGTGGTGGCGTGTAGCCTGCCCGCTTTCTGGCCCGTGGCCACGGCATACTCCTGCCATTGTGTTAGCCTGTCTGTGTGGGTGTATGTAGGCTGTATGTACTGTAGGGCGGGCTCTACGTCGTCGGCCCATGACGTGGTTACGTCCCGTTGTGTCCCTGTCATATAATGTGTTTCTGAGAGTCCTGGCTTCAACTCCCTCTCGTCCCTTTGTTCCGAGGGGGTTGTTCTAGGCTCTGCCCCTCGGTTTGGCAAAATTGCCTTCTGAATCGGAGCTAAGGGACATGTGTTTGTGTAATTTTGTGCTTGTAGCCTATTGGAGCCTAACCTGGCCGTCTTCTGGACTGTAGCCATGGTGACCTCCTTCCCATGTGTGGCAGTACATGGCGAGAAGGACATCCTCGCAAATTGTCGAGTCAGCGTATCCACGCTTATGTCCTCTCTCGGCTGGGCTGGTGGCCCTGCCATGTACTCGAAAATAGCCTTATTGTTTTGGAGTTCACGGTACTCGTCCCAAATTTGGGTGTACTGACCGTTGAGGCTCATAGCCTGCTCAGCGACTTTTGTGCCGTTGGTCCCTATGCGTCGGTGTTCCCGGATCAGTGTCTCCCATTGTTGGAACATAAACTCGTGTCGGCAGTGTAATTGCCAGTGTGCTTTAATGATTTGTGTACGGAGGGTGGGGATTTTCGCCCGAATCTTGCGATTCTTAGCGCTGCGGATTGGCCGGACAAGGGCTCTTATGATCCGCATGTACTGGGCGTGCAGGAGCTGCTGAAACCTTCTGAGGTAGTCCTGCCTAGTTTCAAAAACTCTGTGCCAGGCAATTAATTCCTGGTACTCCCCAATGCTCCTTAGCACAGCTAGGCGGTATAGGGGGGCCATGTTGAATGAAGTGTATATGAATAAAGCAAAAATAAAAAATCTGTGCGTGTTTGACAGTGTATTTTCGTTCTCTCTAATTCCTTCTGGGGCTGGGGGGGTTGGTTTGGGAGAAAAAATTCCCTGTGTAAGTAGTATGGAGCAAAAATGCTGCTCTCGTCTAGGAAAAAAAAAAATTCCCACTATTTGCTTGGCTGCGTGCGGTTAGGACCGTTTTTACTACGAGGGCTCGTTGGTTGAGTCCTGTTCTACTATGCGTAGTACCCGGCCTCCACCATCTGTTTTAGATCCCTTATTTGGGGGTGGTAGGATCTAAAACGGAGAGTTATTGTGTTGATTTAGAAGAAGGTGTCTAAAAGGGGGTAGCTTCCCGCAGTCGGGCAAGCTGACCAGTGTAGAGTGTTGTTTGGTGTTAGGGGGCTCCTATAAATGATGTAGGAGTGTTTTAGGGGATGGAACTCAATGCAAGGGTCACTGTGCTGGTCGCCCAGCTGTTTGGTTAGATAATCAACTTGTACGTGTCAGCTATATGGTGCGGACCGCTCCTAGCAGGCAGGCCGGTAGGGAATACGATGTTGCTTGCACTAGCAAGTATCTAGCTACTACAAGTCACGTCTAATAGTGACGGAGAGTTCAGGAAGGGAATTAGGGCGTAAAGAAGCGTGTAAACAGTAATGCAGGTGTAAGAAACTGACCAAGTGTTTATTGGTCAGTAATAATGTATATGTGAGTCCCTTCTAAGGGATGTAGTGATGTTACAATGTAAAAGTACAATTTGTGGGTAAAGGTTACAAATATTGGAGATCTGAACACGTCTGACTCACCTCTGATGATACCAGCATAGCCTCCGGCCGTAACGTTGAAGCACTGATAATTGAGAGATCCCTTGACCTGATTAAGACGCCTTCTTATACTCTTCGGCGCTATGCTGTCAGCATTGTGATGGCATAGCTGCCCCAGTTAATAATATGTCGCTGTGTGTAATAATTGTGCAAGGATTGAGCTGCTTTCTAGAGTGGCAAGCTGTCCTTGTGGTGTTGATGGATGTTGTGTCTGGCTTTCCAAGGGTTGCCAGTTAGGAGATTTAGACAGATGATGGGGGGATGGTCTTCAAGGGGTGCATACCCCTGGGGTACTGTACACATGACACACCTAATTCATAGACTTCCCTTGGAACATGCACTGGAGAGTGACAATAAGCCAGCAATGGTATATCACTGTCTTACATTGTAACGAGGGAGTTGTCTCAACTGGGATATCTGAATTTGGTTCAAACTAAAAGGATTAAAACTGATTAAAAATTCAAGATATCTTCGAGATACCTGACCGATCCCACCCAAAAATATCCTTAAAGCAAAGTGACGTGCCGTATTCTTCTATGAGACTTCTACTGTACTTGTGGGGTAATTTGAAAGACAAGAGAGAGTAGACATAATCACAGATCCACCACCCATAGAGGAACTGAAAAATGCAATTCACACAGAAAATTTGAAGAGTCAAGAGGCCAAGGCAAATGTCAGGGTGGTTCATAACTTAAGGCCACAGCCACTTCGTACCCAATCATCACCTGAATTATAAAAAAATACAGCTAAAATGACCATGATATCGAAGGGCGTCAAGATATGTCTCAATTCGCAGGATCCTTGCATCCAGTCCTGTGTAGTCTTAGCGTCCGTCGTATAAAATTAATCCCAAATGTAATTTCTCTTTGCGGTAATATTCCCCACTAAATGACTAATCACTCTCTGCCTGCCCCATGGGCAAGCACAGCTCCATTCTATAAGGAAGACACTCTATAATATTGCTAGTCATATTACTAATTAAGTATTGTGGAAAGCTAAGATAGAATAAACTAGTATGCAAATAAACATACCAAAGATATGAAAACGTATGCCTTAATTCTACTTACAAACAATCTGTTGTGTAAAGATTTATATTTTGGTCATGGATTGTGAAATATTGTTGGTTTCCACCACTGGATCTGCATGAGAGAAGTCTATCACCAACCAGATGAACTATGCGCATGCAAGTTTTTTAGTAGTAGTAGTAGTGGTGTTATTTCAATTCCTGCTACCGCGCGAAGCGCGGGAGCAGGCTGTCCGTCGGCTGGACTAGCAGCCCTTTGGCCATTGGAAATTATAATATTTTTGAAATGTAATTTATAGCTAGGAGCATGTCAGGACATGCGTGAAAGAATGATTTTAACTGAGTGGTTGGCGCAGAGGTCACCCCGTCCAACAGAGGAGATCCTCCCAAGGAAAAGACCCAGCACCACACCACGCCCGGGCCGAGGCCCCACAAACACCCCCATTTATTGATCGAAGAATATATACAAAGCACAATAACAGAAAATAGACATGTGGGCAAAAATAAACAATAATACATCAATGTACAAACATATTAAATAAAAGTTCATGAGTTTGTAATAGTTCTTTGTCCATAAGCGTAAGTTTATAAAACAGATAAAAGAACACACTCTGAAAGGGGAGGCTGTTCACTGGGGGCAATCACACGCACATGTAGAACTTGAGTTTTCGAAGCACTATTTCACTGGGTAACGAAGATGTTGGTACATTGTTTAATAAACGGAGAGATGCGACAAGTGAAAGCATTTTCTTAGCAGGCTATGCGCCGTGACACTCACTGGATTTCAACGAAGCGACGAAGCAGGGCTTAACCCCACCCCCAGGAGCACACCAAGAGACAATAAAGTGAGGCGTGGTTAAGAAATAAAGGCAGCTGGGGGGTGGAGGGCAGAATAGTGTTGCGGAAGCTAGGTTATTGGTGGGGGTGGGGGGGTGGGGGGGGGGGTGGGGGTGGGGGGGAAGATGAGAGTTTGCAGGGGTGCGGTTGGCATTTAGAATGTATTGAGCAAGGGGAGAAAGAGAGAGAGCTTCGGAGAAAAATGGTAGGTTAGCGAGGCGAGCACGGGAAAGGTACTTGAGACGGAGGGTATGTAGAGTAGTGAGAATCGTAGGAAAGGTGTATAGAGAGGTAAAATCAGCAGATGGGGCATCGTAGGGAAGGCGGTGAGCGATTCGTAGTGCATGACGGTCGAGTTTAAGGAGAGAGAAGTATAGAGGAGGGGAAGCAGTGAGCCAGGAAATGGAAGCATAAAGAAGAACAGGGCGAACAAAAACAAGGTATATGCGGAGGAAGAGAGGGGCTTTGAGGGCCCAGGTATGACCGGTGAGAGAGCGGGTGGCGGTGAGACGGTGAAAGGCACGGTTGGTGAGGAAGCGGAGATGATGGGTCCATTGTAGATTATTCTGAAAGGTAGATAGATAGATAGATAGATAGATAGATAGATAGATAGATAGATAGATAGATAGATTTGTATTAATTCCATTTGATCAAATACATGCATTCAATACATTTTTGATATAGGACACGTCAGAATTTACATCTATAAAATAAAAGAACTAACAGGTATATATTACTAATATTATAACTATTTAACTTATTATAATAGCAAATCTTAATAGATACAATCTTATTGCACAACTATTTACACCTCACTCTATTATCATAATATGAAAACTTAATTCTAAAAATACAACAACATACAGCTAGGTATTACAATTAAATTAAAAAAGTAAAATATAATTATAGATTTCATCGCTCCTATACGCTAAGATATTCAACTACTGAGTAAAACTACTGAGGTAGATAAGTTTATTGGTTTCAAGGAGAGGGAGAGAGTTTAGGGTGAGATGGATCCGATGGCGGGGAAGGGGGGGGGGGGACAAGGGCGAGATTTTAATCTAAAAACAATGAATTGGGTTTTCCGAGCATTGACTGTGATATGGGAAGATAGAAACCAGGACTGGAGGGTGTTAAGGTAAGATTGGAGAAGATTTTGGAGTTTGGGGGCAGTATGACCGAGAGCGAGAATAGCTAGGTCGTCAGCAAATTGGTAAAGACGGAGTGGGGGAGACGGGTGAGAAATGTCATGGGTAAATAGAAGATACAGGAGAGGGGAGAGAGGCGACCCCTGAGGGACGCCCGCACGAAGGGAGAAGGTATAGGAGTGAGTGGATTTGATTCGAATTGAGGCGGTGCGGTGGGATAAGAAATTATACATCAGACGGATAAGGGAGGGGGGAAGAGGGAGATGGCGGAGTTTGAATAAGAGAACTGGGTGATAAACCTTATCGAACGCTTTCTCTACATCGAGATATATGAGAGCAGCAGTACGGCGAGGTTTCATGAAGGCAGATAGGGAAGCGGTAAGACGGAAAATATGATCTTGGGTCGAGCGGTGGGCACGGAAGCCGGCTTGAGATTCGGGAAGTAGATGAAGGGGTTCAAGATAGGAACTGATTCGCTTAGCGAGGAGGAGTTCAAATAGTTTAGAAAGTACTGGGAGAAGACTAATGGGGCGGTAGGAGTTGATGTCAGAGGGGGCTTTATTGGGTTTCAGGAAAAGGAGAATCGAAGCTTTGCACCAGTGGGTGGGGGTAAAAGCCAGTGTATAGCATGGTGGTATAGATGAGGGAAAGAACATGAAAAAGGATAGGGGGAGCGGCTTGGAGATGGCGGTAATTAATGGTATCGGTTCCTGGAGCTGTGTTTATGCGCTGGCGAAGAACGGAAGTTATTTCAGCAGGAGAAATGGGACGATTGAGAGGATGGGAAAAATCAATGTTGGCAAAGTGATCGAAGGAAGATTGAAGGTCAGGGGTGAGTTAAGGGTCGTGGAGACGATGGATAAGAACATCATTAGGGTTTTGGAATTGAGGATTCTGGGTGGGGGAGAAGACGTGATAATAGTGGGATGCAAAGAGGTTAGCCTTATCGAGGGGAGTGGTGGGAACAGAGGTAGGGGTATGAATGGGATAGGTAGGGTGGGATGGGTGAGACTTCGTGAGGCGTTGAAAGGTAGACCAAAACTGGGAAGGACCGGGCGTGTCAGCCAGGCGGGTACATGCATCGTTCCAGGACTTACGTTTCAAGGCGCGGATATAGGATTTGGCATGACGGAGGTGGCGACGATGTTGACGGAGGGTATCCGGATCACGAGTACGAAGATAAGCGCGTTAGTAGTAGTGGGTTATACGTAAAAGATTGAGAGGTATAGGAGGTTTGGTGGGGTGGTAGGAATGACGGGGAATATGAAGACGGTCAGCAGTAAGGTGGGCATGTTCGGTTTCAGAGATTAGAGAGAGAAGATTGGGGAGAGAGGTCGGAGAAGTGTGAGGGGTGAGGAGGGCAGTCACTGTAGCACGGTATTCAGACCAGTTGGTTTTTGTATAACGACGGGTATGAGGGGGCCGGTATGGGGCAACTGGGCGGGGGAAGATGTGAGGAATCGAAATGAGAGCGGGGCCATGGTCACTACCGATAGAAGGAAGCATGCGGACAAGGGGATGAGGGGTGAGAGTTGGGGACATGAGCATGACGTCAGGGGTTGAGTTAGTTAAGGGCATTGTAGGCGAGGGAAAAGGAACGAGCACTCCACGGATACTATGAAGAAGATTTTGGAAATTGGTGTGATCTTGCACAGAGTAGGAGTTGGTATTGAGATCAGCTGCTAGGAAATTATTGGGAAAAGTGCGATCTAGGTATTGTAGAAAAGCAATAGGGGGAGGGGTCCGTGGGGAGAGATAGAGGGTAGCTACGGTAAATGTCTTGGAAGGGGCAAATATTTCAAGGATTAGGTATTCTGTGAAGTGATGAGGGAAGGTATAGAAGTGGCGTTTTACTGTTAGATTGCGATGGACACCGATCGCAACCCCACCCCAAGCCGCGCTCCATACGGCCGATCCGCACGATAGACGATATACAGGGGGAGGCACAGCCGTTGGGAAGGACCTAGGAAGGTTTCATTTAAAATAAATATATCCGGGGAGTGCTCGAGGAGGGAAAGTTCAAAGGTCGGCCGGTTGGAAGAAACAGAACGGATATTATCATAATATATTTTTTACTTCATAATTAGGTGAGGAGTGGAGCACTTGCGAGCGGGACGAATGAGAAATGCATCCGATTACCCGCATAGGCTACGTCTAAGTGAGTATTGAAAATCAACCGGGCGGCCATTTGAACCTGTTGGATAACAAGGGGACGGTGGAATGGAAGACAATTCTGGAGTACCATGGAGATGAAACGAATGATGTTTTCGGTGCTGGGGGTGGGGAGAGCGGAAGAGTTTAGTTAGTTAGTTAGTTATTGTTGTTTTAAGGGGCGGAACTACGAGGTCATCTGCCCCTCTTAACACAGATTAAAGAATACAAATTTTGAATTGAATTTAAAATTTTGAGGTGGACATCTAAATTTAAAAAGACCAAAAATTAATAAAACAAAAACAAAAAGAAATTAAATTAAAAAAAAACATAAAAATAAACAAAAATTGCGGAAAAAACAAAAAAAAAACATTATAATTCAAAAACGAACAAGTCGTTGATTCAATTTATGCTGGAAAATTTAGATTGCTGGCCCTAACCCACTCTCACTTATAAAGCGGATAACGCGATCAGCAGCCACCGCGTCATCGGCTAATATAAGTTTGAGTGTCGTCTGCAAACCAAGGTTTCTTCGTAAGTCAGCAAGATCCACACACTCGGTAAAAATGTGGGCCACGGTGAATACGGCTCCACAGGTACAAAGTGGGGGGGGGGGTCTTCCCTTCTCATTAGGTACGAGTGGGTGGATCTTGTATGACCTATCCTTAGCCTACACAAAATGACGGACTCTCTCCGGGTTCGGAAGGAGCTCCGCCACACGCGAGTAGTTCCCTTGATCGCTCTCAGTTTACTGGGCAGTGGGTCAGCTAGCCACTGACTCTCCCAAAAAGCAGGAACTTGTAGGCGTGACTGAGAGCGAATATCTCTAGCGGGTACCTCCATTGGTCGAGGTGGTAGTGATACCGCCTCTTTTGCAGCTTGATCTGCTAACTCATTTCCCGCAATTCCCATGTGGCTTGGAAGCCACAGAAAGGTGATTCGAGTGTCAGCGTGGCAGAGCCCGGCTAGTAGTTCGTGGATTCGCTGCACTAGGGGATGTTGCGGGAAACATGTAGCAATTGACTGCAACGAACTCAAAGAGTCGGTACACACGAGAAAGTGGATTCGAGCATCCTGTAGTGCAAACTGCAGAGCTTCATAGATGGCAACGAGCTCCGCAGTAAACACACTACAGGCCTCAGGCAAAGAGATCTTGGTATTTGCACCATCAATAACGTAAGCACAACCCACCTTCTCGTCCACCTTCGAACCATCCGTGTATAGAATGCCAGCGTCCGGAAATTGGTGAACTATGCTGTGGAACTGTCTCCGGTAAACGGAGGCATCCGTGTTCACCTTAGGACCTCGGTGCAGATCTAACCGAATTGCCGGACGCGGGACTTGCCACGGAGGCACCTCGCTAGATGTCCGGATCATACAGGGACCTACAGCCACTCCTATTTCAGTACACGAGCTATCAAGTCTAATACCAACCGGCCGAGTGGCACGAGGCCGGTTGGCGTAACCCTGGTGGCTTTGGGTCCCGAAGAGAGCTTGATAGGTCGGGTGTTGCATTTGACGCACATTGGCAGCATATGCCAAAAGCATATGTTGGCGTCTATATTTTAAAGGTGGAACACCCGATTCGGCGAGTAGGCTGGGTATCGGGCTGGTCCGGAAGGCACCGGTAGCCAGCCTAACGCCACTATGGTGGATACTGTCCAGCATTTTCAAGGTTGCCGGCCTTGCTGAACCGTATGCCGCAGAACCATAGTCTAGCCGGGACAGGACGAGGGCTTGGTAGAACCGTAGCAGCACCGCACGGTCAGCCCCCCAAGTAGTGCCACTAAGAAACCTGAGCATGTTCAGTTTCCTGAGACATGTCATTTTCAATTGCCGTATATGGTGCTGCCACGTTAACTTGCTGTCAAAATGGAGCCCCAGGAAGCGATAAGTGTCAACCAACGGCAACGCAGCGTCCCTGAAATGTAGTTCAGGGTGTAAATGTAGCCTCCGGAGCCGACAAAAATGGACGACGGAGGTTTTCGCTGCTGAAAAACGAAAACCCCGGTCGTGAGCCCACCTGTCGACCCGGTTGATGGCTAGCTGCAATTGCCGTTCCACGACTGCCATACTTCCAGAGCTGTAATGCAGAGCTAAATCGTCTACATACAGCGATGGAACTACCGCGGACCCGGCGGCGGCAACAATGCCATTAATGGCAATCGCGAACAAGGTGACACTCAGCACTGAACCCTGAGGAACTCCATTTTCTTGGGTACAGTATTGCGATAATGTCCTACCGACCCTTACACGGAAGAGTCGGACGGACATGAAATTCGCAATGAAAGTCGGTAAGTTACCACGGAGTCCCCACTTGTGAAGGGTGGAAAGGATCCCGTAGCGCCATGTGGTGTCGTAGGCTTTCTCGAGGTCAAAGAAAACCGCTACTAGGTGCTGCTTTCGGAAAAAAAAAAGCCTTCTGTATGGCGCTCTCAAGTCGCACCAGATGGTCAGTGGTGGACCTATGAGAGCGAAATCCACATTGGTACTCAGACAGGAGACCTTTATCCTCCAAGAACCACACCAGTCGACGGTTCACCATCTTTTCGAGCAGCTTACATAGGCCATTTGTCAAACAAATGGGCCTATAGCTGCTTACAAACTTGGGATCCTTTCCAGCCTTAGGAATCGGTATCACGATCCCCTCTCGCCATTGAGATGGAAACTCCCCTTCAATCCATATACGATTGAAGAGGATCAACAGTTGTTTTATACTGGCTTCGCACAGATGTTTTAACATTTGATTATGTATGTTATCCGGTTCAGGAGCCGTATCCCTGCACAGTGCAAGCGCACTGCGCAGTTCCCATTCAGAGAATGGTACATCATAGGACTCCGAATCAGCAGTGGCAAAGGACAAGGGGTGGGTCTCTGCCTCCCGCTTCAGAGTCAGAAATGTAGGATCGTAACTCCCGGAGCAGGATACATCGGAGAAGTGCGAGCCAATGCTGTTGGCAATGGCGAGATGGTCCGTGATGAAGTCTCCATTCATGGACACTCCGGGTATCGACAGTGATGTCGGGAGTCCGGAGATCCGGCGAAGCTTAGTCCACACTTGAGATGAAGGAGTATGTGCCGTCATAGACGACACATACTTTTCCCACGTCGTTTTCTTACTCTCCCGAATCAGATATCGGGCTCTGGCACGCATCCATCTAAAGGTGATAAGGTTGGCCATAGTGTTTTGCCTCCGATAGCATTTGAAAGCACGTCGACGATCTTTAATGGCTGCTGCTGCAATCTCGGCTGTCCACCAAGGGACAAGCTTCCAGCGTGAGTTTCCGGATGAGGAAGGTATTGTTTCCTCAGCAGCAGCCAAAATACCATTCGTTATGTGAATGGTATGATCGTCGACACTCTCAAAGGTATCTTCGGCAAACACCGCACGTGCCATGAAAGTTGGCCAATCATCCCGACGGAGAAGCCATCGACTTGGTAACTCGATGGCTCTCTGGTTCGGAAGAGTAACGATAATTGGAAAATGGTCACTATTACAAAGGTCATCGTGTACACCCCACTGTAGCAGGGGAACCAGCGCACGACTGCACAAGGTAATATCGACACTTGAATAAGTGCCGTGTGCAATAGAGAAGTGCGTAGGTTCCCCTGTGTTCAACAAACACAGGTCCAGCCGCCTGATCAGCCTCTCAAAATCTCTCCCTTTACCGCTAGTGGTAGCGGAGTCCCAGATGGTGTTGTGGGCATTAACATCTCCCAGAAGGAGAAAAGGAGGGGGCGCTGAGAGACTAGATCCTCCAGATGTCCGTAATCCGGTTGAGAATCAGGCGGGATGTACACGTTACATACTGTTGCCATTACTGGCAATGAAGTACGAACTGCAACTGCTTCTAGCTGAGTACGCAACGGCACCGCTTCACTAAAGAGACTAGAGTGGACGAGAGTGCAGACGCCACCGGCGGCCACAGCTCCGTCCACCCGGTCTTTAGAGAAGAGTTTGAAGTGTCGCATTGTTGTCTCATGTCCAGGACGAAACCTGGATTCCTGAAGACAGACAATGTTTGCCGTAAACTGAGAAATCAATTGGCGTACTGTGCCCAACTCTAGGAATGGGTATTCCAAGATTCAGACACCTAGATATCAAGGGAAAGGCTGTAGCCGCTTTTGAAAGTTGAGATATTTGAATATCGCGCTACATTGCTTCTCGAAGCATTTGGAAATAATTTACCGATAGTTGGATGTCAAGTGACGTAGCGAGTAATAGCAGAGGTGGAGGCTATTTATTGATTAAATAGTTAACTATGGAGTAGAGACTTGAGACTGGGATCAGATTACTGGCACGGCCAAATGAAAGAGAATGCAATTAGTATCAAGTAAATCGGACCAGGGATTCAAGAGATATGAGGATTTCTAGATATCAGGTGATGACGCGTGACTCTGACAGTTTTGAATAAAAGCTAGCTGGCCGAAGCAACTTCAGCTCATTCTAACACAAGCACTTGGCGAGCAAGTTGCATCTACGCTGAGCCAAGGCACATTGTTGCCAGATCTACGCAGAAGTTCTTTTGAAAGTCGTGATAGTCACGAAAAGTGCTGCGCTACGAGTTGGAACTTAGTAAGTTTACGGCGAGGAGAATCACTGAGGTGATTGATTTTTCTACAGACATTGGTGGAAATATATATATTTCTACAAGGACATATGCTAGACTTTGTCTAGAAAATAGTATTTTGTCACAGTCCAGTAATAACATAATACTTGGATGTTTAAATCCATTTCAGTCAGTGTTCATATTTGTAACTAGTTAACCACTTCGATCTGTCAGTACACTGAAGACTAGTCTATAACGGTGGCGTTCATTAGTCTACGCAAGGGAAACTACAAGTTGCCTAGCGCATGGTAGATGGTGATATTAATAAACCATGCCCAGGGAACGATCTTCAGAACAGCCGTTAATTGCTTAGACTGTCAGTGGTTTTCTTGTACTGATAAGATTACCGTGAGTTATGTTACAACTGACATATCTAAGAAGAGATCACTTAGATCTGACCCTATTTAAACAAACTGTTATGGCTTTGATAGAAGCCCATATTAAAATGGAACCACAGTTTATTCAAACGTCAAAAGATACTACCACTATGTCTGACTAGACGGATTTTGGGTATATAATGGCGGCCGATACAAGGATTATACGTGCTTGTCCGATAGGGCATGTCGATGGATAAATCTGGTACAGACCAGGTTTACTACGCTTCAAGACCATCAAGAAATGTAAGCCACATTTGAATTATATTATGCCTAGCTAATTGGAACAAACTATTTTTTTTTCTGCAGATGACCAACACATTTTTTTCTTCGTATTTAAAGCTTGCAATGATTTACGCAAGACTTGTTAGAGTTATTCTGAGTATTTTCAGCACTCAGAACAGTTTAGGATCGATGACCGAGCATTTCGAGCATTTATTTGAATTTTTCATATTTTTGGGAAATCACGGTAGTCAGCCGATGTAACTGTAAAAGTTAAATTTATTTTTGTTGAGGAATGGATATTTTTTCCATATTCGAAGGTTCGAACATGTGGATTCTCACATAATGAGATGATAATTAAACATATTTAAAATAATATAACAAATAATAATAATAATAATCCACTAATAATAATAATAATTTTTATAATTTTTCTAAATAATTCTTGGATATTATATTTTCTAATAATCATATGTATTGAGAGAGAGCCTATGAAGTAGTTTAATCATTTCTAGTTTGGAACAGGAGATTTTCCGAAGGAGAGTGGTTAGCGCAAGCCCGCATTCAACCAACATTTCAGTTCTGGTTGAACAGTTGATATTTGCAATGAGCAAAGTATATGTTTCAGATAACACGGAGAGGCATGAAACGGGAAGCAAATGATATTTGTATCAATTAGGATATTTTTGTATTTATATAAAATCATGACGTAAATACACTCGAAAGTGAAATAAAGATTTTCATAAGTATGGCAAATTCACGGGTTGAACTGAATGGTAAAATAAAATAAACTTGTAAGTTTATTAATCTTCCAGTGTTGATAACAAGCAGAGGCTTGATTTATTGTATAAATTTTGGGAAGAAAATTTATATGTGTGGAGTAGTTGAAATGCCATTCCCAGGTGCGCATGTTTAAGTCGCAGGAATGAAGATGTTTTTTCGAGCATCAATCAAATAGCAGGTTCGATGGCTCAGGTTTATAGTAGGAGTATTGGAACTACACATTTCGTCGGATGAATGACCCGAAGGTTATTTCTTGAAACCATCAGTTCTTATTTCAACCTTGTTTACGGATTCCATTTAGACTTTGATTTTGCTAGAACCCGGATTTGTCATGATAGTAGTTTATTCTTCTTCAGAGGAAGACCTTTGCCGTTGTTGTTGTAATATTGTGTTCTTACACAAATAATAGAATGGGCCACTGCCAATTAAAAATAATTCTTTAACCACGAATAATTTGAAGGATATTTACAAATCCTAGTGCCATGAACTAAATGAATTTATTTTAAAACTACAATTCTAATTTCCGCATTCTGTCGAAGAATTGCAAGTTGTAAAAGTTACTAGAAATGGCCATAAATATAAATATTTTTATAATAATGATTCCAAGTGGAAAATTGAATAGTTGAATGGTTCAACAATTTAGTGATCAAGTTGATGATTCAGAAATCATGTATTTTGTTTGGAACTTGAAGTTCATAATCGAGTCACTTCTCGAATGTTAAATGTCAGAAGAACAATTAATTGTTGTTGTGCTTTGCACAGTTCTTCGATGCTATGCTCAATGGTCAAATACTTTTCAGATGTTATTAATATGTGTAAATAATTTATGTTGCTTCGATGATGATAATATTTTTCGACGATGTATTTTTGAAACTGGAAAAACAAGTGAAAGTTTAAAAATTCTATGAACATTTATTCTACGAGTGTTAATATCATGTAAATATTCAGTGATCTACGATATTTCGAGTATAGACAATTAACTTTGAACTGGAATTAAATATTAATAATTTTGGAACACAGTCTACAGGACTATTAATCGGACTTGTGTTTCCAAAAAGATTGTCAAATGTGTTTGGAAAATTTCTGTATATTGTGTGTAAATAAGAGTGTGGATCGCCACACGTGGATGATGCTACTTTGAGCATCTTTGCAGTCAATTTTAACTTCAAAATAAACTGAGATAATTTTACAGGATGTGTTACTCCCAATTAAATCTCCTTCTATCCTTATTGTTGCATTGAGCCAAAAATCAGTAAAGCATTTTTTTAAATTTGATGTCGTTTTTGCGATTTGCTTTAACCCATCTGGCGCTCCGGGATATTTTGACTCTCGTGCTGACTGATTATTGGTAAAATGCATATGTGGTCGTGCGGACTCCGGTCTAAACGGGCACAGTACTTCAGCGAGATGTCGAAAATAGCTATTACAGTTCCATTGTAATAGTGCCATAGTGTGGACTTAAGTAGAAGATAGTCGTCTACTTATGCTTAACCGTTTGCCAACCATCCCTATCCTTAGGAGTAGGTGATAGGGTAGGAGAGCATTCCACAATCTCCACATCTTCGGAGGACGAAGAAAACGGAGCGAATGCTCTCTTGGTTGGCGAACGGTTATCGCCGGACTTTCCGGGTCTCGTCCTTGGTGAAGAGCGAGAGCGGTGACGAGGGACCTTCTCCCGGTCCGATGACTGGGAGTCCGTCCCCGGCACGTCCCGACTATTTTTCTTTTTGAACCGGCGTTGACGTCTATTTGGGGAAGTAGTTGGTCCCTTCCCCCCTGACGTCTCCGTCCTGCCAAACAATGCAGCACTTGCTAGCACTGCTCCTCCGGTGGTCGTGGAAGCAGAATTGCCAGCAGGTATTGGAGCTGCCTTTTCAGCAGGAGCGCAAGAGAGACGGCGATGAACAGTCTCTTTCTTACCCGCCGTTCCTGTTCCCTGTTTTGTTTGGCTGGATATGGGTCCAGCCGTGGCCGGCGAAGACTTCCTCCTCGAACGAGTCGGAGATTGCTTCTTCACTGGCCTTATCGGAGGAGTTGCCTTCTCCGATGGCGCCGGTTTAGTTGGAGGCACCTGCGCCTTTTGTTGGATGCCAGAAAAAGATTCCGTAACCTTCTTCTGGCTAACAGGGGTGATAATAGGGCAATTTGTAGCCCCTTTAACAGTGGTAACTCTTTTAGAACTTGTTTCCGTTGTCAAATTTGCCGCTTGATTACTAGATTCTTTTGATACCTTTTGAGCATATGATACTGAGAAAATAGGAGAGGCCATGGAGCGATATTTTCTGCGTGCTACAGTGTAGGAGAGCTCGTCTAAGGTCTTTATTTCTTGAATTTTCTTCTCCTCTTGGAAGGCAGGACATTCCTTCCAGCGCGGAGAGTGCTCTCCCTTGCAATTTGGACATGCGGGAGGTGGTGTACATTCCGCTCCCTCATGAGTGGCCTTGCCACAGGAAAGACAGATAGGCTTTCCCGAGCAACGAGATGAGGTATGTCCAAATCGCTGACACTGAAAACACCGCAATGGAGATGGAATATACGGTCGCACATCGAGAGTGTACATTGACACTTTGATCCTCTTGGGCAGGCTATCCGACTCAAACGATAAGATGAACGCCCCGGTGTCAACTAGTACACCATTCATCTTACGTTTGATTCGTCTCACCTCGACAACGCCATGCTTTCCAGTTCTTTCCAGGATACGCTCGTCGGTAGTGTTCACCAGGTCCCTATGAAATACTAAACCTTTCTTCAGGTTTAGGGACTGGTGCTTCACTACCTCGACTGGAATACCACCGAAACTTGTCGTCCCAAGAAGACCATCTGTCTGTCTCTTTCCTTGAGTTTTTATCAAGAGTGCGCCGTTTCGCAGCTTTTTTACTGTGTCTACATCGCCCCATTTCCCCTCAATTGCATCATGTAAATCAAAAGGATCAACGTTTGTAAAATTTTGCCCATCGGTCCTTGTTACCATAAGGTACCGAGGGAAAAACGTTGAATCCTTTTCATCAAGCGGCGAAACTAGAGGCATAAACTTCCTCTTCTTAAATTTTAAAGACGGCTTTGTAAGGGAGCCACCCTGTGAAATAATGGACGCTATGTTTGGTCCCAATAGTAGCTAGGGAACTGAAAGTCAACCCCCGGCAGAGCCCCGCTTGCCCGGGGTAAGGCTAAGGTTCTCCAGAGGTCGCCAGGTATCTGGAGATGGGTCGCTTGTGACTACTCACCCAGTAGTCATTCATCACCTCGCCACGACCACTCAGCTTGTGATTAGGGGAGGATTCCACCTCCTGTCACGCACACACACATTTACACCAAAGAAAGAAAAGATGAGACAAGGGCCAACCAAGGCGGGAAAGTGAAAGACTCCCTAGGCCTAGGATACCCTAATACCGTCGGGGTCGAAAAAGAACAAGAGTTGACCAAGAGAGGTCGACAGGAAAGAAGACGGAGAGGAGCCTGGCACAAGTAAGTGGAAGCAATGCCGGACTCAGCTGGGGTCCCGTGGTCGCTAACCCACGTCCCACTAGATGTGAGCCCCTGAGGGTAGAGCGGAAGAGGGAGCTGGGATAGGAAGGTCCTGTGAGACAACAGGGACAACGGTTTCAGGCTGAGTGGGGATAGGAGCAGGACGGCCTTGGCATTTATAACTAAAGGCCGGGTGAGGAAGGGAGCAGTTAATACATTTTTGGAGAAGTACGGTTTTGACACATTGATGTTGGGTGCTCTTGGCTGCAGATACCACATACCTCAGCGTGGACACAGGGTGCTCCCGGGGCGTGATCATAGCGCTGACACTTATCGCATCTTATCCTCTGGCGGGCGGATGCACGGGACGGCACTACTCGATGGCGGCGGGCGAAGATGAGGGCCCCGTCGTGGAGGAGAGCGTCCAGAGACCCGGTGTCACGGCTGAGATCCGGACGAGTGAAGTTGGACCAGCATTATTCCTAATCCTGGCGACACGGAAGATGTTAAGTCCTTGTAGAGCCAGCTGGTGGGCGACGTCTTCTTCTGTATATTCCCGGTCGACACCATAGGCGACGACCGAGAGGAGAGGGGTTGGGCGTGAAGCGGTGGTGGGGGGGGGGGGGGGGGGGAGAAGTAGAAGAGAAATAGTCAGTCGCATCAACCAAGCCAAAATAGCATTCAACAAGAAAGGAAAGCTCTTTACATGCAAAAACATTAGTATGAGCCTCAGGAAACGTCTTGTGAAGATATATGTGTGGAGCGTACTGTTGTATGGTAGTGAAACCTAGACTCTTAGCTTGGCTGATATGAAACGAATAGTAGTCTTTGAAATGTGGTGCTACAGGCTGGAAGTTGGATAGGTTTTTGGCACGGGTGCGGGGACCAAACTGCGTGAGGCCGATGGCGTTTACCAGGTGTTGGTAAAAGGTCTTAGAGGTCTTAATATTGTACCCTTCCCGGGTACGCTGCAGTTCCAGACGGTAAGAGGCTAGATCAGGGGTAAAGGAAGATATGATGGTGTACAGGGAGCGGGGATTTGCTTTGGCGAGGTCAATATCTGTGAGTTTAACTATATAGAACGAGGCTGGAGGCAGAGGGTTTGGGTTGATTACGCTCCTCTGACGTACTTGAGGGTGAAGAGCCGGGTTCTGTGCTGCTATTGCGTAGGTTCGTAGATTGCCTGGCATGTATGGAGCTGTAGGCATAGCCGTCTGCGGTGGAAGGTGTGGCAATCGGAGCGGTGTCATTGTACGGTTATCAAGTGGATTGTATTCTATTCCACTCACCAATGTCTCAGATTCGGCGGTTGAAGCTGATGTAGCTGACGAAGTGTATGTGGATCCAGAAGAGATATCGGCACTACATCTCCGTTTGGCCTGGGTGGTAGGGCTAATGGCTGCTTCAGTTGCGGACCGAGGACACTTTGTCTGCTGCGTTTCCATGGTATGATGTGGTGAGGGTGGCGATTCGAAGATACTTGTCTGTAGTCGTTTTTGCGGTGGCGGCGGTTGATCTGAGTCAGACATGACGTAAATGAGTCAGCCGAGTAGGTTCTGGAAAGTGCTAGAATGTTCTGGAAGACGAAGATGAAGGCGTTGATGACCAGATTTTCCTCCTCGTAGAGAATGACAGCGTAGAGATGAGAATCGATGTATTAAGATGTAGCGTAGCAGGCTGGTTCGTCAGATAGAAGTTCACAGTGAGTGCAAGCTTTGTAATGGTCCCTGGACAGATACTGCGCGAGGACGTGCAAGTGCAGAGAGGTGTGTCTGACGCAATTTTGTGGAAATGGACTTGAATTCCGTAATATGCTTATGCACAATGTGCGCAAGTCAAATTACATAAATAGAAATCCACAAAGGAAGCAAAACATCGGCTAAGTGTCTTGGAGACCAAGATGCTTAGATGGACAGCTGGCATTACCAGGTTGGATCACATCCCCAATGAAAGAATAAGGGAACGATTTGGTGTCGCGGCAATTAACAACAAAATGCGTGAGGGTCATCAGCGATGGTTTGGGCATGTGCTACGGTCAGGAGCGGACACCATTGCAAAACAGAGCTACACACTCGAGGTTGCCTGGAAAAGACCAAAGGGGCGACCGAAACAACGTTGGGCCGATACACGGCACAGGGATCTGAAAAGCGTCAACCTACTGTGCTCGCATTATATCTCTGCCTGCGACGTACGTCATCACTTCCAGTAAAGGTCTATCGACTGTACTGTAAGAACATTTCTCAAATCACTATTGTATTTATAATTATTATTATTATTTACATCGCCATGAACAGTCCTCCTTATTACGTACTGCTCAAAGTCGTCGAAATTAGTAGCAGTATTACTTCACGAGTTTTATCAGGAGTTGCGAACGAGTTCGATTCTTCTTTCTCAATATCGCCCAACTCTCTCTTTATAACACGCACCGTTCTTTTAGATACACCTGTGGCCACCGCGGTCCTAGCCTGTGCTTGGTTAACAGGAATATTGAAATCACCGCAAGTCGCTTCATTTTCCATGAATTTTAGCAAATTAGCCACCATCTCCCTACTTTGGCTGTTCAGTTTCTTGGTTTTATCATTTTAAATGGTCTTGTCGGCTTCGTCGTTGCGCTGGGGTCTGGCGTTACGTTACGGTGATGGGACGAAATGTACTCAGATGCACTGAGGTGTGTGACGTCATAGTACCGCTTGGTGCATGTGTTCCCCAACAATCTCTACTTCGTTAGTATAAGACAAAAATCCCCGATTCTTGGATATCACGGGTAATCTCGAGAACCACTGGATGGATTTTGATGCGGTTTTCACCATTCTGTAAAGGATATCTCGAGGAAGGATTCTGTAGAAAACAATTTATGTATGATCAAAGGAAGCCAAGCAGTAACGATTTCAGTGAAAAAGTTGAAAACAAATTTGGCGTCCGTGCGCTTCTTAAGCTTACGCTGGGCAAACCGTTAAAAATATCAATATACTATGAGCGTAAGAATTGGTCAGTTTGAAAAGTTCTACAAAAAAGTCCGTGAGGGTATATCTCTATCTTCAATACATCGCCCACTATAAGTGTTTTTAGACTGGATGGAAGGGGCACGTCCCCGCGCGCTCTGGTGAGCGTGTGGCATCCCGCGCGCCAAACCTTGCTTTGCCCTTGGTTTGCACTTGCCGTTCACGAGTAATTTGAAACAAGATAAGCAAGATAAGTATTATGCAGTTAATTTTCTAACATGTCAAGAGTCGTTGGCTTCGAGCCAAGCTCGAAGCCTCCAGCCTTTCTAGCATTTGTCAGCATTTTTAGCATTTAAAATGATACAAAGTCTAGTCTTTCAGACTGACTGTATCTTTTAACTTTAAGAGATGACAGGTGGCATCTTATAAATTTACTTAAAAATAGGAGTAGAAAAATTGACAAGTCGATGACACTTCATATTCTTAGAAATACAACGGTCGTCAGAGGCAGATATATAATGCGCGGACAGTACATCCCGAAATGGCCCATGACCGAGTAAAGTGGAGACAGAGGATTCACATAGCGGACCCTGCCACAAGGCGGAACAAACGCTAAACAAAAGAAGAAGAGAAATCCACCCCATTTCTACCTTCGGCCGTGAACTTGTATGGGAACATTTGCCTAGGTAGACGTCGCCGCATAAGGAGACTGAAAAAAGTGGCAGCACTTCCAAAATACGCAATGTCATGTACGGCATATGAGCTAATTAGAGAAACGTTTCTCGTAACTGACGATGTTTCTATCTTCTACACCAAGCTATGTACTAGACCTGCAGCAGACAGGGGCGTATATACAATTTTTTCGGGGGGGGGCTGACTGTCCTGGAAAATTGACAGTATTCTCAGGGGATTGTCACTTATTACTGGCAATACAAAAAAAGTTGTAAAATACAACACACCACGGAAATAAAATTTTATACTTAACGAATTTTCTATTATGATCTACGGAGTATGAATGGCAAATATCTAAATATTTGTCAATTTACTAAGCAGAAAGGTAAACAGGTTTTTCTTTTCAAGTTGATAATTTATTTCTCAAAAGTACCGTACTTTGAAATTCACAGTTTTCCCTCACCCCGTTCCAGCCCTCAGACTAGAATTAACATTTCTTGGCAGAGCCGGGAATCGAATTCGGACCTCCGGGGCGGCAGCCAAGAATGCCAGCCAATACACCACGAGTTAGTATAATTTCAATCTTAATATTGTTTATAACTTAGCCAATAACTAAAGATTAGGGTACAACCAAATGTACAATTATTTTATGCTCTTACCAAAGTAACACTATCTTATTTTTTATTGGCTTTTTCGGGGGGGGGGGGGAGCTGGAGCCCCCTCAGCACCACCCCCCTTATATACGCCCCTGGCAGCAGAAGAAAACAGAAATCCGGATATAAGCACGGATGCCATGCACTTCGGGTGTTTCGATGCAGGCTATGTATGAATTGAGCCATGTGGTCACCCGGCTGGCAGTGCACAGGCTCTGCGGGACGAAGGAGTGCTATAGCCCCAGTCAGGTTGTGCGTGCGATCTCGGTGACATATATTCTGAAAGATACCATGTGTCAAATGTTTGAAAGAAAATGTATATAAATTTATATTCACTGGCATACCTACTGTGCATCTTGGCCATTGGTTGCACTCATAATATTATTTATAATTTAGAAAATAACACACTTAGACAACCACGCAGTATGGAACTAAGTATTCTATATTAACATATACACTCATTATTATTGCAATTACTATTTCGTTCTTATTACAGGATGGAGTTAGTATAGTTTGGCTGTTTTCTTTTTAATGTTCACAAATTGAATAACAAAATATGCAGTACTCCATTCACCAGAGGGGTAAATGAAATCGCTGTTCCGCCCCTTGAAACAACAATAATTTAATAACCCTTCAGCACAGTACAATTTTTTAATAAAATGTAAATGGAAATTCTGGAAATGGCCAGAATGACTACCCCTAGAATAACCACATTTCTCCAAACTTCAATACAAGAAGTATAACTTTAAATTTCCCGCCAAATCAATACTTTACTTACAGAAAAATTCTACGGGTACATGTTTCGGAAACCTATTTTGTTTCCTTCTTCAGCCCACATTAGGCACAAAACATCATACAATAACATCGAAATCCTCATCAAACAACACAAAACACAATTCATCAGTTAAAATATTAGAACACATTAAAAATTACAAGTTGAGAAAACACACAAATTAAAACATCAACAAAACTCTTAAATATAGCATGCAATGCTCCACGCATATTCTGTCACTTTTCCTTTGTTAGACTTGTGTCATTAGACACATTAAAATGTTGCTTACGGACAAACACTTATTTGTTGAAGTATCTTCAATGTCTTAAAATACGTATAACCATTCTATGGCAATACGAGGGGCAGATGACCTCGTAGTTCCGCCCCTTAAAACAATAACTAACTAACTAACTAACTAACTAACTATTACAATACGCTGCCGAAGTGACGCGCCTAGCAACCGTATGGGCGCAGCCACATTGGACCCAAACAACTGGTTGCTAGGTTTTTTATACATAGGAAGCTGCATTAACGCTGCGCAGTGTCTTGAATTTTGTGGATAAAAAGGTGTAATATGCGTGAAATAAGGCAAACGCCTCCCGTGAAGATCATCCACAATGTTGGAGCTACAAAATAGAAGTGAAATTTTATTGATAAAGTACCAGAATTTTGAGAGATAATATGAATAAAGTCGACCTCACTCCCGAGGCAAGAATTGCATGGCGGGTTCTACAAATTATAAATATTTATTTATAACATCATTTAGTGGATACAGTATAGCTAATATAGAGAGATATTTAGGACATATATGTCACATAGAGGGGTTTTTGGTTCATGTGGACAGTGTAGTTGTAATTAAATATGGTTTGTACTATAAGTATTATAAAGGACAACCTACATAACCTTACATCTGATTCACTAATTTAACAGCAATAAATTTTCTCCCACAACTTTTCTGAGTAGTGATTTTTCACTTAATTTATTTAAGCAGTGAATTGTTTCCAAATAACAATTAGGCCTATTCTAGACTGAAAATTTCTGCCTAAATACCGTATTTTATTTTTTTGCAAACTGAGCATAATATGTGGTCTGTGGAAAGGTTTGAAGTTGCTAGTAGAAAGTCCTATTCAATTTGGTAACTGGAAACTGTGTGAGCCATCTAGTATCATAGCACATGGATCATCGTTATGGTACCGGGACTAGCATTTCTCTACATCAACTCTTTGCCCACTTCAATACCAAGTAGGCTACTTGTACCACTTTGACTGTCCAGCACATATTGTGTGAATGTTTGCTAGGATTGCTCGTGAAGATGCAGGGTGGCTTTTTTGTTGTTGTTCTAAATCTCTATATACCAGCTAATTCTATTTAGCTCTTTTGTGGCGCACCAGCTAATGTGTAACATTAATCAGTGTGATAATGTGGTCATCAGCTTGGTGTAGGCCTACTTATTGGGTGAGAGCCTCGGCTATTTTCATGCCAGTTTTAGTGGCCTAATATTTAGAGCTAGGATAGGAAAATTGTCCCATTATTTAGAACGAGGTAGGACGATATGCCTTAATTGTAGACTTCTCTAACCTGTTATTGAGCACACAGGTTAGGCTTTGTCAATTTGATTCGTTTTCAAACAAACGCGGCGTTGTGGTAAACACACAAATTGTATTGAAATGCAGTCTTTGTTTCTTCTATAGCCGTTGATGAGATTTGGCCTAAACTCTCATCCAAATATTTTAAACTGTTCCCTTATGCATTGATAGACCTTAAGTTCATTTTATTCGTCACTTACTGGTAGGGCCTACGGTACTTTATTTTCCGTAGTATTGATCATTCATACGGGACGTGATTCACAATATCCAGAAATATTATATTTTCATGTTTTCACTTAATTTAAGGTAAATATCGTAGGCCACATCTCTACGACTTATGCTCTAAGACTTAATGTGCATCTCGTACGCAATATTTTACAACTTTATTGGACAAATATGTTAAATTACTGTGGAAAATATACTTTTCTATGCTTTCTTGCCTCTGGACATCCATGCATGTACAGTTTTATACGATAAAAATAGGAAATAATGACGGCTCAAAGACTGAAGCAAGCTACAAGGGAGCCATGATGTATTGCTCCAGTTGCTTAGC
The DNA here is from genome assembly GCA_946902985.2 of Meconema thalassinum. Lineage (NCBI taxonomy): Eukaryota > Metazoa > Arthropoda > Insecta > Orthoptera > Tettigoniidae > Meconema > Meconema thalassinum. The sequence continues at coordinate 190,934,113 of OX336388.2, read as the reverse complement.
AACGGAGCGGAAATGACGTCGACTTCGGCAGCGTATTCCTGTGTTAGGTAATGGACCTCCCTGCTTAAAGGGTGGGCTTGTAAAAAATCAAGTATTTTTTCCAGTATTTACCTTGTGTCATTAGACACAAACTACTTATTGTTAAGATAAGACAAAACATTATTAATGAAGTGTTTCCTGTCTGACACTTGAAACATGCTGTTGCGAAACATTTGTTGCTTCATGAAAACAGAACATTGTGACGGCTGGTAAAGGATTGAAGGCAGTCAAATTCGAAGTGTCTAAGGTGATTGTCAGCTGACGGTCAGCGGCGTCAATTCCAAATTATCGTTACGGTTGTATATGGTACCTGAAACGAGTGATTTACTTGTTAACGTTTTAAAATGCCAAAAGATAAAGTACTTCTCTAATAGGAATAAAGAAACTTACTCCTTGTCAGTTTCCATGTGGGTTGTTGAATTGCTCCAACTTCAATGCCAGGTTGATTCTCAGTCAGTTGTTTTAAGGAGTGGAACAGCGTGGTCATCTTCCCCCGGTTGATTCTCCGATGAATTATAAAATCAAGGTTGTAAGTTTCAATTAAGGAGTAGGCTATGGGAGGTTTAAAAAACTTACAAGCCAACACCAAGTTTTGGTCTGATGCCATATTTAATATTATCACACAAAATGATAAAATAAAAAAATAAAAAAGCAATTAACATAATTTCAACAATCAACAGTCGGAACCACTACAATTTATTTCACCCTGATTCAAGAATTCTTTAATTCAACGATATTAGGGTAACTTATCCAAGGCCTAGGGAGTACTTCGACCCTTTTCTGAACGCTGATCCGTTCTATCGTCTTTGCTGTTGGTGATTAGCACTGCTTTATGCAGCCAGAGTATTCAAAATGTAGGCTAATCTGTGCTAATCTCTACTCAAATAGCAATGTATAATATTTAACAGGCGGTTTCGGTGGGGTAGTCGGTAGCATGCTGAGCTTCTATGCCCAAGATAGCGGGTTCAAACCCAGCCGAAGCCGTCGGATTTTTAAGAGCGTTAAAAAACCCTCAGTATGCCTTCCTTCGGAGGGGAAGTAAAGCCGGCGGTCCCATTTCATAGATTTATGGCATGTTAAAGAACCTGCCGCTAATTACACCTGTGTGAAGCTAAATTGGATAGGTTAAGAATGTAAACAACGCTCTTAGGTTTCTACGTTCGTTGCCAAGAGCCGACTGCGGTGGCGTCTAGTAGCTAAGTTCTGAACTTGGCCTAGTAGTTGTTGAGGGTGGCGCTTGGTGGCAAAAGTAGGAACAATTTGAAAAATTATAAGTTGCAGTCTGTACTTAACAGATAACACACACTAATACAGTCATCACAATTAACACCGGTTATCAGACAGATTCTACACACACCCAAAGTACACGGGGCTACATGACCGCGTTGTCGCAACCTCTAAACTTAAGAACCAACTAACCAACCATAATATTTAACATATAATGTCGACTACAAGGGAGTGCTCTTTAGAGTGCAATATGTGCAACAAGATTTTCGGGATGCCCATGGTCACAAACGTCGCTAAAGATCTCATGCTATGAGTAATTTCAAAATGTGTAAGGAAGTTTGCAGTGACTTGAAAACACCATTTGTTGGCGTTTCATAGCATTGACATTCAAAAGGATACACTGACATTCTAAAGTGCTACAGAATTCAGTGAATGGAAGGAGATATTGGAGCAAGAAACGAAGTCCAGGTACGTCAAGCACAGAGGTTCGACAACACGACATGATGGAAGCACAGTGAGCCACTATTACTGCTGGAAGTTACACTTACAAAGGGAAGGACATACGACATGATAAAGTACTGGGATCGAATAAAATAAATGCTGGTTGTCCTGCAACTATTAAGGTAGAAGACAAAGGTAATGAGGGTGTGTAAGTTAATTTCACTAGTACACATGTGGGTCATAGCTGTGAAATAAGTAGAATGTCTCTAAGTAAGTCAGAAAAGGATAAAATTGCAACTCAGGTGGCTATGAAGATCCCTCTGGAGGATATCCTGGACGGTATAAGAGATTCCGTGGCAGAGGGAGAACTGGAAAGAAATCATCTGGTAACAAAGCAAAATATAAGAAATATCATTGCCGAGTATGGATCAGACAATGATCAGCATGAACCTAATGATGCTAAGGCAGTGGACAAGTGGGTCATGTACATGAAAGAGAAGAGTAACATAGTGCGTCTGTACAAGCCACAGTGTTCGGTGTCTCCAGATTATCCTCAATTGAACGCTGAGGACTTCTGTTTAAATTTATCGAATGATGTCCAGCTGGTGGTCTTCAAACAATTTGGGAATGATATTCTGTGCATAGATGGAACTCACGGGTTGACAGACTACGACTTCCAGACGTATACTATTCAAGTACTGGATGAAATGCGGTCTGGTTTCCCTTGTGCGTTCATGTTTTGCAATAGAAGTGACTCACTAGTAATGGAACTGTTCTTCCAGACTTTTTTAAATTCTTTGAATGGGAATATTTCTCCTCGGTATTTCATGTCGGGCATGTATGAAAGTTTTTTCATTGCTTGGTGTTCTCTGTTTCCCCCGAATGAAACACAACAGTTGTATTGTTCATGGCATGTGGACAGGGCTTGGCAACAGAATTTAAGCAGTCAAGACTGAAGAGAAAAAAATTGAGGTATATAAGAAAATAAAGATTCTTATGTTGGAAAGAGACAAGTCGGCCTTTGATGTGATGTCAAGAAACTTGTTGCATGAATTGTATGCCAGTGAATTGACCATCAACTTTGCCAAGTACTTTGAGAGGTTTATTCATGAGCCCTCTAAATGGGCCTATTGCTTTAGACTACATGCTGGCAATAGCACAAACATGTCACTTGAAGTGTTTCACAGGAACTTGAACCACATTTATTTAGCAGGAAGAAAGGTTAAACGACTAATCATATCTACCCAAGTGCTCCTCAAGTTCCTGAGTGGAAGAGTTTTTCAGAGACTAATTGGAGTTTGAAGAGTGTGCCCAATAAGCTGTCATCGTTCAGAAAGAGACACGTTACTTCCTGCGAACTAGCCATTGATTCCGTCCATCAAGTGAGTGCAGAAGAATGGAGTGCTTTTTCGGGCACTGAAATGTATGCTGTCTCATTGGTGAAGAAGGACTGCAGTTGTAAGTTGCGATGTGATAACTGTGCTGCATGTGTACATGCGTTTAGTTGTACTTGCACTGCTTCGGCGATATTATGGAACAAGTGCAAACATATTCTTCCAATGTGTCGGCCTACTTTCCAAGATTTATTCTGTCCATACATTGACGACCACTCTCATGTCGAAGTCTTGGCTCCTGGTCCTGGGTGTAGCACGAAGACAGATGACTTTCTTCTTAAGGAATTTTTGAGAAAAAAAGTGGATGATCTGGAACTGAAGAAACGTGAAAAAGAAAAACTTCTGAAGATAACCAATGGCATAACTGAAGTACTTCAAACCTTTTAAATGAAATGTATGACACTTCTTAAGGTAATGGTAAGTAGCATCAAAAACTTGGAACCGTAAGTAAATAATTTTGTGATCCAGAAATAGGATTCAAAATAACCACCCAACAAAAAGTAATGTCCTCAACGTGTGGTGATGCCCTCCTCAACAAATAACTGTTCACTGTTACAACCATGGTGCACGAAATGTTCAAACAATAAACTATAAACAGTCAGAAGCTAAAAACACAACAAACAAAATAACTGCCAAGAGCAGATGGATGCAACCACCACCCACATAAGTCACCAATACATTAGTTCACTTGTCGTATGAAATGTTGAAATATTGAACAACAGAGATGTTAGCAGCTTTGTAGGCTACTCACAAAGGAGCTGTTAACGTAGCACTCGAGGCAGATAACCTAGATGTTCCGCCCTTTAAACCACAATCGCCTCCAGCACTAGCCACCAACATCCCACTTCTGGTATGAATATTTGAATTTTGAACAGCTTTTGGCAGTTTGGTGCACACAAACTAACTATTAACCAGGCCCCGGGCTATATACGGGCATACTGGGCATTTGCCCAGGGCGCCAAATATTAGGGGGCGCCGAAATTTAGGTGACGCTGGACGCAGAAAAAGGTTGACCCAACAACCCCAACATTAAAAATAAGTATGACATGGAACTCTTTAAAAAGTAGGATAAAATAACTATAATTTACGCGAATATAAAATAAAAGTAATATTATATATCACATACATTCGTAGTATATACACACATCAAAAAAAGTTTTGCATCACCTCGGTTCCAAGAGTTCCGGAACCGTTAAATACAAAGGGAATAGAGATCAACACAAACAACATTTCAGCTCGTTTTATTGCTCATGAGACCCACACATTGCATGTTGTACCATCATACAGCTAGACTTTCAGCATTTGTGGTCCAGATTGCAGTACACACCACTACCTCTAATACCCAGTAGCACGTCCTCTTGCATTGATGCATGCCTGTATTCGCCGTGGCATACTATCCACAAGTTCATCAAGACACTGTTGGTCCAAATTGTCCCACTCCTCAACGACAATTCGGCGTAAATCTCTCAGAGTGGTTGGTGGGTCAAGACGTCCATAAACAGCCCTTTTCAACATATCCCAAGCATGTTCGATAGGGTTCATGTCTGGCGAACATGCTGGCCACTGTAGTCGAGCGATGTCGTTATCTTGAAGGAACGCATTCACAAGATGTGCACGATGAGGTCGAGAATTGTCGTCCATGAAGACAAATGCCTCTCCAATATTCTGCCGATATGGTTGCACTATGGGTCGGAGGATGTCATTCAGGTATCGTAAAGCCGTTTCGGAGCCTTCCATGACCACCAGTGGCGTACGTCGGCCCCACATAATGCCACCCCAAAACATCAGGGAACCACCACCTTGCTGCACTCGCTGGACAGTGTGTCTAAGACATTCAGCCTGACCAGGGTGCCTCCAAACACGTCTCCGACGATTGTCTGGTTGAAGGCATATGCGACACTCATCGGTGAAGAGAACGTGATGCCAATTCCGTGGGGTCCATTCAGCATGTTGTTGGGCCCATCTGTACCGCGCTGCATGGTGTCGGGGTTGCAAAGCTGGACCTCGCCATGGACGTCGGGAGTGAAGTTGCGCATCATGCAGCCTATTGCGCACAGTTTGAGTTGAAACACGACGTCCTGTGGCTGAACGAAACGCATTATTCAACATGGTGGCATTGCTGTCAGGGTTCCTCCGAGCGGCAATCCGTAAGTAGCGGTCATCCACTACAGTAGTAGCCCTTGGGCGGCCTGAGCGAGGCCTGTCATCGACAGTTCCTGTATCTCTGTACCTCCTCCATGTCCGAACAACATCGCTTTGGTTCACTCTGAGACGCCTGGAAACTTCCCTTGTTGAGAGCCCTTCTTGACACAAAGTAACAATGCGGACGCGATCGAACTGCGGTATTGACCTTCTAGGCATGGTAGAACTACAGACAACATGAGCAGCGTACCTTCGTCCTGGTGGAATGACTGGAACTGATCGGCTGTCGTACCCCCTCCGTCTAATAGGCCCTGCTCATGCATGGTTGTTTACATCTTTGAGCAGTTTTAGTGACATCTATGAACAGTCAAAGGGACTGTATCTTGGATACAATATACACAGTCAACGTCTATATAGTTAGTATATATGCCGGAGATCTGGGATGCAAAACTTTTTTTGATGTGTGTATATTTAATCATGATTATATTATAATACAGTATTATAACTGTTTCAGACAGCAAACTAAATTCTCTATGGTTGTTGTGTTGCGAAAAAGAAGTAACCCTTAGCACAGACATTTCTGACATCATAAATAAATTTGCAAAGTTAAAATCCAGAAGAAGAAGAAAAAACCTTTGATTTGAAATCTTTCTGTATATTGTACTTTTAAAATTTAACTTTTGAGCTTTCAATCCTGGGTTTTATTGTGATTAATGTATCAATAAATGGCTACAAAATTGTATGAACGACTTACTTTTCTTATTATTTGATGTGATACAATATTAGTAACGTATTTGTTTAAAAAAAACTATTATGCTATTTTTATAACACATAAATAAGAAAAAGGGCACCAGTAGACCATTTGCCCAGGGCGTCCATCACCTTAGCCCGGGGCCTGCTATTAACGTAGCACTTGAGACCGATAACCTAGATGTTCTGCCCTTTAAAACAACAATCGCCACCAGCACTAGTCACCAACATTCCACTTCAGGTATGAATATTTAAATTTCGAACAGCTTTTGGCAGTTTAGTGCACACAAAGGAACTATTGACGTAACACACAAAGCAAATAACCTAGTTGTTCTGCTCTTTAAAACGTGCCACCACTACAATTCACCACAAGCCACTCCCTGAATTAAGTAAAGTGATTTTAGGCAAACAATTTAAAATATTCCGAACTCTTCAGAAGGTAACTACTAGGCCTACATAGCCTACACTGATTTTAATCTCTAGAACTTCCCTGTCCCATGTCAGTAGCACTGCTACATGGCATCCCCTGACTAAATTAACTGCGGAGATATTTCATTTGCTTCAGTAGCCCAGTCAATAGACTAACCTTACTCTACATCAGATGCGGGATCGTTTTTTATTTTTGGATGTTGTTTCGGACCATTAGGTAGTTATTAATCCAAATTTACGTCATTCCCCCTCTCTTGCTTCGTCCGCCATCTTGAAAAAACTGTCAGAACTCAGAACTTTTTTTTCAGTTTTTGAACTCTAGCTCATTCCCTGTTAATTTTTTGAAGATATGTATAAACAAGAAAATGTAGATTACTAAATTTCCAACAACTTTGATGTGAAAGATCTTTTTGTAGACCAACCGTATTCGAGATACGAGAAGGCGAAAAAGGGCGACAATTGGCGATTCTGCAAATTTTTCACTTTCGCTCCACTTTCCATCGCAAAAACAGGGGGAAGACTCGATCTTAGCAAGACGTTTATTGAATGAAAGCTGTAGAGAATTTAATTTCCTTTGAAACTCATGTAACAAAAAAATAATTACGAGCAATGGGTAGGGGTGGGGGTAAATTTAAGAAAACTAGAGGAAATGCGTTTTTTGTGATTCAGCCCTGGAGCGCCTTGTTGGTGAAAGTTCTTCGTTTTCATTATATTACAACCATTTTTTGAACACAGCAGTGCATCTAAATAATATTTGAACCATTTTTGGTATAAATGTAACCACACACATACACTCACACTCTCTCACACACGCATATATAATTGAATCGGTCTAGTTTTCTTAAATTTACCCCCACTCCTACCCATTGCTCGTAATTGTTTTTTTGATACACGAGTTTCCAAGGAAATTAAATTCTCTACAACTTTCATTCAATAAACGTTTTGCTGAGATCAAGTCTTCCCCCTGTTTTTGCGATGGAAAGTGGAGCAAAGGTGAAAAATTTGCCGAATTGCCAATTTTTGCACTTTTTGCCTTCTCGTAGCTGGAATACGCTTGGTCCTAAAAAAACTTCCCCATCAACGTTGTTGGAAATTAAGTAATCTACATTTTATTATTTAGACATATCTTCAAAAAATGAACTGGGATTGAGCTAGAGGCCAAAAAATGAAAAAGTGCCGATTTTTGAGAGTTTTTTAAGATGGCGGACGAAGCAAGGGGGTGGGGATGACGGAAACTTGGATTAATAACTACCTAATGGTCCTAAACAACATCAAAAAATTAAAAACGATCCCGCATCTGATGTAAGGTGAACTCCCTGTTTGAACCTCTATTGACTGGACTACAGTTCCAGTGGGTTTCTGAAATCGTACAGCAGCTTTCCTTTTCTTAGTCGAGTAGAGTATAACCTCTCTCTGAGGATATATCTTCTTGTTAGGTGGTTCTTTTGAAGCTTCTTCCTGGGTCACAAATGTATTTATTTGTTCTTCCATGCTTTCGGTACTTCTTACCATTACCCCAAGAGGTGCCATACATTTATTCAAGGCTTGGAACCCTTCTTCAGTTGTAATGCCATTGATAATCTTCAAAAGTCTTTCAGCTTCACAACGTTTTTTCAGTTCCAGATCATCCACCTTTTTTTTCTCGTTGACAATTCCTTAAGAAGAAAGTCATCTGTCTTCGTGCTACACCCAGCACCAACAGCCAAGGGTTCGATATGAGTGTGGTCGTCATCTTGTGGACAGTATAAATCCGGGGAAGTAGCCCGACATACCAGATGAATGTGTTTGCACATGTTCCATAATACCGCCGAATCAGTGCAAGTACAACTAAAAGCATGTACACATGCAGCAGAGTTATCACATCGCAATTTACAACTGCAGTCTTTTTTCACCAATGAGACAGCATACATTTCAGTGCCCGAAAAAACACTCCATTCTTCTGCACTCACTTGATGGACGGAATCAATGGATAGTTCACAGGAAGTAATGTGTCTCTTTCTGAACGATGACAGCTTATTGGGCACACTTCCTCTGTAAGATCCAATTAGTCTCTGAAACACTCCATCTCGCAGGAACTTGAGGAGCGCATAGATAGATTTGATTAGTCGTTTAACCTTTCTTCCTGCTAAATAAATGTGTTTGAAGTTCCTGTGAAACAATTCACGTGACATGTTTGTGCTATTGCCAGCATGTAGTCTAAAGCAATAGGCCCATTTAGAGGGCTCATGAATAGACCTCTCAAAGTACTTGGCAAAGTTGATGGACAATTCACTGGCATACAGTTCATGCAACAAGTTTCTTGACATCACATCAAAGGCAGACTTGTCTCTTTCCAACATAAGAATCTTTATTTTCTTATATACCTCAATTTTGTTCTCTTCAGTCTTGACTTTGCTTAAATTCTGTTGCCAAGCCCTGTCCACATGCCATGAACAATACAACTGTTGTGTTTCATTCCGGGGAAAGAGAGAACACCAAGCATTGAAAAAACGTTCATCCATGCCCGACATGAAATACCGAGGAGAAATATTCCCATTCAAAGAATTTAAAAAAGTCTGGAAGAACAGTTCCATTACTAGTGAGTCACCTCTATTGCAAAACATGAACGCACAAGGGAAACCAGACCGCATTTCATCCAGTACTTGAATAGTATACATCTGGAAGTCGTAAGCTGTCAACCCGTGAGTTCCATCTATGCACAGAATATCATTCCCAAATTGTTTGAAGACTTCCAGCTGGACATCATTAGATAAAATTGAACAGAAGTCCTCAGCTTTCAATTGAGGATAAACTGGAGACACCGAATCCTGTGGCTTGTACAGACGCACTATGTTGCTCTTCTCTTTCATGAACATGACCCACTTGTCCACTGCCGTAGCATCATTAGGTTCATGCTGATCATTGTCTAATCCATACTCGGCAATGATATTTCTTATATCTAGCTTAGTTACCAGATGAATTCTCTCCAGTTCTCCCTCAGCCACGGAATCCCTTATACCGTCCAGGACATCCTCCAGAGGGATCTTCATAGCCACCTGAGTTGCAATTTTGTCCTTTTCTGACTTACTTAGAGTCATTCTACTTATTTCACAGCAATGACCCACATGTGTACTAGTGAAATTAACACGCACACCCTCATTACCTTTGTCTGCTACCGTCATAGTTGCGGGACAACCAGCATTTATTTTATTCGATCTCAGCACTTTAACATGTCGTATGTCCTTCCCTTTGTAAGTGTAACTTCCAGTACGATGGCAGTAATAGTGGCTCACTGTGTTGTCGAACCTCTGTGCTTGACGTACCTGGACTTCGTTTCTTGCTCCAATTTATCCTTCCAATCACTGAATTCTGTAGCACTTTGGAATATCAATGTCTCCTTTTGAATATCAATGCTGTGGGCTTCCAAGAAATGTTTTTCCAAGTCATTGCAAACTTCCATGCACATTGCACACGATTTTAAATCACTCGTAGCATGAGATCTTGAGTGACGTTTGAGACCGAACATATCCCGAATTTTGTTGTTGCATACATTGCACTCCAACAAACACTCCCGTGTAGTCGACATAATTCTATGTTAAATACAGGGTGCGGCAGAAATAACTGACAAATTCGAAACGTAAATAACACAGCAACGCAACACGATATTCACAAATTTATTGTGCAGTTTAAAAGAGCAGTGTTTGCCATTTGCATCATATACACATACACACTAGGTTATGGCAATAATGTCATCCAAATGCCGACCGCCCTTTTTGATGCACTTCTGAAGCCTCTCCCTGAAGTTCCGCATGACCCTCCTAGTCATGTCTAGTGGTATTGCCTCTATTTCCTCACGGATAGCAGCTTTCAGGTCATGTAGTGGTCGTGGCTTACGTTGGAAGACCCAAGCCTTCAGGTGTCCCCAGAGAAAGAAATGGCAAGGGGCGAGATCAGGGGAACGGGCTGGCCATGGAACGTCACCCCGTAAGAAGACATCACTCTGAGGACGCTCATCGATGCCCTGGCTGTGTGTGCAGTGGCACCATCTTGTTGAAACCACACAGGGGGATTCCCTAAGTCGTTGAGTGTTGGCTGCAGGCAGTTGCGTAACAGTTGTAAGCAACGAGCAGATGTTACTGTCACAGTTTTATCCTCCTCATCAAAAAAGTAAGGGCCTACAATTCCGAATACAGGTGTTAGAACTGCCGCTCCAATCTGTGACAACTATGGCAAACACTGCTCTTTTAAACTGCGCAATAAATTTGTAAATATCGTGTTAGATTGGTGTGTTATTTACGTTTGAAATTCGTCATTATTTCTGCCGCACCCTGTATTATACTTTGCTATTTGAGTAGAGATTTGAACAGAATACACTTCGAATACTGAATCCAAATCAAGCGATTATACTATACTCTGAATTTCCAATAATGATCGCTGACAACTGTCAAAGTTAGCACGTGGGGAAATGCTGCGTTTGCACTGTGGCAGATAATGACTCATAACATTCCAAGAGGCTTGCAGGAAGACACAAATACTGGAGAAGTTAGCCCCCCTGCCTGGCGCTCTAATGACCGTGACGAGTGAAGACACACTGAGTCAAACCATGTGCTTACTGCTGTGTCGGCATACATTGCAACATTGCTTGCTGTTGCTATGGAGACCGTTACCCCTCTCGTCTTCAGGCCTCACCTCACCCTTCAAGCGGATGACAGCTTTCACCGAGCATATTTTGTAAATCAGAGTATAGCGCTTATAGACAGCCCAGCGATTATACTTCGAATACTGAACACAAGTCAAGCGATTATTCACAGAACAAACTAGCGCAAACGAAAGAACACTAATAATGGCTGCCCAGCTCAAGCCCCGCCTGGTCCAAAGAATATAGATCTGGTTTCAAAGAATATGGAAACAAGACTAAAGCAGTGCGTGTCAAAAAGTGCGTGGAAGAGGATGGCTGATCGGTTATATTCGTGAGTATTCGGGTCACTTCGTTAGCCCCGCTGGGCTGTCTTTAAGCGCTAGTCAGGTCACGCCAGGCTAGAACACAAATATGTGGAGTTTTGTAAAACAAGCAGAGGTGGTTTCAAAGTAAGAGGTGTAGATGCAATATGGGCTCATGGATGAATATGTTGCAGGGTCGCCAAGACTCTACAGAAATCCAGAAAAATAGAAAGGAGCATTTGGAACGTGAGCTCGTAGTCCCGCCCCTTAGGTAAGTAACTAACTTTCCGTTTGTTAATCGTCATCAGAACATCAGCATTCGTAATCGTATACATCCATGAGATATGAAGCATAGATCTCTAACTATCATACTAATACTGGTGAGGGAAATCAGTACAGAGAGAACGGCTGCAAAGTCGACACTCAATCAGAGAGACAGCTAGTGACATCTGTAGACCCGGCGCATGAAACCACAAGAAACCACAACACAAGCCTGACACCTAATGGGGAGTTACGGTACGGAGAAGACAGCCACAAGACAGCAAGCGCTAGTCGGCACTTAGATATTGTCGCTGATAACGCGCTAGAAACAGCTTCCAATAGTTCGCGATCACCAGCAGCCACAGATGTAACACAGAGGAGCGGGGGCAGTGGTAGCAAGTCGACGATGGACACAGTACAGAATAGAGTTGACAGTGGAAACAAGTCGGGGACGCTGGTGGACCAAGTAAACAAGACCGAAACATTACTAAAGTAGAAGGAACTAGAAGAAAAAGTTACGAAAAACATCACTCGAAAGAAGAAATAAGAAGTGAGATCGAGAAAGCAATGAACTCATATCAACATGATGCAAATGCACCGGAAGAAATAATTCCTGTCACAGAGGGGGAAAGAGAGTACGGAATACGGGAAGAAGGAAGCAAGATAGGACGCAAATATCAACAGGGAGCGGTTGAATACAGGAAGGACAAGGAAAGTGCGGTGGTCACTGGAATCGAAAGAAACCTAGAGCCTGAATCGGAGAAAAATGTAAGCCGGAGGGAAGAAGAACAACAGTGGACAAGAGTGACGAGAGAAAGACGCAGGAGAACAGGAAACAAGAGGAAGTATAAGGGGCACAAAACATGGGGAAAGCAAATTGAAAGCGGTGCAGACAGAGGCATGGTTATATTTGGGAAATCTGACCCCGGAAAATACGCAAGAAGACATAGAAGAATACCACCGGGAAAATGGAGTGGCTGGACGAATAAGCTGCAGAATGGTCAGTAACACCGATACCAGGAGAGCGTTCAAAATAGGCATTCCAATGAAAGAACTTGACAGAGTGTATGAGGGAGCTCGAAAGGCCAAAGGACGTCACATGTCGTCCCTTTCGTGGCCCCTGGAGGTACAGGGGAAGATCATACGATGGAGCCATATCAAGTGGCAGAAGAGATGACTAGCTCAAACACAGAAACATCAATACTGCTGTGGAACCTAGAAGGTATGCGAAATGTTATGAGAGTGGTTCCAGATAATGCATTACAGGGGGATATAATCGTATTAACAGAAACATTTTTACTGGACAATCTCAGTGTAAAAGGATACTATGGCCATCATGTCATGGCATTTCAGGGTCAGAGAGGTAGACCATGTGGTGGCATTTCTTGTCTAGTTAAACCGTGGCTAATTCCAACTAAAGTTATACATAAGACCCAAAACTTACTGGATGTTAGAACAAAAATTGGAGTAATCCTCTGCGCATACTACACTCAAGATTCGTCGTCATTAGAGTTAATAGACTCCTTGAGCAACGCCTTATATAAGATCGAAAATGAGCCCACAATTCTGGCAGGAGATTTTAACTGCCGAATCGATATAAAAAATAACAAAACGGAGGCGGTAAAGACGTTCCTAGAACAAGAAGGCCTATTGCTACTAAACGATCATCGACTACCAACATACGTATGCCACAATGGTACAAGTGAAATAGACCTCGTATTTTCTAACAGCATGGTCAGCCTCCTCAGTCAGCAGCTTTTAAGATCATCTATGCTAACAGGCATTAGGAAGCACCTACCGGTTTTATCTTCAATGAAAGCTACCTGGAAAAAAGCGCAGCCCCGCCAAGGTAATCGATCAAGATTGACAAGAACACTCAATGTTGACACACCCAAGCAAGTGGCGAGCACCTCAAACCAATATGTCCTCCAAGAAATAAGTAACGGGCAACTCGATAATGCCGCCCACCTTATAGAAGACACAATAAAAAAAAGCAGCAGAACCAATAAGCAACTCAGATCGGAAGTCGAAACCATAGTTTGATGCTCAATGCTATGCAGAAAGGAAGTAAGTAATAGACTGTCTACATGAAACAAGGTCTAGTAATATGAATCGTATAGATCTTGAAAGATATAATACTGCTCGTCGCAAATACAAAGAAACTCTAAATGAAAAAGAAAGAAACTATCTAGACATGAAACATACACAAATGGCAGAAGAAGCAGAGGCAAATCCATTTATAGCACAAAGACCAAGACAACCACATTTTAACAACAACATAGAGATGGAGACTTGGGAGAAACAATTTACGTCAACTCTCAATTGTAGAAACCTCGATACTAATTTCAAAATAGTTGTTAAGTATGACGTGAATTACCAGCCCATTACAGAGGAAGAAGTTGAAGAGATAATTGTGGTGTCCAAGAAGAAGAGAGCCCCCGGACCCGACGAGATAGTAAATGAACATTTGAAATCCTCACTCGAACAGATGAAAATGTTATGGACAAAATTGTTCAACAAATGTTTAGAGAAAGGAGATATCCCGCAGAGATGGAGGTACTCCAAAGTTAAAATTCTCTACAAAGGGAATGGAAACACACAATACCCCAATTCCTATCGGGGTATCGCATTAGAGAACAGCGGTTTCAAAGTGTTCACTAAAATCCTGTGTAATAGATTGACCAAGTTGGTTGATAACTCTATCCCGGACTTCCAGTTCGGTTTTAGAAGGGGAAGATCAACTCCCCATGCAGTCAGGAATTTATTGAATGACATAGATGATACCTTAAGAAAGGAAAAGGGAAAATTCTTTGCAGTTTTCATAGACTTTAATGGATAGAGAAGTACTTATCAAGAAATTAGAGCGCATCATAGGACGGGCAAACTATCTTGCCATAATAATCAGAAACATACTATCTGATACACGAGTGGTCATATATGATGGCATTACTACATCCAGTGTCATAACCCAAACGAACGGAGTGCTACAGGGTGGCCCTATGAGTCCCGTATTATTCAATATCGTAACAGCCGATGTGACAAGAATCACTTATGGGATGGATAAGAAAGTCGTGGTATACATGTATGCCGATAACATTGTCATTGGAGGGCCAATCCTGAAAGATGTACAAGATGCGATCGATAGACTCTCGGATTGGGCAATGGAAAATAAGTTTACAATCAATACCAAGAAGACAGTACAGATGACGTTCCGGAAGGGAGGAAGAAATCCATTACAAGACCAATTGTACCTAGGAAGAAACAAATTAGGCATTGTGAATCAGTTCAAATATCTGGGCATTTGCCTTCAAACTACACGGTCCACCTTCTCTATTCATGTTAGAGAAAAAGCAACAGCAGCGATTAGAGCTATGAAAGACATTCCAAAACCAGAAAAACTGTCCCTGACTACCGCAATGAAACTCTTTCGAGCAAAAATAGTACCGGGTTTGACGTATGGAATTGAGCTTATATGGGATCAATAGAAAGTGAGTGATCTAGAAACTCTAGAGAAAGTGAAGGCCTCTTTCCTCAAGAGAACGCTTGGTGTCTCGAATTTCACTCGTTCAAGACTCGTTTATATACTAACCAAGGAAGACCATCTGATACAAGAGATCAGAAATAGAATGTTTCTGCCATCAACGACCGCTTTCCAAGACACTATAATCAGACGAGAACAAAAAAGAGCAGACGTATGGTGGGAATGTTACAGCTCTGACGCGATGATGAATAGGCACTGGACTCAGACTAACTACGAGTTGAGACATGTTGTCACCAGGTTTGCATGCCATGGTTTCCATCATGCAGTCCGCACCAATAAGCGATTTCATGAACCTTGTGATTCGTGTGTGTGTGTAAACTGTGTGATGTTCGGTGTGGCAGATACCACTTGCAATTTTGCAAAAATCGATCGAAATCATTGTGTGATTACGCTAGACAATAATGCACTTTGTGTGCAAAAGGAATGACAGCTGTGTAACCGAGGGGAGGCTTTTAATTTTTAAAACATTCTTTTCTTGTATGGCCATTGGCTGCGGTCAATAAATATATTAAAAAAATGAGATGGTGTGTGTCTGTCTTTCTGTCTGTCTGTCTGTCCGTGTGTTACTCAATAACGCAAGAACCACTGGTCCGATTTAATGAAATTTTGCATGGATGTAGCTGATTTACCAGGTTTACATATAGGATACTTTTGATTTCGATATCTTGCACTATTAAAAATGGCGACCATTTTAGTGACGACACTACACCCTTTGGTTTCAAAATTTCATATTTCCATTTCAAATAAAAAGAGAACGCTAAGAAATAGCAAACTTTTGATGGCAAATACGAGCTTTAAAATTTAATTTTCTATCCAAAAGGATCTTATCACTTTTCGTGTATCTCCAAAAGTTAGCGAGTAAAATCTAAATTTGTGCAATAAAACACCGTCAACACCGAGCGGTGCAGTATATCTCCATATATAAAAATGAAAGTTTGTCTGTATTTTTTTCTGAATTTCTACGGAAAATTGAGTTATTTACACGTTTCAAACTGTTTTATGATGGATGCACGCGAAAATATTTTTTTGTCTGTCTGTCTGTCTGTTTGTTTGTGGACAAATTTGTTCCCTTATAACTCGAGAACGGTTGGGTGTATCAACGTAAAATTTGGTACAGATATCCATCAGAAGCACGTCACTAATCATTGAAGTAACTCATCTCCATACCTCTCATAAAAGAGGACCTACCCCCCTTAAAATGCATGCTGAAATAGGCGTAGAAGGACGAGACAAAGTTCATTTTCAGCCCCTCAATGTGAGAGACAGAACTCGGGGGCCCTAATGGGTCCCCGAAAACCACATTTTAAGGCCCTAAAACCAACCGTGTTTGAGATATTCCCAGAAAACTAATTTCATTTAATAAAATAATGAACGAACGCAAGCCGGTAACCATGGCAACAGATTCTCAGATGGCCATCTATTGCTGTAAGACGCAATAAAATTCCATTAATTACATTGGTGTGAAAGTTTGCAAACGGCTAAGAGGTTATCACGGAACCAAATTAAGCTGTAAAATTCATCAATACGTATAATGCCCTTAAGGGGGTCAAGGGGTACTCTAGAACTTTTTCACGCGTTTTACACCTGCGGGTGTGGTACGGCAGGTCTATTATATTCCGATCCCTATATTATATTATTATTATTATTAGTATTATATTATGGCGCACAACGATGAGACAAACCCCCTCGGTACCAGAAACAAAACTCGTGGGCCCTAAATGGTTCTCGAAAACTACATTATAAGGCTCTAAAACCAACAGTTTCTGAAATATTCCCAGAAAACTAAATTAATTTAATTTAACAAACTAATGAAGGAATGCAAATCGGTAACCATGACAACATTATCTCAAGGGGTGGCATCCAACTTTCCATCTATTTCTGTAAGATGCAATGTCACTCCATTTATTACATTTCTGTGAAAGTTTGCAAATGGCTATAAGGTTATCACGGAACCAACGTAGACTGTATAATTCATCAATGCAATTAAGGGGGTCAAGGGGTTACCTAGAATTTTTTCATTAATTTTTCACGTGCGAGTTATAGTACAGATCTTCAAACATCAACATTATTTTCAAAAATTCCTGAATTGAATCAGCATTTTTTGTGGCTTTTAGGAATTTGGGCCATTTGTGGCTAAAGAACCTGAATGTTCATGCACCACAAGCATTTATAATTTATGAAAGAGGTCTTCCTGTGTATGGGGACCTAACACAACGTAGAGGGTCAGTTTTTATGTGATGTGTATTGCGTTTCGTCTACAAGGCTTTCAATTCTATTTCACGTCAGGAAGTACACGTTAGGTGAATTTAGTTTGAGAGCACATTAGTTAGTTAGTTATTGTTGTTTTAAGGGGCGGAACTACGAGGTCATCTGCCCCTCTAAACACAGATTAAAGAATACAAATTTTGAATTGAATTTAAAATTTTGAGGTGGACATCTAAATTTAAAAAGACCAAAAATTAATAAAACAAAAACAAACAATTAAATAAATAAAAATATAAACATAAACAAAAATTACGGAAAAAACAATACATTATCATTCAAAAACGAACAAGTCGTTGAGACAAAGTTCACTGGAAAATTTAGATTGCTGGCCCTAACCCACTCTCACTTATAAAGCGGATAACGCGATCAGCAGCCACCGCGTCATCGGCTAATATAAGTTTGAGTGTCGTCTGCAAACCAAGGTTTCTTCGTAAGTCAGCAAGATCCACACACTCGGTGAAAATGTGGGCCACGGTGAAAACGGCTCCACAGGTACAAAGTGGGGGGTCTTCCCTTCTCATTAGGTACGAGTGGGTGGATCTTGTATGACCTATCCTTAGCCTACACAAAATGACGGACTCTCTCCGGGCCCGGAAGGAGCTCCGCCAAACGCGAGTAGTTCCCTTGATCGCTCTCAGTTTACTGGGCAGTGGGTCAGCTAGCCACTGACTCTCCCAAAAAGCCAGAACTTGTAGGCGTAACTGAGAGCGAATATCTCTAGCGGGTACCTCCATTGGTCGAGGTGGTAGTGATACCGCCTCTTTTGCAGCTTGATCCGCTAACTCATTTCCCGCAATTCCCATGTGGCTTGGAAGCCACAGAAAGGTGATTCGAGTGTCAGCGTGGCACAGCCCGGCTAGTAGGTCGTGGATTCGCTGCACTAGGGGGTGTTGCGGGAAACATGTAGCAATTGACTGCAACGAACTCAAAGAGTCGGTACACACGAGAAAGTGGATTCGTGCATCCTGTAGTGCAAACTGCAGAGCTTCATAGATGGCAACGAGCTCCGCAGTAAACACACTACAGGCCTCAGGCAAAGAGATCTTGGTATTTGCACCATCAATAACGTAAGCACAACCCACCTTCTCGTCCACCTTCGAACCATCCGTGTATAGAATGCCAGCGTCCGGAAATTGGTGAACTATGCTGTGGAACTGCCTCCGGTAAACGGAGGCATCCGTGTTCACCTTAGGACGTCGGTGCAGATCTAACCGAATTTCCGGACGCGGGACTTGCCACGGAGGCACCTCGCTAGATGTCCGGATCATACAGGGACCTACAGCCACTCCTATTTCGGTACACGAGCTATCAAGTCTAATACCAACCGGCCGAGTGGCACGAGGCCGGTTGGCGTACCCCTGGTGGTTTTGGGTACCGAAGAGAGCTTGATAGGTCGGGTGTTGCGGCATTTGACGCACATTGGCAGCATATGCTAACAGCATATGTTGGCGTCTATAATTTAAAGGTGGAACACCCGATTCGGCGAGTAGGCTGGGTATCGGGCTGGTCCGGAAGGCACCGGTAGCCAGCCTAACGCCACTATGGTGGATACTGTCCAGCATTTTCAAGGTTGCCGGTCTTGCTGAACCGTATGCCGCAGAACCATAGTCTAGCCGGGACAGGACGAGGGCTTGGTAGAACCGTAGCAGCACCGCACGGTCAGCCCCCCACGTAGTGCCACTAAGAAACCTGAGCATGTTCAGTTTCCTGAGACATGTCATTTTCAATTGCCGTATATGCTGCTGCCACGTTAACTTGCTGTCAAAATGGAGCCCCAGGAAGCGATAAGTGTCAACCACCGGCAACGCAGCATCCCTGAGATGTAGTTCAGGGTGTAAATGTAGCCTCCGTAGCCGACAAAAATGGACGACGGAGGTTTTCGCTGCTGAAAAACGAAAACCCCGGTCGTGAGCCCACCTGTCGACCCGGTTGATGGCTAGCTGCAATTGCCGTTCCACGACTGCCATACTTCCAGAGCTGTAATGCAGAGCTAAATCGTCTACATACAGCGATGGAACTACCGCGGACCCGGCGGCGGCAACAATGCCATTAATGGCAATCGCGAACAAGGTGACACTCAGCACTGAACCCTGAGGAACTCCATTTTCTTGGGTATAGTACTGCGATAATGTCCTACCGACCCTTACACGGAAGAGTCGGACGGACATGAAATTCGCAATGAAAGTCGGTAAGTTACCACGGAGTCCCCACTTGTGAAGGGTGGAAAGGATCCCGTAGCGCCATGTGGTGTCGTAGGCTTTCTCGAGGTCAAAGAAAACCGTGACTAGGTGCTGCTTCCGGAAAAAAGCCCCCTGTATGGCGCTCTCAAGTCGCACCAGATGGTCAGTGGTGGACCTATGAGAGCGAAATCCACATTGGTACTCAGACAGGAGACCTTTATCCTCCAAGAACCACACCAGTCGACGGTTCACCATCTTTTCGAGCAGCTTAAATAGGCCATTTGTCAAACAAATGGGCCTATAGCTGCTTACAAACTTGGGATCCTTTCCAGCCTTAGGAATCGGTATCACGATCCCCTCTCGCCATTGAGATGGAAACTCCCCTTCAATCCATATACGATTGAAGAGGATCAACAGTTCTTTCATACTGGATTCGCACAGATGTTTTAACATTTGATTATGTATGTTATCCGGTCCAGGAGCCGTATCCCTGCACAGTGCAAGCGCACTTCGCAGTTCCCATTCAGAGAATGGTACATTATAGGACTCCGAAGCAGCAGTGGCAAAGGACAAGGGGTGAGTCTCTGCCTCCCGCTTCAGAGTCAGAAATGTAGGATCGTAACTCCCGGAGCAGGATACATCGGAGAAGTGCGAGCCAATGCTGTTGGCAATGGCGAGATGGTCCGTGATGATGTCCCCATTGATGGACACTCCGGGTATCGATAGTGATGTCGGGAGTCCGGAGATCCGACGAAGCTTAGTCCACACTTGAGATGAAGGAGTATGCGCCGTCATGGACGACACATACTTTTCCCACGTCGTTTTCTTACTCTCCCGAATCAGATATCGGGCTCTAGCACGCATCCTTCTGAAGGTGATAAGGTTGGCCATAGTGTTTTGCCTCCGATAGCATTTGAAAGCACGTCGACGATCTTTAATGGCTGCTGCAATCTCGGCTGTCCACCAAGGGACAAGCTTCCGGCGTGAGTTGCCGGATGAGGAAGGTATTGTTTCCTCAGCAGCAGTCAAAATACCATTCGTTATGTGAATGGTATGATCGTCGACACTCTCAAAGGTATCTTCGGCAAACACCGCACGTGCCGTGAAAGTTGGCCAATCAGCCCGACGGAGAAGCCATCGACTTGGTAACTCGATGGCTCTCTGGTTCGGAAGAGTAACGATAATTGGAAAATGGTCACTATTACAAAGGTCATCGTGTACACCCCACTGTAGCAGGGGAACCAGCGCACGACTGCACAGGGTAATATCGATACTTGAATAAGTACCGTGTGCAATAGAGAAGTGCGTAGGCTCCCCTGTGTTCAACAGACACAGGTCCAGCCGCCTGATCAGCCTCTCAAAATCTCTCCCTTTACCGCTAGTGGTAGCGGAGCCCCAGATGGTGTTGTGGGCATTAACATCTCCCAGAAGGAGAAAAGGAGGGGGGAGCTGAGAGACTAGATCCACCAGCTGGTCGTAATCCGGCTGAGAATCAGGTGGGATGTACACGTTACATACTGTTGCCATTACTGGCAACGAAGTACGAACTGCAACTGCCTCTAGCTGAGTACGCAACGGCACCTCTTCACTAAAGAGGCTAGAGTGGACGAGAGTGCAGACGCCACCAGCGGCCACAGCTCCGTCCATCCGGTCTTTAGAGAAGAGTTTGAAGTGACGCATTGTTGTCTCATGTCCAGGACGAAACCTGGATTCCTGAAGACAGACAATGGTTGCCGAAAACGAAGATGTTAATTGTCGTAACTCAGCGAGATGAACAGAATAGCTATTACAGTTCCATTGTAATAGTGCCATGGTGTGGACTTAAGTAGAAGTGGGTCTTCTACTTATGCTTGACCGTTTGCCACCCTTCCCCATCTCTAGTTGGAGATGATGGGGCAGGAGAGCACTCCTCAATCTCCACATCTCCGTCCGAAGACGAAGAAAATGGAGCGGGCGCTCTCTTGGGTTGCGCACGGTCGTCGTCGGACCTCACGGGTCTCGCCCTTGGGGAAGAGCGAGAGCGGTGTCGAGGGACTTTCTCCCGGTCCGAAGACTGGGTGTCTGTCCCCGACACGCCCCGAAGAGACTTCTTCTTGGATCGGCGCCGACGTGTGTTTGGGGAAGTAGATGGTCCCTTCCCCACAGACGCCGGGTCCTTATAAAACAAGGTCGCTCCTGCTGGCACCGCTCCACTGGTAGTGGTGGGAGCGGGATGGCTAGCAGATACGTGAGCAGCCCTGCCTTTAGGAGAGGAAGAGAAACGGCGCTGAACCGTTCCCCTCTCCTCCGCCGATCTATTTTCTTTTCTATAGGGGAGTTCCTCCATACGGACGGGCTTGCCTTCAGCAGGCTTCGCTCCCTTGGTGGTAGTGGGAGCGGAAAGGCCAGCAGAGACAGTAGCCACCCCGTCAGCAGGAGGGCGAGAGAGACGGCGACGAACCGTCTCCCTCTTCTCCACTATCTTTGTCTTATCAGATGGGCTGGATGACGATCCAGCCCCGGTCGCAGAAGTCTTCTTTGCCTCGTTGGCAGGGGAAGACTTCTTCTCCGACCGTTTCGGAGAGGAAGATGACTTCTTCTCCGATTGCGCCGGTTTAGATGGTATAACCGGCGCCTTTTTCACAATGGCCGAAGAAGGTTGTTTAACCTTCTTCGGGCTGACAGGTCTCGCTTGGACAGCGAGGGGAGACTTTACGATCTCAGAGAAGTTCGTCGTCGAGGGTACAGCACGGGGAACGAAAGTGGCAGGGGTGATAGGTGGCGTCACCTTAGCCGCGAAAGATACCGGAAATTCGGGTGCAGTCATATCACGGTATCTC
This sequence comes from Meconema thalassinum, assembly GCA_946902985.2. NCBI lineage: Eukaryota > Metazoa > Arthropoda > Insecta > Orthoptera > Tettigoniidae > Meconema > Meconema thalassinum. Next base: position 190,911,705 of record OX336388.2, on the reverse strand, counting down.
TTTCGAGCGTCGTGATATGAAAGCCGATCCAATGTTCTGATTTCTTGGATCTTTGCTTCCTTGCAGAACTCAGGGCACTGCTTCGACCGCGGAGAGTGACTTCCTTGGCAGTTAGGACACGTCGGGGGAGGCGTACACCCCACACCGTCATGTGTCCCCTTGCCACACTCTCTACACACCGCCTTGGCAGTGCATCTGGCAGAAACATGACCGAATTTCTGGCAATTGTAGCAGCGCATAGGTGGAGGGATGTACGGTCTAACGTCGCAATGGTACGACGTGACCTTCACCTGCCTAGGCACTACATCACCCTCAAAATGAAGAATGAAAGCGCCAGTATCGACGCTATCATTTCCAATTTTCCGGGTGATGCGCCTAATCCTGGTGACGCCTCGCTTCCCCAGATCCCGCATCAATTCCGCGTCGCTGTTTAAAATGAGGTCGCGATGGAATATAACTCCACGGACCTCATTTAGCGTATCGTGCTTCTCAACCTTAACGGGAATTTCGCCGAAATGCGTGCATTCCAGCAACGCTTCGGTTTGCTGCCGGTCAACGGTATGCAGCAGGAGCTGCCCGTTCCGGAGCTTGGAAATCCCGTTAAGGTCGCGATATTTCCCCTCGATTTCCTCTGAAAATAGGATCGATTTTACCTGTTTAAAATCTCCCCCGTCTGTCCTGGTAGCTACCAGGTAGCGAGGAGACCTGTCAACAGGGAACTTCTTATTAAATGCCTCATCCCAAGGCGTATACACCTTGGGATTCGGTCTACACTCCAGAGACGGCTTTTTAAGGGTGCCACCCTGTACAGGTGTCCGTGATCGTTTACTACGCATCCCGGACGAAATCCTCCCCGAATACTGCCCACTCCGAACGGGGGCTATCACTGTGGGCGCCACCCAGCCAAGGCAATACCTACCTGGCATAGCAGATATTGCCCGGGGTCCCAGTGCCTCGAACAGGCACTTCCCCCTCGGCATGCACAGGATTTATTCAGCTCCAGTATTCGGCCATGCAGGGACCTTCGTTGTAAGGCGGATACTACTGTAGGGTACATGGCGCACCCACCTGACGGGATGGGGCATACCGTCTAGGCTTTCTGGCCAGATGGCCAAGCTGGTGGCCCTTCCCCTAACAGCATGCATGTTTGTTTCTATTGGTCAAACCAGAGCTGGGACCAGAAAACCAAAATCGACCTTTATAAGGCCCCCTCTAAGTCGCCTTTTACGACAGGCAGGGGATACCGTGGATGAATTCTGCCCTCCCCATCCACAGGGGATCTGAACAAATCAAAAACTGGCAAGTTATTCGGCCATGTCGACCCTATTAGTCGCCTCCTACGACAGGCAGGGCATACCGTGGGTGTATTCTATCCCGCACCCACACGGGGGTGAGAGCACATTTTAACTAAGATTTTCTTTTCTTTTTTTGTTGACATACGGGTTCATCGTAAGGATGATTTTGTTTGATACTGTGTGGTAGATATACCCATATTTGGATATCTGGGTGATATGTTATAGACAATAGAATTGTCTGTCTGTCTTTCTGTGTATCTTTATGTACGCCTATAACTCGTGTTCGGATGCTTGGTGCATCGTAAAATTAGGTATGGTAACCATGAGAGTCAATACACCAATCATATATAAAACTCTTCACCGTACTTTTCATACAGTAGAAAGGTGGATATAGGGAAAAACTTCTCAAAATACATGCTAAAATATGCGAAATATAAAAATTATCCTAGAAGGATGACCAAAGCATATGTTGCACTTCTCAATGTGAGACACAAAATTGGGGAGTCTATAAAGGGTCTCCGAAAACCACATTTTACGGCCCTTAAATTAACAGTGTGTGTGATATTCCCAGTAAACTAACTTCGTTCTGATAAACTTATGAAGGAATGACAAACCGCTAACCATTGCAACAATAGCTCAATTGATAATGTCTGGTGTTAACACCGAACACCGTTCGAAGAACGGGTACTTCTGCTAGTACAAAGAAAAATCTTTACAATTTTCCGCCTAGTCAAAACTTTAGTTTCTAAAATTTACAAATAGGGGTACATGTTTCGCGGCCTGCATTGGTTCCTTCCTCAGCCCATGGTTTTGTTCTTAGGACACATCTTTAAAACAACATTGAAACTCTCAACACAGTAAAAAAATGAACATATGATCAATAAAAACTCATTAAAATCTAACAAAATTTCGTAGCATACAAATAGTTGTCAGCATTCAGGTACACTTATTAAACATGAATAAATGTCGTAGATAGAAGTATTTTTCAATTTTCCAAAGAGAGACCGCTAATGACCTATCATGTATACAAGAATGACCACAACACTCGTCAAGTGTATTTTACTAGTTTTAATAATTGACTTTATTGCAGCCAGTTGGCCATATTACATGTTACAGATATGTACACTTACTAGATACTATGGTTCAATTCTAGGCCTTACTATAAGCCGCTATTGATAAAGTTCTGTTGGGGCATGTCGTGATATTGTAGGAGACCTGAGTGTGCGCCCTCTACAATGTAATATTTGGGGGGATGAGAAATGGGAACCTGGGGAGATGCTGGAGGTTCGTGTATAGGAAGCGTGGGCGTTTGAGCAGTCCAAGAGCGTGGACGGAGCTCGAAAGGAGAACTCCCAATTGTGCTGTCTGGTTGGGTAGCTCGAGGGTGTGATATGGGGATTAAGGGCGGTTTGGTGCAGAAGGCTCTAAACAGCTGAGCTGCTACTAGGATTACTGCTAACGTGAGCGACTGGCGGCTCGCGCTATACGCGAGACAAGCACTGTGACGTAGACGAGTGGCTGAATGCGGAAGCCACGGAACAATTAACTAAGTGTTACCTGGATCCTACCGGGACGTGGGATGAAGGGCAGGATCTTAACAACTAGAGAAATAAACTAAAAGACCAGTTGCTTCTAATGTGTCTGAGTTTAATGAGTACTTCTGACTTGAAGTACTCCTAGATTTGGCAGAGCAGTTAATAATTCAGATGCTTATTACAATTTAAGCACTAGGGGGTGAAAGTGTGAATGTCTGTGTGAGGAGTTGTGATCGCTAGACACTTACCCTCCGGCAGTCGTCGGAACGGCGCTCAGCTGCGTTCTGGCACTAGGTAGCACTGAGGAAGACTGACCCCGAGTGACCTCACCTCTACTGTTTTATAGCTTTCCGTGTGTTGAGTGCACATAGTTGCAAATTCCTCAGGATGTGAGGTGCTGGCCGGGGTCGATGAGGTTCAAGTTGTGAGGTTATTGGAGGTTGTTGAAGAAGTATTAGACTTACAGATGTCTGGTAGATTTTTACGATGTATTCAGAAGGCGTTTATTTGGGTATAGATGTGTGGGTCGTAGATAGTAGGGGATGAGGGTGCCATCCTACGGATGCAGCAATATGGTACCTTCAACATTCGTTCCTACACAGCTCACATACACACCTCTCATCCGGGTCATGGAATGTCTTTCGTGAGCAGACCTTATGGTGGAACCCATGAACTGCGAGTCTCGTCACGTCGTGTCTCATTTCGGATAGGGGTTGCATCCATCTTTTGTCCACCATGGCATCAGTCGCGTAGAATTCCTTTGGAATATCAAGCCTTTTGCTTTGCAGATCCTGGAGTAATTTTCTGAAGCTTTCTGTGGATGGCAACAGTAGAAGTGACCGAAGGTCCTCTGTTAGGAACGTTTCTCTCGCCAGTTCATATACCAGCCGAGATTTGGCTGACTTGGAGACTCCGAGGGCTCAATTGAGGAACCTGGATTTCACCTTTTCGAGTTCCGCCAGTTGTTTGTAGTTGAGAAACTCCCATATTAGCTCCGTATGTCAGTACGGGTATGACCTTGGCTCGGAAGAGCATCATTGCTGTTTCCAGCGATATTTGGGTAATACGGCTTATGTCGTTTATGGCCTTCACTGCTGCGGCCGCTTTCGCTCTTGTATGTATTCTGAAGCTTCGGCCTGTAACCTGGAGCGTGAGGCCGAGGTATTTGAAATTGTTTACTTTCTTCAGTTCCTAGCCATTGCATAGCACTTGGTCTGATTCCGCTGGCCTGCCACCGTTCCGGGAGACGACCATCTGACTCTTGTCCTCGTTGACTGTTAGTTCGTTCTCCTGGGCCCATTCGCTTAGTATGTTGATTGCATCTTGCAAATTAATCCTTTATCCGCTCCGAGGCGATTGCCATGTCGTCTGCGTATACATACAGTACGCTGGCAGTGCGTGTGCTGGCATGAACTGTACAATTTAGAGCACGCACCACCAACTTTGAACTCCCAAATTACCCCTTAAAAAGGACTTGCGAAAAATTAGACCTCCACTACCATTTTCAGCGTAAAAATACCTTTAGCCCAGTCATATGGTAGTTTTGACCAAAAAAAATTAGGGTAGAAGGTTTCTCGACGGATTCTTATGTTTTTCGGTGTGCTGAATCCGAATCTGAAGTTTGCCAACAAAAAAAAAATGACGGCTTCACAGTGAAAATCGCAAAAAATCCTAAAAATTTCGGATTTTTTTCACAAAATCGCTTATAAGTTAAAAAATATGCAACCTAGTGAATTTCTCATTATTTACAAAATTAAAGTAGACAAAATTTCTTTCAAAATGCACTGGGCACTTTTAGTTTTTGAGTGCAGGGTATCGCCGCTAGAGCGCGCTGAAAAAGAGCGGCGTTTTGGCACTTAGGCAAAAACGAGAGACACTCAGCCCTAACTAGCCCCAGACACTTTCTATTCGTGTTTCCTCCATTAATACGTGTTTTATTCATGTTCTATGCTGGTATCATGACTGAAAGTTCGTTGGAAAAAATATTGATAAATTAATATATTCAAGTTGTCATCTGTACTTATCCACCTAATGGTAAAGTGTGAAAGTGATGAGGTGAGTAATGTAAAACAGTTTTTGTGATTTTCACTCAACATCTCACCATGTCACACATATCTCACACATTCCTAAAGAGATATATTTAATATATTGATAGTGTGAAACCGGAGTCGTTTCCCCTTTGTGTGAAATGTTCACCCTCAATTGGAAGGGTCCCTTTTTTGCCGACACATCTGTCCTTGACAGGTCCCCCTACATGCCTCCGGCCAACTCCTCTGCCATTCGGGTTTAGTTTAGTTTGCTCTCTCCTCCTCGTGGGACTGCTAAGCGTTCTTCTTCGGATTTCTGCCGTTCGTTCAGTGTTTTCAAGTGAACTAATGTTAATATTAGTGAATATGTGAGGGACGAAAATGTTGCGTCGAGAATGTGCAATTCGTGAGGAGCCTCTGGATGATCAAACTCGAACTTTCTTTCAAACGACAAGAACAAGAGTAGATTCACAGAGCTCCTCTGAGTGAGGCAGGGATTGAATCACGACAAGCCATTGAGGATGCTGATGCCCTGATCATAAGAACGGCTCAATCCATAGCTTACACGCATGGCACAGTTGCAGTGGTGGGAGAAGATGTTGACCTTCTCGTCATCATGATAGGCATCCGCACTTCTCCTAACGTGTTCTTCCTGAAACCAGGAAAAGGAAAAGTACCACTGACGCTATATAGCCCTGGCAGCTCGCTAGAGGAGCCCCTGAGCCATCATATTTTATTCCTCCACGCTGTCAGTGGTTGTGACTCCACATCCGCCATGTTCAACCAGAGTAAGACGAAATTCTTGAAGACCCTCAAGAAGAACCCAGATCTTGTAAACTACCATGAGCATTACATGGACCCACAGCACAAGTCGAGGAGCTAGTGAATGCTGGCGAAAAATTTCTAGTGGCCTTATATGGTGGTGGACACCATACCACTCGTCTAAACGAACTGAGGTACAAGCTGTACCTCAGTACAGCATATAAAGTCACCGGAAACATGGCCTCGATCCCTCCCACTGAAGCTGCAGCCCGTGAGCACTTTCTGCGAGTTTACCACCAGATCCAGCAGTGGCTGACAATCAGCTCAACCCAGAACAATGGGGGTGGAAGTCATCGAGGAACGGTCTCACCCCCACGAGAACAGCTAAGGCCCCAGCTCCTGACAAGCTTCTCAGCAAGGTCTCTTGCAAATGCAAAGGCGACTCTCGAAGAACCTGCGGTTGTCGACGTGTGGGTCTATATTGCTCTAGGTTTTGTACCATCTGCGAGGGAAACTGTCTGAACCTTGACAACTCATGCGACATCGACAATGAAGGTGACCCTGATGACCCTTCTCCGGTTGAGTCACCACCTACAATCCTGGATACATCAGCACAAGGTAAATAGCATGTTTGTACACCACCTTATTCCAATGCGGTCTGCTTACTTCACCCTCTAATGTATTCGTACGATTTCTTTTTTAGAGTTGTCCGAGGATCCTGACGATTCCATCTCGGTCGAATCACCAACGACGATAGCGGAGACTTCAGCAGAAGGTAAACTGCCTGTTTGTAATACACCCTATTTCACTGGGTTTCGAACAGTTTTCCAACTCGACACCTGAAAGTATTGTGGACAATAATTTGTACAATTCCTTTTCCAGTGGAGTTACCGACCGGTAGCGATCAACCGGGACCTTCTGATCGGTAACCGGAGGCTGCTCCATCAAGGCCAAAAAGGAGGAAGCTCAATTAAAGAATTGAAATCAATTGTAATGTAATAATAGTTAATTGCAATTACATTCCTTTTCATTGTATTCATTTAATTTAATTTTTAAATAAATAATAAAACGGCTTGATCGGTCCTTTATGAATTCCTACCACTCCGTGGGCAATGTTTTTCAAGGGCTTCGTAATCTTGTAACCACCATAGAGCATGAATAAAACACGTATTCATGGAGGAAACATAATAAGAAAGCGTCTGGGGCTAGTTGGGCTGAGTTTCTCTCGTTTTTGCCTAAGTGCCAAAAAGTTGCTCTTTTTCAGCGCGCTCTAGCGGCGGTGCCCTGCACTCAAAAATTAAAAGTGACCAGTGAATTTTGAAGGAAATGTTGGCTACTTTAATTTTGTAACTAATGAGAAATTCACTAGGAAGCATACTTTTCAACTTATAAGCGATTTTGTGAAAATAGTCCGAAATTTTCAGTTTTTTCTGCTATTTTCACTTGAAGCCGTCATTTTTGTTGTTGGCAAACTTCAGATTCAGATTCAGCTCACCGATAAACATAAGAATCCGTCGAGAAACCTTCTACCCTAATTTTTTTTTGGTCAAGACTACCATGTGTGAGATATGTGTGACATGGTGAGATGTTGAGTGAAAAATTACAAAAACTGTTTTACATTACTCACCTCATCACTTTCACACTTTACCATTAGGTGGATAAGTTCAGATGGACTTAACTTGAATATATTAATTTATCAAATTTTTTTCCAACGAACTTTCAATCATGTTACCAGCATAGAACATGAATAAAACACGTATTAATGGAGGAAACACGAATAGAAAGTGTCTGGGGCTAGTTAGGGCTGAGTGTCTCTCGTTTTTGCCTAAGTGCCAAAACGCCGCTCTTTTTCAGCGCGCTCTAGCGGCGATACCCTGCACTCAAAAACTAAAAGTGCCCAGTGCATTTTGAAAGAAATTTTGTCTACTTTAATTTTGTAAATAATGAGAAATTCACTAGGTTGCATATTTTTCATCTTATAAGCGATTTTGTGAAAAAAGTCCGAAATGTTTAGGATTTTTTGCGATTTTCACAGTGAAGCCGTCATTTTTTTTGTTGGCAAACTTCAGATTCGGATTCAGCACACCGAAAAACATAAGAATAGTTAGTTAGTTAGTTATTGTTGTTTTAAGGGGCGGAACTACGAGGTCACCTGCCCCTCTTAACACAGATTAAAGAATACAAATTTTGAATTGAATTTAAAATTTTGAGGTGGACATCTAAATTTCAAAAGACCAAAAATTAATAAAACAAAAACAAACAATTAAATAAAAAATAAAAATTATAAAAATTAACAAAAATTACGGAAAAAACAAAACATTATCATTCAAAAACGAACAAGTCGTTGAGTCAATGTTCACTGGAAAATTTAGATTGCTGGCCCTAACCCACTCTCACTTATAAAGCGGATAACGCGATCAGCAGCCACCACGTCATCGGCTAATATAAGTTTGAGTGTCGTCTGCAAACCAAGGTTTCTTCGTAAGTCAGCAAGATCCACACACTCGGTGAAAATGTGGGCCACGGTGAATACGGCTCCAAAGGTACAAAGTGGGGGGTCTTCCCTTCTCATTAGGTATGAGTGGGTGGATCTTGTATGACCTATCCTTAGCCTACACAAAATGACGGACTCCCTCCGGACCCGGAAGGAGCTCCTCCACACGCGAGTAGTTCCCTTGATCGCTCTCAGTTTACTGGGCAGTGGGTCAGCTAGCCACTGACTCTCCCAAAAAGCCAGAACTTGTAGGCGTAACTGAGAGCGAATATCTCTAGCGGGTACCTCCATTGGTCGAGGTGGTAGTGATACCGCCTCTTTTGCAGATTGATCCGCTAACTCATTTCCCGCAATTCCCATGTGGCTTGGAAGCCACAGAAAGGTGATTCGAGTGTCAGCGTGGCACAGCCCGGCTAGTAGGTCATGGATTCGCTGCACTAGGGGGTGTTGCGGGAAACATGTAGCAATTGACTGCAACGAACTCAAAGAGTCGGTACACACGAGAAAGTGGATTCGTGCATCCTGTAGTGCAAACTGCAGAGCTTCATAGATGGCAACGAGCTCCGCAGTAAACACACTACAGGCCTCAGGCAAAGAGATCTTGGTATTTGCACCATCAATAACGTAAGCACAACCCACCTTCTCGTCCACCTTCGAACCATCCGTGTATAGAATGCCAGCGTCCGGAAATTGGTGAACTATGCTGTGGAACTGCCTCCGGTAAACGGACGCATCCGTGTTCACCTTAGGACCTTGGTGAAGATCTAACCGAATTTCCGGACGCGGGACTTGCCACGGAGGCACCTCGCTAGATGTCCGGATCATACAGGGCCCTACAGCCACTCCTATTTCAGTGCACGAACTATCAAGTCTAATACCAACCGGCCGAGTGGCACGAGGCCGGTTGGCGTAACCTTGGTGGTTTTGGGTACCGAAGAGAGCTTGATAGGTCGGGTGTTGCGGCATTTGACGCACATTGGCAGCATATGCTAAAAGCATATGTTGGCGTCTATAATTTAAAGGTGGAACACCCGATTCGGCGAGTAGGCTGGGTATCGGGCTGGTCCGGAAGGCACCGGTAGCCAGCCTAACGCCACTATGGTGGATACTGTCCAGCATTTTCAAGGTTGCCGGCCTTGCTGAACCGTATGCCGCAGAACCATAGTCTAGCCGGGACAGGACGAGGGCTTGGTAGAACCGTAGGAGCACCGCACGGTCAGCCCCCCACGTAGTGCCACTAAGAAACCTGAGCATGTTCAGTTTCCTGAGACATGTCATTTTCAATTGCCGTATATGGTGCTGCCACGTTAACTTGCTGTCAAAATGGAGCCCCAGGAAGCGATAAGTGTCAACCAACGGCAACGCAGCATCCCTGAGATGTAGTTCAGGGTGTAAATGTAGCCTCCGTAGCCGACAAAAATGGACGACGGAGGTTTTCGCTGCTGAAAAACGAAAACCCCGGTCGTGAGCCCACCTGTCGACCCGGTTGATAGCTAGCTGCAATTGCCGTTCCACGACTGCCATACTTCCAGAGCTGTAATGCAGAGCTAAATCGTCTACATACAGCGATGGAACTACCGCGGACCCGGCGGCGGCAACAATGCCATTAATGGCAATCGCGAACAAGGTGACACTCAGCACTGAACCCTGAGGTACTCCATTTTCTTGGGTAAAGTATTGCGATAATGTCCTACCGACCCTTACACGGAAGAGTCGGACGGACATGAAATTCGCAATGAACGTCGGTAAGTTACCACGGAGTCCCCACTTGTGAAGGGTGGAAAGGATCCCGTAGCGCCATGTGGTGTCGTAGGCTTTCTCGAGGTCAAAGAAAACCGTGACTAGGTGCTGCTTTCGGAAAAAAGCCTCCTGTATGGCGCTCTCAAGTCCCACCAGATGGTCAGTGGTGGACCTATGAGAGCGAAATCCACATTGGTACTCAGACAGGAGACCTTTATCATCCAAGAACCACACCAGTCGACGATTCACCATCTTTTCGAGCAGCTTACATAGGCCATTTCTCAAACAAATGGGCCTATAGCTGCTTACAAACTTGGGATCCTTTCCAGCCTTAGGAATCGGTATCACGATCCCCTCTCGCCATTGAGATGGAAACTCCCCTTCAATCCATATACGATTGAAGAGGAGCAACAGTTTTTTTATACTGGATTCGCACAGATGTTTTAACATTTGATTATGTATATTATCCGGTCCAGGAGCCGTATCCCTGCACAGTGCAAGCGCACTGCGCAGTTCCCATTCAGAGAATGGTACATTATAGAACTCCGAAGCAGCAGTGGCAAAGGACAAGGGGTGAGTCTCTGCCTCCCGCTTCAGAGAAAGAAATGTAGGATCGTAACTCCCGGAGCAGGATACATCGGAGAAGTGCGAGCCAATGCTGTTGGCAATGGCGAGATGGTCCGTGATGATGTCTCCATTGATGGACACTCCAGGTATCGACAGTGATGTCGGGAGTCCGGAGATCCGACGAAGCTTAGTCCACACTTGAGATGAAGGAGTATGCGCCGTCATGGACGACACATACTTTTCCCACGTCGTTTTCTTACTCTCCCGAATCAGATATCGGGCTCTAGCACGCATCCTTCTGAAGGTGATAAGGTTGGCCATAGTGTTTTGCCTCCGATAGCATTTGAAAGCACGTCGACGATCTTTAATGGCTGCTGCAATCTCGGCTGTCCACCAAGGGACAAGCTTCCGGCGTGAGTTTCCGGATGAGGAAGGTATTGTTTCCTCAGCAGCAGCCAAAATACCATTCGTTATGTGAATGGTATGATCGTCGACACTCTCAAAGGTATCTTCGGCAAACACCGCACGTGCCGTGAAAGTTGGCCAATCAGCCCGACGGAGAAGCCATCGACTTGGTAACTCGATGGCTCTCTGGTTCGGAAGAGTAACGATAATTGGAAAATGGTCACTATTACAAAGGTCGTCGTGTACACCCCACTGTAGCAGGGGAACCAGCGCACGACTGCACAAGGTAATATCGACACTTGAATAAGTGCCGTGTGCAATAGAGAAGTGCGTAGGTTCCCCTGTGTTCAACAAACACAGGTCCAGCCGCCTGATCAGCCTCTCAAAATATCTCCCTTTACCGCTAGTGGTAGCGGAGCCCCAGATGGTGTTGTGGGCATTAACATCTCCCAGAAGGAGAAAAGGAGGGGGGAGCTGAGAGACTAGATCCTCCAGCTGTCCGTAATCCGGTTGAGAATCAGGCGGGATGTACACGTTACATACTGTTTACGAACTGCAACTGCTTCTAGCTGAGTACGCAACGGCACCTCTTCACTAAAGAGGCTAGAGTGGACGAGAGTGCAGACGCCACCAGCGGCCACAGCTCCGTCCACCCGGTCTTTAGAGAAGAGTTTGAAGTGACGCATTGTTGTCTCATGTCCAGGACGAAACCTGGATTCCTGAAGACAGACAATGGTTGCCGAAAACGAAGATATTAATTGTCGTAACTCAGCGAGATGAACAGAATAGCTATTACAGTTCCATTGTAATAGTGCCATGGTGTGGACTTAAGTAGAAATGGGTCTTCTACTTATGCTTGACCGTTTGCCACCCTTCCCCATCTCTAGTTGGAGATGATGGGGCAGGAGAGCACACCTCAATCTCCACATCTCCGTCCGAAGACGAAGAAAATGGAGCGGGCGCTCTCTTGGGTTGCGCGCGGTCGTCGTCGGACCTCACGAGTCTCGCTCTTGGGGAAGAGCGAGAGCGGTGTCGAGGGACTTTCTCCCGGTCCGAAGACTGGGTGTCTGTCCCCGACACGCCCCGAAGAGATTTCTTCTTGGATCGGCGCCGACGCGTGTTTGGGGAAGTAGATGGTCCCTTCCCCACAGACGCCGGGTCCTTATAAAACAAGGTCGCTCCTGCTGGCACCGCTCCACTGGTAGTGGTGGGAGCTGGATGGTCAGCAGATACGTGAGCAGCCCTGCCTTTAGGAGAGGAAGAGAAACGGCGCTGAACCGTTTCCCTCTCCTCCGCCGATCTATTTTCTTTTCTATAGGGGAGTTCCTCCATACGTACGGGCTTGGCTTCAGCAGGCTTCGCTCCCTTGGTGGTAATGGGAGCGGAAAGGCCAGCAGAGACAGTAGCCACCCCGTCAGCAGGAGGGCGAGAGAGACGGCGGCGAACCGTCTCCCTTTTCTCCCCTATATTTTTCGTATTAGGTGGGCTGGAAGAAGGACCAGCCCTGGTCGGCAAAGTCTTCTTTCCCCCTTTAGCTGGGGAAGACTTGTTCGCCGACCGTTTCGGAGAAGAAGAGGACTTCTTCTCCGATTGCGCCGGTTTAGATGGTATAACCGGCGCCTACCGACAGTAGTGGCTACGCGGGCTAAAGCTCCGCGTTAGGTCAAGGGGCCAAGATCTCTGCTGACTCGGTAGACGCGTGGGTTCGAGCCCCACCGTCGGCTGTCCTTGAAATGGTTTTCCGTGGTTTCCCATTTTCAACACCAGGCAAATGCTGGGACAGTACCTTCTGACAGGCCACGGCCGCTTCCTTCCACATCCTTGCCCAGTTTCATTCATCTTCATCCTTTCCATCTCTCATCACGACGCGCAGATCGCCCACGGGCGTCGACTAGAAAGACCTGCACTTGGCCTCTCAGGAGGCTACACGAAAAAAAAACAAAAAAAAAACCGGCGCCTTCTTTTGCTGGGCCGAAGAAGGTTGTTGTACCTCCTTCGGGCTGACATTTTTCGCTGGTACAGCGAGGGATGATTTTAATACTGCTGATAATACGGGCGTCGAGGGTACTACACTCGGTAAAGATGCGGCAGGGGTGAATGAGGGCGTCGTTGCAGCTGCAAACGATACCCGAAATTCGGGGGCATTCATATCACGGTACCTCTTGCGAGCGTCGTGATATGAAAGCCTATCAAGAGTTCTTATTTCTTGAATTTTTGCTTCCTTACAGAACTCAGGGCACTGCTTCGATCGTGGAGAGTGGCTTCCTTGGCAGTGAGGACAAATCGGGGGAGGCGTACACCTCTCACCCTCATGTGTCCCCTTGCCACACTCTCTACACACGGCCTTGGCAGTGCACCTGGCGGAAACATGCCCGAATTTCTGGCATTGATAGCAGCGCATAGGTGGAGGGATGTACGGTCGAACATCGCAGTGGTACGATGTGACCTTCACCTGCTTAGGTACTACATCACCCTCAAAATGGAGAATAAAAGCGCCGGTATCGACGCTGTTCTCCCCAATCTTTCGGGTGATGCGCCTAATCTTGGTGACGCCTCTCTTCCCCAGATCCCGCAACAATTCCGCATCGCTATTTAAAATGAGGTCACGATGGAAAATAACTCCTCGGACCTCATTCAGCGTTTCGTGTTTTGAGACCTTAACGGGAATTTCGCCGAATTGCGTGCATTCCAGCAACGCTTCGGTTTGCTTCCAATCAACGGTGTGCAGCAGCAGCTGACCGTTCCGGAGCTTGGAAATCCCGCTTAGGTCCCCAAATTTCCCCTCGATTTCTTCAGAAAAAATTATTGATTTTACTAGTTTAAAATCACCCCCGTCAGTCCTCGTAGCTACCAGGTAGCGAGGAGACTTATCAGCGGGGAATCTTCTATTAAAGGCTTCATCCCAAGGCGTATACACCTTGGGATTAGCTCGACACTCAAGAGACGGCTTTTTAAGGGTGCCACCCTGTACAGGTGTCCGTGATCGCTTTGATGGCATCCCGGACGAAATCCTCCCCGAATACTGCCCACTCCGAACGGGGGCTATCACTGTGGGCGCCACCCAGCCAAGGCAATACCTACCTGGAATAGCAGATAATGCCCGGGGTTCCAGTGCCTCGAACAGGCACTTCCCCCTCGGCATGCACAGGATTTATTCAGCTCCAGTATTCGGCCATGCAGGGACCTTCGTTGTAAGGCGGATACTACTGTAGGGTACATGGCGCACCCACCTGACGGGATGGGGCATACCGTCTAGGCTTTCTGGCCAGATGGCCAAGCTGGTGGCCCTTCCCCTAACAGCACGCATGTTTATTTCTATTGGTCAAACCAGAGCTGGGACCAGAAAACCAAAATTGACCTTTATAAGGCCCCCTCTAAGTCGCCTTTTACGACAGGCAGGGGATACCGTGGATGAATTCTGCCCTCCCCATCCACAGGGGGTCTGAACAAATCAAAACTGGCAAGTTATTCGGCCATGTCGGCACTATTAGTCGCCTCCTACGACAGGCAGGGCATACCGTGGGTGTATTCTAACCCGCACCCACACGGGGGAAAATGTAGCCTCCGTAGCCGACAAAAATGGACGACGGAGGTTTTCGCTGCTGAAAAACGAAAACCCCGGTCGTGAGCCCACCTGTCGACCCGGTTGATGGCTAGCTGCAATTGCCGTTCCACGACTGCCATACTTCCAGAGCTGTAATGCAGAGCTAAATCGTCTACATACAGCGATGGAACTACCGCGGACCCGGCGGCGGCAACAATGCCATTAATGGCAATCGCGAACAAGGTGACACTCAGCACTGAACCCTGAGGAACTCCATTTTCTTGGGTATAGTACTGCGATAATGTCCTACCGACCCTTACACGGAAGAGTCGGACGGACATGAAATTCGCAATGAAAGTCGGTAAGTTACCACGGAGTCCCCACTTGTGAAGGGTGGAAAGGATCCCGTAGCGCCATGTGGTGTCGTAGGCTTTCTCGAGGTCAAAGAAAACCGTGACTAGGTGCTGCTTTCGGAAAAAAAGCCTCCTGTATGGCGCTCTCAAGTCGCACCAGATGGTCAGTGGTGGACCTATGAGAGCGAAATCCACATTGGTACTCAGACAGGAGACCTTTATTTTCCAAGAACCACACCAGTCGACGGTTCACCATCTTTTCGAGCAGCTTACATAGGCCATTTGTAAAACAAATGGGCCTATAGCTGCTTACAAACTTGGGATCCTTTCCAGCCTTAGGAATCGGTATCACGATCCCCTCTCGCCATTGAGATGGAAACTCCCCTTCAATCCATATACGATTGAAGAGGATCAACAGTTCTTTCATACTGGATTCGCACAGATGTTTTAACATTTGATTATGTATGTTATCCGGTCCAGGAGCCGTATCCCTGCACAATGCAAGCGCACTGCGCAGTTCCCATTCAGAGAATGGTACATTATAGGACTCCGAAGCAGCAGTGGCAAAGGACAAGGGGTGAGTCTCTGCCTCCCGCTTCAGAGTCAGAAATGTAGGATCGTAACTCCCGGAGCAGGATACATCGGAGAAGTGCGAGCCAATGCTGTTGGCAATGGCGAGATGGTCCGTGATGATGTCCCCATTGATGGACACTCCGGGTATCGATAGTGATGTCGGGAGTCCGGAGATCCGACGAAGCTTAGTCCACACTTGAGATGAAGGAGTATGCGCCGTCATGGACGACACATACTTTTCCCACGTCGTTTTCTTACTCTCCCGAATCAGATATCGGGCTCTAGCACGCATCCTTCTGAAGGTGATTAGGTTGGCCACAGTGTTTTGCCTCCGATAGCATTTGAAAGCACGTCGACGATCTTTAATGGCTGCTGCAATCTCGGCTGTCCACCAAGGGACAAGCTTCCGGCGTGAGTTGCCGGATGAGGAAGGTATTGTTTCCTCAGCAGCAGTCAAAATACCATTCGTTATGTGAATGGTATGATCGTCGACACTCTCAAAGGTATCTTCGGCAAACACCGCACGTGCCGTGAAAGTTGGCCAATCAGCCCGACGGAGAAGCCATCGACTTGGTAACTCGATGGCTCTCTGGTTCGGAAGAGTAACGATAATTGGAAAATGGTCACTATTACAAAGGTCATCGTGTACACCCCACTGTAGCAGGGGAACCAGCGCACGACTGCACAGGGTAATATCGATACTTGAATAAGTACCGTGTGCAATAGAGAAGTGCGTAGGCTCCCCTGTGTTCAACAGACACAGGTCCAACCGCCTGATCAGCCTCTCAAAATCTCTCCCTTTACCGCTAGTGGTAGCGGAGCCCCAGATGGTGTTGTGGGCATTAACATCTCCCAGAAGGAGGAAAGGAGGGGGGAGCTGAGAGACTAGATCCACCAGCTGGTCGTAATCCGGCTGAGAATCAGGCGGGATGTACACGTTACATACTGTTGCCATTACTGGCAACGAAGTACGAACTGCAACTGCCTCTAGCTGAGTACGCAACGGCACTTCTTCACTAAAGAGGCTAGAGTGGACGAGAGTGCAGACGCCACCAGCGGCCACAGCTCCGTCCATCCGGTCTTTAGAGAAGAGTTTGAAGTGACGCATTGTTGTCTCATGTCCAGGACGAAACCTGGATTCCTGAAGACAGACAATGGTTGCCGAAAACGAAGATATTAATTGTCGTAACTCAGCGAGATGAACAGAATAGCTATTACAGTTCCATTGTAATAGTGCCATGGTGTGGACTTAAGTAGAAGTGGGTCTTCTACTTATGCTTGACCGTTTGCCACCCTTCCCCATCTCTAGTTGGAGATGATGGGGCAGGAGAGCACACCTCAATCTCCACATCTCCGTCCGAAGACCAAGAAAATGGAGCGGGCGCTCTCTTGGGTTGCGCACGGTCGTCGTCGGACCTCACGGGTCTCGCCCTTGGGGAAGAGCGAGAGCGGTGTCGAGGGACTTTCTCCCGGTCCGAAGACTGGGTGTCTGTCCCCGACACGCCCCGAAGAGACTTCTTCTTGGATCGGCGCCGACGCGTGTTTGGGGAAGTAGATGGTCCCTTCCCCACAGACGCCGGGTCCTTATAAAACAAGGTCGCTCCTGCTGGCACCGCTCCACTGGTAGTGGTGGGAGCGGGATGGTCAGCAGATACGTGAGCAGCCCTGCCTTTAGGAGAGGAAGAGAAACGGCGCTGAACCGTTCCCCTCTCCTCCGCCGATCTATTTTCTTTTCTATAGGGGAGTTCCTCCATACGTACGGGCTTGGCTTCAGCAGGCTTCGCTCCCTTGGTGGTAATGGGAGCGGAAAGGCCAGCAGAGACAGTAGCCACCCCGTCAGCAGGAGGGCGAGAGAGACGGCGGCGAACCGTCTCCCTCTTCTCCCCTATATTTTTCGTATTAGGTGGGCTGGAAGAAGGACCAGCCCCGGTCGGCAAAGTCTTCTTTCCCCCTTTAGCTGGGGAAGACTTGTTCGCCGACCGTTTCGGAGAGGAAGAGGACTTCTTCTCCGATTGCGCCGGTTTAGATGGTATAACCGGCGCCTTCTTTTGCTGGGCCGAAGAAGGTTGTTGTACCTCCTTCGGGGTGACATTTTTCGCTGGTACAGCGAGGGGTGATTTTAATACAGCTGATAATACGGGCGTCGAGGGTACTACACTCGGTAAAGATGCGGCAGGGGTGTATGAGGGCGTCGTTGCAGCTGCAAACGATACCCGAAATTCGGGGGCATTCATATCACGGTACCTCTTGCGAGCGTCGTGATATGAAAGCCTATCAAGAGTTCTTATTTCTTGAATTTTTGCTTCCTTACAGAACTCAGGGCACTGCTTCGATCGTGGAGAGTGGCTTCCTTGGCAGTTAGGACAAATCGGGGGAGGCGTACACCTCTCACCCTCATGTGTCCCCTTGCCACACTCTCTACACACGGCCTTGGCAGTGCACCTGGCGGAAACATGCCCGAATCTCTGGCATTGATAGCAGCGCATAGGTGGAGGGATGTACGGTCGAACATCGCAGTGGTGCGATGTGACCTTCACCTGCTTAGGTACTACATCACCCTCAAAATGGAGAATAAAAGCGCCGGTATCGACGCTGTTCTCCCCAATCTTTCGGGTGATGCGCCTAATCTTGGTGACGCCTCTCTTCCCCAGATCCCGCAACAATTCCGCATCGCTATTTAAAATGAGGTCACGATGGAAAATAACTCCTCGGACCTCATTCAGCGTTTCGTGTTTTGAGACCTTAACGGGAATTTCGCCGAATTGCGTGCATTCCAGCAACGCTTCGGTTTGCTTCCGATCAACGGTGTGCAGCAGCAGCTGACCGTTCCGGAGCTTGGAAATCCCGCTTAGGTCCCCAAATTTCCCCTCGATTTCCTCAGAAAAAATTATTGATTTTACTAGTTTAAAATCACCCCCGTCAGTCCTCGTAGCTACCAGGTAGCGAGGAGACTTATCAGCGGGGAATCTTCTATTAAAGGCTTCATCCCAAGGCGTATACACCTTGGGATTAGCTCGACACTCAAGAGACGGCTTTTTAAGGGTGCCACCCTGTACAGGTGTCCGTGATCGCTTTGATGGCATCCCGGACGAAATCCTCCCCGAATACTGCCCACTCCGAACGGGGGCTATCACTGTGGGCGCCACCCAGCCAAGGCAATACCTACCTGGCATACCAGATAATGCCCGGGGTCCCAGTGCCTCGAACAGGCACTTCCCCCTCGGCATGCACAGGATTTATTCAGCTCCAGTATTCGGCCATGCAGGGACCTTCGTTGTAAGGCGGATACTACTGTAGGGTACATGGCGCACCCACCTGACGGGATGGGGCATACCGTCTAGGCTTTCTGGCCAGATGGCCAAGCTGGTGGCCCTTCCCCTAACAGCACGCATGTTTATTTCTATTGGTCAAACCAGAGCTGGGACCAGAAAACCAAAATTGACCTTTATAAGGCCCCCTCTAAGTCGCCTTTTACGACAGGCAGGGGATACCGTGGATGAATTCTGCCCTCCCCATCCACAGGGGGTCTGAACAAATCAAAACTGGCAAGTTATTCGGCCATGTCGGCACTATTAGTCGCCTCCTACGACAGGCAGGGCATACCGTGGGTGTATTCTAACCCGCACCCACACGGGGGAAAATGTAGCCTCCGTAGCCGACAAAAATGGACGACGGAGGTTTTCGCTGCTGAAAAACGAAAACCCCGGTCGTGAGCCCACCTGTCGACCCGGTTGATGGCTAGCTGCAATTGCCGTTCCACGACTGCCATACTTCCAGAGCTGTAATGCAGAGCTAAATCGGCTACATACAGCGATGGAACTACCGCGGACCCGGCGGCGGCAACAATGCCATTAATGGCAATCGCGAACAAGGTGACACTCAGCACTGAACCCTGAGGAACTCCATTTTCTTGGGTATAGTACTGCGATAATGTCCTACCGACCCTTACACGGAAGAGTCGGACGGACATGAAATTCGCAATGAAAGTCGGTAAGTTACCACGGAGTCCCCACTTGTGAAGGGTGGAAAGGATCCCGTAGCGCCATGTGGTGTCGTAGGCTTTCTCGAGGTCAAAGAAAACCGTGACTAGGTGCTGCTTTCGGAAAAAAGCCTCCTGTATGGCGCTCTCAAGTCGCACCAGATGGTCAGTGGTGGACCTATGAGAGCGAAATCCACATTGGTACTCAGACAGGAGACCTTTATTTTCCAAGAACCACACCAGTCGACGGTTCACCATCTTTTCGAGCAGCTTACATAGGCCATTTGTCAAACAAATGGGCCTATAGCTGCTTACAAACTTGGGATCCTTTCCAGCCTTAGGAATCGGTATCACGATCCCCTCTCGCCATTGAGATGGAAACTCCCCTTCAATCCATATACGATTGAAGAGGATCAACAGTTCTTTCATACTGGATTCGCACAGATGTTTTAACATTTGATTATGTATGTTATCCGGTCCAGGAGCCGTATCCCTGCACAATGCAAGCGCACTGCGCAGTTCCCATTCAGAGAATGGTACATTATAGGACTCCGAAGCGGCAGTGGCAAAGGACAAGGGGTGAGTCTCTGCCTCCCGCTTCAGAGTCAGAAATGTAGGATCGTAACTCCCGGAGCAGGATACATCGGAGAAGTGCGAGCCAATGCTGTTGGCAATGGCGAGATGGTCCGTGATGATGTCCCCATTGATGGACACTCCGGGTATCGATAGTGATGTCGGGAGTCCGGAGATCCGACGAAGCTTAGTCCACACTTGAGATGAAGGAGTATGCGCCGTCATGGACGACACATACTTTTCCCACGTCGTTTTCTTACTCTCCCGAATCAGATATCGGGCTCTAGCACGCATCCTTCTGAAGGTGATAAGGTTGGCCATAGTGTTTTGCCTCCGATAGCATTTGAAAGCACGTCGACGATCTTTAATGGCTGCTGCAATCTCGGCTGTCCACCAAGGGATAAGCTTCCGGCGTGAGTTGCCGGATGAGGAAGGTATTGTTTCCTCAGCAGCAGTCAAAATACCATTCGTTATGTGAATGGTATGATCGTCGACACTCTCAAAGGTATCTTCGGCAAACACCGCACGTGCCGTGAAAGTTGGCCAATCAGCCCGACGGAGAAGCCATCGACTTGGTAACTCGATGGCTCTCTGGTTCGGAAGAGTAACGATAATTGGAAAATGGTCACTATTACAAAGGTCATCGTGTACACCCCACTGTAGCAGGGGAACCAGCGCACGACTGCACAGGGTAATATCGATACTTGAATAAGTACCGTGTGCAATAGAGAAGTGCGTAGGCTCCCCTGTGTTCAACAGACACAGGTCCAACCGCCTGATCAGCCTCTCAAAATCTCTCCCTTTACCGCTAGTGGTAGCGGAGCCCCAGATGGTGTTGTGGGCATTAACATCTCCCAGAAGGAGGAAAGGAGGGGGGAGCTGAGAGACTAGATCCACCAGCTGGTCGTAATCCGGCTGAGAATCAGGCGGGATGTACACGTTACATACTGTTGCCATTACTGGCAACGAAGTACGAACTGCAACTGCCTCTAGCTGAGTACGCAACGGCACTTCTTCACTAAAGAGGCTAGAGTGGACGAGAGTGCAGACGCCACCAGCGGCCACAGCTCCGTCCATCCGGTCTTTAGAGAAGAGTTTGAAGTGACGCATTGTTGTCTCATGTCCAGGACGAAACCTGGATTCCTGAAGACAGACAATGGTTGCCGAAAACGAAGATATTAATTGTCGTAACTCAGCGAGATGAACAGAATAGCTATTACAGTTCCATTGTAATAGTGCCATGGTGTGGACTTAAGTAGAAGTGGGTCTTCTACTTATGCTTGACCGTTTGCCACCCTTCCCCATCTCTAGTTGGAGATGATGGGGCAGGAGAGCACACCTCAATCTCCACATCTCCGTCCGAAGACCAAGAAAATGGAGCGGGCGCTCTCTTGGGTTGCGCACGGTCGTCGTCGGACCTCACGGGTCTCGCCCTTGGGGAAGAGCGAGAGCGGTGTCGAGGGACTTTCTCCCGGTCCGAAGACTGGGTGTCTGTCCCCGACACGCCCCGAAGAGACTTCTTCTTGGATCGGCGCCGACGCGTGTTTGGGGAAGTAGATGGTCCCTTCCCCACAGACGCCGGGTCCTTATAAAACAAGGTCGCTCCTGCTGGCACCGCTCCACTGGTAGTGGTGGGAGCGGGATGGTCAGCAGATACGTGAGCAGCCCTGCCTTTAGGAGAGGAAGAGAAACGGCGCTGAACCGTTCCCCTCTCCTCCGCCGATCTATTTTCTTTTCTATAGGGGAGTTCCTCCATACGTACGGGCTTGGCTTCAGCAGGCTTCGCTCCCTTGGTGGTAATGGGAGCGGAAAGGCCAGCAGAGACAGTAGCCACCCCGTCAGCAGGAGGGCGAGAGAGACGGCGGCGAACCGTCTCCCTCTTCTCCCCTATATTTTTCGTATTAGGTGGGCTGGAAGAAGGACCAGCCCCGGTCGGCAAAGTCTTCTTTCCCCCTTTAGCTGGGGAAGACTTGTTCGCCGACCGTTTCGGAGAGGAAGAGGACTTCTTCTCCGATTGCGCCGGTTTAGATGGTATAACCGGCGCCTTCTTTTGCTGGGCCGAAGAAGGTTGTTGTACCTCCTTCGGGGTGACATTTTTCGCTGGTACAGCGAGGGGTGATTTTAATACAGCTGATAATACGGGCGTCGAGGGTACTACACTCGGTAAAGATGCGGCAGGGGTGTATGAGGGCGTCGTTGCAGCTGCAAACGATACCCGAAATTCGGGGGCATTCATATCACGGTACCTCTTGCGAGCGTCGTGATATGAAAGCCTATCAAGAGTTCTTATTTCTTGAATTTTTGCTTCCTTACAGAACTCAGGGCACTGCTTCGATCGTGGAGAGTGGCTTCCTTGGCAGTTAGGACAAATCGGGGGAGGCGTACACCTCTCACCCTCATGTGTCCCCTTGCCACACTCTCTACACACGGCCTTGTCAGTGCACCTGGCGGAAACATGCCCGAATCTCTGGCATTGATAGCAGCGCATAGGTGGAGGGATGTACGGTCGAACATCGCAGTGGTGCGATGTGACCTTCACCTGCTTAGGTACTACATCACCCTCAAAATGGAGAATAAAAGCGCCGGTATCGACGCTGTTCTCCCCAATCTTTCGGGTGATGCGCCTAATCTTGGTGACGCCTCTCTTCCCCAGATCCCGCAACAATTCCGCATCGCTATTTAAAATGAGGTCACGATGGAAAATAACTCCTCGGACCTCATTCAGCGTTTCGTGTTTTGAGACCTTAACGGGAATTTCGCCGAATTGCGTGCATTCCAGCAACGCTTCGGTTTGCTTCCGATCAACGGTGTGCAGCAGCAGCTGACCGTTCCGGAGCTTGGAAATCCCGCTTAGGTCCCCAAATTTCCCCTCGATTTCCTCAGAAAAAATTATTGATTTTACTAGTTTAAAATCACCCCCGTCAGTCCTCGTAGCTACCAGGTAGCGAGGAGACTTATCAGCGGGGAATCTTCTATTAAAGGCTTCATCCCAAGGCGTATACACCTTGGGATTAGCTCGACACTCAAGAGACGGCTTTTTAAGGGTGCCACCCTGTACAGGTGTCCGTGATCGCTTTGATGGCATCCCGGACGAAATCCTCCCCGAATACTGCCCACTCCGAACGGGGGCTATCACTGTGGGCGCCACCCAGCCAAGGCAATACCTACCTGGCATAGCAGATAATGCCCGGGGTCCCAGTGCCTCGAACAGGCACTTCCCCCTCGGCATGCACAGGATTTATTCAGCTCCAGTATTCGGCCATGCAGGGACCTTCGTTGTAAGGCGGATACTACTGTAGGGTACATGGCGCACCCACCTGACGGGATGGGGCATACCGTCTAGGCTTTCTAGCCAGAAGGCCAAGCTGGTGGCCCTTCCCCTAACAGCACGCATGTTTATTTCTTTTGGTCAAACCAGAGCTGGGACCAGAAAACCAAAATTGACCTTTATAAGGCCCCCTCTAAGTCGCCTTTTACGACAGGCAGGGGATACCTTGGATGAATTCTTCCCTCCCCATCCACAGGGGATCTGAACAAATCAAAACTGGCAAGTTATTCGGCCATGTCGGCCCTATTAGTCGCCTCCTACGACAGGCAGGGCATACCGTGGGTGTATTCTATCCCGCACCCACACGGGGGAAAACATAAGAATCCGTCGAGAAACCTTCTACCCTAATTTTTTTTTTGAAACAGGCACTTCTGAGCACCAAATGACTGGGCTACTTCATGACTATGTAAAAATAAAACCAAAATTTGCCGTCCGACTTCGTACCGTTCCCTCGTCAGTCGATTCCTTTATTTTACTAGTTTTATCCGCCACATCGTTTGAAAGAAGTTTGCAAGGAATGTATTAAAGACAGCATAAGTCACGCCTCTCAATGAGCATTGCAAGACAATAGAATCATAGACATTGAATAATTCAACGTTACATTGTTGTACCTTGGAGATATCCACAGGGTACACACCCTACACATCTACCCTATGTCACCCCACTGCATAACCTACAACTAACTCCATATTTTATACATCTACAATCACACCCCCATTATCTACGCCTATCTACCCACTACTCAAAACCCGCTTCGTCCCAAGATTAGTTAGTTAGTTATTGTTGTTTTAAAGGGCGGAACTACGAGGTCATCTGCCCCTCTTAACACAGATTAAAGAATACAAATTTTGAATTGAATTTAAAATTTTGAGGTGGACATCTAAATTTAAAAAGACCAAAAATTAATAAAACAAAAACAAACAATTAAACAAAAAATAAA
Organism: Meconema thalassinum; assembly: GCA_946902985.2. NCBI lineage: Eukaryota > Metazoa > Arthropoda > Insecta > Orthoptera > Tettigoniidae > Meconema > Meconema thalassinum. The sequence continues at coordinate 190,887,590 of OX336388.2, read as the reverse complement.
AATTATAAAAATAAACAAAAATTACGGAAAAAACAAAACATTATCATTCAAAAACGAACAAGTCGTTGAGTCAATGTTCACTGGAGAATTTAGATTGCTGGCCCTAACCCACTCTCACTTATAAAGCGGATAACGCGATCAGCAGCCACCGCGTCATCGGCTAATATAAGTTTGAGTGTCGTCTGCAAACCAAGGTTTCTTCGTAAGTCAGCAATTTTTTTTTTATTGTTGTTTTAAGGGGCGGAACTACGAGGTCATCTGCCCCTCTTAACACAGATTAAAGAATACAAATTTTGTATTGAATTTAAAATTTTGAGGTGGACATCTAAATTTAAAAAGACCAAAAATTAATAAAACAAAAACAAACAATTAAATAAAAAATAAAAATTATAAAAATAAACAAAAATTACGGAAAAAACAAAACATTATCATTCAAAAACGAACAAGTCGTTGAGTCAATGTTCACTGGAAAATTTAGATTGCTGGCCCTAACCCACTCTCACTTATAAAGCGGATAACGCGATCAGCAGCCACCGCGTCATCGGCGAATATAAGTTTCAGTGTCGTCTGCAAACCAAGGTTTCTTCGTAAGTCAGCAAGATCCACACACTCGGTGAAAATGTGGGCCACGGTGAATACGGCTCCACAGGTACAAAGTGGGGGGTCTTCCCTTCTCATTAGGTACGAGTGGGTGGATCTTGTATGACCTATCCTTAGCCTACACAAAATGACGGACTCTCTCCGGGCCCGGAAGGAGCTCCGCCAAACGCGAGTAGTTCCCTTGATCGCTCTCAGTTTACTGGGCAGTGGGTCAGCTAGCCACTGACTCTCCCAAAAAGCCAGAACTTGTAGGCGTAACTGAGAGCGAATATCTCTAGCGGGTACCTCCATTGGTCGAGGTGGTAGTGATACCGCCTCTTTTGCAGCTTGATCTGCTAACTCATTTCCCGCAATTCCCATGTGGCTTGGAAGCCACAGAAAGGTGATTCGAGTGTCAGCGTGGCACAGCCCGGCTAGTAGGTCGTGGATTCGCTGCACTAGGGGGTGTTGCGGGAAACATGTAGCAATTGACTGCAACGAACTCAAAGAGTCGGTACACACGAGAAAGTGGATTCGAGCATCCTGTAGTGCAAACTGCAGAGCTTCATAGATGGCAACGAGCTCCGCAGTAAACACACTACAGGCCTCAGGCAAAGAGATCTTGGTATTTGCACCATCAATAACGTAAGCACAACCCACCTTCTCGTCCACCTTCGAACCATCCGTGTATAGAATGCCAGCGTCCGGAAATTGGTGAACTATGCTGTGGAACTGCCTCCGGTAAACGGAGGCATCCGTGTTCACCTTAGGACCTCGGTGCAGATCTAACCGAATTTCCGGACGCGGGACTTGCCACGGAGGCACCTCGCTAGATGTCCGGATCATACAGGGACCTACAGCCACTCCTATTTCGGTACACGAGCTATCAAGTCTAATACCAACCGGCCGAGTGGCACGAGGCCGGTTGGCGTACCCCTGGTGGTTTTGGGTACCGAAGAGAGCTTGATAGGTCGGGTGTTGCGGCATTTGACGCACATTGGCAGCATATGCTAACAGCATATGTTGGCGTCTATAATTTAAAGGTGGGACACCCGATTCGGCGAGTAGGCTGGGTATCGGGCTGGTCCGGAAGGCACCGGTAGCCAGCCTAACGCCACTATGGTGGATACTGTCCAGCATTTTCAAGGTTGTCGGCCTTGCTGAACCGTATGCCGCAGAACCATAGTCTAGCCGGGACAGGACGAGGGCTTGGTAGAACCGTAGCAGCACCGCACGGTCAGCCCCCCACGTAGTGCCACTAAGAAACCTGAGCATGTTCAGTTTCCTGAGACATGTCATTTTCAATTGCCGTATATGGTGCTGCCACGTTAACTTGCTGTCAAAATGGAGCCCCAGGAAGCGATAAGTGTCAACCACCGGCAACGCAGCATCCCTGAGATGTAGTTCAGGGTGTAAATGTAGCCTCCGTAGCCGACAAAAATGGACGACGGAGGTTTTCGCTGCTGAAAAACGAAAACCCCGGTCGTGAGCCCACCTGTCGACCCGGTTGATGGCTAGCTGCAATTGCCGTTCCACGACTGCCATACTTCCAGAGCTGTAATGCAGAGCTAAATCATCTACATACAGCGATGGAACTACCGCGGACCCGGCGGCGGCAACAATGCCATTAATGGCAATCGCGAACAAGGTGACACTCAGCACTGAACCCTGAGGAACTCCATTTTCTTGGGTATAGTACTGCGATAATGTCCTACCGACCCTTACACGGAAGAGTCGGACGGACATGAAATTCGCAATGAAAGTCGGTAAGTTACCACGGAGTCCCCACTTGTGAAGGGTGGAAAGGATCCCGTAGCGCCATGTGGTGTCGTAGGCTTTCTCGAGGTCAAAGAAAACCGTGACTAGGTGCTGCTTCCGGAAAAAAGCCTCCTGTATGGCGCTCTCAAGTCGCACCAGATGGTCAGTGGTGGACCTATGAGAGCGAAATCCACATTGGTACTCAGACAGGAGACCTTTATCCTCCAAGAACCACACCAGTCGACGGTTCACCATCTTTTCGAGCAGCTTACATAGGCCATTTGTCAAACAAATGGGCCTATAGCTGCTTACAAACTTGGGATTCTTTCCAGCCTTAGGAATCGGTATCACGATCCCCTCTCGCCATTGAGATGGAAACTCCCCTTCAATCCATATACGATTGAAGAGGAGCAACAGTTTTTTTATACTGGAATCGCACAGATGTTTTAACATTTGATTATGTATGTTATCCGGTCCAGGAGCCGTATCCCTGCACAGTGCAAGCGCACTGCGCAGTTCCCATTCAGAGAATGGTACATTATAGGACTCCGAAGCAGCAGTGGCAAAGGACAAGGGGTGAGTCTCTGCCTCCCGCTTCAGAGTCAGAAACGTAGGATCGTAACTCCCGGAGCAGGATACATCGGAGAAGTGCGAGCCAATGCTGTTGGCAATGGCGAGATGGTCCGTGATGATGTCTCCATTGATGGACACTCCGGGTATCGACAGTGATGTCGGGAGTCCGGAGATCCGACGAAGCTTAGTCCACACTTGAGATGAAGGAGTATGCGCCGTCATGGACGACACATACTTTTCCCACGTCGTTTTCTTACTCTCCCGAATCAGATATCGGGCTCTAGCACGCATCCTTCTGAAGGTGATAAGGTTGGCCATAGTGTTTTGCCTCCGATAGCATTTGAAAGCACGTCGACGATCTTTAATGGCTGCTGCAATCTCGGCTGTCCACCAAGGGACAAGCTTCCGGCGTGAGTTGCCGGACGAGGAAGGTATTGTTTCCTCAGCAGCAGCCAAAATACCATTCGTTATGTGAATGGTAAGATCGTCGACACTCTCAAAGGTATCTTCGGCAAACACCGCGCGTGCCGTGAAAGTTGGCCAATCAGCCCGACGGAGAAGCCATCGACTTGGTAACTCGATGGCTCTCTGGTTCGGAAGAGTAACGATAATTGGAAAATGGTCACTATTACAAAGGTCATCGTGTACACCCCACTGTAGCAGGGGAACCAGCGCACGACTGCACAGGGTAATATCGATACTTGAATAAGTACCGTGTGCAATAGAGAAGTGCGTAGGTTCCCCTGTGTTCAACAGGCACAGGTCCAGCCGCCTGATCAGCCTCTCAAAATCTCTCCCTTTACCGCTAGTGGTAGCGGAGCCCCAGATGGTGTTGTGGGCATTAACATCTCCCAGAAGGAGAAAAGGAGGGGGGAGCTGAGAGACTAGATCCACCAGCTGGTCGTAGTCCGGCTGAGAATCAGGCGGGATGTACACGTTACATACTGTTGCCATTACTGGCAACGAAGTACGAACTGCAACTGCCTCTAGCTGAGTACGCAACGGCACCTCTTCACTAAAGAGGCTAGAGTGGACGAGAGTGCAGACGCCACCAGCGGCCACAGCTCCGTCCACCCGGTCTCTAGAGAAGAGTTTGAAGTGACGCATTGTTGTCTCATGTCCAGGACGAAACCTGGATTCCTGAAGACAGACAATGGTTGCCGAAAACGAAGATATTAATTGTCGTAACTCAGCGAGATGAACAGAATAGCTATTACAGTTCCATTGTAATAGTGCCATGGTGTGGACTTAAGTAGAAGTTGGTCTTCTACTTATGCTTGACCGTTTGCCACCCTTCCCCATCTCTAGTTGGAGATGATGGGGCAGGAGAGCACACCTCAATCTCCACATCTCCGTCCGAAGACGAAGAAAATGGAGCGGGCGCTCTCTTGGGTTGCGCGCGGTCGTCGTCGGACCTCACGAGTCTCGCTCTTGGGGAAGAGCGAGAGCGGTGTCGAGGGACTTTCTCCCGGTCCGAAGACTGGGTGTCTGTCCCCGACACGCCCCGAAGAGATTTCTTCTTGGATCGGCACCGACGTGTGTTTGGGGAAGTAGATGGTCCCTTCCCCACAGACGCCGGGTCCTTATAAAACAAGGTCGCTCCTGCTGGCTCCGCTCCACTGGTAGTGGTGGGAGCGGGATGGCCAGCAGATACGTGAGCAGCCCTGCCTTTAGGAGAGGAAGAGAAACGGCGCTGAACCGTTCCCCTCTCCTCCGCCGATCTATTTTCTTTTCTATAGGGGAGTTCCTCCATACGGACGGGCTTGGCTTCAGCAGGCTTCGCCCCCTTGGTGGTAGTGGGAGCAGAAAGGCCAGCAGAGACAGTAGCCACCCCGTCAGCAGGAGGACGAGAGAGACGGCGACGAACCATCTCCCTCTTCTCCCCTATATTTTTCGTATTAGGTGGGCTGGAAGAAGGACCAGCCCTGGTCGGCAAAGTCTTCTTTCCCCCTTTAGCTGGGGAAGACTTGTTCGCCGACCGTTTCGGAGAAGAAGAGGACTTCTTCTCCGAATTCGCCGGTTTAGGTGTTAAAACCGGCGCCTTCTTAACCGTGGCCGAAGAAGGTTTTGGGACCTCCTTCGGGCTGACAGTGCTCGCTGGTACAGCGAGGGGAGATTTCAAACTCGTACTAAAAGAGGACATCGAGGGTACTGCACTGGAAACTTTAACGGCAGGGGTGATTGAGGGCGTCGCTGCAGCTGCAAACGATACCCGAAATTCGGGGGCATTCATATCACGGTACCTCTTGCGAGCGTCGTGATATGAAAGCCTGTCAAGAGTCCTGATTTCCTGGATCTTGGCTTCCATAATGAATTCAGGGCACTGTTTTGACCGTGGCGAGTGACTTCCTTGGCAGTTGGGACATATCGGGGGAGGCGTACACCTCTCGTCACCCTCATGTGTCCCCTTGCCACACTCTCTACATACGGCCTTCGCAGTACACCTGGCGGAAACATGCCCGAATCTCTGGCACTGGTAGCAGCGCATAGGTGGAGGGATGTACGGTCGCACATCGCAGTTGTACGATGTGACCTTCACCTGCTTAGGTACAACATCACCTTCAAAATGGAGAATAAAAGCGCCGGTATCGACGCTCCTTTCCCCAATCTTTCGGGTGATGCGCCTAATCTTTGTGACGCCTCTCTTCCCCAGATCCCGCAACAGTTCAGCATCGCTATTCAAAATGAGGTCACGATGGAAAATAACTCCACGGACCTCATTCAGCGTTTCGTGCTTTGTGATCTTAACGGGGATTTCGCCGAATTGCGTGCATTCCAGCAACGCTTCGGTTTGCTGCCGGCTAACGGTATGCAGCAAGAGCTGCCCGTTCCAGAGTTTGGAAATCCCGTTAAGATCACCAAATTTCCCCTCGATTTCCTCAGCGAAAATGATCGATTTTACGAGCTTGAAATCATCCCCGTCAGTCCTGGTAGCTACCAGGTAGCGAGGTGATCTGTCTGTCGCAAATCGATGGTTAAAGACTTCATCCCAAGGCGTATACACCTTGGGATTAGCTCGACACTCCAGAGACGGCTTTTTAAGGGTGCCACCCTGTACAGGTGTCCGTGATCGCTTTGATGGCATCCCGGACGAAATCCTCCCCGAATACTGCCCACTCCGAACGGGGGCTATCACTGTGGGCGCCACCCAGCCAAGGCAATACCTACCTGGCATAGCAGATATTGCCCGGGGTCCCAGTGCCTCGAACAGGCACTTCCCCCTCGGCATGCACAGGATTTATTCAGCTCCAGTATTCGGCCATGCAGGGACCTTCGTTGTAAGGCGGATACTACTGTAGGGTACATGGCGCACCCACCTGACGGGATGGGGCATACCGTCTAGGCTTTCTGGCCAGATGGCCAAGCTGGTGGCCCTTCCCCTAACAGCATGCATGTTTGTTTCTATTGGTCAAACCAGAGCTGGGACCAGAAAACCAAAATCGACCTTTATAAGGCCCCCTCTAAGTCGCCTTTTACGACAGGCAGGGGATACCGTGGATGAATTCTGCCCTCCCCATCCACAGGGGGTCAGAACAAATCAAAACTGGCAAGTTATTCGGCCATGTCGGCCCTATTAGTCGCCTCCTACGACAGGCAGGGCATACCGTGGGTGTATTCTAACCCGCACCCACACGGGGTTTTCTTCAGGTTTAGGGACTGGTGCTTCACTACCTCGACTGGAATACCACCGAAACTTGTCGTCCCAAGAAGACCATCTGTCTGTCTCTTTCCTTGAGTTTTTATCAAGAGTGCGCCGTTTCGCAGCTTTTTTACTGTGTCTACATCGCCCCATTTCCCCTCAATTGCATCATGTAAATCAAAAGGATCAACGTTTGTAAAATTTTGCCCATCGGTCCTTGTTACCATAAGGTACCGGGGGAAAAACGTTGAATCCTTTTCATCAAGCGGCGAAACTAGAGGCATAAACTTCCTCTTCTTAAATTTTAAAGACGGCTTTGTAAGGGAGCCATCCTGTGAAATAATGGACGCTATGTTTGGTCCCCCGAGTAGCTAGGGAACTAAAAGTCAACCCCCGGCAGAGCCCCGCTTGCCCGGGGTAAGGCTAAGGTTCTCCAGAAGTCGCCAGGTATCTGGAGGTGGGTCGCTTGTGACTACTCACCCAGTAGCCATTCATCACCTCGGCACGGCCACTCAGCTTGTGATTAGGGGAGGATTCCACCTCCTGTCACGCACACACACATTTACACCAAAGAAAGAAAAGATGAGACAAGGGCCAACTAAGGCAGGAAAGTAAAAAACTCCCTAGGCCTAGGATACCCTAATACCGTCGGGGTCGGAAAAGAACAAGAGTTGACCAAGAGAGGTCGACAGGAAAGAAGACGGAGAGGAGCCCGGCACAAGTAAGTGGAAGCAATGCCGGACTCAGCTGGGGTCCCGTGGTCGCTAACCCATGTCCCACTAGATGTGAGCCCCTGAGGGCTTAATACAGATTAAAGAATACAAATTTTGAATTGAATTTAAAAAATTTTGAGGTGGACATCTAAAATAAAAAAGACCAAAAATTAATAAAACAAAAGACAAATAATTAAATAAAAATAAAAATTATAAAAATAAACAAAAATTACGGAAAAAACAAAACATTATCATTCAAAAACGAACAAGTCGTTGAGTCTATTTTCACTGGAAAATTTAGATTGCTGGCCCTAACCCACTCTCACTCATAAAGCGGATAACGCGCTCAGCAGCCACCGCGTCATCGGCTAATATAAGTTTGAGTGTCGTCTGCAAACCAAGGTTTCTTCGTAAGTCAGCAAGATCCACACACTCGGTAAAAAAGTGGGCCACGGTGAATACGGCTCCACAGGTACAAAGTGGGGGGTCTTCCCTTCTCATTAGGTACGAGTGGGTGGATCTTGTATGACCCATCCTTAGCCTACACAAAATGACGGACTCTCTCCGGGCCCGGAAGGAGCTCCGCCACACGCGAGTAGTTCCCTTGATCGCTCTCAGTTTACTGGGCAGTGGGTCACCTAGCCACTGACTCTCCCAAAAAGCCAGAACTTGTAGGCATAACTGAGAGCGAATATCTCTAGCGGGTACCTCCATTGGTCGAGGTGGTAGTGATACCGCCTCTTTTGCAGCTTGATCTGCTAACTCATTTCCCGCAATTCCCATGTGGCTTGGACGCCACAAAAAGGTGATTCGAGTGTCAGCGTGGCACAGCCCGGCCAGTAGGTCGTGGATTCGCTGCACTAGGGGGTGTTGCGGGAAACATGTAGCAATTGACTGCAACGAACTCAAAGAGTCGGTACACACGAGAAAGTGGATTCGATCATCCTGTAGTGCAAACTGCAGAGCTTCATAGATGGCAACGAGCTCCGCAGTAAACACACTACAGGCCTCAGGCAAAGAGATCTAGGTATTTGCACCATCAATAACGTAAGCACAACCCACTTTCTCGTGCACCTTCGAACCATCCGTGTATAGAATGCCAGCGTCCCGAAATTGGTGAACTAAGCTATGGAACTGCCTCCGGTAAACGGAGGCATCCGTGTTCACCTTAGGACCTCGGTGCAGATCTAACCGAATTTCCGGACGCTGGACTTGCCACGGAGGCATCTCACTAGATGTCCGGATCATACAGGGACCTACAGCCACTCCTATTTCAGTACACGAACAATCAAGTCTAATACCAACCGGCCGAGTGGCACGAGGCCAGTTGGCGTAACCCTGGTGGTTTTGGGTACTGAAGAGAGCTTCATAAGTCGGGTGTTGCGGCATTTGACGCACATTGGCAGCATATGCTAAAAGCATATGTTGGCGTCAATAATTTAAAGGTGGAACACCCGATTCGGCGAGTAGGCTGGGTATCGGGCTGGTCCGGAAGGCACCGGTAGCCAGCCTAACGCCACTATGGTGGATACTGTCCAGCATTTTCAAGGTTGCCGGCCTTGCTGAACCGTATGCCGCAGAACCATAGTCTAGCCGGGACAGGACGAGGGCTTGGTAGAACCGTAGCAGCACCGCACCGTCAGCCCCCCACGTAGTGCCACTAAGAAACCTGAGCATGTTCAATTTCCTGAGACATGTCATTTTCAATTGCCGTATATGGTGCTGCCACGTTAACTCGCTGTCAAAATGGAGCCCCAGGAAGCAATAAGTGTCAACCAACGGCAACGCAGCATCCCTGAGATGTAGTTCAGGGTGTAAATGTAGCCTCCGGAGCCGACAAAAATGGACGACGGAGGTTTTCGCTGCTGAAAAACGAAAACCCCGGTCGTGAGCCCACCTGTCGACCCGGTTGATAGCTAGCTGCAATTGCCGTTCCACGACTGCCATACTCCCAGAGCTGTAATGCAGAGCTAAATCGTCTACATACAGCGATGGAACTACCGCGGACCCGGCGGCGGCAACAATGCCATTAATGGCAATCGCGAACAAGGTGACACTCAGCACTGAACCCTTAGGAACTCCATTTTCTTGGGTATAGTATTGCGATAATGTCCTTCCGACCCTTACACGGAAGAGTCGGACGGACATGAAATTCGCAATGAAAGTCGGTAAGTTACCACGGAGTCCCCACTTGTGAAGGGTGGAAAGGATCCCGTAGCGCCATGTGGTGTCGTAGGCTTTCTCAAGGTCAAAGAAAACCATGACTAGGTGCTGCTTTCGGAAAAAAGCCTCCTGTATGGCGCTCTCAAGTCGCACCAGATGGTCAGTGGTGGACCTATGAGAGCGAAATCCACATCGGTACTCAGACAGGAGACCTTTATCCTCCAAGAACCACACCAGTCGACGGTTCACCATCTTTTCGAGCAGCTTACATAGGCCATTTGTCAAACAAATGGGCCTATAGCTGCTTACAAACTTGGGATCCTTTCCAGCCTTAGGAATCGGTATCACGATCCCCTCTCGCCATTGAGATGGAAACTCTCCTTCAATCCATATACGATTGAAGAGGATCAACAGTTGTTTTATACTGGATTCGCACAGATGCTTTAACATTTGATTATGTATGTTATCCGGTCCACGAGCCGTGTCCCTGCACAGTGCAAGCGCACTGCGCAGTTCCCATTCAGAGAATGGTACATTATAGGACCCCGAAGCAGCAGTGGCAAAAGAAAAGGGGTGAGTCTCTGCCTCCCGCTTCAGAGTCAGAAATGTAGGATCGTAACTCCCGGAGCAGGATACATCGGAGAAGTGCGAGCCAATGCTGTTGGCAATGGCGAGATGGTCCGTGTTGATGTCTCCATTGATGGACACTCCGGGTATCGACAGTGATGTCGGGAGTCCGGAGATCCGACGAAGCTTAGTCCACACTTGAGATGAAGGAGTATGCGCCGTCATGGACGACACATACTTTTCCCACGTCGTTTTCTTACTCTCCCGAATCAGATATCGGGCTCTGGCACGCATCCTTCTGAAGGTGATAAGGTTGGCCATGGTGTTTTGCCTCCTGTAGCATTTGAAAGCACGTCGACGATCTTTAATGGCTGCTGCAATCTCGGCTGTCCACCAAGGGACAAGCTTTCGGCGTGAGTTGCCGGACGAGGAAGGTATTGTTTCCTCAGCAGCAGCCAAAATACCATTCGTTATGTGAATGGTATGATCGTCGACACTCCCAAAGGTATCTTCGGCAAACACCGCACGTGCCGTGAAAGTTGGCCAATCAGCCCGACGGAGAAGCCATCGACTTGGTAACTCGATGGCTCTCTGGTTCGGAAGAGTAACGATAATTGGAAAATGGTCACTATTACAAAGGTCATCGTGTACACCCCACTGTAGCAGGGGAACCAGCACACGACTGCACAGGGTAATATCGATACTTGAATAAGTACCGTGTGCAATAGAGAAGTGCGTATTTTCCCCTGTGTTCAACAGACACAGGTCCAGCCGCCTGATCAGCCTCTCAAAATCTCTCCCTTTACCGCTAGTGGTAGCGGAGCCCCAGATGGTGTTGTGGGCATTAACATCTCCCAGAAGGAGGAAAGAAGGGGGAGCTGAGAGACTAGATCCACCAGCTGGTCGTAATCCGGCTGAGAATCAGGTGGGATGTACACGTTACATACTGTTGCCATTACTGGCAACGAAGTACGAACTGCAACTGCCTCTAGCTGAGAACGCAACGGCACCTCTTCACTAAAGAGGCTAGAGTGGACGAGAGTGCAGACGCCACCAGCGGCCACAGCTCCGTCCACCCGGTCTCTAGAGAAGAGTTTGAAGTGACGCATTGTTGTCTCATGTCCAGGACGAAACCTGGATTCCTGAAGACAGACAATGGTTGCCGAAAACGAAGATATTAATTGTCGTAACTCAGCGAGATGAACAGAATAGCTATTACAGTTCCATTGTAATAGTGCCATGATGTGGACTTAAGTAGAAGTGGGTCTTCTACCTATGCTTGACCGTTTGCCACCCTTCCCCATCTCTAGTTGGAGATGATGGGGCAGGAGAGCACACCTCAATCTCCACATCTCCTTCCGAAGACGAAGAAAATGGAGCGGGCGCTCTCTTGGGTTGCGCGCGGTCGTCGTCGGACCTCACGAGTCTCGCTCTTGGAGAAGAGCGAGAGCGGTGTCTAGGGACTTTCTCCCTGTCCGAAGACTGGGTACTTGTCCCCGACACGCCCCGAGCATGCTTCTTTCTAGACCGACGCAGACGTCTATTCGGGGTAGTAGGTGGTCCCTTCCCCACAGACGTAAGGTCCTTGCAAAACGAAGCCGCTCCAGCTGACACCGCTCCTTTGGTGATGGTAGGAGCGGAATGGCCAGCAGATGGCTGAGCTGCCTTGTATGCAGGAGGGGAAGAGAAACGGCGCTGAACTGCCCCTCTCTTCTCCGCCGGTGATTTATTTTTCCTATAGGGGAGTTCCTCCACTCTAATGGGTTTGGCTTCTGCGGGCATCACTCCCTTGATGGTCGAGGGAGCTGAAGGCCCAGCAGATGAAGGAGCCATCCCATCAGCCGGAGGTCGAGAGAGACGGCGCCGCTCCGTCCCCCTCTTCTCCACTACCTTTGTCTTATCAGGTGGCCTGGATGACGATCCAGCCCCGGTCGCAGAAGTCTTCTTTGCCTCGTTGGCAGGGGAAGACTTCTCCGATGGCGCCGGTTTAGTTGGAGGCACCTGCGCCTTTTGTTGGATGCCTGAAGAAGATTCCGTAACCTTCTTCTGGCTAACAGGGGTGATAATAGGGCTATTTGTAGCCCCTTTAACAGTGGTAAATCTTTTGGAACTTGTTTCCGATGTCAATTTTGCCGCTTGATTACTGGATTCGTTTGATACCTTTTGAGCATATGATACTGAGAAAATAGGAGAGGCCATGGAGCGATATTTTCTGCGTGCTTCAGAGTAGGAGAGCTCGTCTAAGGTCTTTATTTCTTGAATTTTCCTCTCCTCTAGGAAGGCAGGACATTCCTTCCAGCGAAGAGAGTGCTCTCCCTTGCAATTTGGACATGTGGGAGGTGGTGTACATTCCGCTCCCTCATGTGTGGCCTTGCCACAGGAAAGACAGATAGGCTTTCCCGAGCAACGAGATGAGGTATGTCCAAATCGCTGACACTGAAAACACCGCAATGGAGATGGAATATACGGTCGCACATCGAGAGTGTACATTGACACTTTGATCCTCTTGGGCAGGCTATCCGACTCAAACGATAAGATGAACGCCCCGGTGTCAACTAGTACACCATTCATCTTACGTTTGATTCGTCTCACCTCGCCAACGCCATGCTTTCCAGTTCTTTCCAGGATACGCTCGTCGGTAGTGTTCACCAGGTCCCTATGAAATACTAAACCTTTCTTCAGGTTTAGGGACTGGTGCTTCACTGCCTCGACTGGAATACCACCGAAACTTGTCGTCCCAGTTAGTTAGTTAGTTAGCTATTGTTGTTTTAAGGGGCGGAACTACGAGGTCATCTGCCCCTCTTAACACAGATTAAAGAATACAAATTTTGAATTGAATTTAAAATTTTGAGGTGGACATCTAAATTTCAAAAGACCAAAAATTAATAAAACAAAAACAAACAATTAAATAAAAAATAAAAATTATAAAAATTAACAAAAATTACGGAAAAAACAAAACATTATCATTCAAAAACGAACAAGTCGTTGAGTCAATGTTCACTGGAAAATTTAGATTGCTGGCCCTAACCCACTCTCACTTATAAAGCGGATAACGCGATCAGCAGCCACCGCGTCATCGGCTAATATAAGTTTGAGTGTCGTCTGCAAACCAAGGTTTCTTCGTAAGTCAGCAAGATCCACACACTCGGTGAAAATGTGGGCCACGGTGAATACGGCTCCACAGGTACAAAGTGGGGGGTCTTCCTTTCTCATTAGGTATGAGTGGGTGGATCTTGTATGACCTATCCTTAGCCTACACAAAATGACGGACTCCCTCCGGACCCGGAAGGAGCTCCGCCACACGCGAGTAGTTCCCTTGATCGCTCTCAGTTTACTGGGCAGTGTGTCAGCTAGCCACTGACTTTCCCAAAACCCCAGAACTTGTAGGCGTAACTGAGAGCGAATATCTCTAGCGGGTACCTCCATTGGTCGAGGTGGTAGTGATACCGCCTCTTTTGCAGCTTGATCCGCTAACTCATTTCCCGCAATTCCCATGTGGCTTGGAAGCCACAGAAAGGTGATTCGAGTGTCAGCGTGGCACAGCCCGGCTAGTAGGTCATGGATTCGCTGCACTAGGGGGTGTTGCGGGAAACATGTAGCAATTGACTGCAACGAACTCAAAGAGTCGGTACACACGAGAAAGTGGATTCGTGCATCCTGTAGTGCAAACTGCAGAGCTTCATAGATGGCAACGAGCTCCGCAGTAAACACACTACAGGCCTCAGGCAAAGAGATCTTGGTATTTGCACCATCAATAACGTAAGCACAACCCACTTTCTCGTCCACCTTCGAACCATCCGTGTATAGAATGCCAGCGTCCGGAAATTGGTGAACTATGCTGTGGAACTGCCTCCGGTAAACGGAGGCATCCGTGTTCACCTTAGGACCTTGGTGAAGATCTAACCGAATTTCCGGACGCGGGACTTGCCACGGAGGCACCTCGCTAGATGTCCGGATCATACAGGGACCTACAGCCACTCCTATTTCAGTGCACGAGCTATCAAGTCTAATACCAACCGGCCGAGTGGCACGAGGCCGGTTGGCGTAACCCTGGTGGTTTTGGGTACCGAAGAGAGCTTGATAGGTCGGGTGTTGCGGCATTTGACGCACATTGGCAGCATATGCTAAAAGCATATGTTGGCGTCTATAATTTAAAGGTGGAACACCCGATTCGGCGAGTAGGCTGGGTATCGGGCTGGTCCGGAAGGCACCGGTAGCCAGCCTAACGCCACTATGGTGGATACTGTCCAGCATTTTCAAGGTTGCCGGCCTTGCTGAACCGTATGCCGCAGAACCATAGTCTAGCCGGGATAGGACGCGGGCTTGGTAGAAGCGTAGGAGCACCGCACGGTCAGCCCCCCACGTAGTGCCACTAAGAAACCTGAGCATGTTCAGTTTCCTGAGACATGTCATTTTCAATTGCCGTATAGGGTGCTGCCACGTTAACTTGCTGTCAAAATGGAGCCCCAGGAAGCGATAAGTGTCAACCAACGGCAACGCAGCATCCCTGAGATATAGTTCTGGGTGTAAATGTAGCCTCCGTAGCCGACAAAAATGGTCGACGGAGGTTTTCGCTGCTGAAAAACGAAAACCCCGGTCGTGAGCCCACCTGTCGACCCGGTTGATGGCTAGCTGCAATTGCCGTTCCACGACTGCCATACTTCCAGAGCTGTAATGCAGAGCTAAATCGTCTACATACAGCGATGGAACTACCGCGGACCCGGCGGCGGCAACAATGCCATTAATGGCAATCGCGAACAAGGTGACACTCAGCACTGAACCCTGAGGAACTCCATTTTCTTGGGTATAGTACTGCGATAATGTCCTACCGACCCTTACACGGAAGAGTCGGACGGACATGAAATTCGCAATGAAAGTCGGTAAGTTACCACGGAGTCCCCACTTGTGAAGGGTGGAAAGGATCCCGTAGCGCCATGTGGTGTCGTAGGCTTTCTCGAGGTCAAAGAAAACCGTGACTAGGTGCTGCTTCCGGAAAAAAGCCTCCTGTATGGCGCTCTCAAGTCGCACCAGATGGTCAGTGGTGGACCTATGAGAGCGAAATCCACATTGGTACTCAGACAGGAGACCTTTATTTTCCAAGAACCACACCAGTCGACGGTTCACCATCTTTTCGAGCAGCTTACATAGGCCATTTGTCAAACAAATGGGCCTATAGCTGCTTACAAACTTGGGATCCTTTCCAGCCTTAGGAATCGGTATCACGATCCCCTCTCGCCATTGAGATGGAAACTCCCCTTCAATCCATATACGATTGAAGAGGATCAACAGTTCTTTCATACTGGATTCGCACAGATGTTTTAACATTGGATTATGTATGTTATCCGGTCCAGGAGCCGTATCCCTGCACAGTGCAAGCGCACTGCGCAGTTCCCATTCAGAGAATGGTACATTATAGGACTCCGAAGCAGCAGTGGCAAAGGACAAGGGGTGAGTCTCTGCCTCCCGCTTCAGAGTCAGAAATGTAGGATCGTAACTCCCGGAGCAGGATACATCGGAGAAGTGCGAGCCAATGCTGTTGGCAATGGCGAGATGGTCCGTGATGATGTCCCCATTGATGGACACTCCGGGTATCGATAGTGATGTCGGGAGTCCGGAGATCCGACGAAGCTTAGTCCACACTTGAGATGATGGAGTATGCGCCGTCATGGACGACACATACTTTTCCCACGTCGTTTTCTTACTCTCCCGAATCAGATATCGGGCTCTAGCACGCATCCTTCTGAAGGTGATAAGGTTGGCCATAGTGTTTTGCCTCCGATAGCATTTGAAAGCACGTCGACGATCTTTAATGGCTGCTGCAATCTCGGCTGTCCACCAAGGGACAAGCTTCCGGCGTGAGTTGCCGGATAAGGAAGGTATTGTTTCCTCAGCAGCAGTCAAAATACCATTCGTTATGTGAATGGTATGATCGTCGACACTCTCAAAGGTATCTTCGGCAAACACCGCACGTGCCGTGAAAGTTGGCCAATCAGCCCGACGGAGAAGCCATCGACTTGGTAACTCGATGGCTCTCTGGTTCGGAAGAGTAACGATAATTGGAAAATGGTCACTATTACAAAGGTCATCGTGTACACCCCACTGTAGCAGGGGAACCAGCGCACGACTGCACAGGGTAATATCGATACTTGAATAAGTACCGTGTGCAATAGAGAAGTGCGTAGGCTCCCCTGTGTTCAACAGACACAGGTCCAGCCGCCTGATCAGCCTCTCAAAATCTCTCCCTTTACCGCTAGTGGTAGCGGAGCCCCAGATGGTGTTGTGGGCATTAACATCTCCCAGAAGGAGAAAAGGAGGGGGGAGCTGAGAGACTAGATCCACCAGCTGGTCGTAATCCGGCTGAGAATCAGGTGGGATGTACACGTTACATACTGATGCCATTACTGGCAACGAAGTACGAACTGCAACTGCCTCTAGCTGAGTACGCAACGGCACCTCTTCACTAAAGAGGCTAGAGTGGACGAGAGTGCAGACGCCACCAGCGGCCACAGCTCCGTCCATCCGGTCTTTAGAGAAGAGTTTGAAGTGACGCATTGTTGTCTCATGTCCAGGACGAAACCTGGATTCCTGAAGACAGACAATGGTTGCCGAAAACGAAGATATTAATTGTCGTAACTCAGCGAGATGAACAGAATAGCTATTACAGTTCCATTGTAATAGTGCCATGGTGTGGACTTAAGTAGAAGTGGGTCTTCTACTTATGCTTGACCGTTTGCCACCCTTCCCCATCTCTAGTTGGAGATGATGGGGCAGGAGAGCACACCTCAATCTCCACATCTCCGTCCGAAGACGAAGAAAATGGAGCGGGCGCTCTCTTGGGTTGCGCACGGTCGTCGTCGTACCTCACGGGTCTCGCCCTTGGGGAAGAGCGAGAGCGGTGTCGAGGGACTTTACCCGGTCCGAAGACTGGGTGTCTGTCCCCGACACGCCCCGAAGAGACTTCTTCTTGGATCGGCGCCGACGTGTGTTTGGGGAAGTAGATGGTCCCTTCCCCACAGACGCCGGGTCCTTATAAAACAAGGTCGCTCCTGCTGGCACCGCTCCACTGGTAGTGGTGGGAGCGGGATGGCTAGCAGATACGTGAGCAGCCCTGCCTTTAGGAGAGGAAGAGAAACGGCGCTGAACCGCTCCCCTCTCCTCCGCCGATCTATTTTCTTTTCTATAGGGGAGTTCCTCCATACGGACGGGCTTGGCTTCAGCAAGCTTCGCTCCCTTGGTGGTAGTGGGAGCGGAAAGGCCAGCAGAGACAGTAGCCACCCCGTCAGCAGGAGGGCGAGAGAGACGGCGACGAACCGTCCCCCTCTTCTCCACTATCTTTGTCTTATCAGATGGGTGATGCGCCTAATCCTGGTGACGCCTCGCTTCCCCAGATCCCGCATCAATTCCGCGTCGCTGTTTAAAATGAGGTCGCGATGGAATATAACTCCACGGACCTCATTTAGCGTATCGTGCTTCTCAACCTTAACGGGAATTTCGCCGAAATGCGTGCATTCCAGCAACGCTTCGGTTTGCTGCCGGTCAACGGTATGCAGCAGGAGCTGCCCGTTCCGGAGCTTGGAAATCCCGTTAAGGTCGCGATATTTCCCCTCGATTTCCTCTGAAAATAGGATCGATTTTACCTGTTTAAAATCTCCCCCGTCTGTCCTGGTAGCTACCAGGTAGCGAGGAGACCTGTCAACAGGGAACTTCTTATTAAATGCCTCATCCCAAGGCGTATACACCTTGGGATTCGGTCTACACTCCAGAGACGGCTTTTTAAGGGTGCCACCCTGTACAGGTGTCCGTGATCGTTTACTACGCATCCCGGACGAAATCCTCCCCGAATACTGCCCACTCCGAACGGGGGCTATCACTGTGGGCGCCACCCAGCCAAGGCAATACCTACCTGGCATAGCAGATATTGCCCGGGGTCCCAGTGCCTCGAACAGGCACTTCCCCCTCGGCATGCACAGGATTTATTCAGCTCCAGTATTCGGCCATGCAGGGACCTTCGTTGTAAGGCGGATACTACTGTAGGGTACATGGCGCACCCACCTGACGGGATGGGGCATACCGTCTAGGCTTTCTGGCCAGATGGCCAAGCTGGTGGCCCTTCCCCTAACAGCATGCATGTTTGTTTCTATTGGTCAAACCAGAGCTGGGACCAGAAAACCAAAATCGACCTTTATAAGGCCCCCTCTAAGTCGCCTTTTACGACAGGCAGGGGATACCGTGGATGAATTCTGCCCTCCCCATCCACAGGGGATCTGAACAAATCAAAAACTGGCAAGTTATTCGGCTATGTCGACCCTATTAGTCGCCTCCTACGACAGGCAGGGCATACCGTGGGTGTATTCTATCCCGCACCCACACGGGGGGGGGGGGGGGGGTGTAGCATTATCTAGGGTGCACCAAAAGTGGTTGGACTACATACACCCGGCCTCCTTGAGGGCCTTGAGCAGAAGGCATGAGATAACAGGAAAATATAAAGAAGGCTGATCCCTCGCAGAAGGAGGGAATCAGGAAAGATGAGACAAGGGCCAATTAAGGCGGGAAAGTGAAAGACTCCCTAAGCCACGGATACTCTAATACCGTCGGGGTCGGAAGAGAACAAGATTTGACCAAGGGAGGCCGAAAGAAAAGGTGACAGTGAGGAGCCCGCCGCAAGTAAGTGGAAGCAATGCTGGACTCAGCTGGGTTGCGGTGGTCGCCAACCCACGAACCACTAATCGTGAGGGGGAAGAATCTTAATTTCATTATTCAGCAAGAGCTCATCGTCCAACATCTCCAAGCTCTGAACTAGTCACGACTCCATCCTTTTTCAACTGGCAACCTGAAGCGACTAACCAACTTCGGGTGAGGCCTACATAATCCAGAGCAGGTCTACGTCAAAAAATATATATATTTGGGGAACAAAAGACAGGAGGAAGGAAATGCCCTCAAACCTCGAATAATGAGAATTAAGGGAGTTGGAAGAAAGGTGACCTGCGAACGGTAGAGAGGAAAGCGAAAGTGGAGAGGGAACTTCCCAAAGGCAATGGTTAGAGATGATGATGATAATTGTTGTTTTAAGGGGCCTAACATCTAGGTTATCGGCCCCTAATGGTTTGGGTGATAGTGAAAGATGAGATGAGATTGTAAACTATAACTAATACTAACTACAAACTTACATACTAGAAGAATTCGTAAACAAATAAAGGATAAGGCAAATAAAGAACAGGAAGAAAAGAAATGCCCTCAACCCTCGAAGAATGAGGATTGAGGGACTTGGAAGGAAGGAGAGCCGTGAACGGAAGATATTAAAAGGAAAGACGAGAGGGCCCGCCCCAAGGTCAGAGGGGACAAACCGGACCCAGCTCAAAAATTCCTCGGGGTCACCAACTCCCAAACTCACCAACCATGAGCCCTAGAGGTAATAGCACTATCCAGGGTGTACCAGAAGTGATTATCTTACACACACCCTGCCTCCTTGAGGGCCTTGTGCAGAAGGCAGGAGATAACATGAAAAGAAAACTTGAGGTCTGACCCCACGAAGAATGAGGGATCAGGAAAGATGAGACAAGGGCCAATTAATAGGCGGGAAGGGAAATGACTCCCTAGGCCTCGGACACCCTAACACCGTCGGGGTTGGAAAAGAACAAGGAAGGTCGACAGGAAAGGTAACAGAGAGGAGCGTGGCACTAGCAGTAGGAAGTAATGCCAGACTCAGCTGGGGTCCTTGGGTCGCCAACGCTCGTCCCACAAGGTGTGAGCCCATGTGGGAAAGATGAAGATGATGGTGATGATAATTGTTGTTTAAGAGGGCCTAACATCTAGGTTATCGGCCCCTAATGGTTCGGGTGAAATGAATGACAATGACATGACAAATACAACTAAAACTACCTAAACACTTAACTAGAAGTGAATAAATCAAAAAGAAAAAGAGAAATAATGGTTACGAGGAAAAGAAATGCCCTCAATCCACGAAGAATGTTGACTAAGGAAAGATAACAGAGAGGAGCCTGGCACAAGTAAGTGGAAGTAATGCCAGACTCAGCTGAGGTGCCGTGGTCGCCAAGCTACATCCCGCAAGTGGTGAGCCCCTTAGACTGTTCAAACACCAGCAGACACTTGAACTACTACGAAACCAAGTTCACACAGACACAAGAGCAAATTTTCTCCTAATACGTAGGCCTACAATGAGCAACAGACATCATCATCACAAGGAAACTAACTAAACATGCTCAAACCGAGACTTTTGAAGTGAGACACGAAGCTACACCAGCATAGGACACCGCCTCGCAGACACAAAATACCAGGTCAAAAATGCAGAGGCACAGACGGAAACAAACCACTATACCAAACATCGAAAACACATACCCCAAACTAAATACACCACTCACGCCACTGACATTCCTCATGTTTAATCAACACAAGAAACTACCCCCTCATTACTGACCAAAAACAACTACTATAAACACAGCTCCCTAAACAACAGCGATGAATTGAACATCACAGTCTTCAGTGCAAACGTTTGTTCTTTTAACCATTCAGGCTTAGAAATAGATCGCAAAACTTTCCTTATTCTCAATCAAGGAAACACGCTAGTTTATGCCGCAATAACGTCTTTAATATTAATGGCCATTGACCAAAATTCATAGCCATCTTCTCACCACTATTATTAACACGTTTTCCAAATCTCATTACCCCAACATTAATATCAACCGAGATATTACTAATTATTATGCGAAATTATTGATCCCGTTCAAGTGCGAGGTATATATATTGTGAACCGCGGAGCACGGTTGTGTTGACGGTAGAGATGGGCAGCAGTCGACTGAAAACAGTCGAATTAGTCGATAGTTAAAACAATCGACTTATTCGACTGCTTTTAAAAAACAGTCGAATGAATTCAACGACTACTCACCGTATCATAAACAAGTCGTTTGCAAACGACTGATCCCAAAGCTATCGTTGGAAATCATTCGAATGAAACAAGTCGATGGCAAACGACTACTTCCAAGCGAATGGAATCATTCGAATAAAAGTAGTCGTTGTAAACGACTGATCCCAAAACAATCGTTGGAAATCATTCGAATGAAACAAGTCGTTGGCAAACGACTACTTCCAAGCGAATGGAATCATTCGAATAAAAGTAGTCGTTGTAAACGACTGATCCCAAAGCAATCGTTGGAAATCATTCGAATGAAACAAGTCGTTGGCAAACGACTAATTCCAAGCGAATGGAATCATTCGAATTTAAGTAGTCGTTCTAATCAAACGACTTCTTCAGGATAACTTCATGCTACAATTCATTGTGCTGTATGTTTATTGTAGAGCTTTAATTAATAAGTTAAGTATACCTGTAGGTGCCTATAGTTTTATACAGTTCGTTGATTCTTTCAATGAAATAGCCTAAATCCAATTGTCCAAGTTATTGGACAATTCAATATTGTCATTCAATATTTAGGTTATGTTTGAACTCCAGATACCGGTTTTGTGGCACATCATCCCAGGCAAGCCGGTAAATACCTTTGCCTCCCAGTCAGATGGATCATTTAACCGTAATTTTGAATTAGAGTAAGGTTGTAGTATGCGTGGTCAGATTTAGACAATAGCCTACTCCATGAAGGGGTCATGGCTACGCCTTCTATGTTTGTTTAATGAATAGAGTAACTGAAATGAGGGATGTATACTGATTTTAAGATTTGTGGAATGAGTTTATGATTTTTTTAATAGAATTTAATGAAGTCTTCAGTAAAGTTGAAGGAGACATGATCGTGTTTAGACAATAGCCTACTCCATGAAGGGGTCATGACTATGCCTTCTATGTCTGTTTAAGGTGTAGTGTGGCTGAAATGAGGGAGGTTTACTGATTTTGGTGTTTGTGGAGTAGTCTTTTCGTTTATAATTTAGGTTTTTGTGAAGCTTGTTGCGGAGTTGTTTTATGGATTTTATTGCTCTGCAAATGAAGTGTATTAGGGGTTTCTGGGTTTGGTTTAGCTGTAGTTTACAGGGTTATGGCTGAGAGTTGTTGTAGCAGGCCTAGCAGTGGCGTGCTGTTTGGGAGGGGGAAGGGGTTAGTGGCAAAGGCATGAGGGCAGGGATGGAAGAGTTGTAGCGTTGTCTGTGGTTAAACTGCCGTTGCCTTATGGCTGATTTTATGTACTGACATCCATCATAAGATAGAGTGGTGATGTGAATCTCTACATCTATTGCAGCGGGTACTGTGAGGATAGCTTGACCGTACGCACAAATTGATTCTGGTCGTCAATTGTTTGGAGATGGGCAGCACCGCAGCAGTCGACTGAAAAATGTTAAATCCATTGACTTGTTTGGCTGCTTTTAAAAACAGTCGAATGAATTCAACGACTACTCACCGTAACATAAACAAGTCGTTTGCAAACGACATATCCCAATTGTGTTTTAACTTTTAACATGTAGAACGCGCTCGGATAGTTTTACGTTCTGGTCGTCAATTGTTTCAGCACATGGATAGCGCGCGCATTAAAACAACTTAGTATTTACATTGTTGCCAACATCTCCACTGAAAGTTCGCCCTCGTTGCTGTTCTAAAATGTTCTATTTTCGTGTGTATTTACTATGAAGTGTGATTATTTCAATGTTGACTATGGAATTGTTCCCGGTACTTAAGAACTCCCTCTCAGTAATAGTGATTTAATTTACTCTTAGGTTAATTAAGTATTGGTCTATTACTTCACTTATCCACAGTACATACAGGTAATGTGCCCTGTATCAATACCGGTATCGGGGAACATTTACTCACACATTTTGCATTAAATGAAATGTGCAACATTGCAAATAATGACTCCACTCTACAC
This sequence comes from Meconema thalassinum, assembly GCA_946902985.2. Lineage (NCBI taxonomy): Eukaryota > Metazoa > Arthropoda > Insecta > Orthoptera > Tettigoniidae > Meconema > Meconema thalassinum. The sequence goes on along the minus strand of OX336388.2, from coordinate 190,864,779 downwards.
GACGTAAACCACCATTTCGAAGCACAGTAAAAATAAATAAATAACTTTGACCATTTGCATGTTGCCGAGCGTCGAGTAGTCCAAACTAACGTCTGAAAAAATAGGTGGGTTAAGGAGAAGTTTGATTTTCATCTGTTGGTACGACTCAACTCAGCCGGTAATGGCTTGCAGTGCTTTGAACGCTGCCTAGAAGCGACTTTCAGTCGAATACATGAAACAACACGCTTAGGAGCTATGCGAATTCAGGTAACCATTCGACTGAAAGTAGTCGACTATCTAGTCGATAGTTTCTTCCAATGAATGACTAGTCAGTCGATGGTTAAAAGTAGTCGATAGTCCCATCTCTAGTTGACGGTCCCTGTTATAAACATGTTACCAAGAAGACAGACAACAATGCACTATATCAAATGAACGAACGTTAGTTGCGCGCTTAGCTACGCGCAGACTTATGCGTCGAGTCAGCGAACAGCAGCGGAGAGAGCCGAATGGCTTTCGTTTTTGTCGCCAATTTCATACAGGGTAGCCTATTGCTATAAATTTTATCCTCGTAGGATTTCAGCAAACTATTTTTAAAAATATAAGTCCTTCCTCATATTCGAACATCTTATGGTAGCAAGACTCAGTCGCATACACATTTCCCAGTATTTCACTGTCAAACAACACAATTAATTTATCAACGATGTAATGAGCTAATTTTGATATCTGTAGGCAAAATGGCTGGGCATCGGTCGCTTGGTATGCCTAGCCCTTCATAGGCTGTAGGGCTGATAACCTAGATGTTAGGCCCCTTAAAACAATAATTATCATCATTATTATTATCATAGGCTGTAGTGCCACTCCCGAAGAATTACTAATTCTACTCGGCTTTCACAAATCAATTTATTGGAGGCTAAGCATTCACGGAGCAATGTAACGTATAGGCATAGTGCGCAATCTGACAGTGAGCACCAGTATCTTACCGCTATCCACCCCACATATCCTCTTTGCCTTGGTCAAGAAGCTAAGTTGTTATAGGTTGGTTGGCTTCTCAGTACAGGGGCTACGACAACGCGGTCATGTAGCCCCGTGTACTTTGGGTGTGTGTAGAATCTGTCAGATAACCGGTGTTAATTGTGATGGCTGCATTAGGGTGTGTTATCTGTTTTTAATTCAAGTAAGGACTGCATACATTCAATTATCAATTACGTAGTTCCTACTTTTGCTACCAAACACCACCGTCGAGTTAGTTAGTTAGTTATTGTTGTTTTAAGGGGCGGAACTACGAGGTCATCTGCCCCTCTTAACACAGATTAAAGAATACAAATTTTGAATTGAATTTAAAATTTTGAGGTGGACATCTAAATTTCAAAAGACCAAAAATTAATAAAACAAAAACAAACAATTAAATAAAAAATAAAAATTATAAAAATAAACAAAAATTACGGAAAAAACAAAACGTTATCATTCAAAAAAGATCAAGTCGTTGAGTCAATGTTCACTGGAAAATTTAGATTGCTGGCCCTAACCCACTGTCACTTATAAAGCGGATAACGCGATCAGCAGCCACCGCGTCATCGGCTAATATAAGTTTGAGTGTCGTCTGCAAACCAAGGTTTCTTCGTAAGTCAGCAAGATCCACACACTCGGTAAAAATGTGGGCCACGGTGAATACGGCTCCACAGGTACAAAGTGGGGGGGTCTTCCCTTCTCATTAGGTACGAGTGGGTGGATCTTGTATGACCTATCCTTAGCCTACACAAAATGACGGACTCTCTCCGGGCCCGGAAGGAGCTCCGCCACACGCGAGTTGTTCCCTTGATCGCTCTCAGTTTACTGGGCAGTGGGTCAGCTAGCCACTGACTCTCCCAAAAAGCCAGAACTTGTAGGCGTAACTGAGAGCGAATATCTCTAGCGGGTACCTCCATTGGTCGAGGTGGTAGTGATACCGCCTCTTTTGCAGCTTGATCTGCTAACTCATTTCCCACAATTCCCATGTGGCTTGGAAGCCACAGAAAGGTGATTCGAGTGTCAACGTGGCACAGCCCGGCTAGTAGGTCGTGGATTCGCTGCACTAGGGGGTGTTGCGGGAAACATGTAGCAATTGACTGCAACGAACTCAAAGAGTCGGTACGCACGAGAAAGTGGATTCGTGCATCCTGTAGTGCAAACTGCAGAGCTTCATAGATGGCAACGAGCTCCGCAGTAAACACACTACAGGCCTCAGGCAAAGAGATCTTGGTATTTGCACCATCAATAACGTAAGCACAACCCACTTTCTCGTCCACCTTCGAACCATCCGTGTATAGAATGCCAGCGTCCGGAAATTGGTGAACTATGCTGTGGAACTGCCTCCGGTAAACGGAGGCATCCGTGTTCACCTTAGGACCTCGGTGCAGATCTAACCAAATTTCCGGACGCGGGACTTGCCACGGAGGCACCTCGCTAGATGTCCGGATCATACAGGGACCTACAGCCACTCCTATTACAGTACACGAGCTATCAAGTCTAATACCAACCGGCCGAGTGGGACGAGGCCAGTTGGCGTAACCCTGGTGGTTTTGGGTACCGAAGAGAGCTTGATAGGTCGGGTGATGCGGCATTTGACGCACATTGGCAGCATATGCTAAAAGCATATGTTGGCGTCTATAATTTAAAGGTGGAACACCCGATTCGGCGAGTAGGCTAGGTATCGGGCTGGTCCGGAAGGCACCGGTAGCCAGCCTAACGCCACTATGGTGGATACTGTCCAGCATTTTCAAGGTTGCCGGCCTTGCTGAACCGTATGCCGCAGAACCATAGTCTAGCCGGGACAGGACGAGGGCTTGGTAGAACCGTAGCAGCACCGCACGGTCAGCCCCCCACGTAGTGCCACTAAGAAACCTGAGCTTGTTCAGTTTCCTGAGACATGTCATTTTCAATTGCCGTATATGGTGCTGCCACGTTAACTTGCTGTCAAAATGGAGCCCTAGGAAGCGATAAGTGTCAACCAACGGCAACGCAGCATCCCTGAGATGTAGTTCAGGGTGTAAATGTAGCCTCCGTAGCCGACAAAAATGGACGACGGAGGTTTTCGCTGCTGAAAAACGAAAACCCCGGTCATGAGCCCACCTGTCGACCCGGTTGATAGCTAGCTGCAATTGCCGTTCCACGACTGCCATACTTCCAGAGCAGTAATGCAGAGCTAAATCGTCTACATACAGCGATGGAACTACCGCGGACCCGGCGGCGGCAACAATGCCATTAATGGCAATCGCGAACAAGGTGACACTCAGCACTGAACCCTGAGGAACTCCATTTTCTTGGGTATAGTATTGCGATAATGTCCTACCGACCCTTACACGGAAGAGTCGGACGGACATGAAATTCGCAATGAAAGTCGGTAAGTTACCACGGAGTCCCCACTTGTGAAGGGTGGAAAGGATCCCGTAGCGCCATGTGGTGTCGTAGGCTTTCTCGAGGTCAAAGAAAACCGTGACTAGGTGCTGCTTTCGGAAAAAAGCCTCCTGTATGGCGCTCTCAAATCGCACCAGATGGTCAGTGGTGGACCTATGAGAGCGAAATCCACATTGGTACTCAGACAGGAGACCTTTATCCTCCAAGAACCACACCAGTCGACGGTTCACCATTTTTCGAGCAGCTTACATAGGCCATTTGTCAAACAAATGGGCCTATAGCTGCTTACAAACTTGGGCTCCTTTCCAGCCTTAGGAATCGGTATCACGATCCCCTCTCGCCATTGAGATGGAAACTCCCCTTCAATCCATATACGATTAAAGAGGAGCAACAGTTGTTTTATACTGGATTCGCACAGATGCTTTAACATTTGATTATGTATGTTATCCGGTCCAGGAGCCGTATCCCTGCACAGTGCAAGCGCACTGCGCAGTTCCCATTCAGAGAATGGTACATTATAGGACTCCGAAGCAGCAGTGGCAAAGGACAAGGGGTGAGTCTCTGCCTCCCGCTTCAGAGTCAGAAATGTAGGATCGTAACTCCCGGAGCAGGATACATCGGAGAAGTGCGAGCCAATGCTGTTGGCAATGGCGAGATGGTCCGTGATGATGTCTCCACTGATGGACACTCCGGGTATCGACAGTGATGTCGGGAGTCCGGAGATCCGGCGAAGCTTAGTCCACACTTGAGATGATGGAGTATGCGCCGTCATGGACGACACATACTTTTCCCACGTCGTTTTCTTACTCTCCCGAATCAGATATCGGGCTCTGGCACGCATCCTTCTGAAGGTGATAAGGTTGGCCATAGTGTTTTGCCTCCGATAGCATTTGAAAGCACGTCGACGATCTTTAATGGCTGCTGCAATCTCGGCTGTCCACCAAGGGACAAGCTTCCGGCGTTAGTTTCCGGATGAGGAAGGTATTGTTTCCTCAGCAGCTGCCAAAATACCATTCGTTATGTGAATGGTATGATCGTCGACACTCTCAAAGGTATCTTCGGCAAACACCGCACGTGCCGTGAAAGTTGGCCAATCAGCCCGACGGAGAAGCCATCGACTTGGTAACTCGATGGCTCTCTGGTTCGGAAGAGTAACGATAATTGGAAAATGGTCACTATTACAAAGGTCGTCGTGTACACCCCACTGTAGCAGGGGAACCAGCGCACGACTGCACAAGGTAATATCGACACTTGAATAAGTGCCGTGTGCAATAGAGAAGTGCGTAGGTTCCCCTGTGTTCAACAAACACAGGTCCAGCCGCCTGATCAGCCTCTCAAAATCTCTCCGTTTACCGCTAGTGGTAGCGGAGCCCCAGATGGTGTTGTGGGCATTAACATCTCCCAGAAGGAGAAAAGGAGGGGGGAGCTGAGAGACTAGATCCTCCAGCTGTCCGTAATCCGGTTGAGAATCAGGCAGGATGTACTGTGCCCGTTTAGACCGGAGTCCGCACGACCACATATGCATTTTACCAATAATCAGTCAGCACGAGAGTCGAAATATCCCGGAGCGCCAGATGGGTTAAAGCAAATCGCAAAAACGACATCAAATTAAGAAAATGCTTTACTGATTTTTGGCTCAATGCAACAATAAGGATAGAAGGAGATTTAATTGGGTGAAACACATCTGGTAAAATTATCTCAGTTTATTTTAAAGTTAAAATCTGACTGCAAAAATGCTCAAAGCAGCATCATCCACGTGTGGCGATCCACACTCTTATTTACACACAATATACAGAAATCTTCCAAACACATTTGACAATCTTTTTGGAAACACAAGTCCGATTAATAGTCCTGTGGACTGTGTTCCAAAATTATTAATATATAATTCCAGTTCAAAATTAATTGTCTATACTGGAAATAACGTAGATCACTGTTTGACTATTTACATGATATTAACACTCGTAGAATAAATGTTTATAGAATTCTTAAACTTTCACTTGTTTTTCCAGTTTCAAAAATATATCGTCGAAAATATTATCATCATCGTAGCAACACAAATTATTAACACATATTAATAACATCTGAAAAGTATTTGACCATTGAGCATAGCATCGAAGAACTGTGCGAAGCACAACAACAATTAATTGTTCTTCTGACATTAAACATTCGAGAAGTGACTCGATTATGAACTTCAAGTTCCAAACAAAATATATGATTTCTGAATCATCAGCTTGATCAATAAATGGTTGAACCATTCAACTATTAGATTTTCCACTTGGAATCATTATGAAAAAAATATTTATATTTATGGCCATTCTTAGTAACTTTTACAACTTGCAATTCTTCGACAGAATGCGGAAATAAGAATTGTAGTTTTATAATGAATTCATTTAGTTCATGGCACTAGGACTGAAAATATCCTTCAAATTATTCGTGGTTAAAGAATTATTTTTAATTGGCAGTGGCCCATTCTATTATTTGTGTAAGAACACAATATTACAACAACAACGGCAAAGGTCTTCCTCTGAAGAAGAATAAACTACTATCATGACAAATCCGGGTTCTAGCAAAATCAAAGTCTAAATGGAATTCGTAAACAAGGTTGAAATAAGAACTGATGGTTTTAAAGAAATAACCTTCGGGTTATTCATACGACGAAATGTGTGGCTCCAATACTCCTACTATAAACCTGAGCCATCGAACCTGCTATTTGATTGATGCTCGAAAAAACCTCTTCATTCCTGCGACTTAACATGCGCACCTGGGAATGGCATTTCAACTACTCCACACACATAAATTATCTTCCCAAAATTTATACAATAAATCAAGCCTCTGCTTGTTATCAACACTGGAAGATTAATAAACTGACAAGTTTATTTTATTTTACCATTCAGTTCAACCCGTGACTTTACCATACTTATGAAAATCTTCATTTCACTTTCGAGTGTATTTACGTCATGATTTTATATAAATACAAAAATATCCTATTTGATACAAATATCAATTGCTTCCCGTTTCATGCCTCTCCGTGTTATCTGAAAACATATACTTTACTCAATGCAAATATCAACTGTTCAACCAGAACTGAAATGTTGGTTGAATGCGGGCTTGCGCTAACCACTCTCCTTCGGAAAATCTCCTGTTCCAAACTAGAAATGATTAAACTACTTCATAGGCTCTTTCTCAATACATATGATTATTAGAAAATATAATATCCAAGAATTATTTAGAAAAATTATAAAAATTATTATTATTATTATTATTAGTGGATTATTATTATTATTAATTATATTATTTTAAATATGTTTAATTATCATCTCATTATGTGAGAATCCACATGTTCGAACCTTCGAATATGGAAAAAATATCCATTCCTCAACAAAAATAAATTATTAACTTTTACATACATCGGGGGTTTTCCGTGATTTCCTTAAAATATGAAAAATTCAAATAAATGCTCGAAATGCTCGGTCATCGATCCTAAACTGTTCTGAGTGCTGAAAATGCTCAGAATAACTCTAACAAGTCTTGCGTAAATCATTGCAAGCTTTAAATACGAAGAAAAAAATGTGTTGGTCATCTGCAGAAAAATATTTTGTTCCAATTAGCTAGGCATAATATAATTCAAATGTGGCTTACATTTCTTGATGGTCTTGAAGTGTAGTAAACCTGGTCTGTACCAGATTTATCCATAGACATGCCCTATCGGACAAGCATGTATAATCCTTGTATCGGCCGCCATTGTAGACCCACAAATCGTCTAGTCAGACATAGTGGTAGTATCTTTCGACGTTTGAATAAACTGTGGTTCCATTTTAATATGAGCTTCTATCAAAGCCATAACAGTTTGTTGAAATAGGGTCAGATCTAAGTGATCTCTTCTTAAATATGTCAGTTGTAACATAACTCACTGTAATCTCATCAGTACAAGAAAAACATTGACAGTCTAAGCAATTAACGGCCGTTCTGAAGATCGTTCCCTGGGCATGGTTTATTAATATCACCATCTGCCATGCGCTAAGCAACCTGCAGTTTCCCTTGCGTAGACTAATGAACGCCACCGTTATAGACTAGTCTTCAATGTACTGACAGATCGAAGTGGTTAACTAGTTACAAATAATGAAAACTGACTTGAAAATGGATTTAAACATCCAAGTATTAAGTTACTACTGGACTGTGACAAAATACTATTTTCTAGACAAAGTCTAGCATATGTCCTTTTGGAAATATAAATATTTCCCCCAATGTCTGTAGAAATATCAATCACCTCAGTGATTCTCCTCACCAGAAACTTACTAAGTTCCAACTTGTTTGCGCAGCACTTCTCGTGACTATCACGATTTGAAAAGAACTTCTGCGTAGATACGGCAACCATGTGCCTTGGCTCAGCGTAGACGCAACTTGCTTGCCAAGTGCTTGTGTTAGAATGAGCTAACCATGCCTCCTCCAGCTGGCTTTTATCAAAACGGTCAGGGTCACGCGTCATCGCCTGATATCTGGAAATCCTCATATCTCCTGAATCCCTGGTCCGATTTACTTGATACTAATTGCATTCTCTTTCATTTGGCCGTGCCAGTAATCTGATCCCAGTCTCAAGTCTCTACTCCATAGTTAACTATTTAATCAATAAATAGCCTCAACCTCTGCTGTTACTCGCTACGTCACTTGACATCCAACTATCGGTAAAATTCTTCTAAATGCTTCTCGAAGCAATGTAGCGCGATATTCAAATATCTGAACTTTCAAAAGCGGCTACAGCCTTTCCCTTGATATCTAGGTGTCTGAAACTCGGAATACCCATTCCTAGAGTTGGGCACATCCACCCCACACCTAGCAAAAAATAAAAATTGAAAAATTTTTATTTTTCCTATCTACACATTAAATCATCTGGTTCTTGAATAATATATTTTCAAATTCGACGCATTATAAGTTCCCACGATGTTACCAGTTCGTGTATTCGCTACTTCATAGCTTCCATTATTGTTTACTTCCACAATACGATAGGGTCCAGCGTAAAGGCTTGCAAATTTCGAGTACACTCGATTTTGCACGTCAGAGGGTGAAGGTCTTTTCACTAACACAAGAGTTCCTACGCGCAAGGGTCTGCGAAAACGCTTTCCTCTCACTCTGCGCTCTCTCTTCTCAGCTTGACTCCTTAACTTGTCTAAAGCTAGAGTTTCCCTCATCTGACGACTTGGTTCAATCTCAGGTGGAATAGAGATGATTCGATCCCATAATCGTGTTGGTTTAATTCCATGATGGAGCAACATGGGAATCTGTCCAGTACTCTCATGAATCGTAGAGTTGATGGATTCGGATGCTAAAGAAAGAACATCCATCCATTTCCAATGCTCATTTGGACAATAGAGGCGGCAAAATTTTGCTATCTCAGCCATCACGCGTTCCGCTGGATTGCTCTCTGGATGTCTAATAGAACAAAACAATTGTCTAATCCCAAGATTATTCATGATGGTTCGAAATTCCAAAGATGTAAATTGAGGTCCACGATCTGATAAAAGGAATTCCGGTTTGCCTGCTTCCGGAATTACGCTGTCTCTAATTCTCTTCGCACAATACTTTGCGTTTGCCTTCTGAATTGGATGTAACATGGTGTATTTACTGAAAACATCCATAGTCACCAAAATATATCGGTTACCTCTTTTAGACTTTGGGAGAGGACCATATAAATCAGTCGCGAAGATTTCGCAAGGCTTAGAAGGAATAATAGGCCTTGGTAATTCTCTCAATAATCTAGAATTATGTTTACTCCTTTGGCATAAGTCGCATTCTCGAATAGTGTATCTGACAGTTTGTCGCATTCGCTCCCACGAAAATTTCTCTTGAATCATGTTGACTGTCTTATCTACTCCAGCATGACCTGCGATTCGATGTGCCATCCAAATAATGGGTTTTTGCAATCGTGGAGGTATCACTACTCTCAGCTTCGTATGGTCGGGATCTGCAAACTTGTAGATTAAACCATCTAACATCATAAAATCTCTGGAAATTCTTTCAGTTTCCACAAAATCATCATCATTTGGATCCATGTTTCCCTGTAGAAAACGAAAAATGTTCCTAAGACGTCGGTCTCTCCTCTGGGATAAATGCAATAACCTTAACCTCCTCAAGGTATCTTCATCTTCCTGCGTTAGGTTAACTTGAAAGACCTTAGATGTAGACTCCACTGCTCTACTCAACAAATCAGCTCCAACGTTCAACTTTCCAGGAGTGTGTTCAATAACTAGGTTGAATTGCTGAATAAAAAGTGACCATCTAGTTATTCTAGTTAGTTAGTTAGTTATTGTTGTTTTAAGGGGCGGAACTACGAGGTCATCTGCCCCTCTTAACACAGATTAAAGAACACAAATTTTGAATTGAATTTAAAATTTTGAGGTGGACACTAAATTTCAAAAGACCAAAAATTAATAAAACAAAAACAAACAATTAAATAAAAAATAAAAAATTATAAAAATTAACAAAAATTACGGAAAAAACAAAACATTATCATTCAAAAACGAACAAGTCGTTGAGTCAATGTTCACTGGAAAATTTAGATTGCTGGCCCTAACCCACTCTCACTTATAAAGCGGATAACGCGATCAGCAGCCACCACGTCATCGGCTAATATAAGTTTGAGTGTCGTCTGCAAACCAAGGTTTCTTCGTAAGTCAGCAAGATCCACACACTCGGTGAAAATGTGGGCCACGGTGAATACGGCTCCACAGGTACAAAGCGGGGGGTCTTCCCTTCTCATTAGGTATGAGTGGGTGGATCTTGTATGACCTATCCTTAGCCTACACAAAATGACGGACTCCCTCCGGACCCGGAAGGAGCTCCGCCACACGCGAGTAGTTCCCTTGATCGCTCTCAGTTTACTGGGCAGTGGGTCAGCTAGCCACTGACTCTCCCAAAAAGCCAGAACTTGTAGGCGTAACTGAGAGCGAATATCTCTAGCGGGTACCTCCATTGGTCGAGGTGGTAGTGATACCGCCTCTTTTGCAGCTTGATCCGCTAACTCATTTCCCGCAATTCCCATGTGGCTTGGAAGCCACAGAAAGGTGATTCGAGTGTCAGCGTGGCACAGCCCGGCTAGTAGGTCATGGATTCGCTGCACTAGGGGGTGTTGCGGGAAACATGTAGCAATTGACTGCAACGAACTCAAAGAGTCGGTACACACGAGAAAGTGGATTCGTGCATCCTGTAGTGCAAACTGCAGAGCTTCATAGATGGCAACGAGCTCCGCAGTAAACACACTACAGGCCTCAGGCAAAGAGATCTTGGTATTTGCACCATCAATAACGTAAGCACAACCCACTTTCTCGTCCACCTTCGAACCATCCGTGTATAGAATGCCAGCGTCCGGAAATTGGTGAACTATGCTGTGGAACTGCCTCCGGTAAACGGACGCATCCGTGTTCACCTTAGGACCTTGGTGAAGATCTAACCGAATTTCCGGACGCGGGACTTGCCACGGAGGCACCTCGCTAGATGTCCGGATCATACAGGGACCTACAGCCACTCCTATTTCAGTGCACGAGCTATCAAGTCTAATACCAACCGGCCGAGTGGCACGAGGCCGGTTGGCGTAACCCTGGTGGTTTTGGGTACCGAAGAGAGCTTGATAGGTCGGGTGTTGCGGCATTTGACGCACATTGGCAGCATATGCTAAAAGCATATGTTGGCGTCTATAATTTAAAGGTGGAACACCCGATTCGGCGAGTAGGCTGGGTATCGGGCTGGTCCGGAAGGCACCGGTAGCCAGCCTAACGCCACTATGGTGGATACTGTCCAGCATTTTCAAGGTTGCCGGCCTTGCTGAACCGTATGCCGCAGAACCATAGTCTAGCCGGGACAGGACGAGGGCTTGGTAGAACCGTAGGAGCACCGCACGGTCAGCCCCCCACGTAGTGCCACTAAGAAACCTGAGCATGTTCAGTTTCCTGAGACATGTCATTTTCAATTGCCGTATATGGTGCTGCCACGTTAACTTGCTGTCAAAATGGAGCCCCAGGAAGCGATAAGTGTCAACCAACGGCAACGCAGCATCCCTGAGATATAGTTCAGGGTGTAAATGTAGCCTCCGTAGCCGACAAAAATGGACGACGGAGGTTTTCGCTGCTGAAAAACGAAAACCCCGGTCGTGAGCCCACCTGTCGACCCGGTTGATGGCTAGCTGCAATTGCCGTTCCACGACTGCCATACTTCCAGAGCTGTAATGCAGAGCTAAATCGTCTACATACAGCGATGGAACTACCGCGGACCCGGCGGCGGCAACAATGCCATTAATGGCAATCGCGAACAAGGTGACACTCAGCACTGAACCCTGAGGAACTCCATTTTCTTGGGTATAGTACTGCGATAATGTCCTACCGACCCTTACACGGAAGAGTCGGACGGACATGAAATTCGCAATGAAAGTCGGTAAGTTACCACGGAGTCCCCACTTGTGAAGGGTGGAAAGGATCCCGTAGCGCCATGTGGTGTCGTAGGCTTTCTCGAGGTCAAAGAAAACCGTGACTAGGTGCTGCTTCCGGAAAAAAGCCTCCTGTATGGCGCTCTCAAGTCGCACCAGATGGTCAGTGGTGGACCTATGAGAGCGAAATCCACATTGGTACTCAGACAGGAGACCTTTATCCTCCAAGAACCACACCAGTCGACGGTTCACCATCTTTTCGAGCAGCTTGCATAGGCCATTTGTCAAACAAATGGGCCTATAGCTGCTTACAAACTTGGGATCCTTTCCAGCCTTAGGAATCGGTATCACGATCCCCTCTCGCCATTGAGATGGAAACTCCCCTTCAATCCATATACGATTGAAGAGGAGCAACAGTTTTTTTATACTGGAATAGCACAGATGTTTTAACATTTGATTATGTATGTTATCCGGTCCAGGAGCCGTATCCCTGCACAGTGCAAGCGCACTGCGCAGTTCCCATTCAGAGAATGGTACATTATAGGACTCCGAAGCAGCAGTGGCAAAGGACAAGGGGTGAGTCTCTGCCTCCCGCTTCAGAGTCAGAAATGTAGGATCGTAACTCCCGGAGCAGGATACATCGGAGAAGTGCGAGCCAATGCTGTTGGCAATGGCGAGATGGTCCGTGATGATGTCCCCATTGATGGACACTCCGGGTATCGATAGTGATGTCGGGAGTCCGGAGATCCGACGAAGCTTAGTCCACACTTGAGATGAAGGAGTATGCGCCGTCATGGATGACACATACTTTTCCCACGTCGTTTTCTTACTCTCCCGAATCAGATATCGGGCTCTAGCACGCATCCTTCTGAAGGTGATAAGGTTGGCCATAGTGTTTTGCCTCCGATAGCATTTGAAAGCACGTCGACGATCTTTAATGGCTGCTGCAATCTCGGCTGTCCACCAAGGGACAAGCTTCCGGCGTGAGTTGCCGGATGAGGAAGGTATTGTTTCCTCAGCAGCAGTCAAAATACCATTCGTTATGTGAATGGTATGATCGTCGACACTCTCAAAGGTATCTTCGGCAAACACCGCACGTGCCGTGAAAGTTGGCCAATCAGCCCGACGGAGAAGCCATCGACTTGGTAACTCGATGGCTCTCTGGTTCGGAAGAGTAACGATAATTGGAAAATGGTCACTATTACAAAGGTCATCGTGTACACCCCACTGTAGCAGGGGAACCAGCGCACGACTGCACAGGGTAATATCGATACTTGAATAAGTACCGTGTGCAATAGAGAAGTGCGTAGGCTCCCCTGTGTTCAACAGACACAGGTCCAGCCGCCTGATCAGCCTCTCAAAATCTCTCCCTTTACCGCTAGTGGTAGCGGAGCCCCAGATGGTGTTGTGGGCATTAACATCTCCCAGAAGGAGAAAAGGAGGGGGGAGCTGAGAGACTAGATCCACCAGCTGGTCGTAATCCGGCTGAGAATCAGGTGGGATGTACACGTTACATACTGTTGCCATTACTGGCAACGAAGTACGAACTGCAACTGCCTCTAGCTGAGTACGCAACGGCACCTCTTCACTAAAGAGGCTAGAGTGGACGAGAGTGCAGACGCCACCAGCGGCCACAGCTCCGTCCATCCGGTCTTTAGAGAAGAGTTTGAAGTGACGCATTGTTGTCTCATGTCCAGGACGAAACCTGGATTCCTGAAGACAGACAATGGTTGCCGAAAACGAAGATATTAATTGTCGTAACTCAGCGAGATGAACAGAATAGCTATTACAGTTCCATTGTAATAGTGCCATGGTGTGGACTTAAGTAGAAGTGGGTCTTCTACTTATGCTTGACCGTTTGCCACCCTTCCCCATCTCTAGTTGGAGATGATGGGGCAGGAGAGCACACCTCAATCTCCACATCTCCGTCCGAAGACGAAGAAAATGGAGCGGGCGCTCTCTTGGGTTGCGCACGGTCGTCGTCGGACCTCACGGGTCTCGCCCTTGGGGAAGAGCGAGAGCGGTGTCGAGGGACTTTCTCCCGGTCCGAAGACTGGGTGTCTGTCCCCGACACGCCCCGAAGAGACTTCTTCTTGGATCGGCTCCGACGTGTGTTTGGGGAAGTAGATGGTCCCTTCCCCACAGACGCCGGGTCCTTATAAAACAAGGTCGCTCCTGCTGGCACCGCTCCACTGGTAGTGGTGGGAGCGGGATGGCTAGCAGATACGTGAGCAGCCCTGCCTTTAGGAGAGGAAGAGAAACGGCGCTGAACCGCTCCCCTCTCCTCCGCCGATCTATTTTCTTTTCTATAGGGGAGTTCCTCCATACGGACGGGCTTGGCTTCAGCAGGCTTCGCTCCCTTGGTGGTAGTGGGAGCGGAAAGGCCAGCAGAGACAGTAGCCACCCCGTCAGCAGGAGGGCGAGAGAGACGGCGACGAACCGTCTCCCTCTTCTCCACTATCTTTGTCTTATCAGATGGGCTGGATGACGATCCAGCCCCGGTCGCCGAAGTCTTCTTTGCCTCGTTGGCAGGGGAAGACTTCTTCTCCGACCGTTTCGGAGAGGAAGATGACTTCTTCTCCGATTGCGCCGGTTTAGATGGTATAACCGGCGCCTTTTTCACAATGGCCGAAGAAGGTTGTTTAACCTTCTTCGGGCTGACAGGTCTCGCTTGGACAGCGAGGGGAGACTTTACGATCTCAGAGAAGTTCGTCGTCGAGGGTACAGCACGGGGAACGAAAGTGGCAGGGGTGATAGGTGGCGTCACCTTAGCCGCGAAAGATACCGGAAATTCGGGTGCAGTCATATCACGGTATCTCTTTCGAGCGTCGTGATATGAAAGCCGATCCAATGTTCTGATTTCTTGGATCTTTGCTTCCTTGCAGAACTCAGGGCACTGCTTCGACCGCGGAGAGTGACTTCCTTGGCAGTTAGGACACGTCGGGGGAGGCGTACACCCCACACCGTCATGTGTCCCCTTGCCACACTCTCTACACACCGCCTTGGCAGTGCATCTGGCAGAAACATGACCGAATTTCTGGCAATTGTAGCAGCGCATAGGTGGAGGGATGTACGGTCTAACGTCGCAATGGTACGACGTGACCTTCACCTGCCTAGGCACTACATCACCCTCAAAATGAAGAATGAAAGCGCCAGTATCGACGCTATCATTTCCAATTTTCCGGGTGATGCGCCTAATCCTGGTGACGCCTCGCTTCCCCAGATCCCGCATCAATTCCGCGTCGCTGTTTAAAATGAGGTCGCGATGGAATATAACTCCACGGACCTCATTTAGCGTATCGTGCTTCTCAACCTTAACGGGAATTTCGCCGAAATGCGTGCATTCCAGCAACGCTTCGGTTTGCTGCCGGTCAACGGTATGCAGCAGGAGCTGCCCGTTCCGGAGCTTGGAAATCCCGTTAAGGTCGCGATATTTCCCCTCGATTTCCTCTGAAAATAGGATCGATTTTACCTGTTTAAAATCTCCCCCGTCTGTCCTGGTAGCTACCAGGTAGCGAGGAGACCTGTCAACAGGGAACTTCTTATTAAATGCCTCATCCCAAGGCGTATACACCTTGGGATTCGGTCTACACTCCAGAGACGGCTTTTTAAGGGTGCCACCCTGTACAGGTGTCCGTGATCGTTTACTACGCATCCCGGACGAAATCCTCCCCGAATACTGCCCACTCCGAACGGGGGCTATCACTGTGGGCGCCACCCAGCCAAGGCAATACCTACCTGGCATAGCAGATATTGCCCGGGGTCCCAGTGCCTCGAACAGGCACTTCCCCCTCGGCATGCACAGGATTTATTCAGCTCCAGTATTCGGCCATGCAGGGACCTTCGTTGTAAGGCGGATACTACTGTAGGGTACATGGCGCACCCACCTGACGGGATGGGGCATACCGTCTAGGCTTTCTGGCCAGATGGCCAAGCTGGTGGCCCTTCCCCTAACAGCATGCATGTTTGTTTCTATTGGTCAAACCAGAGCTGGGACCAGAAAACCAAAATCGACCTTTATAAGGCCCCCTCTAAGTCGCCTTTTACGACAGGCAGGGGATACCGTGGATGAATTCTGCCCTCCCCATCCACAGGGGGTCTGAACAAATCAAAACTGGCAAGTTATTCGGCCATGTCGGCCCTATTAGTCGCCTCCTACGACAGGCAGGGCATACCGTGGGTGTATTCTATCCCGCACCCACACGGGGGCTAGTTATTCTATCGCTGGCAAAGTTTGTTCTCAAAATAAACTCCAATGCGTGGTGATCAGTCCTCACAATGACTGAATGTCCAATTAACATTCTCTTCCATGACTCCAAAGCGAATATTACAGCAAGTGCTTCTAACTCTGTGGTGTAATAATTCCTCTCTGATGGACGAAGTTTTCTGCTAATGAACGCCAGGTAATGTCTCTTGTGGTCGTCATCCTCTTGAAGTAGAATAGCTCCAATCCCTACGGTGGATGCATCAGATTCTATGATGAAATTCTTGGTAAAGTCAGGATACTCCAATTTCACACTGTTTACCAATAACCTCTTGGCATCTTGAAATGATTGTTCACACTCTTTATCCCATTTCCATTTATTTCCTTTCTTTAACAATTCCTGCAATGGCGCAACTGTCTTGGTGAAGTTCGGACAATGCCCTGCAAAGAATTGGCATGTCCCGAGAAAACTGCGGACATTCTTCACTCTAGTAGGTCTAGGGAAATTTGCAATTGCTTGTATCTTCGTCTCATTGGGACGGTATCCTTCTCCATCCAAAATATGACCCAAAAATTTTATTTCCTTTCGAAAGAACTGACATTTTCGAAGGTTTACTTTGAAGTTCGCTTTTCTCAAATCTGCGAATAACATTTGAAGATGTAGCAAATGTTCCTCCTTAGTCTCAGATGCAATTAAGATATCATCAATATAACGAATTGCTATCTCTTTTACTTCAGGACTCAAATTTTGTTCCAGTGCTCTGATCAAAACGGATCCAGATGTTTTAACTCCAAATGGTAAACGGCGGAATACATATGTCTGCTGGTCAAACATAAATCCTGTAAACTTCTTAGAATCTTCACTAAGCCTAATATGATGGTAGGACGAAGTGAGATCAATATTAGAGAACCAGACCTTGCCTTGGAATTTCCTTAACAGTTCCCTAATGATTGGTGGTCTGTCATACTCTGGCAGTAATCTTGAATTCAAATTTCGCGCGTCTAAACATAGTCTCAGACTTCCATCTTGCTTAGAAACTACTGCTAATGGATTGACATAAGATGTAGTATACTTTTCAATCACATTGTTACTTTCCATTTCCTTGATAAGCACTTTTACCCTTTCTCGGTGCTTTTCTGCTACTGGGTACAATTTAGCATGAAAAGGTGCATCATCATTTACCCGAATATGATATTCAAAATCTTTAATTTCACCAGGTTTAATATCAAAAATATCTTGATACTCTTCCAAAATTTTCCCTAGCTCTGGGGACTCCTTCTCAGTGTAGACTTCTCTTCCTTCAGCTTCATGAAAAATCAGAGACCATTGAGCATCTCCCTCGATGTCTTCTTCTTCCTTTCCCTCGAAGTTAATCTCTTCGGTATTCTTAAATCTAATCGTCTCTGTCTTCATATCTATCACTGCTTGATATTTCTGAATGAAATCTGCTCCCAATATCATGTCAAAAGCCATGTCCTTCATTACAACAAATACATGTCGGAAATCATGTCCTCCAATCGTAATACATAAGTATAATTGTGTTTTACACAGAGATATCTTATTGGGTATTATTCCTTGGATCTTAATTCCTGATACTGGAATTTCCTCTAAATTCTCCTTGAGCTTCCACAGAATATAAAGCTTCTCACTCACCAGACAAAGCATAGCCCCAGTATCGATCAAAGTATCGACAGGCATACCGAATACTTCGCATGAAATGATTGGCATTCTAATTCTGGTACCCATTTCTTTTCGTTCGTCATTCTGTTGAATTAAGTCATCATCCTCTGCTTGCCATTTAATAATTCTGGAAGTGAAAGTATTCAAAATTCTATCTTCTACTGTGAATTCGAAGTTTTTTTTTTTTTCATTACCATTCCCCCGGGATTGTTGTGTTCCCGATGGACCTGGTTCATTGGGCCTCTGCTCCACAAATTGCAAGTCATCTTGGTGTCTTGCTTCCAAATTTTTCCTCGTGTCCTTGTTAAACTCTTCATTGTACTGACGAGTATCTACATTCCCTCTGTTATTATAGTTGTTTCTACCATACTATCTTCTTTCCTGGTACCTTCCTTGAGTATCTCGTGGTCTTCTCCATCGAGTGTTGTATCGATTACCACCATCCGGTCTCGCATATGGTTTGTAACTGTATCTGTTACTGTACTGGTTCCATCCTCTCTTATTTGGATCTTCCCTCGGCGATTTCTCTTCTCGCTCCTCTCGAATCTCTCGAGGTGTCTGAGAATAACTATCAGCCATAACAGCATACACAGCGTTGTTATTCTTTGCTCCCTTCTGATGGAAGAATTGAGCGTTTGTATGATCCAGCTTCTGTAATACTTCATCAAATTGTTCCATATTATAGATATCAGCAGCGATCAAAGTCCTCTGGACGTCTGCTGGAAACTGACGTATCAATGCAGTAATCAACTCGTTATCTGGCATCGGCGGATCTAAATGTTGAAGTTTAGACAGCTGTCCAGAAAAGTACGTAGAGTATCGAGTAGGTTGTGACGTCGAGAATCTCTTCGAATATAACTCTGCTCTCACTTGCTGTTGGGTTTCCGGGCACCAAAACTTCTTCAATAGCCCGCTAGAAAACTCCTCAAAAGTGGTTAGAGTGGATCTAAATGCTCTGAACCACAGAAGTGCAGGACCTTCCAAGAACTTCCCTATCACTCGGATCTGTCTTTCTTTAGGGATCTTAGAATCTTTCAGGTAATCACCTGCTTCTCTCAAAAATTCCACGGGTGTCACAGAATCTCGCCCTGAAAATTTAGAAGGCTTATCCTCTATATTCTTAAATACAGTTATGGGGTTGGATTGAAATACTGTCCTGACCTCATCCTGTCTTTGACTATCCGTGTCTCTAGCTGCTCCTAGATTTATCTGTATCTGTTCCTTTCCCCTTACATTTGGCATTTTTAAAAGATGATCAGACTGTTTCTCATCTTTGATTTGAGTTTTCATAGCCTCAAGTTCCTTCTGGTTTTCTTCTGCCATCTTCTTAATTGCTTCAGTTTCTTTACAATTGTCTTTAACATCAATGGATATCTGGTTCATAACAGCTTCATGACTTTTCAACGACCCTGTCATATCTGATATGTCCTTCTGAGTTGCTTGGATGTCTTTGGCAATTACTTCAATATGGGATGACAAAGATTCCCTAATCTCCTTGATTCCCTCTTGGTTCTCCAGCTTGAGTGTGTCTTTAATTTCATTGACAACTGTGGTTTTGATTTCAGTTTGCAACTCACTAATCACACCTTCTCTTATTTCTCCCATGACAAGTTCTTTGAATTGTTCCGTTAAACGTTGAACAACTAAAATTCCCATCTCGTTACTCTCCTTCTTCACTCGGACTTCCAGGTTGACCATGTCTTCACCAACTTTCCTAAGACCATGTTCTATCCTATCAGCTAAGCTTTGGGATCGAAGATCGGCATCGCGAAATTTATCGTCCTTTAAACTTGCGTTAGTAGCTAAGGAAGTTTCGAGCTCATGTGTTTTATCGCATAATTTATTCATTTTACTTTCAAGTGTCATTTTCAAAATTTCGGAATTCTCTTTAAATTTACTTTCCATTGAATTAAATTTACTGTTTAAATTTTCCTTTAAGTTATCTTTTAACCTGCTCTCTAACAAATCGGAATTTTCTTTGAGTTTATCCTCTAAACTTTCTTTCAAGTTATCTTTTAATTTATTTTCTAAAGAATCAGAATTTTCTTTAAGTTTATCATTCAAATTTTCTTTAAGTTTATTTTCTAAAGAATCAGAATTTTCTTTAAGTTTATTTTCTAAAGAATCGGAATTTTCTTTAAGTTTTTCATCTAAACTTTCTTTCAAGTTATCTTTTAACCTGCTTTCTAAAGAATCAGAATTTTCTTTAAGTTTATCGTTTAAACTTTCTTTAAGTTTATCAGAATTTTCTTTAAGTTTCTTTTCCAAAGCCTCAGTATTTTCTTTCATAATGGCTGCTACACGCAGTCCAGCTTCTTTTGAACTCTCCTCCAAACTCCTCATCATCCTCATCATTTCTTCCATAATGTCAATTATTATTCAAAACTTAGGGGTATACAACAGTGGCAAACACAAGCTTATAACTAGAACAAGAAATATGAATAGCTAATTGGAACACTATAATAAAATGAGATTTGTCCTAATGTCGACGTGATGGAAAAACAAAATTCTCTACTTTTACGAATTACATTTACCACAATATCACAAGAAAAATATGCAAGTTCTCAAATATCCTCCACCTGGATTCTAATAATGTGTATGTCCAGTCATCGAACGTTTACTACTGAATTTACTTGACGCCCTAATGGTTAGGCCATTATCAAAAATAATCAAACCCATTCTAATTATTAACCAAGTTAAATTTTTAATTTTCCCCACTAATTGGGTTTCCTACCAATTTATTCATCCAAACCAGACATCTCTCAACTCCCAAAATATTTCTATAAAAATTATCACAATTTCAAATCGGCATGCGATTGACCATGTCTAAATCGGGACCCACGTTCGAAGCCATTTCTCTCTCTATCTTATTTTATGTGCCCGTTTAGACCGGAGTCCGCACGACCACATATGCATTTTACCAATAATCAGTCAGCACGAGAGTCAAAATATCCCGGAGCGCCAGATGGGTTAAAGCAAATCGCAAAAACGACATCAAATTAAGAAAATGCTTTACTGATTTTTGGCTCAATGCAACAATAAGGATAGAAGGAGATTTAATTGGGTGAAACACATCTGGTAAAATTATCTCAGTTTATTTTAAAGTTAAAATCTGACTGCAAAAATGCTCAAAGCAGCATCATCCACGTGTGGCGATCCACACTCTTATTTACACACAATATACAGAAATCTTCCAAACACATTTGACAATCTTTTTGGAAACACAAGTCCGATTAATAGTCCTGTGGACTGTGTTCCAAAATTATTAATATATAATTCCAGTTCAAAATTAATTGTCTATACTGGAAATAACGTAGATCACTGTTTGACTATTTACATGATATTAACACTCGTAGAATAAATGTTTATAGAATTCTTAAACTTTCACTTGTTTTTCCAGTTTCAAAAATATATCGTCGAAAATATTATCATCATCGTAGCAACACAAATTATTAACACATATTAATAACATCTGAAAAGTATTTGACCATTGAGCATAGCATCGAAGAACTGTGCGAAGCACAACAACAATTAATTGTTCTTCTGACATTAAACATTCGAGAAGTGACTCGATTATGAACTTCAAGTTCCAAACAAAATATATGATTTCTGAATCATCAGCTTGATCAATAAATGGTTGAACCATTCAACTATTAGATTTTCCACTTGGAATCATTATGAAAAAAATATTTATATTTATGGCCATTCTTAGTAACTTTTACAACTTGCAATTCTTCGACAGAATGCGGAAATAAGAATTGTAGTTTTATAATGAATTCATTTAGTTCATGGCACTAGGACTGAAAATATCCTTCAAATTATTCGTGGTTAAAGAATTATTTTTAATTGGCAGTGGCCCATTCTATTATTTGTGTAAGAACACAATATTACAACAACAACGGCAAAGGTCTTCCTCTGAAGAAGAATAAACTACTATCATGACAAATCCGGGTTCTAGCAAAATCAAAGTCTAAATGGAATTCGTAAACAAGGTTGAAATAAGAACTGATGGTTTTAAAGAAATAACCTTCGGGTTATACATACGACGAAATGTGTGGCTCCAATACTCCTACTATAAACCTGAGCCATCGAACCTGCTATTTGATTGATGCTCGAAAAAACCTCTTCATTCCTGCGACTTAACATGCGCACCTGGGAATGGCATTTCAACTACTCCACACACATAAATTATCTTCCCAAAATTTATACAATAAATCAAGCCTCTGCTTGTTATCAACACTGGAAGATTAATAAACTGACATGTTTATTTTATTTTACCATTCAGTTCAACCCGTGACTTAACCATACTTATGAAAATCTTCATTTCACTTTCGAGTGTATTTACGTCATGATTTTATATAAATACAAAAATATCCTATTTGATACAAATATCAATTGCTTCCCGTTTCATGCCTCTCCGTGTTATCTGAAAACATATACTTTACTCAATGCAAATATCAACTGTTCAACCAGAACTGAAATGTTGGTTGAATGCGGGCTTGCGCTAACCACTCTCCTTCGGAAAATCTCCTGTTCCAAACTAGAAATGATTCAACTACTTCATAGGCTCTTTCTCAATACATATGATTATTAGAAAGTATAATATCCAAGAATTATTTAGAAAAATTATAAAAATTATTATTATTATTATTATTAGTGGATTATTATTATTATTAATTATATTATTTTAAATATGTTTAATTATCATCTCATTATGTGAGAATCCACATGTTCGAACCTTCGAATATGGAAAAAATATCCATTCCTCAACAAAAATAAATTATTAACTTTTACAGTTACATCGGGGGTTTCCGTGATTTCCTTAAAATATGAAAAATTCAAATAAATGCTCGAAATGCTCGGTCATCGATCCTAAACTGTTCTGAGTGCTGAAAATGCTCAGAATAACTCTAACAAGTCTTGCGTAAATCATTGCAAGCTTTAAATACGAAGAAAAAAATGTGTTGGTCATCTGCAGAAAAATATTTTGTTCCAATTAGCTAGGCATAATATAATTCAAATGTGGCTTACATTTCTTGATGGTCTTGAAGTGTAGTAAACCTGGTCTGTACCAGATTTATCCATAGACATGCCCTATCGGACAAGCATGTATAATCCTTGTATCGGCCGCCATTGTAGACCCACAAATCGTCTAGTCAGACATAGTGGTAGTATCTTTCGACGTTTGAATAAACTGTGGTTCCATTTTAATATGAGCTTCTATCAAAGCCATAACAGTTTGTTGAAATAGGGTCAGATCTAAGTGATCTCTTCTTAAATATGTCAGTTGTAACATAACTCACTGTAATCTCATCAGTACAAGAAAAACATTGACAGTCTAAGCAATTAACGGCCGTTCTGAAGATCGTTCCCTGGGCATGGTTTATTAATATCACCATCTGCCATGCGCTAAGCAACCTGCAGTTTCCCTTGCGTAGACTAATGAACGCCACCGTTATAGACTAGTCTTCAATGTACTGACAGATCGAAGTGGTTAACTAGTTACAAATAATGAAAACTGACTTGAAAATGGATTTAAACATCCAAGTATTAAGTTACTACTGGACTGTGACAAAATACTATTTTCTAGACAAAGTCTAGCATATGTCCTTTTGGAAATATAAATATTTCCACCAATGTCTGTAGAAATATCAATCACCTCAGTGATTCTCCTCACCAGAAACTTACTAAGTTCCAACTCGTTTGCGCAGCACTTCTCGTGACTATCACGATTTGAAAAGAACTTCTGCGTAGATACGGCAACCATGTGCCTTGGCTCAGCGTAGACGCAACTTGCTTGCCAAGTGCTTGTTTTAGAATGAGCTAACCATGCCTCCTCCAGCTGGCTTTTATTCAAAACGGTCAGGGTCACGCGTCATCGCCTGATATCTGGAAATCCTCATATCTCCTGAATCCCTGGTCCGATTTACTTGATACTAATTGCATTCTCTTTCATTTGGCCGTGCCAGTAATCTGATCCCAGTCTCAAGTCTCTACTCCATAGTTAACTATTTAATCAATAAATAGCCTCAACCTCTGCTGTTACTCGCTACGTCACTTGACATCCAACTATCGGTAAAATTCTTCTCGAAGCAATGTAGCGCGATATTCAAATATCTGAACTTTCAAAAGCGGTGTCTGAAACTCGGAATACCCATTCCTAGAGTTGGGCACAGTACACGTTACATACTGTTGCCATTACTGGCAACGAAGTACGAACTGCAACTGCTTCTAGCTGAGTACGCAACGGCACCTCTTCACTAAAGAGACTAGAGTGGACGAGAGTGCAGACGCCACCGGCGGCCACAGCACCGTCCACCCGGACTTTAGAGAAGAGTTTGAAGTGTCGCATTGTTGTCTCATGTCCAGGAAGAAACCTGGATTCCTGAAGATAGACAATGTTTGCCGTAAACTGAGAAATCAATTGGCGTACTTCAGCGAGATGTCGAAAATAGCTATTACAGTTCCATTGTAATAGTGCCATAGTGTGGACTTAAGTAGAAGATAGTCGTCTACTTATGCCAACCATCCCTATCCTTCGGAGTAGGTGACAGGGTAGGAGAGCATTCCTCAATCTCCACATCTCCTTCGGAGGACGAAGAAAACGGAGCGAATGCTCTCTTGGTTGGCGAACGGTTATCGCCGGACTTTCCGGGTATCGTCCTTGGTGAAGAGCGAGAGCGGTGACGAGGGACCTTCTCCCGGTCCGATGACTGGGAGTCCGTCCCCGGCACGTCCCGACTATTTTTCTTCTTGAACCGGCGTTGACGTCTATTTGGGGAAGTAGTTGGTCCCTTCCCCCCTGACGTCTCCGTCCTGCCAAACAATGCAGCACTTGCTAGCACTGCTCCTCCGGTGGTCGTGGAAGCAGAATTGCCAGCTGGTATTTGAGCTGCCTTTTCAGCAGGAGGGCAAGAGAGACGGCGATGAACAGTCTCTTTCTTACCCGCCGTTCCTGTTCCCTGTTTTGTTTGGCTGGATATGGGTCCAGCCGTGGCCGGCGAAGACTTCCTCCTCGAACGAGTCGGAGATTGCTTCTTCACTGGCCTTATCGGAGGAGTTGCCTTCTCCGATGGCGCCGGTTTAGTTGGAGGCACCTGCGCCTTTTGTTGGATGCCAGAAGAAGATTCCGTAACCTTCTTCTGGCTAACAGGGGTGATAATAGGGCTATTTGTAGCCCCTTTAACAGTGGTAACTCTTTTAGAACTTGCCGATGTCAAGTTTGCCGCTTGATTACTAGATTCGTTTGATACCTTTTGAGCATATGATACTGAGAAAATAGGAGAGGCCATGGAGCGATATTTTCTGCGTGCTTCAGTGTAGGATAGCTCGTCTAAGGTCTTTATTTCTTGAATTTTCTTCTCCTCTAGGAAGGCAGGACATTCCTTCCAGCGAGGAGAGTGCTCTCCCTTGCAATTTGGACATGCGGGAGGTGGTGTACATTCCGCTCCCTCATGAGTGGCCTTGCCACAGGAAAGACAGATAGGCTTTCCCGAGCAACGAGATGAGGTATGTCCAAATCGCTGACACTGAAAACACCGCAATGGAGATGGAATATACGGTCGCACATCGAGAGTGTACATTGACACTTTGATCCTCTTGGGCAGGCTATCCGACTCAAACGATAAGATGAACGCCCCGGTGTCAACTAGTACACCATTCATCTTACGTTTGATTCGTCTCACCTCGACAACGCCATGCTTTCCAGTTCTTTCCAGGATACGCTCGTCGGTAGTGTTCACCAGGTCCCTATGAAATACTAAACCTTTCTTCAGGTTTAGGGACTGGTGCTTCACTACCTCGACTGTAATACCACCGAAACTTGTCGTCCCAAGAAGACCATCTGTCTGTCTCTTTCCTTGAGTTTTTATCAAGAGTGCGCCGTTTCGCAGCTTTTTTACTGTGTCTACATCGCCCCATTTCCCCTCAATTGCATCATGTAAATCAAAAGGATCAACGTTTGTAAAAGTTTGCCCATCGGTCCTTGTTACCATAAGGTACCGAGGGAAAAACGTTGAATCCTTTTCATCAAGCGGCGAAACTAGAGGCATAAACTTCCTCTTCTTAAATTTTAAAGACGGCTTTGTAAGGGAGCCACCCTGTGAAATAATGGACGCTATGTTTGGTCCCACGAGTAGCTAGGGAACTAAAAGTCAACCCCCGGCAGAGCCCCGCTTGCCCGGGGTAAGGCTAAGGTTCTCCAGAGGTCGCCAGGTATCTGGAGGTTGGTCGCTTGTGACTACTCACCCAGTAGCCATTCATCACCTCGCCACGACCACTCAACTTGTGATTAGGGGAGGATTCCACCTCCTGTCACGCACACACACATTTACACCAAAGAAAGAAAAGATGAGACAAGGGCCAACTAAGGCGGGAAAGTGAAAGACTCCCTAGGCCTAGGATACCCTAATACCGTCGGGGTCGGAAAAGAACAAGAGTTGACCAAGAGAGGTCGACAGGAAAGAAGACGGAGAGGAGCCCGGCACAAGTAAGTGGAAGCAATGCCGGACTCAGCTGGGGTCCCGTGGTCGCTAACCCACGTCCCACTAGATGTGAGCCCCTGAGGGGCACCACCGTCGACAACAACTAGTTGTGAACTTGGTTACTAGATACCACCGCAGTCGGCTTCTGGTGACGAACGTTGGAACCTAAGAGCGTTAATCAAATCTAACATAATTTTGCTTCACACAAGTGTAATTATTAGTGGAATGTTCTTTTGCATGCCATAAATCAATGACATGGGACAATCAGCTTAACTTACCCTCTGAAGGAAACCACACTGAGGGATTTTAACGCTCTTAAAAATCCGACGACTTCGGCCGGGTTTGAACCCACGAACATGGGCATAGATGCTCAGCATGCTTCGAACTACGCCACCGAAGCTGCTTGGTCAGAAAAAAAATCACACCTTGTTATATAGGCGATTATTCAAAATCAAGGTAACTAGAAGATTCAAAACATGAATAGAATCCTTCAGAATTCCCCGCAGAATCTCCGTGTACTGTCGAGCACGCAAACCTAGACGTTGTACTGTAGATGCTTCTTATAGTGTAAAGAAACGACTCCCCACGTGCACCGATAAGGAGACCTGTTACCTCCCATGTATAGGCTACTGATGATAACTGTTGTTCTAAGGGGCCTAACATCAAGGTTATCGGCCCCTTATGGTTTGGGTCATACTTTTTTTTTGTCGTGTGGCCTCCAGAGAGGCCGAGTGCAGGTCTTTCTAGTCGACGCCTGTGAGCGACCTGCGCGTCGTGATGAGAGGTGGAATGGATGAAGATCAATGAAACTGGGCAAGGATGTGGAAGGAAGCGGCCGTGGTCTGTCAGAAGGTACCGTCCCTGCATTTGCCTAGTGTTGAAAATGGGAAACCACGGAAAACCATTTCAAGGACTGCCGACGGTGGGGCTCGAACCCACGCGTCTACCGAATCAGCAGAGAGCTTGCTTGGCCCCATGACCTAACGCTGCGCTTTAACCAGCGTAGCCTAGTCACTGCTGTCGGTTTGGGTCATACTGAAAGATGAGTATGTAATGAAAATAATAACTAATAATAACTATAGGCTTACATACAGAAGAAGAAATGGTAAACAAACAAAGAATGGCGGCTTCGGTGGCGTAGTCGGTAGCATGCTGAGCTTCTCTGCCCAAGATCGCGGGTTCAAACCCGGCCGAAGCCGTCGGATATTTTAAGAGCGTTAAAAATCCCTCAGTATGCCTGCCTTCGGAGGGGAAGTAAAGCCGGCGCTCCCATGTCATAGATTTATGGCATGTTAAAGAACCTTCCACTAATTGCACCTGTGTGAAGCTAAATTGGATAGGTTAAGAATGTAAACAACGCTCTTAGGTTTCTAAGTTCGTTGCCAAGAGCCGACTGCGGTGGCGTCTAGTAGCTAAGTTCTGAACTTGGCCTAGTAGTCGTTGACGGTGGTGCTTGGCGGAAAAAGTAGGAACTATTTGAAAAATTCTAAGTTGCAGTACTTAAATTAAAAAACAGATAACAGACACTAATACAGTCGTCACAATTAACACCTGTTATCAGACAGATTCTACACACACCCAAAGTACACGGGGCTACATGACCGCGTTGTCGCAGCCCCTAAACTGAGGAACCAACCAACCAAACAAAGAATAAGGCAATAAAGGACAGGAAGAAAATAAATATCCTCAACTCTCGAAAGGTGAGAATTGAAGGACCTGCAAGGAAGGAGAGCCATGAAAAGCAGATAGGAAAGGGGAAAGAGGAGAGGCCCTGTCCCAGGAGCAAAGGAAAAACTGAGGAAAATTGACCCACCTCAGGAATCCCTCGTGGTCGCCAACTCCCGAACTCACCAGGCGTGAGCCCTTGAGGGTATAGCACTATTATATCAAGGGTGCACTAGAAGTGGTGGGGCTACACACACCCTGCCTCCTCGAGGGCCTTGTGCAAAAGGTAGGAGATATCATGAACTGAAGGCTGACCTCTCGAAGAATGGTGGTATCAGGAAAGATGAGACTAGGGCCAATTAAGGCGGGAAAGTGAAAGACTCCCTAGGCCTCGGATACCCTAAGGCTCGGTCAAACAGGAGCGCGGACTGTCCGCGCGAACAGAACGACCGCAGTCCGCCGCGGACTAGGGTGGTCAAATAGAATCATGGGCGCCCGCAGGGAGGGGCAAGTTGGGGCCGTGCCCCACCCCCCTGGAATTCCGAGAATGTTGATATTTGATTGGTCATTGTCACCAGTTTATTTCATAAATTGAAGTTTCTGATAATCAACTGACGAATGTTACAATAGAAAACTTCTTTAATGTTTCTGATGTAATATATATTTATATTCAGTAATATATGGTTGTAATGATGTCATGCACTAGACCACCAATGGAAACATAGCTCCATTTTTCAATATGGTTATGCCTAGTGCATGCTTACCCAACGCTATCTAAAGTGATTAGGCTGGCTACTACTTTCGCCACCTCACTTTGGCAGTGACGATATGAAAGCACGTTCCGGAGATATTTTATACATAGCAACACCGATAGCGGATTTCAGCCCCTAAAACGAGGTTTTCTTTGATGACTAGTAAAACACTGCTTAAGGTCGTGCTTACAATATTGAGCCATTTACTGTATTCAGGCCCATAATGACGGGGGAGCAAACAGGGCAGCTGCCCAGGGTGGCAGGTTTTAGGGGCGGAAATAAATCTGGAAACTGTACAAAACCGCTTGGTCATTAAACGTCAAGTTATTAAAGTTTAACCCCACCCCTCCACACACACACACAAGAAAATTATTCATTGTTACCTATTTGTAATGTTGATTATTTAAGAACACACAAAACGGGATTGTGTTAGTCATCTTGGTCTTCTTGCTTTTGAATCTGACTTGAAAGTGAAATTGGACTAATGATATCCTAATCGTGTTTGCAAATCACAAGGCAAGAAGGAAGACCCTTGTTATTTAAATAATTGGTGCTTTTGCAATTGGTTGTGTATATCTTTTAAAATTTAAATGTAAATCCTTTGTATTAAGTTATTTTTCTATTTGTAATAGCTTGCCACGGTGGGTGAGTGGATAGCGTGTCGGTCTACTAACCCCAAGATTGCAGGTTCGCCCCTGGCCGTGGCAAGTGATTTTTGAAAGGCGGCAAAAATACTATACTCATGTCATACGATGTTGGCATGTCAAAGAACCCATTTGAATTCAGTAGGCCGAGATCATAATGGCAAAATTAATCTCGGGAGTTTCCTCCAACACAAAGTTCCTCATTTCTCTACTAGAAAGCACTATAATGTTCAACGAGCTTAGATATCTAATATCTAACCTCCTTGACTTTCATAGTGATTCATGGAACAACGAAATTCGACATGCAAACCACTCAATGGGTGTCAAATTACAAAGCTTGCACCAGGCACCCGAGGCCATACGATATTATTATTATTATTATTATTATCTATTTGTAATTTTAGTAAACACATAGACTATTTATAGTGTTAGCCACCCATAGTTAAATACACGCTCAGTGAAGAAACTTTAATAAAACTACATATTTTAAGTCAGGGGTAGCAATTATTTTTTCCTTTTTTCAGGGGATTCAACAGCCCTAAATACGAGCCTGACTGTGTTGTACACTCGTCTAATTTTGCGCCGTTCTGCCTTACTGCGATCGTTAATCGTGCTGCGAAATGCCGTTTAGTTTTATTCAAGGTGTGCCATAGTACTGGTGTCCATTTCTTGAGAACAGAGCAATTATTGCTATAAATGAACAGCAATCTACCATTGTTGTAGATTCTTAACCTGAACGTTAATGATAGAACGTACAAGGCACTGCCGGTAGGACGTTAGGTCCTCATTTGAGTACGTAATTCAATTGCTTATATGAGGACGAAGCGTCCTGCTGGCAAGGCCGTTCGTTTTTGCATTATAAAGAGGGAAATGTAACGAATCAGCGCATGCAAGTCTGAAGTCGGTAGCTCTGACCGTTCAGTAATGGCGGCGATTATACGTAAGGGTGACCGTGTTTATGTTTTTGCTACCTATTTCGATGCTCCAAACAGTGGAAATGCATGGAGTCGCTCGTTATTTGCTAGTAATTATGATACCACTAAATACATTTGGCGTTCCACCATAAACAAGACCTGTAGAAGCTTTGTTGGCCGATGAAGTGAATTTACCTGTAGAGGTAACTTCACACGTCCTTGTGAATCTTTCTAAAGAAGTCCAGCGGCTGCGCGTTCAGAGAAAATGTCTGATTTGCTCGAGAGTGCATAGAAAACAAATGAAGAAAGCTACTTTTGCAAGAAATGCGGGTCTACAGCTGTTATGTGTAGCCCACAAACTGGCAGAGATTGTTTCGAATACCACATAAGAAGCGGTATACCCATACGTCGTACCCTTACGTAGATGTGTACTGAAATGACTACAGTCGAGAAGCAAGATATCGAACATTTTTTCATTTATATATTTTAGAAGTTAATTTTAGATATATTAGATATTACTTCTTTGAAATGGCTAAAGTTGTAGGGAAATAAATCCCATTTTTTATACATTTTTATATAGTCTATTTTAGATCTTAAAATTTTTACAACATTTTTATACTTCTCATACATTTATATAGTCTCTGTACTGTAAGACAACACGTTTATACGTTATACGTTTTATAGTCAATAAGTGATTACGAGACAGTTATCAGTCAATATGAGTCATATTACCATGTTTTAGAATATTTACAGACTTTTATTGTTTGCCCAGTACCAGATCTGCAGTATTATTACGCTCTGATAACCCAAAGTACTGCCGGAAGGACGCGTCCTGCTGGATGGCCAGTTCAAACATTTGCCATAAGGGTCCTAAGTCCTGCTGGAAGGACGCGCCGCTGTGTACAAAAGTACTTCCGGAAGGTCCTTCTAGCAGGACGAGTGACTGTACGCTCTATCATTAAATCTTCTACGATCGAAGCAATTTATAGGCTAATGGTTAAATTGTTCTGCGGTGTTTTTGTGTCGTTATCAAAGCGACTGAGATTCGCATTCTCAATCGAATGTAGACGGTAGATCAATTGAGACAAAATGGTGAATTCATTACTGACAGACTTCGTAATGTTGTAGGCTATATTATTCCAGTGGAATCTTCTTGCAAGGCAATTTATGATGCGCAACATGTAGCCGACTTATATGAGCGGAGAAGATAATTTAATCCTAATTTAATTGGGCGTCGCCTCCGTAGCGTAGCGGTCAGCATGGTTAGATGCCGCCCCGGACGTCCTGGGTTCGATTCCTGGCTCTGCCACGACATTTGAAAAGTGGTACTGCACCATTATTCATAAAGGTCTTAAGTACAGACATGGTTACAGTATTTTGGGAACACCCTGTAACTTCCTAACTAGCCTCTGAAGTCTATAATTACAGCTGGTCTACAGCGAGCAAAAGTCATGCTATCAAGAAAGAGATCGGCAGAGCTCGTGTTTCCGACGAGAAACCCGAAGGTCATCGATAATAACCATGTTGACTGTGTCTAACACTATATCGATCGATTCACCTGAGAGTGATTAATACAAATTAAAGTATATTTGGCGCTATATGTTAGCAGCTACATACGTCTGTATGTATATTTCCATGGCAGAAAGCTATTATTAAGAAAGTATGAAGAACAGAAGATGATCTGTTAACTCACTGCTGATTACGTTTCGACTGCGATATATTTCGTATCGAGTCGTGACGTGTGAAGGAGTGGGGGAGCGGATGTGAGACCAAGACGACCTCCTGCAGAGAGCAATGAGTAGAGAAACCGACAGCGTAGAGGTTTGAGCCTGAAAACAGTGAAAGTGAAGTCGCCAGCTAACGGTAGTTTTAAAAACGTGTGACCGCGCTGGAGTGTATACGCTAGTTCGTTCAGCATTCTACGTGAAGTATACATGTGGTTAATAAGGTTCAGACATGGTCTTAAACATGTAATAGTTTATCTTTGCGACCGTGTATCTACAGCAACTAACGAGCCATGCGGATGGATACATTCATAATCCCGACCGCCAGCTCGGCCGTAATGTGTCACAAAACTCTGCATATAAACCTTCGTGGAAATGCAGCCTAGACTTGATTCACTCTTCACAGTGCTTATACTTTTTGAAAAGAGCACATTCTCAAGCAAGGTGTCAGAGGGAAGGAACAATATGAAGCTTATATCCATTACGATGGTAGGCTAAATTAATATAAGAATACTGCATTAGCAGAGTGTAGCGGGGACATGTTGGCAGCAACTTTCATTTAGCATGAAGTGTGCAAGCGACTCTCGTGATGCAAGGGGCCACGTGGACCCTTGTGAACTTGCTAGCATTCGCGTTCATACATTGGAACTATTTAGCGACTGTTCGAGTTCACCCTCGCTTCGTGACGAGTTGATAAACTGTGTGCGGTCCGTCCGTCGGTATTCGAATATGTATGGGAAGATATCGCCAGGATATGTTGGAACTATTTCGACCGACCGGGTGTTGTTCGAGCCTAGGAGGACTTTGGTTCGTTCTCTGGAAACCCAGTTGGAGTCCGGCATGTGTTCTGTTGGTCTGGAGCTTAGTATGGCCAACGATATCCTTTTTTCCTCATCTAGATTCGCCAAAGGTACAGATCACTTCAACTTGTTACAGTAGCGTAGCGTGGACATTTTGAACTACCACATATTGCCATATTTGATTTTGTAGATTAAATGGTTGAGTAGAAAGTGCAGGTTCGATGTTTATTTCGAAACTGACCTTCTATGATGCCAGGATTTTGACTCATAAAAATGAGTGCATCCTTTGTGTAATTTAATGGATAAATTAAACATTTCAGTAGTATTTTACAGTATTTAAACTAATATGCTCATTCTTATTTGTCGAGAAACAAATGTAGGAAGAAGATCTACAGCTTTTCTGTGTAAGAACATTTTAGTAACACATTTTCTTTTGAGAACTTTGACTGAGTTTTTCATATTCTAGTGTTGTTCTTTAAGCACTTTCGCTTGGATCATCGTATTCTTTGAGGAGAATTTTCCTTTTCGTATTCTTATTACGATATTAGGAAGTTTTCGGATCCTGTTATTCTGAATGTTACTTCGAGTCCTTTGACTATTTTTTCTGCAGTTCATTAACTGATTTTACTTGTATTTTCTGAGCGTGATTTTCGAAATGGATTGCCTAATGGGTCATTAGTCGCTTAGCCTTTGTTGCTAACCTAGACCCATGCTGTAGGACTAATCCATCGACATTTTCGCGTTCGGGAAATTCAGGGAAGATCTTATTTTGAGATTGAATTTATCTTTATAGATCGCTTTTACAACCTCAGTTTGTGTGGTTGGGGAGTGTTATACTTTTCTTTTCTTATGAAGTTAACACTGGATTAAATTGATATCATTGCCTTTGATGCAATAGTTTTTCTCTATTAAGAGGGTATTTGAACGACATCCAAATTTGCGAGGATAATCCCAGGGACGACTTACTATAAGTCATACGTTTAAGAATTATGGATCATGTAATACATCAATGTAAGGCAAGTTTTTAAAGATAGGTGGAATATTTCTGAGATCCACTGGGCTTTGTTGGTAATCTGTTACAGAATCATATTTTTTTTTTCGCACATGAGTTCAGGATTTTTCTATAAACAGCTGATTTTCATAATTGTGGATTTATAACAGTAAGGCTCCTATTATAGGTGCATGTTCGACTTTAGAGAGGCATGTACTATGAGTAATGTCTTTGTGTTTAAGTATATTGATGCAGTGCTTTGTAAAGCATAAATTTTCTTGTTGAGGATTGAGCCAGGTGTGCCAATCAGGATTAGATTGATTGGGGTTTTAACCCAGAGAGGGGTTGTTTTTAACCTAGTATGGTTAATTTTTGGTCATAGATGACTTTATCGCTGTTATCGTGAAACTGCCTGTGTGAAGATTAATATTTTTCTGAGCAGTATTATTGAGAATCTTGAGTGGATATCCGGTTCAATATTTCCAGTAAAATTAATATAACGATTTTGCCATAGGATGTATGTTTAACAAGGAAACTGATAACTATTTAATGCTGAATTTATGATTAATTTTTGCTTAGCTTAACTGTTCGGCAGAATTACCCTAAAACTAGAAATGAAACAATATTAAGCAGAAATGAATGTCGTGACATTAAGTCAGTGGGAAAAGAATAATAGAAATTATTCTGGAATTTTGTGTAAATTATATTCTGTAAATAGGCCAGATGAATTTCTTCATTTAATAACAAGAACATATAATGTGACTGAAGATGTCGTGTAGGATTATTAGTTTTAATCAGGATATTTTTGTATAAGATGTTATTTCAGTTAAGGAACCGAAATGAATTTAATGTATTCGAGTCTTATAATATTTTTCTTTTTGTAAATGCTTACCCTATGGGATTGATCATTATTATTATTAATATGCCTTATATTTTAATCAATTAAAAGTTAGTTGAGATAATGGGTAATATATATATTTTTTTAAAGACAATCCAGTATAATCAATGAGTTTTTTTGATTGGTCGTGGTATCGACAAAATTGATTGTTTTTCTGTCTTGTTTATTCTTACAATAAACTATTTATTACTTGGTTTTAATTATTGCGTGATGCTTTATAGAGGTGATGGAAGGGTGTATTAAGGGGGCCATCGCTAGGTATTTTAGTGTTTACCACACCTTTGAGATTCTTTCTTCCTCTTGAAGAATTCTTGTGTTTTGAGCTAGTCTTTTCTTTTTCTGAGCTTTGGTCAGTCTTAATACATCCTGTTAGGTATTCGAGTGGCCCTATTATCCCTGTGTCTGTTGGTAGAACTTGGGGGTCTTTAGAGCCGGGGCATTTTCAGGTTCTACGATCCAGCTGCTATCCAGGGATTCAACAGGTATTGGTAGGTAAAAGGGTACAGTACGAGGACTGGAACGGGGTCTACTCAGCCTCGGGTGGCGCAATGAGTAGAGGGGATTCGATTCCCCCTCAACCATCCTCGAAGTGGTTTTCCGTGGTTTCCCACTTGTAACTTCCAGTCGATCAATATGACTATAAGCCCATTTTTTTAAAAGTCGTTTACCCTCCAGGTTGGTGGAGCCCACGGACTCAGCGAGGGAACTCACCACTACCGCCTCTACGGGCAGTGTCCTAGAGCTGGGAACATCTAATCGGAGTGGATACAACTGGTGAGGTGTGATTGGCACCTCGCCCAGGCGGCTTCACCTGCAAAGCGAACAGGGGCCTCATGAGGGAAGGTAAAGAATGGTCAGGATGGATAGGCAAGGAAGATGGAAGGAGGCGGCCGTGGCCTTGAAGAAGGTACCATCCCGGCATTTGCCCGAAGACGAAGTGCCAGTGATGAACTGCGTGTGAGTGGGACTGGTCCCAGGTATAGCTTGGGAGGCGTACCACGTGGTGCAATACGGCTACGGACAAGGAAATCACCGGCTTCCACAGAGAGTGGCACGGGGCGACAAGTTAAGAAAAACACAGTTGACATACGCTCTGCATGAAGATTAGATAGCTCACAGGTTATTCCCCGTGGAAGTAGCACAGAACAAAAATGCAATAAATTTGAGAGATCTAGCATTCTGAATTTAAAAACTGTAAATATTATGTGTTTTTATGTGCCAATAAGTGAAAAGCAAGAATTTATGTATTTATAGAAAAAATGCTTATAATATGTATTTACATAAAAAAATATTTACCTAAAAATCCTTGCCCTAGTGATGACAATGTGGGAGGGAATAGCAGGATGGCTGGAGAGTGCTTGACAGACAGTGTCAGTATGATCTCTCGTCATGGGAGTGATCGAGATGAAACCGTTGGTAATCCCCTCTATCAGAGCCACACTGTCAACAATGGGCGAGAGCACGCTAACAATGGCAGCTCTGACAGAGCTTACAATTTTAATGTGTTTTTACCAGGAGGGCGGACAATCAGGGGCGTATATAGAAAAAAAATGGGGGGGGGGGGGACTGACTATCCTGGAAAATTGTGAGTATTCTCAGGGGATTGTCACCGCAAAATCCCCAGAAATATCAACCAATACCTTAGAGCATATAACTTTGTGTAATTATTTTCGATAAGATTCAAAGTTTATATAGCCTACAATTATTGGCAATACAAAAAAAAAAGTTGTAAAATACAACACAACACACAAATAAAATGTTATACTTAATGAACTTTCTATTATGGCCTATGGAGTAAGAATGGCATATAGGCTATCTAAATATTTGTCAATTTACTAAGCAGAAAGGTAAACAGTTTTTTTAATGTATTTCTCAAAAATCATACTGTGGAATTCACAGCTTTACCTCACAAGGCAGAGTGCACCCCGTTCCAGCCCTCATACTAGAATTAAAATTTCTTGGCAGAGCCGGGAATCGAATTCGGATCTCCGGGGCTGCAGCGAAGAATGCTAACCACTACACCACTAGTTAGTATGCTCTTACCAAAGCAGCACTTTCTTAATTTTTATTGGCTTTTTTTCGGGGGGGGGGGGGCTGGAGCCCCCTCAGCACCCTCCTTATATACGCCCCTGCGGAAACAATAATTGCAATGCCAGCAGGGAACTTGTCTACAGGCGTTATGTAGAGCATCAGTTCATTCATGTCCATACAAGAGAATTTAGTATGTATGATTGTTGTGAATGACTCATTGCAGCATTGTTTTAATGCATTATAACTCGCACCTAAGTGAGGAATATATGAGAGATAGGTAGCCTTCTTCTCACCGTCAACTTCGAAAGTTTTTCAAATCGAATTGTGGGATCTAGAATTAGGCCTATTAACCCTTTGCAGCCCAGTGATGCCGTATGGCTTCATGAACTTTGTTATTTTTCTGTGTGAAAATTATTGTATACGGATAGTTTACCTTCTACTGTTAAGATGTAGTATCAGTCAACAAGCGAACATAACCAAATATTCATGCATGTTCCCTAACCTTTTCGACATGCAAGAAGAACCTGCTCGTACAATCTCCGGAATTATGTTTCATTTTGGTGTAAGTTGGGGTGATTCTTGCCTCAAAATATGTTCAAATGGTGACAAGATGTGAGATTAAGTTGTTGCATATATTAGTTATATTTAGAATTGCAATTTTGTGTGTGTAAAATACCAATGACACCATAGTGCATTAGTGGACATCCACTATATGTTAGGTTATGCTGATATGAGGCGTGTTAGTAATTATTTCCCGGAGTACTTTCACGCTATAAGTTGCTATGTTTATGGTGGTTTCATATTTTGGATTCAGAGTTTAGTTACTTTTCATGGAATCATATTTTTTTCGAACAATCCAATTACTACCCTACCAGGGAATTGTTACCGCTAGACGTGGAGCGGGGCTGTTCTAGATATATTACGTCATCTCGCCTATTTATGGCTGCAGCGAGTGGCTGCAGAGCAAGACGGGTTAGTTAGTTAGTTAGTTATTGTTGTTTTAAGGGGCGGAACTACGAGGTCATCTGCCCCTCTTAACACAGATTAAAGAAAACAAATTTTGAATTGGATTTAAAATTTTGAGGTGGACATCTAAATTTAAAAAGACCAAAAATTAATAAAACAAAAACAAACAATTAAATAAAAAATAAAAATTATAAAAATAAACAAAAAAAATTACGGAAAAAACAAAACATTATCATTCAAAAACGAACAAGTCGTTGAGTCAATGTTCACTGGAAAATTTAGATTGCTGGCCCTAACCCACTCTCACTTATAAAGCGGATAACGCGATCAGCAGCCACCGCGTCATCGGCTAATATAAGTTTGAGTGCCATCTGCAAACCAAGGTTTCTTCGTAAGTCAGCAAGATCCACACACTCGGTGAAAATGTGGGCCACGGTGAAAACGGCTCCGCAGGTACAAAGTGGGGGGTCTTCCCTTCTCATTAGGTACGAGTGGGTGGATCTTGTATGACCTATCCTCAGCCTACACAATAAGACAGACTCCCTCTGGGCCCGGAAGGAGCTCCGCCACACGCGAGTAGTTCCCTTGATCGCTCTCAGTTTACTGGGCAGTGGGTCAGCTAGCCACTGACTCTCCCAAAAAGCCAGAACTTGTAGGCGTAACTGAGAGCGAATATCTCTAGCGGGTACCTCCATTGGTCGAGGTGGTAGTGATACCGCCTCTTTTGCAGCTTGATCTGCTAACTCATTTCCCACAATTCCCATGAGGCTGGGAAAGGTGATTCGAGTGTCAGCGAGGCACAGCCCGGCTAGTAGGTCGTGGATTCGCTGCACTAGGGGGTGTTGCGGGAAACATGTAGCAATTGACTGCAACGAACTCAAAGAGTCGGTACACACGAGAAAGTGGATTCGTGCATCCTGTAGTGCAAACTGCAGAGCTTCATAGATGGCAACGAGCTCCGCAGTAAACACACTACAGGCCTCAGGCAAAGAGATCTTGGTATTTGCACCATCAATAACGTAAGCACAACCCACTTTCTCGTCCACCTTCGAACCATCCGTGTATAGTAGTTAGTTAGTTATTGTTGTTTTAAGGGGCGGAACTACGAGGTCATCTGCCCCTCTTAACACAGATTAAAGAATACAAATTTTGAATTGAATTTAAAATTTTGAGGTGGACATCTAAATTTAAAAAGACCAAAAATTAATAAAACAAAAACAAACAATTAAATAAATAAAAATATAAACATAAACAAAAATTACGGAAAAAACAATACATTATCATTCAAAAACGAACAAGTCGTTGAGTCAAAGTTCACTGGAAAATTTAGATTGCTGGCCCTAACCCACTCTCACTTATAAAGCGGATAACGCGATCAGCAGCCACCGCGTCATCGGCTAATATAAGTTTGAGTGTCGTCTGCAAACCAAGGTTTCTTCGTAAGTCAGCAAGATCCACACACTCGGTGAAAATGTGGGCCACGGTGAAAACGGCTCCACAGGTACAATGTGGGGGGTCTTCCCTTCTCATAAGGTACGAGTGGGTGGATCTTGTATGACCTATCCTTAGCCTACACAAAATGACGGACTCTCTCCGGGCCCGGAAGGAGCTCCGCCAAACGCGAGTAGTTCCCTTGATCGCTCTCAGTTTACTGGGCAGTGGGTCAGCTAGCCACTGACTCTCCCAAAAAGCCAGAACTTGTAGGCGTAACTGAGAGCGAATATCTCTAGCGGGTACCTCCATTGGTCGAGGTGGTAGTGATACCGCCTCTTTTGCAGCTTGATCCGCTAACTCATTTCCCGCAATTCCCATGTGGCTTGGAAGCCACAGAAAGGTGATTCGAGTGTCAGCGTGGCACAGCCCGGCTAGTAGGTCGTGGATTCGCTGCACTAGGGGGTGTTGCGGGAAACATGTAGCAATTGACTGCAACGAACTCAAAGAGTCGGTACACACGAGAAAGTGGATTCGTGCATCCTGTAGTGCAAACTGCAGAGCTTCATAGATGGCAACGAGCTCCGCAGTAAACACACTACAGGCCTCAGGCAAAGAGATCTTGGTATTTGCACCATCAATAACGTAAGCACAACCCACCTTCTCGTCCACCTTCGAACCATCCGTGTATAGAATGCCAGCGTCCGGAAATTGGTGAACTATGCTGTGGAACTGCCTCCGGTAAACGGAGGCATCCGTGTTCACCTTAGGACCTCGGTGCAGATCTAACCGAATTTCCGGACGCGGGACTTGCCACGGAGGCACCTCGCTAGATGTCCGGATCATACAGGGACCTACAGCCACTCCTATTTCGGTACACGAGCTATCAAGTCTAATACCAACCGGCCGAGTGGCACGAGGCCGGTTGGCGTACCCCTGGTGGTTTTGGGTACCGAAGAGAGCTTGATAGGTCGGGTGTTGCGGCATTTGACGCACATTGGCAGCATATGCTAACAGCATATGTTGGCGTCTATAATTTAAAGGTGGAACACCCGATTCGACGAGTAGGCTGGGTATCGGGCTGGTCCGGAAGGCACCGGTAGCCAGTCTAACGCCACTATGGTGGATACTGTCCAGCATTTTCAAGGTTGCCGGCCTTGCTGAACCGTATGCCGCAGAACCATAGTCTAGCCGGGACAGGACGAGGGCTTGGTAGAACCGTAGCAGCACCGCACGGTCAGCCCCCCCACGTAGTGCCACTAAGAAACCTGAGCATGTTCAGTTTCCTGAGACATGTCATTTTCAATTGCCGTATATGGTGCTGCCACGTTAACTTGCTGTCAAAATGGAGCCCCAGGAAGCGATAAGCGTCAACCACCGGCAACGCAGCATCCCTGAGATGTAGTTCAGGGTGTAAATGTAGCCTCCGTAGCCGACAAAAATGGACGACGGAGGTTTTCGCTGCTGAAAAACGAAAACCCCGGTCGTGAGCCCACCTGTCGACCCGGTTGATGGCTAGCTGCAATTGCCGTTCCACGACTGCCATACTTCCAGAGCTGTAATGCAGAGCTAAATCGTCTACATACAGCGATGGAACTACCGCGGACCCGGCGGCGGCAACAATGCCATTAATGGCAATCGCGAACAAGGTGACACTCAGCACTGAACCCTGAGGAACTCCATTTTCTTGGGTATAGTACTGCGATAATGTCCTACCGACCCTTACACGGAAGAGTCGGACGGACATGAAATTCGCAATGAAAGTCGGTAAGTTACCACGGAGTCCCCACTTGTGAAGGGTGGAAAGGATCCCGTAGCGCCATGTGGTGTCGTAGGCTTTCTCGAGGTCAAAGAAAACCGTGACTAGGTGCCGCTTCCGGAAAAAAGCCTCCTGTATGGCGCTCTCAAGTCGCACCAGATGGTCAGTGGTGGACCTATGAGAGCGAAATCCACATTGGTACTCAGACAGGAGACCTTTATCCTCCAAGAACCACACCAGTCGACGGTTCACCATCTTTTCGAGCAGCTTACATAGGCCATTTGTCAAACAAATGGGCCTATAGCTGCTTACAAACTTGGGATCCTTTCCAGCCTTAGGAATCGGTATCACGATCCCCTCTCGCCATTGAGATGGAAACTCCCCTTCAATCCATATACGATTGAAGAGGATCAACAGTTCTTTCATACTGGATTCGCACAGATGTTTCAACATTTGATTATGTATGTTATCCGGTCCAGGAGCCGTATCCCTGCACAGTGCAAGCGCACTGCGAAGTTCCCATTCAGAGAATGGTACATTATAGGACTCCGAAGCAGCAGTGGCAAAGGACAAGGGGTGAGTCTCTGCCTCCCGCTTCAGAGTCAGAAATGTAGGATCGTAACTCCCGGAGCAGGATACATCGGAGAAGTGCGAGCCAATGCTGTTGGCAATGGCGAGATGGTCCGTGATGATGTCCCCATTGATGGACACTCCGGGTATCGATAGTGATGTCGGGAGTCCGGAGATCCGACGAAGCTTAGTCCACACTTGAGATGAAGGAGTATGCGCCGTCATGGACGACACATACTTTTCCCACGTCGTTTTCTTACTCTCCCGAATCAGATATCGGGCTCTAGCACGCATCCTTCTGAAGGTGATAAGGTTGGCCATAGTGTTTTGCCTCCGATAGCATTTGAAAGCACGTCGACGATCTTTAATG
The DNA here is from genome assembly GCA_946902985.2 of Meconema thalassinum. NCBI lineage: Eukaryota > Metazoa > Arthropoda > Insecta > Orthoptera > Tettigoniidae > Meconema > Meconema thalassinum. The sequence continues at coordinate 190,823,111 of OX336388.2, read as the reverse complement.
GCTGCTGCAATCTCGGCTGTCCACCAAGGGACGAGCTTCCGGCGTGAGTTGCCGGATGAGGAAGGTATTGTTTCCTCAGCAGCAGTCAAAATACCATTCGTTATGTGAATGGTATGATCGTCGACACTCTCAAAGGTATCTTCGGCAAACACCGCACGTGCCGTGAAAGTTGGCCAATCAGCCCGACGGAGAAGCCATCGACTTGGTAACTCGATGGCTCTCTGGTTCGGAAGAGTAACGATAATTGGAAAATGGTCACTATTACAAAGGTCATCGTGTACACCCCACTGTAGCAGGGGAACCAGCGCACGACTGCACAGGGTAATATCGATACTTGAATAAGTACCGTGCGCAATAGAGAAGTGCGTAGGTTCCCCTGTGTTCAACAGACACAGGTCCAGCCGCCTGATCAGCCTCTCAAAATCTCTCCCTTTACCGCTAGTGGTAGCGGAGCCCCAGATGGTGTTGTGGGCATTAACATCTCCCAGAAGGAGAAAAGGAGGGGGGAGCTGAGAGACTAGATCCACCAGCTGGTCGTAATCCGGCTGAGAATCAGGCGGGAAGTACACGTTACATACTGTTGCCATTACTGGCAACGAAGTACGAACTGCAACTGCCTCTAGCTGAGTACGCAACGGCACCTCTTCACTAAAGAGGCTAGAGTGGACGAGAGTGCAGACGCCACCAGCGGCCACAGCTCCGTCCACCCGGTCTTTAGAGAAGAGTTTGAAGTGACGCATTGTTGTCTCATGTCCAGGACGAAACCTGGATTCCTGAAGACAGACAATGGTTGCCGAAAACGAAGATATTAATTGTCGTAACTCAGCGAGATGAACAGAATAGCTATTACAGTTCCATTGTAATAGTGCCATGGTGTGGACTTAAGTAGAAATGGGTCTTCTACTTATGCTTGACCGTTTGCCACCCTTCCCCAGCTCTAGTTGGAGATGATGGGGCAGGAGAGCACACCTCAATCTCCACATCTCCGTCCGAAGACGAAGAAAATGGAGCGGGCGCTCTCTTGGGTTGCGCGCGGTCGTCGTCGGACCTCACGAGTCTCGCTCTTGGGGAAGAGCGAGAGCGGTGTCGAGGGACTTTCTCCCGGTCGGAAGACTGGGTGTCTGTCCCCGACACGCCCCGAAGAGATTTCTTCTTGGATCGGCGCCGACGCGTGTTTGGGGAAGTAGATGGTCCCTTCCCCACAGACGCCGGGTCCTTATAAAACAAGGTCGCTCCTGCTGGCACCGCTCCACTGGTAGTGGTGGGAGCGGGATGGTCAGCAGATACGTGAGCAGCCCTGCCTTTAGGAGAGGAAGAGAAACGGCGCTGAACCGTTCCCCTCTCCTCCGCCGATCTATTTTCTTTACTATAGGGGAGTTCCTCCATACGTACGGGCTTGGCTTCAGCAGGCTTCGCTCCCTTGGTGGTAATGGGAGCGGAAAGGCCAGCAGAGACAGTAGCCACCCCGTCAGCAGGAGGGCGAGAGAGACGGCGGCGAACCGTCTCCCTCTTCTCCCCTATATTTTTCGTATTAGGTGGGCTGGAAGAAGGACCAGCCCCGGTCGGCAAAGTCATCTTTCCCCCTTTAGCTGGGGAAGACTTGTTCGCCGACCGTTTCGGAGAAGAAGAGGACTTCTTCTCCGATTGCGCCGGTTTAGATGGTATAACCGGCGCCTTCTTTTGCTGGGCCGAAGAAGGTTGTTGTACCTCCTTCGGGCTGACATTTTTCGCTGGTACAGCGAGGGGTGATTTTAATACAGCTGATAATACGGGCGTCGAGGGTACTACACTCGGTAAAGATGCGGCAGGGGTGAATGAGGGCGTCGTTGCAGCTGCAAACGATACCCGAAATTCGGGGGCATTCATATCACGGTACCTCTTGCGAGCGTCGTGATATGAAAGCCTATCAAGAGTTCTTATTTCTTGAATTTTTGCTTCCTTACAGAACTCAGGGCACTGCTTCGATCGTGGAGAGTGGCTTCCTTGGCAGTTAGGACAAATCGGGGGAGGCGTACACCTCTCACCCTCATGTGTCCCCTTGCCACACTCTCTACACACGGCCTTGGCAGTGCACCTGGCGGAAACATGCCCGAATCTCTGGCATTGATAGCAGCGCATAGGTGGAGGGATGTACGGTCGAACATCGCAGTGGTACGATGTGACCTTCACCTGCTTAGGTACTACATCACCCTCAAAATGGAGAATAAAAGCGCCGGTATCGACACTGTTCTCCCCAATCTTTCGGGTGATGCGCCTAATCTTGGTGACGCCTCTCTTCCCCAGATCCCGCAACAATTCCGCATCGCTATTTAAAATGAGGTCACGATGGAAAATAACTCCTCGGACCTCATTCAGCGTTTCGTGTTTTGAGACCTTAACGGGAATTTCGCCGAATTGCGTGCATTCCAGCAACGCTTCGGTTTGCTTCCGATCAACGGTGTGCAGCAGCAGCTGACCGTTCCGGAGCTTGGAAATCCCGCTTAGGTCCCCAAATTTCCCCTCGATTTCCTCAGAAAAAATTATTGATTTTACTAGTTTAAAATCACCCCCGTCAGTCCTCGTAGCTACCAGGTAGCGAGGAGACCTATCAGCGGGGAATCTTCTATTAAAGGCTTCATCCCAAGGCGTATACACCTTGGGATTAGCTCGACACTCAAGAGACGGCTTTTTAAGGGTGCCACCCTGTACAGGTGTCCGTGATCGCTTTGATGGCATCCCGGACGAAATCCTCCCCGAATACTGCCCACTCCGAACGGGGGCTATCACTGTGGGCGCCACCCAGCCAAGGCAATACCTACCTGGCATAGCAGATATTGCCCGGGGTCCCAGTGCCTCAAACAGGCACTTCCCCCTCGGCATGCACAGGATTTATTCAGCTCCAGTATTCGGCCATGCAGGGACCTTCGTTGTAAGGCGGATACTACTGTAGGGTACATGGCGCACCCACCTGACGGGATGGGGCATACCGTCTAGGCTTTCTGGCCAGATGGCCAAGCTGGTGGCCCTTCCCCTAACAGCACGCATGTTTATTTCTATTGGTCAAACCAGAGCTGGGACCAGAAAACCAAAATTGACCTTTATAAGGCCCCCTCTAAGTCGCCTTTTACGACAGGCAGGGGATACCGTGGATGAATTCTACCCTCCCCATCCACAGGGGGTCTGAACAAATCAAAACTGGCAAGTTATTCGGCCATGTCGGCCCTATTAGTCGCCTCCTACGACAGGCAGGGCATACCGTGGGTGTATTCTAACCCGCACCCACACGGGGGCATCCGTGTATAGAATGCCAGCGTCCGGAAATTGGTGAACAATGCTGTGGAACTGCCTCCGGTAAACGGAGGCATCCGTGTTCACCTTAGGACCTCGGTGCAGATCTAACCGAATTTCCGGACGCGGGACTTGCCACGGAGGCACCTCGCTAGATGTCCGGATCATACAGGGACCTACAGCCACTCCTATTTCAGTACACGAGCTATCAAGTCTAATACCAACCGGCCGAGTGGCACGAGGCCGGTTGGCGTAACCCTGGTGGTTTTGGGTACCGAAGAGAGCTTGATAGGTCGGGTGATGCGGCATTTGACGCACATTGGCAGCATATGCTAAAAGCATATGTTGGCGTCAATAATTTAAAGGTGGTACACCCGATTCGGCGAGTAGGCTGGGTATCGGGCTGGTCCGGAAGGCACCGGTAGCCAGCCTAACGCCACTATGGTGGATACTGTCCAGCATTTTCAAGGTTGCCGGCCTTGCTGAACCGTATGCCGCAGAACCATAGTCTAGCCGGGACAGGACAAGGGCTTGGTAGAACCGTAGCAGCACCGCACGGTCAGCCCCCCACGTAGTGCCACTAAGAAACCTGAGCATGTTCAGTTTCCTGAGACATGTCATTTTCAATTGCCGTATATGGTGCTGCCACGTTAACTTGCTGTCAAAATGGAGCCCCAGGAAGCGATAAGTGTCAACCAACGGCAACGCAGCATCCCTGAGATGTAGTTCAGGGTGTAAATGTAGCCTCCGGAGCCGACAAAAATGGACGACGGAGGTTTTCGCTGCTGAAAAACGAAAACCCCGGTCGTGAGCCCGCCTGTCGACCCGGTTGATAGCTAGCTGCAATTGCCGTTCCACAAACTGCCATACTTCCAGAGCTGTAATGCAGAGCTAAATCGTCTACATACAGCGATGGAACTACCGCGGAACGGCGGCGGCAACAATGCCATTAATGGCAATCGCGAACAAGGTGACACTCAGCACTGAACCCTGAGGAACTCCATTTTCTTGGGTATAGTATTGCGATAATGTCCTACCGACCCTTACACGGAAGAGTCGGACGGACATGAAATTCGCAATGAAAGTCGGTAAGTTACCACGGAGTCCCCACTTGTGAAGGGTGGAAAGGATCCCGTAGCGCCATGTGGTGTCGTAGGCTTTCTCGAGGTCAAAGAAAACCGTGACTAGGTGCTGCTTTCGGAAAAAAAAAGCCTCCTGTATGGCGCTCTCAAGTCGCACCAGATGGTCAGTGGTGGACCTATGAGAGCGAAATCCACATTGGTACTCAGACAGGAGACCTTTATCCTCCAAGAACCACACCAGTCGACGGTTCACCATCATTTCGAGCAGCTTACATAGGCCATTTGTCAAACAAATGGGCCTATAGCTGCTTACAAACTTGGGATCTTTTCCAGCCTTAGGAATCGGTATCACGATCCCCTCTCGCCATTGAGATGGAAACTCCCCTTCAATCCATATACGATTAAAGAGGATCAACAGTTGTTTTATACTGGATTCGCACAGATGCTTTAACATTTGATTATGTATGTTATCCGGTCCAGGAGCCCTATCCCTGCACAGTGCAAGCGCACTGCGCAGTTCCCATTCAGAGAATGGTACATTATAGGACTCCGAAGCAGCAGTGGCAAAGGACAAGGGGCGAGTCTCTGCCTCCCGCTTCAGAGTCAGAAATGTAGGATCGTAACTCCCGGAGCAGGATACATCGGAGAAGTGCGAGCCAATGCTGTTGGCAATGGCGAGATGGTCCGTGATGATGTCTCCATTGATGGACACTCCGGGTATCGACAGTGATGTCGGGAGTCCGGAGATCCGGCGAAGCTTAGTCCACACTTGAGATGATGGAGTATGCGCCGTCATGGACGACACATACTTTTCTCACGTCGTTTTCTTACACTCCCGAATCAGATATCGGGCTCTGGCACGCATCCTTCTGAAGGTGATAAGGTTGGCCACGGTGTTTTGCCTCCGATAGCATTTGAAAGCACGTCGACGATCTTTAATGGCTGCTGCAATCTCGGCTGTCCACCAAGGGACAAGCTTCCGGCGTGAGTTTCCGGATGAGGAAGATATTGTTTCCTCAGCAGCAGCCAAAATACCATTCGTTATGTGAATGGTATGATCGTCGACACTCTCAAAGGTATCTTCGGCAAACACCGCACGTGCCGTGAAAGTTGGCCAATCAGCCCGACGGAGAAGCCATCGACTTGGTAACTCGATGGCTCTCTGGTTCGGAAGAGTAACGATAATTGGAAATGGTCACTATTACAAAGGTCGTCGTGTACACCCCACTCTAGCAGGGGAATCAGCGCACGACTGCACAAGGTAATATCGACACTTGAATAAGTGCCGTGTGCAATAGAGAAGTGCGTAGGTTCCCCTGTGTTCAACAAACACAGGTCCAGCCGCCTGATCAGCCTCTCAAAATCTCTCCCTTTACCGCTAGTGGTAGCGGAGCCCCAGATGGTGTTGTGGGCATTAACATCTCCCAGAAGGAGAAAAGGAGGGGGGAGCTGAGAGACTAGATCCTCCAGCTGTCCGTAATCCGGTTGAGAATCAGGCGGGATGTACACGTTACATACTGTTGCCATTACTGGCAACGAAGTACGAACTGCAACTGCTTCTAGCTGAGTACGCAAAGGCACCTCTTCACTAAAGAGACTAGAGTGGACGAGAGTGCAGACGCCACCGGCGGCCACAGCTCCGTCCACCCGGTCTTTAGAGAAGAGTTTGAAGTGTCGCATTGTTGTCTCATGCCCAGGACGAAACCTGGATTCCTGAAGACAGACAATGTTTGCCGTAAACTGAGAAATCAATTGGCGTACTTCAGCGAGATGTCGAAAATAGCTATTACAGTTCAATTGTAATAGTGCCATAGTATGGACTTAAGTAGAAGATAGTCGTCTACTTATGCTTAACCGTTTGCCAACCATCCCTAACCTTAGGAGTGGGTGATAGGGTAGGAGAGCATTCCTCAATCTCCACATCTCCTTCGGAGGACGAAGAAAACGGAGCGAATGCTCTCTTGGTTGGCGAACGGTTATCGCCGGACTTTCCGGGTCTCGTCCTTGGTGAAGAGCGAGAGCGGTGACGAGGGACCTTCTCCCGGTCCGATGACTGGGAGTCCGTCCCCAGCACGTCCCGACTATTTTTCTTCTTGAACCGGCGTTGACGTCTATTTGGGGAAGTAGTTGGTCCCTTCCCCCCTGACGTCTCCGTCCTGCCAAACAATGCAGCACTTGCTAGGACTGCTCCTCCGGTGGTCGTGGAAGCAGAATTGCCAGCAGGTATTGGAGCTGCCTTTTCAGCAGGAGGGCAAGAGAGACGGCGATGAACAGTCTCTTTCTTACCCGCCGTTCCTGTTCCCTGTTTTTTTTTGGCTGGATGTGGGTCCAGCCGTGGCCGGCGAAGACTTCCTCCTCGAACGAGTCGGAGATTGCTTCTTCACTGGCCATATCGGAGGAGTTGCCTTCTCCGATGGCGCCGGTTTAGTTGGAGGCACCTGCGCCTTTTGTTGGATGCCAGAAGAAGATTCCGTAACCTTCTTCTGGCTAACAGGGGTGATAATAGGTCTATTTGTAGCCCCTTTAACAGTGGTAACTCTTTTAGAACTTGCCGATGTCAAGTTTGCCGCTTGATTACTAGATTCGTTTGATACCTTTTGAGCATATGATACTGAGAAAATAGGAGAGGCCATGGAGCGATATTTTCTGCGTGCTTCAGTGTAGGAGAGCTCGTCTAAGGTCTTTATTTCTTGAATTTTCTTCTCCTCTAGGAAGGCAGGACATTCCTTCCAGCGAGGAGAGTGCTCTCCCTTGCAATTTGGACATGCGGGAGTTAGTGTACATTCCGCTCCCTCATGAGTGGCCTTGCCACAGGAAAGACAGATAGGCTTTCCCGAGCAACGAGATGAGGTATGTCCAAATCGCTGACACTGAAAACACCGCAATGGAGATGGAATATACGGTCGCACATCGAGAGTGTACATTGACACTTTGATCCTCTTGGGCAGGCTATCCGACTCAAACGATAAGATGAACGCCCCGGTGTCAACTAGTACACCATTCATCTTACGTTTGATTCGTCTCACCTCGACAACGCCATGCTTTCCAGTTCGTTCCAGGATACGCTCGTCGGTAGTGTTCACCAGGTCTCTATGAAATACTAAACCTTTCTTCAGGTTTAGTTAGTTAGTTAGTTAGTTAGTTAGTTATTGTTGTTTTAAGGGGCGGAACTACGAGGTCATCTGCCCCTCTTAACACAGATTAAAGAATACAAATTTTGAATTGGATTTAAAATTTTGAGGTGGACATCTAAATTTAAAAAGACCAAAAATTAATAAAACAAAAACAAACAATTAAATAAAAAATAAAAAAAAAATTATAAACATAAACAAAAATTACGGAAAAAACAAAACATTATCATTCAAAAACGAACAAGTCGTTGAGTCAAAGTTCACTGGAAAATTTAGATTGCTGGCCCTAACCCACTCTCACTTATAAAACGGATAACGCGATCAGCAGCCACCGCGTCATCGGCTAATATAAGTTTGAGTGTCGTCTGCAAACCAAGGTTTCTTCGTAAGTCAGCAAGATCCACACACTCGGTGAAAATGTGGGCCACGGTGAAAACGGCTCCACAGGTACAAAGTGGGGGGTCTTCCCTTCTCATTAGGTACGAGTGGGTGGATCTTGTATGACCTATCCTTAGCCTACACAAAATGACGGACTCTCTCCGGGCCCGGAAGGAGCTCCGCCAAACGCGAGTAGTTCCCTTGATCGCTCTCAGTTTACTGGGCAGTGGGTCAGCTAGCCACTGACTCTCCCAAAAAGCCAGAACTTGTAGGCGTAACTGAGAGCGAATATCTCTAGCGGGTACCTCCATTGGTCGAGGTGGTAGTGATACCGCCTCTTTTGCAGCTTGATCTGCTAACTCATTTCCCGCAATTCCCATGTGGCTTGGAAGCCACAGAAAGGTGATTCGAGTGTCAGCGTGGCACAGCCCGGCTAGTAGGTCGTGGATTCGCTGCACTAGGGGGTGTTGCGGGAAACATGTAGCAATTGACTGCAACGAACTCAAAGAGTCGGTACACACGAGAAAGTGGATTCGAGCATCCTGTAGTGCAAACTGCAGAGCTTCATAGATGGCAACGAGCTCCGCAGTAAACACACTACAGGCCTCAGGCAAAGAGATCTTGGTATTTGCACCATCAATAACGTAAGCACAACCCACCTTCTCGTCCACCTTCGAACCATCCGTGTATAGAATGCCAGCGTCCGGAAATTGGTGAACTATGCTGTGGAACTGCCTCCGGTAAACGGAGGCATCCGTGTTCACCTTAGGACCTCGGTGCAGATCTAACCGAATTTCCGGACGCGGGACTTGCCACGGAGGCACCTCGCTAGATGTCCGGATCATACAGGGACCTACAGCCACTCCTATTTCGGTACACGAGCTATCAAGTCTAATACCAACCGGCCGAGTGGCACGAGGCCGGTTGGCGTACCCCTGGTGGTTTTGGGTACCGAAGAGAGCTTGATAGGTCGGGTGTTGCGGCATTTGACGCACATTGGCAGCATATGCTAACAGCATATGTTGGCGTCTATAATTTAAAGGTGGAACACCCGATTCGGCGAGTAGGCTGGGTATCGGGCTGGTCCGGAAGGCACCGGTAGCCAGCCTAACGCCACTATGGTGGATACTGTCCAGCATTTTCAAGGTTGCCGGCCTTGCTGAACCGTATGCCGCAGAACCATAGTCTAGCCGGGACAGGACGAGGGCTTGGTAGAACCGTAGCAGCACCGCACGGTCAGCCCCCCACGTAGTGCCACTAAGAAACCTGAGCATGTTCAGTTTCCTGAGACATGTCATTTTCAATTGCCGTATATGGTGCTGCCACGTTAACTTGCTGTCAAAATGGAGCCCCAGGAAGCGATAAGTGTCAACCACCGGCAACGCAGCATCCCTGAGATGTAGTTCAGGGTGTAAATGTAGCCTCCGTAGCCGACAAAAATGGACGACGGAGGTTTTCGCTGCTGAAAAACGAAAACCCCGGTCGTGAGCCCACCTGTCGACCCGGTTGATGGCTAGCTGCAATTGCCGTTCCACGACTGCCATACTTCCAGAGCTGTTAGTTAGTTAGTTAGTTATTGTTGTTTTAAGGGGCGGAACTACGAGGTCATCTGCCCCTCTTAACACAGATTAAAGAATACAAATTTTGAATTGGATTTAAAATTTTGAGGTGGACATCTAAATTTAAAAAGACCAAAAATTAATAAAACAAAAACAAACAATTAAATAAAAAAAATAAAAATAAAAAAAAAATATAAACATAAACAAAAATTACGGAAAAAACAAAACATTATCATTCAAAAACGAACAAGTCGTTGAGTCAAAGTTCACTGGAAAATTTAGATTGCTGGCCCTAACCCACTCTCACTTATAAAGCGGATAACGCGATCAGCAGCCACCGCGTCATCGGCTAATATAAGTTTGAGTGTCGTCTGCAAACCAAGGTTTCTTCGTAAGTCAGCAAGATCCACACACTCGGTGAAAATGTGGGCCACGGTGAAAACGGCTCCACAGGTACAAAGTGGGGGGTCTTCCCTTCTCATTAGGTACGAGTGGGTGGATCTTGTATGACCTATCCTTAGCCTACACAAAATGACGGACTCTCTCCGGGCCCGGAAGGAGCTCCGCCAAACGCGAGTAGTTCCCTTGATCGCTCTCAGTTTACTGGGCAGTGGGTCAGCTAGCCACTGACTCTCCCAAAAAGCCAGAACTTGTAGGCGTAACTGAGAGCGAATATCTCTAGCGGGTACCTCCATTGGTCGAGGTGGTAGTGATACCGCCTCTTTTGCAGCTTGATCTGCTAACTCATTTCCCGCAATTCCCATGTGGCTTGGAAGCCACAGAAAGGTGATTCGAGTGTCAGCGTGGCACAGCCCGGCTAGTAGGTCGTGGATTCGCTGCACTAGGGGGTGTTGCGGGAAACATGTAGCAATTGACTGCAACGAACTCAAAGAGTCGGTACACACGAGAAAGTGGATTCGAGCATCCTGTAGTGCAAACTGCAGAGCTTCATAGATGGCAACGAGCTCCGCAGTAAACACACTACAGGCCTCAGGCAAAGAGATCTTGGTATTTGCACCATCAATAACGTAAGCACAACCCACCTTCTCGTCCACCTTCGAACCATCCGTGTATAGAATGCCAGCGTCCGGAAATTGGTGAACTATGCTGTGGAACTGCCTCCGGTAAACGGAGGCATCCGTGTTCACCTTAGGACCTCGGTGCAGATCTAACCGAATTTCCGGACGCGGGACTTGCCACGGAGGCACCTCGCTAGATGTCCGGATCATACAGGGACCTACAGCCACTCCTATTTCGGTACACGAGCTATCAAGTCTAATACCAACCGGCCGAGTGGCACGAGGCCGGTTGGCGTACCCCTGGTGGTTTTGGGTACCGAAGAGAGCTTGATAGGTCGGGTGTTGCGGCATTTGACGCACATTGGCAGCATATGCTAACAGCATATGTTGGCGTCTATAATTTAAAGGTGGGACACCCGATTCGGCGAGTAGGCTGGGTATCGGGCTGGTCCGGAAGGCACCGGTAGCCAGCCTAACGCCACTATGGTGGATACTGTCCAGCATTTTCAAGGTTGCCGGCCTTGCTGAACCGTATGCCGCAGAACCATAGTCTAGCCGGGACAGGACGAGGGCTTGGTAGAACCGTAGCAGCACCGCACGGTCAGCCCCCCACGTAGTGCCACTAAGAAACCTGAGCATGTTCAGTTTCCTGAGACATGTCATTTTCAATTGCCGTATATGGTGCTGCCACGTTAACTTGCTGTCAAAATGGAGCCCCAGGAAGCGATAAGTGTCAACCACCGGCAACGCAGCATCCCTGAGATGTAGTTCAGGGTGTAAATGTAGCCTCCGTAGCCGACAAAAATGGACGACGGAGGTTTTCGCTGCTGAAAAACGAAAACCCCGGTCGTGAGCCCACCTGTCGACCCGGTTGATGGCTAGCTGCAATTGCCGTTCCACGACTGCCATACTTCCAGAGCTGTAATGCAGAGCTAAATCATCTACATACAGCGATGGAACTACCGCGGACCCGGCGGCGGCAACAATGCCATTAATGGCAATCGCGAACAAGGTGACACTCAGCACTGAACCCTGAGGAACTCCATTTTCTTGGGTATAGTACTGCGATAATGTCCTACCGACCCTTACACGGAAGAGTCGGACGGACATGAAATTCGCAATGAAAGTCGGTAAGTTACCACGGAGTCCCCACTTGTGAAGGGTGGAAAGGATCCCGTAGCGCCATGTGGTGTCGTAGGCTTTCTCGAGGTCAAAGAAAACCGTGACTAGGTGCTGCTTCCGGAAAAAAGCCTCCTGTATGGCGCTCTCAAGTCGCACCAGATGGTCAGTGGTGGACCTATGAGAGCGAAATCCACATTGGTACTCAGACAGGAGACCTTTATCCTCCAAGAACCACACCAGTCGACGGTTCACCATCTTTTCGAGCAGCTTACATAGGCCATTTGTCAAACAAATGGGCCTATAGCTGCTTACAAACTTGGGATTCTTTCCAGCCTTAGGAATCGGTATCACGATCCCCTCTCGCCATTGAGATGGAAACTCCCCTCCAATCCATATACGATTGAAGAGGAGCAACAGTTTTTTTATACTGGAATCGCACAGATGTTTTAACATTTGATTATGTATGTTATCCGGTCCAGGAGCCGTATCCCTGCACAGTGCAAGCGCACTGCGCAGTTCCCATTCAGAGAATGGTACATTATAGGACTCCGAAGCAGCAGTGGCAAAGGACAAGGGGTGAGTCTCTGCCTCCCGCTTCAGAGTCAGAAACGTAGGATCGTAACTCCCGGAGCAGGATACATCGGAGAAGTGCGAGCCAATGCTGTTGGCAATGGCGAGATGGTCCGTGATGATGTCTCCATTGATGGACACTCCGGGTATCGACAGTGATGTCGGGAGTCCGGAGATCCGACGAAGCTTAGTCCACACTTGAGATGAAGGAGTATGCGCCGTCATGGACGACACATACTTTTCCCACGTCGTTTTCTTACTCTCCCGAATGAGATATCGGGCTCTAGCACGCATCCTTCTGAAGGTGATAAGGTTGGCCATAGTGTTTTGCCTCCGATAGCATTTGAAAGCACGTCGACGATCTTTAATGGCTGCTGCAATCTCGGCTGTCCACCAAGGGACAAGCTTCCGGCGTGAGTTGCCGGACGAGGAAGGTATTGTTTCCTCAGCAGCAGCCAAAATACCATTCGTTATGTGAATGGTATGATCGTCGACACTCTCAAAGGTATCTTCGGCAAACACCGCGCGTGCCGTGAAAGTTGGCCAATCAGCCCGACGGAGAAGCCATCGACTTGGTAACTCGATGGCTCTCTGGTTCGGAAGAGTAACGATAATTGGAAAATGGTCACTATTACAAAGGTCATCGTGTACACCCCACTGTAGCAGGGGAACCAGCGCACGACTGCACAGGGTAATATCGATACTTGAATAAGTACCGTGTGCAATAGAGAAGTGCGTAGGTTCCCCTGTGTTCAACAGGCACAGGTCCAGCCGCCTGATCAGCCTCTCAAAATCTCTCCCTTTACCGCTAGTGGTAGCGGAGCCCCAGATGGTGTTGTGGGCATTAACATCTCCCAGAAGGAGAAAAGGAGGGGGGAGCTGAGAGACTAGATCCACCAGCTGGTCGTAATCCGGCTGAGAATCAGGCGGGATGTACACGTTACATACTGTTGCCATTACTGGCAACGAAGTACGAACTGCAACTGCCTCTAGCTGAGTACGCAACGGCACCTCTTCACTAAAGAGGCTAGAGTGGACGAGAGTGCAGACGCCACCAGCGGCCACAGCTCCGTCCACCCGGTCTCTAGAGAAGAGTTTGAAGTGACGCATTGTTGTCTCATGTCCAGGACGAAACCTGGATTCCTGAAGACAGACAATGGTTGCCGAAAACGAAGATATTAATTGTCGTAACTCAGCGAGATGAACAGAATAGCTATTACAGTTCCATTGTAATAGTGCCATGGTGTGGACTTAAGTAGAAATGGGTCTTCTACTTATGCTTGACCGTTTGCCACCCTTCCCCAGCTCTAGTTGGAGATGATGGGGCAGGAGAGCACACCTCAATCTCCACATCTCCGTCCGAAGACGAAGAAAATGGAGCGGGCGCTCTCTTGGGTTGCGCGCGGTCGTCGTCGGACCTCACGAGTCTCGCTCTTGGGGAAGAGCGAGAGCGGTGTCGAGGGACTTTCTCCCGGTCCGAAGACTGGGTGTCTGTCCCCGACACGCCCCGAAGAGATTTCTTCTTGGATCGGCGCCGACGTGTGTTTGGGGAAGTAGATGGTCCCTTCCCCACAGACGCCGGGTCCTTATAAAACAAGGTCGCTCCTGCTGGCACCGCTCCACTGGTAGTGGTGGGAGCGGGATGGCCAGCAGATACGTGAGCAGCCCTGCCTTTAGGAGAGGAAGAGAAACGGCGCTGAACCGTTCCCCTCTCCTCCGCCGATCTATTTTCTTTTCTATAGGGGAGTTCCTCCATACGGACGGGCTTGGCTTCAGCAGGCTTCGCCCCCTTGGTGGTAGTGGGAGCAGAAAGGCCAGCAGAGACAGTAGCCACCCCGTCAGCAGGAGGACGAGAGAGACGGCGACGAACCATCTCCCTCTTCTCCCCTATATTTTTCGTATTAGGTGGGCTGGAAGAAGGACCAGCCCTGGTCGGCAAAGTCTTCTTTCCCCCTTTAGCTGGGGAAGACTTGTTCGCCGACCGTTTCGGAGAAGAAGAGGACTTCTTCTCCGAATTTGCCGGTTTAGGTGTTAAAACCGGCGCCTTCTTAACCGTGGCCGAAGAAGGTTTTGGGACCTCCTTCGGGCTGACAGTGCTCGCTGGTACAGCGAGGGGAGATTTCAAACTCGTACTAAAAGAGGACATCGAGGGTACTGCACTGGAAACTTTAACGGCAGGGGTGATTGAGGGCGTCGCTGCAGCTGCAAACGATACCCGAAATTCGGGGGCATTCATATCACGGTACCTCTTGCGAGCGTCGTGATATGAAAGCCTGTCAAGAGTCCTGATTTCCTGGATCTTGGCTTCCATAATGAATTCAGGGCACTGTTTTGACCGTGGCGAGTGACTTCCTTGGCAGTTGGGACATATCGGGGGAGGCGTACACCTCTCGTCACCCTCATGTGTCCCCTTGCCACACTCTCTACATACGGCCTTCGCAGTACACCTGGCGGAAACATGCCCGAATCTCTGGCACTGGTAGCAGCGCATAGGTGGAGGGATGTACGGTCGCACATCGCAGTTGTACGATGTGACCTTCACCTGCTTAGGTACAACATCACCTTCAAAATGGAGAATAAAAGCGCCGGTATCGACGCTCCTTTCCCCAATCTTTCGGGTGATGCGCCTAATCTTTGTGACGCCTCTCTTCCCCAGATCCCGCAATAGTTCAGCATCGCTATTCAAAATGAGGTCACGATGGAAAATAACTCCACGGACCTCATTCAGCGTTTCGTGCTTTGTGATCTTAACGGGGATTTCGCCGAATTGCGTGCATTCCAGCAACGCTTCGGTTTGCTGCCGGCTAACGGTATGCAGCAAGAGCTGCCCGTTCCGGAGCTTGGAAATCCCGTTAAGATCACCAAATTTCCCCTCGATTTCCTCAGCGAAAATGATCGATTTTACGAGCTTGAAATCATCCCCGTCAGTCCTGGTAGCTACCAGGTAGCGAGGTGATCTGTCTGTCGCAAATCGATGGTTAAAGGCTTCATCCCAAGGCGTATACACCTTGGGATTAGCTCGACACTCCAGAGACGGCTTTTTAAGGGTGCCACCCTGTACAGGTGTCCGTGATCGCTTTGATGGCATCCCGGACGAAATCCTCCCCGAATACTGCCCACTCCGAACGGGGGCTATCACTGTGGGCGCCACCCAGCCAAGGCAATACCTACCTGGCATAGCAGATATTGCCCGGGGTCCCAGTGCCTCGAACAGGCACTTCCCCCTCGGCATGCACAGGATTTATTCAGCTCCAGTATTCGGCCATGCAGGGACCTTCGTTGTAAGGCGGATACTACTGTAGGGTACATGGCGCACCCACCTGACGGGATGGGGCATACCGTCTAGGCTTTCTGGCCAGATGGCCAAGCTGGTGGCCCTTCCCCTAACAGCATGCATGTTTGTTTCTATTGGTCAAACCAGAGCTGGGACCAGAAAACCAAAATCGACCTTTATAAGGCCCCCTCTAAGTCGCCTTTTACGACAGGCAGGGGATACCGTGGATGAATTCTGCCCTCCCCATCCACAGGGGGTCAGAACAAATCAAAACTGGCAAGTTATTCGGCCATGTCGGCCCTATTAGTCGCCTCCTACGACAGGCAGGGCATACCGTGGGTGTATTCTAACCCGCACCCACACGGGGTTTTCTTCAGGTTTAGGGACTGGTGCTTCACTACCTCGACTGGAATACCACCGAAACTTGTCGTCCCAAGAAGACCATCTGTCTGTCTCTTTCCTTGAGTTTTTATCAAGAGTGCGCCGTTTCGCAGCTTTTTTACTGTGTCTACATCGCCCCATTTCCCCTCAATTGCATCATGTAAATCAAAAGGATCAACGTTTGTAAAATTTTGCCCATCGGTCCTTGTTACCATAAGGTACCGGGGGAAAAACGTTGAATCCTTTTCATCAAGCGGCGAAACTAGAGGCATAAACTTCCTCTTCTTAAATTTTAAAGACGGCTTTGTAAGGTAGCCATCCTGTGAAATAATGGACGCTATGTTTGGTCCCCCGAGTAGCTAGGGAACTAAAAGTCAACCCCCGGCAGAGCCCCGCTTGCCCGGGGTAAGGCTAAGGTTCTCCAGAAGTCGCCAGGTATCTGGAGGTGGGTCGCTTGTGACTACTCACCCAGTAGCCATTCATCACCTCGGCACGACCACTCAGCTTGTGATTAGGGGAGGATTCCACCTCCTGTCACGCACACACACATTTACACCAAAGAAAGAAAAGATGAGACAAGGGCCAACTAAGGCAGGAAAGTAAAAAACTCCCTAGGCCTAGGATACCCTAATACCGTCGGGGTCGGAAAAGAACAAGAGTTGACCAAGAGAGGTCGACAGGAAAGAAGACGGAGAGGAGCCCGGCACAAGTAAGTGGAAGCAATGCCGGACTCAGCTGGGGTCCCGTGGTCGCTAACCCACGTCCCACTAGATGTGAGCCCCTGAGGGCTTAATACAGATTAAAGAATACAAATTTTGAATTGAATTTAAAAAATTTTGAGGTGGACATCTAAAATAAAAAAAAGACCAAAAATTAATAAAACAAAAGACAAATAATTAAATAAAAATAAAAATTATAAAAATAAACAAAAATTACGGAAAAAACAAAACATTATCATTCAAAAACGAACAAGTCGTTGAGTCTATTTTCACTGGAAAATTTAGATTGCTGGCCCTAACCCACTCTCACTCATAAAGCGGATAACGCGCTCAGCAGCCACCGCGTCATCGGCTAATATAAGTTTGAGTGTCGTCTGCAAACCAAGGTTTCTTCGTAAGTCAGCAAGATCCACACACTCGGTAAAAAAGTGGGCCACGGTGAATACGGCTCCACAGGTACAAAGTGGGGGGTCTTCCCTTCTCATTAGGTACGAGTGGGTGGATCTTGTATGACCCATCCTTAGCCTACACAAAATGACGGACTCTCTCCGGGCCCGGAAGGAGCTCCGCCACACGCGAGTAGTTCCCTTGATCGCTCTCAGTTTACTGGGCAGTGGGTCACCTAGCCACTGACTCTCCCAAAAAGCCAGAACTTGTAGGCGTAACTGAGAGCGAATATCTCTAGCGGGTACCTCCATTGGTCGAGGTGGTAGTGATACCGCCTCTTTTGCAGCTTGATCTGCTAACTCATTTCCCGCAATTCCCATGTGCTTGGACGCCACAAAAAGGTGATTCGAGTGTCAGCGTGGCACAGCCCGGCCAGTAGGTCGTGGATTCGCTGCACTAGGGGGTGTTGCGGGAAACATGTAGCAATTGACTGCAACGAACTCAAAGAGTCGGTACACACGAGAAAGTGGATTCGATCATCCTGTAGTGCAAACTGCAGAGCTTCATAGATGGCAACGAGCTCCGCAGTAAACACACTACAGGCCTCAGGCAAAGAGATCTAGGTATTTGCACCATCAATAACGTAAGCACAACCCACTTTCTCGTGCACCTTCGAACCATCCGTGTATAGAATGCCAGCGTCCCGAAATTGGTGAAATAAGCTATGGAACTGCCTCCGGTAAACGGAGGCATCCGTGTTCACCTTAGGACCTCGGTGCAGATCTAACCGAATTTCCGGACGCTGGACTTGCCACGGAGGCATCTCACTAGATGTCCGGATCATACAGGGACCTACAGCCACTCCTATTTCAGTACACGAACAATCAAGTCTAATACCAACCGGCCGAGTGGCACGAGGCCGGTTGGCGTAACCCTGGTGGTTTTGGGTACTGAAGAGAGCTTGATAAGTCGGGTGTTGCGGCATTTGACGCACATTGGCAGCATATGCTAAAAGCATATGTTGGCGTCTATAATTTAAAGGTGGAACACCCGATTCGGCGAGTAGGCTGGGTATCGGGCTGGTCCGGAAGGCCCCGGTAGCCAGCCTAACGCCACTATGGTGGATACTGTCCAGCATTTTCAAGGTTGCCGGCCTTGCTGAACCGTATGCCGCAGAACCATAGTCTAGCCGGGACAGGACGAGGGCTTGGTAGAACCGTAGCAGCACCGCACCGTCAGCCCCCCACGTAGTGCCACTAAGAAACCTGAGCATGTTCAATTTCCTGAGACATGTCATTTTCAATTGCCGTATATGGTGCTGCCACGTTAACTCGCTGTCAAAATGGAGCCCCAGGAAGCAATAAGTGTCAACCAACAGCAACGCAGCATCCCTGAGATGTAGTTCAGGGTGTAAATGTAGCCTCCGGAGCCGACAAAAATGGACGACGGAGGTTTTCGCTGCTGAAAAACGAAAACCCCGGTCGTGAGCCCACCTGTCGACCCGGTTGATAGCTAGCTGCAATTGCCGTTCCACGACTGCCATACTCCCAGAGCTGTAATGCAGAGCTAAATCGTCTACATACAGCGATGGAACTACCGCGGACCCGGCGGCGGCAACAATGCCATTAATGGCAATCGCGAACAAGGTGACACTCAGCACTGAACCCTTAGGAACTCCATTTTCTTGGGTATAGTATTGCGATAATGTCCTTCCGACCCTTACACGGAAGAGTCGGACGGACATGAAATTCGCAATGAAAGTCGGTAAGTTACCACGGAGTCCCCACTTGTGAAGGGTGGAAAGGATCCCGTAGCGCCATGTGGTGTCGTAGGCTTTCTCAAGGTCAAAGAAAACCATGACTAGGTGCTGCTTTCGGAAAAAAGCCTCCTGTATGGCGCTCTCAAGTCGCACCAGATGGTCAGTGGTGGACTTATGAGAGCGAAATCCACATCGGTACTCAGACAGGAGACCTTTATCCTCCAAGAACCACACCAGTCGACGGTTCACCATCTTTTCGAGCAGCTTACATAGGCCATTTGTCAAACAAATGGGCCTATAGCTGCTTACAAACTTGGGATCCTTTCCAGCCTTAGGAATCGGTATCACGATCCCCTCTCGCCATTGAGATGGAAACTCTCCTTCAATCCATATACGATTGAAGAGGATCAACAGTTGTTTTATACTGGATTCGCATAGATGCTTTAACATTTGATAATGTATGTTATCCGGTCCACGAGCCGTGTCCCTGCACAGTGCAAGCGCACTGCGCAGTTCCCATTCAGAGAATGGTACATTATAGGACCCCGAAGCAGCAGTGGCAAAAGAAAAGGGGTGAGTCTCTGCCTCCCGCTTCAGAGTCAGAAATGTAGGATCGTAACTCCCGGAGCAGGATACATCGGAGAAGTGCGAGCCAATGCTGTTGGCAATGGCGAGATGGTCCGTGTTGATGTCTCCATTGATGGACACTCCGGGTATCGACAGTGATGTCGGGAGTCCGGAGATCCGACGAAGCTTAGTCCACACTTGAGATGAAGGAGTATGCGCCGTCATGGACGACACATACTTTTCCCACGTCGTTTTCTTACTCTCCCGAATCAGATATCGGGCTCTGGCACGCATCCTTCTGAAGGTGATAAGGTTGGCCATGGTGTTTTGCCTCCGGTAGCATTTGAAAGCACGTCGACGATCTTTAATGGCTGCTGCAATCTCGGCTGTCCACCAAGGGACAAGCTTTCGGCGTGAGTTGCCGGACGAGGAAGGTATTGTTTCCTCAGCAGCAGCCAAAATACCATTCGTTATGTGAATGGTATGATCGTCGACACTCCCAAAGGTATCTTCGGCAAACACCGCACGTGCCGTGAAAGTTGGCCAATCAGCCCGACGGAGAAGCCATCGACTTGGTAACTCGATGGCTCTCTGGTTCGGAAGAGTAACGATAATTGGAAAATGGTCACTATTACAAAGGTCATCGTGTACACCCCACTGTAGCAGGGGAACCAGCACACGACTGCACAGGGTAATATCGATACTTGAATAAGTACCGTGTGCAATAGAGAAGTGCGTATTTTCCCCTGTGTTCAACTGACACAGGTCCAGCCGCCTGATCAGCCTCTCAAAATCTCTCCCATTACCGCTAGTGGTAGCGGAGCCCCAGATGGTGTTGTGGGCATTAACATCTCCCAGAAGGAGGAAAGAAGGGGGAGCTGAGAGACTAGATCCACCAGCTGGTCGTAATCCGGCTGAGAATCAGGCGGGATGTACACGTTACATACTGTTGCCATTACTGGCAACGAAGTACGAACTGCAACTGCCTCTAGCTGAGAACGCAACGGCACCTCTTCACTAAAGAGGCTAGAGTGGACGAGAGTGCAGACGCCACCAGCGGCCACAGCTCCGTCCACCCGGTCTCTAGAGAAGAGTTTGAAGTGACGCATTGTTGTCTCATGTCCAGGACGAAACCTGGATTCCTGAAGACAGACAATGGTTGCCGAAAACGAAGATATTAATTGTCGTAACTCAGCGAGATGAACAGAATAGCTATTACAGTTCCATTGTAATAGTGCCATGATGTGGACTTAAGTAGAAGTGGGTCTTCTACCTATGCTTGACCGTTTGCCACCCTTCCCCATCTCTAGTTGGAGATGATGGGGCAGGAGAGCACACCTCAATCTCCACATCTCCTTCCGAAGACGAAGAAAATGGAGCGGGCGCTCTCTTGGGTTGCGCGCGGTCGTCGTCGGACCTCACGAGTCTCGCTCTTGGAGAAGAGCGAGAGCGGTGTCTAGGGACTTTCTCCCTGTCCGAAGACTGGGTACTTGTCCCCGACACGCCCCGAGCATGCTTCTTTCTAGACCGACGCAGACGTCTATTCGGGGTAGTAGGTGGTCCCTTCCCCACAGACGTAAGGTCCTTGCAAATCGAAGCCGCTCCAGCTGACACCGCTCCTTTGGTGATGGTAGGAGCGGAATGGCCAGCAGATGGCTGAGCTGCCTTGTATGCAGGAGGGGAAGAGAAACGGCGCTGAACTGCCCCTCTCTTCTCCGCCGGTGATTTATTTTTCCTATAGGGGAGTTCCTCCACTCTAATGGGTTTGGCTTCTGCGGGCATCACTCCCTTGATGGTCGAGGGAGCTGAAGGCCCAGCAGATGAAGGAGCCATCCCATCAGCCGGAGGTCGAGAGAGACGGCGCCGCTCCGTCCCCCTCTTCTCCACTATCTTTGTCTTATCAGGTGGCCTGGATGACGATCCAGCCCCGGTCGCAGAAGTCTTCTTTGCCTCGTTGGCAGGGGAAGACTTCTCCGATGGCGCCGGTTTAGTTGGAGGCACCTACGCCTTTTGTTGGATGCCTGAAGAAGATTCCGTAACCTTCTTCTGGCTAACAGGGGTGATAGTTAGTTAGTTATTGTTGTTTTAAGGGGCGGAACTACGAGGTCATCTGCCCCTCTTAACACAGATTAAAGAATACAAATTTTGAATTGAATTTAAAATTTTGAGGTGGACATCTAAATTTAAAAAGACCAAAAATTAATAAAACAAAAAAAAAACAATTAAATTTAAAAAAAAATTATAAACATAAACAAAAATTACGGAAAAAACAAAACATTATCATTCAAAAACGAACAAGTCGTTGAGTCAAAGTTCACTGGAAAATTTAGATTGCTGGCCCTAACCCACTCTCACTTATAAAGCGGATAACGCGATCAGCAGCCACCGCGTCATCGGCTAATATAAGTTTGAGTGTCGTCTGCAAACCAAGGTTTCTTCGTAAGTCAGCAAGATCCACACACTCGGTGAAAATGTGGGCCACGGTGAAAACGGCTCCACAGGTACAAAGTGGGGGGTCTTCCCTTCTCATTAGGTACGAGTGGGTGGATCTTGTATGACCTATCCTTAGCCTACACAAAATGACGGACTCTCTCCGGGCCCGGAAGGAGCTCCGCCAAACGCGAGTAGTTCCCTTGATCGCTCTCAGTTTACTGGGCAGTGGGTCAGCTAGCCACTGACTCTCCCAAAAAGCCAGAACTTGTAGGCGTAACTGAGAGCGAATATCTCTAGCGGGTACCTCCATTGGTCGAGGTGGTAGTGATACCGCCTCTTTTGCAGCTTGATCTGCTAACTCATTTCCCGCAATTCCCATGTGGCTTGGAAGCCACAGAAAGGTGATTCGAGTGTCAGCGTGGCACAGCCCGGCTAGTAGGTCGTGGATTCGCTGCACTAGGGGGTGTTGCGGGAAACATGTAGCAATTGACTGCAACGAACTCAAAGAGTCGGTACACACGAGAAAGTGGATTCGAGCATCCTGTAGTGCAAACTGCAGAGCTTCATAGATGGCAACGAGCTCCGCAGTAAACACACTACAGGCCTCAGGCAAAGAGATCTTGGTATTTGCACCATCAATAACGTAAGCACAACCCACCTTCTCGTCCACCTTCGAACCATCCGTGTATAGAATGCCAGCGTCCGGAAATTGGTGAACTATGCTGTGGAACTGCCTCCGGTAAACGGAGGCATCCGTGTTCACCTTAGGACCTCGGTGCAGATCTAACCGAATTTCCGGACGCGGGACTTGCCACGGAGGCACCTCGCTAGATGTCCGGATCATACAGGGACCTACAGCCACTCCTATTTCGGTACCCGAGCTATCAAGTCTAATACCAACCGGCCGAGTGGCACGAGGCCGGTTGGCGTACCCCTGGTGGTTTTGGGTACCGAAGAGAGCTTGATAGGTCGGGTGTTGCGGCATTTGACGCACATTGGCAGCATATGCTAACAGCATATGTTCGCGTCTATAATTTAAAGGTGGAACACCCGATTCGGCGAGTAGGCTGGGTATCGGGCTGGTCCGGAAGGCACCGGTAGCCAGCCTAACGCCACTATGGTGGATACTGTCCAGCATTTTCAAGGTTGCCGGCCTTGCTGAACCGTATGCCGCAGAACCATAGTCTAGCCGGGACAGGACGAGGGCTTGGTAGAACCGTAGCAGCACCGCACGGTCAGCCCCCCACGTAGTGCCACTAAGAAACCTGAGCATGTTAGTTAGTTAGTTAGTTAGTTATTGTTGTTTTAAGGGGCGGAACTACGAGGTCATCTGCCCCTCTTAACACAGATTAAAGAATACAAATTTTGAATTGAATTTAAAATTTTGAGGTGGACATCTAAATTTAAAAAGACCAAAAATTAATAAAACAAAAACAAACAATTAAATAAAAAAATAAAAAAAATTATAAACATAAACAAAAATTACGGAAAAAACAAAACATTATCATTCAAAAACGAACAAGTCGTTGAGTCAAAGTTCACTGGAAAATTTAGATTGCTGGCCCTAACCCACTCTCACTTATAAAGCGGATAACGCGATCAGCAGCCACCGCGTCATCGGCTAATATAAGTTTGAGTGTCGTCTGCAAACCAAGGTTTCTTCGTAAGTCAGCAAGATCCACACACTCGGTGAAAATGTGGGCCACGGTGAAAACGGCTCCACAGGTACAAAGTGGGGGGTCTTCCCTTCTCATTAGGTACGAGTGGGTGGATCTTGTATGACCTATCCTTAGCCTATACAAAATGACGGACTCTCTCCGGGCCCGGAAGGAGCTCCGCCAAACGCGAGTAGTTCCCTTGATCGCTCTCAGTTTACTGGGCAGTGGGTCAGCTAGCCACTGACTCTCCCAAAAAGCCAGAACTTGTAGGCGTAACTGAGAGCGAATATCTCTAGCGGGTACCTCCATTGGTCGAGGTGGTAGTGATACCGCCTCTTTTGCAGCTTGATCTGCTAACTCATTTCCCGCAATTCCCATGTGGCTTGGAAGCCACAGAAAGGTGATTCGAGTGTCAGCGTGGCACAGCCCGGCTAGTAGGTCGTGGATTCGCTGCACTAGGGGGTGTTGCGGGAAACATGTAGCAATTGACTGCAACGAACTCAAAGAGTCGGTACACACGAGAAAGTGGATTCGAGCATCCTGTAGTGCAAACTGCAGAGCTTCATAGATGGCAACGAGCTCCGCAGTAAACACACTACAGGCCTCAGGCAAAGAGATCTTGGTATTTGCACGATCAATAACGTAAGCACAACCCACCTTCTCGTCCACCTTCGAACCATCCGTGTATAGAATGCCAGCGTCCGGAAATTGGTGAACTATGCTGTGGAACTGCCTCCGGTAAACGGAGGCATCCGTGTTCACCTTAGGACCTCGGTGCAGATCTAACTGAATTTCCGGACGCGGGACTTGCCACGGAGGCACCTCGCTAGATGTCCGGATCATACAGGGACCTACAGCCACTCCTATTTCGGTACACGAGCTATCAAGTCTAATACCAACCGGCCGAGTGGCACGAGGCCGGTTGGCGTACCCCTGGTGGTTTTGGGTACCGAAGAGAGCTTGATAGGTCGGGTGTTGCGGCATTTGACGCACATTGGCAGCATATGCTAACAGCATATGTTGGCGTCTATAATTTAAAGGTGGAACACCCGATTCGGCGAGTAGGCTGGGTATCGGGCTGGTCCGGAAGGCACCGGTAGCCAGCCTAACGCCACTATGGTGGATACTGTCCAGCATTTTCAAGGTTGCCGGCCTTGCTGAACCGTATGCCGCAGAACCATAGTCTAGCCGGGACAGGACGAGGGCTTGGTAGAACCGTAGCAGCACCGCACGGTCAGCCCCCCACGTAGTGCCACTAAGAAACCTGAGCATGTTCAGTTTCCTGAGACATGTCATTTTCAATTGCCGTATATGGTGCTGCCACGTTAACTTGCTGTCAAAATGGAGCCCCAGGAAGCGATAAGTGTCAACCACCGGCAACGCAGCATCCCTGAGATGTAGTTCAGGGTGTAAATGTAGCCTCCGTAGCCGACAAAAATGGACGACGGAGGTTTTCGCTGCTGAAAAACGAAAACCCCGGTCGTGAGCCCACCTGTCGACCCGGTTGATGGCTAGCTGCAATTGCCGTTCCACGACTGCCATACTTCCAGAGCTGTAATGCAGGGCTAAATCGTCTACATACAGCGATGGAACTACCGCGGACCCGGCGGCGGCAACAATGCCATTAATGGCAATCGCGAACAAGGTGACACTCAGCACTGAACCCTGAGGAACTCCATTTTCTTGGGTATAGTACTGCGATAATGTCCTACCGACCATTACACGGAAGAGTCGGACGGACATGAAATTCGCAATGAAAGTCGGTAAGTTACCACGGAGTCCCCACTTGTGAAGGGTGGAAAGGATCCCGTAGCGCCATGTGGTGTCGTAGGCTTTCTCGAGGTCAAAGAAAACCGTGACTAGGTGCTGCTTCCGGAAAAAAGCCTCCTGTATGGCGCTCTCAAGTCGCACCAGATGGTCAGTGGTGGACCTATGAGAGCGAAATCCACATTGGTACTCAGACAGGAGACCTTTATCCTCCAAGAACCACACCAGTCGACGGTTCACCATCTTTTCGAGCAGCTTACATAGGCCATTTGTCAAACAAATGGGCCTATAGCTGCTTACAAACTTGGGATCCTTTCCAGCCTTAGGAATCGGTATCACGATCCCCTCTCGCCATTGAGATGGAAACTCCCCTTCAATCCATATACGATTGAAGAGGATCAACAGTTCTTTCATACTGGATTCGCACAGATGCTTTAACATTTGATTATGTATGTTATCCGGTCCAGGAGCCGTATCCCTGCACAGTGCAAGCGCACTGCGCAGTTCCCATTCAGAGAATGGTACATTATAGGACTCCGAAGCAGCAGTGGCAAAGGACAAGGGGTGAGTCTCTGCCTCCCGCTTCAGAGTCAGAAATGTAGGATCGTAACTCCCGGAGCAGGATACATCGGAGAAGTGCGAGCCAATGCTGTTGGCAATGGCGAGATGGTCCGTGATGATGTCCCCATTGATGGACACTCCGGGTATCGATAGTGATGTCGGGAGTCCGGAGATCCGACGAAGCTTAGTCCACACTTGAGATGAAGGAGTATGCGCCGTCATGGACGACACATACTTTTCCCACGTCGTTTTCTTACTCTCCCGAATCAGATATCGGGCTCTAGCACGCATCCTTCTGAAGGTGATAAGGTTGGCCATAGTGTTTTGCCTCCGATAGCATTTGAAAGCACGTCGACGATCTTTAATGGCTGCTGCAATCTCGGCTGTCCACCAAGGGACAAGCTTCCGGCGTGAGTTGCCGGATGAGGAAGGTATTGTTTCCTCAGCAGCAGTCAAAATACCATTCGTTATGTGAATGGTATGATCGTCGACACTCTCAAAGGTATCTTCGGCAAACACCGCACGTGCCGTGAAAGTTGGCCAATCAGCCCGACGGAGAAGCCATCGACTTGGTAACTCGATGGCTCTCTGGTTCGGAAGAGTAACGATAATTGGAAAATGGTCACTATTACAAAGGTCATCGTGTACACCCCACTGTAGCAGGGGGACCAGCGCACGACTGCACAGGGTAATATCGATAATTGAATAAGTACCGTGTGCAATAGAGAAGTGCGTAGGCTCCCCTGTGTTCAACAGACACAGGTCCAGCCGCCTGATCAGCCTCGCAAAATCTCTCCCTTTACCGCTAGTGGTAGCGGAGCCCCAGATGGTGTTGTGGGCATTAACATCTCCCAGAAGGAGAAAAGGAGGGGGGAGCTGAGAGACTAGATCCACCAGCTGGTCGTAATCCGGCTGAGAATCAGGTGGGATGTACACGTTACATACTGTTGCCATTACTGGCAACGAAGTATGATCTGCAACTGCCTCTAGCTGAGTACGCAACGGCACCTCTTCACTAAAGAGGCTAGAGTGGACGAGAGTGCAGACGCCACCAGCGGCCACAGCTCCGTCCATCCGGTCTTTAGAGAAGAGTTTGAAGTGACGCATTGTTGTCTCATGTCCAGGACGAAACCTGGATTCCTGAAGACAGACAATGGTTGCCGAAAACGAAGATATTAATTGTCGTAACTCAGCGAGATGAACAGAATAGCTATTACAGTTCCATTGTAATAGTGCCATGGTGTGGACTTAAGTAGAAGTGGGTCTTCTACTTATGCTTGACCGTTTGCCACCCTTCCCCATCTCTAGTTGGAGATGATGGGGCAGGAGAGCACACCTCAATCTCCACATTTCCGTCCGAAGACGAAGAAAATGGAGCGGGCGCTCTCTTGGGTTGCGCACGGTCGTCGTCGGACCTCACGGGTCTCGCCCTTGGGGAAGAGCGAGAGCGGTGTCGAGGGACTTTCTCCCGGTCAGAAGACTGGGTGTCTGTCCCCGACACGCCCCGAAGAGACTTCTTCTTGGATCGGCGCCGACGTGTGTTTGGGGAAGTAGATGGTCCCTTCCCCACAGACGCCGGGTCCTTATAAAACAAGGTCGCTCCTGCTGGCACCGCTCCACTGGTAGTGGTGGGAGCGGGATGGCTAGCAGATACGTGAGCAGCCCTGCCTTTAGGAGAGGAAGAGAAACGGCGCTGAACCGCTCCCCTCTCCTCCGCCGATCTATTTTCTTTTCTATAGGGGAGTTCCTCCATACGGACGGGCTTGGCTTCAGCAGGCTTCGCTCCCTTGGTGGTAGTGGGAGCGGAAAGGCCAGCAGAGACAGTAGCCACCCCGTCAGCAGGAGGGCGAGAGAGACGGCGACGAACCGTCTCCCTCTTCTCCACTATCTTTGTCTTATCAGATGGGCTGGATGACGATCCAGCCCCGGTCGCAGAAGTCTTCTTTGCCTCGTTGGCAGGGGAAGACTTCTTCTCCGACCGTTTCGGAGAGGAAGATGACTTCTTCTCCGATTGCGCCGGTTTAGATGGTATAACCGGCGCCTTTTTCACAATGGCCGAAGAAGGTTGTTTAACCTTCTTCGGGCTGACAGGTCTCGCTTGGACAGCGAGGGGAGACTTTACGATCTCAGAGAAGTTCGTCGTCGAGGGTACAGCACGGGGAACGAAAGTGGCAGGGGTGATAGGTGGCGTCACCTTAGCCGCGAAAGATACCGGAAATTCGGGTGCAGCCATATCACGGTATCTCTTTCGAGCGTCGTGATATGAAAGCCGATCCAATGTTCTGATTTCTTGGATCTTGGCTTCCTTGCAGAACTCAGGGCAATGCTTCGACCGCGGAGAGTGACTTCCTTGGCAGTTAGGACACGTCGGGGGAGGCGTACACCCCACACCGTCATGTGTCCCCTTGCCACACTCTCTACACACCGCCTTGGCAGTGCACCTGGCAGAAACATGACCGAATTTCTGGCAATTGTAGCAGCGCATAGGTGGAGGGATGTACGGTCTAACGTCGCAATGGTACGACGTGACCTTCACCTGCCTAGGCACTACATCACCCTCAAAATGAAGAATGAAAGCGCCAGTATCGACGCTATCATTTCCAATTTTCCGGGTGATGCGCCTAATCCTGGTGACGCCTCGCTTCCCCAGATCCCGCATCAATTCCGCGTCGCTGTTTAAAATGAGGTCGCGATGGAATATAACTCCACGGACCTCATTTAGCGTATCGTGCTTCTCAACCTTAACGGGAATTTCGCCGAAATGCGTGCATTCCAGCAACGCTTCGGTTTGCTGCCGGTCAACGGTATGCAGCAGGAGCTGCCCGTTCCGGAGCTTGGAAATCCCGTTAAGGTCGCGATATTTCCCCTCGATTTCCTCTGAAAATAGGATCGATTTTACCTGTTTAAAATCTCCCCCGTCTGTCCTGGTAGCTACCAGGTAGCGAGGAGACCTGTCAACAGGGAACTTCTTATTAAATGCCTCATCCCAAGGCGTATACACCTTGGGATTCGGTCTACACTCCAGAGACGGCTTTTTAAGGGTGCCACCCTGTACAGGTGTCCGTGATCGTTTACTACGCATCCCGGACAAAATCCTCCCCGAATACTGCCCACTCCGAACGGGGGCTATCACTGTGGGCGCCACCCAGCCAAGGCAATACCTACCTGGCATAGCAGATATTGCCCGGGGTCCCAGTGCCTCGAACAGGCACTTCCCCCTCGGCATGCACAGGATTTATTCAGCTCCAGTATTCGGCCATGCAGGGACCTTCGTTGTAAGGCGGATACTACTGTAGGATACATGGCGCACCCACCTGACGGGATGGGGCATACCGTCTAGGCTTTCTGGCCAGATGGCCAAGCTGGTGGCCCTTCCCCTAACAGCATGCATGTTTGTTTCTATTGGTCAAACCAGAGCTGGGACCAGAAAACCAAAATCGACCTTTATAAGGCCCCCTCTAAGTCGCCTTTTACGACAGGCAGGGGATACCGTGGATGAATTCTGCCCTCCCCATCCACAGGGGATCTGAACAAATCAAAAACTGGCAAGTTATTCGGCCATGTCGACCCTATTAGTCGCCTCCTACGACAGGCAGGGCATACCGTGGGTGTATTCTATCCCGCACCCACACGGGGGTAACAGGGGTGATAATAGGGCTATTTGTAGCCCCTTTAACAGTGGTAAATCTTTTGGAACTTGTTTCCGATGTCAATTTTGCCGCCTGATTACTGGATTCGTTTGATACCTTTTGAGCATATGATACTGAGAAAATAGGAGAGGCCATGGAGCGATATTTTCTGCGTGCTTCAGAGTAGGAGAGCTCGTCTAAGGTCTTTATTTCTTGAATTTTCCTCTCCTCTAGGAAGGCAGGACATTCCTTCCAGCGAAGAGAGTGCTCTCCCTTGCAATTTGGACATGTGGGAGGTGGTGTACATTCCGCTCCCTCATGTGTGGCCTTGCCACAGGAAAGACAGATAGGCTTTCCCGAGCAACGAGATGAGGTATGTCCAAATCGCTGACACTGAAAACACCGCAATGGAGATGGAATATACGGTCGCACATCGAGAGTGTACATTGACACTTTGATCCTCTTGGGCAGGCTATCCGACTCAAACGATAAGATGAACGCCCCGGTGTCAACTAGTACACCATTCATCTTACGTTTGATTCGTCTCACCTCGACAACGCCATGCTTTCCAGTTCTTTCCAGGATACGCTCGTCGGTAGTGTTCACCAGGTCCCTATGAAATACTAAACCTTTCTTCAGGTTTAGGGACTGGTGCTTCACTACCTCGACTGGAATACCACCGAAACTTGTCGTCCCAGTTAGTTAGTTAGTTAGCTATTGTTGTTTTAAGGGGCGGAACTACGAGGTCATCTGCCCCTCTTAACACAGATTAAAGAATACAAATTTTGAATTGAATTTAAAATTTTGAGGTGGACATCTAAATTTAAAAAGACCAAATATTAATAAAACAAAAACAAACAATTAAATAAAAAATAAAAATTATAAAAATAAACAAAAATTACGGAAAAAACAAAACATTATCATTCAAAAACGAACAAGTCGTTGAGTCAAAGTTCACTGGAAAATTTAGATTGCTGGCCCTAACCCACTCTCACTTATAAAGTGGATAACGCGATCAGCAGCCACCGCGTCATCGGCTAATATAAGTTTGAGTGTCGTCTGCAAACCAAGGTTTCTTCGTAAGTCAGCAAGATCCACACACTCGGTGAAAATGTGGGCCACGGTGAATACGGCTCCACAGGTACAAAGTGGGGGGTCTTCCCTTCTCATTAGGTACGAGTGGGTGGATCTTGTATGACCTATCCTTAGCCTACACAAAATGACGGACTCTCTCCGGGCCCGGAAGGAGCTCCGCCACACGCGAGTTGTTCCCTTGATCGCTCTCAGTTTACTGGGCAGTGGGTCAGCTAGCCACTGACTCTCCCAAAAAGCCAGAACTTGTAGGCGTAACTGAGAGCGAATATCTCTAGCGGGTACCTCCATTGGTCGAGGTGGTAGTGATACCGCCTCTTTTGCAGCTTGATCTGCTAACTCATTTCCCGCAATTCCCATGTGGCTTGGAAGCCACAGAAAGGTGATTCGAGTGTCAGCGTGGCACAGCCCGGCTAGTAGGTCGTGGATTCGCTGCACTAGGGGGTGTTGCGGGAAACATGTAGCAATTGACTGCAACGAACTCAAAGAGTCGGTACACACGAGAAAGTGGATTCGAGCATCCTGTAGTGCAAACTGCAGAGCTTCATAGATGGCAACGAGCTCCGCAGTAAACACACTACAGGCCTCAGGCAAAGAGATCTTGGTATTTGCACCATCAATAACGTAAGCACAACCCACCTTCTCGTCCACCTTCGAACCATCCGTGTATAGAATGCCAGCGTCCGGAAATTGGTGAACTATGCTGTGGAACTGCCTCCGGTAAACGGAGGCATCCGTGTTCACCTTAGGACCTCGGTGCAGATCTAACCGAATTTCCGGACGCGGGACTTGCCACGGAGGCACCTCGCTAGATGTCCGGATCATACAGGGACCTACAGCCACTCCTATTTCGGTACACGAGCTATCAAGTCTAATACCAACCGGCCGAGTGGCACGAGGCCGGTTGGCGTACCCCTGGTGGTTTTGGGTACCGAAGAGAGCTTGATAGGTCGGGTGTTGCGGCATTTGACGCACATTGGCAGCATATGCTAACAGCATATGTTGGCGTCTATAATTTAAAGGTGGAACACCCGATTCGGCGAGTAGGCTGGGTATCGGGCTGGTCCGGAAGGCACCGGTAGCCAGCCTAACGCCACTATGGTGGATACTGTCCAGCATTTTCAAGGTTGCCGGCCTTGCTGAACCGTATGCCGCAGAACCATAGTCTAGCCGGGACAGGACGAGGGCTTGGTAGAACAGTAGCAGCACCGCACGGTCAGCCCCCCACTTAGTGCCACTAAGAAACCTGAGCATGTTCAGCTTCCTGAGACATGTCATTTTCAATTGCCGTATATGGTGCTGCCACGTTAACTTGCTGTCAAAATGGAGCCCCAGGAAGCGATAAGTGTCAACCACCGGCAACGCAGCATCCCTGAGATGTAGTTCAGGGTGTAAATGTAGCCTCCGTAGCCGACAAAAATGGACGACGGAGGTTTTCGCTGCTGAAAAACGAAAACCCCGGTCGTGAGCCCACCTGTCGACCCGGTTGATGGCTAGCTGCAATTGCCGTTCCACGACTGCCATACTTCCAGAGCTGTAATGCAGAGCTAAATCATCTACATACAGCGATGGAACTACCGCGGACCCGGCGGCGGCAACAATGCCATTAATGGCAATCGCGAACAAGGTGACACTCAGCACTGAACCCTGAGGAACTCCATTTTCTTGGGTATAGTACTGCGATAATGTCCTACCGACCCTTACACGGAAGAGTCGGACGGACATGAAATTCGCAATGAAAGTCGGTAAGTTACCACGGAGTCCCCACTTGTGAAGGGTGGAAAGGATCCCGTAGCGCCATGTGGTGTCGTAGGCTTTCTCGAGGTCAAAGAAAACCGTGACTAGGTGCTGCTTCCGGAAAAAAGCCTCCTGTATGGCGCTCTCAAGTCGCACCAGATGGTCAGTGGTGGACCTATGAGAGCGAAATCCACATTGGTACTCAGACAGGAGACCTTTATCCTCCAAGAACCACACCAGTCGACGGTTCACCATCTTTTCGAGCAGCTTACATAGGCCATTTGTCAAACAAATGGGCCTAAAGCTGCTTACAAACTTGGGATTCTTTCCAGCCTTAGGAATCGGTATCACGATCCCCTCTCGCCATTGAGATGGAAACTCCCCTTCAATCCATATACGATTGAAGAGGAGCAACAGTTTTTTTATACTGGAATCGCACAGATGTTTTAACATTTGATTATATATGTTATCCGGTCCAGGAGCCGTATCCCTGCACAGTGCAAGCGCACTGCGCAGTTCCCATTCAGAGAATGGTACATTATAGGACTCCGAAGCAGCAGTGGCAAAGGACAAGGGGTGAGTCTCTGCCTCCCGCTTCAGAGTCAGAAACGTAGGATCGTAACTCCCGGAGCAGGATACATCGGAGAAGTGCGAGCCAATGCTGTTGGCAATGGCGAGATGGTCCGTGATGATGTCTCCATTGATGGACACTCCGGGTATCGACAGTGATGTCGGGAGTCCGGAGATCCGACGAAGCTTAGTCCACACTTGAGATGAAGGAGTATGCGCCGTCATGGACGACACATACTTTTCCCACGTCGTTTTCTTACTCTCCCGAATCAGATATCGGGCTCTAGCACGCATCCTTCTGAAGGTGATAAGGTTGGCCATAGTGTTTTGCCTCCGATAGCATTTGAAAGCACGTCGACGATCTTTAATGGCTGCTGCAATCTCGGCTGTCCACCAAGGGACAAGCTTCCGGCGTGAGTTGCCGGACGAGGAAGGTATTGTTTCCTCAGCAGCAGCCAAAATACCATTCGTTATGTGAATGGTATGATCGTCGACACTCTCAAAGGTATCTTCGGCAAACACCGCGCGTGCCGTGAAAGTTGGCCAATCAGCCCGACGGAGAAGCCATCGACTTGGTAACTCGATGGCTCTCTGGTTCGGAAGAGTAACGATAATTGGAAAATGGTCACTATTACAAAGGTCATCGTGTACACCCCACTGTAGCAGGGGAACCAGCGCACGACTGCACAGGGTAATATCGATACTTGAATAAGTACCGTGTGCAATAGAGAAGTGCGTAGGTTCCCCTGTGTTCAACAGGCACAGGTCCAGCCGCCTGATCAGCCTCTCAAAATCTCTCCCTTTACCGCTAGTGGTAGCGGAGCCCCAGATGGTGTTGTGGGCATTAACATCTCCCAGAAGGAGAAAAGGAGGGGGGAGCTGAGAGACTAGATCCACCAGCTGGTCGTAATCCGGCTGAGAATCAGGCGGGATGTACACGTTACATACTGTTGCCATTACTGGCAACGAAGTACGAACTGCAACTGCCTCTAGCTGAGTACGCAACGGCACCTCTTCACTAAAGAGGCTAGAGTGGACGAGAGTGCAGACGCCACCAGCGGCCACAGCTCCGTCCACCCGGTCTCTAGAGAAGAGTTTGAAGTGACGCATTGTTGTCTCATGTCCAGGACGAAACCTGGATTCCTGAAGACAGACAATGGTTGCCGAAAACGAAGATATTAATTGTCGTAACTCAGCGAGATGAACAGAATAGCTATTACAGTTCCATTGTAATAGTGCCATGGTGTGGACTTAAGTAGAAGTTGGTCTTCTACTTATGCTTGACCGTTTGCCACCCTTCCCCATCTCTAGTTGGAGATGATGGGGCAGGAGAGCACACCTCAATCTCCACATCTCCCTCCGAAGACGAAGAAAATGGAGCGGGCGCTCTCTTGGGTTGCGCGCGGTCGTCGTCGGACCTCACGAGTCTCGCTCTTGGGGAAGAGCGAGAGCGGTGTCGAGGGACTTTCTCCCGGTCCGAAGACTGGGTGTCTGTCCCCGACACGCCCCGAAGAGATTTCTTCTTGGATCGGCGCCGACGTGTGTTTGGGGAAGTAGATGGTCCCTTCCCCACAGACGCCGGGTCCTTATAAAACAAGGTCGCTCCTGCTGGCACCGCTCCACTGGTAGTGGTGGGAGCGGGATGGCCAGCAGATACGTGAGCAGCCCTGCCTTTAGGAGAGGAAGAGAAACGGCGCTGAACCGTTCCCCTCTCCTCCGCCGATCTATTTTCTTTTCTATAGGGGAGTTCCTCCATACGGACGGGCTTGGCTTCAGCAGGCTTCGCCCCCTTGGTGGTAGTGGGAGCAGAAAGGCCAGCAGAGACAGTAGCCACCCCGTCAGCAGGAGGACGAGAGAGACGGCGACGAACCATCTCCCTCTTCTCCCCTATATTTTTCGTATTAGGTGGGCTGGAAGAAGGACCAGCCCTGGTCGGCAAAGTCTTCTTTCCCCCTTTAGCTGGGGAAGACTTGTTCGCCGACCGTTTCGGAGAAGAAGAGGACTTCTTCTCCGAATTCGCCGGTTTAGGTGTTAAAACCGGCGCCTTCTTAACCGTGGCCGAAGAAGGTTTTGGGACCTCCTTCGGGCTGACAGTGCTCGCTGGTACAGCGAGGGGAGATTTCAAACTCGTACTAAAAGAGGACATCGAGGGTACTGCACTGGAAACTTTAACGGCAGGGGTGATTGAGGGCGTCGCTGCAGCTGCAAACGATACCCGAAATTCGGGGGCATTCATATCACGGTACCTCTTGCGAGCGTCGTGATATGAAAGCCTGTCAAGAGTCCTGATTTCCTGGATCTTGGCTTCCATAATGAATTCAGGGCACTGTTTTGACCGTGGCGAGTGACTTCCTTGGCAGTTGGGACATATCGGGGGAGGCGTACACCTCTCGTCACCCTCATGTGTCCCCTTGCCACACTCTCTACATACGGCCTTCGCAGTACACCTGGCGGAAACATGCCCGAATCTCTGGCACTGGTAGCAGCGCATAGGTGGAGGGATGTACGGTCGCACATCGCAGTTGTACGATGTGACCTTCACCTGCTTAGGTACAACATCACCTTCAAAATGGAGAATAAAAGCGCCGGTATCGACGCTAGTTAGTTAGTTAGTTATTGTTGTTTTAAGGGGCGGAACTACGAGGTCATCTGCCCCTCTTAACACAGATTAAAGAATACAAATTTTGAATTGAATTTAAAATTTTGAGGTGGACATCTAAATTTAAAAAGACCAAAAATTAATAAAACAAAAACAAACAATTAAATAAAAAATAAAAATTATAAAAATTAACAAAAATTACGGAAAAAACAAAACATCATCATTCAAAAACGAACAAGTCGTTGAGTCAAAGTTCACTGGAAAATTTAGATTGCTGGCCCTAACCCACTCTCACTTATAAAGCGGATAACGCGATCAGCAGCCACCGCGTCATCGGCTAATATAAGTTTGAGTGTCGTCTGCAAACCAAGGTTAGTTAGTTAGTTAGTTATTGTTGTTTTAAGGGGCGGAACTACGAGGTCATCTGCCCCTCTTAACACAGATTAAAGAATACAAATTTAAAATTGAATTTAAAATTTTGAGGTGGACATCTACATTTAAAAAGACCAAAAATTAATAAAACAAAAACAAACAATTAAATAAAATAAAAAAAAAATTATAAACATAAACAAAAATTACGGAAAAAACAAAACATTATCATTCAAAAACGAACAAGTCGTTGAGTCAAAGTTCACTGGAAAATTTAGATTGCTGGCCCTAACCCACTCTCACTTATAAAGCGGATAACGCGATCAGCAGCCACCGCGTCATCGGCTAATATAAGTTTGAGTGTCGTCTGCAAACCAAGGTTTCTTCGTAAGTCAGCAAGATCCACACACTGGGTGAAAATGTGGGCCACGGTGAATACGGCTCCACAGGTACAAAGTGGGGGGTCTTCCCTTCTCATTAGGTACGAGTGGGTGGATCTTGTATGACCTATCCTTAGCCTACACAAAATGACGGACTCTCTCCGGGCCCGGAAGGAGCTCCGCCAAACGCGAGTAGTTCCCTTGATCGCTCTCAGTTTACTGGGCAGTGGGTCAGCTAGCCACTGACTCTCCCAAAAAGCCAGAACTTGTAGGCGTAACTGAGAGCGAATATCTCTAGCGGGTACCTCCATTGGTCGAGGTGGTAGTGATACCGCCTCTTTTGCAGCTTGATCCGCTAACTCATTTCCCGCAATTCCCATGTGGCTTGGAAGCCACAGAAAGGTGATTCGAGTGTCAGCGTGGCACAGCCCGGCTAGTAGGTCATGGATTCGCTGCACTAGGGGGTGTTGCGGGAAACATGTAGCAATTGACTGCAACGAACTCAAAGAGTCGGTACACACGAGAAAGTGGATTCGTGCATCCTGTAGTGCAAACTGCAGAGCTTCATAGATGGCAACGAGCTCCGCAGTAAACACACTACAGGCCTCAGGCAAAGAGATCTTGGTATTTGCACCATCAATAACGTAAGCACAACCCACTTTCTCGTCCACCTTCGAACCATCCGTGTATAGAATGCCAGCGTCCGGAAATTGGTGAACTATGCTGTGGAACTGCCTCCGGTAAACGGACGCATCCGTGTTCACCTTAGGACCTTGGTGAAGATCTAACCGAATTTCCGGACGCGGGACTTGCCACGGAGGCACCTCGCTAGATGTCCGGATCATACAGGGACCTACAGCCACTCCTATTTCAGTGCACGAGCTATCAAGTCTAATACCAACCGGCCGAGTGGCACGAGGCCGGTTGGCGTAACCCTGGTGGTTTTGGGTACCGAAGAGAGCTTGATAGGTCGGGTGTTGCGGCATTTGACGCACATTGGCAGCATATGCTAAAAGCATATGTTGGCGTCTATAATTTAAAGGTGGAACACCCGATTCGGCGAGTAGGCTGGGTATCGGGCTGGTCCGGAAGGCACCGGTAGCCAGCCTAACGCCACTATGGTGGATACTGTCCAGCATTTTCAAGGTTGCCGGCCTTGCTGAACCGTATGCCGCAGAACCATAGTCTAGCCGGGACAGGACGAGGGCTTGGTAGAACCGTAGGAGCACCGCACGGTCAGCCCCCCACGTAGTGCCACTAAGAAACCTGAGCATGTTCAGTTTCCTGAGACATGTCATTTTCAATTGCCGTATATGGTGCTGCCACGTTAACTTGCTGTCAAAATGGAGCCCCAGGAAGCGATAAGTGTCAACCAACGGCAACGCAGCATCCCTGAGATGTAGTTCAGGGTGTAAATGTAGCCTCCGTAGCCGACAAAAATGGACGACGGAGGTTTTCGCTGCTGAAAAACGAAAACCCCGGTCGTGAGCCCACCTGTCGACCCGGTTGATGGCTAGCTGCAATTGCCGTTCCACGACTGCCATACTTCCAGAGCTGTAATGCAGAGCTAAATCGTCTACATACAGCGATGGAACTACCGCGGACCCGGCGGCGGCAACAATGCCATTAATGGCAATCGCGAACAAGGTGACACTCAGCACTGAACCCTGAGGAACTCCATTTTCTTGGGTATAGTACTGCGATAATGTCCTACCGACCCTTACACGGAAGAGTCGGACGGACATGAAATTCGCAATGAAAGTCGGTAAGTTACCACGGAGTCCCCACTTGTGAAGGGTGGAAAGGATCCCGTAGCGCCATGTGGTGTCGTAGGCTTTCTCGAGGTCAAAGAAAACCGTGACTAGGTGCTGCTTCCGGAAAAAAGCCTCCTGTATGGCGCTCTCAAGTCGCACCAGATGGTCAGTGGTGGACCTATGAGAGCGAAATCCACATTGGTACTCAGACAGGAGACCTTTATCCTCCAAGAACCACACCAGTCGACGGTTCACCATCTTTTC
Source organism: Meconema thalassinum (assembly GCA_946902985.2). Lineage (NCBI taxonomy): Eukaryota > Metazoa > Arthropoda > Insecta > Orthoptera > Tettigoniidae > Meconema > Meconema thalassinum. The sequence goes on along the minus strand of OX336388.2, from coordinate 190,785,083 downwards.
GAGCAGCTTACATAGGCCATTTGTCAAACAAATGGGCCTATAGCTGCTTACAAACTTGGGATCCTTTCCAGCCTTAGGAATCGGTATCACGATCCCCTCTCGCCATTGAGATGGAAACTCCCCTTCAATCCATATACGATTGAAGAGGATCAACAGTTCTTTCATACTGGATTCGCACAGATGTTTTAACATTTGATTATGTATGTTATCCGGTCCAGGAGCCGTATCCCTGCACAGTGCAAGCGCACTGCGCAGTTCCCATTCAGAGAATGGTACATTATAGGACTCCGAAGCAGCAGTGGCAAAGGACAAGGGGTGAGTCTCTGCCTCCCGCTTCAGAGTCAGAAATGTAGGATCGTAACTCCCGGAGCAGGATACATCGGAGAAGTGCGAGCCAATGCTGTTGGCAATGGCGAGATGGTCCGTGATGATGTCCCCATTGATGGACACTCCGGGTATCGATAGTGATGTCGGGAGTCCGGAGATCCGACGAAGCTTAGTCCACACTTGAGATGAAGGAGTATGCGCCGTCATGGACGACACATACTTTTCCCACGTCGTTTTCTTACTCTCCCGAATCAGATATCGGGCTCTAGCACGCATCCTTCTGAAGGTGATAAGGTTGGCCATAGTGTTTTGCCTCCGATAGCATTTGAAAGCACGTCGACGATCTTTAATGGCTGCTGCAATCTCGGCTGTCCACCAAGGGACAAGCTTCCGGCGTGAGTTGCCGGATGAGGAAGGTATTGTTTCCTCAGCAGCAGTCAAAATACCATTCGTTATGTGAATGGTATGATCGTCGACACTCTCAAAGGTATCTTCGGCAAACACCGCACGTGCCGTGAAAGTTGGCCAATCAGCCCGACGGAGAAGCCATCGACTTGGTAACTCGATGGCTCTCTGGTTCGGAAGAGTAACGATAATTGGAAAATGGTCACTATTACAAAGGTCATCGTGTACACCCCACTGTAGCAGGGGGACCAGCGCACGACTGCACAGGGTAATATCGATACTTGAATAAGTACCGTGTGCAATAGAGAAGTGCGTAGGCTCCCCTGTGTTCAACAGACACAGGTCCAGCCGCCTGATCAGCCTCTCAAAATCTCTCCCTTTACCGCTAGTGGTAGCGGAGCCCCAGATGGTGTTGTGGGCATTAACATCTCCCAGAAGGAGAAAAGGAGGGGGGAGCTGAGAGACTAGATCCACCAGCTGGTCGTAATCCGGCTGAGAATCAGGTGGGATGTACACGTTACATACTGTTGCCATTACTGGCAACGAAGTACGAACTGCAACTGCCTCTAACTGAGTACGCAACGGCACCTCTTCACTAAAGAGGCTAGAGTGGACGAGAGTGCAGACGCCACCAGCGGCCACAGCTCCGTCCATCCGGTCTTTAGAGAAGAGTTTGAAGTGACGCATTGTTGTCTCATGTCCAGGACGAAACCTGGATTCCTGAAGACAGACAATGGTTGCCGAAAACGAAGATATTAATTGTCGTAACTCAGCGAGATGAACAGAATAGCTATTACAGTTCCATTGTAATAGTGCCATGGTGTGGACTTAAGTAGAAGTGGGTCTTCTACTTATGCTTGACCGTTTGCCACCCTTCCCCATCTCTAGTTGGAGATGATGGGGCAGGAGAGCACACCTCAATCTCCACATCTCCGTCCGAAGACGAAGAAAATGGAGCGGGCGCTCTCTTGGGTTGCGCACGGTCGTCTTCGGACCTCACGGGTCTCGCCCTTGGGGAAGAGCGAGAGCGGTGTCGAGGGACTTTCTCCCGGTCCGAAGACTGGGTGTCTGTCCCCGACACGCCCCGAAGAGACTTCTTCTTGGATCGGCGCCGACGTGTGTTTGGGGAAGTAGATGGTCCCTTCCCCACAGACGCCGGGTCCTTATAAAACAAGGTCGCTCCTGCTGGCACCGCTCCACTGGTAGTGGTGGGAGCGGGATGGCTAGCAGATACGTGAGCAGCCCTGCCTTTAGGAGAGGAAGAGAAACGGCGCTGAACCGCTCCCCTCTCCTCCGCCGATCTATTTTCTTTTCTATAGGGGAGTTCCTCCATACGGACGGGCTTGGCTTCAGCAGGCTTCGCTCCCTTGGTGGTAGTGGGAGCGGAAAGGCCAGCAGAGACAGTAGCCACCCCGTCAGCAGGAGGGCGAGAGAGACGGCGACGAACCGTCCCCCTCTTCTCCACTATCTTTGTCTTATCAGATGGGCTGGATGACGATCCAGCCCCGGTCGCAGAAGTCTTCTTTGCCTCGTTGGCAGGGGAAGACTTCTTCTCCGACCGTTTCGGAGAGGAAGATGACTTCTTCTCCGATTGCGCCGGTTTAGATGGTATAACCGGCGCCTTTTTCACAATGGCCGAAGAAGGTTGTTTAACCTTCTTCGGGCTGACAGGTCTCGCTTGGACAGCGAGGGGAGACTTTACGATCTCAGAGAAGTTCGTCGTCGAGGGTACAGCACGGGGAACGAAAGTGGCAGGGGTGATAGGTGGCGTCACCTTAGCCGCGAAAGATACCGGAAATTCGGGTGCAGTCATATCACGGTATCTCTTTCGAGCGTCGAGATATGAAAGCCGATCCAATGTTCTGATTTCTTGGATCTTGGCTTCCTTGCAGAACTCAGGGCACTGCTTCGACCGCGGAGAGTGACTTCCTTGGCAGTTAGGACACGTCGGGGGAGGCGTACACCCCACACCGTCATGTGTCCCCTTGCCACACTCTCTACACACCGCCTTGGCAGTGCACCTGGCAGAAACATGACCGAATTTCTGGCAATTGTAGCAGCGCATAGGTGGAGGGATGTACGGTCTAACGTCGCAATGGTACGACGTGACCTTCACCTGCCTAGGCACTACATCACCCTCAAAATGAAGAATGAAAGCGCCAGTATCGACGCTATCATTTCCAATTTTCCGGGTGATGCGCCTAATCCTGGTGAGGCCTCGCTTCCCCAGATCCCGCATCAATTCCGCGTCGCTGTTTAAAATGAGGTCGCGATGGAATATAACTCCACGGACCTCATTTAGCGTATCGTGCTTCTCAACCTTAACGGGAATTTCGCCGAAATGCGTGCATTCCAGCAACGCTTCGGTTTGCTGCCGGTCAACGGTATGCAGCAGGAGCTGCCCGTTCCGGAGCTTGGAAATCCCGTTAAGGTCGCGATATTTCCCCTCGATTTCCTCTGAAAATAGGATCGATTTTACCTGTTTAAAATCTCCCCCGTCTGTCCTGGTAGCTACCAGGTAGCGAGGAGACCTGTCAACAGGGAACTTCTTATTAAATGCCTCATCCCAAGGCGTATACACCTTGGGATTCGGTCTACACTCCAGAGACGGCTTTTTAAGGGTGCCACCCTGTACAGGTGTCCGTGATCGTTTACTACGCATCCCGGACGAAATCCTCCCCGAATACTGCCCACTCCGAACGGGGGCTATCACTGTGGGCGCCACCCAGCCAAGGCAATACCTACCTGGCATAGCAGATATTGCCCGGGGTCCCAGTGCCTCAAACAGGCACTTCCCCCTCGGCATGCACAGGATTTATTCAGCTCCAGTATTCGGCCATGCAGGGACCTTCGTTGTAAGGCGGATACTACTGTAGGGTACATGGCGCACCCACCTGACGGGATGGGGCATACCGTCTAGGCTTTCTGGCCAGATGGCCAAGCTGGTGGCCCTTCCCCTAACAGCACGCATGTTTATTTCTATTGGTCAAACCAGAGCTGGGACCAGAAAACCAAAATTGACCTTTATAAGGCCCCCTCTAAGTCGCCTTTTACGACAGGCAGGGGATACCGTGGATGAATTCTGCCCTCCCCATCCACAGGGGGTCTGAACAAATCAAAACTGGCAAGTTATTCGGCCATGTCGGCCCTATTAGTCGCCTCCTACGACAGGCAGGGCATACCGTGGGTGTATTCTAACCCGCACCCACACGGGGAGGTATCGACGCTCCTTTCCCCAATCTTTCGGGTGATGCGCCTAATCTTTGTGACGCCTCTCTTCCCCAGATCCCGCAACAGTTCAGCATCGCTATTCAAAATGAGGTCACGATGGAAAATAACTCCACGGACCTCATTCAGCGTTTCGTGCTTTGTGATCTTAACGGGGATTTCGCCGAATTGCGTGCATTCCAGCAACGCTTCGGTTTGCTGCCGGCTAACGGTATGCAGCAAGAGCTGCCCGTTCCGGAGCTTGGAAATCCCGTTAAGATCACCAAATTTCCCCTCGATTTCCTCAGCGAAAATGATCGATTTTACGAGCTTGAAATCATCCCCGTCAGTCCTGGTAGCTACCAGGTAGCGAGGTGATCTGTCTGTCGCAAATCGATGGTTAAAGGCTTCATCCCAAGGCGTATACACCTTGGGATTAGCTCGACACTCCAGAGACGGCTTTTTAAGGGTGCCACCCTGTACAGGTGTCCGTGATCGCTTTGATGGCATCCCGGACGAAATCCTCCCCGAATACTGCCCACTCCGAACGGGGGCTATCACTGTGGGCGCCACCCAGCCAAGGCAATACCTACCTGGCATAGCAGATATTGCCCGGGGTCCCAGTGCCTCGAACAGGCACTTCCCCCTCGGCATGCACAGGATTTATTCAGCTCCAGTATTCGGCCATGCAGGGACCTTCGTTGTAAGGCGGATACTACTGTAGGGTACATGGCGCACCCACCTGACGGGATGGGGCATACCGTCTAGGCTTTCTGGCCAGATGGCCAAGCTGGTGGCCCTTCCCCTAACAGCATGCATGTTTGTTTCTATTGGTCAAACCAGAGCTGGGACCAGAAAACCAAAATCGACCTTTATAAGGCCCCCTCTAAGTCGCCTTTTACGACAGGCAGGGGATACCGTGGATGAATTCTGCCCTCCCCATCCACAGGGGGTCAGAACAAATCAAAACTGGCAAGTTATTCGGCCATGTCGGCCCTATTAGTCGCCTCCTACGACAGGCAGGGCATACCGTGGGTGTATTCTAACCCGCACCCACACGGGGTGCCTCAGGCAAAGAGATCTTGGTATTTGCAACATCAATAACGTAAGCACAACCCACCTTCTCGTCCACCTTCGAACCATCCGTGTATAGAATGCCAGCGTCCGGAAATTGGTGAACTATGCTGTGGAACTGCCTCCGGTAAACGGAGGCATCCGTGTTCACCTTAGGACCTCGGTGCAGATCTAACCGAATTTCCGGACGCGGGACTTGCCACGGAGGCACCTCGCTAGATGTCCGGATCATACAGGGACCTACAGCCACTCCTATTTCAGTACACGAGCTATCAAGTCTAATACCAACCGGCCGAGTGGCACGAGACCGGTTGGCGTACCCCTGGTGGTTTTGGGTACCGAAGAGAGCTCGAAGGTCGGCTGTTGCGACATTTGACGCACATTGGCAGCATATGCTAAAAGCATATGTTGGCGTCTGTAATTTAAAGGTGGAACACCCGATTCGGCGAGTAGGCTGGGTATCGGGCTGGTCCGGAAGGCACCGGTAGCCAGCCTAACGCCACTATGGAGGATACTGTCCAGCATTTTCAAGGTTGCCGGCCTTGAGCAAGATGTACACCGAGGAGTTGTCGAAGAACCTGGTGGCGCAGCAGAAGCAGCCCCGCAACGTGGCAGGAGGTGGCTCTATCCAGGAGGATGTGAAGGAGCAGGCCCGCAATGTGGGGGAGATGACGATCAAGCGCCGCCCTCTCCATGAGGTGCAGCAGGAGCTCCGCCGCCACTTAGCGGAGCTGGAGATCCAGCTCGACCGTCTCCAGATGCAGCTGTCTTCCACTTTCAACGGTTCATCGGCCTGAGTTAGTTAGTTATTGTTGTTTTAAGGGGCGGAACTACGAGGTCATCTGCCCCTCTTAACACAGATTAAAGAATACAAATTTTGAATTGAATTTAAAATTTTGAGGTGGACATCTAAATTTAAAAAGACCAAATATTAATAAAACAAAAACAAACAATTAAATAAAAAATAAAAATTATAAAAATAAACAAAAATTACGGAAAAAACAAAACATTATCATTCAAAAACGAACAAGTCGTTGAGTCAAAGTTCACTGGAAAATTTAGATTGCTGGCCCTAACCCACTCTCACTTATAAAGCGGATAACGCGATCAGCAGCCACCGCGTCATCGGCTAATATAAGTTTGAGTGTCGTCTGCAAACCAAGGTTTCTTCGTAAGTAAGCAAGATCCACACACTCGGTGAAAATGTGGGCCACGGTGAATACGGCTCCACAGGTACAAAGTGGGGGGTCTTCCCTTCTCATTAGGTACGAGTGGGTGGATCTTGTATGACCTATCCTTAGCCTACACAAAATGACGGACTCTCTCCGGGCCCGGAAGGAGCTCCGCCAAACGCGAGTAGTTCCCTTGATCGCTCTCAGTTTACTGGGCAGTGGGTCAGCTAGCCACTGACTCTCCCAAAAAGCCAGAACTTGTAGGCGTAACTGAGAGCGAATATCTCTAGCGGGTACCTCCATTGGTCGAGGTGGTAGTGATACCGCCTCTTTTGCAGCTTGATCTGCTAACTCATTTCCCGCAATTCCCATGTGGCTTGGAAGCCACAGAAAGGTGATTCGAGTGTCAGCGTGGCACAGCCCGGCTAGTAGGTCGTGGATTCGCTGCACTAGGGGGTGTTGCGGGAAACATGTAGCAATTGACTGCAACGAACTCAAAGAGTCGGTACACACGAGAAAGTGGATTCGAGCATCCTGTAGTGCAAACTGCAGAGCTTCATAGATGGCAACGAGCTCCGCAGTAAACACACTACAGGCCTCAGGCAAAGAGATCTTGGTATTTGCACCATCAATAACGTAAGCACAACCCACCTTCTCGTCCACCTTCGAACCATCCGTGTATAGAATGCCAGCGTCCGGAAATTGGTGAACTATGCTGTGGAACTGCCTCCGGTAAACGGAGGCATCCGTGTTCACCTTAGGACCTCGGTGCAGATCTAACCGAATTTCCGGACGCGGGACTTGCCACGGAGGCACCTCGCTAGATGTCCGGATCATACAGGGACCTACAGCCACTCCTATTTCGGTACACGAGCTATCAAGTCTAATACCAACCGGCCGAGTGGCACGAGGCCGGTTGGCGTACCCCTGGTGGTTTTGGGTACCGAAGAGAGCTTGATAGGTCGGGTGTTGCGGCATTTGACGCACATTGGCAGCATATGCTAACAGCATATGTTGGCGTCTATAATTTAAAGGTGGAACACCCGATTCGGCGAGTAGGCTGGGTATCGGGCTGGTCCGGAAGGCACCGGTAGCCAGCCTAACGCCACTATGGTGGATACTGTCCAGCATTTTCAAGGTTGCCGGCCTTGCTGAACCGTATGCCGCAGAACCATAGTCTAGCCGGGACAGGACGAGGGCTTGGTAGAACAGTAGCAGCACCGCACGGTCAGCCCCCCACTTAGTGCCACTAAGAAACCTGAGCATGTTCAGTTTCCTGAGACATGTCATTTTCAATTGCCGTATATGGTGCTGCCACGTTAACTTGCTGTCAAAATGGAGCCCCAGGAAGCGATAAGTGTCAACCAACGGCAACGCAGCATCCCTGAGATGTAGTTCAGGGTGTAAATGTAGCCTCCGGAGCCGACAAAAATGGACGACGGAGGTTTTCGCTGCTGAAAAACGAAAACCCCGGTCGTGAGCCCACCTGTCGACCCGGTTGATGGCTAGCTGCAATTGCCGTTCCACGACTGCCATACTTCCAGAGCTGTAATGCAGAGCTAAATCGTCTACATACAGCGATGGAACTACCGCGGACCCGGCGGCGGCAACAATGCCATTAATGGCAATCGCGAACAAGGTGACACTCAGCACTGAACCCTGAGGAACTCCATTTTCTTGGGTATAGTACTGCGATAATGTCCTACCGACCCTTACACGGAAGAGTCGGACGGACATGAAATTCGCAATGAAAGTCGGTAAGTTACCACGGAGTCCCCACTTGTGAAGGGTGGAAAGGATCCCGTAGCGCCATGTGGTGTCGTAGGCTTTCTCGAGGTCAAAGAAAACCGTGACTAGGTGCAGCTTCCGGAAAAAAGCCTCCTGTATGGCGCTCTCAAGTCGCACCAGATGGTCAGTGGTGGACCTATGAGAGCGAAATCCACATTGGTACTCAGACAGGAGACCTTTATCCTCCAAGAACCACACCAGTCGACGGTTCACCATCTTTTCGAGCAGCTTACATAGGCCATTTGTCAAACAAATGGGCCTATAGCTGCTTACAAACTTGGGATCCTTTCCAGCCTTAGGAATCGGTATCACGATCCCCTCTCGCCATTGAGATGGAAACTCCCCTTCAATCCATATACGATTGAAGAGGATCAACAGTTCTTTCATACTGGATTCGCACAGATGTTTTAACATTTGATTATGTATGTTATCCGGTCCAGGAGCCGTATCCCTGCACAGTGCAAGCGCACTTCGCAGTTCCCATTCAGAGAATGGTACATTATAGGACTCCGAAGCAGCAGTGGCAAAGGACAAGGGGTGAGTCTCTGCCTCCCGCTTCAGAGTCAGAAATGTAGGATCGTAACTCCCGGAGCAGGATACATCGGAGAAGTGCGAGCCAATGCTGTTGGCAATGGCGAGATGGTCCGTGATGATGTCCCCATTGATGGACACTCCGGGTATCGATAGTGATGTCGGGAGTCCGGAGATCCGACGAAGCTTAGTCCACACTTGAGATGAAGGAGTATGCGCCGTCATGGACGACACATACTTTTCCCACGTCGTTTTCTTACTCTCCCGAATCAGATATCGGGCTCTAGCACGCATCCTTCTGAAGGTGATAAGGTTGGCCATAGTGTTTTGCCTCCGATAGCATTTGAAAGCTCGTCGACGATCTTTAATGGCTGCTGCAATCTCGGCTGTCCACCAAGGGACAAGCTTCCGGCGTGAGTTGCCGGATGAGGAAGGTATTGTTTCCTCAGCAGCAGTCAAAATACCATTCGTTATGTGAATGGTATGATCGTCGACACTCTCAAAGGTATCTTCGGCAAACACCGCACGTGCCGTGAAAGTTGGCCAATCAGCCCGACGGAGAAGCCATCGACTTGGTAACTCGATGGCTCTCTGGTTCGGAAGAGTAACGATAATTGGAAAATGGTCACTATTACAAAGGTCATCGTGTACACCCCACTGTAGCAGGGGAACCAGCGCACGACTGCACAGGGTAATATCGATACTTGAATAAGTACCGTGTGCAATAGAGAAGTGCGTAGGCTCCCCTGTGTTCAACAGACACAGGTCCAGCCGCCTGATCAGCCTCTCAAAATCTCTCCCTTTACCGCTAGTGGTAGCGGAGCCCCAGATGGTGTTGTGGGCATTAACATCTCCCAGAAGGAGAAAAGGAGGGGGGAGCTGAGAGACTAGATCCACCAGCTGGTCGTAATCCGGCTGAGAATCAGGTGGGATGTACACGTTACATACTGTTGCCATTACTGGCAACGAAGTACGAACTGCAACTGCCTCTAGCTGAGTACGCAACGGCACCTCTTCACTAAAGAGGCTAGAATGGACGAGAGTGCAGACGCCACCAGCGGCCACAGCTCCGTCCATTCGGTCCTTAGAGAAGAGTTTGAAGTGACGCATTGTTGTCTCATGTCCAGGACGAAACCTGGATTCCTGAAGACAGACAATGGTTGCCGAAAACGAAGATATTAATTGTCGTAACTCAGCGAGATGAACAGAATAGCTATTACAGTTCCATTGTAATAGTGCCATGGTGTGGACTTAAGTAGAAGTGGGTCTTCTACTTATGCTTGACCGTTTGCCACCCTTCCCCATCTCTAGTTGGAGATGATGGGGCAGGAGATCACACCTCAATCTCCACATCTCCGTCCGAAGACGAAGAAAATGGAGCGGGCGCTCTCTTGGGTTGCGCACGGTCGTCGTCGGACCTCACGGGTCTCGCCCTTGGGGAAGAGCGAGAGCGGTGTCGAGGGACTTTCTCCCGGTCCGAAGACTGGGTGCCTGTCCCCGACACGCCCCGAAGAGACTTCTTCTTGGATCGGCGCCGACGTGTGTTTGGGGAAGTAGATGGTCCCTTCCCCACAGACGCCGGGTCCTTATAAAACAAGGTCGCTCCTGCTGGCACCGCTCCACTGGTAGTGGTGGGAGCGGGATGGCTAGCAGATACGTGAGCAGCCCTGCCTTTAGGAGAGGAAGAGAAACGGCGCTGAACCGCTCCCCTCTCCTCCGCCGATCTATTTTCTTTTCTATAGGGGAGTTCCTCCATACGGACGGGCTTGGCTTCAGCAGGCTTCGCTCCCTTGGTGGTAGTGGGAGCGGAAAGGCCAGCAGAGACAGTAGCCACCCCGTCAGCAGGAGGGCGAGAGAGACGGCGACGAACCGTCCCCCTCTTCTCCACTATCTTTGTCTTATCAGATGGGCTGGATGACGATCCAGCCCCGGTCGCAGAAGTCTTCTTTGCCTCGTTGGCAGGGGAAGACTTCTTCTCCGACCGTTTCGGAGAGGAAGATGACTTCTTCTCCGATTGCGCCGGTTTAGATGGTATAACCGGCGCCTTTTTCACAATGGCCGAAGAAGGTTGTTTAACCTTCTTCGGGCTGACAGGTCTCGCTTGGACAGCGAGGGGAGACTTTACGATCTCAGAGTAGTTCGTCGTCGAGGGTACAGCACGGGGAACGAAAGTGGCAGGGGTGATAGGTGGCGTCACCTTAGCCGCGAAAGATACCGGAAATTCGGGTGCAGTCATATCACGGTATCTCTTTCGAGCGTCGTGATATGAAAGCCGATCCAATGTTCTGATTTCTTGGATCTTTGCTTCCTTGCAGAACTCAGGGCACTGCTTCGACCGCGGAGAGTGACTTCCTTGGCAGTTAGGACACGTCGGGGGAGGCGTACACCCCACACCGTCATGTGTCCCCTTGCCACACTCTCTACACACCGCCTTGGCAGTGCACCTGGCAGAAACATGACCGAATTTCTGGCAATTGTAGCAGCGCATAGGTGGAGGGATGTACGGTCTAACGTCGCAATGGTACGACGTGACCTTCACCTGCCTAGGCACTACATCACCCTCAAAATGAAGAATGAAAGCGCCAGTATCGACGCTATCATTTCCAATTTTCCGGGTGATGCGCCTAATCCTGGTGACGCCTCGCTTCCCCAGATCCCGCATCAATTCCGCGTCGCTGTTTAAAATGAGGTCGCGATGGAATATAACTCCACGGACCTCATTTAGCGTATCGTGCTTCTCAACCTTAACGGGAATTTCGCCGAAATGCGTGCATTCCAGCAACGCTTCGGTTTGCTGCCGGTCAACGGTATGCAGCAGGAGCTGCCCGTTCCGGAGCTTGGAAATCCCGTTAAGGTCGCGATATTTCCCCTCGATTTCCTCTGAAAATAGGATCGATTTTACCTGTTTAAAATCTCCCCCGTCTGTCCTGGTTAGTTAGTTAGTTAGTTATTGTTGTTTTAAGGGGCGGAACTACGAGGTCATCTGCCCCTCTTAACACAGATTAAAGAATACAAATTTTGAATTGAATTTAAAATTTTGAGGTGGACATCTAAATTTAAAAAGACCAAAAATTAATAAAACAAAAACAAACAATTAAATAAATAAAAATATAAACATAAACAAAAATTACGGAAAAAACAATACATTATCATTCAAAAACGAACAAGTCGTTGAGTCAAAGTTCACTGGAAAATTTAGATTGCTGGCCCTAACCCACTCTCACTTATAAAGCGGATAACGCGATCAGCAGCCACCGCGTCATCGGCTAATATAAGTTTGAGTGTCGTCTGCAAACCAAGGTTTCTTCGTAAGTCAGCAAGATCCACACACTCGGTGAAAATGTGGGCCACGGTGAAAACGGCTCCACAGGTACAAAGTGGGGGGTCTTCCCTTCTCATTAGGTACGAGTGGGTGGATCTTGTATGACCTATCCTTAGCCTACACAAAATGACGGACTCTCTCCGGGCCCGGAAGGAGCTCCGCCAAACGCGAGTAGTTCCCTTGATCGCTCTCAGTTTACTGGGCAGTGGGTCAGCTAGCCACTGACTCTCCCAAAAAGCCAGAACTTGTAGGCGTAACTGAGAGCGAATATCTCTAGCGGGTACCTCCATTGGTCGAGGTGGTAGTGATACCGCCTCTTTTGCAGCTTGATCCGCTAACTCATTTCCCGCAATTCCCATGTGGCTTGGAAGCCACAGAAAGGTGATTCGAGTGTCAGCGTGGCACAGCCCGGCTAGTAGGTCGTGGATTCGCTGCACTAGGGGGTGTTGCGGGAAACATGTAGCAATTGACTGCAACGAACTCAAAGAGTCGGTACACACGAGAAAGTGGATTCGTGCATCCTGTAGTGCAAACTGCAGAGCTTCATAGATGGCAACGAGCTCCGCAGTAAACACACTACAGGCCTCAGGCAAAGAGATCTTGGTATTTGCACCATCAATAACGTAAGCACAACCCACCTTCTCGTCCACCTTCGAACCATCCGTGTATAGAATGCCAGCGTCCGGAAATTGGTGAACTATGCTGTGGAACTGCCTCCGGTAAACGGAGGCATCCGTGTTCACCTTAGGACCTCGGTGCAGATCTAACCGAATTTCCGGACGCGGGACTTGCCACGGAGGCACCTCGCTAGATGTCCGGATCATACAGGGACCTACAGCCACTCCTATTTCGGTACACGAGCTATCAAGTCTAATACCAACCGGCCGAGTGGCACGAGGCCGGTTGGCGTACCCCTGGTGGTTTTGGGTACCGAAGAGAGCTTGATAGGTCGGGTGTTGCGGCATTTGACGCACATTGGCAGCATATGCTAACAGCATATGTTGGCGTCTATAATTTAAAGGTGGAACACCCGATTCGGCGAGTAGGCTGGGTATCGGGCTGGTCCGGAAGGCACCGGTATCCAGTCTAACGCCACTATGGTGGATACTGTCCAGCATTTTCAAGGTTGCCGGCCTTGCTGAACCGTATGCCGCAGAACCATAGTCTAGCCGGGACAGGACGAGGGCTTGGTAGAACCGTAGCAGCACCGCACGGTCAGCCCCCCACGTAGTGCCACTAAGAAACCTGAGCATGTTCAGTTTCCTGAGACATGTCATTTTCAATTGCCGTATATGGTGCTGCCACGTTAACTTGCTGTCAAAATGGAGCCCCAGGAAGCGATAAGTGTCAACCACCGGCAACGCAGCATCCCTGAGATGTAGTTCAGGGTGTAAATGTAGCCTCCGTAGCCGACAAAAATGGACGACGGAGGTTTTCGCTGCTGAAAAACGAAAACCCCGGTCGTGAGCCCACCTGTCGACCCGGTTGATGGCTAGCTGCAATTGCCGTTCCACGACTGCCATACTTCCAGAGCTGTAATGCAGAGCTAAATCGTCTACATACAGCGATGGAACTACCGCGGACCCGGCGGCGGCAACAATGCCATTAATGGCAATCGCGAACAAGGTGACACTCAGCACTGAACCCTGAGGAACTCCATTTTCTTGGGTATAGTACTGCGATAATGTCCTACCGACCCTTACACGGAAGAGTCGGACGGACATGAAATTCGCAATGAAAGTCGGTAAGTTACCACGGAGTCCCCACTTGTGAAGGGTGGAAAGGATCCCGTAGCGCCATGTGGTGTCGTAGGCTTTCTCGAGGTCAAAGAAAACCGTGACTAGGTGCTGCTTCCGGAAAAAAGCCTCCTGTATGGCGCTCTCAAGTCGCACCAGATGGTCAGTGGTGGACCTATGAGAGCGAAATCCACATTGGTACTCAGACAGGAGACCTTTATCCTCCAAGAACCACACCAGTCGACGGTTCACCATCTTTTCGAGCAGCTTACATAGGCCATTTGTCAAACAAATGGGCCTATAGCTGCTTACAAACTTGGGATCCTTTCCAGCCTTAGGAATCGGTATCACGATCCCCTCTCGCCATTGAGATGGAAACTCCCCTTCAATCCATATACGATTGAAGAGGATCAACAGTTCTTTCATACTGGATTCGCACAGATGTTTTAACATTTGATTATGTATGTTATCCGGTCCAGGAGCCGTATCCCTGCACAGTGCAAGCGCACTTCGCAGTTCCCATTCAGAGAATGGTACATTATAGGACTCCGAAGCAGCAGTGGCAAAGGACAAGGGGTGAGTCTCTGCCTCCCGCTTCAGAGTCAGAAATGTAGGATCGTAACTCCCGGAGCAGGATACATCGGAGAAGTGCGAGCCAATGCTGTTGGCAATTGCGAGATGGTCCGTGATGATGTCCCCATTGATGGACACTCCGGGTATCGATAGTGATGTCGGGAGTCCGGAGATCCGACGAAGCTTAGTCCACACTTGAGATGAAGGAGTATGCGCCGTCATGGACGACACATACTTTTCCCACGTCGTTTTCTTACTCTCCCGAATCAGATATCGGGCTCTAGCACGCATCCTTCTGAAGGCGATAAGGTTGGCCATAGTGTTTTGCCTCCGATAGCATTTGAAAGCACGTCGACGATCTTTAATGGCTGCTGCAATCTCGGCTGTCCACCAAGGGACAAGCTTCCGGCGTGAGTTTCCGGATGAGGAAGGTATTGTTTCCTCAGCAGCAGTCAAAATACCATTCGTTATGTGAATGGTATGATCGTCGACACTCTCAAAGGTATCTTCGGCAAACACCGCACGTGCCGTGAAAGTTGGCCAATCAGCCCGACGGAGAAGCCATCGACTTGGTAACTCGATGGCTCTCTGGTTCGGAAGAGTAACGATAATTGGAAAATGGTCACTATTACAAAGGTCATCGTGTACACCCCACTGTAGCAGGGGAACCAGCGCACGACTGCACAGGGTAATATCGATACTTGAATAAGTACCGTGTGCAATAGAGAAGTGCGTAGGCTCCCCTGTGTTCAACAGACACAGGTCCAGCCGCCTGATCAGCCTCTCAAAATCTCTCCCTTTACCGCTAGTGGTAGCGGAGCCCCAGATGGTGTTGTGGGCATTAACATCTCCCAGAAGGAGAAAAGGAGGGGGGAGCTGAGAGACTAGATCCACCAGCTGGTCGTAATCCGGCTGAGAATCAGGTGGGATGTACACGTTACATACTGTTGCCATTACTGGCAACGAAGTACGAACTGCAACTGCCTCTAGCTGAGTACGCAACGGCACCTCTTCACTAAAGAGGCTAGAGTGGACGAGAGTGCAGACGCCACCAGCGGCCACAGCTCCGTCCATCCGGTCTTTAGAGAAGAGTTTGAAGTGACGCATTGTTGTCTCATGTCCAGGACGAAACCTGGATTCCTGAAGACAGACAATGGTTGCCGAAAACGAAGATATTAATTGTCGTAACTCAGCGAGATGAACAGAATAGCTATTACAGTTCCATTGTAATAGTGCCATGGTGTGGACTTAAGTAGAAGTGGGTCTTCTACTTATGCTTGACCGTTTGCCACCCTTCCCCATCTCTAGTTGGAGATGATGGGGCAGGAGAGCACACCTCAATCTCCACATCTCCGTCCGAAGACGAAGAAAATGGAGCGGGCGCTCTCTTGGGTTGCGCACGGTCGTCGTCGGACCTCACGGGTCTCGCCCTTGGGGAAGAGCGAGAGCGGTGTCGAGGGACTTTCTCCCGGTCCGAAGACTGGGTGTCTGTCCCCGACACGACCCGAAGAGACTTCTTCTTGGATCGGCGCCGACGTGTGTTTGGGGAAGTAGATGGTCCCTTCCCCACAGACGCCGGGTCCTTATAAAACAAGGTCGCTCCTGCTGGCACCGCTCCACTGGTAGTGGTGGGAGCGGGATGGCTAGCAGATACGTGAGCAGCCCTGCCTTTAGGAGAGGAAGAGAAACGGCGCTGAACCGCTCCCCTCTCCTCCGCCGATCTATTTTCTTTTCTATAGGGGAGTTCCTCCATACGGACGGGCTTGGCTTCAGCAGGCTTCGCTCCCTTGGTGGTAGTGGGAGCGGAAAGGCCAGCAGAGACAGTAGCCACCCCGTCAGCAGGAGGGCGAGAGAGACGGCGACGAACCGTCCCCCTCTTCTCCACTATCTTTGTCTTATCAGATGGGCTGGATGACGATCCAGCCCCGGTCGCAGAAGTCTTCTTTGCCTCGTTGGCAGGGGAAGACTTCTTCTCCGACCGTTTCGGAGAGGAAGATGACTTCTTCTCCGATTGCGCCGGTTTAGATGGTATAACCGGCGCCTTTTTCACAATGGCCGAAGAAGGTTGTTTAACCTTCTTCGGGCTGACAGGTCTCGCTTGGACAGCGAGGGGAGACTTTACGATCTCAGAGTAGTTCGTCGTCGAGGGTACAGCATGGGGAACGAAAGTGGCAGGGGTGATAGGTGGCGTCACCTTAGCCGCGAAAGATACCGGAAATTCGGGTGCAGTCATATCACGGTATCTCTTTCGAGCGTCGTGATATGAAAGCCGATCCAATGTTCTGATTTCTTGGATCTTTGCTTCCTTGCAGAACTCAGGGCACTGCTTCGACCGCGGAGAGTGACTTCTTTGGCAGTTAGGACACGTCGGGGGAGGCGTACACCCCACACCGTCATGTGTCCCCTTGCCACACTCTCTACACACCGCCTTGGCAGTGCACCTGGCAGAAACATGACCGAATTTCTGGCAATTGTAGCAGCGCATAGGTGGAGGGATGTACGGTCTAACGTCGCAATGGTACGACGTGACCTCCACCTGCCTAGGCACTACATCACCCTCAAAATGAAGAATGAAAGCGCCAGTATCGACGCTATCATTTCCAATTTTCCGGGTGATGCGCCTAATCCTGGTGACGCCTCGCTGCCACAGATCCCGCATCAATTCCGCGTCGCTGTTTAAAATGAGGTCGCGATGGAATATAACTCCACGGACCTCATTTAGCGTATCGTGCTTCTCAACCTTAACGGGAATTTCGCCGAAATGCGTGCATTCCAGCAACGCTTCGGTTTGCTGCCGGTCAACGGTATGCAGCAGGAGCTGCCCGTTCCGGAGCTTGGAAATCCCGTTAAGGTCGCGATATTTCCCCTCGATTTCCTCTGAAAATAGGATCGATTTTACCTGTTTAAAATCTCCCCCGTCTGTCCTGGTAGCTACCAGGTAGCGAGGAGACCTGTCAACAGGGAACTTCTTATTAAATGCCTCATCCCAAGGCGTATACACCTTGGGATTCGGTCTACACTCCAGAGACGGCTTTTTAAGGGTGCCACCCTGTACAGGTGTCCGTGATCGTTTACTACGCATCCCGGACAAAATCCTCCCCGAATACTGCCCACTCCGAACGGGGGCTATCACTGTGGGCGCCACCCAGCCAAGGCAATACCTACCTGGCATAGCAGATATTGCCCGGGGTCCCAGTGCCTCAAACAGGCACTTCCCCCTCGGCATGCACAGGATTTATTCAGCTCCAGTATTCGGCCATGCAGGGACCTTCGTTGTAAGGCGGATACTACTGTAGGGTACATGGCGCACCCACCTGACGGGATGGGGCATACCGTCTAGGCTTTCTGGCCAGATGGCCAAGCTGGTGGCCCTTCCCCTAACAGCATGCATGTTTGTTTCTATTGGTCAAACCATAGCTGGGACCAGAAAACCAAAATCGACCTTTATAAGGCCCCCTCTAAGTCGCCTTTTACGACAGGCAGGGGATACCGTGGATGAATTCTGCCCTCCCCATCCACAGGGGATCTGAACAAATCAAAAACTGGCAAGTTATTCGGCCATGTCGACCCTATTAGTCGCCTCCTACGACAGGCAGGGCATACCGTGGGTGTATTCTATCCCGCACCCACACGGGGGTCATCGGCCTGAGGATGCCAACCTAACTGCGGAAACATCGGTGACAAGGAGGGTGAGGTTTACTGACGGAGTGTAACGACAAATGTCGAAGAGACACTGCTTCTGAAGATGAGTACACAAGTCCTTTATTTGCCTTAATTTCCTTTGTTTTCCATTTCTTATTCTAGTATATAAGTTGAAGCCTCCGTGGCTTAGGCGGCAGCACGCCAGCCTCTCACCGCTGGGTCCGTGGTTCAAATCCGGTCACTCCATGTCAGATCTGTGCTGGACGAAACGGAGGCAGACAGGTTTTTCTCCGGGTACTCCGGTTTTCCCTGTCAACATTTCATTCCAGCAACACTCTCCACTATCATTTCATTTCGTCTGTCATTCATCTAATTTTGAGGTGGAAATCTAAATTTAAAAAGACCAAAAATTAATAAAACAAAACAAAAACAATTAAATAAAAAATAAATAAAAAATTATAAAAATAAACAAAAATTACGGAAAAAACAAAACATTATCATTCAAAAACGAACAAGTCGTTGAGTCAAAGTTCCCTGGAAAATTTAGATTGCTGGCCCTAACCCACTCTCACTTATAAAGCGGATAACGCGATCAGCAGCCACCGCGTCATCGGCTAATATAAGCTTGAGTGTCGTCTGCAAACCAAGGTTTCTTCTTAAGTCAGCAAGATCCACACACTCGGTGAAAATGTGGGCCACGGTAAATACGGCTCCACAGGTACAAAGTGGGGGGTCTTCCCTTCTCATTAGGTACGAGTGGGTGGATCTTGTATGACCTATCCTTAGCCTACACAAAATGACGGACTCTCTCCGGGCCGGAAGGAGCTCCGCCACACGCGAGTAGTTCCCTTGATCGCTCTCAGTTTACTGGGCAGTGGGTCAGCTAGCCACTGACTCTCCCAAAAAGCCAGAACTTGTAGGCGTAACTGAGAGCGAATATCTCTAGCGGGTACCTCCATTGGTCGAGGTGGTAGTGATACCGCCTCTTTTGCAGCTTGATCTGCTAACTCATTTCCCGCAATTCCCATGTGGCTTGGAAGCCACAGAAAAGTGATTCGAGTGTCAGCGTGGCGCAGCCCGGCTGGTAGGTCGTGGATTCGCTGCACTAGGGGGTGTTGCGGGAAACATGTAGCAATTGACTGCAACGAATTCAAAGAGTCGGTACACACGAGAAAGTGGATTCGAGCATCCTGTAGTGCAAACTGCTTCATAAATGGCAACGAGCTCCGCAGTAAACACACTACAGGGACCTACAGCCACTCCTATTTCGGTACACGAGCTATCAAGTCTAATACCAACCGGCCGAGTGGCGTACCCCTGGTGGTTTTGGGTACCGAAGAGAGCTTGATAGGTCGGGTGTTGCGGCATTTGACGCATAATGGCAGCATATGCTAAGAGCATATGTTGGCGTCTATAATTTAAAGGCGGAACACCCGATTCGGCGAGCAGGCTGGGTATCGGGCTGGTCCGGAAGGCACCGGTAGCCAGCCTAACGCCACTATGGTGGATACTGTCCGGCATTTTCAAGGTTGCCGGCCTTGCTGAACCGTATGCCGCAGAACCATAGTCTAGCCGGGACAGGACGAGGGCTTGGTAGAACCGTAGCAGCACCGCACGGTCAGCCCCCCACGTAGTGCCAATAAGAAACCTGAGCATGTTCAGTTTCCTGAGACATGTCATTTTCAATTGCCGTATATGGTGCTGCCACGTTAACTTGCTGTCAAAATGGAGCCCCAGGAAGCGGTAAGTGTCAACCAACGGCAACGCAGCATCCCTGAGATGTAGTTCAGGGTGTAAATGTAGCCTCCGTAGCCGACAAAAATGGGCGACGGAGGTTTTCGCTGCTGAAAAACGAAAAACCCGGTCGTGAGCCCACCTGTCGACCCGGTTGATAGCTAGCTGCAATTGCCGTTCCACGACTGCCATACTTCCAGAGCTGTAATGCAGAGCTAAATCGTCTACATACAGCGATGGAACAACCGCGGACCCGGCGGCGGCAACAATGCCATTAATGGCAATCGCGAACAAGGTGACACTCAGCACTGAACCCTGAGGAACTCCATTTTCTTGGGCATAGTATTGCGATGATGTCCTACCGACCCTTACACGGAAGAGTCAGACGGACATGAAATTCGCAATGAAAGTCGGTAAGTTACCACGGAGTCCCCACTTGTGAAGGGTGGAAAGGATCCCGTAGCGCCATGTGGTGTCGTAGGCTTTCTCGAGGTCAAAGAAAACCGTGACTAGGTGCTGCTTTCGGAAAAAAGCCTCCTGTATGGCGCTGTTACGTGCCACCCCCTAGTGGCACTTTTGTTAACTGGATTACGGTGGGGGGTACAAAGCACAACACCAATTACTCCTTAAAGAAATAATTAACTTTATTGTGGCCAGAAAATTACACTAATCAGCAAATACAAGCAATTAGGAGCCTTCTCCAGTTTCCTCAAGTCTCTTCCTTATGCGCTCTTGGCCCCTTTCACTTGCAACAGACCACAGAAGTTAATCCGTTCTAATGAGTCCGGTGGCCTTGGCAGAAGCTACCTGCCCCTCTTCCTCAGGTACAACAAATACAGTTACTTACGAGCACTTGATGTACGCTGTTCACAAGCTGGGAGAAACAATGTCACAGGATTTCGTAACTCGCACAGCACTTCGTCACCACACTTCTGTCGCATTCGCTCAAAAACACACCCACAGAAAAACTCGGTCCCCTCACTGTTGAAGCCGCTTATATAGCAGGTTGGTGACTCAATAAATTCTAGAATCGTCCAGGACACACGGCTTCTCGACATTTCCTTCGCTGGTGGTGTCACGAAGGTTCTGGACCATCCCTTTCACTTCGCAGTCCGTTCCGTAACGCGCATGCAATACACTGAGGGAGAGCAGACCAGCCCTGGGGCAGTTTTGACTCATGCGGCGAGAGATGAAACGAACTCACAGCCGTAACAGCGCTCTCAAGTCGCACCAGATGGCCAGTGGTGGACCTATGAGAGCGAAATCCACATTGGTACTCAGACAGGAGACCTTTATCCTCCAAGAACCACACCAGTCGACGGGTCACCATCTATTCGAGCAGCTTGCATAGGCCATTTGTCAAACAAATGGGCCTATAGCTGCTTACAAACTTGGGATCCATTCCAGCCTTAGGAATCGGTATCACGATCCCCTCTCGCCATTGAGATGGAAACTCCCCTCCAATCCATATACGATTGAAGAGGATCAACAGTTTTTTTATACTGGATTCGCACAGATGTTTTAACATTTGATTATGTATGTTATCCGGTCCAGGAGCCGTATCCCTGCACAGTGCAAGTGCACTGCGCAGTTCCCATTCAGAGAATGGTACATTATAGGAATCCGAAGCAGCAGTGGCAAAGGACAAGGGGTGAGTCTCTGCCTCCCGCTTCAGAGTCAGAAATGTAGGACCGTAACTCCCGGAGCAGGATACATCGGAGAAGTGCGAGCCAATGCTGTTGGCAATGGCGAGATGGTCCGTGATGATGTCTCCATTGATGGACACTCCGGGTATCGACAGTGATGTCGGTAGTCCGGAGATCCGACGAAGCTTAGTCCACACTTGAGATGAAGGAGTATGCGCCGTCATGGACGACACATACTTTTCCCACGTCGTTTTCTTACTCTCCCGAATCAGATATCGGGCTCTAGCACGCTTCCTTCTGAAGGTGATAAGGTTGGCCATAGTGTTTTGCCTCCGATAGCATTTGAAAGCACGTCGACGATCTTAATGGCTGCTGCAATCTCGGCTGTCCACCAAGGGACAAGCTTCCGGCGTGAGTTGTCGGATGAGGAAGGTATTGTTTCCTCAGCAGCAGCCAAAATACCATTCGTTATGTGAATGGTATGATCATCGACACTATCAAAGGTATCCTCGTCAAACACCGCACGTGCCGTGAAAGTTGGCCAATCAGCCCAACGGAGAAGCCATCGACTCGGTAACTCGATGGCTCTCTGGTTCGGAAGAGTAACGATAATTGGAAAATGGTCACTATTACAAAGGTCATCGTGTACACCCCACTGTAGCAGAGGAACCAGCGCACGAGTTAGTAGTTAGTTATTGTTGTTTTAAGGGGCGGAACTACGAGGTCATCTGCCCCTCTTAACACAGATTAAAGAATACAAATTTTGAATTGAATTTAAAATTTTGAGGTGGACATCTAAATTTAAAAAGACCAAAAATTAATTTTAGATTTTTTTTTGATTGTTGTTTTAAGGGGCGGAACTACGAGGTCATCTGCCCCTCTTAACACAGATTAAAGAATACAAATTTTGAATTAAATTTAAAATTTTGAGGTGGACATCTAAATTTAAAAAGACCAAAAATTAATATAAAAAAACAATTAAATAAAAATAAAAATTATAAAAATAAACAAAAATTACGGAAAAAACAAAACATTATCATTCAAAAACGAACAAGTCGTTGAGTCAATGTTCACTGGAAAATTTAGATTGCTGGCCGTAACCCACTCTCACTTATAAAGCGGATAACGCGATCAGCAGCCACCGCGTCATCGGCTAATATAAGTTTGAGTGTCGTCTGCAAACCAAGGTTTCTTCGTAAGTCAGCAAGATCCACACACTGGGTGAAAATGTGGGCCACGGTGAATACGGCTCCACAGGTACAAAGTGGGGGGTCTTCCCTTCTCATTAGGTACGAGTGGGTGGATCTTGTATGACCTATCCTTAGCCTACACAAAATGACGGACTCTCTCCGGGCCCGGAAGGAGCTCCGCCACACGCGAGTAGTTCCCTTGATCGCTCTCAGTTTACTGGGCAGTGGGTCAGCTAGCCACTGACTCTCCCAAAAAGCCAGAACTTGTAGGCGTAACTGAGAGCGAATATCTCTAGCGGGTACCTCCATTGGTCGAGGTGGTAGTGATAACGCCTCTTTTGCAGCTTGATCTGCTAACTCATTTCCCGCAATTCCCATGTGGCTTGGAAGCCACAGAAAGGTGATTCGAGTGTCAGCGTGGCACAGCCCGGCTAGTAGGTCGTGGATTCGCTGCACTAGGCGGTGTTGCGGGAAACATGTAGCAATTGACTGCAACGAACTCAAAGAGTCGGACACACGAGAAAGTGGATTCGTGCATCCTGTAGTGCAAATTGTAGAGCTTCATAGATGGCAACGAACTCCGCAGTAAACACACTACAGTCCTCAGGCAAAGAGATCTTGGTACTGCCCCCGGAAATTGAATTATATTGAGACCTCGATGGCTGTATTGGAAAATATGAGTAAAGTTATGGCTGTCATAGTTATGACGTGGATACTCATGACGTAGGCACGGATGACGCAGACTTGAGGCAAGTAGGCTGGTTGAGCTGAGATTCTTGGTGACGTCATGATTTTGTTCGAGAAAGATCTTAGATTTACGACGCAGTCGCAGGAAACAAGGTATTGTGCTAAGGAAGAAGCTACGCTATTGGAGGAGAGACTCGAACCAATGAACGATAGTTTGGAAGGAAGACGGAGATTGCTGAAACTACGATATTTGATTACTTTTTGCATGCAGATTTGTGGAAATCTATTTTCAGTTATGGCATTGATGTGGAATTTTGAAGAAATTAATTTTGAGTTTTTGAAATTTGAAAATCCGTCAAGTATAGCCAAAGTTAAAACTTCCAGCAATGACGCAGCAACAGGCTATGGAAGGGATGGATACGCCCCTTAAGAAGTTGATAAAAGGTCGTGCACAGGAGAGAGGAGCTCTCAGATCTCATATGTCAGATCGCATATATATTTCTGGTGATATATAGTTATTTTCAAGTGATTCAGTGAAGTAAGTTGTCTTTAGCGTGGTTAAAGCCTGGCGCATCGAACGAACTCGGAGCAGTTCCATTTTACGCTGCTCGAAACTAGGTGAAATTGAAACGCTCACATTAACGTTTCCACCAGTCAAGATATCAAGCGCTAACTTCAGTCTGTATTATAATTCTATTGGGCAGTATAACAGTGAGGTGTGTAGAAGATTTGAACAATTTCACAGTTATACTTCGAAAGATATTGAAACTTTAAGGCTGCCAACAAAAGTGATTTTCTCGCCACATGAGAAACACGTTTAAAATTCCACATTATACACTACGGCTGACTCGTGGAGTGCAACAGTGATATTGGAGAATACGTTTGGTATTACAACGATACATTCGACTATGGAACATTATAATCTTGCAGTGCTTTCGATGATTATAACAGTAGTTGAGATGGAAGGCTAAGGCTTCAATGCAATTGGGACATATATCGTTGGATTAAAGTAACAGCATGGAACTTCGTTAATCGTCTTTCTACAAAAGCGACCATGTAGTGAACATCCAACTACACTCATGCATCGTGAATCCATCGCTGAATTATACCAGATAACAGTGGAAACATTTTCATACTCCACAACTATGAATATTTCTGCGGAAATAACTACATTAAACTTCATGGCGAATTCCTGCAAGAACTTCAGAGAACTTTCAAGAGAGGCCAGGGTTGTCCCGGCGCACAAAGAAGAGTTTTGCCAGAAGGATGTTTTTCGTATCCACGGAGCAGTGCAATTTCCGGAGAAGGAAGCAGTTCGATTCTCCGAGGACGTTGATTCCAAGTTCGAGGACGGAGCACATCTTCACGCTGGTGAAATGGAACCAACAGCAGTTTTCTTTGAAAACTTTCCTCTGGAACTTCAATCAACAGATAAGGTAGTCGTGAACGTTTCTTGTATTATTTGAGTCTTGTAGCGATATCTGAGCAACCATTCTTCCCATATTTTCTGTCCTATCTTTTGCCCCATTTTCTTGATTGATATTTCTGTACTCAGTACACTTCGATGATTTATGCCTTTTTCTTCGATTTTTGAGACATTGTTATGTCATTGGCATTCTTAATAATTTTGGATCAGTTGAGACTGATGATTTAGATTCTTTCAGTAATTTGCATATTTTTGTAGTCACGATTTGACTGTAAAGTTAACGATTTGCTATGGCAGATTTGAATTCAGACAGCGTGTCATTTTTATTAAAGTAATTCTATTCAGTAAATTACTTTGACCAATTTTCTGTCATCCTCAAGAAAGAAGAATGATTAAAAGATTTTAGAGCGTTAAAATCTATTACGATATCGACGATCTTTGAAATACTAGTCGTCTTATGAACATGATTGCAACATAGACATTTACCATTGCATTATAGACAATTTTATGAAATATGAACTTTTATTTCGATTTATTGAATACACTATAGTAATGAACATTTGATAGGAGTTTTTCTCAATTCTAGATTGGAACAATAATGTTTGCATTCCACAATCTAATTGTATTCTATTCGACTATTTTGCAGTTTAGATGAACTTTGTTTGAAGATAGTGTTTTTATACTGCGTTACTTTGAAGATGTAATCTCAATTTTGATAGACCAGGCAGGAGTGTCTAATCGTATTTGCTATTAAATTTATTTGTGATTGGCAAATTTTTACTTCATATCGATTCATAAATGAAACCCACGAAGGTTAAATAATAACAGTCATTATTACAATTGATGAATATAAGAATTTTTAAAGAGGAACAATGGATGTATAATCGTTAGTTCAGTGGACGTGTAAAAGTCGCTGTTGAATAATGCCCTTGAATAATGAAGGAGGTTCCCACAATAATTAATGAAGTTGATGAATTTATAAGTGGAGGGTTTTTGTGTGTAGTTTGAAGGATTTTTATGCCATATATATGAAGATATATGATGAATTTTGGGCCAATTGTTGTGCAATTTTGTGCGTAATAAGCGAAGTATTTTCCCGCTGATTGTATTATTCTTGTTCTTTGAAAGTTATTCATATGAAGATACTGTTAAAATTAACAAGAGTGTTAAATAATTTGAGATAAAGATTTTGAATGGAGGTTACCGTCACAAATATTAGTAATTATTATTAAACCTTATTAAACCTGAATTTGACAGTTAAATATAACTAACCTTCATTGGTCGATTATATCATCACGATTTGAGTAATTATCAACCGGATAAACGTGTGGTTTAATGTATTCCTTGTATAAATAATATAAACAATTAATATTGTAAAATAATTTTGTAAATATCTTTGTTAAATAATTTGAAATGATAGTGATTAATACAAGCGTGTATAAAATTTTCAATTGTCATTTGACATTGTTATAAACAATTTATTATTGTTATAAATAATTAATGAACTTTTGTTATTAACATTTAGAGTTTTGTTTTTATACTCTAAACAACGCAAGTTAAGCAAGTGGTTTGAACAAATAATCATGATTTGGGATTGTTGGAGTAATCCACTGGTGTTTGAATGAAGCATGTAAGACATTTGCGTGATAATATTTCAGTTGAGATGTGAACATTTACGTGTTTGAAAAGGAGAGCCAAGCTATGAGGTAACACGCTTATGCTAGGGTAGAACGAACGGGAGTCCACTTTGACGGTGCAGGTGCATTGCAGCTGGCCCGGACAACTGTGTTACTGAGGCCAAGGACGTTCCATAATAGCCTTGTGGCTATAAATAAAATGTGAAGTATATAAACACGCAAAACAATTGATATATGTGTCTCATCCCAAATCCCGTTTCCATCCCCAGTGCATTATTATTTTACGTTGCTATGAGCTTGAGAAAGCTGAAACATTATATGTAGAGAATACAGGTCATACAGGAGGACATGGTTATGTGGTCGATGGCTTCTGATTTTGTTGTTTCATTTTTGTTAAATCATTCTTTATGTGAAATAAATTATTGTGCAGTTTAAAGTTTCTCGTCTTCGTTCTGGTTCATTTTAAATATCATGGTGGAGGTTATTGTGTGGGCATACTTTAAGTGATCCAGTTGACAACCCAGTCCACGAGATAAATTTAAGAGGTAAGTAAAGGTAAGTATGAACCCCCGTATATTTTGGTGTGTTCCACAATAATTTTCTTGTTAACTATTGTGCTCTAATCTCGAAAGTATCTGTCAGTGCCATTTTCATTGATGTAGCTGTGCCGGTGCGTTTGATTATTGGCAATCCGATTGAGGGGGCGGATATCTGACAGCCTACGATCCGGATATCGGGTACAGTACTTGCACCATCAATAACGTAAGCACAACCCACTTTCTCGTCCGGAAATTGGTGAACTATGCTGTGGAACTGCCTCCGGTAAACGGTCGCATCCGTGTTCACTTAAGGACATTGGTGAAGGTCTAATCGAATTTCCGGACGCGGGACTTGCCACGGAGGCACCTCGCTAGATGTCCGGATCGTACAGGGACTTACAGCCACTCCTATTTCAGTACACGAGCTATCAAGTCTAATACCAACCGGCCGAGTGGCACGAGGCCGGTTGGCGTAGTTAGTTAGTTAGTTATTGTTGTTTTAAGGGGCGGAACTACGAGGTCATCTGCCCCTCTTAACACAGATTAAAGAATACAAATTTTGAATTGAATTTAAAATTTTGAGGTGGACATCTAAATTTAAAAAGACCAAAAATTAATAAAACAAAAAAACAAACAATTAAATAAAAAAATTATAAAAATAAACAACAATTACGGAAAAAACAAAACATTATCATTCAAAAACGAACAAGTCGTTGAGTCAATGTTCACTGGAAAATTTAGATTGCTGGCCCTAACCCACTCTCACTTATAAAGCGGATAACGCGATCAGCAGCCACCGCGTCATCGGCTAATATAAGTTTGAGTGTCGTCTGCAAACCAAGGTTTCTTCGTAACTCAGCAAGATCCACACACTGGGTGAAAATGTGGGCCACGGTGAATACGGCTCCACAGGTACAAAGTGGGGGGTCTTCCCTTCTCATTAGGTATGAGTGGGTGGATCTTGTATGACCTATCCTTAGCCTACACAAAATGACGGACTCTCTCCGGGCCCGGAAGGAGCTCCGCCACACGCGAGTAGTTCCCTTGATCGCTCTCAGTTTACTGGGCAGTGGGTCAGCTAGCCACTGACTCTCCCAAAAAGCCAGAACTTGTAGGCGTAACTGAGAGCGAATATCTCTAGCGGGTACCTCCATTGGTCGAGGTGGTAGTGATACCGCCTCTTTTGCAGCTTGATCCGCTAACTCATTTCCCGCAATTCCCATGTGGCTTGGAAGCCACAGAAAGGTGATTCGAGTGTCAGCGTGGCACAGCCCGGCTAGTAGGTCGTGGATTCGCTGCACTAGGGGGTGTTGCGGGAAACATGTAGCAATTGACTGCAACGAACTCAAAGAGTCGGTACACACGAGAAAGTGGATTCGTGCATCCTGTAGTGCAAACTGCAGAGCTTCATAGATGGCAACGAGCTCCGCAGTAAACACACTACAGGCCTCAGGCAAAGAGATCTTGGTATTTGCACCGTCAATAACGTAAGCACAACCCACTTTCTCGTCCACCTTCGAACCATCCGTGTATAGAATGCCAGCGTCCGGAAATTGGTGAACTATGCTGTGGAACTGCCTCCGGTAAACGGACGCATCCGTGTTCACCTTAGGACCTTGGTGAAGATCTAACCGAATTTCCGGACGCGGGACTTGCCACGGAGGCACCTCGCTAGATGTCCGGATCATACAGGGACCTACAGCCACTCCTATTTCAGTACACGAGCTATCAAGTCTAATACCAACCGGCCGAGTGGCACGAGGCCGGTTGGCGTACCCCTGGTGGTTTTGGGTACCGAAGAGAGCTTGATAGGTCGGGTGTTGCGGCATTTGACACACATTGGCAGCATATGCTAAAAGCATATGTTGGCGTCTATAATTTAAAGGTGGAACACCCGATTCGGCAAGTAGGCTGGGTATCGGGCTGGTCCGGAAGGCACCGATAGCCAGCCTAACGCCACTATGGTGGATACTGTCCAGCATTTTCAAGGTTGCCGGCCTTGCTGAACCGTATGCCGCAGAACCATAGTCTAGCCGGGACAGGACGAGGGCTTGGTAGAACCGTAGCAGCACCGCACGGTCAGCCCCCCACGTAGTGCCACTAAGAAACCTGATCATGTTCAGTTTCCTGAGACATGTCATTTTCAATTGCCGTATATGGTGCTGCCACGTTAACTTGCTGTCAAAATGGAGCCCCAGGAAGCGATAAGTGTCAACCAACGGCAACGCAGCATCCCTGAGATGTAGTTCAGGGTGTAAATGTAGCCTCCGTAGCCGACAAAAATGGACGACAGAGGTTTTCGCTGCTGAAAAACGAAAACCCCGGTCGTGAGCCCACCTGTCGACCCGGTTGATAGCTAGCTGCAATTGCCGTTCCACGACTGCCATACTTCCAGAGCTGTAATGCAGAGCTAAATCGTCTACATACAGCGATGGAACTACCGCGGACCCGGCGGCGGCAACAATGCCATTAATGGCAATCGCGAACAAGGTGACACTCAGCACTGAACCCTGAGGAACTCCATTTTCTTGGGTATAATATTGCGATAATGTCCTACCGACCCTTACACGGAAGAGTCGGACGGACATGAAATTCGCAATAAAAGTCGGTAAGTTACCACGGAGTCCCCACTTGTGAAGGGTGGAAAGGATCCCGTAGCGCCATGTGGTGTCGTAGGCTTTCTCTAGGTCAAAGAAAACCGTGACTAGGTGCTGCTTTCGGAAAAAAGCCTCCTGTATGGCGCTCTCAAGTCGCACCAGATGGTCAGTGGTGGACCTATGAGAGCGAAATCCACATTGGTACTCAGACAGGAGACCTTTATCCTCCAAGAACCACACCAATCGACGGTTCACCATCTTTTCGAGCAGCTTACATAGGCCATTTGTCAAACAAATGGGCCTATAGCTGCTTACAAACTTGGGATTCTTTCCAGCCTTAGGAATCGGTATTACGATCCCCTCTCGCCATTGAGATGGAAACTCCCCTTCAATCCATATACGATTGAAGAGGATCAACAGTTTTTTAATACTGGAATCGCACAGATGTTTTAACATTTGATTATGTATGTTATCCGGTCCAGGAGCCGTATCCCTGCACAGTGCAAGCGCACTGCGCAGTTCCCATTCAGAGAATGGTACATTATAGGACTCCGAAGCAGCAGTGGCAAAGGACAAGGGGTGAGTCTCTGCCTCCCGCTTCAGAGTCAGAAACGTAGGATCGTAACTCCCGGAGCAGGATACATCGGAGAAGTGCGAGCCAATGCTGTTGGCAATGGCGAGATGGTCCGTGATGATGTCTCCATTGATGGACACTCCGGGTATCGACAGTGATGTCGGGAGTCCGGAGATCCGACGAAGCTTAGTCCACACTTGAGATGAAGGAGTATGCGCCGTCATGGACGACACATACTTTTCCCACGTCGTTTTCTTACTCTCCCGAATCAGATATCGGGCTCTAGCACGCATCCTTCTGAAGGTGATAAGGTTGGCCATAGTGTTTTGCCTCCGATAGCATTTGAAAGCACGTCGACGATCTTTAATGGCTGCTGCAATCTCGGCTGTCCACCAAGGGACAAGCTTCCGGCGTGAGTTGCCGGACGAGGAAGGTATTGTTTCCTCAGCAGCAGCCAAAATACCATTCGTTATGTGAATGGTATGATCGTCGACACTCTCAAAGGTATCTTCGGCAAACACCGCGCGTGCCGTGAAAGTTGGCCAATCAGCCCGACGGAGAAGCCATCGACTTGGTAACTCGATGGCTCTCTGGTTCGGAAGAGTAACGATAATTGGAAAATGGTCACTATTACAAAGGTCATCGTGTACACCCCACTGTAGCAGGGGAACCAGCGCACGACTGCACAGGGTAATATCGATATTTGAATAAGTACCGTGTGCAATAGAGAAGTGCGTAGGTTCCCCTGTGTTCAACAGGCACAGGTCCAGCCGCCTGATCAGCCTCTCAAAATCTCTCCCTTTACCGCTAGTGGTAGCGGAGCCCCAGATGGTGTTGTGGGCATTAACATCTCCCAGAAGGAGAAAAGGAGGGGGGAGCTGAGAGACTAGATCCACCAGCTGGTCGTAATCCGGCTGAGAATCAGGCGCGATGTACACGTTACATACTGTTGCCATTACTGGCAACGAAGTACGAACTGCAACTGCCTCTAGCTGAGTACGCAACGGCACCTCTTCACTAAAGAGGCTAGAGTGGACGAGAGTGCAGACGCCACCAGCGGCCACAGCTCCGTACACCCGGTCTCTAGAGAAGAGTTTGAAGTGACGCATTGTTGTCTCATGTCCAGGACGAAACCTGGATTCCTGAAGACAGACAATGGTTGCCGAAAACGAAGATATTAATTGTCGTAACTCAGCGAGATGAACAGAATAGCTATTACAGTTCCATTGTAATAGTGCTATGGTGTGGACTTAAGTAGAAGTTGGTCTTCTACCTATGCTTGACCGTTTGCCACCCTTCCCCATCTCTAGTTGGAGATGATGGGGCAGGAGAGCACACCTCAATCTCCACATCTCCGTCCGAAGACGAAGAAAATGGAGCGGGCGCTCTCTTGGGTTGCGCGCGGTCGTCGTCGGACCTCACGAGTCTCGCTCTTGGGGAAGAGCGAGAGCGGTGTCGAGGGACTTCCTCCCGGTCCGAAGACTGGGTGTCTGTCCCCGACACGCCCCGAAGAGATTTCTTCTTGGATCGGCGCCGACGTGTGTTTGGGGAAGTAGATGGTCCCTTCCCCACAGACGCCGGGTCCTTATAAAACAAGGTCGCTCCTGCTGGCACCGCTCCACTGGTAGTGGTGGGAGCGGGATGGCCAGCAGATACGTGAGCAGCCCTGCCTTTAGGAGAGGAAGAGAAACGGCGCTGAACCATTCCCCTCTCCTCCGCCGATCTCTTTTCTTTTCTATAGGGGAGTTCCTCCATACGGACGGGCTTGGCTTCAGCAGGCTTCGCCCCCTTGGTGGTAGTGGGAGCAGAAAGGCCAGCAGAGACAGTAGCCACCCCGTCAGCAGGAGGACGAGAGAGACGGCGACGAACCGTCTCCCTCTTCTCCCCTATATTTTTCGTATTAGGTGGGCTGGAAGAAGGACCAGCCCTGGTCGGCAAAGTCTTCTTTCCCCCTTTAGCTGGGGAAGACTTGTTCGCCGACCGTTTCGGAGAAGAAGAGGACTTCTTCTCCGAATTCGCCGGTTTAGGTGTTAAAACCGGCGCCTTCTTAACCGTGGCCGAAGAAGGTTTTGGGACCTCCTTCGGGCTGACAGTGCTCGCTGGTACAGCGAGGGGAGATTTCAAACTCGTACTAAAAGAGGACATCGAGGGTACTGCACTGGAAACTTTAACGGCAGGGGTGATTGAGGGCGTCGCTGCAGCTGCAAACGATACCCGAAATTCGGGGGCATTCATATCACGGTACCTCTTGCGAGCGTCGTGATATGAAAGCCTGTCAAGAGTCCTGATTTCCTGGATCTTGGCTTCCATAATGAATTCAGGGCACTGTTTTGACCGTGGAGAGTGACTTCCTTGGCAGTTGGGACATATCGGGGGAGGCGTACACCTCTCGTCACCCTCATGTGTCCCCTTGCCACACTCTCTACATACGGCCTTCGCAGTACACCTGGCGGAAACATGCCCGAATCTCTGGCACTGGTAGCAGCGCATAGGTGGAGGGATGTACGGTCGCACATCGCAGTTGTACGATGTGACCTTCACCTGCTTAGGTACAACATCACCTTCAAAATGGAGAATAAAAGCGCCGGTATCGACGCTCCTTTCCCCAATCTTTCGGGTGATGCGCCTAATCTTTGTGACGCCTCTCTTCCCTAGATCCCGCAACAGTTCAGCATCGCTATTCAAAATGAGGTCACGATGGAAAATAACTCCACGGACCTCATTCAGCGTTTCGTGCTTTGTGATCTTAACGGGGATTTCGCCGAATTGCGTGCATTCCAGCAACGCTTCGGTTTGCTGCCGGCTAACGGTATGCAGCAAGAGCTGCCCGTTCCGGAGCTTGGAAATCCCGTTAAGATCACCAAATTTCCCCTCGATTTCCTCAGCGAAAATGATCGATTTTACGAGCTTGAAATCATCCCCGTCAGTCCTGGTAGCTACCAGGTAGCGAGGTGATCTGTCTGTCGCAAATCGTTGGTTAAAGGCTTCATCCCAAGGCGTATAGACCTTGGGATTAGCTCGACACTCCAGAGACGGCTTTTTAAGGGTGCCACCCTGTACAGGTGTCCGTGATCGCTTTGATGGCATCCCGGACGAAATCCTCCCCGAATACTGCCCACTCCGAACGGGGGCTATCACTGTGGGCGCCACCCAGCCAAGGCAATACCTACCTGGCATAGCAGATATTGCCCGGGGTCCCAGTGCCTCGAACAGGCACTTCCCCCTCGGCATGCACAGGATTTATTCAGCTCCAGTATTCGGCCATGCAGGGACCTTCGTTGTAAGGCGGATACTACTGTAGGGTACATGGCGCACCCACCTGACGGGATGGGGCATACCGTCTAGGCTTTCTGGCCAGATGGCCAAGCTGGTGGCCCTTCCCCTAACAGCATGCATGTTTGTTTCTATTGGTCAAACCAGAGCTGGGACCAGAAAACCAAAATCGACCTTTATAAGGCCCCCTCTAAGTCGCCTTTTACGACAGGCAGGGGATACCGTGGATGAATTCTGCCCTCCCCATCCACAGGGGGTCTGAACAAATCAAAACTGGCAAGTTATTCGGCCA
The DNA here is from genome assembly GCA_946902985.2 of Meconema thalassinum. Lineage (NCBI taxonomy): Eukaryota > Metazoa > Arthropoda > Insecta > Orthoptera > Tettigoniidae > Meconema > Meconema thalassinum. Next base: position 190,751,711 of record OX336388.2, on the reverse strand, counting down.
TGTCGGCCCTATTAGTCGCCTCCTACGACAGGCAGGGCATACCGTGGGTGTATTCTAACCCGCACCCACACGGGGGCCTTTTGGCGTACCCCTGGTGGTTTTGGGTACCGAAGAGAGCTTGATAGGTCGGGTGTTGCGGCATTTTACGCACATTGGCAGCATATGCTGAAAGCATATGTTGGCGTCTATAATTTAAAGGTGGAACACCCGATTCGGCGAGTAGGCTGGGTATCGGGCTGGTCCGGAAGGCACCGGTAGCCAGCCTAACGCCACTATGGTGGATACTGTCCAGCATTTTCAAGGTTGCCGGACTTGCTGAACCGTATGTCGCCGAACCATAGTCTAGCCGGGACAGGACGAGGGCTTGGTAGAACCGTAGCAGCACCGCACGGTCAGCCCCCCAAGTAGTGCCACTAAGAAACTTGAGCATGTTCAGTTTCCTGAGACATGTCATTTTCAATTGCCGTATATGGTGCTGCCACGTTAACTTGCTGTCAAAATGGAGCACCAGGAAGCGATAAGTGTCAACCAACGGCAACGCAGCATCCCTGAGATGTAGTTCAGGGTGTAAATGTAGCCTCCGGAGCCGACAAAAATGGACGACGGAGGTTTTCGCTGCTGAAAAACGAAAACCCCGGTCGTGAGCCCACCTGTCGACCCGGTTGATAGCTAGCCGCAATTGCCGTTCCACGACTGCCATACTTCCAGAGCTGTAATGCAGAGCTAAATCGTCTACATACAGCGATGGAACTACCGCGGACCCGGCGGCGGCAACAATGCCATTAATGCCAATCGCGAACAAGGTGACACTCAGCACTGAACCCTGAGGAACTCCATTTTCTTGGGTATAGTATTGCGATAATGTCATACCGACCCTTACACGGAAGAGTGGGACGGACATGAAGTTCGCAATGAAAGTCGGTAAGTTACCACGGAGTCCCCACTTGTGAAGGGTGGAAAGGATCCCGTAGCGCCATGTGGTGTCGTAGGCTTTCTCGAGGTCAAAGAAAACCGTGACTAGGTGCTGCTTTCGGAAAAAAAGCCTCCTGTATGGCGCTCTCAAGTCGCACCAGATGGTCAGTGGTGGACCTATGAGAGCGAAATCCACATTGGTACTCAGACAGGAGACCTTTATCCTCCAAGAACCACACCAGTCGACGGTTCACCATCTTTTCGAGCAGCTTACATAGGCCATTTGTCAAACAAATGGGCCTATAGCTGCTTACAAACTTGGGATCCTTTCCAGCCTTAGGAATCGGTATCACGATCCCCTCTCGCCATTGAGATGGAAACTCCCCTTCAATCCATATACGATTAAAGAGGATCAACAGTTGTTTTATACCGGATTCGCACAGATGCTTTAACATTTGATTATGTATGTTATCCGGTCCAGGAGCCGTATCCCTGCACAGTGCAAGCGCACTGCGCAGTTTCCATTCAGAGAATGGTACATTATAGGACTCCGAAGCAGCAGTGGCAAAGGACAAGGGGTGAGTCTCTGCCTCCCGCTTCAGAGTCAGAAATGTAGGATCGTAACTCCCGGAGCAGGATACATCGGAGAAGTGCGAGCCAATGCTGTTGGCAATGGCGAGATGGTCCGTGATGATGTCTCCATTGATGGACACTCCGGGTATCGACAGTGATGTCGGGAGTCCGGAGATCCGGCGAAGCTTAGTCCACACTTGAGGTGATGGAGTATGCGCCGTCATGGACGACACATACTTTCCCCACGTCGTTTTCTTACTCTCCCGAATCAGATATCGGGCTCTGGCACGCATCCTTCTGAAGGTGATAAGGTTGGCCATGGTGTTTTGCCTCCGATAGCATTTGAAAGCACGTCGACGATCTTTAATGGCTGCTGCAATCTCGGCTGTCCACCAAGGGACAAGCTTCCGGCGTGAGTTACCGGATGAGGAAGGTATTGTTTCCTCAGCACCAGCCAAAATACCATTCGTTATGTGAATGGTATGATCGTCGACACTCTCAAAGGTATCTTCAGCAAACACCGCACGTGCCGTGAAATTTGGCCAATCAGCCCGACGGAGAAGCCATCGACTTGGTAACTCGATGGCTCTCTGGTTCGGAAGAGTAACGATAATTGGAAAATGGTCACTATTACAAAGGTCGTCGTGTACACCCCACTGTAGCAGGGGAACCAGCGCACGACTGCACAAGGTAATATCGACTCTGGAATAATTGCCGTGTGCAATAGAGAAGTGCGTAGGTTCCCCTGTGTTCAACAAACACAGGTCCAGCCGCCTGATCAGCCTCTCAAAATCTCTCCCTTTTCCGCTAGTGGTAGCGGAGCCCCAGATAGTGTTGGGGACATTAACATCTCCAAGAAGGAGAAAAGGAGGGGGGAGCTGAGAGACTAGATCCCCCAGCTGTCCGTAATCCGGTTGAGAATCAGGCGGGATGTACACGTCACATACTGTTGCCATTACTGGCCACGAAGTACGAACTGCAACTGCTTCTAGCTGAGTACGCAACGGCACCTCTTCACTAAAGAGACTAGAGTGGACGAGAGTGCCGACGCCACCGACGGCCACAGCTCCGTCCACCCGGTCTTTAGAGAAGAGTTTGATGTGTCGCATTGTTGTCTCATGTCCAGGACGAAACCTGGATTCCTGAAGACAGACGTTTGCCGTAAACTGAGAAATCAATTGGCGTACTTCAGCGAGATGTCGAAAATAGCTATTACAGTTCCATTGTAATAGTGCCATAGTGTGGACTTAAGTAGAAGATAGTCGTCTACTTATGCTTAACCGTTTGCCAACCATCCCTATCCTTAGGAGTGGGTGATGGGGTAGGAGAGCATTCCTCAATCTCCACATCTCCTTCGGAGGACGAAGAAAACTGAGCGAATGCTCTCTTGGTTGGCGAACGGTTATCGCCGGACTTTCCGGGTCTCGTCCTTGGTGAAGAGCGAGAGCGGTGACGAGGGACCTTCTCCCGGTCCGATGACTGGGAGTCCGTCCCCGGCACATCCCGACTATTTTTCTTCTTGAACCGGCGTTGACGTCTATTTGGGGAAGTAGTTGGTCCCTTCCCCCCTGACGTCTCCGTCCTGCCAAACAATGCAGCACTTGCTAGGACTGCTCCTCCGGTGGTCGTGGAAGCAGAATTGCCAGCAGGTATTGGAGCTGCCTTTTCAGCAGGAGGGCAAGAGAGACGGCGATGAACAGTCTCTTTCTTACCCGCCGTTCCTGTTAACTGTTTTGTTTGGCTGGATGTGGGTCCAGCCGTGGCCGGCGAAGACTTCCTCCTCGAACGAGTCGGAGATTGCTTCTTCACTGGCCTTATCGGAGGTGTTGCCTCCTCCGATGGCGCCGGTTTAGTTGGAGGCACCTGCGCCTTTTGTTGGATGCCAGAAGAAGATTCCGTAACCTTCTTCTTGCTAACAGGGGTGATAATAGGGCTATTTGTAGCCCCATTAATAGTGGTAACTCTTTTAGAACTTGTTTCCGTAGTCAAATTTGCCGCTTGATTACTAGATTATTTTGATACCTTTTGAGCATATGATACTGAGAAAATAGGAGAGCCCATGGAGCGATATTTTCTGCGTGCTTCAGTGTAGGAGAGCTCGTCTTAGGTCTTTGTTTCTTGAATTTTCTTCTCCTCTAGGAAGGCAGGACATTCCTTCCAGCGAGGAGAGTGCTCTCCCTTGCAATTTGGACATGCGGGAGTTAGTGTACATTCCGCTCCCTCGTGAGTGGCCTTGCCACAGGAAAGACAGATAGGCTTTCCCGAGCAACGAGATGAGGTACGTCCAAATCGCTGACACTGGAAACACCGCAATGGAGATGGAATATACGGTCGCACTTCGAGAGTGTACATTGACACTTTGATCCTCTTGGGCAGGCTATCCGACTCAAACTATAAGATGAACGCCCCGGTGTCAACTAGTACACCATTCATCTTACGTTTGATTCGTCTCACCTCGACAACGCCATGCTTTCCAGTTCTTTCCAGGATACGCTCGTCGGTAGTGTTCACCAGGTCCCTATGAAATACTAAACCTTTCTTCAGGTTTAGGGACTGGTGCTTCACTACCTCGACTGGAATACCACCGAAACTTGTCGTCCCAAGAAGACCATCTGTCTGTCTCTTTCCTTAAGTTTTTATCAAGAGTGCGCCGTTTCGCAGCTTTTTTTCTGTGTCTACATCGCCCCATTTCCCCTCAATTGCATCATGTAAATCAAAAGGATCAACGTTTGTAAAAGTTTGCCCATCGGTCCTTGTTACCATAAGGTACCGAGGGAAAAACGTTGAATCCTTTTCATCAAGCGGCGAAACTGGAGGCATAAACTTCCTCTTCTTAAATTTTAAAGACGGCTTTGTAAGGGAGCCACCCTGTGAAATAATGGACGCTATGTTTGGTCCCACGAGTAGCTAGGGAACTAAAAGTCAACCCCCGGCAGAGCCCCGCTTGCCCGGGGTAAGGCTAAGGTTCTCCAGAGGTCGCCAGGTATCTGGAGGTGGGTCGCTTGTGACTACTCACCCAGTAGCCATTCATCACCTCGCCACGACCACTCAGCTTGTGATTAGGGGAGGATTCCACCTCCTGTCACGCACACACACACATTTACACCAAAGAAAGAAAAGATGAGACAAGGGCCAACTAATGCGGGAAAGTGAAAGACTCCCTAGGCCTAGGATACCCTAATACCGTCGGGGTCGGAAAAGAACAAGAGTTGACCAAGAGAGGTCGACAGGAAAGAAGAAGGAGAGGAGCCCGGCACAAGTAAGTGGAAGCAATGCCGGACTCAGCTGGGGTCCCGTGGTCGCTAACACACGTCCCACTAGATGTGAGCCCCTGAGGGGAGGGTGACCAGATCCAGTATTGTGAAATAGAGGACAACAAGGGAAAAAAGAGGACAAATCTAAAAGTAATAAAACCATGTAAGATACGAAATAAGCTTGTCTATAATTTGCGAACTGCCTCAGCCTTGTACACGTTTTTTGTGTTTAGCCTATTTGAAGAAATGTGGCTATCCAAAACTTGAGAACCTACGAAATTAAATTAAAATTTTATATAAATAACGCTGTTTTAATATATGTAATTTATTAACTAAAACAATAAGTTATAGAACTTGCCACGATTTGCTACCGAGACGAAAGTTGCAGTTTGGCAAATTTTACATTCTGCCTCAAAATCATTACGTCCAAGCTTGAAAGCAGAATATTTGGTTTTCAAAGCATCTGTAAACTTGCACTTTCATTTAGGCATGTTGAATGCGAGCAAGTTTTAAACTGGCAAACACACAACCACGCCACAAGACTGCCATTCAACGGAGCACAAACCCAGAAACACATTCCCAAACCCAGCGTAGACCGGAAACAAAAATAGTAGCGCAGCACATCGGTAAAAATTAAACTATTTGCCATGGCGCCAATTTAAACTGCGAAAAACTAAAACATACATACGATAATATAATAAATTAATAAAAAGGAGGACATTTAGACAATTTTAAAAATTGTTCGCGGACAGAGGACAGAGACGTAAATTGGAGGACATGTCCGCGAAAAAGAGGACGTCTGGTCACCCTAAGAACAAGGTTTATCGTCCTTACTTCTTAGCACCCTGGGAAACGACAACTCAGCCTCCCGGAGGCGTAGTTCAGGCTGTAAAATGTAGCTTCTGAGACCGACGGAAATGGACAACGGACTCGCTGCTAGGAAGCCAAGTTAGTGTATGTTGTTTTAAAGGACTGAATAGCGCAGTTATTCGCCCCTCTTAACAAAAATTATGTTGTACAAATTTAGAATAATTTATAAAATCTAAAATAAAAATAAATGTATGTCTATGCACCCCTTATTATTCCCGTTTTCTATGGGGTCGGGGACGAGATGCAATGAACGTTTATGTGTCAGATGGATATTACGGCCGGATGCCATTCCTGACGCCAAACTCATGAGAGGACTTAATGAGAGATGAAATGAATGAAGGTGAATGAAACTGGACAAGGATGTGGAAGGAAGTGGCCGTGGCCTGTCAGAAGGTACCGTCCCTGCATTTGCCTGGAGTTGAAAATGGGAAATCATTGAAAACCATCTCAAGGATGGCCGACGGTGGGGCTCGAACCCACGTCTACCGAGTAAGTAGATAGCTTGGCCCCATGGCCTAGCGCTGCGCGTTACAAACGTAGCTACCACTGTCTGTAAAACAAAAACAAACAAAAAATAATAATAATAATAAGGGAAAATTTCGGAAAAGCAAAAATGAACAAGTTTAGATTGCTGTACCCAGTAGCGTAGCCAGGGGGGTGTTACTGGGGATTAGACCCCCCTTTGGAATTTGTACAAAAAATTAAAGAGGAACTTATAATAAAATCCGGTATTGCATTTGAGGCTACACATGTCTTCATGACAACTCAGTCCTCTCAGGGTTGCCAATCTAGTTTTTTTCCTGCTAAATATAGCTTATTTCAACCTGAACCTAGCGCCAAATAATGACCTTTTCATCCCTTAGCGGGGAGAATCGTCAAAGTTAATCTTGTTTTATTAAAAATAATATGTTTCTATAAATACCTAGAAAATGCTATGGGTCCATTGACACTAATTTGTATGTTTGATTGTTGCTGTTGTTTTAAGGGGTGGAACAGTGAGGTCATCTGCCTCTACTAAATTGGAAATCGTTACAGTATTAACTTCTTGAATGTGAGAGTCGAGTTGCTTCATATTACAGATATCCAGCAATTCCCCGAATTACGGTTATCCCGCAGTTATTATACCCCCTCCCATTGGTCGATCTTAGCTACGCTACTGACTGTATCTAACGCACTCCGATGACGATATCAGCAACCACCACGTCATCGGGTAATGTAAGATCGAGTGTATTCTGCAAACCAAGGTTTCTTCGTAAATGAGCAAGATCCACACACTCAAGTTAAAATGTGGGCCATGGTGAAAACGGCTCCACAGGTTTAAAAAAAAGTGCGGGACCTTTCCTTCTCCAAATGGCTGGATCCTGCATAACCTATCCTTGGTCTACACAAAATGACGGACTCAGATGGGGTCCCATGGTCACCAAACTTCATCGCACTAATTGAGAGCCCCTGGGGGAGAAGGGGAGTCGGAAGAGAACAAGGGAAGGCGGCAGGAAATGGTTATAGGACATAACGTACCACTTGAAACACTTGAAAGAGTGGGAAGTATTTAGGGTGCATGAAACCCTAACCGAACGGCTACTTGCTCGGTCTTGCTCAATTATTCCTGGTAATAAATACGTGGGCAATAACATAACATAAACTAATATAAAATATGATAAGATTTTGGATTCCCATCACACTTTATCCAGGCTTTGTACTGCAAAATGTCTATAAACATTTTGGTGTGTTTAAAATCAGCTGTGGTTTTCTTTTCGTTTTCTTTACTTTAAAAAAATTAAATTAAATTGTTTTTGGTGTTTTTATATCCTAGCAAATAGCAAGTTCGTCATGGGATGTTTCATTCTGAGTGAATAGCAAGTTCGCCATGTGAAGTTTCATTCCAAGTTCTGCGAATATGAGAGAGCTCTCAAGCAAGATTTCAAATTCCCATTCTCCTCATACCGCTTCATTATTCTGTCAAGCCGTTCATCATACTTGCCATATTTCTTCTTTCTCTTTGAACTTTCAATGTACAATTCGTACTTCATCAGTCGTAGTGCGCACATAAACCGCCCTTATTCGTTTTACATAACTCCTTGTTACAATACCAAACTGTTTAAAGCCGCACAGTGAGATCGCCACTGACGTTTATGTGGTAATGAACCTGTAACTGGAATGCCCGTCTGACATCAAGTGGTACGTTATGTCCTCGAAAATCAAGTGGTACGTTTTGTCCGGACACCGCAGGAAATATGACGGACAGAAGCCCGGCACAAGTAGGCTAATTAGTGGAAGCAATGTCAGACTCAGCTGGGGTCCCATCGTCGCATTAGTTGGGACCCCCTGGGGGAGTGTAAAACAACAACCTTCTTCGACGTTAAGTTTGGGATTTGTGCTCGAGAACTAATCAAGATTAAAAGAAAGAAAACAAGAACTATTTTGAGTAGTTATCAACAGAAGGGCGAAGTGCTCTATGTGTTAAGTTGTAGATTCACGGACTTCCTGCCTGTTATCTATTCCCAGCTTCTCGATGAATGGCAAATTGAATGGTCTAATATCGCGCCCTTTAAGGCTCGTAATTATTTTCTGGAACAACCCACTATCAGAACAACACCATGGTTTCGGGTGGAGGATGGCTTGGAGCCACATCCAAGTGCCGAGGTCATCAACCAGCAGCTGGAGGATACCGAGGCGGCCTTCTTGGCGGCCGACGAGGGGCGTCGCAGGGCCGAGCGGGTGCTGGAGGTTGAAAAGGCAGCACGCTTGGCGGCCGAGGCGGCGCTTCGCAGGGCCGAGCTTAAACTGGAGGCTCCTGGGTCAGCCTACTCGGTGGCCGATGGGGCGCGTCGCAGGGACAAGGAAGCGCTGCAGGTGGTCCATTCCTCACGGTGGGCGGCCCTGGAGATGAGCCGATGGGCCATGAAGAAGCTGGAGGAGTACGACCATAAGCTTGATGTTGCCGAGTTAGGACGCATATCGGCCGAGTTGGTGCAGCGAAGGGACGAGGAAGAGCTGGAGGAGGTGCGCAAGATGTACACCGAGGAGTTGTCGAAGAACCTGGTGGCGCAGCAGAAGCAGCCCCGCAACGTGGCAGGAGGTGGCTCTCTCCAGGAGGATGTGAAGGAGCAGGCCCGCAATGTGGGGGAGCTGACGATCAAGCGCCGCCCTCTCCATGAGGTGCAGCAGGAGCTCCGCCGCCACTTAGCGGAGCTGGAGATTCAGCTCGACCGTCTCGAGATGCAGCTGACTTCCACTTTCAACGGTTCATCGGCCTGAGGATGCCAACCTAACTGCGGAAACATCGGTGACAAGGAGGGTGGGGTTTACTGACGGAGTGTAACTACAAATGTCGAAGGAACACTGCTTCTGAAGATGAGTACACAAGTCCTTTATTTGCCATAATTTCCTTTGTTTTCCATTTCTTATTCTAGTATATAAGTTGAAGCCTCCGTGGCTTAGGCGGCAGCACGCCAGCCTCTCACCGCTGGGTCCGTGGTTCAAATCCCGGTCACTCCATGTGAGATCTGTGCTGGACAAAACGGAGGCAGACAGGTTTTTCTCCGGGTACTCCGGTTTTCCCTGTCAACATTTCATTCCAGCAACACTCTCCACTATCATTTCATTTCGTCTGTCATTCATCTAATCATTGCCCCAGAGGAGTGCGTCAGGCCTCGGCAGCCGGCACAGTTCATATCCTCGCCGCTAGATAGGGGCTTCATTCATTCCATTCCTGACCCGGTAGGAGACTGGAAGCAGGCTGTGGATTTTCATATTTCATCAACAGAAGGGTCGGATGAGCTCGATATAACGCTTCTTAAATCAAAGTTATTGCGATTCTTTATTCTTGATGATGATGATTATGATAAATGTTGTTTTAAGGGGCCTAACGTCTGGGTTAGAAAGCCCCTAATGGTTTGGATGATCGTGATAATGTAAACGAAATGAAATGAAACTATAACAAACACTAACTACATAAGAGGAAATGGAAAACAAGTAATGAATAAGGGAAACTAAAAGACAGGAGGAAAGGAAGTGCCCTCAAACCTCGAAGAATGAGAATAAAGGGACTTGGAAGAAAGGAGAGCCATGAAAGGCAGATAGGAAAGGGAAAGAGGATAGGGACCATCCCAAAGGCAATGGAAAATGGGAGAAACGGACCCAGCTCAGGAATCCCTCGGGGTCGTCAACTCCCAAAGTCAACAGCCGTGAGCCCTTGAGGGTGTAGCACTTTCCAGGGTGCACCCTAAGTGGTGGGGCTAACACACCCTGCCTCCTTGAGGGCCTTGTGCAGAAGGAAGAGATATCATGAAAAGAAAAAGAAGACTGACCCCTCGCAGAAGGAGGGTATCAAGAAAGATGAGACAAGGGCCAATTAAGGCGGGAAAGGAAGAGACTCCCTATGCCTTGGATGCCCTAATACCTACGGGGTCGGAAGAGAACAAGAGTTGACTAAGAGAGGTCGTCAGGAAAGAAGACAGATTATGATAATTGTTGTTTTAAGAGGCCTAACATCTAGGTCATCAGCCCCTAGTGGGTTGGGTGATAGTGAAAGATGAGATGAGAATGAAAACTATAACCAATACTATCTACAGACTTACATAGGCCTATTAGAATAAGAAATGGTAAACAAATAAAGGATCAGGCAAATAAAGAACAGGAAGAAAAGAAATGCCCTCAACCCTCAAAGAATGAGGATTGGGGGGACTTGGAAGGAAGGAGAGCCATGAAAGGCAGAAAGGAAAAGGGAAAGAGGAGAGAGCCCCCCCCCCCCAAAGTCAGAGGGAAAGGGGGAAAAACGGACCCAGCTCAGGAATACTTCGGGATCGCCAACTCCCGAACTCACCAGCCCTGAGCCCCTGAGGGTGTAGCACTATCCAGGGTGCACCTCAAGTGGTGGGCTACATACAGTACACCACACACCCTGCTTCCTGAGGGCCTTGAGCAGAAGACAGGAGATAACATGAAAAAAAAAAGAAGGCTGACCCCTCGCAGAAGGAGGGAAAGCCCTCGGATACTCTAATACCGTCGGGTTCGGAAGAGAGCAAGATTTGACCAAGGGAGGTCGACAGGAAAATAACAATGATGATGATAATTTTTGTCTTAAGGGGAGGGGTTATAGTTATCGGCCCCTAATGGGTTGGGTGATGGTGAAAGATGAGATGAGAATGAAAACTATAATTAGTACTAATTACTAAGGTTCGGATGTTAAGGAAAAGTCATATTTTTTTCCCTGAGATCACTTTACCCGAAATCTGAAAAATAAGTTTGAATGACGGGTCCCTGACCACGTTTAAAGCAATTTGATGTCGCCTATAAATGCATATATCAGCCATTTTTATAGTTTTGGTCCTATTTGGTCATATTGTAGTGATATAAGGTCATATTTGGTTATAATTTCAGTATGTTTGTTTAAATTGAGGCGTCGTTAACAAGATCCGTGTTCTGTGCGTCGAGTTTCAAACACAGGATTTCCGAATAGTTTAGTAGATATATTTTTCTTTCTTTTCCCCGAACAGGCAGATAGCAGGTTTAGAAGACCTGATTTCAAGAAGGCGCTCCTCTAAGCACGTCTTTTAGCACATCTTTCTGGACAAGTTAGTTAGTTAGTTAGTTAGTTATTGTTGTTTTAAGGGGCGGAACTACGAGGTCATCTGCCCCTCTTAACACAGATTAAAGAATACAAATTTTGAATTGAATTTAAAATTTTGAGGTGGACATCTAAATTTAAAAAGACCAAAAATTAATAAAACAAAAACAAACAATTAAATAAAAAATAAAAATTATAAAAATAAACAAAAATTACGGAAAAAACAAAACATTATCATTCAAAAACGAACAAGTCGTTGAGTCAATGTTCACTGGAAAATTTAGATTGCTGGCCCTAACCCACTCTCACTTATAAAGCGGATAACGCGATCAGCAGCCACCGCGTCATCGGCTAATATAAGTTTGAGTGTCGTCTGCAAACCAAGGTTTCTTCGTAAGTCAGCAAGATCCACACACTCGGTAAAAATGTGGGCCACGGTGAATACGGCTCCACAGGTACAAAGTGGGGGGTCTTCCCTTCTCATTAGGTACGAGTGGGTGGATCTTGTATGACCTATCCTTAGCCTACACAAAATGACGGACTCTCTCCGGGCCCGGAAGGAGCTCCGCCACACGCGAGTTGTTCCCTTGATCGCTCTCAGTTTACTGGGCAGTGGGTCAGCTAGCCACTGACTCTCCCAAAAAGCCAGAACTTGTAGGCGTAACTGAGAGCGAATATCTCTAGCGGGTACCTCCATTGGTCGAGGTGGTAGTGATACCGCCTCTTTTGCAGCTTGATCTGCTAACTCATTTCCCACAATTCCCATGTGGCTTGGAAGCCACAGAAAGGTGATTCGAGTGTCAGCGTGGCACAGCCCGGCTAGTAGGTCGTGGATTCGCTGCACTAGGGGGTGTTAGTTAGTTAGTTATTGTTGTTTTAAGGGGCGGAACTACGAGGTCATCTGCCCCTCTTAACACAGATTAAAGAATACAAAATTTGAATTGAATTTAAAATTTTGAGGTGGACATCTAAATTTAAAAAGACCAAAAATTAATAAAACAAAAACAAACAATTAAATAAAAAATAAAAATTATAAAAATAAACAAAAAATTACGGAAAAAACAAAACATTATCATTCAAAAACGAACAAGTCGTTGAGTCAATGTTCACTGGAAAATTTAGATTGCTGGCCCTAACCCACTCTCACTTATAAAGCGGATAACGCGATCAGCAGCCACCGCGTCATCGGCTAATATAAGTTTGAGTGTCGTCTGCAAACCAAGGTTTCTTCGTAAGTCAGCAAGATCCACACACTCGGTGAAAATGTGGGCCACGGTGAAAACGGCTCCACAGGTACAAAGTGGGGGGTCTTCCCTTCTCATTAGGTACGAGTGGGTGGATCTTGTATGACCTATCCTTAGCCTACACAAAATGACGGACTCTCTCCGGGCCCGGAAGGAGCTCCGCCAAACGCGAGTAGTTCCCTTGATCGCTCTCAGTTTACTGGGCAGTGGGTCAGCTAGCCACTGACTCTCCCAAAAAGCCAGAACTTGTAGGCGTAACTGAGAGCGAATATCTCTAGCGGGTACCTCCATTGGTCGAGGTGGTAGTGATACCGCCTCTTTTGCAGCTTGATCTGCTAACTCATTTCCCGCAATTCCCATGTGGCTTGGAAGCCACAGAAAGGTGATTCGAGTGTCAGCGTGGCACAGCCCGGCTAGTAGGTCGTGGATTCGCTGCACTAGGGGGTGTTGCGGGAAACATGTAGCAATTGACTGCAACGAACTCAAAGAGTCGGTACACACGAGAAAGTGGATTCGAGCATCCTGTAGTGCAAACTGCAGAGCTTCATAGATGGCAACGAGCTCCGCAGTAAACACACTACAGGCCTCAGGCAAAGAGATCTTGGTATTTGCACCATCAATAACGTAAGCACAACCCACCCTCTCGTCCACCTTCGAACCATCCGTGTATAGAATTCCAGCGTCCGGAAATTGGTGAACTATGCTGTGGAACTGCCTCCGGTAAACGGAGGCATCCGTGTTCACCTTAGGACCTCGGTGCAGATCTAACCGAATTTCCGGACGCGGGACTTGCCACGGAGGCACCTCGCTAGATGTCCGGATCATACAGGGACCTACAGCCACTCCTATTTCGGTACACGAGCTATCAAGTCTAATACCAACCGGCCGAGTGGCACGAGGCCGGTTGGCGTACCCCTGGTGGTTTTGGGTACCGAAGAGAGCTTGATAGGTCGGGTGTTGCGGCATTTGACGCACATTGGCAGCATATGCTAACAGCATATGTTGGCGTCTATAATTTAAAGGTGGAACACCCGATTCGGCGAGTAGGCTGGGTATCGGGCTGGTACGGAAGGCACCGGTAGCCAGCCTAACGCCACTATGGTGGATACTGTCCAGCATTTTCAAGGTTGCCGGCCTTGCTGAACCGTATTCCGCAGAACCATAGTCTAGCCGGGACAGGACGAGGGCTTGGTAGAACCGTAGCAGCACCGCACGGTCAGCCCCCCACGTAGTGCCACTAAGAAACCTGAGCATGTTCAGTTTCCTGAGACATGTCATTTTCAATTGCCGTATATGGTGCTGCCACGTTAACTTGCTGTCAAAATGGAGCCCCAGGAAGCGATAAGTGTCAACCACCGGCAACGCAGCATCCCTGAGATGTAGTTCAGGGTGTAAATGTAGCCTCCGTAGCCGACAAAAATGGACGACGGAGGTTTTCGCTGCTGAAAAACGAAAACCCCGGTCGTGAGCCCACCTGTCGACCCGGTTGATGGCTAGCTGCAATTGCCGTTCCACGACTGCCATACTTCCAGAGCTGTAATGCAGAGCTAAATCATCTACATACAGCGATGGAACTACCGCGGACCCGGCGGCGGCAACAATGCCATTAATGGCAATCGCGAACAAGGTGACACTCAGCACTGAACCCTGAGGAACTCCATTTTCTTGGGTATAGTACTGCGATAATGTCCTACCGACCCTTACACGGAAGAGTCGGACGGACATGAAATTCGCAACGAAAGTCGGTAAGTTACCACGGAGTCCCCACTTGTGAAGGGTGGAAAGGATCCCGTAGCGCCATGTGGTGTCGTAGGCTTTCTCGAGGTCAAAGAAAACCGTGACTAGGTGCTGCTTCCGGAAAAAAGCCTCCTGTATGGCGCTCTCAAGTCGCACCAGATGGTCAGTGGTGGACCTATGAGAGCGAAATCCACATTGGTACTCAGACAGGAGACCTTTATCCTCCAAGAACCACACCAGTCGACGGTTCACCATCTTTTCGAGCAGCTTACATAGGCCATTTGTCAAACAAATGGGCCTATAGCTGCTTACAAACTTGGGATTCTTTCCAGCCTTAGGAATCGGTATCACGATCCCCTCTCGCCATTGAGTTGGAAACTCCCCTTCAATCCATATACGATTGAAGAGGAGCAACAGTTTTTTTATACTGGAATCGCAGAGATGTTTTAACATTTGATTATGTATGTTATCCGGTCCAGGAGCCGTATCCCTGCACAGTGCAAGCGCACTGCGCAGTTCCCATTCAGAGAATGGTACATTATAGGACTCCGAAGCAGCAGTGGCAAAGGACAAGGGGTGAGTCTCTGCCTCCCGCTTCAGAGTCAGAAACGTAGGATCGTAACTCCCGGAGCAGGATACATCGGAGAAGTGCGAGCCAATGCTGTTGGCAATGGCGAGATGGTCCGTGATGATGTCTCCATTGATGGACACTCCGGGTATCGACAGTGATGTCGGGAGTCCGGAGATCCGACGAAGCTTAGTCCACACTTGAGATGAAGGAGTATGCGCCGTCATGGACGACACATACTTTTCCCACGTCGTTTTCTTACTCTCCCGAATCAGATATCGGGCTCTAGCACGCATCCTTCTGAAGGTGATAAGGTTGGCCATAGTGTTTTGCCTCCGATAGCATTTGAAAGCACGTCGACGATCTTTAATGGCTGCTGCAATCTCGGCTGTCCACCAAGGGACAAGCTTCCGGCGTGAGTTGCCGGACGAGGAAGGTATTGTTTCCTCAGCAGCAGCCAAAATACCATTCGTTATGTGAATGGTATGATCGTCGACACTCTCAAAGGTATCTTCGGCAAACACCGCGCGTGCCGTGAAAGTTGGCCAATCAGCCCGACGGAGAAGCCATCGACTTGGTAACTCGATGGCTCTCTGGTTCGGAAGAGTAACGATAATTGGAAAATGGTCACCATTACAAAGGTCATCGTGTACACCCCACTGTAGCAGGGGAACCAGCGCACGACTGCACAGGGTAATATCGATACTTGAATAAGTACCGTGTGCAATAGAGAAGTGCGTAGTTTCCCCTGTGTTCAACAGGCACAGGTCCAGCCGCCTGATCAGCCTCTCAAAATCTCTCCCTTTACCGCTAGTGGTAGCGGAGCCCCAGATGGTGTTGTGGGCATTAACATCTCCCAGAAGGAGAAAAGGAGGGGGGAGCTGAGAGACTAGATCCACCAGATGGTCGTAATCCGGCTGAGAATCAGGCGGGATGTACACGTTACATACTGTTGCCATTACTGGCAACGAAGTACGAACTGCAACTGCCTCTAGCTGAGTACGCAACGGCACCTCTTCACTAAAGAGGCTAGAGTGGACGAGAGTGCAGACGCCACCAGCGGCCACAGCTCCGTCCACCCGGTCTCTAGAGAAGAGTTTGAAGTGACGCATTGTTGTCTCATGTCCAGGACGAAACCTGGATTCCTGAAGACAGACAATGGTTGCCGAAAACGAAGATATTAATTGCCGTAACTCAGCGAGATGAACAGAATAGCTATTACAGTTCCATTGTAATAGTGCCATGGTGTGGACTTAAGTAGAAGTTGGTCTTCTACTTATGCTTGACCGTTTGCCACCCTTCCCCATCTCTAGTTGGAGATGATGGGGCAGGAGAGCACACCTCAATCTCCACATCTCCGTCCGAAGACGAAGAAAATGGAGCGGGCGCTCTCTTGGGTTGCGCGCGGTCGTCGTCGGACCTCACGAGTCTCGCTCTTGGGGAAGAGCGAGAGCGGTGTCGAGGGACTTTCTCCCGGTCCGAAGACTGGGTGTCTGTCCCCGACACGCCCCGAAGAGATTTCTTCTTGGATCGGCGCCGACGTGTGTTTGGGGAAGTAGATGGTCCCTTCCCCACAGACGCCGGGTCCTTATAAAACAAGGTCGCTCCTGCTGGCACCGCTCCACTGGTAGTGGTGGGAGCGGGATGGTCAGCAGATACGTGAGCAGCCCTGCCTTTAGGAGAGGAAGAGAAACGGCGCTGAACCGTTCCCCTCTCCTCCGCCGATCTATTTTCTTTTCTATAGGGGAGTTCCTCCATACGGACGGGCTTGGCTTCAGCAGGCTTCGCCCCCTTGGTGGTAGTGGGAGCAGAAAGGCCAGCAGAGACAGTAGCCACCCCGTCAGCAGGAGGACGAGAGAGACGGCGACGAACCATCTCCCTCTTCTCCCCTATATTTTTCGTATTAGGTGGGCTGGAAGAAGGACCAGCCCTGGTCGGCAAAGTCTTCTTTCCCCCTTTAGCTGGGGAAGACTTGTTCGCCGACCGTTTCGGAGAAGAAGAGGACTTCTTCTCCGAATTCGCCGGTTTAGGTGTTAAAACCGGCGCCTTCTTAACCGTGGCCGAAGAAGGTTTTGGGACCTCCTTCGGGCTGACAGTGCTCGCTGGTACAGCGAGGGGAGATTTCAAACTCGTACTAAAAGAGGACATCGAGGGTACTGCACTGGAAACTTTAACGGCAGGGGTGATTGAGGGCGTCGCTGCAGCTGCAAACGATACCCGAAATTCGGGGGCATTCATATCACGGTACCTCTTGCGAGCGTCGTGATATGAAAGCCTGTCAAGAGTCCTGATTTCCTGGATCTTGGCTTCCATAATGAATTCAGGGCACTGTTTTGACCGTGGCGAGTGACTTCCTTGGCAGTTGGGACATATCGGGGGAGGCGTACACCTCTCGTCACCCTCATGTGTCCCCTTGCCACACTCTCTACATACGGCCTTCGCAGTACACCTGGCGGAAACATGCCCGAATCTCTGGCACTGGTAGCAGCGCATAGGTGGAGGGATGTACGGTCGCACATCGCAGTTGTACGATGTGACCTTCACCTGCTTAGGTACAACATCACCTTCAAAATGGAGAATAAAAGCGCCGGTATCGACGCTCCTTTCCCCAATCTTTCGGGTGATGCGCCTAATCTTTGTGACGCCTCTCTTCCCCAGATCCCGCAACAGTTCAGCATCGCTATTCAAAATGAGGTCACGATGGAAAATAACTCCACGGACCTCATTCAGCGTTTCGTGCTTTGTGATCTTAACGGGGATTTCGCCGAATTGCGTGCATTCCAGCAACGCTTCGGTTTGCTGCCGGCTAACGGTATGCAGCAAGAGCTGCCCGTTCCGGAGCTTGGAAATCCCGTTAAGATCACCAAATTTCCCCTCGATTTCCTCAGCGAAAATGATCGATTTTACGAGCTTGAAATCATCCCCGTCAGTCCTGGTAGCTACCAGGTAGCGAGGTGATCTGTCTGTCGCAAATCGATGGTTAAAGGCTTCATCCCAAGGCGTATACACCTTGGGATTAGCTCGACACTCCAGAGACGGCTTTTTAAGGGTGCCACCCTGTACAGGTGTCCGTGATCGCTTTGATGGCATCCCGGCCGAAATCCTCCCCGAATACTGCCCACTCCGAACGGGGGCTATCACTGTGGGCGCCACCCAGCCAAGCCAATACCTACCTGGCATAGCAGATATTGCCCGGGGTCCCAGTGCCTCGAACAGGCACTTCCCCCTCGGCATGCACAGGATTTATTCAGCTCCAGTATTCGGCCATGCAGGGACCTTCGTTGTAAGGCGGATACTACTGTAGGGTACATGGCGCACCCACCTGACGGGATGGGGCATACCGTCTAGGCTTTCTGGCCAGATGGCCAAGCTGGTGGCCCTTCCCCTAACAGCATGCATGTTTGTTTCTATTGGTCAAACCAGAGCTGGGACCAGAAAACCAAAATCGACCTTTATAAGGCCCCCTCTAAGTCGCCTTTTACGACAGGCAGGGGATACCGTGGATGAATTCTGCCCTCCCCATCCACAGGGGGTCAGAACAAATCAAAACTGGCAAGTTATTCGGCCATGTCGGCCCTATTAGTCGCCTCCTACGACAGGCAGGGCATACCGTGGGTGTATTCTAACCCGCACCCACACGGGGTGTCCAGGACGAAACCTGGATTCCTGAAGACAGACAATGGTTGCCGAAAACGAAGATATTAATTGTCGTAACTCAGCGAGATGAACAGAATAGCTATTACAGTTCCATTGTAATAGTGCCATGGTGTGGACTTAAGTAGAAATGGGTCTTCTACTTATGCTTGACCGTTTGCCACCCTTCCCCAGCTCTAGTTGGAGATGATGGGGCAGGAGAGCACACCTCAATCTCCACATCTCCGTCCGAAGACGAAGAAAATGGAGCGGGCGCTCTCTTGGGTTGCGCGCGGTCGTCGTCGGACCTCACGAGTCTCGCTCTTGGGGAAGAGCGAGAGCGGTGTCGAGGGACTTTCTCCCGGTCCGAAGACTGGGTGTCTGTCCCCGACACGCCCCGAAGAGATTTCTTCTTGGATCGGCGCCGACGCGTGTTTGGGGAAGTAGATGGTCCCTTCCCCACAGACGCCGGGTCCTTATAAAACAAGGTCGCTCCTGCTGGCACCGCTCCACTGGTAGTGGTGGGAGCGGGATGGTCAGCAGATACGTGAGCAGCCCTGCCTTTAGGAGAGGAAGAGAAACGGCGCTGAACCGTTTCCCTCTCCTCCGCCGATCTATTTTCTTTTCTATAGGGGAGTTCCTCCATACGTACGGGCTTGGCTTCAGCAGGCTTCGCTCCCTTGGTGGTAATGGGAGCGGAAAGGCCAGCAGAGACAGTAGCCACCCCGTCAGCAGGAGGGCGAGAGAGACGGCGGCGAACCGTCTCCCTTTTCTCCCCTATATTTTTCGTATTAGGTGGGCTGGAAGAAGGACCAGCCCTGGTCGGCAAAGTCTTCTTTCCCCCTTTAGCTGGGGAAGACTTGTTCGCCGACCGTTTCGGAGAAGAAGAGGACTTCTTCTCCGATTGCGCCGGTTTAGATGGTATAACCGGCGCCTTCTTTTGCTGGGCCGAAGAAGGTTGTTGTGCCTCCTTCGGGCTGACATTTTTCGCTGGTACAGCGAGGGGTGATTTTAATACTGCTGATAATACGGGCGTCGAGGGTACTACACTCGGCAAAGATGCGGCAGGGGTGAATGAGGGCGTCGTTGCAGCTGCAAACGATACCCGAAATACGGGGGCATTCATATCACGGTACCTCTTGCGAGCGTCGTGATATGAAAGCCTATCAAGAGTTCTTATTTCTTGAATTTTTGCTTCCTTACAGAACTCAGGGCACTGCTTCGATCGTGGAGAGTGGCTTCCTTGGCAGTTAGGACAAATCGGGGGAGGCGTACACCTCTCACCCTAGTTAGTTAGTTAGTTATTGTTGTTTTAAGGGGCGGAACTACGAGGTCATCTGCCCCTCTTAACACAGATTAAAGAATACAAATTTTGAATTGAATTTAAAATTTTGAGGTGGACATCTAAATTTAAAAAGACCAAAAATTAATAAAACAAAAACAAACAATTAAATAAAAAATAAAAATTATAAAAATAAACAAAAATTACGGAAAAAACAAAACATTATCATTCAAAAACGAACAAGTCGTTGAGTCAATGTTCACTGGAAAATTTAGATTGCTGGCCCTAACCCACTCTCACTTATAAAGCGGATAACGCGATCAGCAGCCACCGCGTCATCGGCTAATATAAGTTTGAGTGTCGTCTGCAAACCAAGGTTTCTTCGTAAGTCAGCAAGATCCACACACTCGGTAAAAATGTGGGCCACGGTGAATACGGCTCCACAGGTACAAAGTGGGGGGTCTTCCCTTCTCATTAGGTACGAGTGGGTGGATCTTGTATGACCTATCCTTAGCCTACACAAAATGACGGACTCTCTCCGGGCCCGGAAGGAGCTCCGCCACACGCGAGTTGTTCCCTTGATCGCTCTCAGTTTACTGGGCAGTGGGTCAGCTAGCCACTGACTCTCCCAAAAAGCCAGAACTTGTAGGCGTAACTGAGAGCGAATATCTCTAGCGGGTACCTCCATTGGTCGAGGTGGTAGTGATACCGCCTCTTTTGCAGCTTGATCTGCTAACTCATTTCCCACAATTCCCATGTGGCTTGGAAGCCACAGAAAGGTGATTCGAGTGTCAGCGTGGCACAGCCCGGCTAGTAGGTCGTGGATTCGCTGCACTAGGGGGTGTTGCGGGAAACATGTAGCAATTGACTGCAACGAACTCAAAGAGTCGGTACACACGAGAAAGTGGATTCGTGCATCCTGTAGTGCAAACTGCAGAGCTTCATAGATGGCAACGAGCTCCGCAGTAAACACACTACAGGCCTCAGGCAAAGAGATCTTGGTATTTGCACCATCAATAACGTAAGCACAACCCACTTTCTCGTCCACCTTCGAACCATCCGTGTATAGAATGCCAGCGTCCGGAAATTGGTGAACTATGCTGTGGAACTGCCTCCGGTAAACGGAGGCATCCGTGTTCACCTTAGGACCTCGGTGCAGATCTAACCGAATTTCCGGACGCGGGACTTGCCACGGAGGCACCTCGCTAGATGTCCGGATCATACAGGGACCTACAGCCACTCCTATTTCAGTACACGAGCTATCAAGTCTAATACCAACCGGCCGAGTGGCACGAGGCCGGTTGGCGTAACCCTGGTGGTTTTGGGTACCGAAGAGAGCTTGATAGGTCGGGTGATGCGTCATTTGACGCACATTGGCAGCATATGCTAAAAGCATATGTTGGCGTCTATAACTTAAAGGTGGAACACCCGATTCGGCGAGTAGGCTGGGTATCGGGCTGGTCCGGAAGGCACCGGTAGCCAGCCTAACGCCACTATGGTGGATACTGTCCAGCATTTTCAAGGTTGCCGGCCTTGCTGAACCGTATGCCGCAGAACCATAGTCTAGCCGGGACAGGACGAGGGCTTGGTAGAACCGTAGCAGCACCGCACGGTCATCCCCCCAAGTAGTGCCACTAAGAAACCTGAGCATGTTCAGTTTCCTGAGACATGTCATTTTCAATTGCCGTATATGGTGCTGCCACGTTAACTTGCTGTCAAAATGGAGCCCCAGCAAGCGATTAGTGTCAACCAACGGCAACGCAGCATCCCTGAGATGTAGTTCAGGGTGTAAATGTAGCCTCCGTGGCCGACAAAAATGGACGACGGAGGTTTTCGCTGCTGAAAAACGAAAACCCCGGTCGTGAGCCCACCTGTCGACCCGGTTGATAGCTAGCTGCAATTGCCGTTCCACGACTGCCATACTTCCAGAGCTGTAATGCAGAGCTAAATCGTCTACATACAGCGATGGAACTACCGCGGACCCGGCGGCGGCAACAATGCCATTAATGGCAATCGCGAACAAGGTGACACTCAGCACTGAACCCTGAGGAACTCCATTTTCTTCGGTATAGTATTGCGATAATGTCCGACCGACCCTTACACGGAAGAGTCGGACGGACATGAAATTCGCAATGAAAGTCGGTAAGTTACCACGGAGTCCCCACTTGTGAAGGGTGGAAAGGATCCCGTAGCGCCATGTGGTGTCGTAGGCTTTCTCCAGGTCAAAGAAAACCGTGACTAGGTGCTGCTTCCGGAAAAAAGCCTCCTGTATGGCGCTCTCAAGTCGCACCAGATGGTCAGTGGTGGACCTATGAGAGCGAAATCCACATTGGTACTCAGACAGGAGACCTTTATCCTCCAAGAACCACACCAGTCGACGGTTCACCATCTTTTCGAGCAGCTTACATAGGCCATTTGTCAAACAAATGGGCCTATAGCTGCTTACAAACTTGGGATCCTTTCCAGCCTTAGGAATCGGTATCACGATCCCCTCTCGCCATTGAGATGGAAACTCCCCTTCAATCCATATACGATTGAAGAGGATCAACAGTTCTTTCATACTGGATTCGCACAGATGTTTTAACATTTGATTATGTATGTTATCCGGTCCAGGAGCCGTATCCCTGCACAGTGCAAGCGCACTTCGCAGTTCCCATTCAGAGAATGGTACATTATAGGACTCCGAAGCAGCAGTGGCAAAGGACAAGGGGTGAGTCTCTGCCTCCCGCTTCAGAGTCAGAAATGTAGGATCGTAACTCCCGGAGCAGGATACATCGGAGAAGTGCGAGCCAATGCTGTTGGCAATGGCGAGATGGTCCGTGATGATGTCCCCATTGATGGACACTCCGGGTATCGATAGTGATGTCGGGAGTCCGGAGATCCGACGAAGCTTTTTTAGTTAGTTAGTTATTGTTGTTTTAAGGGGCGGAACTACGAGGTCATCTGCCCCTCTTAACACAGATTAAAGAATACAAATTTTGAATTGAATTTAAAATTTTGAGGTGGACATCTAAATTTAAAAAGACCAAAAATTAATAAAACAAAAGCAAACAATTAAATAAATAAAAAAAAAATTATAAACATAAATAAAAATTACGGAAAAAACAAAAACATTATCATTCAAAAACGAACAAGTCGTTGAGTCAAAGTTCACTGGAAAATTTAGATTGCTGGCCCTAACCCACTCTCACTTATAAAGCGGATAACGCGATCAGCAGCCACCGCGTCATCGGCTAATATAAGTTTGAGTGTCGTCTGCAAACCAAGGTTTCTTCGTAAGTCAGCAAGATCCACACACTCGGTGAAAATGTGGGCCACGGTGAAAACGGCTCCACAGGTACAAAGTGGGGGGTCTTCCCTTCTCATTAGGTACGAGTGGGTGGATCTTGTATGACCTATCCTTAGCCTACACAAAATGACGGACTCTCTCCGGGCCCGGAAGGAGCTCCGCCAAACGCGAGTAGTTCCCTTGATCGCTCTCAGTTTACTGGGCAGTGGGTCAGCTAGCCACTGACTCTCCCAAAAAGCCAGAACTTGTAGGCGTAACTGAGAGCGAATATCTCTAGCGGGTACCTCCATTGGTCGAGGTGGTAGTGATACCGCCTCTTTTGCAGCTTGATCTGCTAACTCATTTCCCGCAATTCCCATGTGGCTTGGAAGCCACAGAAAGGTGATTCGAGTGTCAGCGTGGCACAGCCCGGCTAGTAGGTCGTGGATTCGCTGCACTAGGGGGTGTTGCGGGAAACATGTAGCAATTGACTGCAACGAACTCAAAGAGTCGGTACACACGAGAAAGTGGATCCGTGCATCCTGTAGTGAAAACTGCAGAGCTTCATAGATGGCAACGAGCTCCGCAGTAAACACACTACAGGCCTCAGGCAAAGAGATCTTGGTATTTGCACCATCAATAACGTAAGCACAACCCACCTTCTCGTCCACCTTCGAACCATCCGTGTATAGAATGCCAGCGTCCGGAAATTGGTGAACTATGCTGTGGAACTGCCTCCGGTAAACGGAGGCATCCGTGTTCACCTTAGGACCTCGGTGCAGATCTAACCGAATTTCCGGACGCGGGACTTGCCACGGAGGCACCTCGCTAGATGTCCGGATCATACAGGGACCTACAGCCACTCCTATTTCGGTACACGAGCTATCAAGTCTAATACCAACCGGCCGAGTGGCACGAGGCCGGTTGGCGTACCCCTGGAGGTTTTGGGTACCGAAGAGAGCTTGATAGGTCGGGTGTTGCGGCATTTGACGCACATTGGCAGCATATGCTAACAGCATATGTTGGCGTCTATAATTTAAAGGTGGAACACCCGATTCGGCGAGTAGGCTGGGTATCGGGCTGGTCCGGAAGGCACCGGTAGCCAGCCTAACGCCACTATGGTGGATACTGTCCAGCATTTTCAAGGTTGCCGGCCTTGCTGAACCGTATGCCGCAGAACCATAGTCTAGCCGGGACAGGACGAGGGCTTGGTAGAACCGTAGCAGCACCGCACGGTCAGCTCCCCACGTAGTGCCACTAAGAAACCTGAGCATGTTCAGTTTCCTGAGACATGTCATTTTCAATTGCCGTATATGGTGCTGCCACGTTAACTTGCTGTCAAAATGGAGCCCCAGGAAGCGATAAGTGTCAACCAACGGCAACGCAGCATCCCTGAGATGTAGTTCAGGGTGTAAATGTAGCCTCCGGAGCCGACAAAAATGGACGACGGAGGTTTTCGCTGCTGAAAAACGAAAACCCCGGTCGTGAGCCCACCTGTCGACCCGGTTGATGGCTAGCTGCAATTAGTTAGTTAGTTAGTTATTGTTGTTTTAAGGGGCGGAACTACGAGGTCATCTGCCCCTCTTAACACAGATTAAAGAATACAAATTTTGAATTGAATTTAAAATTTTGAGGTGGACATCTAAATTTAAAAAGACCAAAAATTAACAAAACAAAAACAAACAATTAAATAAATAAAAAAAAAAAAAAAAAAAAAAAAAAAAAAATTATAAACATAAATAAAAATTACGGAAAAAACAAAAACATTATCATTCAAAAACGAACAAGTCGTTGAGTCAAAGTTCACTGGAAAATTTAGATTGCTGGCCCTAACCCACTCTCACTTATAAAGCGGATAACGCGATCAGCAGCCACCGCGTCATCGGCTAATATAAGTTTGAGTGTCGTCTGCAAACCAAGGTTTCTTCGTAAGTCAGCAAGATCCACACACTCGGTGAAAATGTGGGCCACGGTGAAAACGGCTCCACAGGTACAAAGTGGGGGGTCTTCCCTTCTCATTAGGTACGAGTGGGTGGATCTTGTATGACCTATCCTTAGCCTACACAAAATGACGGACTCTCTCCGGGCCCGGAAGGAGCTCCGCCAAACGCGAGTAGTTCCCTTGATCGCTCTCAGTTTACTGGGCAGTGGGTCAGCTAGCCACTGACTCTCCCAAAAAGCCAGAACTTGTAGGCGTAACTGAGAGCGAATATCTCTAGCGGGTACCTCCATTGGTCGAGGTGGTAGTGATACCGCCTCTTTTGCAGCTTGATCTGCTAACTCATTTCCCACAATTCCCATGTGGCTTGGAAGCCACAGAAAGGTGATTCGAGTGTCAGCGTGGCACAGCCCGGCTAGTAGGTCGTGGATTCGCTGCACTAGGGGGTGTTGCGGGAAACATGTAGCAATTGACTGCAACGAACTCAAAGAGTCGGTACACACGAGAAAGTGGATTCGAGCATCCTGTAGTGCAAACTGCAGAGCTTCATAGATGGCAACGAGCTCCGCAGTAAACACACTACAGGCCTCAGGCAAAGAGATCTTGGTATTTGCACCATCAATAACGTAAGCACAACCCACCTTCTCGTCCACCTTCGAACCATCCGTGAATAGAATGCCAGCGTCCGGAAATTGGTGAACTATGCTGTGGAACTGCCTCCGGTAAACGGAGGCATCCGTGTTCACCTTAGGACCTCGGTGCAGATCTAACCGAATTTCCGGACGCGGGACTTGCCACGGAGGCACCTCGCTAGATGTCCGGATCATACAGGGACCTACAGCCACTCCTATTTCGGTACACGAGCTATCAAGTCTAATACCAACCGGCCGAGTGGCACGAGGCCGGTTGGCGTACCCCTGGTGGTTTTGGGTACCGAAGAGAGCTTGATAGGTCGGGTGTTGCGGCATTTGACGCACATTGGCAGCATATGCTAACAGCATATGTTGGCGTCTATAATTTAAAGGTGGAACACCCGATTCGGCGAGTAGGCTGGGTATCGGGCTGGTCCGGAAGGCACCGGTAGCCAGCCTAACGCCACTATGGTGGATACTGTCCAGCATTTTCAAGGTTGCCGGTCTTGCTGAACCGTATGCCGCAGAACCATAGTCTAGCCGGGACAGGACGAGGGCTTGGTAGAACCGTAGCAGCACCGCACGGTCAGCCCCCCACGTAGTGCCACTAAGAAACCTGAGCATGTTCAGTTTCCTGAGACATGTCATTTTCAATTGCCGTATATGGTGCTGCCACGTTAACTTGCTGTCAAAATGGAGCCCCAGGAAGCGATAAGTGTCAACCACCGGCAACGCAGCATCCCTGAGATGTAGTTCAGGGTGTAAATGTAGCCTCCGTAGCCGACAAAAATGGACGACGGAGGTTTTCGCTGCTGAAAAACGAAAACCCCGGTCGTGAGCCCACCTGTCGACCCGGTTGATGGCTAGCTGCAATTGCCGTTCCACGACTGCCATACTTCCAGAGCTGTAATGCAGAGCTAAATCGTCTACATACAGCGATGGAACTACCGCGGACCCGGCGGCGGCAACAATGCCATTAATGGCAATCGCGAACAAGGTGACACTCAGCACTGAACCCTGAGGAACTCCATTTTCTTGGGTATAGTACTGCGATAATGTCCTACCGACCCTTACACGGAAGAGTCGGACGGACATGAAATTCGCAATGAAAGTCGGTAAGTTACCACGGAGTCCCCACTTGTGAAGGGTGGAAAGGATCCCGTAGCGCCATGTGGTGTCGTAGGCTTTCTCGAGGTCAAAGAAAACCGTGACTAGGTGCTGCTTCCGGAAAAAAGCCTCCTGTATGGCGCTCTCAAGTCGCACCAGATGGTCAGTGGTGGACCTATGAGAGCGAAATCCACATTGGTACTCAGACAGGAGACCTTTATCCTCCAAGAACCACACCAGTCGACGGTTCACCATCTTTTCGAGCAGCTTACATAGGCCATTTGTCAAACAAATGGGCCTATAGCTGCTTACAAACTTGGGATCCTTTCCAGCCTTAGGAATCGGTATCACGATCCCCTCTCGCCATTGAGATGGAAACTCCCCTTCAATCCATATACGATTGAAGAGGATCAACAGTTCTTTCATACTGGATTCGCACAGATGTTTTAACATTTGATTATGTATGTTATCCGGTCCAGGAGCCGTATCCCTGCACAGTGCAAGCGCACTTCGCAGTTCCCATTCAGAGAATGGTACATTATAGGACTCCGAAGCAGCAGTGGCAAAGGACAAGGGGTGAGTCTCTGCCTCCCGCTTCAGAGTCAGAAATGTAGGATCGTAACTCCCGGAGCAGGATACATCGGAGAAGTGCGAGCCAATGCTGTTGGCAATGGCGAGATGGTCCGTGATGATGTCCCCATTGATGGACACTCCGGGTATCGATAGTGATGTCGGGAGTCCGGAGATCCGACGAAGCTTAGTCCACACTTGAGATGAAGGAGTATGCGCCGTCATGGACGACACATACTTTTCCCACGTCGTTTTCTTACTCTCCCGAATCAGATATCGGGCTCTAGCACGCATCCTTCTGAAGGTGATAAGGTTGGCCATAGTGTTTTGCCTCCGATAGCATTTGAAAGCACGTCGACGATCTTTAATGGCTGCTGCAATCTCGGCTGTCCACCAAGGGACAAGCTTCCGGCGTGAGTTGCCGGATGAGGAAGGTATTGTTTCCTCAGCAGCAGTCAAAATACCATTCGTTATGTGAATGGTATGATCGTCGACACTCTCAAAGGTATCTTCGGCAAACACCGCACGTGCCGTGAAAGTTGGCCAATCAGCGCGACGGAGAAGCCATCGACTTGGTAACTCGATGGCTCTCTGGTTCGGAAGAGTAACGATAATTGGAAAATGGTCACTATTACAAAGGTCATCGTGTACACCCCACTGTAGCAGGGGAACCAGCGCACGACTGCACAGGGTAATATCGATACTTGAATAAGTACCGTGTGCAATAGAGAAGTGCGTAGGCTCCCCTGTGTTCAACAGACACAGGTCCAGCCGCCTGATCAGCCTCTCAAAATCTCTCCCTTTACCGCTAGTGGTAGCGGAGCCCCAGATGGTGTTGTGGGCATTAACATCTCCCAGAAGGAGAAAAGGAGGGGGGAGCTGAGAGACTAGATCCACCAGCTGGTCGTAATCCGGCTGAGAATCAGGTGGGATGTACACGTTACATACTGTTGCCATTACTGGCAACGAAGTACGAACTGCAACTGCCTCTAGCTGAGTACGCAACGGCACCTCTTCACTAAAGAGGCTAGAGTGGACGAGAGTGCAGACGCCACCAGCGGCCACAGCTCCGTCCATCCGGTCTTTAGAGAAGAGTTTGAAGTGACGCATTGTTGTCTCATGCCCAGGACGAAACCTGGATTCCTGAAGACAGACAATGGTTGCCGAAAACGAAGATGTTAATTGTCGTAACTCAGCGAGATGAACAGAATAGCTATTACAGTTCCATTGTAATAGTGCCATGGTGTGGACTTAAGTAGAAGTGGGTCTTCTACTTTTGCTTGACCGTTTGCCACCCTTCCCCATCTCTAGTTGGAGATGATGGGGCAGGAGAGCACACCTCAATCTCCACATCTCCGTCCGAAGACGAAGAAAATGGAGCGGGCGCTCTCTTGGGTTGCGCACGGTCGTCGTCGGACCTCACGGGTCTCGCCCTTGGGGAAGAGCGAGAGCGGTGTCGAGGGACTTTCTCCCGGTCCGAAGACTGGGTGTCTGTCCCCGACACGCCCCGAAGAGACTTCTTCTTGGATCGGCGCCGACGTGTGTTTGGGGAAGTAGATGGTCCCTTCCCCACAGACGCCGGGTCCTTATAAAACAAGGTCGCTCCTGCTGGCACCGCTCCACTGGTAGTGGTGGGAGCGGGATGGCTAGCAGATACGTGAGCAGCCCTGCCTTTAGGAGAGGAAGAGAAACGGCGCTGAACCGCTCCCCTCTCCTCCGCCGATCTATTTTCTTTTCTATAGGGGAGTTCCTCCATACGGACGGGCTTGGCTTCAGCAGGCTTCGCTCCCTTGGTGGTAGTGGGAGCGGAAAGGCCAGCAGAGACAGTAGCCACCCCGTCAGCAGGAGGGCGAGAGAGACGGCGACGAACCGTCTCCCTCTTCTCCACTATCTTTGTCTTATCAGATGGGCTGGATGACGATCCAGCCCCGGTCGCAGAAGTCTTCTTTGCCTCGTTGGCAGGGGAAGACTTCTTCTCCGACCGTTTCGGAGAGGAAGATGACTTCTTCTCCGATTGCGCCGGTTTAGATGGTATAACCGGCGCCTTTTTCACAATGGCCGAAGAAGGTTGTTTAACCTTCTTCGGGCTGACAGGTCTCGCTTGGACAGCGAGGGGAGACTTTACGATCTCAGAGAAGTTCGTCGTCGAGGGTACAGCACGGGGAACGAAAGTGGCAGGGGTGATAGGTGGCGTCACCTTAGCCGCGAAAGATACCGGAAATTCGGGTGCAGTCATATCACGGTATCTCTTTCGAGCGTCGTGATATGAAAGCCGATCCAATGTTCTGATTTCTTGGATCTTTGCTTCCTTGCAGAACTCAGGGCACTGCTTCGACCGCGGAGAGTGACTTCCTTGGCAGTTAGGACACGTCGGGGGAGGCGTACACCCCACACCGTCATGTGTCCCCTTGCCACACTCTCTACACACCGCCTTGGCAGTGCATCTGGCAGAAATATGACCGAATTTCTGGCAATTGTAGCAGCGCATAGGTGGAGGGATGTACGGTCTAACGTCGCAATGGTACGACGTGACCTTCACCTGCCTAGGCACTACATCACCCTCAAAATGAAGAATGAAAGCGCCAGTATCGACGCTATCATTTCCAATTTTCCGGGTGATGCGCCTAATCCTGGTGACGCCTCGCTTCCCCAGATCCCGCATCAATTCCGCGTCGCTGTTTAAAATGAGGTCGCGATGGAATATAACTCCACGGACCTCATTTAGCGTATCGTGCTTCTCAACCTTAACGGGAATTTCGCCGAAATGCGTGCATTCCAGCAACGCTTCGGTTTGCTGCCGGTCAACGGTATGCAGCAGGAGCTGCCCGTTCCGGAGCTTGGAAATCCCGTTAAGGTCGCGATATTTCCCCTCGATTTCCTCTGAAAATAGGATCGATTTTACCTGTTTAAAATCTCCCCCGTCTGTCCTGGTAGCTACCAGGTAGCGAGGAGACCTGTCAACAGGGAACTTCTTATTAAATGCCTCATCCCAAGGCGTATACACCTTGGGATTCGGTCTACACTCCAGAGACGGCTTTTTAAGGGTGCCACCCTGTACAGGTGTCCGTGATCGTTTACTACGCATCCCGGACGAAATCCTCCCCGAATACTGCCCACTCCGAACGGGGGCTATCACTGTGGGCGCCACCCAGCCAAGGCAATACCTACCTGGCATAGCAGATATTGCCCGGGGTCCCAGTGCCTCGAACAGGCACTTCCCCCTCGGCATGCACAGGATTTATTCAGCTCCAGTATTCGGCCATGCAGGGACCTTCGTTGTAAGGCGGATACTACTGTAGGGTACATGGCGCACCCACCTGACGGGATGGGGCATACCGTCTAGGCTTTCTGGCCAGATGGCCAAGCTGGTGGCCCTTCCCCTAACAGCATGCATGTTTGTTTCTATTGGTCAAACCAGAGCTGGGACCAGAAAACCAAAATCGACCTTTATAAGGCCCCCTCTAAGTCGCCTTTTACGACAGGCAGGGGATACCGTGGATGAATTCTGCCCTCCCCATCCACAGGGGATCTGAACAAATCAAAAACTGGCAAGTTATTCGGCCATGTCGACCCTATTAGCTGCAATTGCCGTTCCACGACTGCCATACTTCCAGAGCTGTAATGCAGAGCTAAATCGTCTACATACAGCGATGGAAATACCGCGGACCCGGCGGCAACAATGCCATTAATGGCAATCGCGAACAAGGTGACACTCAGCACTGAACCCTGAGGAACTCCATTTTCTTCGGTATAGTACTGCGATAATGTCCTCTTGCGAGCGTCGTGATATGAAAGCCTATCAAGAGTTCTTATTTCTTGAATTTTTGCTTCCTTACAGAACTCAGGGCACTGCTTCGATCGTGGAGAGTGGCTTCCTTGGCAGTTAGGACAAATCGGGGGAGGCGTACACCTCTCACCCTCATGTGTCCCCTTGCCACACTCTCTACACACGGCCTTGGCAGTGCACCTGGCGGAAACATGCCCGAATCTCTGGCATTGATAGCAGCGCATAGGTGGAGGGATGTACGGTCGAACATCGCAGTGGTACGATGTGACCTTCACCTGCTTAGGTACTACATCACCCTCAAAATGGAGAATAAAAGCGCCGGTATCGACGCTGTTCTCCCCAATCTTTCGGGTGATGCGCCTAATCTTGGTGACGCCTCTCTTCCCCAGATCCCGCAACAATTCCGCATCGCTATTTAAAACGAGGTCACGATGGAAAATAACTCCTCGGACCTCATTCAGCGTTTCGTGTTTTGAGACCTTAACGGGAATTTCGCCGAATTGCGTGCATTCCAGCAACGCTTCGGTTTGCTTCCGATCAACGGTGTGCAGCAGCAGCTGACCGTTCTGGAGCTTGGAAATCCCGCTTAGGTCCCCAAATTTCCCCTCGATTTCCTCAGAAAAAATTATTGATTTTACTAGTTTAAAATCACCCCCGTCAGTCCTCGTAGCTACCAGGTAGCGAGGAGACTTATCAGCGGGGAATCTTCTATTAAAGGCTTCATCCCAAGGCGTATACACCTTGGGATTAGCTCGACACTCAAGAGACGGCTTTTTAAGGGTGCCACCCTGTACAGGTGTCCGTGATCGCTTTGATGGCATCCCGGACGAAATCCTCCCCGAATACTGCCCACTCCGAACGGGGGCTATCACTGTGGGCGCCACCCAGCCAAGGCAATACCTACCTGGCATAGCAGATATTGCCCGGGGTCCCAGTGCCTCAAACAGGCACTTCCCCCTCGGCATGCACAGGATTTATTCAGCTCCAGTATTCGGCCATGCAGGGACCTTCGTTGTAAGGCGGATACTACTGTAGGGTACATGGCGCACCCACCTGACGGGATGGGGCATACCGTCTAGGCTTTCTGGCCAGATGGCCAAGCTGGTGGCCCTTCCCCTAACAGCACGCATGTTTATTTCTATTGGTCAAACCAGAGCTGGGACCAGAAAACCAAAATTGACCTTTATAAGGCCCCCTCTAAGTCGCCTTTTACGACAGGCAGGGGATACCGTGGATGAATTCTGCCCTCCCCATCCACAGGGGGTCTGAACAAATCAAAACTGGCAAGTTATTCGGCCATGTCGGCCCTATTAGTCGCCTCCTACGACAGGCAGGGCATACCGTGGGTGTATTCTAACCCGCACCCACACGGGGATATCGATACTTGAATAAGTACCGTGTGCAATAGAGAAGTGCGTAGGCTCCCCTGTGTTCAACAGACACAGGTCCAGCCGCCTGATCAGCCTCTCAAAATCTCTCCCTTTACCGCTAGTGGTAGCGGAGCCCCAGATGGTGTTGTGGGCATTAACATCTCCCAGAAGGAGAAAAGGAGGGGGGAGCTGAGAGACTAGATCCACCAGCTGGTCGTAATCCGGCCGAGAATCAGGTGGGATGTACACGTTACATACTGTTGCCATTACTGGCAACGAAGTACGAACTGCAACTGCCTCTAGCTGAGTACGCAACGGCACCTCTTCACTAAAGAGGCTAGAGTGGACGAGAGTGCAGACGCCACCAGCGGCCACAGCTCCGTCCATCCGGTCTTTAGAGAAGAGTTTGAAGTGACGCATTGTTGTCTCATGTCCAGGACGAAACTTGGATTCCTGAAGACAGACAATGGTTGCCGAAAACGAAGATATTAATTGTCGTAACTCAGCGAGATGAACAGAATAGCTATTACAGTTCCATTGTAATAGTGCCATGGTGTGGACTTAAGTAGAAGTGGGTCTTCTACTTATGCTTGACCGTTTGCCACCCTTCCCCATCTCTAGTTGGAGATGATGGGGCAGGAGAGCACACCTCAATCTCCACATCTCCGTCCGAAGACGAAGAAAATGGAGCGGGCGCTCTCTTGGGTTGCGCACGGTCGTCGTCGGACCTCACGGGTCTCGCCCTTGGGGAAGAGCGAGAGCGGTGTCGAGGGACTTTCTCCCGGTCCGAAGACTGGGTGTCTGTCCCCGACACGCCCCGAAGAGACTTCTTCTTGGATCGGCGCCGACGTGTGTTTGGGGAAGTAGATGGTCCCTTCCCCACAGACGCCGGGTCCTTATAAAACAAGGTCGCTCCTGCTGGCACCGCTCCACTGGTAGTGGTGGGAGCGGGATGGCTAGCAGATACGTGAGCAGCCCTGCCTTTAGGAGAGGAAGAGAAACGGCGCTGAACCGCTCCCCTCTCCTCCGCCGATCTATTTTCTTTTCTATAGGGGAGTTCCTCCATACGGACGGGCTTGGCTTCAGCAGGCTTCGCTCCCTTGGTGGTAGTGGGAGCGGAAAGGCCAGCAGAGACAGTAGCCACCCCGTCAGCAGGAGGGCGAGAGAGACGGCGACGAACCGTCTCCCTCTTCTCCACTATCTTTGTCTTATCAGATGGGCTGGATGACGATCCAGCCCCGGTCGCAGAAGTCTTCTTTGCCTCGTTGGCAGGGGAAGACTTCTTCTCCGACCGTTTCGGAGAGGAAGATGACTTCTCCTCCGATTGCGCCGGTTTAGATGGTATAACCGGCGCCTTTTTCACAATGGCCGAAGAAGGTTGTTTAACCTTCTTCGGGCTGACAGGTCTCGCTTGGACAGCGAGGGGAGACTTTACGATCTCAGAGAAGTTCGTCGTCGAGGGTACAGCACGGGGAACGAAAGTGGCAGGGGTGATAGGTTGCGTCACCTTAGCCGCGAAAGATACCGGAAATTCGGGTGCAGTCATATCACGGTATCTCTTTCGAGCGTCGTGATATGAAAGCCGATCCAATGTTCTGATTTCTTGGATCTTGGCTTCTTTGCAGAACTCAGGGCACTGCTTCGATCGTGGAGAGTGGCTTCCTTGGCAGTTAGGACAAATCGGGGGAGGCGTACACCTCTCACCCTCATGTGTCCCCTTGCCACACTCTCTACACACGGCCTTGGCAGTGCACCTGGCGGAAACATGCCCGAATCTCTGGCATTGATAGCAGCGCATAGGTGGAGGGATGTACGGTCGAACATCGCAGTGGTACGATGTGACCTTCACCTGCTTAGGTACTACATCACCCTCAAAATGGAGAATAAAAGCGCCGGTATCGACGCTGTTCTCCCCAATCTTTCGGGTGATGCGCCTAATCTTGGTGACGCCTCTCTTCCCCAGATCCCGCAACAATTCCGCATCGCTATTTAAAACGAGGTCACGATGGAAAATAACTCCTCGGACCTCATTCAGCGTTTCGTGTTTTGAGACCTTAACGGGAATTTCGCCGAATTGCGTGCATTCCAGCAACGCTTCGGTTTGCTTCCGATCAACGGTGTGCAGCAGCAGCTGACCGTTCTGGAGCTTGGAAATCCCGCTTAGGTCCCCAAATTTCCCCTCGATTTCCTCAGAAAAAATTATTGATTTTACTAGTTTAAAATCACCCCCGTCAGTCCTCGTAGCTACCAGGTAGCGAGGAGACTTATCAGCGGGGAATCTTCTATTAAAGGCTTCATCCCAAGGCGTATACACCTTGGGATTAGCTCGACACTCAAGAGACGGCTTTTTAAGGGTGCCACCCTGTACAGGTGTCCGTGATCGCTTTGATGGCATCCCGGACGAAATCCTCCCCGAATACTGCCCACTCCGAACGGGGGCTATCACTGTGGGCGCCACCCAGCCAAGGCAATACCTACCTGGCATAGCAGATATTGCCCGGGGTCCCAGTGCCTCAAACAGGCACTTCCCCCTCGGCATGCACAGGATTTATTCAGCTCCAGTATTCGGCCATGCAGGGACCTTCGTTGTAAGGCGGATACTACTGTAGGGTACATGGCGCACCCACCTGACGGGATGGGGCATACCGTCTAGGCTTTCTGGCCAGATGGCCAAGCTGGTGGCCCTTCCCCTAACAGCACGCATGTTTATTTCTATTGGTCAAACCAGAGCTGGGACCAGAAAACCAAAATTGACCTTTATAAGGCCCCCTCTAAGTCGCCTTTTACGACAGGCAGGGGATACCGTGGATGAATTCTGCCCTCCCCATCCACAGGGGGTCTGAACAAATCAAAACTGGCAAGTTATTCGGCCATGTCGGCCCTATTAGTCGCCTCCTACGACAGGCAGGGCATACCGTGGGTGTATTCTAACCCGCACCCACACGGGGATATCGATACTTGAATAAGTACCGTGTGCAATAGAGAAGTGCGTAGGCTCCCCTGTGTTCAACAGACACAGGTCCAGCCGCCTGATCAGCCTCTCAAAATCTCTCCCTTTACCGCTAGTGGTAGCGGAGCCCCAGATGGTGTTGTGGGCATTAACATCTCCCAGAAGGAGAAAAGGAGGGGGGAGCTGAGAGACTAGATCCACCAGCTGGTCGTAATCCGGCCGAGAATCAGGTGGGATGTACACGTTACATACTGTTGCCATTACTGGCAACGAAGTACGAACTGCAACTGCCTCTAGCTGAGTACGCAACGGCACCTCTTCACTAAAGAGGCTAGAGTGGACGAGAGTGCAGACGCCACCAGCGGCCACAGCTCCGTCCATCCGGTCTTTAGAGAAGAGTTTGAAGTGACGCATTGTTGTCTCATGTCCAGGACGAAACCTGGATTCCTGAAGACAGACAATGGTTGCCGAAAACGAAGATATTAATTGTCGTAACTCAGCGAGATGAACAGAATAGCTATTACAGTTCCATTGTAATAGTGCCATGGTGTGGACTTAAGTAGAAGTGGGTCTTCTACTTATGCTTGACCGTTTGCCACCCTTCCCCATCTCTAGTTGGAGATGATGGGGCAGGAGAGCACACCTCAATCTCCACATCTCCGTCCGAAGACGAAGAAAATGGAGCGGGCGCTCTCTTGGGTTGCGCACGGTCGTCGTCGGACCTCACGGGTCTCGCCCTTGGGGAAGAGCGAGAGCGGTGTCGAGGGACTTTCTCCCGGTCCGAAGACTGGGTGTCTGTCCCCGACACGCCCCGAAGAGACTTCTTCTTGGATCGGCGCCGACGTGTGTTTGGGGAAGTAGATGGTCCCTTCCCCACAGACGCCGGGTCCTTATAAAACAAGGTCGCTCCTGCTGGCACCGCTCCACTGGTAGTGGTGGGAGCGGGATGGCTAGCAGATACGTGAGCAGCCCTGCCTTTAGGAGAGGAAGAGAAACGGCGCTGAACCGCTCCCCTCTCCTCCGCCGATCTATTTTCTTTTCTATAGGGGAGTTCCTCCATACGGACGGGCTTGGCTTCAGCAGGCTTCGCTCCCTTGGTGGTAGTGGGAGCGGAAAGGCCAGCAGAGACAGTAGCCACCCCGTCAGCAGGAGGGCGAGAGAGACGGCGACGAACCGTCTCCCTCTTCTCCACTATCTTTGTCTTATCAGATGGGCTGGATGACGATCCAGCCCCGGTCGCAGAAGTCTTCTTTGCCTCGTTGGCAGGGGAAGACTTCTTCTCCGACCGTTTCGGAGAGGAAGATGACTTCTCCTCCGATTGCGCCGGTTTAGATGGTATAACCGGCGCCTTTTTCACAATGGCCGAAGAAGGTTGTTTAACCTTCTTCGGGCTGACAAGTCTCGCTTGGACAGCGAGGGGAGACTTTACGATCTCAGAGAAGTTCGTCGTCGAGGGTACAGCACGGGGAACGAAAGTGGCAGGGGTGATAGGTTGCGTCACCTTAGCCGCGAAAGATACCGGAAATTCGGGTGCAGTCATATCACGGTATCTCTTTCGAGCGTCGTGATATGAAAGCCGATCCAATGTTCTGATTTCTTGGATCTTGGCTTCTTTGCAGAACTCAGGGCACTGCTTCGACCGCGGAGAGTGACTTCCTTGGCAGTTAGGACACGTCGGGGGAGGCGTACACCCCACACCGTCATGTGTCCCCTTGCCACACTCTCTACACACCGCCTTGGCAGTGCACCTGGCAGAAACATGACCGAATTTCTGGCAATTGTAGCAGCGCATAGGTGGAGGGATGTACGGTCTAACGTCGCAATGGTACGACGTGACCTTCACCTGCCTAGGCACTACATCACCCTCAAAATGAAGAATGAAAGCGCCAGTATCGACGCTATCATTTCCAATTTTCCGGGTGATGCGCCTAATCCTGGTGACGCCTCGCTTCCCCAGATCCCGCATCAATTCCGCGTCGCTGTTTAAAATGAGGTCGCGATGGAATATAACTCCACGGACCTCATTTAGCGTATCGTGCTTCTCAACCTTAACGGGAATTTCGCCGAAATGCGTGCATTCCAGCAACGCTTCGGTTTGCTGCCGGTCAACGGTATGCAGCAGGAGCTGCCCGTTAGTTAGTTAGTTATTGTTGTTTTAAGGGTGGAACTACGAGGTCATCTGCCCCTCTTAACACAGATTAAAGAATACAAATTTTGAATTGAATTTAAAATTTTGAGGTGGACATCTAAATTTAAAAAGACCAAAGATTAATAAAACAAAAACAAACAATAAAAAAAAAAAAAAATATATATATAAACATAAACAAAAATTACGGAAAAAACAAAACATTATCATTCAAAAACGAACAAGTCGTTGAGTCAAAGTTCACTGGAAAATTTAGATTGCTGGCCCTAACCCACTCTCACTTATAAAGCGGATAACGCGATCAGCAGCCACCGCGTCATCGGCTAATATAAGTTTGAGTGTCGTCTGCAAACCAAGGTTTCTTCGTAAGTCAGCAAGATCCACACACTCGGTAAAAATGTGGGCCACGGTGAATACGGCTCCACAGGTACAAAGTGGGGGGTCTTCCCTTCTCATTAGGTACGAGTGGGTGGATCTTGTATGACCTATCCTTAGCCTACACAAAATGACGGACTCTCTCCGGGCCCGAAAGGAGCTCCGCCACACGCGAGTTGTTCCCTTGATCGCTCTCAGTTTACTGGTCAGT
The DNA here is from genome assembly GCA_946902985.2 of Meconema thalassinum. NCBI lineage: Eukaryota > Metazoa > Arthropoda > Insecta > Orthoptera > Tettigoniidae > Meconema > Meconema thalassinum. The sequence continues at coordinate 190,713,714 of OX336388.2, read as the reverse complement.
GGGTCAGCTAGCCACTGACTCTCCCAAAAAGCCAGAACTAGTAGGCGTAACTGAGAGCGAATATCTCTAGCGGGTACCTCCATTGGTCGAGGTGGTAGTGATACCGCCTCTTTTGCAGCTTGATCTGCTAACTCATTTCCCACAATTCCCATGTGGCTTGGAAGCCACAGAAAGGTGATTCGAGTGTCAGCGTGGCACAGCCCGGCTAGTAGGTCGTGGATTCGCTGCACTAGGGGGTGTTGCGGGAAACATGTAGCAATTGACTGCAACGAACTCAAAGAGTCGGTACACACGAGAAAGTGGATTCGTGCAACCTGTAGTGCAAACTGCAGAGCTTCATAGATAGCAACGAGCTCCGCAGTAAACACACTACAGGCCTCAGGCAAAGAGATCTTGGTATTTGCACCATCAATAACGTAAGCACAACCCACTTTCTTGTCCACCTTCGAACCATCCGTGTATAGAATGCCAGCGTCCGGAAATTGGTGAACTATGCTGTGGAACTGCCTCCGGTAAACGGAGGCATCCGTGTTCACCTTAGGACCTCGGTGCAGATCTAACCGAATTTCCGGACGCGGGACTTGCCACGGAGGCACCTCGCTAGATGTCCGGATCATACAGGGACCTACAGCCACTCCTATTTCAGTACACGAGCTATCAAGTCTAATACCAGCCGGCCGAGTGGCACGAGGCCGGTTGGCGTAACCCTGGTGGTTTTGGGTACCGAAGAGAGCTTGATAGGTCGGATGATGCGGCATTTGACGCACATTGGCAGCATATGCTAAAAGCATATGTTGGCGTCTATAATTTAAAGGTGGAACACCCGATTCGGCGAGTAGGCTGGGTATCGGGCTGGTCCGGAAGGCACCGGTAGCCAGCCTAACGCCACTATGGTGGATACTGTCCAGCATTTTCAAGGTTGCCGGCCTTGCTGAACCGTATGCCGCAGAACCATAGTCTAGCCGGGACAGGACGAGGGCTTGGTAGAACCGTAGCAGCACCGCACGGTCAGCCCCCCACGTAGTGCCACTAAGAAATCTGAGCATGTTCAGTTTCCTGAGACATGTCATTTTCAATTGCCGTATATGGTGCTGCCACGTTAACTTGCTGTCAAAATGGAGCCCCAGGAAGCGATAAGTGTCAACCAACGGCAACGCAGCATCCCTGAGATGTAGTTCAGGGTGTAAATGTAGCCTCCGGAGCCGACAAAAATGGACGACGGAGGTTTTCGCTGCTGAAAAACGAAAACCCCGGTCGTGAGCCCACCTGTCGACCCGGTTGATAGCTAGCTGCAATTGCCGTTCCACGACTGCCATACTTCCAGAGCTGTAATGCAGAGCTAAATCGTCTACATACAGCGATGGAACTACCGCGGACCCGGCGGCGGCAACAATGCCATTAATGGCAATCGCGAACAAGGTGACACTCAGCACTGAACCCTGAGGAACTCCATTTTCTTGGGTGTAGTATTGCGACAATGTCCTACCGACCCTTACACGGAAGAGTCGGACGGACATGAAATTCGCAATGAAAGTCGGTAAGTTACCACGGAGTCCCCACTTGTGAAGGGTGGAAAGGATCCCGTAGCGCCATGTGGTGTCGTAGGCTTTCTCGAGGTCAAAGAAAACCGTGACTAGGTGCTGCTTTCGGAAAAAAGCCTCCTGTATGGCGCTCTCAAGTCGCACCAGATGGTCAGTGGTGGACCTAAGAGAGCGAAATCCACATTGGTACTCAGACAGGAGACCTTTATCCTCCAAGAACCACACCAGTCGACGGTTCACCATCTTTTCGAGCAGCTTACATAGGCCATTTGTCAAACAAATGGGCCTATAGCTGCTTACAAACTTGGGATCCTTTCCAGCCTTAGGAATCGGTATCACGATCCCCTCTCGCCATTGAGATGGAAACTCCCCTTCAATCCATATACGATTGAAGAGGATCAACAGTTTTTTAATACTGGATTCGCACAGATGTTTTAACATTTGATTATGTATGTTATCCGGTCCAGGAGCCGTATCCCTGCACAGTGCAAGCGCACTGCGCAGTTCCCATTCAGAGAATGGTACATTATAGGACTCCGAAGCAGCAGTGGCAAAGGACAAGGGGTGAGTCTCTGCCTCCCGCTTCAGAGTCAGAAATGTAGGATCGTAACTCCCGGAGGAGGATACATCGGAGAAGTGCGAGCCAATGCTGTTGGCAATGGCGAGATGGTCCGTGATGATGTCTCCATTGATGGACACTCCGGGTATCGATAGTGATGTCGGGTGTCCGGAGATCCGACGAAGCTTAGTCCACACTTGTGATGAAGGAGTATGCGCCGTCATGGACGACACATACTTTTCCCATGTCGTTTTCTTACTCTCCCGAATCAGATATCGGGCTCTAGCACGCATCCTTCTGAAGGTGATAAGGTTGGCCATAGTGTTTTGCCTCCGATAGCATTTGAAAGCACGTCGACGATCTTTAATGGCTGCTGCAATCTCGGCTGTCCACCAAGGGACAAGCTTCCGGCGTGAGTTTCCGGATGAGGAAGGTATTGTTTCCTCAGCAGCAGCCAAAATACCATTCGTTATGTGAATGGTATGATCGTCGACACTCTCAAAGGTATCTTCGGCAAACACCGCACGTGCCGTGAAAGTTGGCCAATCAGCCCGACGGAGAAGCCATCGACTTGGTAACTCGATGGCTCTCTGGTTCGGAAGAGTAACGATAATTGGAAAATGGTCACTATTACAAAGGTCGTCGTGTACACCCCACTGTAGCAGGGGAACCAGCGCACGACTGCACAAGGTAATATCGACACTTGAATAAGTGCCGTGTGCAATAGAGAAGTGCGTAGGTTCTCCTGTGTTCAACAAACACAGGTCCAGCCGCCTGATCAGCCTCTCAAAATCTCTCCCTTTACCGCTAGTGGTAGCGGAGCCCCAGATGGTGTTGTGGGCATTAACATCTCCCAGAAGGAGGAAAGGAGGGGGGAGCTGAGAGACTAGATCCACCAGCTGGTCGTAATCCGGCTGAGAATCAGGCGGGATGTACACGTTACATACTGTTGCCATTACTGGCAACGAAGTACGAACTGCAACTGCCTCTAGCTGAGTACGCAACGGCACCTCTTCACCAAAGAGGCTAGAGTGGACGAGAGTGCAGACGCCACCAGCGGCCACAGCTCCGTCCACCCGGTCTTTAGAGAAGAGTTTGAAGTGACGCATTGTTGTCTCATGTCCAGGACGAAACCTGGATTCCTGAAGGCAGACAATGGTTGCCGAAAACGAAGATATTAATTGTCGTAACTCAGCGAGATGAACAGAATAGCTATTACAGTTCCATTGTAATAGTGCCATGGTGTGGACTTAAGTAGAAATGGGTCTTCTACTTATGCTTGACCGTTTGCCACCCTTCCCCAGCTCTAGTTGGAGATGATGGGGCAGGAGAGCACACCTCAATCTCCACATCTCCGTCCGAAGACGAAGAAAATGGAGCGGGCGCTCTCTTGGGTTGCGCGCGGTCGTCGTCGGACCTCACGAGTCTCGCTCTTGGGGAAGAGCGAGAGCGGTGTCGAGGGACTTTCTCCCGGTCCGAAGACTGGGTGTCTGTCCCCGACACGCCCCGAAGAGATTTCTTCTTGGATCGGCGCCGACGCGTGTTTGGGGAAGTAGATGGTCCCTTCCCCACAGACGCCGGGTCCTTATAAAACAAGGTCGCTCCTGCTGGCACCGCTCCACTGGTAGTGGTGGGAGCGGGATGGTCAGCAGATACGTGAGCAGCCCTGCCTTTAGGAGAGGAAGAGAAACGGCGCTGAACCGCTCCCCTCTCCTCCGCCGATCTATTTTCTTTTCTATAGGGGAGTTCCTCCATACGTACGGGCTTGGCTTCAGCAGGCTTCGCTCCCTTGGTGGTAATGGGAGCGGAAAGGCCAGCAGAGACAGTAGCCGCCCCGTCAGCAGGAGGGCGAGAGAGACGGCGGCGAACCGTCTCCCTTTTCTCCCCTACATTTTTCGTATTAGGTGGGCTGGAAGAAGGACCAGCCCTGGTCGGCAAAGTCTTCTTTCCCCCTTTAGCTGGGGAAGACTTGTTCGCCGACCGTTTCGGAGAAGAAGAGGACTTCTTCTCCGATTGCGCCGGTTTAGATGGTATAACCGGCGCCTTCTTTTGCTGGGCCGAAGAAGGTTGTTGTACCTCCTTCGGGCTGACATTTTTCGCTGGTACAGCGAGGGGTGATTTTAATACTGCTGATAATACGGGCGTCGAGGGTACTACACTCGGTAAAGATGCGGCAGGGGTGAATGAGGGCGTCGTTGCAGCTGCAAACGATACCCGAAATTCGGGGGCATTCATATCACGGTACCTCTTGCGAGCGTCGTGATATGAAAGCCTATCAAGAGTTCTTATTTCTTGAATTTTTGCTTCCTTACAGAACTCAGGGCACTGCTTCGATCGTGGAGAGTGGCTTCCTTGGCAGTTAGGACAAATCGGGGGAGGCGTACACCTCTCACCCTCATGTGTCCCCTTGCCACACTCTCTACACACGGCCTTGGCAGTGCACCTGGCGGAAACATGCCCGAATTTCTGGCATTGATAGCAGCGCATAGGTGGAGGGATGTACGGTCGAACATCGCAGTGGTACGATGTGACCTTCACCTGCTTAGGTACTACATCACCCTCAAAATGGAGAATAAAAGCGCCGGTATCGACGCTGTTCTCCCCAATCTTTCGGGTGATGCGCCTAATCTTGGTGACGCCTCTCTTCCCCAGATCCCGCAACAATTCCGCATCGCTATTTAAAATGAGGTCACGATGGAAAATAACTCCTCGGACCTCATTCAGCGTTTCGTGTTTTGAGACCTTAACGGGAATTTCGCCGAATTGCGTGCATTCCAGCAACGCTTCGGTTTGCTTCCGATCAACGGTGTGCAGCAGCAGCTGACCGTTCCGGAGCTTGGAAATCCCGTTAAGATCACCAAATTTCCCCTCGATTTCCTCAGAAAAAATTATTGATTTTACTAGTTTAAAATCACCCCCGTCAGTCCTCATAGCTACCAGGTAGCGAGGAGACTTATCAGCGGGGAATCTTCTATTAAAGGCTTCATCCCAAGGCGTATACACCTTGGGATTAGCTCGACACTCAAGAGACGGCTTTTTAAGGGTGCCACCCTGTACAGGTGTCCGTGATCGCTTTGATGGCATCCCGGACGAAATCCTCCCCGAATACTGCCCACTCCGAACGGGGGCTATCACTGTGGGCGCCACCCAGCCAAGGCAATACCTACCTGGCATAGCAGATATTGCCCGGGGTCCCAGTGCCTCGAACAGGCACTTCCCCCTCGGCATGCACAGGATTTATTCAGCTCCAGTATTCAGCCATGCAGGGACCTTCGTTGTAAGGCGGATACTACTGTAGGGTACATGGCGCACCCACCTGACGGGATGGGGCATACCGTCTAGGCTTTCTGGCCAGATGGCCAAGCTGGTGGCCCTTCCCCTAACAGCACGCATGTTTATTTCTATTGGTCAAACCAGAGCTGGGACCAGAAAACCAAAATTGACCTTTATAAGGCCCCCTCTAAGTCGCCTTTTACGACAGGCAGGGGATACCGTGGATGAATTCTGCCCTCCCCATCCACAGGGGGTCTGAACAAATCAAAACTGGCAAGTTATTCGGCCATGTCGGCCCTATTAGTCGCCTCCTACGACAGGCAGGGCATACCGTGGGTGTATTCTAACCCGCACCCACACGGGGGGAAGTGCGAGCCAATGCTGTTGGCAATGGCGAGATGGTCCGTGATGATATCTCCATTGATGGACACTCCGGGTATCGACAGCGATGTCGGGAGTCCGAAGATCCGGCGAAGCTTAGTCCACACTTGAGATGATGGAGTATGCGCCGTCATGGACGACACATACTTTTCCCACGTCGTTTTCTTACTCTCCCGAATCAGATATCGGGCTCTGGCACGCATCCTTCTGAAGGTGATAAGGTTGGCCATGGTGTTTTTCCTCCGATAGCATTTGAAAGCACGTCGACGATCTTTAATGGCTGCTGCAATCTCGGCTGTCCACCAAGGGACAAGCTTCCGGCGTGAGTTTCCGGATGAGGAAGGTATTGTTTCCTCAGCAGCAGCCAAAATACCATTCGTTATGTGAATGGTATGATCGTCGACACTCTCAAAGGTATCTTCGGCAAACACCGCACGTGCCGTGTAAGTTGGCCAATCAGCCCGACGGAGAAGTCATCGACTTGGTAACTCGATGGCTCTCTGGTTCGGAAGAGTAACGATAATTGGAAAATGGCCACTATTACAAAGATTGTCGTGTACACCCCACTGTAGCAGGGGAACCAGCGCACGACTGCACAAGGTAATATCGACACTTGAATAAGTGCCGTGTGCAATAGAGAAGTGCGTAGGTTCCCCTGTGTTCAACAAACACAGGTTCAGCCGCCTGATCAGCCTCTCGAAATCTCTCCCTTTACCGCTAGTGGTAGCGGAGCCCCAGATGGTGTTGTGGGCATTAACATCTCCCAGAAGGAGAAAAGGAGGGGGGAGCTGAGAGACTAGATCCTCCAGCTGTCCGTAATCCGGTTGAGAATCAGGCGGGATGTACACGTTACATACTGTTGCCATTACTGGCAACGAAGTACGAACTGCAACTGCTTCTAGCAGAGTACGCAACGGCACTTCTTCACTAAAGAGACTAGAGTGGACGAGAGTGCAGACGCCACCGGCGGCCACAGCTCCGTCCACCCGGTCTTTAGAGAAGAGTTTGAAGTGTCGCATTGTTGTCTCATGTCCAGGACGAAACCTGGATTCCTGAAGACAGACAATGTTTGCCGTAAACTGAGAAATCAATTGGCGTACTTCAGCGAGATGTCGAAAATAGCTATTACAGTTCCATTGTAATAGTGCAATAGTGTGGACTTAAGTAGAAGATAGTCGTCTACTTATGCTTAACCGTTTGCCAACCATCCCTATCCTTAGGAGTGGGTGATAGGGTAGGAGAGCATTCCTCAATCTCCACATCTCCTTTGGAGGACGAAGAAAACGGAGCGAATGCTCTCTTGGTTGGCGAACGGTTATCGCCGGACTTTCCGGGTCTCGTCCTTGGTGAAGAGCGAGAGCGGTGACGAGGGACCTTCTCCCGGTCCGATGACTGGGAGTCCGTCCCCGGCACGTCCCGACTATTTTTCTTCTTGAACCGGCGTTGACGTCTATTTGGGGAAGTAGTTGGTCCCTTCCCCCCTGACGTCTCCGTCCTGCCAAACAATGCAGCACTTGCTAGGACTGCTCCTCCGGTGGTCGTGGAAGCAGAATTGCCAGCAGGTATTGGAGCTGCCTTTTCAGCAAGAGGGCAAGAGAGACGGCGATGAACAGTCTCTTTCTTACCCGCCGTTCCTGTTAACTGTTTTGTTTGGCTGGATGTGGGTACAGCCGTGGCCGGCGAAGACTTCCTCCTTGAACGAGTCGGAGATTGCTTCTTCACTGGCCTTATCGGAGGAGTTGCCTTCTCCGATGGCGCCGGTTTAGTTGGAGGCACCTGCGCCTTTTGTTGGATGCCAGAAGAAGATTCCGTAACCTTCTTCTGGCTAACAGGGGTGATAATAGGGCTATTTGTAGCCCCTTTAACAGTGGTAACTCTTTTAGAACTTGCCGATGTCAAGTTTGCCGCTTGATTACTAGATTCGTTTGATACCTTTTGAGCATATGATACTGAGAAAATAGGAGAGGCCATGGAGCGATATTTTCTGCGTGCTTCAGTGTAGGAGAGCTCGTCTAAGGTCTTTATTTCTTGAATTTTCTTCTCCTCTATGAAGGCAGGACATTCCTTCCAGCGAGGAGAGTGCTCTACCTTGCAATTTGGACATGCGGGAGGTGGTGTACATTCCGCTCCCTCATGAGTGGCCTTGCCACAGGAAAGACAGATAGGCTTTCCCGAGCAACGAGATGAGGTATGTCCAAATCGCTGACACTGAAAACACCGCAATGGAGATGGAATATACGGTCGCACATCGAGAGTGTACATTGACACTTTGATCCTCTTGGGCAGGCTATCCGACTCAAACGATAAGATGAACGCCCCGGTGTCAACTAGTACACCATTCATCTTACGTTTGATTCGTCTCACCTCGACAACGCCATGCTTTCCAGTTCTTTCCAGGATACGCTCGTCGGTAGTGTTCACCAGGTCCCTATGAAATACTAAACCTTTCTTCAGGTTTAGGGACTGGTGCTTCACTACCTCGACTGGAATACCACCGAAACTTGTCGTCCCAAGAAGACCATCTGTCTGTCTCTTTCCTTGAGTTTTTATCAAGAGTGCGCCGTTTCGCAGCTTTTTTACTGTGTCTACATCGCCCCATTTCCCCTCAATTGCATCATGTAAATCAAAAGGATCAACGTTTGTAAAATTTTGCCCATCGGTCCTTGTTACCATAAGGTACCGAGGGAAAAACGTTGAATCCTTTTCATCAAGCGGCGAAACTAGAGGCATAAACTTCCTCTTCTTAAATTTTAAAGACGGCTTTGTAAGGGAGCCACCCTGTGAAATAATGGACGCTATGTTTGGTCCCACGAGTAGCTAGGGAACTAAAAGTCAACCCCCGGCAGAGCCCCGCTTGCCCGGGGTAAGGCTAAGGTTCTCCAGTGGTCGCCAGGTATCTGGAGGTGGGTCGCTTGTGACTACTCACCCAGTAGCCATTCATCACCTCGCCACGACCACTCAGCTTGTGATTAGGGGAGGATTCCACCTCCTGTCACGCACACACACATTTACACCAAAGAAAGAAAAGATGAGACAAGGGCCAACTAAGGCGGGAAAGTGAAAGACTCCCTAGGCCTAGGATACCCTAATACCGTCGGGGTCGGAAAAGAACAAGAGTTGACCAAGAGAGGTCGACAGGAAAGAAGACGGAGAGGAGCCCGGCACAAGTAAGTGGAAGCAATGCCGGACTCAGCTGGGGTCCCGTGGTCGCTAACCCACGTCCCACTAGATGTGAGCCCCTGAGGGCTAAGTGGTGGTGCTAACACACCCTGCCTCCTTGAGAGCCTTGTGCAGAAGGAAGAGATTTCATGAAAAGAGAAAAAAGGCTGACCCCTCGAAGAATGAGGGTAACAGGAAAGATGAGACGAGGGCCAATTACGGCGGGAAAGTAAAGACTCCCTAGGCCTCGGACACCCTAATACCGTCGGGTTCGGAAGAGAACAAGAGTTGACAAGGGAGGACGACAGGAAAGATAACAATGATGATAATTGTTGTTTTAAGGGGCCTAACATCGAGGTTATCGGCCCCACTGGGTAATAGTGAAAGATGAGATGAGAATGAAAGCTTTAACTAATACTAACTACAAACTTACAAACTTGAAGACGAAATGATAAACAAATAAAGGGTAAGGCAATTAATGGACGGTAAGAAAAGAAATGCCTTCAACCCTCGGAGATTGAGGATTGAGGTACTAGGAAGGAAGGAGAGCCATGAAAGGCAGATAGGAAAGGGAAAGAGGAAAGGGACCGCCCCAAAGGCAATGGGAAAAGGGAGAAACGGACCCAGCTCAGGAATCCCTCGGAGGCGTTAACTCCCAAACTCACCAACCGTGAGCCCTTGAGGGTGTAGCATTATCCAGGGTGCACCAGAAGTGGTGGGGCTACATACAGCCTGCCTCCTTGAGAGCCTTGTGCAGAAGGCTGGAGATAACAAGGAAAGAAAAGGAAGGCTGACCCCTCGACGAATGAGGGTATCAGGTAAGATTAGAAAGGGCCAGTTACGGCGGGAGAGTAAAGACTCCCTAAGCCTCGGAAACCCTAATACCGTCAGGGTTGAAAAAGAACAAGAGTTTACCAAGATAGGTCGACAGAAAAGATAACAGAGAGGAGCCCGTCACACGTAAGTGGAAGAAATGCCGAACACTGCCTGGGTCCCGTGGACGTCAACCCAATGTCCCACAAGGTATGAGCCCCTGGGGGACTTAACATAATACAGTATTCATTGGCTGTATGCCAGTAAATAAACACACACAGAACAGGAAGACACCATACTCGCCTAAACGCGAAGAAACTCCGGGGAGGGAGAAAATGATTAAATCAAAGCTATAAATACAACCAAGCAAAGCAGGAACCACAAATTCAGTACAAGCTTCCAACGTGGCGAGAAAATCCAAACATCAGTCTCGAAAACGAGAGCAATAAAATAAAATTGATAACTTCAGAAATGCACAGACACTACGTACTTTCCATTAAGTACACGCCGAAGAAATAATACTTGAATTCTGTAGCTTTTAGCTGGGGCGCACAGGACAACTGATGGCTTCACCAAGCAGACATAAAATGACCAAGAGTCAGGGCTATAATAGAGCACGCAACAAATGCCAACAATGGCAATCGGCCGTTGGCAAAGAACCACAAAGCTGGTTCCCGCCGAACATTCATTATGTATTATAAAAGACACGGATAGTCAGTCTGCAAGACTGGACTTTATATCATTTTAAATGCTAGCAGCCGAGTACCAAGAAGGCAGTGCGACAACAAAGTTTCAAGATTCTATTTTGTTTCTTCACTGCCTACTTGATTGTTCCCACACTGCCTTCTTGAAACTCTGTTCTTTTTGGTACTCGGCTGCTACATCGTACTATGACGTCACACACTTCAGTGCATTCTAAGTACATTTCGTCCCGTCACCGTAACGTAACGCCAGACCCCAGCGTAACGACCAAGTCGACAAGATCATTTAAAATGATAAAAGTATTTTAACTGAAAAAGAAAATGATAAAAATAATCAACCTTAGGATGGCACGTTTCTTGAATCACAGTCCCAACGCGCAATACCTTTCACATGCAATTGTAACAAAATGTAATCAATAAATATAACATCGCGACATCCGAGCATATGGCGGTATTCATAGTCGTCAATTATTTGCTCTCTAATCTCCGATTCCTGAATCAGTGATTATAGACCTCGTGCGCATGGCGATATTTTACCTGCTGGCGCTCCTAGCGGCAACTCGCTCAGAACATCCATGTGGCGAGTGTGTGTACTGGCTTGTGCGGGAGAATCAAGTGTGATAGTGAAGAAAGCAATTTAAAGCTGAAATGTCGTGGGCCATAGAGGTTCACGTGGGCTTTCAGAAGATTCGGTGGGATACGTCGTATTTTAGAGCTCTACGCTAAAGAAAGGCAAACAGCTCAATGAAAGTAATCACATATTTCAGGCGAAGGAACGATTGGGAGAAGAAATATCCAGCTTCTGTTTCAGAGAAACGAGCATTAATCAACCGCCTTATGCTGTTAAACTTAGGTATAGCGTGGCAAGTTAGACCTGGCCTATCATGGCGGAGTCTCGTCTAGGAGGGGAAGTAGTGGGATCACTAGGCGCAAATGCGATTTCCCCTCTTTGGTGCAACAACTGTTTGGGGCTGCTCGCTACTCGTCGTGGTTATATTATGCAAGCCTCAAGTATCGAATAGGAGCATTCTCAGTGACATAGCATTGGTATTGGTGGTAATGAACTGAGAGCCCGCCCACTTCACACACTCCTGACAGCAAGCTTGTTGCCGTGCTTGTTATAGAACAGAGCTGCTCAGTCGTGCTTCGCTTGCCTTGACAGCATCTGTACCGTGCCAAGGTGTTGGGAATAATGACTACTTGGCAACATCTAACCAGCGCGTGATGAAGTATGTGCTCACTGGTTGACAAAGAATCCAGGCAGGGGGATGACGTAATGCAACTGGACGCACATGCGCATCGGAAGGTTCAGATCTAACTTGTTCCCCAAATATTTACCTTTCTTTGTGGTCCACAAATCATATGTACCGTATATTTATTACCCTATTAATGCAGTCAATGGCCATGTACTTTTCTTTTCAGGACAGGTCAGGGAAGGGATATTGGAAGGAAATCGGCCGTGGACCTATAGAAAGGAACCGTCCCGGCATTTGTCTGGTGGTGGAAATGGGAAACCACGAAAACCATTTTAAGGATTCAAACCCACGCTCTCCCGATGCCAGCGAGGCACGAGGTAGCGCATTTGCACTCTCGGCCACCGCGGCCGGTGAGATACGGAAGAGATAATGAGCAGGGGACACTTCAGGATTTCTGTTTATGGTCCCAATGTATATTTAGACTATTCATTTTAAACATAACTTTATTATATATATTTCCCGTATCCATTGCCGTTGTTAATTATTCTTTTATTAATTAATGCTAGTCCTTTTTTTTATATATATTTAACAGATCAATTGCAACAGGAACATTCAGTCAGCCGAGTGTGAATGCAAAGCAGGCCTTTCCAAATGCTGCAAGCCCATTGCTGCGCTTTGCACTTATGTTAATACCGAGAGAGATTCTTCGAAGACTTCCTTCCTGCAACAATGGGAGAAACCTAAGAATGTTATCATGGAATATTCTAAAGGTGAACATTTAGGAGAAATGTTCAAGGTTAGATTAAATAAGCGGACAGTTTGTAGCGTGTCGGAAAGTGTGGGATTAGAAACATTCACCAAAACTGAACTATACGAGAAAATAAAAAATATAGACTGTGCTTTTACAAGAATTTTGAAGGCCGAGTGTGAAGGTGAATCCATAATTATCTCCACTTCTATTGTTGAAGCTATCGTGGATGATGCTGTAGAACAGAGCGAATTAAGACTTTTACTTCAGTGTCTTCAGCAATTAGACCATCAAAACGTTAATAAACTGTTTAGATGCTATGGAATAAATTACTTGCCAAAGTGGCAAAAAATTATGAGTCCATGTTGCCAAGTGACGTCCTGAATTTTTTATTTTGACAACGTGAAAGTCACAAAATCGCAGAAGGATGCTATTGCGATTGAGACTAGGGCTCAATCTAAGAATCCTGCTATATACGGTCACAATATCCGTCTATGTGCTCGCGTCACTGAATGAACCATACTACATCACACTTCCTTCACCCCCGTCATTTTCAAGCCTCATTTTTCGCCTCTTGTATCTCGCAGTTACTCTACTGCCCTCTCGTTGCTGGTGCTGATCCGATAAATGTGGCTTCATGTAGAGCCTCGGCATGTAACCGGGACTGTCAAGGTCTCTTGTCGATGTTCCGTTTATAAAATGCCGACTACAAACACGTGAATTATTTGTAGGATGCCATGGTTTACTATCACTTGTGTCCCGTTTTATTTAAAGTCACAGTCCAAGCGTTCCTTCCAGCTGTTTATTGGCTTGGGAATACGAAGAACTTCGTCCCAGGCGGACAATTTCTGTAGGAGTAGTTACATCCAACCACAGAATAATTTGTTTTAGTCTTTGGGGAACTTTCTTCCATCTCGAACTTTAATTCTCCCTCAACAAACGCAGCCTGGTAATCACGTTGCTTCACTTCACTGACAAGCGCCACTTGGACTATTCGAACGACTTGCCGCCAGAGCGCAGCAACATCCATGCGCACGAGGTCTATAGCCTATGTGGATCTCCAATCATTCGTCGCATGTATTCATAGTCGTCCAACAATCTGTGATTCCTGAATCAATGATTAGTCGATCTACGATTATTTCTGCCAATCTCTGATTCATGAATTACAGCTTCAATCATAGCTTATTTGAAGTACTATGAGAATTTTATCGCTCGGTATCGAAAAAAGCGCGAAGAAGGCGGTGGCAATCGGGAAATTGATCAGAAATCTTTCAATGGAACGCACTTCCGTGGGGATAAGCCGAGCCAAGACCGACCAAGACCAACTACAATACTCAGACCTTAATGTAGAAAAAAACATGGCGGCGATGGTTGCCCTACCAATAGCTAAGATCATGCCATAGAGCTTGTCACAGTTCGTGTAAATTATTATTTTTACTTGCCTAAGAGCATAAAAGATATCACAAGACGAGACTAGGTACCGAAGAAATATGCATAAATAATTTAGACTTAGCTGAATTAATTTATCTATATACTGCTGGCCTCGAATTGTAGGTTTCTTCGTCTTCACCCAAGGGGCAGCTACAATAGTCTCACTGTTTCTGTAGTTGAATAAGAAGCCTTTTGGCGAGTTATCACGATTTGTATTTAAGTTCAATAATTATAGATTAATATTTTAGCATAAAATCAAACAGATTCTGAAGTAGGAGAGAAGAAAGTACCCGGTTACTGAAGTGCTGTCCCAGCACATGCAGAGTATTTGTGTACACAATCGGAATGAGAATAGTTGCCTGAAATAATCGATCCAACGCTATAGAGATACGATTCAATTAAGACCTCTCGTGGAATTGTCTAAAATTTCGGGTAAAACATCACACTGAATTAGTTGATTGAAATATGCAAAGAAGTCGTCGTGTGGATATCTGAACATAATTATGGAGATTACCACACACAAATGACACGATACCGGTAATATGTTACCATCTAACCTATTAAACATTCGCTGTTACCGTTTGGAATAGTTGTACGCTGGAAATAGTTGATTTAGTAAAGTAATGTAGGTAGGAAAGCACCTTCACCCTCTTACGAAATTATCGCGGCACACCATCTCGCAATATAAGTACATAATTGGCAAGTTACCCACAACACTTTATTATACACATCATAATTAAAAATAACTTGCAAGCTGTAAGAATCACAAAAGTATGAATAATGATGGAACACAATGAGTTCAATGTTTGGCACAGGGGAAACATCTTCCTTAACCAATAAAAAAGTTCACTGTATTATTTGGCGTGTATGCAAGGCAGTGCAGATCATCTGCCAGACAGGTAAGGATTTACGGAGACACATGTTGCTAAGCGTTCAAAGTTCAACGTCAACAGTTTGGTCTAGCCGTAGATGCTCATCGCGTTTTCCCTTTACGTACTTAAGTTCGACACGTCTGAACTGTACTAAGCTATTTTTATATTGTCACTAACTAGCAAATCATTGCGGTGTATATTCTTGAGACACTTCTATTAATGCTTTAGTCTTAGGTACTTCAACATCTGCAGTAAGTGACACAATGCCATCGGTCGACTGAACAATCATCACACAAACGAACTAGTCCATAATAAGCGTATTATCACATATTTACACACGATTGCAGTACATTAACGCGAACTGGACTTTACAAACATACTGAAGACACTAAAAATTACAGATGAGCGATAGTTTACCCCAACCTTCATCAAACGAAGCTAATCAAAGCTAATATTGTATCCCAGCAACGAATGTAAACAAACAACATGTCGGGCTTCAGCAAACGCCATTTTCACCTTTTCGATACCTGCATTAAGGTCTGAGTATTGTAGTTGGTCTTGGACCGACTACAATAAATCAGACCGTAATGCCACTATCGATACCGTAGAACATGGCGGAAATCGTAGGGGATTGTTTACATTTGTTGAACCAACATTTTAGTTTGTCTGCTGCCAGAATTTCGTTCAAATGTCGCATATCTCAAGTGATTTCGTGCTGTTATTTATTGTAATAGTGTACCTTAAGTAGTGTAGTGCACTGTGAATAATTATAAATTCCGGTGATACCTAATGTGAGAATTATTGTCTGATCATTGTTATTGTCTGTGAATCCGGCTGTAAATTTAATACTGCTGCAGATACTTCAATTTTTAAATTTCCTAAAGAAAGAGAAATGGATAAGAAATATTCTCCGGGATAATTTTCGAAGTTAAAACAGTTGTATGTTGTGGTTAGGAAAATTCCCTAACCCCCTGATGCCATTCCAGTAGGTGGTGTTGGCCATTCCGCCAATTTTCACAAATCAACCGTCCTACCACACAACTCCTGTTTGTTAAAGTAGATGATGGTAGTTTTAATGACGTACCATGAGTGTCAGTGTGTTCTAAAGTGTCAAGTTCTTTAAGTGTAATGTATTCTATAAGAATCGTGAATCAAGAATCTTTGTGTGCTTGTGGGCAAATTGAATTGGATACTGCAGTCTAATGGAAGCAGTGATTTTAAAATGCGACAGGTATGTAGATAGAATTACTGTTAGTATCACAAGCAAGTGGACCTGGGGCGTTAACCCCAGATTATGTTCGTTTTTGTATATAACACATTAATAAGATAGAATTTATGTCCGTTACTAGGTTAGGTAGGCCTACTGCCTGGCCGAAAATTACTGTTAGTACCACAGGCAAGGGGGTCTCTGGTGTTAGGTTAGGTTTGTTTTTGTATGTAAAACATTACCTAACAAGATAGGATTTATGTCAGCTACTAGGTTAGGTTTTTATATATAAAGCCTTCAAGAACCAACTGATTTGCCTTCCGTTGGAATTCTATACACATCGAATTTGAAGAATGACAAGTTGATAATACAGTAAGTTTTCATTTTAAAGAGTTTGTAACAGTCAATTGTGTGTTATTGGCAAATGCTATTTGAAATAAAGAACAAAATGATAGTACCTGTGTGCCATCTGTTGGAGCTAGTTCAGGTCAGAGGCGGTTTTAGAACAGGGGCACACGGTCACGTGCCCCACCATTAATAATCATTCTTCTTGGGTTGTAGTCGTCTTGATAATCCTTCCGTGGTAATGGCGCTTATGACGTGACCAAGCAGTTCAATCGGCTTGCTGTTCACTTTCCCCGACAGCAGGAGCATGTCACGTCACAACGAGGTGCTGGGCACATGCCTGGTGTGACCAACACAGTGTAGCCACATGCTTCCTCTTCCTGGCCCTTTAACATCATCCCCTACTTTTACAGCGGGGGAGGCGAGAGAGGGGCTATGGGAGTTTCCTAGACTTGGGGCACAAAACTCCTGTGACTAGCCGGCGATACGGCCGTGAAAGTAGCGTGGGCGGGTAGGGGCGAGGAGGGTCGTAGAGGGGTGTTAAAGTGTACCGTTAGCAAGGAGTACCGATAGAGGGCAGACAAGTTCACAGATAGCTTATTTACCAACCCTCAGCAATTTTCCACCAAAATAATATACGGAACATAGCGCCCGTTATTAATATGTACGGAGAAAAATCAACATGTATAATATGCATTGAGAGAGAAACGTAACATTATGAATGTAGGGTATGTACCGTAAGCGAACTTGTATTGTTATAAAGCCAAGTCTGAGAAATTTCATTATCTGGGGGAATACACAACTGGGTGACGACAGCACTGCCTCAGTACTTGGTTCCGAAAGTTTTGGCGCCTACGATATTGAGTTACTGTATAATTGTGTTCGAGTGCGGTGGTCTTTTGCAGTGTTCAGTAATATAAATCTTACATAGGTTAATATTTGTTATTGGAGCGTGTTTTGTGAGGTGGGAATAACGCGTACCAGTGTTATTAAACATAATTAAAATATACACTGAACGAGTATTTCGTCGTACGAGGTAAGTGGTTAATTCCTACCTATCAATTATGTATTATGTGGCATTTTATTTTTAGACCGTAACTTAATGCTGCGACAAAATACTTTATAATTTTCACTGTGTTTTCAGGCATTGGAGGTGTGCATGCCGTTACCAAAACCGTGCAATGAACGAGGTAAAAAACTTACAAAATAAGTCCTTAACTTATGAGGACAGACTATTAGCAAAGGAATTAGGCCCTCCGAAACCAGATCTGTGCATTAATCAAGTCTCTAAAGATAAAAATAGGACATATCACAGGACTTTCAATAAATCTGTGTATAAAAAATGGGATTGGTTATGTGGATGTCCGGTAGTAAATTCATTCTTTTGTTTTCCGTGCCTGTTATTTGGTGGCGATGACACATGGACCAAGACTGGCATTAATGATTTAAAACATTTACCTGAAAAAGGAAAGAAACATTGTTTGTCAAAATGCCATATGAACAATGAAATGAGTTTAGCAGTGTTAGGGAATATAAGCATAACGCAGCAACTGGATGATGGCTACAGGATTTCTGTTCCTAAACACAATGAACTTGTGGACAAGAATAGGTATATTATGTCGCGCATTATTAATGCTATTAAGTTTTGTGGGGAATTTGAATTGGCCTTGCGTGGACATGACGAAACTGACGAATCAATTAATCCAGGTGTTTCTAAGGGTCTCATCAATTTCACTGCGGCGCTTGACAATGTTTTAAAGGATCACTTGGAAAATTCAAGCGTGTTTAAAGGGACATCGAAGGTCATCCAAAATGGAATTTTAGACACGATTCTGTCCGTTTGTCGAAAGAATGTTGTCGAGGAAATCAGTTCGGAAGACTTCCTCTCGCTCCAGGCTGACGAAACAACGGACGCTTCATGCAAAACCCAAATGTCCCTAATGTTTAGGTATCAAATAGCAGGTAGAATTGTTGAGCGATTTTGGGGTTTCTTTGAAGTCACCGACAGGAGCGCGCACGGTATGGCTGCAACAATATTGGGACAGTTAAACAAAATTGAAGTAGAAAAATCCCCTGAGAAACTTATTTGTCAAACGTATGACGGTGCTTATGTGATGAGTAGGCATAGGGGTAGAGTGCAGTCGTTAATTAAGGTGAAATACCCAAACGCGAATTACATTCATTGTTACGCACATCAAGGTAATTTGATTCTCCAACACGCCACTTCATCTTGCTCCCAAAGCAGAATATTTTTTCAAGATTTGCAAGGGATAGGGCCATTTTTTTTCAAGATCTCCAAAGAGAATGGATTGCTTGATTGAAGTGGTTCAAAAGAAAATAGGTTACGCACCTCCGACAAGATGGTACTTTCAACATAGAACTGTCAACACTGTGTTCGAAAACAAAGAAAATCTTTTGAAATGTTTTGAGCACATTAGAGACTCAGAAGTTAATGACAGAAATGCCTCAAGTCAAACTGCAGGATTTGTGCGTAGGCCTACATTGAAAGATCCCCAGTTTATATACTGGCTGACTTTCTTTCATAAAGTTATGCCACACGTAGCTATTTTCTTTGATTGTATTCAGCAAAGTGGTATTGATGCTGTTAAAGTCAGTGACTTTATAAAGCAGTTTTCTAAAGCGGTGACCAAAGTTCGCGAAGAATATGCGGAAAGTGAAGTGTCCTTTAGTGAGCCCGCGAGCAAAAGACTTTGTGTTGAACAAGAAAGTAGTACGAGTAATCGTCTGGCCGTAATAGAAGTGTGTGATACTATTGTTAGTAGCATTAATGACAGGTTTCAGTTTTCGGATCACTTGTGTGCTTCAAAATTATTTCTAGTTGAAAAGTTTCCATACTATTCAATTGAATTTCCAGAGAGGGATTTCCAGACTGCCGTTACATTGTTCCGTGCAATAAATGGTCCGAAACTGAGAACGGAATCGGAGGTATTGCACTGTCGTGAAGATTTGCGTAATGCTTCCGGTGCGGCACCACTTCTGCAGTTCTTTTATAACAATAATATGTTGCGCACATTTTCAGAGTGTGTGATACTTTTAAAAATCATTGTTTCTATCCCAATGACGACTGTAGAGACCGAGAGGTCATTCTCTACTTTGAAGAGGATAAAATCTTTCCTGAGAAATTCTATGGGGGCTGATAGACTGTCTGCTCTTGCAATGTTGTCGATGGAGAAGAGGGTGATAAACAGTATCCCAGAATTCAACACACGCGAGATAGAGGAGTTTGCTGCTGCTAAAAATAGAAGGATCATACTATTCTACAAGAAGTGAACGATCAGGTAAGCTTTTTTTTTACTTGGCATAACTCTGATTTTGTTTCTATTTTTTTTTTCGTCGTAATCAATCCCGTGTACCCTAGCCAACTTATTGTGTGTGTTAATTACTTAGTAACCTGCGTTATTTTCTGTTTATTTGACCGGGTTTGTACTTAATTATCTGTGCCTACAGTTGGGAAAGGAAGGCATGATGAGGATGACGCTCATAATCAAATCACTCAACTGTGGTTTCATAGTTCACTCATGGTAAGGATTAGGGGGCAGATGACCTCGTAGCTCCTCTCCCTTAAAACAACAATAACTAACTAACATCGAGAATTATGGTCATGTGTTTTAGCAAAACTGATACCTGCTGTGCCCCACCCTTATCAAAGCCCACGAGCCGCCTCTGGTTCAGGTTGCCCCTATCCTATACAAACAGATAGAAGCGAGTGCGCTCTAATAGCTCTCCCCGCTCAAAACAAACAACACACGACCGTGTTTACGGTATACGTAGGGTTGGCAATATCTTATTTCAATTTGTCAAATATGCCACACCTACAATGGCCGACAAAACTGAAATTTCACTATATAGGCCTAAGTCGTGTTATAAATGGGGATGGTGGGTGGGTTATAGACAGCGGAGGAGACAACATCTATTAGCAGATCACTGTTGTTAAAAAAAAAGGCAGTCATCGGAACGCGTTAGGCTGTAACCATTGTCAAAAACCATTGGATTGGACAAATCGAAGGTTAGAATGGTCTGGTGCAGTTGCCGCTTTGACCGCTCGCAGCTATTGGGGCAGGTTGACACAAAACCATTGATCTGGACGTGTTAGGCTGTAACCATTATAATAAAACTGTGTAGCAGTCGAACGGCCATAGAGTATAACAGTTTATATTACATGTGCATGTACAAAACGGAGGTTAGAATGGTCGGGTGTTGGTGTGGCATAGTACCAAAACGGTGAGGTTGGCAGTACTGTTCTGATGATGGTTGATGTGAATAATGGCATCCACAGCTGGAAATTCGTCTATAGCCTATAATAATAAGGGATTATTGCAGCCATTGGCTATGCATATAATGAATAAAATCTAAAATCATACAGTAAACTAATTGTTATTCCCTAGGAATATCAAAGATTCGTGTCTTAATGTGCAGAATATAGCGTGGGATCTTCCACATTGTTCTCCACAGCGCTCACACAAACATTCGTCACACGGATGATGGAACTTTTTGGTGCGACACAGTTTATAACGGAAACCATGTATGACAACGCGCGTGAGAATATGTCTCAGCCATTGAACTGGAATGCCGACTGTATGGGAGGAAAGTGCGGTTTGTTGGTGCGACTAGTTACTCCTGGTAGTGCATGTCAAGGAGGAGAATTTGACGTATACGAACGAAAGGGTGATGTACGTACGAGGAGATACAAGTAAAAGAGGTACTTTTGAACATTTAGGCGAACGGTAAACTAAACGGGACTTAACGTCGAAATACATATTTCAAAACATCCTGTAGTAATTTGATACTTAAAATGGCTAGGAATATACGCCAACATAAAATATTATATTGCAGCCTGATTGTTCATTATTTTATCCTTAGATCAAAGGCAGCATACACAATAACTATAGGCCTACTGGCAAAAAATACAAGCCGCACGTACATTAAAATAAAAAATAAGGTTAAGCTGGGAATGACTAAGGGCCGGTTTTACCACATCCGGGTAAAAGTAGCGGGCAGCAACCCGGGTGATAAACTATCTGCCGGTGAAAACCTCTGTGCATCTTGGGCAGCGTTCTACCACTTCCGTGCAAGTTCCGGGCAGCTGCCAGGAACCTAATAGCAAAATACAGATGGTGGCTAGCCTGATTTTTGTTAAATTTGAGTAATCGATGAGTGAGCCACCTATCGTTAGATGCGTTAAGTTTCTTTTCGTTTCGCTTTTGTCCGTTGTTTGTTGATATCACGTGTTCTTTGGTTTCAACAAGATATAGGCCTAGTACCAAAACCTCTCGCGGCACTTGTGGGCAGCATGTGATTCAGATCTCGGAGGAATGCAACTGAATAACCATACCTAAACTCAATAATCGAAAACTAGACAAGCATGCAGTGCTTTTCAAGGAGGAATAGCCTGTGAAATATGTTTCTAGCAATAGGCTACTTTGCAGTCTGAAAACAGGCTTAGGCCTATATGAGCTACAGTCATACTGTGACAAGGCTTGCAGTGCATAGGTTCAATCATAAAATGTATGTCAAATCAAATTATCACACTCCAGGCGACAAGTTTGTTTGTAAACTCTGTAAAATGAATGGAACGGAGTGCGCACATTTGTGCATAATTAGATAGTTCTCTTTGCTGTATTCTACGAGAGATTTCACTCTTTTTGCACAGCTATAGAAGGTATCTTGGATAGGTCATGTTGCAAAGTTCACATTTACACTTTTCGTTTGGCGGATGGAATGATTTTGTCACATATTTTATGATGAAAGCCATTGACCGTATAACGCGTCACCACAAGCCTAAGATCGTAGTTCTGTTTGTCAAGGCTTTAGTGACGTAGAAAACTACAAAATGCAATGCCCCAAATATCAGGTCTTATGCTGCATAAGCAAAACACCAAGTCAATGACAATGTATAGTATGGTACAGAACCTGAATAATGTCCTGTACACTCTGTATTTCTCATGCACACGTGTGCGAATTTATTAAATTATATGAGCGCTTCATACAGTATTCCTAAACATGTAATAGAGATAATATTTTGAAATCTATGATGGTTCCGTACGGTAATCACTAGGCGGTCGTATTTTATGTCCAATCAACAGCATCAAATATAAAACTGTTGGCTTTTGCAGCCTGAACCGGACGAATAATTCCTCATTCGACCAAATTTCATTATGCTCCAGCCGATCTCTGTTCCGTCTTGGACGTGTGACTGCGTCTTCTTCTTCGTCGACAAAAAAGTTATGCATTTCCAGGACGTCAATTAGCTCTGTGCCTTAAAATAAAATATGATCAGTAGGCCTAACTGTTACATCCCTTATAATTAATTAATTAATAATTGTAATTATATCATTATGTGACAACAAAATTACCAAATGATTCTAATTGTATTATTAGTAATTTATGAAGAGGTTATGTACAGCATAGATGATGCAAAGAAACCCTTACGCACGGCTCAAATCTGGCTGGTAATGCTTTATCGGCCTCTCGAAGCTCCCGAAAATTTACACTCCGAGTAGACGAAGTTTATACCGCCGATAGCGCTACCCATTGATGGTCGAACGGAAATTCTTACTTATTCCGACGGGCAAGTTATCGGCCCCTTTGTCCGGATGTGGTAGAACCGGCCCTAAGAATAAAGAAAAAAAATGTTAATTGGTATTCAACATTTTTATTAACTCAAAGGCAGCATTCATATGTGTGTGAATATGCATAAGCCTACAACTAAACAATTAAATAGATTCTTAGTGAACAAAAATACATAGCCTACTTTATTTATACAAAACACCCACATGTTCAGTATTCATCAAAGTAATGGGGCGTGGTGGCGCAGTGGTCAAGCTATTCGCCTCTCACCAAGGTGGACCAGGTTTGATTCACGGTCATTGCAAGTGAGATTTTTGAAGTGAAATGCCATGTCCTGTGGTTCGGATTCCACGTAAAATGGAGGTCCCTTGGCTCATGATCACAAGATTAACGGTCACGTAAAACTACAAGCTTCTTTTTCTTCAAAGCAGGTCGAAACTTAGACCTCACATAAGTCATACAGCAAACGAACAGGTCCTGAAGGGAAGATCCCTTAAGCCGAATTATTTTTATCGTCTCCAAGACTGACATCATAAAAGTATACTGGAAAATGTGAAATTTTATGCCTATGCTGATGAAGAAAGTAACAGTAAATATTAGGCTACTTGTCGTTTAATAACTCTCGGTCTTTTCTTGGGTGGCTGAAGCCGATGCTGTGGGAAATTGCAAATTGCAGGTACCGCATCGCATCATCTTTAAGCAGTGGTTTGTTTCTATTTGAATCAAACATGTAGCATGTTTATAAAAGTGTTCACAGCTATAACCCATTTCTTTAATAGGCCTACATCAGGGCATTTCCATGGAAATCTGTAATATAAGCGTAGGTTATAATTCTGTGACTAATGACTTATAACCTACAATAGGGCCTACGTGTATTTGTCATGTGCTATTTAGGCCTATGTCAAAATTTGATGTAAGACGTATCCATAAACGCAGAATAGGCTACTTCATTACAAATCTCAATTCTAAAATAAAGTAGACCGTAAACCTACCGTATTATTGGACAATACAATACATATAACGTTGCATAGAGGTACGTACGATCAAATATATGAAAATAATCACGACATAGCAGCTGACTTGCAACCTAGAGTTAAATGGTATGACAGTTCTTGGTGCGACTAGTTAGGCCTGGTAGTGCACCAGGAAGCAGTTTTCAGCGAGGGTTACCATGGGAGGATTTGTTCCAGTAGTACCTACAGTTCAATGGTCTCAGCTCGTACCCCCACTCTTCCAATCGTCAAAAATCATAGCGTCCGTGGCGCAAAAATCCTACCAAATGTCCTTTGACCCTAGTGTGTCCATGAGGTTTACATATCCTGGAGTAGAAGGTAGCAAAATTTGAAGTCGGAGTTCTTCTACATTATAAACCTCGCAAGTCACCTCTTACACCGGTATTGAAGGTGTATACTTTGATACACCTAAGGCCTTCTTTATGTAAGTTGCCTTCAGTTGCTCCATATTGTTCCAAATACTTCATATTTAAATGTGTCCAAATGCTCTCCAGTCCATAAGCCACAATACGGGAAACTTTTAACCGCAAAAGTTTTAAGGCTGTTTTTATAGATA
Source organism: Meconema thalassinum (assembly GCA_946902985.2). Lineage (NCBI taxonomy): Eukaryota > Metazoa > Arthropoda > Insecta > Orthoptera > Tettigoniidae > Meconema > Meconema thalassinum. Next base: position 190,689,331 of record OX336388.2, on the reverse strand, counting down.
GCTTAGTCAAATGTTTTATGTCGTTGATGACTTTGGTAGTGACGCTGGGTCTATCCTTGATGTGCAGTGTGAAAACATTGCCAGTTGACTGTAATGTAGGACCTAAGTAGGACTACTTGTAAGGTGATACACTCTCAAGCGGTTTTCCTGCAATGTGAAAAATTTCTGGCTTTCCCCCTTTCCTAAAGGTCATAGATTTAGTCTTGTTTCTGTTTAACCTAAGGTCATTGTGTAACGCCCATCATTCTAAAGCGTCGAGGGCAGATTGTAATTCGACCTGTGAACTTGAAGCGAGCACCATGTCATCTGCATATATAAATGAGATTACCCTCTCTGATAATATATCTGTGATATTATCTGCCATAGCAGTGATAAATAACAGAGGGCTTTATGGGTCTCCTTGTAGCACGCCTGTAGTCTGCTCTATTGGGCTTGATGTTGTAATGCCATCGTTAATGACTATATTGTTAGAGCCTAAAATACTTTTGACAAGACGTTTCGTGTAGCTGTTAAGTTACCTCTCAATAGTCTGTCTAGTTTTTCCAATATTTTCTTCCTGCTAATCGAGTCGAAAGCTTTAGAGAAGTCAATGAATATGGATTGTAACTTTCCCTTCGGTACTGACAGGGTAGACGCAATCTCAGTTTGAAGACCTAGAATTGCCTGGATTGTGCATCTTCCTCTCCTGAAGCCAAATTGTGAGTCGCAATGCTATTTGGGATGGCTGGGTGGGTTACATTCAGAGGAGGAAGCATCTATTAAAACATCATTCCCTGATTTATTTCTCGTTTGATAAGGTATTTTGGCTAATTCATGTACTATAGACAATATTATCGCTCGTTCTACTTTCATTCAGTGCTACCATTCTGTTTTAGACCACCTCGTTGTGTAGTGCCTAGAGTTCTTGGCTGTCGTCCCGGAGGTCCGGGTTTGATTCTCCAGCTCTGCCAAGAAATTTAATTCTCAAGTGAGGGCTGGGACGGGGTGCACTCAGCCTCTTGAAGCAACTTAGTAGAGGAGGGTTCAATTCCCACCTCAGTCATCCTGGAAGTGGTTTTCCACGTTTTTCCCACTTCTAATCCAGGCGAATGCCAGGATGGTTCCTAACTTAAGGCCATGGCCGCTTCCTTCCCATTACAATCCCCAATTTACAAACACACTAGTTCAGCCATAACAATAACACAGGTTATCACACAAATTCCACACACAAATACATGGGGCTACAAGACCACGATGTCGTAGCCCCTAATATAAGCAACAACCATTTGTATTTGCATTTTATATTTGCTTAGGCCCTTCATGGGCTGTATAGTGTCAGGGGTTGACTTTGTTGCTGGTTGACTATTCTTGTAGTTCCATTTAGAAGTATTTGCATTTTTTTAACATTATGTCTACCACTTCCGTGCAAGTTCCGGGCAGCTGCCAGGAACCTAATAGCAAAATACAGATGGTGGCTAGCCTGATTTTTGTTAAATTTGAGTAATCGATGAGTGAGCCACCTATCGTTAGATGCGTTAAGTTTCTTTTCGTTTCGCTTTTGTCCGTTGTTTGTTGATATCACGTGTTCTTTGGTTTCAACAAGATATAGGCCTAGTACCAAAACCTCTCGCGGCACTTGTGGGCAGCATGTGATTCAGATCTCGGAGGAATGCAACTGAATAACCATACCTAAACTCAATAATCGAAAACTAGACAAGCATGCAGTGCTTTTCAAGGAGGAATAGCCTGTGAAATATGTTTCTAGCAATAGGCTACTTTGCAGTCTGAAAACAGGCTTAGGCCTATATGAGCTACAGTCATACTGTGACAAGGCTTGCAGTGCATAGGTTCAATCATAAAATGTATGTCAAATCAAATTATCACACTCCAGGCGACAAGTTTGTTTGTAAACTCTGTAAAATGAATGGAACGGAGTGCGCACATTTGTGCATAATTAGATAGTTCTCTTTGCTGTATTCTACGAGAGATTTCACTCTTTTTGCACAGCTATAGAAGGTATCTTGGATAGGTCATGTTGCAAAGTTCACATTTACACTTTTCGTTTGGCGGATGGAATGATTTTGTCACATATTTTATGATGAAAGCCATTGACCGTATAACGCGTCACCACAAGCCTAAGATCGTAGTTCTGTTTGTCAAGGCTTTAGTGACGTAGAAAACTACAAAATGCAATGCCCCAAATATCAGGTCTTATGCTGCATAAGCAAAACACCAAGTCAATGACAATGTATAGTATGGTACAGAACCTGAATAATGTCCTGTACACTCTGTATTTCTCATGCACACGTGTGCGAATTTATTAAATTATATGAGCGCTTCATACAGTATTCCTAAACATGTAATAGAGATAATATTTTGAAATCTATGATGGTTCCGTACGGTAATCACTAGGCGGTCGTATTTTATGTCCAATCAACAGCATCAAATATAAAACTGTTGGCTTTTGCAGCCTGAACCGGACGAATAATTCCTCATTCGACCAAATTTCATTATGCTCCAGCCGATCTCTGTTCCGTCTTGGACGTGTGACTGCGTCTTCTTCTTCGTCGACAAAAAAGTTATGCATTTCCAGGACGTCAATTAGCTCTGTGCCTTAAAATAAAATATGATCAGTAGGCCTAACTGTTACATCCCTTATAATTAATTAATTAATAATTGTAATTATATCATTATGTGACAACAAAATTACCAAATGATTCTAATTGTATTATTAGTAATTTATGAAGAGGTTATGTACAGCATAGATGATGCAAAGAAACCCTTACGCACGGCTCAAATCTGGCTGGTAATGCTTTATCGGCCTCTCGAAGCTCCCGAAAATTTACACTCCGAGTAGACGAAGTTTATACCGCCGATAGCGCTACCCATTGATGGTCGAACGGAAATTCTTACTTATTCCGACGGGCAAGTTATCGGCCCCTTTGTCCGGATGTGGTAGAACCGGCCCTAAGAATAAAGAAAAAAAATGTTAATTGGTATTCAACATTTTTATTAACTCAAAGGCAGCATTCATATGTGTGTGAATATGCATAAGCCTACAACTAAACAATTAAATAGATTCTTAGTGAACAAAAATACATAGCCTACTTTATTTATACAAAACACCCACATGTTCAGTATTCATCAAAGTAATGGGGCGTGGTGGCGCAGTGGTCAAGCTATTCGCCTCTCACCAAGGTGGACCAGGTTTGATTCACGGTCATTGCAAGTGAGATTTTTGAAGTGAAATGCCATGTCCTGTGGTTCGGATTCCACGTAAAATGGAGGTCCCTTGGCTCATGATCACAAGATTAACGGTCACGTAAAACTACAAGCTTCTTTTTCTTCAAAGCAGGTCGAAACTTAGACCTCACATAAGTCATACAGCAAACGAACAGGTCCTGAAGGGAAGATCCCTTAAGCCGAATTATTTTTATCGTCTCCAAGACTGACATCATAAAAGTATACTGGAAAATGTGAAATTTTATGCCTATGCTGATGAAGAAAGTAACAGTAAATATTAGGCTACTTGTCGTTTAATAACTCTCGGTCTTTTCTTGGGTGGCTGAAGCCGATGCTGTGGGAAATTGCAAATTGCAGGTACCGCATCGCATCATCTTTAAGCAGTGGTTTGTTTCTATTTGAATCAAACATGTAGCATGTTTATAAAAGTGTTCACAGCTATAACCCATTTCTTTAATAGGCCTACATCAGGGCATTTCCATGGAAATCTGTAATATAAGCGTAGGTTATAATTCTGTGACTAATGACTTATAACCTACAATAGGGCCTACGTGTATTTGTCATGTGCTATTTAGGCCTATGTCAAAATTTGATGTAAGACGTATCCATAAACGCAGAATAGGCTACTTCATTACAAATCTCAATTCTAAAATAAAGTAGACCGTAAACCTACCGTATTATTGGACAATACAATACATATAACGTTGCATAGAGGTACGTACGATCAAATATATGAAAATAATCACGACATAGCAGCTGACTTGCAACCTAGAGTTAAATGGTATGACAGTTCTTGGTGCGACTAGTTAGGCCTGGTAGTGCACCAGGAAGCAGTTTTCAGCGAGGGTTACCATGGGAGGATTTGTTCCAGTAGTACCTACAGTTCAATGGTCTCAGCTCGTACCCCCACTCTTCCAATCGTCAAAAATCATAGCGTCCGTGGCGCAAAAATCCTACCAAATGTCCTTTGACCCTAGTGTGTCCATGAGGTTTACATATCCTGGAGTAGAAGGTAGCAAAATTTGAAGTCGGAGTTCTTCTACATTATAAACCTCGCAAGTCACCTCTTACACCGGTATTGAAGGTGTATACTTTGATACACCTAAGGCCTTCTTTATGTAAGTTGCCTTCAGTTGCTCCATATTGTTCCAAATACTTCATATTTAAATGTGTCCAAATGCTCTCCAGTCCATAAGCCACAATACGGGAAACTTTTAACCGCAAAAGTTTTAAGGCTGTTTTTATAGATAGCTTAGTCAAATGTTTTATGTCGTTGATGACTTTGGTAGTGACGCTGGGTCTATCCTTGATGTGCAGTGTGAAAACATTGCCAGTTGACTGTAATGTAGGACCTAAGTAGGACTACTTGTAAGGTGATACACTCTCAAGCGGTTTTCCTGCAATGTGAAAAATTTCTGGCTTTCCCCCTTTCCTAAAGGTCATAGATTTAGTCTTGTTTCTGTTTAACCTAAGGTCATTGTGTAACGCCCATCATTCTAAAGCGTCGAGGGCAGATTGTAATTCGACCTGTGAACTTGAAGCGAGCACCATGTCATCTGCATATATAAATGAGATTACCCTCTCTGATAATATATCTGTGATATTATCTGCCATAGCAGTGATAAATAACAGAGGGCTTTATGGGTCTCCTTGTAGCACGCCTGTAGTCTGCTCTATTGGGCTTGATGTTGTAATGCCATCGTTAATGACTATATTGTTAGAGCCTAAAATACTTTTGACAAGACGTTTCGTGTAGCTGTTAAGTTACCTCTCAATAGTCTGTCTAGTTTTTCCAATATTTTCTTCCTGCTAATCGAGTCGAAAGCTTTAGAGAAGTCAATGAATATGGATTGTAACTTTCCCTTCGGTACTGACAGGGTAGACGCAATCTCAGTTTGAAGACCTAGAATTGCCTGGATTGTGCATCTTCCTCTCCTGAAGCCAAATTGTGAGTCGCAATGCTATTTGGGATGGCTGGGTGGGTTACATTCAGAGGAGGAAGCATCTATTAAAACATCATTCCCTGATTTATTTCTCGTTTGATAAGGTATTTTGGCTAATTCATGTACTATAGACAATATTATCGCTCGTTCTACTTTCATTCAGTGCTACCATTCTGTTTTAGACCACCTCGTTGTGTAGTGCCTAGAGTTCTTGGCTGTCGTCCCGGAGGTCCGGGTTTGATTCTCCAGCTCTGCCAAGAAATTTAATTCTCAAGTGAGGGCTGGGACGGGGTGCACTCAGCCTCTTGAAGCAACTTAGTAGAGGAGGGTTCAATTCCCACCTCAGTCATCCTGGAAGTGGTTTTCCACGTTTTTCCCACTTCTAATCCAGGCGAATGCCAGGATGGTTCCTAACTTAAGGCCATGGCCGCTTCCTTCCCATTACAATCCCCAATTTACAAACACACTAGTTCAGCCATAACAATAACACAGGTTATCACACAAATTCCACACACAAATACATGGGGCTACAAGACCACGATGTCGTAGCCCCTAATATAAGCAACAACCATTTGTATTTGCATTTTATATTTGCTTAGGCCCTTCATGGGCTGTATAGTGTCAGGGGTTGACTTTGTTGCTGGTTGACTATTCTTGTAGTTCCATTTAGAAGTATTTGCATTTTTTTAACATTATGTCTTACCTCTGCTTTATTTATGTCTGTATTTTTAGCTACTGTATGTTCGCGTTGCTTGTAGCGAAGTACGTCAGGGTTTCATATTGAATTTGTGCCTTATTACATAAAAACCTGTAATTTCTGGTAGAATTTAATCAATTATGCGAATGTTTATCTTCGAATTTGCCGCTATTTCGATGGCGCCATGCCCGCCAGTCGCTACAGCTGTTCCCCTACGATTTCCGCCATCTTGGATTTGATGTTACGGTCTGAGTATTGTAGTCGGTCTTGGCCGAGCAAAAGCCGACTTTGTGTAGTTGTAACTGAATTATTTCAACTTGTTGACCAGGATTTTCTTCAATTTGTACCCAGCAATAATATCAGACTGCTTCAACATTTAAAAGCCAGACAGTTTTTGTACTTTTTCACCCAGTGACGAAACAATTGTATAGTTTGATTGAATTACATTAGTCGGATGAAACAAATCATTCAAAAGTCCAAATAAAATGCTAGCATCACTTGGGGACATGTGCTTTTCAATTTTCTTTACAAGTAAGATACTAATATTTTGGAAGAGGAAAGTCGCTTCACTTTTCAACGATTCACTAAACCCTTCAATATTCTTTCTAAATAGGTCACCAACATGGCCAGAAGCAATTACATACATTATATCCTTCAGTTGTTTTTTTGAAACAAGCAATTGAGAATAAGGATATTAATTTGACCCTTCTAATTCCAAAACAACGTCTGCGATAAACTTTCAATTTTCAAAAAAAAAAAAAAAAAATGCTGCTTGGGATTTTACCAGTTTGCAAAATCTGGCATCTTCCATTTCTGCCAACCAGTTTACCACTGGTACAGGTTTCACTGACACTGTTTGAAAAATTAGTGGAGGATATCTACATTTGCATGTATGAAAGAGGCAGCTTTAAGCCAACTTTCCCATCTACTGAACACTGGTTCGGGATACAGTGAAAGTGACATATCTGGGAAGTATTCGTCTAGGTATGAACGAAACATGTGTTTGATTTCCTTTGACATATGAAAACAGTTCTTTGTTTTCGACACAATGTCATTAAGTTCTTCACTCGCAAACTGACACTTCCACACACTGCCCAAAATACTGACAATTCGGCACAGCCCTTGGACGCGGCTACCTGTTTAATGACTCAGAAATAATCTCGACTGACATTTCCACACACATCTCCACCCCACCACCAAGGCTACTATGAAAACGATCAAGTTGAAGACATAAATGAGGATTTTGAACCTGCTGTAATTTCTTCTATGAAAGACGTATTTCCAACAACAACAACAATACATGGCTGTCATTTTCACATGACAAAATGCTTGTGGAGAAAAGTACAGGATCTCGGATTGTCGGTGGAGTACCGAGAGAATAACGAAATCAGCCTTCATGTCCGTATGTGCGCAGCACTTGCGTTTTTAAAGCCTGAAGATGTGCTCGATGAATGGGTGGAAATACACTCTCAAGCTCCAGAAAGTCCCCAACTTAGCCAGTTTTTGACTACTTCGTTGACAACTGGCAAGATAACCAAGTCATTCCAATCGAGATGTGGAACTGCCACCAAGCACGACACAGGACAACGAATGCTGTTGAGGGCTGGAACAACCGACTCAACAATCTTACGGGAGACCTCACCCCAAATTAAAAGAGGTCGTCAAAGTGTTGAAGACGGAAGCTGAGAAGACAAACTGCGCATTTGTAAAGTCCGAGCTCAACATGGAAGGGAAAAAAGAAGACGAAAATATGTCAAACTGGACGGACGGATTGAGAACATTCAGAAAAAGTTCGAAAATGATCACAAAAAAAAAAAAAAATGAAAAGTTTTCTGAAGGCCGTTGCCTATTCACAGAAAGCTGATTTTAAACAAAACACACCAAAATGATCGGTTTTGTTATTATTTTGCCAGTCCACAGCCTGCATAAAGTGTGATGGAAATCAGACTCTGCATCTATTTTATTTTGACGCAAATTACACTACATCACAGTGATATTTTCGAGGCCGTGTTAGTAATGAAGTTCATAGACCGAGCGCTTTTCTTCACTCCAAAGGAGTATTATGTTAAGGTGCATTGTCACTGGTGCGGCTGTAACGATGATCGCTGAAGCCTATAGCCTTAGGGGGGGGATGTCTGTGGAAATGTCAGTCGCCGCGTCCAAGGGCTGTGGCGAATTGTCAGTATTTTGAGCAGTGTGTGGAAGTGTCAGTGTGGCGAACTGTCATGTAATCGTTTAGCTCTGCTGTGCACCGTAATACTTGTCGAGCGACCCATCTTCGCTACCGTCTGTGATCACTTTTTATTTTATTTTACCTGACCACGAAGCTGAAATACACCAGTCAATCGTGCTGGTTTTGACGTCATTAGGGATTCCAGGATTTCACAATGCCGTGAGGAGACAGGCTGGTGTGGGATTACCAGCCACCCCAAGAAAAATATTGCAAACATTTCATTTGGCAAGAAGCCTGGAGCCAAACCCTTTTCTTTGATGTCATGCCTTAAAGAGATTTTCCAGAACATTAACATATATAAAAGTTCTGTTGATGAGTCTTTGTTCGCTCTTCCTTTTCTTTTCATACATACCGGTAATCTTGGAACAACATTTCAAGCTCGTTATTCACTACAGATTTCGCTGTAATATCGCGCTTATCACGAAATAATTGAATTTCACTTTAAAATAGTCTTATCGCTTTAATTCGCAAACATTATCTTCGGTGGCGTAGTCGGTAGCATGCTGAGCTTCTATGCCCAAGATCGCGGGTTCAAATCCGGCCGAAGTCGTTGGATTTTTTAAGAGCGTTAAAATCCCTCAGTATGCCTTCCTTCGGAGGGGAAGTGAAGCCGGCGGTCCCATGTCGTAGATTTATGGCATGTTAAAGAAACTTCCACTAATTACACCTGTGTGAAGCTAAATTGTATAGGTTAAGAATGTAAACAACGCTCTTAGGTTCCTACGTTCGTTGCAAGAGCTGACTGCGGTGACGTCTGGTAGCTAAGTTCTGAACTAATAGTCGTTGGCGGTGGCGTTTGGTGGCAAAAGTAGGAACTACTTGAAAATTGATCGCCTGCAGTCCTTAATTGAATTAAAACAGATACACACACGAATACAGTCATCACAATTAACACCGGTTATCAGACAGATTCTACACACACCCAAAGTACACGGGGCTACATGACCGCGTTGTCGCAGCCCCTAAACCAACCATATCTTAACCAGAAACATAAGATTCGTAAAGATATCGCAAAATCGCTTCAAAATACCGATACCGTACTGCGAAAAAATCATACCTGAGTTCTTGATGCCAAAGAATGTGAAACTTGTGAGAATTAAATACGTATTTTAATTACGTGGAGTATTGTTTGGTTTACTACTTCACGAATACCAGTACATGACATTGTGAATATCACAGTTTCAGTAGTTTACACTTTAAAACCATTGAACATCAGCCTAGCCTACACATGAAGACTTGCTCTATTGAATTGAAGTGCCACTAGTCCAAACTTTAAAATTCCTTTTCGATAAAAACAAACCACATTACGATCCATCATCTTGAAAGTGCAGACTCAACACCACTTGTCTTGCTGCCAGACCATCTGCAGGGAGATTCCATGCCGGTTGCACAGGCACTTCTTCAGGGTGCTCCTCTTCGTCTTCAGTCCAAATGTCATTAACAATTAGAGACATGTTATGCAGGACAGCTGTGGCAATAATAATGGATGTTTTAGTCTCAAGCTTAGTGGCCAATCCTTTAGAAACACAAGGAAATCGTCTTTTCCACACTCCAAGAGCTCTTTCAACAATGCTTCTGCCCTTCCTCTGGGCTCTATTGTACCTACAAAGAGGAAAACCTAAATCATTAACCAAATTCCAGTAAATTCTCATGTAAGATATAAATTCTGGATCCACAGAATTGCAGGGGAAAAGGCAAGACTTACTATACTTGAGGTCTTGTCCCAGGATCGAGAAATGGAGTGAACATGAACGGCTCATTCCTGTAACCTGAATCACCCTAGCAGGACCTTCTATACTACCGGACCTGACACTGCAATCCAAGATGGCCGCCGTAGTTGGTGGTCGGACATCAAACGCATGACGTGTGTCAGAATCCAACACAACACAAAATAACATCATGACGCGATTTTGTCTGCTGTTAATTCATTTTATGGGCTTGGGACATCTTGGTCATCAGCCCCGTGCAGTTGGGTTTGGGTTGAATTCCTCCGATTACGTGATGACTGTAGTAGTTGTGTAGCTGTGTAAGGGACAGGCATGGGGAGGTGCTCCGGGAGTTAAAATAAGGTACTACCGCACCGGAGTTCCATCAGGAAAGGAATAAAATAAAATAATGTTGAGGCCCACAGGAGAGATCTGCAGAATATCTTGGCTGAGTGAACAGGGAAAGTTGCAAATGTTCCTGTAAGAATTTCAATCTCTTTTTAGTAAGTTACATATTATTCGGGGCCTGTTTGCTATCTCTTGATGAATGCAATACATTTGCAATTTTCTGTTGGCACAGGCTAGAGTAAAATGAGGCTTTTCACCGATGTCTCAGTCTCACTCATGGCTGTGATTGGAAGCTACCGATATATGGGTGGTGCTTAGTAACGACATTCAGGGCACAGTCAGTGCCTGTGGATGCTGTGAAAGGTTCTACTCATAGGGTTAGTACTGCTGTTATGACTCAGTGAGGAAAACAATGGCAAACTATCTCATTCCTCATCTTACCTAGTACGCCTCAATATAGCGCTGCTATGGGTTTTTGTGGGTATCTACCCACATAACCTAACGGCAGTGCCTTTTGAGGATCCAACCAGCCTTCGGGCTGACTACCTAACAGACATATTATTCTTAAAAATAAATGTGACCAACCAGGTAGTGTAGTTCTTGGTTGTCACATCTGGGGTTCAAGTTTGATTCCTGACTGTCAAGAAATCTAAATTCTAGTCTGAGGGTAAGCACGGGGTACACACAGCCTAGTGAGGTAAACCGGGAAATGTTGGGTTCCATTTTCCGCTTAGCCACCCAGCAAGTGGTTTAAAATGGGTTCCCACACATACTGAATATAAATGCCTAGGTAATTCCTATCATAAGGTCACGACTGCCTCCTGTAAATCCGTCAACAAGTAGGCTAGTCGTATTCATTCATTCCTATTCATGAGATTAAATGGCACTCTGTCAAACGCATGACATGTGTCAGAATCCAACCCAACACAAAATGACATCATGACGTGATTTTGTCTGCTGTTAACTCATTTTATGGGCTTAGAACTTCTTGGTCATCAGCCCCGTGAAGTTGGGTGTGGATTGAATTCCCCTGATGGGAAATTATAAAATAGGCACCAATGGCTTATCTTTATAATAATTGGATTTGCATCCAGTTACACAACAGTTTCAAGGTATATCAGAAAGACCTGCACTCGGCCTCTGAGGAGGCCACACGACAAAAAAAACCACTCAATTTCAACATAGCCTACCGCATCATTAATAATGGAACTGAAAGCCCTACCACCTCTAGAGAGAGAGCCGTCTACAGGTTCACAAAGCTCCCATTTGGTCTGACGTGCAGTCCGTATCTACTAACGGCTACAATCAGAGAACTAGCAGCTATTCACCAAGCCCAGTTTCCTATCGCCGCATCGCTCATAGATAAAAGCACCTTCATGGGTGATTTCGCTTCAGGTGCAGATGACGACAACGACGTAATTGCACTGTACTACGAGCTTGTATCCCTCATGAGGCAAATCCAGCTTCCACTTGCTAAATGGGCAACAAATTCATTTCAGCTAACGGGCATATGGAAGGCAGAAGACGAAAGATCTCACACAATGCTCATGTAGCCTATTGGGAATTTCCTGGCACACAGATACTGACACGTTTTCTCTCGCCCAACAGGAAGTTACAAGCAAATTGGAAACAGCGGTAGCAACTAAACGGACTCTGTTACAGGTCACTGCTAGTATCTACGACCCCTTAGGTTTTATTTCACCGGTATCTGTAGTGGGAAAAATTCTCTTCCAAGATGCCCGGACACGCGGAGTTGCATGGGATGACATCTTGCCTCACGACCTGGCAACTCGATGGCGATGTCTTCTGTGACGCGTCGGAGAGATCGTACGGCGCCGTTCTGTACATGAGAAACACCCATCACAAGCACGCTAAAGTCCATCTGATCTGCAGTAAGAGCCGACTTGCGCCTGTGAAGAAGGTCACACTCCCTCGACTTGAGCTTCTGGGTGCGTTAATGGGGGCAAGACTTCTCCGTTACTACTGCAAGGCAACACATTTCAATATCAGGGAGGCTATTCTTTGGAGCGACTCATCAGTTACACTAGGATGGATAAGGAATGACCCAAATCGTTGAAAAACGTTTGTCTGCAACCGAGTGACTGAGATTTAGGCCTCCACAACTCCATCACAGTGGAGACACTGCCCTGGCAAGGATAACTCAGCCGACCATTTGACAAGAGGAGTAAGAGCAGATAACCTGAACAAACTGACTGAATGGTGTAGCTAAACTTACTGCGAACCAACTCCTACTGGTAGTTTATTAAAACGGAATCCACACCAAGAACGTGATAAGATTGATATCCTTGAACTAACAGGCATATAATTGGAAGAGAGAACACTGCAGACAATTTAAAAAGTAGGTTATGTTCCTACGTACGGTAATCAATTTTCAGATCTTCTTAGACCTTAAATTGGAATACGTTAATTATTACTATGCCTGCTCATAATAAATTGCAATTACTAATAATTTATAAACCCTAAACAGAATAATAAATAGAACAAACTTACCGACTGATTGGCAATATTATTGATGGTATCACAAGCGTAACAGAAGTCACCGGTATCTCGTATTTATGAAGCACTAATGCAAACATATACTTACACGAACGTGTAATATCATTAAGCAATAATCAATAAGCACAGATAATCAAGGGAGACGATTGCTAACCGAAATTCACATCACTTTCACGTCGTAAACAAAACGATTCAACTTATAAACAAAGCATGTAAGTAGTGGGATGGGGATAGAGCTGCTCCACTTTTTATTGAGCCACCCTCGTAGCGGCCCCGAACCTGATATCTCGCTAACCAAACATGGGATTAGACCATACAGGGTGTCCTAGCACTCGTAGTGACGTCCCCTACTTTCCTATAGCCTCTTAATTTAATTAAAAGACCAAAACTAAAAGGTCATTCGCGAGTAGTGGGGTAGTGTTGGTTTCCTCAAGTCGCGCTCGTGCTTGAATATGTATGGCTATGTTGGGAAAGGGTTAGGTGGTGGGAAGGGAGTAGGGTCGAGTGAGGGGTCGTTTAGATGGTATTTTTTCCGCTCTAGGTGATGGTGAGGTTCATTTTTAAAATGGATGGAATTTGGAAAGGCCATTTGGGGTAAACATGTTGTTTTTTGACATTTTGGCGATGAATGTTTTTTTTATACGCATGCGCACTTGAGGAGTTTTGTAAGAGGGCGGGCTTTTTAAATGATGATTTATAAATGAGTGTTTTTTTAATATTTATTGAAATAAACCCCAAAAAACTAATAGGTCATCGGCTTTTTACTATCTCGCTAACCAATAATCTGATTTAAACCTATGGGATGTCGTAGGACTCGTGGTGAACTCCCCTTTTCTATGGACGGGGTATATTCACTCTGAATTAAAAACTACCCTTACCCGGGGGTTGAAATAGTAATATTTTTTGTATGTGCGCGCACGGACGGCTTTTGTCAAAAGGACCTAACTACACGTTTGTTAATATTTTCTGAACCCCTCATGGGATTTTGCCATAGGCAGTATTCTAACCCTGGGGGTGACGCCCCGTTTTTGAATGTAGGATTCATTTTTGTTAAAAGGACCTAACGACACTTTTGTTCATATCTCGCGAACCAATCATGCTAGGGACTTGTATGAGGGGTCCTAGCACTTGGGGCAACATTCCCTGTTTGGGGGTGAAACTACCCCCTAAAATTGAAAAATCCATATCTTGGAAACGAAGAACCCTAAAATTAGGTGTGATAGCTTAAAAAATAGAGGATGATATGGGCTTTTACCTCGATTGATCATTTCACCCCTAAAACAGTAAATAGTCATGTTATGGGAAAAAAAACGTGTTAAACACCTAAAAATGATAAATGAACCTAAGATATTTTGTTTTTTGATGAAAAATAGCAGGGGGGTGAAACTACCCCCCAAAATTGAAAAATCCATATCTCGGAAACGAAGAAGCCTAAAATTAGGTGTGATAGCTTAAAAATAGGGGATGATATGGGCTTTTACCTCGATTGATCATTTCACCCCTAAAACAGTAAATAGTCATGTTATGGGGAAAAAACGTGTTAAACACCTAAAAATGATAAATGAACCTAAGATATTTTGTTTTTGATGAAAAATAGCAGGGGGGTGAAACTACCCCCCAAAATTGAAAAATCCATATCTCGGAAACGAAGAAGCCTAAAATTAGGTGTGATAGCTTAAAAAATAGGGGATGATATGGGCTTTTACCTCGATTGATCATTTCACCCCTAAAACAGTAAATAGTCATGTTATGGGGAAAAACGTGTTAAACACCTAAAAATGATAAATGAACCTAAGATCTTTTGTTTTTGATGAAAAATAGCAGGGGGGTGAAACTACCCCCCAAAATTGAAAAATCCATATCTCGGAAACGAAGAAGCCTAAAATTAGGTGTGATAGCTTAAAAAATAGGGGATGATTAGGGCTTTTACCTCGATTGATCATTTCACCCCTAAAACAGTAAATAGTCATGTTATGGGAAAAAAAACCTGTTAAACACCTAAAAATGATAAATGAACCTAAGATCTTTTGTTTTTGATGAAAAATAGCAGGGGGAAGCAAACAACCCCCAAATTGAAAAATCCATATCTAGGAAACGAAGAATCCTAAAATTAGGTGTAATGGCTTAAAAAATAGGTCATGATATACGCTTTTACCTGGATAGGTCATTTCACCCCTAAAACAGTAAATAGTCATGTTATGGGGGAAAAATGTGTTATACACCTAAAAGCATAAGCATCTTTGTGAAACCATGCTTTAATGCACATGTGTATGGAGGATGATTGTTGTTATTATTATTATTAGGTAATTATGGATTAATGTGTGTATAGATACTAACCTGTGGGGAGCGTGATGGCGCAGGTGCTTAGCTGCTCGTCTTTACCCGGACGGCTGGGGTTCAAATCCCGGTGACAGCGGGGGTTGGAATTTTCACTCGAAAAATCACGTGGCATCAGGAAGGGCATTCGGCCTTAAATCCCGGGCCAAAACCAAAATGAGCCTGGTTGGCTCCGGCGACTCAAACTAATTGGGAAAAACCGAAGAAAGAAAAAATGGTAACTCACCAGTAATAGTAAACATTGGTTGGAGGTGTTGAAGAAGTCAGAATGGCCAACCCTTGCCATGGTTCACGAATGGACCCCAAAAAGTTTTACCTGTCAAGACTCAGTCTACCCTGTTGCAGCCTTTAGAAAAAAAAATCGAACCGGGGCCTCTGTGGTCACAGTGGACTTATATTCATGATGCTTTTTAAACAAACATACGCTTGTCTACTACCGCTGGCTTGAATCTGCACAGAGACACTGGCTTTGGTGATAACAGCACAGCGATCTTGTCAGGAAGTTTCATATTACTCATCTGCATGATAGCGGACGTGCTCTGCACATGACTAGATCGTTGTTAGGTTTGACAAAGGCTTAGTGAAGCTTATTGCAACCTTGAAATGAATGTCATGGTATAGCCGGGGTTGGAAGCCAAGACCTTAGGGTTGACAACCAAGTAGGTTAACCACTACATGGTGAGATGGTCAAATAATAATGTAACAGAACATATAGAAACGTTTTCTATAGTTTAACGAATTGCCATACCATGAGAGGTGTAGGTAATGGAAATTGAATCCTTAGCTGATGATTATACTACTTTCCATGTCCCACGTATAAGCTATCATGTTAGAAAAAGAATTGTATGGCTTGTTTTAAACGGAGAATAATTGTGTTTACTATGAAACACAAATCTGAATTTAAAATTAATTTAAAATAATTAATAATTTAAAATTAACTAATTTAAAATTAGTTTAGTACGCTGAAGTTAAAATGAATAATGATCACGTTACAGACAGCCAGTTTCAAAGCCATGAGAACTAAGTGAACAAAGTATAAAATTCATGAGCCAGTGAGGAATTCAACATGCTGTCCTTTGGACAAGTGAGAAGCGTTCTACAGCGACCCTCAATGGTTTGGGTCATCATAAAGATGAAAATTAAATCTAAGCTATAACTAAAACTAACTACACTCTTATATACTAGAAGAAGAAATGGAAAACAATAGGTCAAATAAAGGACAGAAGGAATAAAAAATAGCCCTCAACCCTCAATCATGTGGATTGAGGGAGTTGGAAGGAAGGAGAGCCATAAAAGGCAGATAAAAAAGTATAATAGGAGAGGCTTTGCCTCAGAGGTAATGGATAAAGAGAAGGAATACTGGACTCAGCTCAGAAATCCCTTGGGGTCGCCAACTTCCAAACTGATCAGCCGTAAGCCCCTTGAGGGTGTAGCCATATGCAGAGTGCACCGCAAGTGGTGGGGCTTCTTGAGGGGGCTTGGGCAAAAGACAGGGAATAACATGAAAATAAAAAAAGCAAGGCTGCCTCCTCAGGATATCAGAAAAAATAAATAAACCAGGGCCAATGAAGTTGCAAAAGGAAGAGACTCCCTAGGGCTCGGATACCCTAATCATGTTGAGGTCGGTAGAGAACAAGAGTTGAGCAAGTGTGGTCGACAGGAAATAAGACAGAGAGGAGCCTAGCACAAGTTAGTGGAAGCAATGACGGTCTCAGCTGGGACTCCGTGATCGTCAACCTACATGACACTAGATATAACGCCCAGGGGTGGAATTAAAGACCTCTATTGTTTTATATCACATGGCATGCCTTATAATGCAATACTGGTCCTAGGGTATGTAAAATTGTATTAGAAACTCAGCTAATAATAGTGTGCTTGCCCATGATTATTTTCCCAAGGACTGATAACCATGATTTCCAAGCCCCTAAGTAAGACAAAAAACAAATGATTTTCATTTTCCAATGAGTTGGGGTGAGGTAGGTGAGGTGAGTTTTCTATACACCAAACTGATGTGGTTTCCCACTTCTACTCCAGGCAAATGCACATTTGATGTTAAGAATAGTCAAATGGTTTGCAACTGCCCAATGCTAGGACCTGATTAGTGGCTTTTAAAAAATGGAATGGAATGGAGTACACTTCCCCCAAAACCAACAAGAGGAGTGTTCGATCCCCCACAACAACCATCCTTAAAGTCAATATAAATGACTATGCACTTCAGCTCATGACGGTCTCCTCTCTCCAATCCTACCCCTTAGTGGTGAAAGGCACACTCTAATACAACCATTATAGTGACAGGTTATCTGTTAAATACCTAACTATCCCCAGATTTACCTTAAATTTTCCTAAAATCCACTACATTTTCCGAAAATTGACCAAATGACACAACATTCCAGTAAAATTCAACAAATGACTACCAGATTTATTGAAATTCCATTGATTTACCTAAGCATGGTTTAAACCATCTCAAATTCATATAAAATTAGACGAATATAGATGAAAATTCACTAAAATTTACCGAATTTAGCCAAGTGGTGTACAAACCATGAAATTTATCCAATTTTTATTAAAATTGACTACATGTACTCGAAAATTCCATAATATTCCCTTTACATGTATGCTTTTATTGTTGTTGTTTCGTTTACCACACTCCCTGCAGACAAATACCTCAACATGACTTTCTCCTAGACTAAGAGCTTCACATTCGACATGATAGCTGAGTTTCATTTCCCATAAACTTGTCTCTGAGGTGGGTGTCAGGAAAAGGCATCCAGCTGTAAAAACCACACCCTCACGTAGACTTTCGTAACCTCTTACGTTGAGGTTCCTTACACTAACGACATTAAATGATTGAACGGTTTCCTTTTCACAATTCCTGTCTATACTTTCCTCTTTAAGGTTGCAAGATGTTTGCAAGATTCCTAAAATGCAATTAAATGTAATAAATACCTTAAGATGGTTTCATTTGTTTAATGATATGGTGTTGATGATGGATATATACGTTAAGACTAATTTTTGTTAGGTCTTGACTGGCCTTGCAATTAGAAATTGACAAACCAAACATGGCTTATCTACCAGGGGATCACTTTGACCACTATGTTGGTTATTGACCAGTAAGTACAGTTCTAGTAATGAGACAGAAATCCAACACAAACAATGAGCGCGCAATGCGGCGGAGATTGGTACCACGATGTACTGTCGGTTATGTAGCTATGTGGAATGTACATCACATATGGTTTACTTGAAGGTTTGGAGGTTTCATTAAAGATATTTCTACAATAAACCATTTTCAAATGGCCATTCGTTGGTGTGAAAATATTTATCATATGGTATTTTATGAAAACAGTTATGATTTATAAAAAAATTATACGTTTACTGTATTCTTATTTAATGTAAGCACTGGAGGCACTATCGACCAAAATACAGCACTATCTGGAATGTATATTGCATACTTGAAGGTTTGGTGATCCCATTAAAGGTATTCCTACAATAAATGATTTTTAAGTTCTCGTTTTATGGCATGATTATTTAATATATGCTATTTGCTAATAGGATTTGACACTGGAATTATTTTACAAGTAGTTATTTTAATGACCAACAGAGTTTAATGTTAACAAGGCACAGCTCTATTTGAAATTTTGAATAACATGTTGCATGTTATACATCATAGGCAACTACTGTAAGGCTTGTGATTTATTTAATGCCTTTAACCCTATATTAAACACTCCGTTTGCAATACTGATAACTGCAATGTTACTGAAAAAAAATTGAAACAAAACAAAAATCAGCATTGAAAAACCAAAAAGTGGTTGAGCATATATATAGTGGGGAAAAGAAAAGTTTGGTAAACACTAATGTCCAACAAGACTAATTAAATCAGTAACTGTCAGGGTGGCCGAGTGGTTAAGGCGTTTGACTTAAGATCAAATTTCCAAATATATAAGGAAGCAAGGGTTCGAATCCCTTCCCTGACATAACTATTGCTTGAACATGCAAGAAAACAAGAAATATACACAAACTATGTTTATCAATTTAATCATTTTTTTATTTTTATTTTTTTACAAGAGATAGACACACAGAATACAGCTCTTTTGGTTTATCAGTTCTTTTAAACATAACACTTGTTGAAAATTATTTTTAGGGGATGGCGGTGTTGCAACGTTGACCCATCACACAATAATAGCAGCTTTACGAAGTTCATTTTCTATATTTAATAGCTCTTTCTCATAACCAATATGACCAAGCTGTTTACAGGCATGCAAGAGCTGTAGACGTTCGACTAATATATTAGGATCGTTCCATTTACTATTTTTTATGAATGGTTTCAGAATCTCGGGAAGCAGTTCATCATTATCACCATTAATATGATTATCATCCTCATTATACCGGGTGAGTTAGCCGTGGTGGTTACGGCATGACTGATGGCAGTCGCTCACATCCGGGAGGCGAGGAGGTTCGAATCCCCCCGCCGGCAACCTTGAAGATGGTCTTCTGTGGTTTCCCATCTTCCTTCCAGGCAAATGCCGGGGTTGGTCCCTAACTATAGGCCACAGCCGCTACCTTCCAACTCCTCGCCCTTACATTCCAACTTCCCTCCTTCCCTCCCCAACGGTACTTGTAGCTCACCCATTGGGTGTCCGTCTCGAAGCAGCTACAAAACTGGCGAGCCGAACATGTCCTCGGACACTCCCGGCACTAAAAGCCATACGCTAAAAAAAAAAAAAAAAAATCCTCATTATTATAATCATTTTCATAATGATGATCATTATCATCGTTATCATTACCATGATAATTTCCACCTGTGTCCACAGTCTGTTCAATGGTTTGAGTTGTCTTTGATAGTGTTGAAAGCTTCTTTTTAGATGTGCTAGAATGCTTTAACATTGTTATGTTATTATTACCACTATTACCTTTCCCCACTAACTTTTTGATGGGGTATATTGTCTCTGATAGGGTTGAGGGCTTTGGAGATGTGGGTGCATGTCTGAACATGGGTTTCACAGGAGGTGTTAAAGGTTTCTCATTAAACAACTCGCTAACAGCATGAGTGCGTTGTAGTGTATTAAACTTGAGGTTAATATTATCTTGAGCAGTACTATCTTTCTCTTGGACTTGGCTTCTTGCTTTGGTTTGGGTTTTCCTTACATTTAGACTAGCGTGATTATTAAGTTTACATTCATGATTGTTTGAAGAAAGTACGTCCAATTCTTTTGTTTTAAGCATTCCTCGACACTGTTTCGATCGTTGCTTTGAACAGCGCCAAATAACAGTTCCATTTTTATTGCTTCGTTTCACAATATATGAATATCCTTTATAGTATGCATAAGGCTTACCATACCTAGTCACTGATACTTCCATATCAACTGTCAAGCACAAACTAATCTCTAGTAAAGACAACTTGGTAATAACAACAATAGTTTAATGTGGGAGCATATATACATGCAAAAAGTGGGAGCAAAGTTGGGGGGTAAAAAGTGGGAGCAAAAGTGGTAGCAAATGTGGGAGAAAAAAATAACTGTGAGCAAAAAGTGGGAGCAAATATGGGATCAAATGTGGGAGCAAGGCAAATATAAAAAAGTGGGAGCAAATATGCTAACAAATATGTCAACAAATATACCAGCAAAAGTAAATACACAAGTCAAGATAGATTAAACTGCAAAGAAAATATGGAAGCAAATATGAGAGCAAAAATGGTGTTTTTTCTAAAACAACTAGACATAACAAACTTAGTCATAACCTAACCTAACCTAACCTAACCTCACCTAACCCCACCTAACCTAACCTAACCTCACCTCACCTAACTTCACCTAACCTAACCTAACCTAACTTAACTTCACCTAATCTAACTTGACTGAACTTTACCTAACCTAACCTATCATAACTTCACCTAACCTAACTTTACCTAATCTAACTTCACCTAACCTAACTTTCAACTCACAGATCAAAATTAAATTCTAGGCATAGTTGAGTTGGAACCCAAGACTTCAGGGATAACACACAAGTATACTAGTCACTACACCGCAAAATGGGCAAATTATCATGCAACACAACATAAAGTAAAAGTTTCCTGTAGTGTAACTCATTGGCTGTCAACCATAGTTTGGGAATTCAAACCCAAGACCCCAGGACTTTTGTTTTTAACATTATCAGAAATATTATTCCATTTACATTTTGCTGCTGCTGCTTATAGTTATAAGAGTTGGCATTAATATGGAAAGCAAAAAAAATGTGGGAGCAAAAAGTGGGAGGAAAACGTGTAAGCAGAAGTGGGAGCAAACAAGTGTGAGCAAATATGGGAGCAGAAAGTGGGAGCAAATGTGAAAGCAAAAGTGGGAGCAAAAAGAGCGAGCAAGAGTGAGTGCACAAAGTAGGAGCAAATTGTGTGAGAAAAAAGTGGGGGCAAATGTGGTGTTTTACTAAAACAATCTCCCCTAACCTAACCTAAACTAACTTCACCCAACCTAATTTCACCTAACCTAACTTCACCTAACCTAACCTTCCAACTCTCAGATCAAAAATTAGGTGAAGTTAGGTGAGGTGAGGTTAGGTTAGGTTAGGTGGGGTTAGGTGAGGTTAGGTTAGGTTAGGTTAGGTTATGACTAAGTTTGTTATGTCTAGTTGTTTTAGAAAAAACACCATTTTTGCTCTCATATTTGCTTCCATATTTTCTTTGCAGTTTAATCTATCTTGACTTGTGTATTTACTTTTGCTGGTATATTTGTTGACATATTTGTTAGCATATTTGCTCCCACTTTTTTATATTTGCCTTGCTCCCACATTTGATCCCATATTTGCTCCCACTTTTTGCTCACAGTTATTTTTTTCTCCCACATTTGCTACCACTTTTGCTCCCACTTTTTACCCCCCAACTTTGCTCCCACTTTTTGCATGTATATATGCTCCCACATTAAACTATTGTTGTTATTACCAAGTTGTCTTTACTAGAGATTAGTTTGTGCTTGACAGTTGATATGGAAGTATCAGTGACTAGGTATGGTAAGCCTTATGCATACTATAAAGGATATTCATATATTGTGAAACGAAGCAATAAAAATGGAACTGTTATTTGGCGCTGTTCAAAGCAACGATCGAAACAGTGTCGAGGAATGCTTAAAACAAAAGAATTGGACGTACTTTCTTCAAACAATCATGAATGTAAACTTAATAATCACGCTAGTCTAAATGTAAGGAAAACCCAAACCAAAGCAAGAAGCCAAGTCCAAGAGAAAGATAGTACTGCTCAAGATAATATTAACCTCAAGTTTAATACACTACAACGCACTCATGCTGTTAGCGAGTTGTTTAATGAGAAACCTTTAACACCTCCTGTGAAACCCATGTTCAGACATGCACCCACATCTCCAAAGCCCTCAACCCTATCAGAGACAATATACCCCATCAAAAAGTTAGTGGGGAAAGGTAATAGTGGTAATAATAACATAACAATGTTAAAGCATTCTAGCACATCTAAAAAGAAGCTTTCAACACTATCAAAGACAACTCAAACCATTGAACAGACTGTGGACACAGGTGGAAATTATCATGGTAATGATAACGATGATAATGATCATCATTATGAAAATGATTATAATAATGAGGATGATAATCATATTAATGGTGATAATGATGAACTGCTTCCCGAGATTCTGAAACCATTCATAAAAAATAGTAAATGGAACGATCCTAATATATTAGTCGAACGTCTACAGCTCTTGCATGCCTGTAAACAGCTTGGTCATATTGGTTATGAGAAAGAGCTATTAAATATAGAAAATGAACTTCGTAAAGCTGCTATTATTGTGTGATGGGTCAACGTTGCAACACCGCCATCCCCTAAAAATAATTTTCAACAAGTGTTATGTTTAAAAGAACTGATAAACCAAAAGAGCTGTATTCTGTGTGTCTATCTCTTGTAAAAAAATAAAAATAAAAAAATGATTAAATTGATAAACATAGTTTGTGTATATTTCTTGTTTTCTTGCATGTTCAAGCAATAGTTATGTCAGGGAAGGGATTCGAACCCTTGCTTCCTTATATATTTGGAAATTTGATCTTAAGTCAAACGCCTTAACCACTCGGCCACCCTGACAGTTACTGATTTAATTAGTCTTGTTGGACATTAGTGTTTACCAAACTTTTCTTTTCCCCACTATATATATGCTCAACCACTTTTTGGTTTTTCAATGCTGATTTTTGTTTTGTTTCAATTTTTTTTCAGTAACATTGCAGTTATCAGTATTGCAAACGGAGTGTTTAATATAGGGTTAAAGGCATTAAATAAATCACAAGCCTTACAGTAGTTGCCTATGATGTATAACATGCAACATGTTATTCAAAATTTCAAATAGAGCTGTGCCTTGTTAACATTAAACTCTGTTGGTCATTAAAATAACTACTTGTAAAATAATTCCAGTGTCAAATCCTATTAGCAAATAGCATATATTAAATAATCATGCCATAAAACGAGAACTTAAAAATCATTTATTGTAGGAATACCTTTAATGGGATCACCAAACCTTCAAGTATGCAATATACATTCCAGATAGTGCTGTATTTTGGTCGATAGTGCCTCCAGTGCTTACATTAAATAAGAATACAGTAAACGTATAATTTTTTTATAAATCATAACTGTTTTCATAAAATACCATATGATAAATATTTTCACACCAACGAATGGCCATTTGAAAATGGTTTATTGTAGAAATATCTTTAATGAAACCTCCAAACCTTCAAGTAAACCATATGTGATGTACATTCCACATAGCTACATAACCGACAGTACATCGTGGTACCAATCTCCGCCGCATTGCGCGCTCATTGTTTGTGTTGGATTTCTGTCTCATTACTAGAACTGTACTTACTGGTCAATAACCAACATAGTGGTCAAAGTGATCCCCTGGTAGATAAGCCATGTTTGGTTTGTCAATTTCTAATTGCAAGGCCAGTCAAGACCTAACAAAAATTAGTCTTAACGTATATATCCATCATCAACACCATATCATTAAACAAATGAAACCATCTTAAGGTATTTATTACATTTAATTGCATTTTAGGAATCTTGCAAACATCTTGCAACCTTAAAGAGGAAAGTATAGACAGGAATTGTGAAAAGGAAACCGTTCAATCATTTAATGTCGTTAGTGTAAGGAACCTCAACGTAAGAGGTTATGAAAGTCTACGTGAGGGTGTGGTTTTTACAGCTGGATGCCTTTTCCTGACACCCACCTCAGAGACAAGTTTATGGGAAATGAAACTCAGCTATCATGTCGAATGTGAAGCTCCTAGTCTAGGAGAAAGTCATGTTGAGGTATTTGTCTGCAGGGAGTGTGGTAAACGAAACAACAACAATAAAAGCATACATGTAAAGGGAATATTATGGAATTTTCGAGTACATGTAGTCAATTTTAATAAAAATTGGATAAATTTCATGGTTTGTACACCACTTGGCTAAATTCGGTAAATTTTAGTGAATTTTCATCTATATTCGTCTAATTTTATATGAATTTGAGATGGTTTAAACCATGCTTAGGTAAATCAATGGAATTTCAATAAATCTGGTAGTCATTTGTTGAATTTTACTGGAATGTTGTGTCATTTGGTCAATTTTCGGAAAATGTAGTGGATTTTAGGAAAATTTAAGGTAAATCTGGGGATAGTTAGGTATTTAACAGATAACCTGTCACTATAATGGTTGTATTAGAGTGTGCCTTTCACCACTAAGGGGTAGGATTGGAGAGAGGAGACCGTCATGAGCTGAAGTGCATAGTCATTTATATTGACTTTAAGGATGGTTGTTGTGGGGGATCGAACACTCCTCTTGTTGGTTTTGGGGGAAGTGTACTCCATTCCATTCCATTTTTTAAAAGCCACTAATCAGGTCCTAGCATTGGGCAGTTGCAAACCATTTGACTATTCTTAACATCAAATGTGCATTTGCCTGGAGTAGAAGTGGGAAACCACATCAGTTTGGTGTATAGAAAACTCACCTCACCTACCTCACCCCAACTCATTGGAAAATGAAAATCATTTGTTTTTTGTCTTACTTAGGGGCTTGGAAATCATGGTTATCAGTCCTTGGGAAAATAATCATGGGCAAGCACACTATTATTAGCTGAGTTTCTAATACAATTTTACATACCCTAGGACCAGTATTGCATTATAAGGCATGCCATGTGATATAAAACAATAGAGGTCTTTAATTCCACCCCTGGGCGTTATATCTAGTGTCATGTAGGTTGACGATCACGGAGTCCCAGCTGAGACCGTCATTGCTTCCACTAACTTGTGCTAGGCTCCTCTCTGTCTTATTTCCTGTCGACCACACTTGCTCAACTCTTGTTCTCTACCGACCTCAACATGATTAGGGTATCCGAGCCCTAGGGAGTCTCTTCCTTTTGCAACTTCATTGGCCCTGGTTTATTTATTTTTTCTGATATCCTGAGGAGGCACCCTTGCTTTTTTTATTTTCATGTTATTCCCTGTCTTTTGCCCAAGCCCCCTCAAGAAGCCCCACCACTTGCGGTGCACTCTGCATATGGCTACACCCTCAAGGGGCTTACGGCTGATCAGTTTGGAAGTTGGCGACCCCAAGGGATTTCTGAGCTGAGTCCAGTATTCCTTCTCTTTATCCATTACCTCTGAGGCAAAGCCTCTCCTATTATACTTTTTTATCTGCCTTTTATGGCTCTCCTTCCTTCCAACTCCCTCAATCCACATGATTGAGGGTTGAGGGCTATTTTTTATTCCTTCTGTCCTTTATTTGACCTATTGTTTTCCATTTCTTCTTCTAGTATATAAGAGTGTAGTTAGTTTTAGTTATAGCTTAGATTTAATTTTCATCTTTATGATGACCCAAACCATTGAGGGTCGCTGTAGAACGCTTCTCTCTTGTCCAAAGGACAGCATGTTGAATTCCTCACTGGCTCATGAATTTTATACTTTGTTCACTTAGTTCTCATGGCTTTGAAACTGGCTGTCTGTTAGTTAGTTAGTTAGTTATTGTTGTTTTAAGGGGCGGAACTACGAGGTCATCTGCCCCTCTTAACACAGATTAAAGAATACAAATTTTGAATTGGATTTAAAATTTTGAGGTGGACATCTAAATTTAAAAAGACCAAAAATTAATAAAACAAAAACAAACAATTAAATAAAAAAAAAAATAAAAAAAAAAAATTATAAACATAAACAAAAATTACGGAAAAAACAAAACATTATCATTCAAAAACGAACAAGTCGTTGAGTCAAAGTTCACTGGAAAATTTAGATTGCTGGCCCTAACCCACTCTCACTTATAAAGCGGATAACGCGATCAGCAGCCACCGCGTCATCGGCTAATATAAGTTTGAGTGTCGTCTGCAAACCAAGGTTTCTTCGTAAGTCAGCAAGATCCACACACTCGGTGAAAATGTGGGCCACGGTGAAAACGGCTCCACAGGTACAAAGTGGGGGGTCTTCCCTTCTCATTAGGTACGAGTGGGTGGATCTTGTATGACCTATCCTTAGCCTACACAAAATGACGGACTCTCTCCGGGCCCGGAAGGAGCTCCGCCAAACGCGAGTAGTTCCCTTGATCGCTCTCAGTTTACTGGGCAGTGGGTCAGCTAGCCACTGACTCTCCCAAAAAGCCAGAACTTGTAGGCGTAACTGAGAGCGAATATCTCTAGCGGGTACCTCCATTGGTCGAGGTGGTAGTGATACCGCCTCTTTTGCAGCTTGATCTGCTAACTCATTTCCCGCAATTCCCATGTGGCTTGGAAGCCACAGAAAGGTGATTCGAGTGTCAGCGTGGCACAGCCCGGCAAGTAGGTCGTGGATTCGCTGCACTAGGGGGTGTTGCGGGAAACATGTAGCAATTGACTGCAACGAACTCAAAGAGTCGGTACACACGAGAAAGTGGATTCGAGCATCCTGTAGTGCAAACTGCAGAGCTTCATAGATGGCAACGAGCTCCGCAGTAAACACACTACAGGCCTCAGGCAAAGAGATCTTGGTATTTGCACCATCAATAACGTAAGCACAACCCACCTTCTCGTCCACCTTCGAACCATCCGTGTATAGAATGCCAGCGTCCGGAAATTGGTGAACTATGCTGTGGAACTGCCTCCGGTAAACGGAGGCATCCGTGTTCACCTTAGGACCTCGGTGCAGATCTAACCGAATTTCCGGACGCGGGACTTGCCACGGAGGCACCTCGCTAGATGTCCGGATCATACAGGGACCTACAGCCACTCCTATTTCGGTACACGAGCTATCAAGTCTAATACCAACCGGCCGAGTGGCACGAGGCCGGTTGGCGTACCCCTGGTGGTTTTGGGTACCGAAGAGAGCTTGATAGGTCGGGTGTTGCGGCATTTGACGCACATTGGCAGCATATGCTAACAGCATATGTTGGCGTCTATAATTTAAAGGTGGAACACCCGATTCGGCGAGTAGGCTGGGTATCGGGCTGGTCCGGAAGGCACCGGTAGCCAGCCTAACGCCACTATGGTGGATACTGTCCAGCATTTTCAAGGTTGCCGGCCTTGCTGAACCGTATGCCGCAGAACCATAGTCTAGCCGGGACAGGACGAGGGCTTGGTAGAACCGTAGCAGCACCGCACGGTCAGCCCCCCACGTAGTGCCACTAAGAAACCTGAGCATGTTCAGTTTCCTGAGACATGTCATTTTCAATTGCCGTATATGGTGCTGCCACGTTAACTTGCTGTCAAAATGGAGCCCCAGGAAGCGATAAGTGTCAACCACCGGCAACGCAGCATCCCTGAGATGTAGTTCAGGGTGTAAATGTAGCCTCCGTAGCCGACAAAAATGGACGACGGAGGTTTTCGCTGCTGAAAAACGAAAACCCCGGTCGTGAGCCCACCTGTCGACCCGGTTGATGGCTAGCTGCAATTGCCGTTCCACGACTGCCATACTTCCAGAGCTGTAATGCAGAGCTAAATCATCTACATACAGCGATGGAACTACCGCGGACCCGGCGGCGGCAACAATGCCATTAATGGCAATCGCGAACAAGGTGACACTCAGCACTGAACCCTGAGGAACTCCATTTTCTTGGGTATAGTACTGCGATAATGTCCTACCGACCCTTACACGGAAGAGTCGGACGGACATGAAATTCGCAATGAAAGTCGGTAAGTTACCACGGAGTCCCCACTTGTGAAGGGTGGAAAGGATCCCGTAGCGCCATGTGGTGTCGTAGGCTTTCTCGAGGTCAAAGAAAACCGTGACTAGGTGCTGCTTCCGGAAAAAAGCCTCCTGTATGGCGCTCTCAAGTCGCACCAGATGGTCAGTGGTGGACCTATGAGAGCGAAATCCACATTGGTACTCAGACAGGAGACCTTTATCCTCCAAGAACCACACCAGTCGACGGTTCACCATCTTTTCGAGCAGCTTACATAGGCCATTTGTCAAACAAATGGGCCTATAGCTGCTTACAAACTTGGGATTCTTTCCAGCCTTAGGAATCGGTATCACGATCCCCTCTCGCCATTGAGATGGAAACTCCCCTTCAATCCATATACGATTGAAGAGGAGCAACAGTTTTTTTATACTGGAATCGCACAGATGTTTTAACATTTGATTATGTATGTTATCCGGTCCAGGAGCCGTATCCCTGCACAGTGCAAGCGCACTGCGCAGTTCCCATTCAGAGAATGGTACATTATAGGACTCCGAAGCAGCAGTGGCAAAGGACAAGGGGTGAGTCTCTGCCTCCCGCTTCAGAGTCAGAAACGTAGGATCGTAACTCCCGGAGCAGGATACATCGGAGAAGTGCGAGCCAATGCTGTTGGCAATGGCGAGATGGTCCGTGATGATGTCTCCATTGATGGACACTCCGGGTATCGACAGTGATGTCGGGAGTCCGGAGATCCGACGAAGCTTAGTCCACACATGAGATGAAGGAGTATGCGCCGTCATGGACGACACATACTTTTCCCACGTCGTTTTCTTACTCTCCCGAATCAGATATCGGGCTCTAGCACGCATCCTTCTGAAGGTGATAAGGTTGGCCATAGTGTTTTGCCTCCGATAGCATTTGAAAGCACGTCGACGATCTTTAATGGCTGCTGCAATCTCGGCTGTCCACCAAGGGACAAGCTTCCGGCGTGAGTTGCCGGACGAGGAAGGTATTGTTTCCTCAGCAGCAGCCAAAATACCATTCGTTATGTGAATGGTATGATCGTCGACACTCTCAAAGGTATCTTCGGCAAACACCGCGCGTGCCGTGAAAGTTGGCCAATCAGCCCGACGGAGAAGCCATCGACTTGGTAACTCGATGGCTCTCTGGTTCGGAAGAGTAACGATAATTGGAAAATGGTCACTATTACAAAGGTCATCGTGTACACCCCACTGTAGCAGGGGAACCAGCGCACGACTGCACAGGGTAATATCGATACTTGAATAAGTACCGTGTGCAATAGAGAAGTGCGTAGGTTCCCCTGTGTTCAACAGGCACAGGTCCAGCCGCCTGATCAGCCTCTCAAAATCTCTCCCTTTACCGCTAGTGGTAGCGGAGCCCCAGATGGTGTTGTGGGCATTAACATCTCCCAGAAGGAGAAAAGGAGGGGGGAGCTGAGAGACTAGATCCACCAGCTGGTCGTAATCCGGCTGAGAATCAGGCGGGATGTACACGTTACATACTGTTGCCATTACTGGCAACGAAGTACGAACTGCAACTGCCTCTAGCTGAGTACGCAACGGCACCTCTTCACTAAAGAGGCTAGAGTGGACGAGAGTGCAGACGCCACCAGCGGCCACAGCTCCGTCCACCCGGTCTCTAGAGAAGAGTTTGAAGTGACGCATTGTTGTCTCATGTCCAGGACGAAACCTGGATTCCTGAAGACAGACAATGGTTGCCGAAAACGAAGATATTAATTGTCGTAACTCAGCGAGATGAACAGAATAGCTATTACAGTTCCATTGTAATAGTGCCATGGTGTGAACTTAAGTAGAAGTTGGTCTTCTACTTATGCTTGACCGTTTGCCACCCTTCCCCATCTCTAGTTGGAGATGATGGGGCAGGAGAGCACACCTCAATCTCCACATCTCCGTCCGAAGACGAAGAAAATGGAGCGGGCGCTCTCTTGGGTTGCGCGCGGTCGTCGTCGGACCTCACGAGTCTCGCTCTTGGGGAAGAGCGAGAGCGGTGTCGAGGGACTTTCTCCCGGTCCGAAGACTGGGTGTCTGTCCCCGACACGCCCCGAAGAGATTTCTTCTTGGATCGGCGCCGACGTGTGTTTGGGGAAGTAGATGGTCCCTTCCCCACAGACGCCGGGTCCTTATAAAACAAGGTCGCTCCTGCTGGCACCGCTCCACTGGTAGTGGTGGGAGCGGGATGGCCAGCAGATACGTGAGCAGCCCTGCCTTTAGGAGAGGAAGAGAAACGGCGCTGAACCGTTCCCCTCTCCTCCGCCGATCTATTTTCTTTTCTATAGGGGAGTTCCTCCATACGGACGGGCTTGGCTTCAGCAGGCTTCGCCCCCTTGGTGGTAGTGGGAGCAGAAAGGCCAGCAGAGACAGTAGCCACCCCGTCAGCAGGAGGACGAGAGAGACGGCGACGAACCATCTCCCTCTTCTCCCCTATATTTTTCGTATTAGGTGGGCTGGAAGAAGGACCAGCCCTGGTCGGCAAAGTCTTCTTTCCCCCTTTAGCTGGGGAAGACTTGTTCGCCGACCGTTTCGGAGAAGAAGAGGACTTCTTCTCCGAATTCGCCGGTTTAGGTGTTAAAACCGGCGCCTTCTTAACCGTGGCCGAAGAAGGTTTTGGGACCTCCTTCGGGCTGACAGTGCTCGCTGGTACAGCGAGGGGAGATTTCAAACTCGTACTAAAAGAGGACATCGAGGGTACTGCACTGGAAACTTTAACGGCAGGGGTGAATGAGGGCGTCGCTGCAGCTGCAAACGATACCCGAAATTCGGGGGCATTCATATCACGGTACCTCTTGCGAGCGTCGTGATATGAAAGCCTGTCAAGAGTCCTGATTTCCTGGATCTTGGCTTCCATAATGAATTCAGGGCACTGTTTTGACCGTGGCGAGTGACTTCCTTGGCAGTTGGGACATATCGGGGGAGGCGTACACCTCTCGTCACCCTCATGTGTCCCCTTGCCACACTCTCTACATACGGCCTTCGCAGTACACCTGGCGGAAACATGCCCGAATCTCTGGCACTGGTAGCAGCGCATAGGTGGAGGGATGTACGGTCGCACATCGCAGTTGTACGATGTGACCTTCACCTGCTTAGGTACAACATCACCTTCAAAATGGAGAATAAAAGCGCCGGTATCGACGCTCCTTTCCCCAATCTTTCGGGTGATGCGCCTAATCTTTGTGACGCCTCTCTTCCCCAGATCCCGCAATAGTTCAGCATCGCTATTCAAAATGAGGTCACGATGGAAAATAACTCCACGGACCTCATTCAGCGTTTCGTGCTTTGTGATCTTAACGGGGATTTCGCCGAATTGCGTGCATTCCAGCAACGCTTCGGTTTGCTGCCGGCTAACGGTATGCAGCAAGAGCTGCCCGTTCCGGAGCTTGGAAATCCCGTTAAGATCACCAAATTTCCCCTCGATTTCCTCAGCGAAAATGATCGATTTTACGAGCTTGAAATCATCCCCGTCAGTCCTGGTAGCTACCAGGTAGCGAGGTGATCTGTCTGTCGCAAATCGATGGTTAAAGGCTTCATCCCAAGGCGTATACACCTTGGGATTAGCTCGACACTCCAGAGACGGCTTTTTAAGGGTGCCACCCTGTACAGGTGTCCGTGATCGCTTTGATGGCATCCCGGACGAAATCCTCCCCGAATACTGCCCACTCCGAACGGGGGCTATCACTGTGGGCGCCACCCAGCCAAGGCAATACCTACCTGGCATAGCAGATATTGCCCGGGGTCCCAGTGCCTCGAACAGGCACTTCCCCCTCGGCATGCACAGGATTTATTCAGCTCCAGTATTCGGCCATGCAGGGACCTTCGTTGTAAGGCGGATACTACTGTAGGGTACATGGCGCACCCACCTGACGGGATGGGGCATACCGTCTAGGCTTTCTGGCCAGATGGCCAAGCTGGTGGCCCTTCCCCTAACAGCATGCATGTTTGTTTCTATTGGTCAAACCAGAGCTGGGACCAGAAAACCAAAATCGACCTTTATAAGGCCCCCTCTAAGTCGCCTTTTACGACAGGCAGGGGATACCGTGGATGAATTCTGCCCTCCCCATCCACAGGGGGTCAGAACAAATCAAAACTGGCAAGTTATTCGGCCATGTCGGCCCTATTAGTCGCCTCCTACGACAGGCAGGGCATACCGTGGGTGTATTCTAACCCGCACCCACACGGGGTCTGGCTGTCTGTAACGTGATCATTATTCATTTTAACTTCAGCGTACTAAACTAATTTTAAATTAGTTAATTTTAAATTATTAATTATTTTAAATTAATTTTAAATTCAGATTTGTGTTTCATAGTAAACACAATTATTCTCCGTTTAAAACAAGCCATACAATTCTTTTTCTAACATGATAGCTTATACGTGGGACATGGAAAGTAGTATAATCATCAGCTAAGGATTCAATTTCCATTACCTACACCTCTCATGGTATGGCAATTCGTTAAACTATAGAAAACGTTTCTATATGTTCTGTTACATTATTATTTGACCATCTCACCATGTAGTGGTTAACCTACTTGGTTGTCAACCCTAAGGTCTTGGCTTCCAACCCCGGCTATACCATGACATTCATTTCAAGGTTGCAATAAGCTTCACTAAGCCTTTGTCAAACCTAACAACGATCTAGTCATGTGCAGAGCACGTCCGCTATCAAGCAGATGAGTAATATGAAACTTCCTGACAAGATCGCTGTGCTGTTATCACCAAAGCCAGTGTCTCTGTGCAGATTCAAGCCAGCGGTAGTAGACAAGCGTATGTTTGTTTAAAAAGCATCATGAATATAAGTCCACTGTGACCACAGAGGCCCCGGTTCGATTTTTTTTTCTAAAGGCTGCAACAGGGTAGACTGAGTCTTGACAGGTAAAACTTTTTGGGGTCCATTCGTGAACCATGGCAAGGGTTGGCCATTCTGACTTCTTCAACACCTCCAACCAATGTTTACTATTACTGGTGAGTTACCATTTTTTCTTTCTTCGGTTTTTCCCAATTAGTTTGAGTCGCCGGAGCCAACCAGGCTCATTTTGGTTTTGGCCCGGGATTTAAGGCCGAATGCCCTTCCTGACGCCACGTGATTTTTCGAGTGAAAATTCCAACCCCCGCTGTCACCGGGATTTGAACCCCAGCCGTCCGGGTAAAGACGAGCAGCTAAGCACCTGCGCCATCACGCTCCCCACAGGTTAGTATCTATACACACATTAATCCATAATTACCTAATAATAATAATAACAACAATCATCCTCCATACACATGTGCATTAAAGCATGGTTTCACAAAGATGCTTATGCTTTTAGGTGTATAACACATTTTTCCCCCATAACATGACTATTTACTGTTTTAGGGGTGAAATGACCTATCCAGGTAAAAGCGTATATCATGACCTATTTTTTAAGCCATTACACCTAATTTTAGGATTCTTCGTTTCCTAGATATGGATTTTTCAATTTTGGGGGGTAGTTTCACCCCCTGCTATTTTTCATCAAAAACAAAAGATCTTAGGTTCATTTATCATTTTTAGGTGTTTAACACGTGTTTCCCCATAACATGACTATTTACTGTTTTAGGGGTGAAATGATCAATCGAGGTAAAAGCCCATATCATCCCCTATTTTTTAAGCTATCACACCTAATTTTAGGCTTCTTCGTTTCCGAGATATGGATTTTTCAATTTTGGGGGGTAGTTTCACCCCCCTGCTATTTTTCATCAAAAACAAAATATCTTAGGTTCATTTATCATCTTTAGGTGTTTAACACGTTTTTTCCCCATAATATGACTATTTACTGTTTTAGGGGTGAAATGATCAATCGAGGTTAAAGCGCATATCATCCCCTATTTTTTAAGCTATCACACCTAATTTTAGGCTTCTTCGTTTCCGAGATATGGATTTTTCAATTTTGGGGGGTAGTTTCACCCCCCTGCTATTTTTCATCAAAAACAAAATATCTTAGGTTCATTTATCATTTTTAGGTGTTTAACACGTTTTTTTTCCCATAACATGACTATTTACTGTTTTAGGGGTGAAATGATCAATCGAGGTAAAAGCCCATATCATCCTCTATTTTTTAAGCTATCACACCTAATTTTAGGGTTCTTCGTTTCCAAGATATGGATTTTTCAATTTTAGGGGGTAGTTTCACCCCCAAACAGGGAATGTTGCCCCAAGTGCTAGGACCCCTCATACAAGTCCCTAGCATGATTGGTTCGCGAGATATGAACAAAAGTGTCGTTAGGTCCTTTTAATAAAAATGAATCCTACATTCAAAAACAGGGCGTCACCCCCAGGGTTAGAATACTGCCTATGGCAAAATCCCATGAGGGGTTCAGAAAATATTAACAAACGTGTAGTTAGGTCCTTTTGACAAAAGCCGTCCGTGCGCGCACATACAAAAAATATTACTATTTCAACCCCCGGGTAAGGGTAGTTTTTAATTCAGAGTGAATATACCCCGTCCATAGAAAAGGGGAGTTCACCACGAGTCCTACGACATCCCATAGGTTTAAATCCGATTATTGGTTAGCGAGATAGTAAAAAGCCGATGACCTATTAGTTTTTTGGGGTTTATTTCAATACATATTAAAAAAACACTCATTTATAAATCATCATTTAAAAAGCCCGCCCTCTTACAAAACTCCTCAAGTGCGCATGCGTATAAAAAAAACATTCATCGCCAAAATGTCAAAAAACAACATGTTTACCCCAAATGGCCTTTCCAAATTCCATCCATTTTAAAAATGAACCTCGCCATCACCTAGAGCGGAAAAAATACCATCTAAACGACCCCTCACTCGACCCTACTCCCTTCCCACCACCTAACCCTTTCCCAACATAGCCATACATATTCAAGCACGAGCGCGACTTGAGGAAACCAACACTACCCCACTACTCGCGAATGACCTTTTAGTTTTGGTCTTTTAATTAAATTAAGAGGCTATAGGAAAGTAGGGGACGTCACTACGAGTGCTAGGACACCCTGTATGTTCTAATCCCATGTTTGGTTAGCGAGATATCAGGTTCGGGGCCGCTACGAGGGTGGCTCAATAAAAAGTGGAGCAGCTCTATCCCCATCCCACTACTCATGTAATCACCAACAGCGACAGCCATCTTCCCTCTGTCCCGCCGCTAGTGTCAGGTCCGGTATTATAGAAGGTCCTGACCCTAGGGATGTAGCCTGAGAAAGTTCGCGCCAGATAGCGCTCGTGTAGTACTGGGTAAGCGCAAGGCGATCGTCCTATGTTTCCCCCAGTCAGCTACGAGGAATGTATAGATTGTGACCGAGTTTTCTAAGCTAAAGTAAATTATATCTTCTCTAATTTTACTCCAAGACTATATTAATTAATTCTATAGGTATATCCTCTAATATATTATGAACGATTTTCAGCGTTTAAGCGTTAAACAGCTGTAAAATGAGCTACGGACTAGAGGCGCTAAAACTAGTAGGAGGAGGGAAGAATTAGTAGGCTACAGCGGTAATAACAAAATTCTAACACGCTTTATTATTCAAATTATGAATAGGAGTCAGCATGCTTGAGTATTGTAGGCCTATATTGATAAATAGCCTATATCTCCATAAGACTTAAATCATAAATAGAGATTTCCCGGTCAATGCATGTGAGATTTTCAAAGTGAAATGCCTTGTCCTGTTCGGATTCCACGTAAAGAGGAAGTCCTCTGTGCCTTATGATCTCTAGATTAACGGTCACGTAAAACTATAATCTTCCTTTTATAAATAGAGATTTAAATATTCACTGGCTCCCCTTGCTTATAGACTCCGATTCGTGTATTTTTTTGGTTGATAGCGTACATGAAACGGTCTTGTTTTAAGGTAAACATAATCAAAGAAAGTTGATACCGGTATTGTTTACCTCAAAATGCATCGCAACGTTTGGTTCTTTTGTAATTTGTCAATTTCGTAATACAAATTGTTTCCGTACCCCTTGGAAACGACTTAGGGGTACAGTATTTAAAAAGTTTGAGAATCCCTGTTTTAAGGCCATGAACTGTTTCCATTCATCTGGCTAACTTAGGCCTATGACTCAAGAATGTAGACGTCAGTCACTACCGGTACCACATTCTCCGTCAGGCAGATGTAAGTTGACGATTAATTCTGATTTCAAGAAACCAACCATAATACGTTTTTGACTGTTAATGTTGTGACATTTATTCTTGAAGTATTTGTCCGAGTATTGATGCCTTTGAAAATGGGAGTCACAAATGTTACATTCACTTCTTCCTGTATATTGACGATATCTTCCCGTACCGTACTTCAATGGAGATAATTTATGCAGATTCCGATATTGTAGGCTTATCGTGGTAAACTGGCAATTTTCTTGTGTATGGCCTCTTCCTTATTTTTGTTGTGTTCGTGGTCCACGGAAAAAGCGATGGAACAGTGCCCGGTTTTAATCTTGCTCCCTCACCTTCAAATACAAACGCATAAATTCAGTGGTTGTTATCGATATGTATATTCAGTTTATAGGTAGGAATTATTTCCCTTTGTAAATCACACTTGCCCAACACAGTTTTCGTGAAGTCATCGAGTTGAAAACGATGGGAACACACTTTAATATTTTCGGTCAGATTTTCTTCGCCGAAATGTTTCCTTCTAATAGCATGTAACCTTTTCTTCCTCATTTCTTTATTTTGTGAAAATTGGTGACCCGAAATCGGATTTCCCTGATTTTTTTAAAGAGGAACACTGCAATAGCTCGATATAGTCACAAAAATAGCAATTTAAACAACTTAAATTCGTGGATATTAGCGGCATGAGAACACAGGAGACAAATGAAGAGCGCCTTGCGCTTACCCAGTACAACAGCAGTGCGCTCTATCGGTGCTAGTTCTATACATCCCTATTCTCCTGTGCTGAATCGGTGACGAATGCTGTTTTGAAATATTCTGCTGTCATGTGTACTACCTGGCCAATTGGGTGCTAAATCGACAAATTCCATCCGAGGTCCAACAACTGCCTGTAATAAAAACAGACATTGCTAGTTAACAGCAGCTCCCAACTTTAAGCAGTGGTATTGTAACACACTATTGTTTGCTTCTCACTTAGCCTACCTGGACATTCAAAGAGAAACAGGTTTTCCTATTTCGGTACACTTCATCAATCTGTTGGAGTTTTGTCGACGTTATCCTCACATGACTGCAGTCTATGGCACTCGAATATATTTGGTACGGTATGACCCTGTCGTCTGGATCAGTGTTTCCCAAACTTTTTTGTGTGTGTACCACTTTAAGAGATGAGAATCTCTCGCGTACCACCTAATGGTTGGGAGATATAGTAACTATAACCTCCATCACACCAAAAGATGGATTGTAAATTGTGTTTGTTCGAGTTAGACTGTTAGACCCCCTTCACACGAAGCGACTTGTGAGGCTTCACCCTCATTCAATGGTCTAATATTCAAGTTCCAATAATAAAAAGTGTGTCCAGTTATTTTAATATTATGTATTACAAATGTATTCAATTCAAACATTCTATATGCTTCAAAAACCATAGCTTTACGAGGTCATTCTAAAATTGCAAATATAGAAAAGCAAGAACGTAAAATTCTTAGAAAAATATTCGGCCCCACTCAAGAAAACGGAATTTGGATTAAAAGACGAAATTCAGACCTATACCGTCACACAGATAGTTTCAGCAACACTGTACGAAAAAGACGTTTAACATTTTATGGACACCTCTTCAGGATGGACGATTATAGACTTACAAAAAGGTTATTCAATGTAATAAATTCTCAGAAATCAAGGATAGCCTGGCTGGATGAATCAAGAGAGGACCTGCAAGAGTTGAACATCGGAGAAAATATTCTGAGAAACCGCAAAGTCTTCAGGACCGCAGTAACAAAGCACAAGTTTAGGGTGAAAACTAGTGGCAGGACTGAACCAAGTGGACAGAAGAACGGAAGAAGCAGCACAGTGACTTCATGAAGAGATTTTGGGAAGATAGGAAGGCGAATATCATCAAGCCGAAAAACAAGTTCAAGCGCGCTCTATAATGGGAAAAAACGCAAAAAGAAGAAGAATAGGTATTCAATTCAAACATTCAGAAATGACACTGTACAAATAATATTAATAAAATAACTTAATAATTAAACATAAAACCCAAAATTCAACTAAGAACTTCAATGATAAGGGTAAGCTTGAATATTAGAAGCCAACTTAGGAATGACTGGTTTAAGGTTGCTGAGTCTCAAACAAAGATCGTTTTCCACTGTAAGGAGCCTATTCCGGTATTAATTCTTGAGATAAACAAGTGAAGAAAATGCAGTTTCACACAAGTAGACCTACTAAGTAGTGAAAGGCAGTAAAAATCTAACTGCTTTGTCTGCATAGTCTGCACGCCTCTCAAACCAAAAGTACAGAAGAGCCATTTTTGACAACGTTTGCCTTAGTTTTGAATCACAATTCAATGTATAAATCTGCTCCTTATCTTTGGCCTTAAAGTCCTCCGGCAAAATAGCAATGTTTTTACAGTCTATTTCTAAATTGTATATTTTTATATTTTTCGTAAGATCACAGCGTACCACTGCAGCAGTACGAGCGTACCACAGTTTGGGAAACGCTGCTCTGGATGATCCCATCTTCTCTGCAACTCACTGAAGAGACGTTTTGTTGTGGCTTGTTCCACAGCAGTGCCAGGCATTGCTATATAATGTGGTAACTGTTGGGCCAGCAGTCTTGAAATACGAGCTACGATTCTGCTTGCAGTTGCCTGGGATATTCCAGTCAAATCACCCACAACAACCTGCAAACCACCCTATAGTTAAAATCATATAGTTATTGCATTTATTATTGATGAAGGTTTTGTTATCCAATGCAGGCATGTTCAAAAATAACATTTCCATACCTGGAAGGACGCTGTGGCATAAAATCGAAGGGCAAGCGGTAATTGAAAAATTGGTGCTATTGGCAGTCCACGGTTATTATCTTTATGGAAAGGTTCTTCAAATCGTGGCAGAATGTAGTTCTGCACTGAATCTTTGGTGAAGCGCAACCGTTGTCGAATTTCCTCCTCAGAATAGAACTCCAGTGGATTTTGAGCATCTCTGATGTACCACTTAGGAGCCCGAACATTCACTTCTGCCACGTCATCTTCATCCATAACTTCTAGCTCATCTTCCTCCATAACTCCACCATATACTCAACAATATCCATTTCAAACGGAAACGTGTAGGTTTTTGATGTGTAACATCTTTCCGCTCGGTTGCTGTCTAGTTATGTGGGAGTGATTTTGAAAATTGGGGACGGAAGTGAATCGGGCGGAAGTGGATCGAACGGAAGTGGATCGGACGGAAGTGAAAACCCACTGCCAGAAAAATGGGACGGAAGTGAATCGGACGGAAGTGGATCGGACGGAAGTGAAGACCCACTGCCAGCTGGATGTACAATTGAAAATGTGTGTATTGGAAACAAGGCAGTGGGTGCTCTGTAGCGCGAGAATGTTATGGCAATACAGTAGGCAGTGCATTTAGCCGGCACTGGTTTGACGAGCACAGTGCCAAATGTTTCACCGACTTTCATTTATCATTGAGCAGTTTATGAAGCTTCACGTTCAAGGTTGAATATCTCATGGGGAAGGACAAAGTCGACAAATAACATTTAAGTAAGCGGCAATATTGTCAAGCTGTGGGTGAGTAGTCAAATATTAAATGCATAACAGAATGTTGTTATATGAGTGGAATAAAAGCTGTATTTTCATCATATGTGAGACTAGGTCATTTCATGATTGTAGGAAGCCATGTTTTGATTGTTTACGACGAACTGTATGAGAGCCTTGAGAATAATGAATGTTATAATTACTGAGGAATATGCTCACAGTATTTGAGAGTACTGTCGACGTTGTGTGTCACTTTGTTATTATGAATTACTAATGTAAAAGAAAGGAAGGAAGCTTGCAGTTTTGCGTGTCCGGTAATCTCACGATCATGATCCACGGTACCTCCCTTTTACGTGGAATGTGAACCACAGGACATGGCATTTCAATTCGAAAATCTCACATGTATTGACCGGGAATCAAACCCGGTCTACCTTGGTGAGAGACTAACAGCTTGACCGCTGCGCCACAAATATGACAGTAGCATATCTCCAATTCAATCTATACATTCATCATAGTACCAGTATGAAAATGGAGTGTAAATTAACATTTTAAGAATGTCTAAGCTGTGTAGTATACGAGTAGGATAACACGTCAGATGTTACACATCATATGCGACTACTGTAAGGCTCGTATCTTTTTGAGGTTATCCTTTCGTTTTGTCTGCAGCAACGCAACACCGTAATTGATGAATCTGAGATTATTTCAACGAATAATCAGAGATTTTTCGACTATGAATACTTGACAAGTAATCAACGATTATTTAACGACTATGAATACATAAAATTCGGAAATTGGTCTATCACAGATTCCTAATTGAGGGCGAAGCAACGATCATTGATTGATTGTTTGACGTCTATGAATTGAAATCTGCACTCAATGAGAGATTCAGTCGGAGATTGAAAATAATTGGCGACTATGAATACCGGGCTATAAGTGTTCATTAGAAAGTCGCAGTAGAAACTGTTAGTAAAAGTTCAAGATTACCTTGTGTGGCATGCCATGTGGCTCAGGAGATGTGCCATTAGCTGTGCGACAAAACATGCACGATTGATCACCTACTCTTTTTAGTGCTAATGTCCGTCAGCTTCTAAATAACAGATTCTGTGACAGACGGAAAGGTAGAGGTGGACCAATTGCCTGGCCTCCACGCTCTCCTGATCTAAAATCACTGAACTTTATTTGTGAGGGTATTTGAAAGTTCTTGTGTGTCGAACCCCAGTACAAGATGTTCAGATTCTCCGTGCCCGTATTATGGAAGGCTACGAAACCATACGCGATACTCCAGGAATACATCAGCGCATCCGAGATTCACTACGACGGTGGGTTGATGAATGTATCAATGCGCACGTAGGGCATGTTGAACATCTCCTGTGAGAAAGAGTTGCATGTGGTAAGCTGGTACGTTCTGTTCTTGTGTTTCTCCATGATAAATGAGTTGGAAACAATGAGGTATAACATGGAAACAAAGCGTTTCCGGACCCATGTTCATATAACATAGTTTCTTCGTCTACGTGTGAGGAATGTGTCCTGCAATTTGTGCCGTACAGTTTTGTTACATCCTGTTTAGGCGTGGTGTAATGAGTAGCGTTGTGATCAAGGTGCTCCCAAATGCCAATGCCTAGACTAATGAGCTGTTTGTATGTTTCAGAATTCAACAACTTCCAACACTATGAATGAGCGCAAGGTGAGTTTAGTTAGTTATTGTTGTTTTAAAGGGGCAGAACTACGAGGTCATCGGCCCCTCTTAACACAGATTAAAGAATACAAATTTTGAATTGAATTTAAAATTTTGAAGTGGACATCTAAATTTAAAAAGACCAAAAATTAATAAAACAAAAACAAAAAATTAAATAAAAATAAAAATTATAAAAATAAACATAATTTACGGAAAAACAAAACATTATCATTCAAAAACGAGCAAGTCGTTGAGTCAATGTTCACTGGAAATTTAGATTGCTGGCCCTAACCCACTCTCACTTATAAAGCGGATAACGCGATCAGCAGCCACCGCGTCATCGGCTAATATAAGTTTCAGTGTCATCTTCGTAAGTCTGCAAGATCCACACACTCGGTGAAAATGTGGGCCACGGTGAAAACGGCTCCACAGGTACAAAGTGGGGGTCTTCCCTTCTCATTAGGTACGAGTGGGTGGATCTTGTATGACCTATCCTTAGCCTACACTAAATGACGGACTCTCTCCGGGCCCGGAAGGAGCTCCGCCAAACGCAAGTAGTTCCCTTGATCACTCTCAGTTTACTGGGCAGTGGGTCAGCCAACCACTGACTCTCCCACAAAGCCAGAACTTGTAGGCGTAACTGAGAGCGAATATCTCTAGCGGGTACCTCCATTGGTCGAGGTGGTAGTGATACCGCCTCTTTTGCAGCTTGATCCGCTAACTCATTTCCCGCAATTCCCATGTGGCTTGGAAGCCACAGAAAGGTGATTCGAGTGTCAGCTTGGCACAGCCCGCCTAGTAGGTCGTGGATTCGCTGCACTAGGGGGTGTTGCGGGAAACATGTAGCAATTGCCTGCAACGAACTCAAAGAGTCGGTACACACGAGAA
This sequence comes from Meconema thalassinum, assembly GCA_946902985.2. NCBI lineage: Eukaryota > Metazoa > Arthropoda > Insecta > Orthoptera > Tettigoniidae > Meconema > Meconema thalassinum. The sequence goes on along the minus strand of OX336388.2, from coordinate 190,647,007 downwards.
AGTGGATTCGTGCATCCTGTGAGTTTATTGTTATTGTTGTTTTAAGGGGCGGAACTATGAGTTTCCCCGCATAAGTTTCTAGTTACTTATTGTTACAGTTAAGGGACGTATGCAAAATTGCACTCCAGTAAAATATATTGTAACTTCCAGAGTTTTAAAGATAATGCTATATACTTTTACACACATGATTATCAGTGTGCTAGGCATGTCTGTTTTGATTTTTGTGGTCATAATTCAAATGGTCCTTCAGCTAGGCATATTTAACTTTTCTGAAACATGGCCCCTTAATATGTACCTTTTGTACAAAACCATCAAATTGTAAGTTACAAAATTTGACATGTAATATCTACAGACCAGGTTAAAGATATCTGTGCAACAAATTTTTGATATCTTATTTACTTTATTTTTAACAACACTTCAAAATCTGATGGACTTAATTTAAAAAAAAAATGACATATTACCCATTAAAATCCAAAATATGTTCTTGAAAAAAAAAATGTTCCAGTAAGTTATTTAGAATAATGGTTAACAGCAGCATGCCAAGTTTCATCACTGTATCTTTAATGATGTAGGAGAAAAGGTACAATAAACTTACAAAAATGTAAGTTATGGAAAACATCAATCAAAGATTTGAGTTTGTTTATATTGTATTGCCACTCATCTAATGAATTAGTGCAGACCATATCCATTTTCTTCTGATTTCTCTTATTCCTCCAGCTGTTTCCTCATTGAATTTCTCCTTTCATCATCTGATGATGTCAGATTATCCTCACATTCTTGCTACAGAAGTGTTTTTGTCACATTTACAAATGGTATTGAACTGTAATATTTTGGAATTAAAATCTTGATACCGTAAGGTAAATTATGGATGAATTAAAAAAAAAATACTACTGTTACTCATTTTTACAGACGTTCCCCCTTTGTAAAACCTGGTGGTTACAAGATATTTACAGTTATCTCAATTGCCCCGTGTTCCCTGAACACAACATTCATTTTCTTGTTGGAAACTTTTAAACTGTTAGGTTTGAATACCCCTGTTTATAAAAGAATACTTAGCTAACTTTGGTTTTTGAAATTTGGGCCTAATTTTGTAAGTGTGATCTCTCCTGCATTCTCATGCATTCTGTACGCAATTCATTCCAGGCCGGTTGACCTGTTTACGCTTCGTACATCTCCTGGAGTCTTCTGTTGTGAAAGGATTCCCATCGCAATGACTTGTACATAAGAGACACTGTCAGTTTGGCAGAATTACGCACCATCTCCAATTTGTTCGTTAGAGTTGATTGGTAAGGTTTCCACTCACAAGAGCCAATACTGCTACCCTCCATGTAGCAACGTGCTCTCCCCATTGTATTTATGGCTGCATGAGTCGACTCGTGGAATAGTTGAGTTTCCTAATCAAATAAAGACTCTTTTCTGCTGTTAGAGAAAGACAGGCATCTGCAACCCAGCATTCTATACGTTCCAAGTCTTGTTGGCCTTTCTATATGTAAGGGGCGTGGTGCCGCAGTGGTCAAGCTGTTGGCCTCTCACCAAGGTGGACCGGGTTCGATTCCCGGTCAATGCATGTGAGATTTTCGATGTGAAATGCCATGTCCTGTGGTTCGGATTCCACATTAAAAGGAGGTCCCGTGGCTCATGATCTCAAGATTAACGGTCACGTTAAACTACAAGCAGCATCCTTTCTATATGTTACATAGTCGTCAGCTAATAGTCCGATTTATCATATTCTGTCTGGGCGTTTATATATTGAAGAAACAACAATGGTCCAACTAAGCTTCCTTGTGGAATTCCTGAGGGGAATTGTGTCTCTTTCCAGAATACTCCCTGCCACTTTGACTGACTCGGTTATGTTATGGAGAAAATCCCGGATACAGAATACCACTCTTTTATCAAGACCCAATTTTGCAAGCTTATGTAACATTTTTTAAATTGTTGTTTTAAGGGGCGGAACTACGAGGTCATCTGCCCCTCTTAACATAGATTAAAGAATACAAATTTAAAATTGAATTTAAAATTTTGAAGCGGATATCTAAATTTAAAAAGACCAAAAATTAATAAAACAAAAACAAAAAATTAAATAAAAATAAAAATTATAAAAATAAACAAAAATTATGAAAAAAAACACATTATCATTCAAAAACGAACAAGTCGTTGAGTCAATGTTCACTGGAAAATTTAGATTGCTGGCCCTAACCCACTCTCACTTATAAAGCGGATAACGCGATCAGCAGCCACCGCGTCATCGGCTAATATAAGTTTGAGTGTCGTCTGCAAACCAAGGTTTCTTCGTAAGCCAGCAAGATCCACACACTCGGAAAAAATGTGGGCCACGGTGAAAACGGCTCCGCAGGTACAAAGTGGGGGGTCTTCCCTTCTCAATAGGTACGAGTGGGTGGATCTTGTATGACCTATCCTTAGCCTACACAATATGACGGACTCTCTCCGGGCCCGGAAGGAGCTCCGCCACACGCGAGTAGTTCCCTTGGTTGCTCTCAGTTTACTGGGCAGTGGGTCAGCTAGCCACTGACTCTCCCAAAAAGCCAGAACTTGTAGGCGTAACTGAGACCGAATATCTCTAGCGGGTACCTCCATTGGTCGAGGTGGTAGTGATACCGCCTCTTTTGCAGCTTGATCAGCTAACTCATTTCCCGCAATTCCCATGTGGCTTGGAAGCCACAGAAAGGTGATTCGAGTGTCAGCGTGACACAGCCCGGCTAGTAGGTCATGGATTCGCTGCACTAGGGGGTGCTGCGGGAAACATGTAGCAATTGACTGCAACGGTGTCAAAGAGTCGGTACACACGAGAAAGTGGATTCGTGCATCCTGTAGTGCGAACTGCAGAGCTTCATAGATGGCAACGAGCTCCGCAGTAAACACACTACAGGCCTCAGGCAATGAGATCTTGGTATTTGCACCATCAATAACGTAAGCACAACCCACTTTCTTGTCCACCTTCGAACCATCCGTGTATAGAATGCCAGCGTCCCGAAATTGGTGAACTATGCTGTGGAACTGCCTTCGATAGACGGAGGCATCTGTGTTCACCTTAGGACCTCGGTGCAGATCTAACCGAATTTCCGGACGCGGGACTTGCCACGGAGGCAGCTCGCTAGGTGTCCGGATCATTCAGGGACCTACAGCCACTCCTATTTCAGTACACGAGCTATCAAGTCCAATACCATCGGCCGAGTGGCACGAGTCCGGTTGGCGTACCCCTGGTGGTTTTGGGTACCGAAGAGAGCTTGATAGGTCGGGTGTTGCGGCATTTGACGCACATTGGCAGCATACGTTAAAAGCATATGTTGGCGTCTATAATTTAAAGGTGGAACACCCAATTCGGCGGGTAGGCTGGGTATCGGGCTGGTCCGGAAGGCACCGGTAGCCAGCCTAACGCCACTATGGTGGATACTGTCCGGCATTTTCACGGTTGCCGGCCTTGCTGAACCGTATGCCGCAGAACCATAGTCTAGCCGGGACAGGACGAGGGCTTGGAAGAACCGTAGTAGCACCGCACGGTCGACACCCCACGTAGTGCCACTAAGAAACTTGAGCATGTTCAGTTTCCTGAGACACGTCATTTTTAATTGCCGTATATGGGGCTGCCACTTTAACTTGCTGTCAAAATGGCGCCCCAGGAAGCGGTAAGTGTCAACCAACAGCAACGCAGCATCCCTGAGATGTAGTTCAGGGTGTAAATGTAGCCTCCGGAGCCGACAAAAATGGACGACGGAGGTTTTCGCTGCTGAAAAACGAAAACCTCGGTCGTGAGCCCACCTGTCGACCCGGTTGATAACTAGCTACAATTGCCGTTCCACGACTGCCATACTTCCAGAGCTGTAATGCAGAGCTAAAACGTCTACATACAGCGATGGAACTACCGCGGACCCGGCGGCGGCAACAATGCCATTTATGGCAATCGCGAACAAGGTGACACTCAGCACTGAACCCTGAGGAACTCCATTTTCTTGAATATAGTATTGCGATAATGTCCTACCGACCCTTACATGGAAGAGTCGGACGGACATGAAATTCGCAATGAAAGTCGGTAGATTACCACGGAGTCCCCACTTGTGAAGGGTGGAAAGGATCCCGTAGCGCCATATGGTGTCGTAGGCTTTCTCGAGGTCAAAGAAGACCGTGACTAGGTGCTGCTTTCGGAAAAATGCCCCCAGAATGGCGCTCTCAAGTCGAACCAGATGGTCAGTGGTGGACCTATGAGAGCGAAATCCACACTGGTACTCATACAGGAGACCTTTCTCCTCCAAGAACCACACCAGTCGACGGTTCACCATCTTTTCGAGCGGCTTACATAGGCCACTTGTCAAACAAATGGGCCTATAGCTGCTTACAAACTTGGGATCCTTTCCAGCCTTAGGAATCGGTATCACGATCCCCTCTCGCCATTGATATGGAAACTCCCCTTCAATCCATATACGATTGAAGAGGATCAACAGTTTTTTTATACTGGATTTGCACAGATGTTTTATCATTTGATTATGTATGTTATCCGGTCCAGGAGCCGTATCCCTGCACAGTGCAAGCGCACTGCGCAGTTCCCATTCAGAGAATGTTACATTATAGGACTCCGAAGCAGCAGTGGCAAAGGACAAGGGGTGAGTCTCTGCCTCCCGCTTCAGAGTCAGAAATGTAGGATCGTAACTCCCGGAGCAGGATACATCGGAGAAGTGCGAGCCAATGCTGTTGGCAATGGCGAGATGGTCCGTGATGATGTCTCCATTGATGGTTATTCCGGGTATCGACAGTGATGTCGGGAGTCCGGAGATGCGACGAAGCTTAGTCCACACTTGAGATGAAGGAGTATGCGCCGTCATAGACGACACATACTTTTCCCACGTCGTTTTCTTTCTCTCCCGAATCAGATATCGTGCTCTAGCACGCATCCTCCTGAAGGTGATAAGGTTGGCCATATTGTTTTGCCTCCGATAGCATTTGAAAGCACGTCGACGATCTTTAATGGCTGCTGCAATCTCGGCTGTCCACCAAGGGACAAGCTTCCGGCGTGAGTTGCCGGATGAGGAAGGTATTGTTTCCTCAGCAGCAGCCAAAATACCATTCGTTATGTGAACGGTATGATCGTCGACACTCTCAAAGGTATCTTCGGCAAACACCGCACGTGCCGTGAACGTTGGCCAATCAGCCCGACGGAGAAGCCATTGACTTGGTAACTCGATGGCTCTCTGGTTCGGAAGAGTAACGATAAGTGGAAAATGGTCACTATTACAAAGGTCATCGTGTACACCCCACTGTAGCAGGGGAACCAGCGCACGACTGCACAGGGTAATATCGATACTTGAATAAGTACCGTGTGCAATAGAGAAGTGCGTAGGTTCCCCTGTGTTCAACAGACACAGGTCCAGCCGCCTGATCAGCCTCTCAAAATCTCTCCCTTTTCCGCTAGTGGTAGCGGGGCCCCAGATGGTGTTGTGGGCATTAACATCTCCCAGAAGGAGAAAAGGAGGAGGGAGCTGAGAGACTAGATCCACCAGCTGGTCGTAATCCGGCTGAGAATCAGGCGGGATGTACACGTTACATACTGTTGCCATTACTGGCAACGAAGTACGAACTGCAACTGCCTCTAGCTGAGTACGCAACGGCACCTCTTCACTAAAGAGGCTAGAGTGGACGAGAGTGCAGACGCCACCGGCGGCCACAGCTCCGTCCACCCGGTCTTCAGAGAAGAGTTTGAAGTGACGCATTGTTGTCTCATGTACAGGACGAAACCTGGACTCCTGAAGACAGACACTGGTTGCCGAAAACGAAGATATTAATTGTCGTAACTCAGCGAGATGAACAGAATAGCTATTACAGTTCCATTGTAATAGTGCCATGGTGTGGACTTAAGTAGAAGTGGGTCTTCTACTTATGCTTGACCGTTTGCCATCCTTCCCCATCTCTAGTTGGAGATGATGGGGCAGGAGAGCACACCTCAATCTCCACATCTCCTTCCGAAGACGAAGAAAATGGAGCGGGCGCTCTCTTGGGTTGCGCGCAGTCGTCGTCGGACCTCACGAGTCTAGCGGTGTCTGGGGAATTTCTCCCTGTCCGAAGACTGGGTGCTTGTCCCCGACATGCCCCGAGCATGCTTCTTTCTAGACCGACGCAGACGTCTATTCGGGGATGTAGGTGGTCCCTTCCCCACAGACGTCAGGTCCTTTGCAAAACGCGGCCGCTCCAATTGGCACCGCTCCTTTGGTGACAGTAGGAGCGGAATGGCTAGCAGATGGCTGAGCAGCCTTGTATGCAGGAGGGGAAGAGAAACGGCGCTGAACCGCCCCTCTCCTCTCCGCCGGTGACTTATTTTTCCTATAGCCTAGGGGAGTTCCTCCACTCTAATGGGTTTGGCTTCTGCGGGCATCACTCCCTTGATTGTCGAGGGAGCGGAAGGCCCAGCAGATGAAGGAGCCATCCCATCAGCAGGAGGTCGAGAGAGACGGCAACTCACCGTTTCCCTCTTCTCCACTATCTTTGTCGTATCAGGTGGGCTGGATGACGATCCAGCCCCGGTCGCAGAAGTCTTCTTTGCCTCGTTGGCAGGGGAAGACTTCTTCTCCGACCGTTTCGGAGAGGAAGATGACTTCTTCTCCGATTGCGCCGGTTTAGATGGTATAACCGGCGCCTTTTTCACAATGGCCGAAGAAGGTTGTGTGACCTCCTTCGGGCTGACAGGTCTCGCTTGGACGGCGAGAGGAGACTTTACGATCTCAGAGTAGTTCGTAGTCGAGGGTACAGCACGGGGAACGAAAGTGGCAGGGGTGATAGGTGGCGTCACCTTAGCCGCAAAAGATACCGGAAATTCAGGTACAGTCATGTCACGGTATCTCTTTCGAGCGTGGAGATATGAAAGCCGATCCAATGTTCTGATTTCTTGGATCTTTGCTTCCTTGCAGAACTCAGGGCACTGCTTCGACCGCGGAGAGTGACTTCCTTGGCAGTTAGGACACGTCGGGGGAGGCGTACACCCCACACCGTCATGTGTCCCCTTGCCACACTCTCTACACACCGGCTTGGCAGTGCACCTGGCAGAAACATGACCGAATTTCTGGCAATTGTAGCAGCGCATAGGTGGAGGGATGTACGGTCTAACGTCGCAATGGTACGATGTGACCTTCACCTGCCTAGGCACTACATCACCCTTAAAATGGAGAACGAAAGAGCCAGTATCGACTCTATCATCTCCAATTTTCTGGGTGATGCGCCTAATCCTGGTGACGCCTCGCTTCCCCAGATCCCGCATCAATTCCGCGTCGCTGTTTAAAATGAGGTCTTGATGGAATATAACTCCACGGACCTCATTCAGCGTATCGTGCTTCTCAAGCTTAACGGGAATTTCACCGAAATGCGTGCATTCCAGCAACGCTTCGGTTTGCTGCCGGTCAACGATATGCAGCAGGAGCTGCCCGTTCCGGAGCTTGGAAATCCCGTTAAGGTCGCGATATTTCCCCTCGATTTCCTCTGAAAATAGGATCGATTTTACCTGTTTAAAATCTCCCCCGTCTGTCCTGGTAGCTACCAGGTAGCGAGGAGACCTGTCAACAGGGAACTTCTTATTAAATGCCTCATCCTAAGGCGTATACACCTTGGGATTCGGTCTACACTCCAGAGACGGCTTTTTGAGGATGCCCCTGTACAGGTGTCCGTGATCGCTTTTTGGCATCCCGGACGAAATCCTCCCCGAATACTGCCCACTCCGAACGGGGGCTATCACTGTGGGCGCCACCCAGCCAAGGCAATACCTACCTGGCATAGCAGATACTGCCCGGGGTCCCAGTGCCTCGAACAGGCACTTCCCCCTCGGCATGCACAGGATTTATGCAGCTCCAGTATTCGGCCATGCAGGGACCTTCGTTGTAAGGCGGATACTACTGTAGGGTACATGGCAAGGAGGATATATGGGTAGAGCTACAACTTAATGTAAAATTTAGACACCAACCTATTGCTCGACGCAAATAGTTCCAACTGACAATATGAGATGGCGCGACGATGCACTCTCGAGCGCGATCCGTCCCCGACCTGGCCTACTCGCTCCTCTCCCCTTCCGGCCCGTGCCTACCCCTCCCTTTCCACTACTCTATCCCCCCCCCCCCACCTCTACTTTATATTCCTTTCTTTCTTTCATATTTTAGTAATTGGTCTAATAATAGGCGATTTCTTCCCCCTGTGATATCAGGTAGAGAAGAAAACATAGGCTCTTTCAGAATAGTTGTGGATGTTTCCACAAAGCACATAGCATGACATAGGCCTACTCCACAGATATGTACAAATAGAAAGAGTAGGCTACTATACTACAATATTAAAAATGAATTGTAACACAATTACAGCTGCACTTATCACACACCAGTATTATTTAATTGTCCGTGCTGTACTTCCTATCAATCGAATTATGAAATATCACGTTTGAATTACGGGAAGCGTTGGAACAACCAGCTCTTATTTTGAATTATATCGATAGTATCTGATATCGTTTTCGAGCACAGTGTATCGACTAAAATCGATGTGTGATTCAATATAATTCAATTTCTTCGTATAATATTGTGCGAAACCGATTGTATTCTTTCCAAAGCACTGCAATATGTATTTACTATTGATACATATTCAAATATTAATTAAATATACAACATTAACAAGAATACCCACCAATTTTCCGATTTTGCTGCCATCTATAGAAATACAACTCAACTACATCGTCGTACGCGATGACAGCTAGCGTTTTTAACGTTGTCAGCAGGTACTTATTTCTATTGGTCAAACCAGAGCTGGGACCAGAAAACCAAAGTCGACCTTTAAAAGGCCCCCTCTAAGTCGACAGGCAGGGTATACCGTGGATGAATTCTGCCCTCCCCATCCACGGGGGGTCTGAACAAATCAAAAACTGGCAAGTTATTCGGCCGTGTCGGCCCTATTAGTCGTCTCCTACGACAGGCAGGGCATACCGTGGGTGTATTCTATCACGCACCCACACGGGGGGCTTATGTAACAATTGGTCATGTGGGACCATGTCTCACTGTCCATTACTTCTTTTATCCCCACCACCTGGGATTCTCATGGATATCTTTTCCTGAATCCGTGTTGTCTATCATACAACCAGTTATTTTTTCTCCCAAACTTCCCGTATATAATCTGGAATTATAACTACTGCTTTCAGACTCACTGGTCTATAGTTACCCGGCATGGTTCTGTCCCCTCCTTTATAGATTGGAACTACAATAGCTTTCTTCCAGTCGGACGGGACAGGCCCATTGTTCAGAGAGACGGTGAACAATACCCAAAGTTAGGAAATGATCTGTTCTCCACCAATCTTGACAATGTCACCCAACACCTCACCGAGTCTTACAGACTTGAATTTCTTTATTTTCTTCGGATTTCCCTAACCTCCCTGTTATGAAGAGTGACTGGTTTAAATGAATTTTCCTTGAATTTTGAAGAAACGGGCATGGTACCTGTCGCAGTAAAAACGGTGCTATACCACTCATTAAGCACGTCAGATTTTCGTGGGTTTCGTGGGACATGATCTCCTTGTGATTCCCTCAGAGACAACCTTTTTCGCCTCCTAAGATAATTATGAAAAATATTTTTATTTCCCGGATTTAGCATAGTCTTCTTACAAAAATCGTGTGCTTTACGTTTTTCTGTGTTCAATTCCTTGATAGTTGGTATTGTCTGTAAAATTTCCATTTGATTTTAGTTTGTTGTGTATTTTTCCAGCTTTCTTCATAATAATTCAAACACGTGAAATGTAGTATTCTGAATCCTGGTTTCCTTTCACTCTGTGTTTTGGAACGTATAGCGACTGACTCGTATGAATAATATTTTTGATATTTAACCACACATCTTCTACGCTAGAGCCAGTCGATGTCCATCCAGTAAAATCTACTTTTAAGTAATTTTGAAAACCTAAAGTGTCTGCCTTATTGTATTTCCCAACAAACATTTTTAGCCTATTTTCAATTTTGAAAAAAAATAGGCTTATGAGATCACCTTTTGTCCGTGTGTGTGTGTGTGTGTGTGTGTGTGTGTGTGTGTGTGAGGTGTGTGTGTGTGTGTGTGTCCCTAATAAAATCTAAACGGCTGGAGCGATTTCAATGAAACTCGGTAAGTTCATAGCATTATTCCCGGTGACCTCGACCGTGTCCTTCAAATTTTGTTACGTCTCACCGATCCAACATGGCGGCTGTGCGAAATATTTCACTAGCATTCTATATCTCCGAAACTATTACCGATATCGCTCTGAAATTGTGTGCGGTGATAAAGGGCTCTACTATAAATTCACCTATGAGACTTTTAAAAACCTGGTGACTACAAAACCAACATGGCGGCCAAGCGAAGTTGAAACATTTAAATAGACTTTTCTCGCGATTTAACTATCCAAATGTAATGAAACTTGGTACAGCAAATGTTTATACACATTGTAATGCACTGGAGTCTAATTTAGTTCAATTGTTTACATAACCTCAAAATGGCGGCTGTGCGAAATATTTCACTGGCATTCTATATCTCCGAAACTATTACAGATATCACCCTGCAATTTTGTATGGTGATAAAGGGTACTGATACAAGTTCACCTATGTATATTTCATAAACCTGTAAAGTACAAAACGAACATGGCGACCAATCGAATTTAAAATATTTTAATAGACTTTTCTCGTGATTTAACTCTCTGAGCGCAGTGAAATGTGGTACAGTAAATGATTTTGCAGATTGTAATGCACTGCCATCTAATTTAATTCAATTGTTTACATAACCTCAAGATGGCGGATGTGCGAAATTTTAAAATTAAGTTTTAATTTCTTGTGTCGTAATCATGCGATCGAAGTGAAAGTTTGAATAATGAACCTAGGCAATAATTGTCCTTGAATGGTACATAACTCTATGGCCTATACATATAACAATCCTAAATGGCGAGCTTCCGAAATATTTAGACGGTTCTCAATATCTATGAAACTTTTACAGCAACCAAACTGATTTTTTTAATGTTCATAGAGACTATGAACATATGTTCACCTATCGGACTTTCAGTAACCTGGAGAGCACAAATCCAACATGGCGGCAACGCGAAGTATAAATATTTAAATGGACGTTTCTCGCGAATTAACTATCCGAGTGCCGTGAAACGTTGCACGTTAAATGCTTTTACATATGTTGATCCACTGGCATCTAATTTATTTCAATTGTTTGCATAATCACAAGATGGCTGCTGTGCGTAATTTTAAAATCTCGTTTTTACTTCTTGTGTTCTAATCATGCGATTGAAGTTTGAATACCACACGTACACAATAATCTTAATGGAATAGTACAAAAATAAAAATCCAACCTGGCGACCATCTGAAATATTTAGACGGTTCTCAATATCTACGAATCTGCTACAGCAATTAAACTGAAATTTTGTATGTTGATAGAGGCAATTAACATGAGCAGGATATATGAAAATAGGCTGTATAGTTCTTAACGGAACTACTTGTTTTATTTCTTGGCCGCGTACCAGTAACATTTCGACAGCATGATGGTCACTAATTCCCGGAATATTTTCAACACTGATCAAATTACGTACAGGCTAATGCATCTAATATAAGGTGCGTTCAAAAAGTAACGAGCCGTAGGCTGGAATGCGCAAACCGGTGACGACATCAGCTTATCGTGGCGTGTGTAACGAGGTGTGGTTCTTACCAGAGCGTGGAAAGTCACAGCCCGTCGCTAGAGGGCATGCGTGCACGTCACGTGACGATACAAAGCGAGCAGCAGTATGCATCAATCGTCCAACCAAGACCAAGACAGTAGGCCATTCGACATGCTTCCTGGTATGGTTGAAGACTGTGGGGCACCCATTGGGCACACACTTTCCGTAAGTCCAGTCGTTCCTTCATGATGGTGTGCACACTGCCGACGCTCAGTCCGACCACGGCGGCTATGGCGTTCACTGTCACTCGGCGGTCCTGGGTAATGAGTGCATTAACCAGCTGGACGTTGTCATCGGTAATGTAGGGGGCTGACATTCGGCGATGAATAACCGTTCCCTCTACTCCTTTCGCTGTCAGAAACCGAACAACATCTCCTTGTTTTTCGACGCCTCCATGTCACTGTTTGCAATGCGACTGACAGCGTTGGACGATTGATGCATGCTGCTGCTCGCTTTGTATCGTCAAGTGGCGTGCACGCGCGCCCTCTAGCGACGGGCTGTGAGCTTCCACGCTCTGGTCGGAAACACACCTCTTTACACACGCCACGATTAGGCAATGTCGTCACCGGTTTGCGCATTACAGCCTCCGGCTCGTTACTTTTTGAACGCACCTTATACATTTCTACCCCTGGTGGGTCTTTCCACTACTCCTGCATCAACGAGTTCGCTATTTGTTGTTCCCTCCCCCTAGGATTTGATCACTTGCCCAATCGCTACTTGGGAAGTTTAAATCCCCTACTATGATAAGATCTTTGTCTGGCCAAAACTCTAAACAAATATTAATCGGGATGTCATGGAGCTCTGTCAGTATCTTACCGTCAGTGGTTCTAAGGAGTTTCATACCTTGAATCCAATCCAATTGGGTGAGTATGTGTACTGCAATCTTTACATGATAACCTTTGTTTCTGTGGTGTATGTAATATATTCATATTCATTCATTTATTTGCAATTGGGGGTGTGTCCCCCGGTGGCAAATTGTATATACATAACAAATAAATAATTATACATAACAATTCAATAACAATTATACAACAATTAAACTGGAGTATTTACACAAATAGTCAGTCTTTTCTTAAACACACCTATATGTTTGGGAAAAGGCTCTAAGACTGCGGCAGGTAGAGAGTTCCAGTTATCAATGGCACGGTTTACAAAAGAATATTTACCATAATTTGTTCGCTGTGGTAGGCCCTTAACTTTGAAAGGATGATCGCTCCTACCCATGTAAGTGGGCTTTCCCAATCGTTTGCTAAGCTCACCCCAAGCTGGTTGATTTGTATACGTGTTGTACATAGCGCAGAGTCTAGATTTCATCCTCCTAGCCTCCAGTGATTCCCACCCAAGTTTCTTTAACATACGGCTCACACTGCTCCTGGGATTAAAGTCACTGAGCACAAATCTAGCGGCCTTTCTTTGTACCATTTCCAACTCATTTATGAGCCCTACTTGATATGGATCCCAAACCGCCGAGGCATATTCCAGAATAGGTCTTACAAGTGACAAATAGCCTAATTCTTTAGCAGAGGTACTACTTCCTTTTAATACCCTCATTACAAAGTGCAGGGATTTGTAAGCTTTTGAAAGTTAGTTAGTTAGTTATTGTTGTTTTAAGGGGCGGAACTACGAGGTCATCTGCCCCTCTTAACACAGATTAAAGAATACAAATTTTGAATTGAATTTAAAATTTTGAGGTGGACATCTAAATTTAAAAAGACAAAAAATTAATAAAACAAAAACAAACAATTAAATAAAAATAAAATAAAAATTATAAACATAAACAAAAATTACGGAAAAAACAAAACATTATCATTCAAAAACGAACAAGTCGTTGAGTCAAAGTTCACTGGAAAATTTAGATTGCTGGCCCTAACCCACTCTCACTTATAAAGCGGATAACGCGATCAGCAGCCACCGCGTCATCGGCTAATATAAGTTTGAGTGTCGTCTGCAAACCAAGGTTTCTTCGTAAGTCAGCAAGATCCACACACTCGGTGAAAATGTGGGCCACGGTGAAAACGGCTCCACAGGTACAAAGTGGGGGGTCTTCCCTTCTCATTAGGTACGAGTGGGTGGATCTTGTATGACCTATCCTTAGCCTACACAAAATGACGGACTCTCTCCGGGCCCGGAAGGAGCTCCGCCAAACGCGAGTAGTTCCCTTGATCGCTCTCAGTTTACTGGGCAGTGGGTCAGCTAGCCACTGACTCTCCCAAAAAGCCAGAACTTGTAGGCGTAACTGAGAGCGAATATCTCTAGCGGGTACCTCCATTGGTCGAGGTGGTAGTGATACCGCCTCTTTTGCAGCTTGATCTGCTAACTCATTTCCCGCAATTCCCATGTGGCTTGGAAGCCACAGAAAGGTGATTCGAGTGTCAGCGTGGCACAGCCCGGCTAGTAGGTCGTGGATTCGCTGCACTAGGGGGTGTTGCGGGAAACATGTAGCAATTGACTGCAACGAACTCAAAGAGTCGGTACACACGAGAAAGTGGATTCGAGCATCCTGTAGTGCAAACTGCAGAGCTTCATAGATGGCAACGAGCTCCGCAGTAAACACACTACAGGCCTCAGGCAAAGAGATCTTGGTATTTGCACCATCAATAACGTAAGCACAACCCACCTTCTCGTCCACCTTCGAACCATCCGTGTATAGAATGCCAGCGTCCGGAAATTGGTGAACTATGCTGTGGAACTGCCTCCGGTAAACGGAGGCATCCGTGTTCACCTTAGGACCTCGGTGCAGATCTAACCGAATTTCCGGACGCGGGACTTGCCACGGAGGCACCTCGCTAGATGTCCGGATCATACAGGGACCTACAGCCACTCCTATTTCGGTACACGAGCTATCAAGTCTAATACCAACCGGCCGAGTGGCACGAGGCCGGTTGGCGTACCCCTGGTGGTTTTGGGTACCGAAGAGAGCTTGATAGGTCGGGTGTTGCGGCATTTGACGCACATTGGCAGCATATGCTAACAGCATATGTTCGCGTCTATAATTTAAAGGTGGAACACCCGATTCGGCGAGTAGGCTGGGTATCGGGCTGGTCCGGAAGGCACCGGTAGCCAGCCTAACGCCACTATGGTGGATACTGTCCAGCATTTTCAAGGTTGCCGGACTTGCTGAACCGTATGCCGCAGAACCATAGTCTAGCCGGGACAGGACGAGGGCTTGGTAGAACCGTAGCAGCACCGCACGGTCAGCCCCCCACGTAGTGCCACTAAGAAACCTGAGCATGTTCAGTTTCCTGAGACATGTCATTTTCAATTGCCGTATATGGTGCTGCCACGTTAACTTGCTGTCAAAATGGAGCCCCAGGAAGCGATAAGTGTCAACCAACGGCAACGCAGCATCCCTGAGATGTAGTTCAGGGTGTAAATGTAGCCTCCGTAGCCGACAAAAATGGACGACGGAGGTTTTCGCTGCTGAAAAACGAAAACCCCGGTCGTGAGCCCACCTGTCGACCCGGTTGATGGCTAGCTGCAATTGCCGTTCCACGACTGCCATACTTCCAGAGCTGTAATGCAGAGCTAAATCGTCTACATACAGCGATGGAACTACCGCGGACCCGGCGGCGGCAACAATGCCATTAATGGCAATCGCGAACAAGGTGACACTCAGCACTGAACCCTGAGGAACTCCATTTTCTTGGGTATAGTACTGCGATAATGTCCTACCGATCCTTACACGGAAGAGTCGGACGGACATGAAATTCGCAATGAAAGTCGGTAAGTTACCACGGAGTCCCCACTTGTGAAGGGTGGAAAGGATCCCGTAGCGCCATGTGGTGTCGTAGGCTTTCTCGAGGTCAAAGAAAACCGTGACTAGGTGCTGCTTTCGGAAAAAAGCCTCCTGTATGGCGCTCTCAAGTCGCACCAGATGGTCAGTGGTGGACCTATGAGAGCGAAATCCACATTGGTACTCAGACAGGAGACCTTGATCCTCCAAGAACCACACCAGTCGACGGTTCACCATCTTTTCGAGCAGCTTACATAGGCCATTTGTCAAACAAATGGGCCTATAGCTGCTTACAAACTTGGGATCCTTTCCAGCCTTGGGAATCGGTATCACGATCCCCTCTCGCCATTGAGATGGAAACTCCCCTTCAATCCATATACGATTGAAGAGGATCAACAGTCTTTTTATACTGGATTCGCACAGATGTTTTAACATTTGATTATGTATGTTATCCGGTCCAGGAGCCGTATCCCTGCACAGTGCAAGCGCACTGCGCAGTTCCCATTCAGAGAATGGTACATTATAGGACTCCGAAGCAGCAGTGGCAAAGGACAAGGGGTGAGTCTCTGCCTCCCGCTTCAGAGTCAGAAATGTAGGATCGTAACTCCCGGAGGAGGATACATCGGAGAAGTGCGAGCCAATGCTGTTGGCAATGGCGAGATGGTCCGTGATGATGTCTCCATTGATGGACACTCCGGGTATCGATAGTGATGTCGGGTGTCCGGAGATCCGACGAAGCTTAGTCCACACTTGAGATGAAGGAGTATGCGCCGTCATGGACGACACATACTTTTCCCATGTCGTTTTCTTACTCTCCCGAATCAGATATCGGGCTCTAGCACGCATCCTTCTGAAGGTGATAAGGTTGGCCATAGTGTTTTGCCTCCGATAGCATTTGAAAGCACGTCGACGATCTTTAATGGCTGCTGCAATCTCGGCTGTCCACCAAGGGACAAGCTTCCGGCGTGAGTTGCCGGATGAGGAAGGTATTGTTTCCTCAGCAGCAGTCAAAATACCATTCGTTATGTGAATGGTATGATCGTCGACACTCTCAAAGGTATCTTCGGCAAACACCGCACGTGCCGTGAAAGTTGGCCAATCAGCCCGACGGAGAAGCCATCGACTTGGTAACTCGATGGCTCTCTGGTTCGGAAGAGTAACGATAATTGGAAAATGGTCACTATTACAAAGGTCATCGTGTACACCCCACTGTAGCAGGGGAACCAGCGCACGACTGCACAGGGTAATATCGATACTTGAATAAGTACCGTGTGCAATAGAGAAGTGCGTAGGCTCCCCTGTGTTCAACAGACACAGGTCCAGCCGCCTGATCAGCCTCTCAAAATCTCTCCCTTTACCGCTAGTGGTAGCGGAGCCCCAGATGGTGTTGTGGGCGTTAACATCTCCCAGAAGGAGAAAAGGAGGGGGGAGCTGAGAGACTAGATCCACCAGCTGGTCGTAATCCGGCTGAGAATCAGGCGGGATATACACGTTACATACTGTTGCCATTACTGGCAACGAAGTACGAACTGCAACTGCCTCTAGCTGAGTACGCAACGGCACCTCTTCACTAAAGAGGCTAGAGTGGACGAGAGTGCAGACGCCACCAGCGGCCACAGCTCCGTCCATCCGGTCTTTAGAGAAGAGTTTGAAGTGACGCATTGTTGTCTCATGTCCAGGACGAAACCTGGATTCCTGAAGACAGACAATGGTAGCCGAAAACGAAGATATTAATTGTCGTAACTCAGCGAGATGAACAGAATAGCTATTACAGTTCCATTGTAATAGTGCCATGGTGTGGACTTAAGTAGAAGTGGGTCTTCTACTTATGCTTGACCGTTTGCCACCCTTCCCCATCTCTAGTTGGAGATGATGGGGCAGGAGAGCACACCTCAATCTCCACATCTCCGTCCGAAGACGAAGAAAATGGAGCGGGCGCTCTCCTGGGTTGCGCGCGGTCGTCGTCGGACCTCACGAGTCTCGCTCTTGGGGAAGAGCGAGAGCGGTGTCGAGGGACTTTCTCCCGGTCCGAAGACTGGGTGTCTGTCCCCGACACGCCCCGAAGAGATTTCTTCTTGGATCGGCGCCGACGTGTGTTTGGGGAAGTAGATGGTCCCTTCCCCACAGACGCCGGGTCCTTATAAAACAAGGTCGCTCCTGCTGGCACCGCTCCACTGGTAGTGGTGGGAGCGGGATGGCCAGCAGATACGTGAGCAGCCCTGCCTTTAGGAGAGGAAGAGAAACGGCGCTGAACCGTTCCCCTCTCCTCCGCCGATCTATTTTCTTTTCTATAGGGGAGTTCCTCCATACGGACGGGCTTGGCTTCAGCAGGCTTCGCTCCCTTGGTGGTAGTGGGAGCGGAAAGGCCAGCAGAGACAGTAGCCACCCCGTCAGCAGGAGGGCGAGAGAGACGGCGACGAACCGTCCCCCTCATCTCCACTATCTTTGTCTTATCAGATGGGCTGGATGACGATCCAGCCCCGGTCGCAGAAGTCTTCTTTGCCTCGTTGGCAGGGGAAGACTTCTTCTCCGACCGTTTCGGAGAGGAAGATGACTTCTTCTCCGATTGCGCCGGTTTAGATGGTATAACCGGTGCCTTTATCACAATGGCCGAAGAAGGTTGTTTAACCTTCTTCGGGCTGACAGGTCTCGCTTGGACAGCGAGGGGAGACTTTACGATCTCAGAGTAGTTCGTCGTCGAGGGTACAGCACGGGGAACGAAAGTGGCAGGGGTGATAGGTGGCGTCACCTTAGCCGCGAAAGATACCGGAAATTCGGGTGCAGTCATATCACGGTATCTCTTTCGAGCGTCGTGATATGAAAGCCGATCCAATGTTCTGATTTCTTGGATCTTTGCTTCCTTGCAGAACTCAGGGCACTGCTTCGACCGCGGAGAGTGACTTCCTTGGCAGTTAGGACACGTCGGGGGAGGCGTACACCCCACACCGTCATGTGTCCCCTTGCCACACTCTCTACACACCGCCTTGGCAGTGCACCTGGCAGAAACATGACCGAATTTCTGGCAATTGTAGCAGCGCATAGGTGGAGGGATGTACGGTCTAACGTCGCAATGGTACGACGTGACCTTCACCTGCCTAGGCACTACATCACCCTCAAAATGAAGAATGAAAGCGCCAGTATCGACGCTATCATTTCCAATTTTCCGGGTGATGCGCCTAATCCTGGTGACGCCTCGCTTCCCCAGATCCCGCATCAATTCCGCGTCGCTGTTTAAAATGAGGTCGCGATGGAATATAACTCCACGGACCTCATTTAGCGTATCGTGCTTCTCAACCTTAACGGGAATTTCGCCGAAATGCGTGCATTCCAGCAACGCTTCGGTTTGCTGCCGGTCAACGGTATGCAGCAGGAGCTGCCCGTTCCGGAGCTTGGAAATCCCGTTAAGGTCGCGATATTTCCCCTCGATTTCCTCTGAAAATAGGATCGATTTTACCTGTTTAAAATCTCCCCCGTCTGTCCTGGTAGCTACCAGGTAGCGAGGAGACCTGTCAACAGGGAACTTCTTATTAAATGTCTCATCCCAAGGCGTATACACCTTGGGATTCGGTCTACACTCCAGAGACAGCTTTTTAAGGGTGCCACCCTGTACAGGTGTCCGTGATCGTTTACTACGCATCCCGGACGAAATCCTCCCCGAATACTGCCCACTCCGAACGGGGGCTATCACTGTGGGCGCCACCCAGCCAAGGCAATACCTACCTGGCATAGCAGATATTGCCCGGGGTCCCAGTGCCTCGAACAGGCACTTCCCCCTCGGCATGCACAGGATTTATTCAGCTCCAGTATTCGGCCATGCAGGGACCTTCGTTGTAAGGCGGATACTACTGTAGGGTACATGGCGCACCCACCTGACGGGATGGGGCATACCGTCTAGGCTTTCTGGCCAGATGGCCAAGCTGGTGGCCCTTCCCCTGACAGCATGCATGTTTGTTTCTATTGGTCAAACCAGAGCTGGGACCAGAAAACCAAAATCGACCTTTATAAGGCCCCCTCTAAGTCGCCTTTTACGACAGGCAGGGGATACCGTGGATGAATTCTGCCCTCCCCATCCACAGGGGATCTGAACAAATCAAAAACTGGCAAGGTATTCGGCCATGTCGACCCTATTAGTCGCCTCCTACGACAGGCAGGGCATACCGTGGGTGTATTCTATCCCGCACCCACACGGGGGAAGCTTTTGAAACTACACATCCTACATGACTACTCCATTTCATATCATTCCTTACGTGAACGCCCAAATATTTGTAAGAATCTTCTTCTACAAGTATTTCCGAGCCAATGTTATATTGAAAATCCTGCCTTCGCACTTTCCCTATTTTTAAGAGACTACATTTTCTTGTGTTTATTTTCATTTTATTTACAATCGCCCACTTATAGACCAGGTTCAGGTCCTCTTGAAGCACTGCATTGTCTTGTGAGTCATGTATCTTTCGATATATTACACAATCATCCGCAAACAATCGACAGTCACTGCGAATCCCATTTGGTAAGTCATTTATAAACGCCAAAAATAACAAAGTTCCGATTACGCTGCCCTGAGGGATACCCGACGTTACGGTAATTTCATCCGAGAATATGCCTTCGACTTTCACTTTCTGGGAACGACCCGTCAAAAATTCTTGGATCCATAAAATTACTCTTCTATCAATCTTCGTCGAAGCTAATTTATGGAGTTGCATGTCATGCGGAACGACATCAAATGCCTTCGCAAAATCTATAACCACGGCGTCGACTGAAACTCCATGGTCTAACGATTCGCTAATGTCTTGAAAAAGTGATAGCATCTGACTCTCGCATGAGTAACCTTTCCGAAATCCATGTTGCCTATCATTAAACCATGATAATGTTTCCCACTGTTCCCTCAAGTAGTCGCAAATGAGATGCTCCATCTGTTTACAAACGACGGACGTAAGGCTAACCGGCCTGTAGTTGCCGAATTCAAGTCTGCTCCCTCCCTTAAATATTGGGACTACCGTAGCTCTTTTCCAGTCATCTGGGATTTGCGCATTGTTTATGGACACATTAAACATCACCTCCAAGTAACGTGCCACGGCCCTACCTCCTAGTTTAAGTACTTCACTAACAATATTATCAGGACCCTTTGATACATTGAAACGTAGTTTTTGTATTAGCTTTACAATTGCTGACTGGTTTATTTGGAACAGGGGAGCCCCCGATTCGTCGTTAAGGTCCAACACACAGCTATTGGATTTATTGAACACACTACCGTAAAAGACATTTAATTCATTAGCAATGGCCTGTTTCTCAGTAATTAATTTACCGTCACCGGACATTATCATCGACAAATTATTTGAATTTCCCTTTCTTCTCCTAACATAACTGTAAATTTTTTCCACCCATCACCTCCCGAACCAAGTAAACCTTGCATATAACTGTCATGAGCAGCCCTCTTTTTTAAGACGAGCTCTCTTGATAAGGACTTAAATTTCAACATATACTTGTCACTATCATGTCTTTTATTGTATAATTTCCTAATTTTCCGTTTTAGACTCCTAATTTCTCGTGTGTAATACTCAGGATCTGGGTTTTGTTTCAGCAATTTAAATGGGACAAATTTATCAACAGCGCTATTTAAAATTTTCAAAAAGTTAGTCCACAGGATATTAATGTGATTTCCTTCCGATGCCCATCCTACAAATAGCTCATTCAAATACCCCTGAAACTTGCCCTGATCGGCCCTGCGATACTGGAATATGATCTTTTTTGCTACATCAGAGTCTAATTTTGTAATGTCACCATATCTAATATTTAATTCAACCCCAGAATGGTCACTAATTCCTGGTACTTTCAGACAGTTAATATACAGCTCTACAGGTCTTACGAGATAAACATCTAAGGTATTATTGTCTCTAGTTGGGAAGTCAACTACTTGGGAAAATCCCCCCTCCCTTAAGAATTTATTTGCAGGGCCCTGAGCCTGACCACAGCTAGTTGACTCACCAGACCAGTCTACTTTGGGGAGGTTTAAATCTCCAGCAATTATTATGCTCTTTTTCATAGCATTACCCGTACAAGTTTTATCATACAGTGTTTCGAGGAGAGAAAGGTTATCTTTCGGTGCTCTATACGCCCCTATCACCTGAAGAGGGAATTTATTTCCTTTATCCGAAATTTGTACACATAACATTTCATGATCCATATCAGCCCACTTTAAGAAACTAGCTATATTTTTGCGCACACAAATAAATAGCCCACCACCTCGCTTCCCCCGATCCCTTCTGTACATCTCGTAGGTCCCTTGAATTATTTCGCTACTATTTATGTCCTCATATAACCAAGATTCAGTTGCAATGACAATGTCCTGAGAATACGTCTCTACAAGATTCCAAAATTCAATTAATTTATTTCCTAAACTCTGACAATTAACCTGCAGTAATCTTAGAGTCTTACCTCCGCAGCAAAAAACTCGAAATAGCTCCTTCTGTTCCCATCGGCTGGCAACCTCTGGACCTGCTCCTCCTCACAAAAGCCGGCACGAACCGATGACCCTGTCATGTAGGCTCCCTAGATTGAAAGCGCCCCGTCGATTTAGATGCAGCCCGTCTCGGGCGAAGCCACGGCCACCAATCCAGCAGTCAGCTTCTACGTACACTAATCCCAGTTGTGCACATACCCAGTCCATGCGGTCATTTACAGTCTTAACTCGCCTCAACGGAACATCTCCCCGCCGAACAATGTCACTCATTATAATTTTTGCATTTCTAAACTTGCTTTTAGCTTTTCTGCCTAGTTCGTAGAGCTCCCCCATGATGTAATAAGCTGTAGCCCTCTTCTTCAAATCGTTCGTCCCAACATGGAGCAACAACACTTTAACTTTGTCACAGTCCTCTACATTGGCTTCTTCCACTTGTTGGGCAAGCTGGTCAATCTTAATCCCCGGGTAACACCGCACTTTCGCACCTGATTTCCTCGAGATATTCGCACTCCATCGTATCATAGAATCACCCATTATGATAACGTCATCCTCAGTTTGCTCCTGCACGCCCTCTTCCACACTGATCCCAGTAGAAAGCCGTTCAGTCACATCCTTCACCGTTTCTTCTGATTCACGAAGCTTTGCTCTAAGTTCCTGTATTATTTGATCCCTTGCTTTGATTTGCATCCTCAAACTGTCCGGTGTATCATATACTTTACAAAACCAATTTCCGACATCACAATCCTCCTTCTTGACCTTAATACAGCCGAAGTGAAACCATTTCTCACATAGTCCACACTCAACACCATTCTTCAATGTTTTACTGCACGTCGAACACTTTAAAGATGACACTGGATCATTTTCCTGATTAACATTTGGAGTAACAGGCCCTGGATTCACTTCCACTCCACCAATAACTAACAACGCAGCTATCACGAGGGCTATAAACCACAAGTTACTAGGTCCCGTACGCACACACAAACACCGGAAATCCCGACTACCCTTCGCATACCACAGCCCGATCCTCGCCCGATAACGCTCCAGAGAACAACCCATTTCAGCACACCTGAGAGCTCGGGAAAAACACGACCTTTCACTTTGACTGCCAACTGATAACTGATAACTAATAGTCTTGGCACAACCTTCACCAGGCACATCTCTTCCTCAGTTCAATATCTCCATCTCAAATTTGCCATTAGAACAGGTAGACCACTTCTCTTACCTGCGCAGTACCATTTCTGTGAGCTGAACCTGTGAGCAGGATGTGGATAAGAGAATTGGCGCAGCCCATGCAGGATATGGACGATTAGCGCACCGGGTCTTCATGAATAAAGATCTGTCCTTGAGTACAAAGCTTATGGTGTACAAAGCAGTAGTCATTTTTACATTGTTGTATGGCTGTGAAACGTGGACCCTTTACCGACGTGATCTTAGGAAGCTTGAGCGTTTCCACCTACAAAAACTTCGATCAATCCCGAGGATTAAATGTGAAGACCGCATTACCAATATTGTTGTTCTAGAAAAGGCTCAAATCAACAGCATAGAATCATCCATAATAGGTCACCAATTTAGATGGATTGGTCATGTCCATCGGATGGATGATGTGAGATTACCTCGTCAAATGCTATATCGTGAGTTATGCTATGGCACCAGACCTCATGGTGGTCCTAAGAGGCGCTACAAGGACCAATTTAAGCAGACCCTGAAATTGACAGGTCTTGATTCACAAACCTGGGACATGCTGGCTGAAGACCGCGCCGTACCATCTCGGATACTGTTAAGACGTTTGAAAGGCATCGACGCACACATGAAGAGGCCAACCACGTCCTCCTCCAGCAATACTATGTGACTTGTGTGGACGCTTGTTCCATGCCAGGATTGGACTCTTTAGTCACCGTAAACACATCCACAAACTGGACTGAAGGAAGAAGATTTATACTCGGATTCGAGTTAAAGCCGATGATGATGTAATAGTATGGGTGTTTGTGTACGTTAGCTACGGCATGCAATTGATTGTTTCTCGCTCAATAGAGGGGCCGTTATGTTTCTCTCTCCTAGACAAAAGTTATACAGCCACAGATGAGAGGCATCTGTTGTCAAGAGAAAGGAAGCTTATTACTAGTTGGGCTGGACTGAGCGTCAGGATTAAGAGGATGAAAGAATGCCACCTGGGCATATTGTGGTATCGTGCTCATTCGACCCTGTGTACTTGGGTGTTTCGATTGGATTAGCAGTGTGAGGTGTGAGGCAATTAAGATTGTGCAGACCACTTTCAAGATGGCTGAGGTGGGAATCTTCCCAGTTTTGACTCACGGTGCTGAGGGTACCCCGTTGCATCTCTCAGATCAAAATTAGTGTTGTAAAGTTGGTGACTACCTACCGCTCGAGCGACTTCACTTGCAAGCCTCGGTCCTATGAGGGGATGGGGTTGACAGAACAGGGGTGTTATTATTATCCATGGTGGTATGTAGAGTTATCTGAGTTAGTCAATGGAGTGGGATTGCACATTCTAGTGATTACTGAAATTCAGATAAATGGAGATGCACGGTAAAGTGGGAGAATTAGGGCTCTTTGAAAACGAACAGTCAATCGAACTGGTATGCGATGGGGGTTATTAATATCTAGGGTTGTATGAGGAGTTAGGAGAGCCAAAGCCATTTCGGCAACTCCCGAGACCAGCCGAGTGGTGCCGAGGTGATTTAGAGGGTGATGTGTGGGGATGGGTCTCTCCCAAGCAGAGACTAAGCCATTTCGGCAACTCCCGAGACCAACCGAGTGGTGCCGAGGTGATTAGAGGGTGATGTGTGGGGATGGGTCTTACCCAAGCAGAGCCAACGCCATTTCGGCAACTCCCGAGACCAGCCGAGGGGTGCCGAGGGGATTAGGGGGTGATGGGTATTGATTGATTGATTGATATTTGTTGTTTTAAGGGGCGGAACTACGAGGTCATCTGCCCCTCTTAACACAGATTAAAGAATACAAATTTTGAATTGAATTTAAAATTTTGAGGTGGACATTTAAATTTAAAAAGACCAAAATTTAATAAAACAAAAACAAACAATTAAATAAAAATAAAAATTATAAAAATAAACAAAAATTACGGAAAAAACAAAACATTATCATTCAAAAACGAACAAGTCGTTGAGTCAATGTTCACTGGAAAATTTAGATTGCTGGCCCTAACCTGGGATTGGTCTTACCCAAGGGGATTCTAAGCCTTTTCGGCAAGTCCCGAGGCCAGCCGAGTGGTGCCGAGGTGATTCGGGGGTGATGGGAATGGATGGGTCTTACACGAGGAGAGTCTAAGCCATTTCGGCTACTCCCGAGACCAGCCGAGTGGTGCCGAAGTGATTAGGGAGTGATGGGTAGGGATTGGTCTTACCCGAGGATAGTCTAAGTAATTTCGGCAACTCCCGAGACCAGCCGAGTGGTGCCGAGGTGATTAGGGAGTGATGGGTAGGGATTGTTCTTACCCGAGGAGAGTCTAAGCAATTTCGGCAACTCCCGAGACCAGCCGAGTGGTGCCGAGGTGATTAGGGTGTGATGGGTAGGGATTGGTCTTACCCGAGGAGAGTCTAAGCAATTTCGGCAACTCCCGAGACCAGCCGAGTGGTGCCAAGGTGATTAGGGGGTGATGGGTAGGTATTGGTCTTAACCGAGAAGAGTTAAGCCATTTCGGCAACTCCCGAGACCAGCCGAGTGGTGCCGAGGTGATTAGGGGGTGATGTGTGGATGGTGTGGGGTAGGGATTGGACTTACCCTAGCAGAGTCTAAGCCGAAATGGAAACTTTTGAGCCCAGTCGAGGTCCCGGAGAGCCCCGACCCTTGCAGACCTGGCGCTTTTCGATAACTTCCGAGGTGAAGCGTGCTCTAGAATGATGGACGAGAAAGCGATATGTTTCAAATTTTCAAGTCTTAGATGGAGATTTGCTGTTGTCACTACTTCTGGAATGGTGTCAATCCTAGTTGGCTTAGAGGTAGTGTGGGGAGGGCAGGAATGGGTCTTACTCGAAGCCTTTTTAAGAGAGCATCATCATGTGACGTTATACTTTGTCTCAAAACGATAATTAACCTGTTTGTGAAGATCCTTTCACGATCGACATTAAGCAAGTAACAACAACAACAACCACCACCAGCAGCGCTAAAGCGCCCTAGACGCTTCAACAAGGAACTAGTACAGCCTGGAACAGTCCGGAATATCAACCAGTTCGGGGATATGAACCCGGATACGGTACCAATGGAGACCAGAGTAGTGCTGGGAACGTGGTGAAACGAGAAGAGGCTACTGCCGGCCCAGCACCGTGGTCTCATTGGAGCAATGTATTCTCTCAGGATGGTCGTATAATGCGTTCGAGTTCTCAGTTGTGATCTATAATATTAGTGTAGCCACGAAACACTCACTACTAGGTGGTAGGTATGTGGTGGGTAGGTTGGTGCTGGTTTGTAGACAGGTATGTGATGAGTGGGCATGTTGCATTATGTTTTATTTATTTATTTATTTATTTATTTATTATTTCTTTTTTTTAGCGTATGGCTTTTAATGCCGGGAGTGTCCGAGGATATATTCGGCTCGCTAGAGTTTGTAGCTGCTTCTTTGCGACACCCATGGGGTAAGCTACAAGTACCGGCACGTGTGGAGTATTGTCTGGGCTGGAAAGTGTGAATGTAAGGACGAGGAATTGGAAGGTAGCGGCTGTGGCCTGTAATTAAGGACCAACCCCGGTATTTGCCTGGAAGGAAGATGGGAATCCACAGAAGAACATCTTCAAGGATGCCGCCGAGGGAATTCGAACCTCCTCGCCTCCCGGATGTGAGTGACTGTCTGCGACTACGCCTTAACGACCACGGCTAACTCACCCGATATGTGTGTAGGTGGTGGGTTGGAATGCAAGAAAATTGAAAGACTCCCTAGACCTCGGATACCCTAATACTGTCGGGTGAGAAGAGAACAAGAGTTGACCAAGGAAATTCTACAGGAAAGGTGATAGAGAGGAGCCCGCACATTTGCATGCGGATATGGGGTTTAAAAATTCCAGGACAAGGTACTTAGGTATAAATACATAGCAATGATTGATGAGATGTTAAAGACATAGTGGACAGGATATAGAGATGGGGTACTGGAGACAAGTGTGTGTAAAGTACACCTCCTGGTGGAATGACATATTGAAAGTAAAGACGAGGAAACCATCAGACAGACACAATCATAATAGTAGTGCCCAAAAGTAAATAATTGGGAGGAATTTGGAGTAAAATTAGAAATATTAGATCAAGAGGTAAGTAAACCTTTCTGGAGTGTTATAAATAATCCTAGAAATGAGCAGTGTTGGTTGATTGGTTATTTCAGAGGGATCGTGGTCATCCCTTTTGCGACTGTACTAGTTTGTGTATTTTCAAGGATTTGGATGGAGACGACCATGACCTTTGCGTGGAGTAGAAGTGGGAAACCACAGAAAACCACGTTCAGGATAGCAGACATGGAAGGAGAATAAAATGGAATTTGGGGTAAATATGTGAATTTGGGGTATATATGGTGAATGTTAGGAAATTTGGGTAAATTTGATGTATTTTAGAGACATTTAGGGGAATTCGGGGATGTTTTAGGGAATTTTGGGGGAAATCTGGGGATTTGAGGCATTTTAGGGACTAGGCTAAGGATAGATCATGCAAGATCTACCTACTCGTACCTAATGAGAAGGGAAAAAGGAAGCTTGTAGTTTAACGTGACCGTTAATCTCGCGATCATAAGCCACGGGACCTCCGTTTTACGTGGAATCCGAACCACAGGACATGGCATTTCACATCGAAAATCTCACATGCATTGACCGGGAAGACCCCCACACTTTGTGCCTGTGGTGCCGTTTTCACCGTGGCCCACATTCTAACCGAGTGTGTGGACTTGCTGACCTATGAAGAAACCTTGGTTTGCAGATGACACCCACACTTATATTAGCTGATGACGTGGTGGCTGCTGATCTCGTGATTCGTTTTGTAAGTGAGAGTTGGTTAGGGCCAGCAATCTAAATTTACAAGTGAATATTTACTCAAAGACTTGTTCTTTCTTGAATTGTGATTTTTTAATTTACCGTATTTTATGAATATTTCTTTTCTTTTTATTCTTTTGTTTTATTATTTTAGATCATTTAGATTTAGATTTCCATCTCCAAATTTTAACTTAATTCTAAATTTCTATTTATTTACGGTATCTTTTATTTATTTATCGTATGACTTTTAGTGCCGGAGTGTCCGAGGACATGTTTGGCTCGCCTGAGTCTGTAGCTGCTTCCAGCGGACACCCTTATTAGGGTGAGTTACACGTTCCGTTCAATTTCAAGTAGTTCCAACTTTCGCCACCAGATATCAATGATACCTAGTGGTGAACGTTGGAACTTTGATAGAGCGTTCGGACGAAATCTAACCTAACAATTTTAGCTTTACACAAGTTTAGTCTGTGAAAGGATCTTTTACATGCCATAAATCTATGACATGGGTCCGCCGGCTTTACTTCCCCTCCGAAGGAATGCATTTCTATACTTAGTGTTAAGAGGTGACCTCGTAGTTCCGCCCCGTGAAACGCTAATAATTATAACTAAGGTGGTGTCAAAGAGACCCAAAATGAATGATGCTGCTGAAAACAAAATGGATCCCTGAAAGGAGATGTTGTTGTGTCGTAGCCAGAATCCCCAAAACGCACCTACTAAGATCCTTTGTCTTATTTATTATAGTTTCAACGCCACGCTGAAACACAAAGCCTCATATGGGGATTCCTAAGTTATCAGGAAAGGCTACTGGCTATCATCACGCGATTTTCAACCCAGTTAAAGAAGGTTAAGTCCGAGAGGGACATGCTCCAAAATCGTCTGGGCGACTACAAGACTAAAGAGGCAAAGATAGAGGAAATATAGAAGTACTCACAGCATGTGGAGTCCGAGAGGAACATGCTCCAAAAGCAACTGAACGACTACAAGGCCAACGAGGCGCAGATGAAAAAGATATTGAACCGCGCACAGCAAGTTGAGTCAGAGAGGGACTTGCTCCAAAAGCAACTGAACGACTACAAGGCCAACGAGGCGCAGATGAAAAAGATATTGAACTACGCACAGCAAGTTGAGTCCGAGAGGGACTTGCTCCAAAAGCAACTGAACGACTACAAGGCCAACGAGGCACAGATGAAAAATATATTGAACCGCGCACAGCAAGTTGAGTCCGAGAAGGACTTGCTCCAAAAGCAACTGAACGACTACAAGGCCAACGAGGCGCAGATGAAAAAGATATTGAACCGCGCACAGCAAGTTGAGTCAGAGAGGGACTTGCTCCAAAAGCAACTGAACGACTACAAGGCCAACGAGGCGCAGATGAAAAAGATATTGAACTACGCACAGCAAGTTGAGTCCGAGAGGGACTTGCTCCAAAAGCAACTGAACGACTACAAGGCCAACGAGGCGCAGATGAAAAAGATATTGAACTGTGCACAGCAAGTGGAGTCCGAGAGGGACTTGCTCCAAAAGCAACTGAACGACTACAAGGCCAACAAGGCGCAGATTAGGATTATATGGAACTACACACAGCATGTCGAGTCCGAGAGGGTCTTGCTCCAGGAACAACTGGACGACTTCAAGGTCAACGAGGCGAAGATATGGAACCATGTTACGTCCGAGAGGGACATGCTCCAAAAGCATCTGGACTACTACAAAGCTAATGAGGCGCACATGAAGAAGATATTGAACCGTGCACAGCATGTACAGTCCGAAAGGGACTTGCTCCAAAAGCAACTGAACGACTACAAGGCCAACGAGGCGCAGATGAAAAAGATATTGAACTGTGCACATCAAGTGGAGTCCGAGAGGGACTTGCTCCAAAAGCAACTGAACGACTACAAGGCCAACAAGGCGCAGATTAGGATTATATGGAACTACACACAGCATGTGGAGTCCGAGAGGGTCTTGCTCCAGGAACAACTGGACGACTTCAAGGTCAACGAGGCGAAGATATGGAACCATGTTACGTCCGAGAGGGACATGCTCCAAAAGCATCTGGACTACTACAAAGCTAATGAGGCGCACATGAAGAAGATATTGAACCGTGCACAGCATGTACAGTCCGAAAGGGACTTGCTCCAAAAGCAACTTAACGACTACATTGTCAACGAGGCGAAGATATGGAACCTTGTTACGTCTGAGAAGTTCATGCTGCACAAAAAACTGGACGATTACAAGGCGAGGATAGTTAGTTAGTCAGTTATTGTTGTTTTAAGGGGTGGAACTACGAGGTCATCTGCCCCTCTTAACACAGATTAAAGAATACAAATTTTGAATTGAATTTAAAATTTTGAGGTGGACATCTAAATTTAAAAAGACCAAATATTAATAAAACAAAAACAAACAATTAAATAAAAAATAAAAATTATAAAAATAAACAAAAATTACGGAAAAAACAAAACATTATCATTCAAAAACAAACAAGTCAATGTTCACTGGAAAATTTAGATTGCTGATCCTAACCCACTCTCACTTATAAAGCGGATAACGCGATCAGCAGCCACCGCGTCATCGGCTAATATAAGTTTGAGTGTCGTATGCAAACCAAGGTTTCTTCGTAAGTCAGAAAGATCCACACACTCGATGAAAATGTGGGCCACGGTAAATACGGCCCCACAGGTACAAAGTGGGGGGGTCTTCCCTTCTCATTAGGTACGAGCGGGTGGATCTTGTATGACCTATCCTTAGCCTACACAAAATGACGGACTCTCTCCGGGCCCGGAAGAAGCTCCGCCACACGCGAGTAGTTCCCTTGATCGCTCTCAGTTTACTGGGCAGTGGGTCAGCTAGCCACTGACTCTCCCAAAAAGCCGGAACTTGTAGGCGTAACTGAGAGCGAATATCTCTAGCGGGTACCTCCATTGGTCGAGGTGGTAGTGATACAGCCTCTTTTGCAGCTTGATCTGCTAACTCATTTCCCGCAATTCCCATGTGGCTTGGAAGCCACAGAAAGGTGATTCGAGTGTCAGTGTGGCACAGCCCGGCTAGTAGGTCGTGGATTCGCTGCACTAGGGGGTGTTGCGGGAAACATGTAGCAATTGACTGCAACGAACTCAAAGAGTCGGTACACACGAGAAAGTGGATTCGAGCATCCTGTAGTGCAAACTGCAGAGCTTCATATATGGCAACGAGCTCTGCAGTAAACACACTACAGGCCTCAGGTAAAGAGATCTTGGTATTTGGACCATCAATAACGTAAGCACAACCCACCTTCTCGTCCACCTTCGAACCATCCGTGTATAGAATGCCAGCGTCCGGAAATTGGTGAACTATGCTGTGGAACTGCCTCCGGTAAACGGAGGCATCCGTGTTCACCTTAGGACCTCGGTGCAGATCTAACCGAATTTCCGGACGCGGGACTTGCCACGGAGGCACCTCGCTAGATGTCCGGATCATACAGGGACCTACAGCCACTCCTATTTCAGTACACGAGCTATCAAGTCTAATACCAACCGGCCGAGTGGCACGAGGCCGGTTGGCGTACCCCTGGTGGTTTTGTGTACCGAAGAGAGCTTGATAGGTCGGATGTTGCGGCATTTGACGCACATTGGCAGCATATGCTAAAAGCATATGTTGGCGTCTATAATTTAAAGGTGGAACACCCGATTCGGCGAGTAGGCTGGGTATCGGGCTGGTCCGGAAGGCACCGGTAGCCAGCCTAACGCCACTATGGTGGATACTGTCCAGCATTTTCAAGGTTGCCGGCCTTGCTGAACCGTATGCCGCAGAACCATAGTCTAGCCGGGACAGGACGAGGGCTTGGTAGAACCGTAGCAGCACCGCACGGTGAGCCCCCCACGTAGTGCCACTAAGAAACCTGAGCATGTTCAGTTTCCTGAGACATGTCATTTTCAATTGCCGTATATGGTGCTGCCACGTTAACTTGCTGTCAAAATGGAGCCCCAGGAAGCGATAAGTGTCAACCAACGGCAACGCAGCATCCCTGAGATGTAGTTCAGGGTGTAAATGTAGCCTCCGGAGCCGACAAAAATGGACGACGGAGGTTTTCGCTGCTGAAAAACGAAAACCCCGGTCGTGAGCCCACCTGTCGACCCGGTTGATAGCTAGCTGCAATTGCCGTTCCACGACTGCGATACTTCCAGAGCTGTAATGCAGAGCTAAATCGTCTACATACAGCGATGGAACTACCGCGGACCCGGCGGCGGCAACAATGCCATTAATGGCAATCGCGAACAAGGTGACATTCAGCACTGAACCCTGAGGAACTCCATTTTCTTGGGTATAGTATTGCGATAATGTCCTACCGACCCTTACACGGAAGAGTCGGACGGACATGAAATTCGCAATGAAAGTCGGTAAGTTACCACGGAGTCCCCACTTGTGAAGGGTGGAAAGGATCCCGTAGCGCCATGTGGTGTCGTAGGCTTTCTCGAGGACAAAGAAAACCGTGACTAGGTGCTGCTTTCGGAAAAAAGCCTCCTGTATGGCGCTCTCAAGTCGCACCAGATGGTCAGTGGTGGACCTATGAGAGCGAAATCCACATTGGTACTCAGACAGGAGACCTTTATCCTCCTAGAACCACACCAGTCGACGGTTCACCATCTTTTCGAGCAGCTTACATAGGCCATTTGTCAAACAAATGGGCCTATAGCTGCTTACAAACTTGGGATCCTTTCCAGCCTTAGGAATCGGTATCACGATCCCCTCTCGCCATTGAGATGGAAACTCCCCTTCAATCCATATACGATTGAAGAGGATCAACAGTTGTTTTATACTGGATTCGCACAGATGTTTTAACATTTGATTATGTATGTTATCCGGTCCAGGAGACGTATCCCTGCACAGTGCAAGCGCACTGCGCAGTTCCCATTCAGAGAATGGTACATTATAGGACTCCGAAGCAGCAGTGGCAAAGGACAAGGGGTGAGTCTCTGCCTCCCGCTTCAGAGTCAGAAATGTAGTTAGTAGTTAGTTATTGTTGTTTTAAGGGGCGGAACTACGAGGTCATCTGCCCCTCTTAACACAGATTAAAGAATACAAATTTTGAATTGAATTTAAAATTTTGAGGTGGACATCTAAATTTAATAAGACAAAAATTAATAAAACAAAAACAAACAAATAAATAAAAAATAAAAATTATAAAAATAAACAAAAATTACGGAAAAAACAAAACATTATCATTCAAAAACGAACAAGTCGTTGAGTCAATGTTCACTGGAAAATTTAGATTGCTGGCCCTAACCCACTCTCACTTATAAAGCGGATAACGCGATCAGCAGCCACCGCGTCATCGGCTAATATAAGTTTGAGTGTCGTCTGCAAACCAAGGTTTCTTCGTAAGTCAGCAAGATCCACACACTCGGTAAAAATGTGGGCCACGGTGAATACGGCTCCACAGGTACAAAGTGGGGGGTCTTCCCTTCTCATTAGGTACGAGTGGGTGGATCTTGTATGACCTATCCTTAGCCTACACAAAATGACGGACTCTCTCCGGGCCCGGAAGGAGCTCCGCCACACGCGAGTTGTTCCCTTGATCGCTCTCCGTTTACTGGGCAGTGGGTCATCTAGCCACTGACTCTCCCAAAAAGCCAGAACTTGTAGGCGTAACTGAGAGCGAATATCTCTAGCGGGTACCTCCATTGGTCGAGGTGGTAGTGATACCGCCTCTTTTGCAGCTTGATCTGCTAACTCATTTCCCACAATTCCCATGTGGCTTGGAAGCCACAAAAAGGTGATTCGAGTGTCAGCGTGGCACAGCCCGGCTAGTAGGTCGTGGATTCGCTGCACTAGGGGGTGTTGCGGGAAACATGTAGCAATTGACTGCAACGAACTCAAAGAGTCGGTACACACGAGAAAGTGGATTCGTGCATCCTGTAGTGCAAACTGCAGAGCTTCATAGATGGCAACGAGCTCCGCAGTAAACACACTACAGGCCTCAGGCAAAGAGATCTTGGTATTTGCACCATCAATAACGTAAGCACAACCCACTTTCTTGTCCACCTTCGAACCATCCGTGTATAGAATGCCAGCGTCCGGAAATTGGTGAACTATGCTGTGGAAATGCCTCCGGTAAACGGAGGCATCCGTGTTCACCTTAGGACCTCGGTGCAGATCTAACCGAATTTCCGGACGCGGGACTTGCCACGGAGGCACCTCGCTAGATGTCCGGATCATACAGGGACCTACAGCCACTCCTATTTCAGTACACGAGCTATCAAGTCTAATACCAACCGGCCGAGTGGCACGAGGCCGGTTGGCGTAACCCTGGTGGTTTTGGGTACCGAAGAGAGCTTGATAGGTCGGGTGATGCGGCATTTGACGCACATTGGCAGCATATGCTAAAAGCATATGTTGGCGTCTATAATTTAAAGGTGGAACACCCGATTCGGCGAATAGGCTGGGTATCGGGCTGGTCCGGAAGGCACCGGTAGCCAGCCTAACGCCACTATGGTGGATACTGTCCAGCATTTTCAAGGTTGCCGGCCTTGCTGAACCGTATGCCGCAGAACCATAGTCTAGCCGGGACAGGACGAGGGCTTGGTAGAACCGTAGCAGCACCGCACGGTGAGCCCCCCACGTAGTGCCACTAAGAAACCTGAGCATGTTCAGTTTCCTGAGACATGTCATTTTCAATTGCAGTACATGGTGCTGCCACGTTAACTTGGGGAAGAGCGAGAGCGGTGTCGAGGGACTTTCTCCCGGTCCGAAGACTGGGTGTCTGTCCCCGACACGCCCCGAAGAGATTTCTTCTTGGATCGGCGCCGACGCGTGTTTGGGGAAGTAGATGGTCCCTTCCCCACAGACGCCGGGTCCTTATAAAACAAGGTCGGTCTTGCTGGCACCGCTCCACTGGTAGTGGTGGGAGCGGGATGGTCAGCAGATACGTGAGCAGCCCTGCCTTTAGGAGAGGAAGAGAAACGGCGCTGAACCGTTCCCCTCTCCTCCGATCTATTTTCTTTTCTATAGGGGAGTTCCTCCATACGTACGGGCTTGGCTTCAGCAGGATTCGCTCCCTTGGTGGTAATGGGAGCGGAAAGGCCAGCAGAGACAGTTAGTTAGTTAGTTAGTTAGTTATTGTTGTTTTAAGGGGCGGAACTACGAGGTCATCTGCCCCTCTTAACACAGATTAAAGAATAGAAATTTTGAATTGAATTTAAAATTTTGAGGTGGACATCTAAATTTAAAAAGACCAAAAATTAATAAAACAAAAACAAACAATTAAATAAAAAAAAATAAAAAAAAATTATAAAAATAAACTAAAATTACGGAAAAAACAAAACATTATCATTCAAAAACGAACAAGTCGTTGAGTCAAAGTTCACTGGAAAATTTAGATTGCTGGCCCTAACCCACTCTCACTTATAAAGCGGATAACGCGATCAGCAGCCACCGCGTCATCGGCTAATATAAGTTTGAGTGTCGTCTGCAAACCAAGGTTTCTTCGTAACTCAGCAAGATCCACACACTCGGTGAAAATGTGGGCCACGGTGAATACGGCTCCACAGGTACAAAGTGGGGGGTCTTCCCTTCTCATTAGGTATGAGTGGGTGGATCTTGTATGACCTATCCTTAGCCTACACAAAATGACGGACTCTCTCCGGGCCCGGAAGGAGCTCCGCCAAACGCGAGTAGTTCCCTTGATCGCTCTCAGTTTACTGGGCAGTGGGTCAGCTAGCCACTGACTCTCCCAAAAAGCCAGAACTTGTAGGCGTAACTGAGAGCGAATATCTCTAGCGGGTACCTCCATTGGTCGAGGTGGTAGTGATACCGCCTCTTTTGCAGCTTGATCTGCTAACTCATTTCCCGCAATTCCCATGTGGCTTGGAAGCCACAGAAAGGTGATTCGAGTGTCAGCGTGGCACAGCCCGGCTAGTAGGTCGTGGATTCGCTGCACTAGGGGGTGTTGCGGGAAACATGTAGCAATTGACTGCAACGAACTCAAAGAGTCGGTACACACGAGAAAGTGGATTCGAGCATCCTGTAGTGCAAACTGCAGAGCTTCATAGATGGCAACGAGCTCCGCAGTAAACACACTACAGGCCTCAGGCAAAGAGATCTTGGTATTTGCACCATCAATAACGTAAGCACAACCCACCTTCTCGTCCACCTTCGAACCATCCGTGTATAGAATGCCAGCGTCCGGAAATTGGTGAACTATGCTGTGGAACTGCCTCCGGTAAACGGACGCATCCGTGTTCACCTTAGGACCTTGGTGAAGATCTAACCGAATTTCCGGACGCGGGACTTGCCACGGAGGCACCTCGCTAGATGTCCGGATCATACAGGGACCTACAGCCACTCCTATTTCAGTGCACGAGCTATCAAGTCTAATACCAACCGGCCGAGTGGCACGAGGCCGGTTGGCGTACCCCTGGTGGTTTTGGGTACCGAAGAGAGCTTGATAGGTCGGGTGTTGCGGCATTTGACGCACATTGGCAGCATATGCTAAAAGCATATGTTGGCGTCTATAATTTAATGGTGAACACCCGATTCGGCGAGTAGGCTGGGTATCGGGCTGGTCCGGAAGGCACCGGTAGCCAGCCTAACGCCACTATGGTGGATACTGTCCAGCATTTTCAAGGTTGCCGGCCTTGCTGAACCGTATGCCGCAGAACCATAGTCTAGCCGGGACAGGACGAGGGCTTGGTAGAACCGTAGCAGCACCGCACGGTCAGCCCCCCACGTAGTGCCACTAAGAAACCTGAGCATGTTCAGTTTCCTGAGACATGTCATTTTCAATTGCCGTATATGGTGCTGCCACGTTAACTTGCTGTCAAAATGGAGCCCCAGGAAGCGATAAGTGTCAACCAACGGCAACGCAGCATCCCTGAGATGTAGTTCAGGGTGTAAATGTAGCCTCCGTAGCCGACAAAAATGGACGACGGAGGTTTTCGCTGCTGAAAAACGAAAACCCCGGTCGTGAGCCCACATGTCGACCCGGTTGATAGCTAACTGCAATTGCCGTTCCATGACTGCCATACTTCCAGAGCTGTAATGCAGAGCTAAATCGTCTACATACAGCGATGGAACTACCGCGGACCCGGCGGCGGCAACAATGCCATTAATGGCAATCGCGAACAAGGTGACACTCAGCACTGAACCCTGAGGAACTCCATTTTCTTGGGTATAGTATTGCGATAATGTCCTACCGACCCTTACACGGAAGAGTCGGACGGACATGAAATTCGCAATGAAAGTCGGTAAGTTACCACGGAGTCCCCACTTGTGAAGGGTGGAAAGGATCCCGTAGCGCCATGTGGTGTCGTAGGCTTTCTCGAGGTCAAAGAAAACCGTGACTAGGTGCTGTTTTCGGAAAAAAGCCTCTTGTATGGCGCTCTCAAGTCGCACCAGATGGTCAGTGGTGGACCTATGAGAGCGAAATCCACATTGGTACTCAGACAGGAGACCCTTATCCTCCAAGAACCACACCAGTCGACGGTTCACCATCTTTTCGAGCAGCTTGCATAGGCCATTTGTCAAACAAATGGGCCTATAGCTGCTTACAAACTTGGGATCCTTTCCAGCCTTAGGAATCGGTATCACGATCCCCTCTCGCCATTGAGATGGAAACTCCCCTCCAATCCATATACGATTGAAGAGGATCAACAGTTTTTTTTATACTGGATTCGCACAGATGTTTTAACATTTGATTATGTATGTTATCCGGTCCAGGAGCCGTATCCCTGCACAGTGCAAGCGCACTGCGCAGTTCCCATTCAGAGAATGGTACATTATAGGACTCCGAAGCAGCAGTGGCAAAGGACAAGGGGTGAGTCTCTGCCTCCCGCTTCAGAGTCAGAAATGTAGGATCGTAACTCCCGGAGCAGGATACATCGGAGAAGTGCGAGCCAATGCTGTTGGCAATGGCGAGATGGTCCGTGATTATGTCTCCATTGATGGACACTCCGGGTTTCGACAGTGATGTCGGGAGTCCGGAGATCCGACGAAGCTTAGTTAGTTAGTTAGTTAGTTATTGTTGTTTTAAGGGGCGAAACTACGAGGTCATCTGCCCCTCTTAACACAGATAAAAGAATACAAATTTTGAATTGAATTTAAAATTTTGAGGTGGACATCTAAATTTAAAAAGACCAAAAATTAATAAAACAAAAACAAACAATTAAATAAATAAAAAAAAAAAATTATAAACATAAATAAAAATTACGGAAAAAACAAAAACATTATCATTCAAAAACGAACAAGTCGTTGAGTCAAAGTTCACTGGAAAATTTAGATTGCTGGCCCTAACCCACTCTCACTTATAAAGCGGATAACGCGATCAGCAGCCACCGAGTCATCGGCTAATATAAGTTTGAGTGTCGTCTGCAAACCAAGGTTTCTTCGTAAGTCAGCAAGATCCACACACTCGGTGAAAATGTGGGCCACGGTGAAAACGGCTCCACAGGTACAAAGTGGGGGGTCTTCCCTTCTCATTAGGTACGAGTGGGTGGATCTTGTATGACCTATCCTTAGCCTACACAAAATGACGGACTCTCTCCGGGCCCGGAAGGAGCTCCGCCAAACGCGAGTAGTTCCCTTGATCGCTCTCAGTTTACTGGGCAGTGGGTCAGCTAGCCACTGACTCTCCCAAAAAGCCAGAACTTGTAGGCGTAACTGAGAGCGAATATCTCTAGCGGGTACCTCCATTGGTCGAGGTGGTAATGATACCGCCTCTTTTGCAGCTTGATCTGCTAACTCATTTCCCGCAATTCCCATGTGGCTTGGAAGCCACAGAAAGGTGATTCGAGTGTCAGCGTGGCACAGCCCGGCTAGTAGGTCGTGGATTCGCTGCACTAGGGGGTGTTGCGGGAAACATGTAGCAATTGACTGCAACGAACTCAAAGAGTCGGTACACACGAGAAAGTGGATTCGAGCATCCTGTAGTGCAAACTGCAGAGCTTCATAGATGGCAACGAGCTCCGCAGTAAACACACTACAGGCCTCAGGCAAAGAGATCTTGGTATTTGCACCATCAATAACGTAAGCACAACCCACCTTCTCGTCCACCTTCGAACCATCCGTGAATAGAATGCCAGCGTCCGGAAATTGGTGAACTATGCTGTGGAACTGCCTCCGGTAAACGGAGGCATCCGTGTTCACCTTAGGACCTCGGTGCAGATCTAACCGAATTTCCGGACGCGGGACTTGCCACGGAGGCACCTCGCTAGATGTCCGGATCATACAGGGACCTACAGCCACTCCTATTTCGGTACACGAGCTATCAAGTCTAATACCAACCGGCCGAGTGGCACGAGGCCGGTTGGCCTACCCCTGGTGGTTTTGGGTACCGAAGAGAGCTTGATAGGTCGGGTGTTGCGGCATTTGACGCACATTGGCAGCATATGCTAACAGCATATGTTGGCGTCTATAATTTAAAGGTGGAACACCCGATTCGGCGAGTAGGCTGGGTATCGGGCTGGTCCGGAAGGCACCGGTAGCCAGCCTAACGCCACTATGGTGGATACTGTCCAGCATTTTCAAGGTTGCCGGCCTTGCTGAACCGTATGCCGCAGAACCATAGTCTAGCCGGGACAGGACGAGGGCTTGGTAGAACCGTAGCAGCACCGCACGGTCAGCCCCCCACGTAGTGCCACTAAGAAACCTGAGCATGTTCAGTTTCCTGAGACATGTCATTTTCAATTGCCGTATATGGTGCTGCCACGTTAACTTGCTGTCAAAATGGAGCCCCAGGAAGCGATAAGTGTCAACCAACGGCAACGCAGCATCCCTGAGATGTAGTTCAGGGTGTAAATGTAGCCTCCGGAGCCGACAAAAATGGACGACGGAGGTTTTCGCTGCTGAAAAACGAAAACCCCGGTCGTGAGCCCACCTGTCGACCCGGTTGATGGCTAGCTGCAATTGCCGTTCCACGACTGCCATACTTCCAGAGCTGTAATGCAGAGCTAAATCGTCTACATACAGCGATGGAAATACCGCGGACCCGGCGGCGGCAACAATGCCATTAATGGCAATCGCGAACAAGGTGACACTCAGCACTGAACCCTGAGGAACTCCATTTTCTTGGGTATAGTACTGCGATAATGTCCTACCGACCCTTACACGGAAGAGTCGGACGGACATGAAATTCGCAATGAAAGTCGGTAAGTTACCACGGAGTCCCCACTTGTGAAGGGTGGAAAGGATCCCGTAGCGCCATGTGGTGTCGTAGGCTTTCTCGAGGTCAAAGAAAACCGTGACTAGGTGCTGCTTCCGGAAAAAAGCCCCCTGTATGGCGCTCTCAAGTCGCACCAGATGGTCAGTGGTGGACCTATGAGAGCGAAATCCACATTGGTACTCAGACAGGAGACCTTTATCCTCCAAGAACCACACCAGTCGACGGTTCACCATCTTTTCGAGCAGCTTACATAGGCCATTTGTCAAACAAATGGGCCTATAGCTGCTTACAAACTTGGGATCCTTTCCAGCCTTAGGAATCGGTATCACGATCCCCTCTCGCCATTGAGATGGAAACTCCCCTTCAATCCATATACGATTGAAGAGGATCAACAGTTTTTTAATACTGGATTCGCACAGATGTTTTAACATTTGATTATGTATGTTATCCGGTCCAGGAGCCGTATCCCTGCACAGTGCAAGCGCACTGCGCAGTTCCCATTCAGAGAATGGTACATTATAGGACTCCGAAGCAGCAGTGGCAAAGGACAAGGGGTGAGTCTCTGCCTCCTGCTTCAGAGTCAGAAATGTAGGATCGTAACTCCCGGAGGAGGATACATCGGAGAAGTGCGAGCCAATGCTGTTGGCAATGGCGAGATGGTCCGTGATGATGTCTCCATTGATGGACACTCCGGGTATCGATAGTGATGTCGGGTGTCCGGAGATCCGACGAAGCTTAGTCCACACTTGTGATGAAGGAGTATGCGCCGTCATGGACGACACATACTTTTCCCATGTCGTTTTCTTACTCTCCCGAATCAGATATCGGGCTCTAGCACGCATCCTTCTGAAGGTGATAAGGTTGGCCATAGTGTTTTGCCTCCGATAGCATTTGAAAGCACGTCGACGATCTTTAATGGCTGCTGCAATCTCGGCTGTCCACCAAGGGACAAGCTTCCGGCGTGAGTTTCCGGATGAGGAAGGTATTGTTTCCTCAGCAGCAGCCAAAATACCATTCGTTATGTGAATGGTATGATCGTCGACACTCTCAAAGGTATCTTCGGCAAACACCGCACGTGCCGTGAAAGTTGGCCAATCAGCCCGACGGAGAATCCATCGACTTGGTAACTCGATGGCTCTCTGGTTCGGAAGAGTAACGATAATTGGAAAATGGTCACTATTACAAAGGTCGTCGTGTACACCCCACTGTAGCAGGGGAACCAGCGCACGACTGCACAAGGTAATATCGACACTTGAATAAGTGCCGTGTGCAATAGAGAAGTGCGTAGGTTCTCCTGTGTTCAACAAACACAGGTCCAGCCGCCTGATCAGCCTCTCAAAATCTCTCCCTTTACCGCTAGTGGTAGCGGAGCCCCAGATGGTGTTGTGGGCATTAACATCTCCCAGAAGGAGAAAAGGAGGGGGGAGCTGAGAGACTAGATCCACCAGCTGGTCGTAATCCGGCTGAGAATCAGGCGGGATGTACACGTTACATACTGTTGCCATTACTGGCAACGAAGTACGAACTGCAACTGCCTCTAGCTGAGTACGCAACGGCACCTCTTCACCAAAGAGGCTAGAGTGGACGAGATTGCAGACGCCACCAGCGGCCACAGCTCCGTCCACCCGGTCTTTAGAGAAGAGTTTGAAGTGACGCATTGTTGTCTCATGTCCAGGACGAAACCTGGATTCCTGAAGGCAGACAATGGTTGCCGAAAACGAAGATATTAATTGTCGTAACTCAGCGAGATGAACAGAATAGCTATTACAGTTCCATTGTAATAGTGCCATGGTGTGGACTTAAGTAGAAATGGGTCTTCTACTTATGCTTGACCGTTTGCCACCCTTCCCCATCTCTAGTTGGAGATGATGGGGCAGGAGAGCACACCTCAATCTCCACATCTCCGTCCGAAGACGAAGAAAATGGAGCGGGCGCTCTCTTGGGTTGCGCACGGTCGTCGTCGGACCTCACGAGTCTCGCTCTTGGGGAAGAGCGAGAGCGGTGTCGAGGGACTTTCTCCCGGTCCGAAGACTGGGTGTCTGTCCCCGACACGCCCCGAAGAG
Organism: Meconema thalassinum; assembly: GCA_946902985.2. Lineage (NCBI taxonomy): Eukaryota > Metazoa > Arthropoda > Insecta > Orthoptera > Tettigoniidae > Meconema > Meconema thalassinum. Next base: position 190,604,951 of record OX336388.2, on the reverse strand, counting down.
ATTTCTTCTTGGATCGGCGCCGACGCGTGTTTGGGGAAGTAGATGGTCCCTTCCCCACAGACGCCGGGTCCTTATAAAACAAGGTCGCTCCTGCTGGCACCGCTCCACTGGTAGTGGTGGGAGCGGGATGGTCAGCAGATACGTGAGCAGCCCTGCCTTTAGGAGAGGAAGAGAAACGGCGCTGAACCGTTCCCCTCTCCTCCGCCGATCTATTTTCTTTTCTATAGGGGAGTTCCTCCATGCGTACGGGCTTGGCTTCAGCAGGCTTCGCTCCCTTGGTGGTAATGGGAGCGGAAAGGCCAGCAGAGACAGTAGCCACCCCGTCAGCAGGAGGGCGAGAGAGACGGCGGCGAACCGTCTCCCTCTTCTCCCCTATATTTTTCGTATTAGGTGGGCTGGAAGAAGGACCAGCCCCGGTCGGCAAAGTCTTCTTTCCCCCTTTAGCTGGGGAAGACTTGTTCGCCGACCGTTTCGGAGAAGAAGAGGACTTCTTCTCCGATTGCGCCGGTTTAGATGGTATAACCGGCGCCTTCTTTTGCTGGGCCGAAGAAGGTTGTTGTACCTCCTTCGGGCTGACATTTTTCGCTGGTACAGCGAGGGGTGATTTTAATACAGCTGATAATACGGGCGTCGAGGGTACTACACTCGGTAAGGATGCGGCAGGGGTGAATGAGGGCGTCGTTGCAGCTGCAAACGATACCCGAAATTCGGGGGCATTCATATCACGGTACCTCTTGCGAGCGTCGTGATATGAAAGCCTATCAAGAGTTCTTATTTCTTGAATTTTTGCTTCCTTACAGAACTCAGGGCACTGCTTCGATCGTGGAGAGTGGCTTCCTTGGCAGTTAGGACAAATCGGGGGAGGCGTACACCTCTCACCCTCATGTGTCCCCTTGCCACACTCTCTACACACGGCCTTGGCAGTGCACCTGGCGGAAACATGCCCGAATCTCTGGCATTGATAGCAGCGCATAGGTGGAGGGATGTACGGTCGAACATCGCAGTGGTACGATGTGACCTTCACCTGCTTAGGTACTACATCACCCTCAAAATGGAGAATAAAAGCGCCGGTATCGACGCTGTTCTCCCCAATCTTTCGGGTGATGCGCCTAATCTTGGTGACGCCTCTCTTCCCCAGATCCCGCAACAATTCCGCATCGCTATTTAAAACGAGGTCACGATGGAAAATAACTCCTCGGACCTCATTCAGCGTTTCGTGTTTTGAGACCTTAACGGGAATTTCGCCGAATTGCGTGCATTCCAGCAACGCTTCGGTTTGCTTCCGATCAACGGTGTGCAGCAGCAGCTGACCGTTCCGGAGCTTGTTAGTTAGTTAGTTATTGTTGTTTTAAGGGGCGGAACTACGAGGTCATCTGCCCCTCTTAACACAGATTAAAGAATACAAATTTTGAATTGAATTTAAAATTTTGAGGTGGACATCTAAATTTAAAAAGACCAAAAATTAACAAAACAAAAACAAACAATTAAATAAATAAAAAAAAAAAAAAAAAAAAAAAAAAAAATTATAAACATAAATAAAAATTACGGAAAAAACAAAAACATTATCATTCAAAAACGAACAAGTCGTTGAGTCAAAGTTCACTGGAAAATTTAGATTGCTGGCCCTAACCCACTCTCACTTATAAAGCGGATAACGCGATCAGCAGCCACCGCGTCATCGGCTAATATAAGTTTGAGTGTCGTCTGCAAACCAAGGTTTCTTCGTAAGTCAGCAAGATCCACACACTCGGTGAAAATGTGGGCCACGGTGAAAACGGCTCCACAGGTACAAAGTGGGGGGTCTTCCCTTCTCATTAGGTACGAGTGGGTGGATCTTGTATGACCTATCCTTAGCCTACACAAAATGACGGACTCTCTCCGGGCCCGGAAGGAGCTCCGCCAAACGCGAGTAGTTCCCTTGATCGCTCTCAGTTTACTGGGCAGTGGGTCAGCTAGCCACTGACTCTCCCAAAAAGCCAGAACTTGTAGGCGTAACTGAGAGCGAATATCTCTAGCGGGTACCTCCATTGGTCGAGGTGGTAGTGATACCGCCTCTTTTGCAGCTTGATCTGCTAACTCATTTCCCACAATTCCCATGTGGCTTGGAAGCCACAGAAAGGTGATTCGAGTGTCAGCGTGGCACAGCCCGGCTAGTAGGTCGTGGATTCGCTGCACTAGGGGGTGTTGCGGGAAACATGTAGCAATTGACTGCAACGAACTCAAAGAGTCGGTACACACGAGAAAGTGGATTCGAGCATCCTGTAGTGCAAACTGCAGAGCTTCATAGATGGCAACGAGCTCCGCAGTAAACACACTACAGGCCTCAGGCAAAGAGATCTTGGTATTTGCACCATCAATAACGTAAGCACAACCCACCTTCTCGTCCACCTTCGAACCATCCGTGAATAGAATGCCAGCGTCCGGAAATTGGTGAACTATGCTGTGGAACTGCCTCCGGTAAACGGAGGCATCCGTGTTCACCTTAGGACCTCGGTGCAGATCTAACCGAATTTCCGGACGCGGGACTTGCCACGGAGGCACCTCGCTAGATGTCCGGATCATACAGGGACCTACAGCCACTCCTATTTCGGTACACGAGCTATCAAGTCTAATACCAACCGGCCGAGTGGCACGAGGCCGGTTGGCGTACCCCTGGTGGTTTTGGGTACCGAAGAGAGCTTGATAGGTCGGGTGTTGCGGCATTTGACGCACATTGGCAGCATATGCTAACAGCATATGTTGGCGTCTATAATTTAAAGGTGGAACACCCGATTCGGCGAGTAGGCTGGGTATCGGGCTGGTCCGGAAGGCACCGGTAGCCAGCCTAACGCCACTATGGTGGATACTGTCCAGCATTTTCAAGGTTGCCGGTCTTGCTGAACCGTATGCCGCAGAACCATAGTCTAGCCGGGACAGGACGAGGGCTTGGTAGAACCGTAGCAGCACCGCACGGTCAGCCCCCCACGTAGTGCCACTAAGAAACCTGAGCATGTTCAGTTTCCTGAGACATGTCATTTTCAATTGCCGTATATGGTGCTGCCACGTTAACTTGCTGTCAAAATGGAGCCCCAGGAAGCGATAAGTGTCAACCACCGGCAACGCAGCATCCCTGAGATGTAGTTCAGGGTGTAAATGTAGCCTCCGTAGCCGACAAAAATGGACGACGGTGGTTTTCGCTGCTGAAAAACGAAAACCCCGGTCGTGAGCCCACCTGTCGACCCGGTTGATGGCTAGCTGCAATTGCCGTTCCACGACTGCCATACTTCCAGAGCTGTAATGCAGAGCTAAATCGTCTACATACAGCGATGGAACTACCGCGGACCCGGCGGCGGCAACAATGCCATTAATGGCAATCGCGAACAAGGTGACACTCAGCACTGAACCCTGAGGAACTCCATTTTCTTGGGTATAGTACTGCGATAATGTCCTACCGACCCTTACACGGAAGAGTCGGACGGACATGAAATTCGCAATGAAAGTCGGTAAGTTACCACGGAGTCCCCACTTGTGAAGGGTGGAAAGGATCCCGTAGCGCCATGTGGTGTCGTAGGCTTTCTCGAGGTCAAAGAAAACCGTGACTAGGTGCTGCTTCCGGAAAAAAGCCTCCTGTATGGCGCTCTCAAGTCGCACCAGATGGTCAGTGGTGGACCTATGAGAGCGAAATCCACATTGGTACTCAGACAGGAGACCTTTATCCTCCAAGAACCACACCAGTCGACGGTTCACCATCTTTTCGAGCAGCTTACATAGGCCATTTGTCAAACAAATGGGCCTATAGCTGCTTACAAACTTGGGATCCTTTCCAGCCTTAGGAATCGGTATCACGATCCCCTCTCGCCATTGAGATGGAAACTCCCCTTCAATCCATATACGATTGAAGAGGATCAACAGTTCTTTCATACTGGATTCGCACAGATGTTTTAACATTTGATTATGTATGTTATCCGGTCCAGGAGCCGTATCCCTGCACAGTGCAAGCGCACTTCGCAGTTCCCATTCAGAGAATGGTACATTATAGGACTCCGAAGCAGCAGTGGCAAAGGACAAGGGGTGAGTCTCTGCCTCCCGCTTCAGAGTCAGAAATGTAGGATCGTAACTCCCGGAGCAGGATACATCGGAGAAGTGCGAGCCAATGCTGTTGGCAATGGCGAGATGGTCCGTGATGATGTCCCCATTGATGGACACTCCGGGTATCGATAGTGATGTCGGGAGTCCGGAGATCCGACGAAGCTTAGTCCACACTTGAGATGAAGGAGTATGCGCCGTCATGGACGACACATACTTTTCCCACGTCGTTTTCTTACTCTCCCGAATCAGATATCGGGCTCTAGCACGCATCCTTCTGAAGGTGATAAGGTTGGCCATAGTGTTTTGCCTCCGATAGCATTTGAAAGCACGTCGACGATCTTTAATGGCTGCTGCAATCTCGGCTGTCCACCAAGGGACAAGCTTCCGGCGTGAGTTGCCGGATGAGGAAGGTATTGTTTCCTCAGCAGCAGTCAAAATACCATTCGTTATGTGAATGGTATGATCGTCGACACTCTCAAAGGTATCTTCGGCAAACACCGCACGTGCCGTGAAAGTTGGCCAATCAGCCCGACGGAGAAGCCATCGACTTGGTAACTCGATGGCTCTCTGGTTCGGAAGAGTAACGATAATTGGAAAATGGTCACCATTACAAAGGTCATCGTGTACACCCCACTGTAGCAGGGGAACCAGCGCACGACCGCACAGGGTAATATCGATACTTGAATAAGTACCGTGTGCAATAGAGAAGTGCGTAGGCTCCCCTGTGTTCAACAGACACAGGTCCAGCCGCCTGATCAGCCTCTCAAAATCTCTCCCTTTACCGCTAGTGGTAGCGGAGCCCCAGATGGTGTTGTGGGCATTAACATCTCCCAGAAGGAGAAAAGGAGGGGGGAGCTGAGAGACTAGATCCACCAGCTGGTCGTAATCCGGCTGAGAATCAGGTGGGATGTACACGTTACATACTGTTGCCATTACTGGCAACGAAGTACGAACTGCAACTGCCTCTAGCTGAGTACGCAACGGCACCTCTTCACTAAAGAGGCTAGAGTGGACGAGAGTGCAGACGCCACCAGCGGCCACAGCTCCGTCCATCCGGTCTTTAGAGAAGAGTTTGAAGTGACGCATTGTTGTCTCATGCCCAGGACGAAACCTGGATTCCTGAAGACAGACAATGGTTGCCGAAAACGAAGATGTTAATTGTCGTAACTCAGCGAGATGAACAGAATAGCTATTACAGTTCCATTGTAATAGTGCCATGGTGTGGACTTAAGTAGAAGTGGGTCTTCTACTTTTGCTTGACCGTTTGCCACCCTTCCCCATCTCTAGTTGGAGATGATGGGGCAGGAGAGCACACCTCAATCTCCACATCTCCGTCCGAAGACGAAGAAAATGGAGCGGGCGCTCTCTTGGGTTGCGCACGGTCGTCGTCGGACCTCACGGGTCTCGCCCTTGGGGAAGAGCGAGAGCGGTGTCGAGGGACTTTCTCCCGGTCCGAAGACTGGGTGTCTGTCCCCGACACGCCCCGAAGAGACTTCTTCTTGGATCGGCGCCGACGTGTGTTTGGGGAAGTAGATGGTCCCTTCCCCACAGACGCCGGGTCCTTATAAAACAAGGTCGCTCCTGCTGGCACCGCTCCACTGGTAGTGGTGGGAGCGGGATGGCTAGCAGATACGTGAGCAACCCTGCCTTTAGGAGAGGAAGAGAAACGGCGCTGAACCGCTCCCCTCTCCTCCGCCGATCTATTTTCTTTTCTATAGGGGAGTTCCTCCATACGGACGGGCTTGGCTTCAGCAGGCTTCGCTCCCTTGGTGGTAGTGGGAGCGGAAAGGCCAGCAGAGACAGTAGCCACCCCGTCAGCAGGAGGGCGAGAGAGACGGCGACGAACCGTCTCCCTCTTCTCCACTATCTTTGTCTTATCAGATGGGCTGGATGACGATCCAGCCCCGGTCGCAGAAGTCTTCTTTGCCTCGTTGGCAGGGGAAGACTTCTTCTCCGACCGTTTCGGAGAGGAAGATGACTTCTTCTCCGATTGCGCCGGTTTAGATGGTATAACCGGCGCCTTTTTCACAATGGCCGAAGAAGGTTGTTTAACCTTCTTCGGGCTGACAGGTCTCGCTTGGACAGCGAGGGGAGACTTTACGATCTCAGAGAAGTTCGTCGTCGAGGGTACAGCACGGGGAACGAAAGTGGCAGGGGTGATAGGTGGCGTCACCTTAGCCGCGAAAGATACCGGAAATTCGGGTGCAGTCATATCACGGTATCTCTTTCGAGCGTCGTGATATGAAAGCCGATCCAATGTTCTGATTTCTTGGATCTTTGCTTCCTTGCAGAACTCAGGGCACTGCTTCGACCGCGGAGAGTGACTTCCTTGGCAGTTAGGACACGTCGGGGGAGGCGTACACCCCACACCGTCATGTGTCCCCTTGCCACACTCTCTACACACCGCCTTGGCAGTGCATCTGGCAGAAACATGACCGAATTTCTGGCAATTGTAGCAGCGCATAGGTGGAGGGATGTACGGTCTAACGTCGCAATGGTACGACGTGACCTTCACCTGCCTAGGCACTACATCACCCTCAAAATGAAGAATGAAAGCGCCAGTATCGACGCTATCATTTCCAATTTTCCGGGTGATGCGCCTAATCCTGGTGACGCCTCGCTTCCCCAGATCCCGCATCAATTCCGCGTCGCTGTTTAAAATGAGGTCGCGATGGAATATAACTCCACGGACCTCATTTAGCGTATCGTGCTTCTCAACCTTAACGGGAATTTCGCCGAAATGCGTGCATTCCAGCAACGCTTCGGTTTGCTGCCGGTCAACGGTATGCAGCAGGAGCTGCCCGTTCCGGAGCTTGGAAATCCCGTTAAGGTCGCGATATTTCCCCTCGATTTCCTCTGAAAATAGGATCGATTTTACCTGTTTAAAATCTCCCCCGTCTGTCCTGGTAGCTACCAGGTAGCGAGGAGACCTGTCAACAGGGAACTTCTTATTAAATGCCTCATCCCAAGGCGTATACACCTTGGGATTCGGTCTACACTCCAGAGACGGCTTTTTAAGGGTGCCACCCTGTACAGGTGTCCGTGATCGTTTACTACGCATCCCGGACGAAATCCTCCCCGAATACTGCCCACTCCGAACGGGGGCTATCACTGTGGGCGCCACCCAGCCAAGGCAATACCTACCTGGCATAGCAGATATTGCCCGGGGTCCCAGTGCCTCGAACAGGCACTTCCCCCTCGGCATGCACAGGATTTATTCAGCTCCAGTATTCGGCCATGCAGGGACCTTCGTTGTAAGGCGGATACTACTGTAGGGTACATGGCGCACCCACCTGACGGGATGGGGCATACCGTCTAGGCTTTCTGGCCAGATGGCCAAGCTGGTGGCCCTTCCCCTAACAGCATGCATGTTTGTTTCTATTGGTCAAACCAGAGCTGGGACCAGAAAACCAAAATCGACCTTTATAAGGCCCCCTCTAAGTCGCCTTTTACGACAGGCAGGGGATACCGTGGATGAATTCTGCCCTCCCCATCCACAGGGGATCTGAACAAATCAAAAACTGGCAAGTTATTCGGCCATGTCGACCCTATTAGTCGCCTCCTACGACAGGCAGGGCATACCGTGGGTGTATTCTATCCCGCACCCACACGGGGGGTTCCGGAGCTTGGAAATCCCGCTTAGGTCCCCAAATTTCCCCTCGATTTCCTCAGAAAAAATTATTGATTTTACTAGTTTAAAATCACCCCCGTCAGTCCTCGTAGCTACCAGGTAGCGAGGAGACTTATCAGCGGGGAATCTTCTATTAAAGGCTTCATCCCAAGGCGTATACACCTTGGGATTAGCTCGACACTCAAGAGACGGCTTTTTAAGGGTGCCACCCTGTACAGGTGTCCGTGATCGCTTTGATGGCATCCCGGACGAAATCCTCCCCGAATACTGCCCACTCCGAACGGGGGCTATCACTGTGGGCGCCACCCAGCCAAGGCAATACCTACCTGGCATAGCAGATATTGCCCGTGGTCCCAGTGCCTCGAACAGGCACTTCCCCCTCGGCATGCACAGGATTTATTCAGCTCCAGTATTCGGCCATGCAGGGACCTTCGTTGTAAGGCGGATACTACTGTAGGGTACATGGCGCACCCACCTGACGGGATGGGGCATACCGTCTAGGCTTTCTGGCCAGATGGCCAAGCTGGTGGCCCTTCCCCTAACAGCACGCATGTTTATTTCTATTGGTCAAACCAGAGCTGGGACCAGAAAACCAAAATTGACCTTTATAAGGCCCCCTCTAAGTCGCCTTTTACGACAGGCAGGGGATACCGTGGATGAATTCTGCCCTCCCCATCCACAGGGGGTCTGAACAAATCAAAACTGGCAAGTTATTCGGCCATGTCGGCCCTATTAGTCGCCTCCTACGACAGGCAGGGCATACCGTGGGTGTATTCTAACCCGCACCCACACGGGGAAAGGCGAGGATGAAGAAGATATTGAACCGTGCACAGAATGTGAAGTCCGAGAGGGACTTGTTAGTTAGTTAGTTATTGCTGTTTTAAGGGGCGGAACTACGAGGTCATCTGCCCCTCTTAACACAGATTAAAGAATACAAATTTTGAATTGAATTTAAAATTTTGAGGTGGACATCTAAATTTAAAAAGACCAAAAATTAATAAAACAAAAACAAACAATTAAATACAAAATAAAAATTATAGAAATAAACAAAAATTACGGAAAAAACAAAACATTATCATTCAAAAACGAACAAGTCGTTGAGTCAATTTATACTGAAAATTTAGATTGCTGGCCCTAACCCACTCTCACTTATAAAGCGGATAACGCGATCAGCAGCCACCGCGTCATCGGCTAATATAAGTTTAGTTAGTTAGTTATTGTTGTTTTAAGGGGCGGAACTACGAGGTCATCTGCCCCTCTTAACACAGATTAAAGAATACAAATTTTGAATTGAATTTAAAATTTTGAGGTGGACATCTAAATTTAAAAAGACCAAAAATTAATAAAACAAAAACAAACAATTAAATTTAAAAAAAAAAAAAAAATTATAAACTTAAACAAAAATTACGGAAAAAACAAAACATTATCATTCAAAAACGAACAAGTCGTTGAGTCAAAGTTCACTGGAAAATTTAGATTGCTGGCCCTAACCCACTCTCACTTATAAAGCGGATAACGCGATCAGCAGCCACCGCGTCATCGGCTAATATAAGTTTGAGTGTCGTCTGCAAACCAAGGTTTCTTCGTAAGTCAGCAAGATCCACACACTCGGTGAAAATGTGGGCCACGGTGAAAACGGCTCCACAGGTACAAAGTGGGGGGTCTTCCCTTCTCATTAGGTACGAGTGGGTGGATCTTGTATGACCTATCCTTAGCCTACACAAAATGACGGACTCTCTCCGGGCCCGGAAGGAGCTCCGCCAAACGCGAGTAGTTCCCTTGATCGCTCTCAGTTTACTGGGCAGTGGGTCAGCTAGCCACTGACTCTCCCAAAAAGCCAGAACTTGTAGGCGTAACTGAGAGCGAATATCTCTAGCGGGTACCTCCATTTGTCGAGGTGGTAGTGATACCGCCTCTTTTGCAGCTTGATCTGCTAACTCATTCCCCGCAATTCCCATGTGGCTTGGAAGCCACAGAAAGGTGATTCGAGTGTCAGCGTGGCTCAGCCCGGCTAGTAGGTCGTGGATTCGCTGCACTAGGGGGTGTTGCGGGAAACATGTAGCAATTGACTGCAACGAACTCAAAGAGTCGGTACACACGAGAAAGTGGATTCGAGCATCCTGTAGTGCAAACTGCAGAGCTTCATAGATGGCAACGAGCTCCGCAGTAAACACACTACAGGCCTCAGGCAAAGAGATCTTGGTATTTGCACCATCAATAACGTAAGCACAACCCACCTTCTCGTCCACCTTCGAACCATCCGTGTATAGAATGCCAGCGTCCGGAAATTGGTGAACTATGCTGTGGAACTGCCTCCGGTAAATGGAGGCATCCGTGTTCACCTTAGGACCTCGGTGCAGATCTAACCGAATTTCCGGACGCGGGACTTGCCACGGAGGCACCTCGCTAGATGTCCGGATCATACAGGGACCTACAGCCACTCCTATTTCGGTACACGAGCTATCAAGTCTAATACCAACCGGCCGAGTGGCACGAGGCCGGTTGGCGTACCCCTGGTGGTTTTGGGTACCGAAGAGAGCTTGATAGGTCGGGTGTTGCGGCATTTGACGCACATTGGCAGCATATGCTAAAAGCATATGTTGGCGTCTATAATTTAAAGGTGGAACACCCGATTCGGCGAGTAGGCTGGGTATCGGGCTGGTCCGGAAGGCACCGGTAGCCAGCCTAACGCCACTATGGTGGATACTGTCCAGCATTTTCAAGGTTGCCGGCCTTGCTGAACCGTATGCCGCAGAACCATAGTCTAGCCGGGACAGGACGAGGGCTTGGTAGAACCGTAGCAGCACCGCACGGTCAGCCCCCCACATAGTGCCACTAAGAAACCTGAGCATGTTCAGTTTCCTGAGACATGTCATTTTCAATTGCCGTATATGGTGCTGCCACGTTAACTTGCTGTCAAAATGGAGCCCCAGGAAGCGATAAGTGTCAACCACCGGCAACGCAGCATCCCTGAGATGTAGTTCAGGGTGTAAATGTAGCCTCCGTAGCCGACAAAGTTAGTTAGTTAGTTATTATTGTTTTAAGGGGCGGAACTACGAGGTCATCTGCCCCTCTTAACACAGATTAAAGAATACAAATTTTGAATTGAATTTAAAATTTTGAGGTGGACATCTAAATTTAAAAAGACCAAAAATTAATAAAACAAAAACAAACAATTAAATAAATAAAAATATAAACATAAACAAAAATTACGGAAAAAACAATACATTATCATTCAAAAACGAACAAGTCGTTGAGTCAAAGTTCACTGGAAAATTTAGATTGCTGGCCCTAACCCACTCTCACTTATAAAGCGGATAACGCGATCAGCAGCCACCGCGTCATCGGCTAATATAAGTTTGAGTGTCGTCTGCAAACCAAGGTTTCTTCGTAAGTCAGCAAGATCCACACACTCGGTGAAAATGTGGGCCACGGTGAAAACGGCTCCACAGGTACAAAGTGGGGGGTCTTCCCTTCTCATTAGGTACGAGTGGGTGGATCTTGTATGACCTATCCTTAGCCTACACAAAATGACGGACTCTCTCCGGGCCCGGAAGGAGCTCCGCCAAACGCGAGTAGTTCCCTTGATCGCTCTCAGTTTACTGGGCAGTGGGTCAGCTAGCCACTGACTCTCCCAAAAAGCCAGAACTTGTAGGCGTAACTGAGAGCGAATATCTCTAGCGGGTACCTCCATTGGTCGAGGTGGTAGTGATACCGCCTCTTTTGCAGCTTGATCCGCTAACTCATTTCCCGCAATTCCCATGTGGCTTGGAAGCCACAGAAAGGTGATTCGAGTGTCAGCGTGGCACAGCCCGGCTAGTAGGTCGTGGATTCGCTGCACTAGGGGGTGTTGCGGGAAACATGTAGCAATTGACTGCAACGAACTCAAAGAGTCGGTACACACGAGAAAGTGGATTCGTGCATCCTGTAGTGCAAACTGCAGAGCTTCATAGATGGCAACGAGCTCCGCAGTAAACACACTACAGGCCTCAGGCAAAGAGATCTTGGTATTTGCACCATCAATAACGTAAGCACAACCCACCTTCTCGTCCACCTTCGAACCATCCGTGTATAGAATGCCAGCGTCCGGAAATTGGTGAACTATGCTGTGGAACTGCCTCCGGTAAACGGAGGCATCCGTGTTCACCTTAGGACCTCGGTGCAGATCTAACCGAATTTCCGGACGCGGGACTTGCCACGGAGGCACCTCGCTAGATGTCCGGATCATACAGGGACCTACAGCCACTCCTATTTCGGTACACGAGCTATCAAGTCTAATACCAACCGGCCGAGTGGCACGAGGCCGGTTGGCGTACCCCTGGTGGTTTTGGGTACCGAAGAGAGCTTGATAGGTCGGGTGTTGCGGCATTTGACGCACATTGGCAGCATATGCTAACAGCATATGTTGGCGTCTATAATTTAAAGGTGGAACACCCGATTCGACGAGTAGGCTGGGTATCGGGCTGGTCCGGAAGGCACCGGTAGCCAGTCTAACGCCACTATGGTGGATACTGTCCAGCATTTTCAAGGTTGCCGGCCTTGCTGAACCGTATGCCGCAGAACCATAGTCTAGCCGGGACAGGACGAGGGCTTGGTAGAACCGTAGCAGCACCGCACGGTCAGCCCCCCACGTAGTGCCACTAAGAAACCTGAGCATGTTCAGTTTCCTGAGACATGTCATTTTCAATTGCCGTATATGGTGCTGCCACGTTAACTTGCTGTCAAAATGGAGCCCCAGGAAGCGATAAGTGTCAACCACCGGCAACGCAGCATCCCTGAGATGTAGTTCAGGGTGTAAATGTAGCCTCCGTAGCCGACAAAAATGGACGACGGAGGTTTTCGCTGCTGAAAAACGAAAACCCCGGTCGTGAGCCCACCTGTCGACCCGGTTGATGGCTAGCTGCAATTGCCGTTCCACGACTGCCATACTTCCAGAGCTGTAATGCAGAGCTAAATCGTCTACATACAGCGATGGAACTACCGCGGACCCGGCGGCGGCAACAATGCCATTAATGGCAATCGCGAACAAGGTGACACTCAGCACTGAACCCTGAGGAACTCCATTTTCTTGGGTATAGTACTGCGATAATGTCCTACCGACCCTTACACGGAGGAGTCGGACGGACATGAAATTCGCAATGAAAGTCGGTAAGTTACCACGGAGTCCCCACTTGTGAAGGGTGGAAAGGATCCCGTAGCGCCATGTGGTGTCGTAGGCTTTCTCGAGGTCAAAGAAAACCGTGACTAGGTGCTGCTTCCGGAAAAAAGCCTCCTGTATGGCGCTCTCAAGTCGCACCAGATGGTCAGTGGTGGACCTATGAGAGCGAAATCCACATTGGTACTCAGACAGGAGACCTTTATCCTCCAAGAACCACACCAGTCGACGGTTCACCATCTTTTCGAGCAGCTTACATAGGCCATTTGTCAAACAAATGGGCCTATAGCTGCTTACAAACTTGGGATCCTTTCCAGCCTTAGGAATCGGTATCACGATCCCCTCTCGCCATTGAGATGGAAACTCCCCTTCAATCCATATACGATTGAAGAGGATCAACAGTTCTTTCATACTGGATTCGCACAGATGTTTTAACATTTGATTATGTATGTTATCCGGTCCAGGAGCCGTATCCCTGCACAGTGCAAGCGCACTTCGCAGTTCCCATTCAGAGAATGGTACATTATAGGACTCCGAAGCAGCAGTGGCAAAGGACAAGGGGTGAGTCTCTGCCTCCCGCTTCAGAGTCAGAAATGTAGGATCGTAACTCCCGGAGCAGGATACATCGGAGAAGTGCGAGCCAATGCTGTTGGCAATGGCGAGATGGTCCGTGATGATGTCTCCATTGATGGACACTCCGGGTATCGATAGTGATGTCGGGTGTCCGGAGATCCGACGAAGCTTAGTCCACACTTGAGATGAAGGAGTATGCGCCGTCATGGACGACACATACTTTTCCCATGTCGTTTTCTTACTCTCCCGAATCAGATATCGGGCTCTAGCACGCATCCTTCTGAAGGTGATAAGGTTGGCCATAGTGTTTTGCCTCCGATAGCATTTGAAAGCACGTCGACGATCTTTAATGGCTGCTGCAATCTCGGCTGTCCACCAAGGGACAAGCTTCCGGCGTGAGTTGCCGGATGAGGAAGGTATTGTTTCCTCAGCAGCAGTCAAAATACCATTCGTTATGTGAATGGTATGATCGTCGACACTCTCAAAGGTATCTGCGGCAAACACCGCACGTGCCGTGAAAGTTGGCCAATCAGCCCGACGGAGAAGCCATCGACTTGGTAACTCGATGGCTCTCTGGTTCGGAAGAGTAACGATAATTGGAAAATGGTCACTATTACAAAGGTCATCGTGTACACCCCACTGTAGCAGGGGAACCAGCGCACGACTGCACAGGGTAATATCGATACTTGAATAAGTACCGTGTGCAATAGAGAAGTGCGTAGGCTCCCCTGTGTTCAACAGACACAGGTCCAGCCGCCTGATCAGCCTCTCAAAATCTCTCCCTTTACCGCTAGTGGTAGCGGAGCCCCAGATGGTGTTGTGGGCGTTAACATCTCCCAGAAGGAGAAAAGGAGGGGGGAGCTGAGAGACTAGATCCACCAGCTGGTCGTAATCCGGCTGAGAATCAGGCGGGATATACACGTTACATACTGTTGCCATTACTGGCAACGAAGTACGAACTGCAACTGCCTCTAGCTGAGTACGCAACGGCACCTCTTCACTAAAGAGGCTAGAGTGGACGAGAGTGCAGACGCCACCAGCGGCCACAGCTCCGTCCATCCGGTCTTTAGAGAAGAGTTTGAAGTGACGCATTGTTGTCTCATGTCCAGGACGAAACCTGGATTCCTGAAGACAGACAATGGTAGCCGAAAACGAAGATATTAATTGTCGTAACTCAGCGAGATGAACAGAATAGCTATTACAGTTCCATTGTAATAGTGCCATGGTGTGGACTTAAGTAGAAGTGGGTCTTCTACTTATGCTTGACCGTTTGCCACCCTTCCCCATCTCTAGTTGGAGATGATGGGGCAGGAGAGCACACCTCAATCTCCACATCTCCGTCCGAAGACGAAGAAAATGGAGCGGGCGCTCTCCTGGGTTGCGCGCGGTCGTCGTCGGACCTCACGAGTCTCGCTCTTGGGGAAGAGCGAGAGCGGTGTCGAGGGACTTTCTCCCGGTCCGAAGACTGGGTGTCTGTCCCCGACACGCCCCGAAGAGATTTCTTCTTGGATCGGCGCCGACGCGTGTTTGGGGAAGTAGATGGTCCCTTCCCCACAGACGCCGGGTCCTTATAAAACAAGGTCGCTCCTGCTGGCACCGCTCCACTGGTAGTGGTGGGAGCGGGATGGTCAGCAGATACGTGAGCAGCCCTGCCTTTAGGAGAGGAAGAGAAACGGCGCTGAACCGTTCCCCTCTCCTCCGCCGATCTATTTTCTTTTCTATAGGGGAGTTCCTCCATGCGTACGGGCTTGGCTTCAGCAGGCTTCGCTCCCTTGGTGGTAATGGGAGCGGAAAGGCCAGCAGAGACAGTAGCCACCCCGTCAGCAGGAGGGCGAGAGAGACGGCGGCGAACCGTCTCCCTCTTCTCCCCTATATTTTTCGTATTAGGTGGGCTGGAAGAAGGACCAGCCCCGGTCGGCAAAGTCTTCTTTCCCCCTTTAGCTGGGGAAGACTTGTTCGCCGACCGTTTCGGAGAAGAAGAGGACTTCTTCTCCGATTGCGCCGGTTTAGATGGTATAACCGGCGCCTTCTTTTGCTGGGCCGAAGAAGGTTGTTGTACCTCCTTCGGGCTGACATTTTTCGCTGGTACAGCGAGGGGTGATTTTAATACAGCTGATAATACGGGCGTCGAGGGTACTACACTCGGTAAGGATGCGGCAGGGGTGAATGAGGGCGTCGTTGCAGCTGCAAACGATACCCGAAATTCGGGGGCATTCATATCACGGTACCTCTTGCGAGCGTCGTGATATGAAAGCCTATCAAGAGTTCTTATTTCTTGAATTTTTGCTTCCTTACAGAACTCAGGGCACTGCTTCGATCGTGGAGAGTGGCTTCCTTGGCAGTTAGGACAAATCGGGGGAGGCGTACACCTCTCACCCTCATGTGTCCCCTTGCCACACTCTCTACACACGGCCTTGGCAGTGCACCTGGCGGAAACATGCCCGAATCTCTGGCATTGATAGCAGCGCATAGGTGGAGGGATGTACGGTCGAACATCGCAGTGGTACGATGTGACCTTCACCTGCTTAGGTACTACATCACCCTCAAAATGGAGAATAAAAGCGCCGGTATCGACGCTGTTCTCCCCAATCTTTCGGGTGATGCGCCTAATCTTGGTGACGCCTCTCTTCCCCAGATCCCGCAACAATTCCGCATCGCTATTTAAAACGAGGTCACGATGGAAAATAACTCCTCGGACCTCATTCAGCGTTTCGTGTTTTGAGACCTTAACGGGAATTTCGCCGAATTGCGTGCATTCCAGCAACGCTTCGGTTTGCTTCCGATCAACGGTGTGCAGCAGCAGCTGACCGTTCCGGAGCTTGGAAATCCCGCTTAGGTCCCCAAATTTCCCCTCGATTTCCTCAGAAAAAATTATTGATTTTACTAGTTTAAAATCACCCCCGTCAGTCCTCGTAGCTACCAGGTAGCGAGGAGACTTATCAGCGGGGAATCTTCTATTAAAGGCTTCATCCCAAGGCGTATACACCTTGGGATTAGCTCGACACTCAAGAGACGGCTTTTTAAGGGTGCCACCCTGTACAGGTGTCCGTGATCGCTTTGATGGCATCCCGGACGAAATCCTCCCCGAATACTGCCCACTCCGAACGGGGGCTATCACTGTGGGCGCCACCCCGCCAAGGCAATACCTACCTGGCATAGCAGATATTGCCCGTGGTCCCAGTGCCTCGAACAGGCACTTCCCCCTCGGCATGCACAGGATTTATTCAGCTCCAGTATTCGGCCATGCAGGGACCTTCGTTGTAAGGCGGATACTACTGTAGGGTACATGGCGCACCCACCTGACGGGATGGGGCATACCGTCTAGGCTTTCTGGCCAGATGGCCAAGCTGGTGGCCCTTCCCCTAACAGCACGCATGTTTATTTCTATTGGTCAAACCAGAGCTGGGACCAGAAAACCAAAATTGACCTTTATAAGGCCCCCTCTAAGTCGCCTTTTACGACAGGCAGGGGATACCGTGGATGTTAGTTAGTTAGTTATTGTTGTTTTAAGGGGCGGAACTACGAGGTCATCTGCCCCTCTTAACACAGATTAAAGAATACAAATTTTGAATTGAATTTAAAATTTTGAGGTGGATATCTAAATTTAAAAAGACCAAAAATTAATAAAACAAAAACAAACAATTAAATTAAAAAAAAAAAAAAAAAAAATTATAAACTTAAACAAAAATTACGGAAAAAACAAAACATTATCATTCAAAAACGAACAAGTCGTTGAGTCAAAGTTCACTGGAAAATTTAGATTGCTGGCCCTAACCCACTCTCACTTATAAAGCGGATAACGCGATCAGCAGCCACCGCGTCATCGGCTAATATAAGTTTGAGTGTCGTCTGCAAACCAAGGTTTCTTCGTAAGTCAGCAAGATCCACACACTCGGTGAAAATGTGGGCCACGGTGAAAACGGCTCCACAGGTACAAAGTGGGGGGTCTTCCCTTCTCATTAGGTACGAGTGGGTGGATCTTGTATGACCTATCCTTAGCCTACACAAAATGACGGACTCTCTCCGGGCCCGGAAGGAGCTCCGCCAAACGCGAGTAGTTCCCTTGATCGCTCTCAGTTTACTGGG
The DNA here is from genome assembly GCA_946902985.2 of Meconema thalassinum. Taxonomy (NCBI): domain Eukaryota; kingdom Metazoa; phylum Arthropoda; class Insecta; order Orthoptera; family Tettigoniidae; genus Meconema; species Meconema thalassinum. The sequence continues at coordinate 190,587,438 of OX336388.2, read as the reverse complement.
CAGTGGGTCAGCTAGCCACTGACTCTCCCAAAAAGCCAGAACTTGTAGGCGTAACTGAGAGCGAATATCTCTAGCGGGTACCTCCATTTGTCGAGGTGGTAGTGATACCGCCTCTTTTGCAGCTTGATCTGCTAACTCATTCCCCGCAATTCCCATGTGGCTTGGAAGCCACAGAAAGGTGATTCGAGTGTCAGCGTGGCTCAGCCCGGCTAGTAGGTCGTGGATTCGCTGCACTAGGGGGTGTTGCGGGAAACATGTAGCAATTGACTGCAACGAACTCAAAGAGTCGGTACACACGAGAAAGTGGATTCGAGCATCCTGTAGTGCAAACTGCAGAGCTTCATAGATGGCAACGAGCTCCGCAGTAAACACACTACAGGCCTCAGGCAAAGAGATCTTGGTATTTGCACCATCAATAACGTAAGCACAACCCACCTTCTCGTCCACCTTCGAACCATCCGTGTATAGAATGCCAGCGTCCGGAAATTGGTGAACTATGCTGTGGAACTGCCTCCGGTAAATGGAGGCATCCGTGTTCACCTTAGGACCTCGGTGCAGATCTAACCGAATTTCCGGACGCGGGACTTGCCACGGAGGCACCTCGCTAGATGTCCGGATCATACAGGGACCTACAGCCACTCCTATTTCGGTACACGAGCTATCAAGTCTAATACCAACCGGCCGAGTGGCACGAGGCCGGTTGGCGTACCCCTGGTGGTTTTGGGTACCGAAGAGAGCTTGATAGGTCGGGTGTTGCGGCATTTGACGCACATTGGCAGCATATGCTAAAAGCATATGTTGGCGTCTATAATTTAAAGGTGGAACACCCGATTCGGCGAGTAGGCTGGGTATCGGGCTGGTCCGGAAGGCACCGGTAGCCAGCCTAACGCCACTATGGTGGATACTGTCCAGCATTTTCAAGGTTGCCGGCCTTGCTGAACCGTATGCCGCAGAACCATAGTCTAGCCGGGACAGGACGAGGGCTTGGTAGAACCGTAGCAGCACCGCACGGTCAGCCCCCCACGTAGTGCCACTAAGAAACCTGAGCATGTTCAGTTTCCTGAGACATGTCATTTTCAATTGCCGTATATGGTGCTGCCACGTTAACTTGCTGTCAAAATGGAGCCCCAGGAAGCGATAAGCGTCAACCACCGGCAACGCAGCATCCCTGAGATGTAGTTCAGGGTGTAAATGTAGCCTCCGTAGCCGACAAAAATGGACGACGGAGGTTTTCGCTGCTGAAAAACGAAAACCCCGGTCGTGAGCCCACCTGTCGACCCGGTTGATGGCTAGCTGCAATTGCCGTTCCACGACTGCCATACTTCCAGAGCTGTAATGCAGAGCTAAATCGTCTACATACAGCGATGGAACTACCGCGGGCCCGGCGGCGGCAACAATGCCATTAATGGCAATCGCGAACAAGGTGACACTCAGCACTGAACCCTGAGGAACTCCATTTTCTTGGGTATAGTACTGCGATAATGTCCTACCGACCCTTACACGGAAGAGTCGGACGGACATGAAATTCGCAATGAAAGTCGGTAAGTTACCACGGAGTCCCCACTTGTGAAGGGTGGAAAGGATCCCGTAGCGCCATGTGGTGTCGTAGGCTTTCTCGAGGTCAAAGAAAACCGTGACTAGGTGCTGCTTCCGGAAAAAAGCCTCCTGTATGGCGCTCTCAAGTCGCACCAGATGGTCAGTGGTGGACCTATGAGAGCGAAATCCACATTGGTACTCAGACAGGAGACCTTTATCCTCCAAGAACCACACCAGTCGACGGTTCACCATCTTTTCGAGCAGCTTACATAGGCCATTTGTCAAACAAATGGGCCTATAGCTGCTTACAAACTTGGGATCCTTTCCAGCCTTAGGAATCGGTATCACGATCCCCTCTCGCCATTGAGATGGAAACTCCCCTTCAATCCATATACGATTGAAGAGGATCAACAGTTCTTTCATACTGGATTCGCACAGATGTTTTAACATTTGATTATGTATGTTATCCGGTCCAGGAGCCGTATCCCTGCACAGTGCAAGCGCACTGCGAAGTTCCCATTCAGAGAATGGTACATTATAGGACTCCGAAGCAGCAGTGGCAAAGGACAAGGGGTGAGTCTCTGCCTCCCGCTTCAGAGTCAGAAATGTAGGATCGTAACTCCCGGAGCAGGATACATCGGAGAAGTGCGAGCCAATGCTGTTGGCAATGGCGAGATGGTCCGTGATGATGTCCCCATTGATGGACACTCCGGGTATCGATAGTGATGTCGGGAGTCCGGAGATCCGACGAAGCTTAGTCCACACTTGAGATGAAGGAGTATGCGCCGTCATGGACGACACATACTTTTCCCACGTCGTTTTCTTACTCTCCCGAATCAGATATCGGGCTCTAGCACGCATCCTTCTGAAGGTGATAAGGTTGGCCATAGTGTTTTGCCTCCGATAGCATTTGAAAGCACGTCGACGATCTTTAATGGCTGCTGCAATCTCGGCTGTCCACCAAGGGACGAGCTTCCGGCGTGAGTTGCCGGATGAGGAAGGTATTGTTTCCTCAGCAGCAGTCAAAATACCATTCGTTATGTGAATGGTATGATCGTCGACACTCTCAAAGGTATCTTCGGCAAACACCGCACGTGCCGTGAAAGTTGGCCAATCAGCCCGACGGAGAAGCCATCGACTTGGTAACTCGATGGCTCTCTGGTTCGGAAGAGTAACGATAATTGGAAAATGGTCACTATTACAAAGGTCATCGTGTACACCCCACTGTAGCAGGGGAACCAGCGCACGACTGCACAGGGTAATATCGATACTTGAATAAGTACCGTGCGCAATAGAGAAGTGCGTAGGTTCCCCTGTGTTCAACAGACACAGGTCCAGCCGCCTGATCAGCCTCTCAAAATCTCTCCCTTTACCGCTAGTGGTAGCGGAGCCCCAGATGGTGTTGTGGGCATTAACATCTCCCAGAAGGAGAAAAGGAGGGGGGAGCTGAGAGAATAGATCCACCAGCTGGTCGTAATCCGGCTGAGAATCCGGCGGGAAGTACACGTTACATACTGTTGCCATTACTGGCAACGAAGTACGAACTGCAACTGCCTCTAGCTGAGTACGCAACGGCACCTCTTCACTAAAGAGGCTAGAGTGGACGAGAGTGCAGACGCCACCAGCGGCCACAGCTCCGTCCACCCGGTCTTTAGAGAAGAGTTTGAAGTGACGCATTGTTGTCTCATGTCCAGGACGAAACCTGGATTCCTGAAGACAGACAATGGTTGCCGAAAACGAAGATATTAATTGTCGTAACTCAGCGAGATGAACAGAATAGCTATTACAGTTCCATTGTAATAGTGCCATGGTGTGGACTTAAGTAGAAATGGGTCTTCTACTTATGCTTGACCGTTTGCCACCCTTCCCCAGCTCTAGTTGGAGATGATGGGGCAGGAGAGCACACCTCAATCTCCACATCTCCGTCCGAAGACGAAGAAAATGGAGCGGGCGCTCTCTTGGGTTGCGCGCGGTCGTCGTCGGACCTCACGAGTCTCGCTCTTGGGGAAGAGCGAGAGCGGTGTCGAGGGACTTTCTCCCGGTCGGAAGACTGGGTGTCTGTCCCCGACACGCCCCGAAGAGATTTCTTCTTGGATCGGCGCCGACGCGTGTTTGGGGAAGTAGATGGTCCCTTCCCCACAGACGCCGGGTCCTTATAAAACAAGGTCGCTCCTGCTGGCACCGCTCCACTGGTAGTGGTGGGAGCGGGATGGTCAGCAGATACGTGAGCAGCCCTGCCTTTAGGAGAGGAAGAGAAACGGCGCTGAACCGTTCCCCTCTCCTCCGCCGATCTATTTTCTTTACTATAGGGGAGTTCCTCCATACGTACGGGCTTGGCTTCAGCAGGCTTCGCTCCCTTGGTGGTAATGGGAGCGGAAAGGCCAGCAGAGACAGTAGCCACCCCGTCAGCAGGAGGGCGAGAGAGACGGCGGCGAACCGTCTCCCTCTTCTCCCCTATATTTTTCGTATTAGGTGGGCTGGAAGAAGGACCAGCCCCGGTCGGCAAAGTCTTCTTTCCCCCTTTAGCTGGGGAAGACTTGTTCGCCGACCGTTTCGGAGAAGAAGAGGACTTCTTCTCCGATTGCGCCGGTTTAGATGGTATAACCGGCGCCTTCTTTTGCTGGGCCGAAGAAGGTTGTTGTACCTCCTTCGGGCTGACATTTTTCGCTGGTACAGCGAGGGGTGATTTTAATACAGCTGATAATACGGGCGTCGAGGGTACTACACTCGATAAAGATGCGGCAGGGGTGAATGAGGGCGTCGTTGCAGCTGCAAACGATACCCGAAATTCGGGGGCATTCATATCACGGTACCTCTTGCGAGCGTCGTGATATGAAAGCCTATCAAGAGTTCTTATTTCTTGAATTTTTGCTTCCTTACAGAACTCAGGGCACTGCTTCGATCGTGGAGAGTGGCTTCCTTGGCAGTTAGGACAAATCGGGGGAGGCGTACACCTCTCACCCTCATGTGTCCCCTTGCCACACTCTCTACACACGGCCTTGGCAGTGCACCTGGCGGAAACATGCCCGAATCTCTGGCATTGATAGCAGCGCATAGGTGGAGGGATGTACGGTCGAACATCGCAGTGGTACGATGTGACCTTCACCTGCTTAGGTACTACATCACCCTCAAAATGGAGAATAAAAGCGCCGGTATCGACACTGTTCTCCCCAATCTTTCGGGTGATGCGCCTAATCTTGGTGACGCCTCTCTTCCCCAGATCCCGCAACAATTCCGCATCGCTATTTAAAATGAGGTCACGATGGAAAATAACTCCTCGGACCTCATTCAGCGTTTCGTGTTTTGAGACCTTAACGGGAATTTCGCCGAATTGCGTGCATTCCAGCAACGCTTCGGTTTGCTTCCGATCAACGGTGTGCAGCAGCAGCTGACCGTTCCGGAGCTTGGAAATCCCGCTTAGGTCCCCAAATTTCCCCTCGATTTCCTCAGAAAAAATTATTGATTTTACTAGTTTAAAATCACCCCCGTCAGTCCTCGTAGCTACCAGGTAGCGAGGAGACCTATCAGCGGGGAATCTTCTATTAAAGGCTTCATCCCAAGGCGTATACACCTTGGGATTAGCTCGACACTCAAGAGACGGCTTTTTAAGGGTGCCACCCTGTACAGGTGTCCGTGATCGCTTTGATGGCATCCCGGACGAAATCCTCCCCGAATACTGCCCACTCCGAACGGGGGCTATCACTGTGGGCGCCACCCAGCCAAGGCAATACCTACCTGGCATAGCAGATATTGCCCGGGGTCCCAGTGCCTCAAACAGGCACTTCCCCCTCGGCATGCACAGGATTTATTCAGCTCCAGTATTCGGCCATGCAGGGACCTTCGTTGTAAGGCGGATACTACTGTAGGGTACATGGCGCACCCACCTGACGGGATGGGGCATACCGTCTAGGCTTTCTGGCCAGATGGCCAAGCTGGTGGCCCTTCCCCTAACAGCACGCATGTTTATTTCTATTGGTCAAACCAGAGCTGGGACCAGAAAACCAAAATTGACCTTTATAAGGCCCCCTCTAAGTCGCCTTTTACGACAGGCAGGGGATACCGTGGATGAATTCTGCCCTCCCCATCCACAGGGGGTCTGAACAAATCAAAACTGGCAAGTTATTCGGCCATGTCGGCCCTATTAGTCGCCTCCTACGACAGGCAGGGCATACCGTGGGTGTATTCTAACCCGCACCCACACGGGGAAAGGCGAGGATGAAGAAGATATTGAACCGTGCACAGCATGTGAAGTCCGAGAGGGACTTGTTAGTTAGTTAGTTATTGCTGTTTTAAGGGGCGGAACTACGAGGTCATCTGCCCCTCTTAACACAGATTAAAGAATACAAATTTTGAATTGAATTTAAAATTTTGAGGTGGACATCTAAATTTAAAAAGACCAAAAATTAATAAAACAAAAACAAACAATTAAATACAAAATAAAAATTATAGAAATAAACAAAAATTACGGAAAAAACAAAACATTATCATTCAAAAACGAACAAGTCGTTGAGTCAATTTATACTGAAAATTTAGATTGCTGGCCCTAACCCACTCTCACTTATAAAGCGGATAACGCGATCAGCAGCCACCGCGTCATCGGCTAATATAAGTTTGAGTGTCGTCTGCAAACCAAGGTTTCTTCGTAAGTCTGCAAGATCCACACACTCGGTGAAAATGTGGGCCACGGTGAAAAGGGCTCCACAGGTACAAAGTGGGGGGGTCTTCCCTTCTCATCAGATACGAGTGGGTGGATCTTTTATGACCTATCCTTAGCCTACACAAAATGACGAAGTCTCTCCGTGACCGGAAAGAGCTCCGCCACACGCGAGTAGTTCCCTTGATCGCTCTCAGTTTACTGGGCAGTGGGTCAGCTAGCCACTGACTCTCCCAAAAAGCCAGAACTTGTAGGCGTAACAGAGAGCGAATATCTCTAGCGGGTACCTCCATTGGTCGAGGTGGTAGTGATACCGCCTCTTTTGCAGCTTGATCAGCTAACTCATTTCCCGCAATTCCCATGTGGCTTGGAAGCCACAGAAAGGTGATTCGAGTGTCAGCGTGGCCCAGCCCGGCTAGTAGGTCGTGGATTCGCTGCACTAGTTAGTTAGTTAGTTATTGTTGTTTTAAGGGGCGGAACTACGAGGTCATCTGCCCCTCTTAACACAGATTAAAGAATACAAAATTTGAATTGAATTTAAAATTTTGAGGTGGACATCTAAATTTAAAAAGACCAAATATTAATAAAACAAAAACAAACAATTAAATAAAAAATAAAAATTATAAAAATAAACAAAAATTACGGAAAAAACAAAACATTATCATTCAAAAACGAACAAGTCGTTGAGTCAAAGTTCACTGGAAAATTTAGATTGCTGGCCCTAACCCACTCTCACTTATAAAGCGGATAACGCGATCAGCAGCCACCGCGTCATCGGCTAATATAAGTTTGAGTGTCGTCTGCAAACCAAGGTTTCTTCGTAAGTCAGCAAGATCCACACACTCGGTGAAAATGTGGGCCACGGTAAATACGGCTCCACAGGTACAAAGTGGGGGGTCTTCCCTTCTCATTAGGTACGAGTGGGTGGATCTTGTATGACCTATCCTTAGCCTACACAAAATGACGGACCGGAAAGGGCTCCACCGCACGCGAGTAGTTCCCTTGTTCGCTCTCAGTTTACTGGGCAGTGGGTCAGCTAGCCACTGACTCGCCCAAAAAGCCAGAACTTGTAGGCGTAACTGAGAGCGAATATCTCTAGCGGGTACCTCCATTGGTCGAGGTGGTAGTGATACCGCCGCTTTTGCAGCTTGATCCGCTAACTCATTTCCCGCAATTCCCATGTGGCTTGGAAGCCACAGAAAGGTGATTCGAGTGTCAGCGTGGCACAGCCCGGCTAGTAGGTCGTGGATTCGCTGTACTAGGGGGTGTTGCGGGAAACATGTAGCAATCGACTGCAACGAACTCAAAGAGTCGGTACACACGAGAAAGTGGATCGTGCATCCTGTAGTGCAAACTGCAGAGCTTCATAAACTCGCTTGACACCGGGGTGCAAGTTGACCAAATGTATCCTTGATTTTTTTTTTTTGGGGGGGGGGGGGGATGCGGGGGCACCTATTTTAAGGCGTGAATGAAGAGATTTAATAGTCTAAAATACTGTATAAGCTGAAAGGTACCGGTACCTTTACGATAAAATAGTGCGTGTTTGAGGAGATACCGTATTACATTTAATTTGGGTTTTAATTTTGCAGATAATCTTATACAAGAGCAACGACTATCAAAAAGGATTGCCGAATAAAAAAAAATGCTCAGCCTGTTGTAATAGAGTCGTCACCCACTCTTCGGTCTTCAAACCCTCCGTTTGACATCAAAACAGGATGTATTTTTTTGTGGCTTAGAGGCGTCTATCCGCAAAGAAACAAAAAAAGAAGCAAAATACCGTTCCTCGTTCCTGCATGGAATGGATTCATGAGAAAGTCCACGAATACTGGAGAATTTTCTGTACAAATGCCAAAGATAGGTGTATCGGCTGTTCCTTTCATCAATCTTCCACCCAGCGATTTAAGCGCAATCTTCACGGCACTGAAGTTTGCCGAGGCTGAATGCGCCAAACGCGGACAGGGTAGTTGCCTGGTCACTTTGACCAGCCACTCTACATCAAGGCTTCACAGACCGTGTCTGCTGCATCACCTGGGGAACTTGACCTTGTAACTGTACGTCTCGGAGGTTTTCACCTATTGATGTCTTTCCTTGGCGCGATCGGATTTATAATGTCTGGAAGTGGTCTCGAGGACTTATGGGAGTTGATCTATGCCAAGTCATAGGTACATCACATGGTATCAGGTCATGCTTACTCGAGAGCCCTCCGAGCCCACTTTCTCACACAAGAGGCTCTTGCATCGGTTCTTCTGTCAAGTGAGCCCTCTCTGCTTGATGAACAGAAAAAAAAAACCATTTGGAATGTGTTGATTGATGAAAAAGCAAATGGACTGTAAAACATATTAGGAGTGAATCATATCACGAATGCACAGAGTTGTATTAATTATTTAATTACACTAATTTGACCAAACGCCAGCACGACGACGACATAACACTCAGAATCCTATACAATGTGTACATACATCAACAAAGAAAAAAACAAGGACTACAAAATAAGATTGGCTACCAGATAGGGCAGAACTGTTGATTAGTTGTCCATATCGCCGCTGGCGGGCTTAGCTGACGTCCAGTCTTCAACACAGCGCCACCGACGTGTGGTTTGGCAACACACTGCCCCCACAAGATGCAATCCTGAACAGAATGTTTGTGTCGCTGCTCCTTGGAAGGAAAACTAACACCGCAAGAAGTATGCGAAGATCAAGTTGTAACTCGGGTCATTGACTACATGGAATACAAGATGAAGACTCTGTCAGAAGCTAGCCGGACAGCGAAGCTGTGGGCGGAGTACTACAGGCTGTTTATTCGGGCAGAAAGAACATCAAATTGGAACCTCCATTTGTACTGCGTATCGAAGATGTTGCCATAGCTACACGCTGCTGGGCATATTCACTACGCTAAGTCAGCCTACTTGTACCTGCATCAAATGCTTAAGTTAAATCAGAAGATGTCCGTGGACGAGTACATCAACTTCACGAAGAACGGGTACTTTTCCATCCTACGCTCGCATGATTTTTGGGCTGGAATATGGTCAGATATGGCCATAGAACAGGATCTTATGTGGCCTATGAAATCACGCGGAGGTTTAACAAGAGGACGATAGTGCGCTGGCTTACTTTGTCTCGGCGTTTCCACTGTGCATACCGATATGTGAAGCTGTATAAAATGTGTCTGGTATAAAGACAAAATCCACGGAATAGCACGTTGAGTTGAGAGACTCGCGGTGGAAGCTGGAAAACCGCCACGCAGAAGTGTTTCGCTCGTAGGTAGAAGATCGCTCTCCGTGGGATTTAAAGAAAGAAAGTCTTCAATCGCTCTCCACTGGCGTAGTTGCAGAAAACAGCATCAACTGCGACGAGGCTCGAGAAGTTGGTGAAGAAGGAATACAACAAATGGTGGGGAAAAGTTTTGAGGGTCTCAAGCTCGCAAGAAAAAGCCGCGTAGTCCCTTTGTCAGCTGTTGGGTGCCAACTATAAATTCGTGATGACATCGTCCCGGACAACCCACACCAACTTTTCACGCGAATCATAATGTGTGATGAAATCGGATGCGGATATCGTGGAGTTTTTGAAGTACGAGCTTGCACCGACTCCTCCAGTTCTCTTCGATTCATCCTTATTGAGAAAAGCAGCCAAGTCAGCACTTCAACACCTTTTCAAATCTTCAGAAGCCCCCAAAGGTTTTGAAGAACAACGCAAAGTAGTCGTTGATGGAGGTCTGCTTTTGCATACCGTTGTATGGCCAAGAACTGCAAATTTTGGTGACATAATCCAGTCCTACAATTTGTACATAAGCAAGCACTATCCTTCAAACGTTACCATTGTGTTTGACAACTACGATCAGACTCCAAGCACGAAGAACCTGAAGCAGGCACGCCGTGCGGGGAAGCGGACGTCCATAGACATCGTCTTCGATTCCAACACAATGGTTTCCACTTCTCTAATCAACACCAAAAACAAGGGACGGTTCATCTCTACGTTGACAAAGGAGCTTAGAAATGCTGGAGTTACTGTTCGTCAGGCGACAGGGGACGTAGATACACTAATAGCGTTGTCTCTAGATGCCGAAGATCATGCTGTTACTGTTATAGCGTCAGACACTGATGTCCTATGCATGTTGTTGGCAAAAGCAAGAGAGAACAACAACATCCATTTTTACAGTCCTGGTAACTCAGAATCTCTTGGAAATATTTTCCATATCACAAACATTCAGGAAGATATCGGCGAGATGAAAAGTTGTGTGCTATTTGCACATGCCGTGAGCGGATGTGACACAACTTCGGCTATTTTTAGCAAAGGGAAGAAGCGTCCATGGGGCATCCTCAAAAACAACGAAGATCTTCGGAAAACTGACGAAGTTTTCAATCAGCCTGGCGCATCCAAGGAAGATATCAAGATAGCTGGAGAAAAATTTGTTCTGGAGTTGTTCAAGAGAAAGGGATTCAATTCTCTAAACGAGCTTCGTGTGCATCTGTATGGTAGGACTATCGCAAGAGAGACAGTTACTGCTTCGTTCGATTTGGTCACTTTGCCGCCAACGTCCTAAGCATGCCGGCAGCATTCACTGCGAACATATTTGCAGGTATATATTATTTTCAGTTTTTTGTTACAGCATTTTACTTTGCTGTGATAAAATTAACATTCACTTTTTTTTTTACAAATTGGTTTGAAATTACATATGTTATTTCAGGTGCACGACTGGCTAGGCAATAAGCTGCAAGCTAATGAGTGAGGTTGGCGATCCACTACAAATGGACTTCAACCTATTCCGATGACTGCCCTCCAGCTCCTGATACTCTTTTCAACTCGTCTCAAGTAATTGCAAGGGCGCCCGTACATCACGTTGTGAATGTCGCCGCTCTGGACTGGAATGTTCGTGGATGTGTGGAAAGTGTCGTGGGGTTACCTGTGAAAACGGTGTAAAAGAAATTGATCTCGAAGAAGATTCTGATGATTTTTAACTTTTCTGTTAGTGTTGAATTGCTAAGACCAAATATGTTAACATTGTTGGTGCTAGTGAGAGTGCAGCATTGGTATTTTTGAGAACACCAACGCCTTTTTATTTTCTTGTGTTGTTATGGAGAAAATTTTACTTTTAACATTTTCTTTCTAAGAATAGGGTGTACCGGTACAACATGCATACATACAGATTTAGTAAGGTATCTACAGTAATTTCTAACCACAATTATTTGAATTATTTGATGAATAATACATTATAAACTGTATTAGATTTAAGCAGAAATATGTACTCCGATATTCGCACTACTTTTTACTTAAGATATTTGCTCTCCTAAAATGGCATTAAAATAATAATTTATGATCACCAAGTCACAAATGGTTATATATTTTACATATTAAAACATTAATTTTGTTTACCTAGCTCAATAAAGCACGTAAAAAACCCGCACCGAGAACACCTTATAGAATGAAGAGATTGGGGGGACTCAAAATGCGAATTTGAATTATTTTCACTATTAGGAACAGATGTACAAAAAGGGTGTTTTCATTAAAATCAGTCAAAAAATGAAAAAAAAAACATTGGGGGGGGGGGGGATTTTTGAGAGGGGTAGGTTTAAGCGTGAAATATTTTGAAAAGAGGGGAAGCACTTCATTTATAATAGAGAAAGGAAGCTCCTGTCTGATGTAACATTGCAAAACCAGAGCGCGTCCCGGTCGCAGTGTGTGTGCAGCGCAGACGGAGAAGTGAATGGCGTAACAATCTTTTGTTTAGACCGCTATAGCTCGAACTGTTATTCGGACATCAATTATTAATACATCGAATGAAAGCTTATTTTGTCGCCCACAACTTTTATAGAAGACTTATCTGCAATATTCGTGATAGTTTGCCAACTAACGTCAAAATAAGAAAAACGTGGCACTTTTTTTTATATTTCGCGGCATTTTTTCGTTTCCTGTTAGATCGGAAGTATCGCTAACATGCCTACCCATGAATTAACTTATAGCTTATTTTTTCTCCTTTAATTTAAGCCATGTTATAGCACTATAAGCCAAATCGTTCGCTTACAATGCGCATTCCAGCGACACCACATACTTCTCCAGCATTCCAGGAATTCAAACGGCAGGAAATCCAGGAAGCCGGCACGGGAAGACCGGGGACTTGTAATATGTTGTTACGAACATCAAATAGGAAAACTGTACCAATTTTCAGCTCTGCCTAAAATTCCTGGGCTGTCCTCTGCGTCAAAAAGATGCCTAAAAAGTTTATAAGACAGTTGTACGTCCTGCAGCAATTTATGGGTCAGAATCCCGCCCAATGACAAGAAAACATGAACAGGCTCTGCACACGATGGAGATGAAGATGCTCCGTTGGACACTTGGACTGACTAGATATGATCATGTCAGAAATACAGATGTTCGACAACACCAATTGCTGAGAAAGTGAGGGAAGCTCGTCTCCGTTGGCATGGTCATGTAATGAGAATGCCGGGCGACTCTGTCGCCAAAGTAGCTTTCAACCTGGACCCAGGTGGAATGCGACCACGCGGTCGACCTGCGAAGCGTTGGATCGACAACATTAAAACGGATATAGTAGTCTACAGTACAGCTGGAATGGTTTTGTTCCAAAAACTCTGCTATGGTTGGCTTTTTGTAAATCGGTAGAAAAGCACAAAAAAGCTTAACTCTGAAATTTAGAATAATTTCCGCGATCATTTTGTCGGAAAACTCAAAACCCATAGAAAGGCGTTTTTCTCTGAATCGACGTATTTTAAAGAAAAGTTTTTTAAACAAAAAATGTAGAGGACATTGCCACCTACAATTCGTCTCATTGAGGTCATGTCATACGTTTTGAAATGCAGAAGCTAGGTGGCGCCAAAGTTTCCAAAAAAGTGTTTTTTCACCTTTTTGTCCCAGAAAAAATAGTTTTTTCCACAAAAGAGTGAATCAGAAATTTGTTCCTCTCAAAATTGTCGATTCAGAGAAAAACGCTTTTTAATGTTTTTTTTGAGTTTTCCGACAAAATGATCGTGCAAATTATTCTAAAATTCAGAGTTAAGCTTTTCTGGTGCTTTTCTAACGATTTAAAAAAAGCCAACCATAGCACAGTTTTTGGAACAAAAGGTTTTCTTTTCTGTGCAACTGTCCTGTACTAATATGCACGATGTTGGCTTACAACCTGCAGATGTCAACGACAGGAAAAGTGGAGAAGATGTAGAGCAGCGGGCCCCGCTCTGGGATAAACGCTAGGAAAGAAGAAGATGCAAGCCGACAGCTTTAAACTATGCACACGTCAATTAGCTGACATTCTAGATTAATTTGGAGTAACTAATATACGTCAGTGCTACCAACATGATTCTAAGCCTGATGATATGTCCAATTTTAAAATATATGTAACTTCTATACTAACAAATGGATTTTATCCAAAATTGGCACAACAATAGATCATAATATTTCTGATTATCTCTGACCAACACATGCATGACAGTGTTGCCAACATGATTTTCCGCGCTGATAGATCCAATGTCTAACTGCATGTAACGTCCATGCTATCGATTGGACTTCAACCAAATTTTGTATTTTGTACCTTAAGAGATGGAACTAAGAATATAAATTCAGTCACCAGGGCTGCCAACTGTAGTGTTCTGTTAGGCTACATTATACCAGTTATTTCGAACTAATTAGAAATTTCGATATTACCAACTTAATTTCGTCATTATTCCAGATCAATGACATGAATTTTAATTTTAAGAAAAGTAGGCTTAGGTCGTCACGGAACTTCCTTATTCCAACTGACAGGACAAGGATGTGGAAGGCGATGGGGAACAAGAATCCACGAAACATCTCCTGTTACTTATATTTATTGATGAGCTATGTCAAGTACAGGAAGGTTAACAACATTGAGATAGAAAATGTGCATTCTTGAAGTTAAAATATTTAGAGAGTGATGCGTTCAGGCAGGAACTGGAGACAGGTCCTTCTCATCGTCCTCATCATCGTCGTCATCGTCTCCCGGTTCCCCCAGAGCGTGCACGAACTCTGGAACACAAACAGTTGGTCAATCCCAATTACAGGGTTATGCTAATTGCAGCCGAAAGAAATCAGAAACCTCTATGGACGTCAAATGGACAGGTGAAAAGCTAAAGGAAGTAGGAGACTTCTGTTACTTAGGAAGCAAAATAACCAGTGACGGACGAAGCAAAGTAGGTTGGCTCAGGCAATGAAAGCATTCTTCAGAAAAGGAATCTGTTAACATCGAATATAGAAGTAATTTTTGAACGCCTTTGTCTGGAGCGTGGCGCTCTATGGAAGTGAAACTTGGACTGTTGGAGCAGGAGATAAGAGGAGAATTGAAGCATTTGAAAAGTGGTGTTACAGGAGAATTATGAAGATCAGATGGGTAGATAGGGTTACAAATGATGATGATGATGATGATAATTGTTGTTTTAAGGGGCCTAACAGCTAGGTTATCGGCCCCCGATGGTTTGGGTGATTGTGAAGATGAAAATGAAATGCAAACTTCAAACTAAAACTAACTACTAACCTACATACTAGAAGAAGAAATGGAAAACTAAAGGAGTATAAGGCAAATAAAGGACAGGAGGAAAAAAAATGCCCTCAACCCTCGAAGAATGCGGATGGAGGTACTTGGAAGGAAGGAGAGCCATGAAAGGCAGATAGGAAAGTGAAAGAGGAGAGGGTCCCCCCCCCCCCGAAGGTAAGGGACAAAAGGGGAAAACGGACCCAGCACAGGAATCCCTCGAGGTCACCAACTCCCGAACTCGCCAGCCGTGAGCCCCTGAGGGTGTAGCATTATCTAGGGTGCACCAAAAGTGGTGGGGCTACATACACCCTGCCTCCTTGAGGGCCTCGAGCAGAAGGCAGGAGATAACAGGAAAAGATAAAGAAGGTTGAACCCTCGCAGAAGGAGGGTATCAGACAAGACGAGACAGGGGCCAATTAAGGCGGAAAATGAAGAGACTCCCTAGGCCTCGGATACCCTAATACCGTCGGGGTCGGAAGAGAACAAGAGTTGACCAAGTGAGGTCAACAGGAAAGAAGACGGAGAGGAACCCGGCACAAGTAAGTGGAAGTAATGCCGGACTCAGCTGGGGCCCCATGGTCGCCAACCCACGTCCCACTAGATGTGAGCCCCTGGGGGAAGCTACAAATGAAGAGGTATTAAGACTAGTGGGAGAGGAGAGATGTTTCTGGCAACTGTTAATGAAGAGAAGAGATAGGTTGTTAGGAAACATACTAAGACACCCAGGAATAGCAAGATTAGTTATGGAAGGAAGAGTCAAGAACAAGAACTGTAGGGGTAGACTAAGGTTAGAATATGTTATAGAGATTGCCTCGGATGTAGGGTGTGGTAGCTATGTAGAGATGACACGATTAGCTCAGGACAGGGAGCCATGGAGTGTTGCATCAAACCAGGCCAGACTCAAACAACAATTACATTATTTAAAGTTTCGGGGCAACATTAATATGAAAATCAACTATCAGAACAAAGAAGCTACACAAGCAAGAGAAGAAGACAGCTGACGTGCTATCAGAGACATCAACCAGCTCTGAGGCTTGTAAGAAACAAAACACAAACAACAGGAAGTGGCAAAACATTACTTTCACTTGGGAAACTGACAAAAGTAAACGCTTAGCATTCGATAAAGGGCAATAACATCTCCATCTTAGTCTACTGTTGCTGTACCATGTACAAGATCAAACACTAGCGCTTAGAGACAGCCCAGCGGGGCTAACGAAGTGACCCGAATGCTCACGAACATAACCGATCAGCCAACCTCTTCCACGTACAATTAGAGATGGGACTATCGACTACTTTTAACCATCGACTGACTAGTCATTCATTGGAAGAAACTATCGACTAGATAGTCGACTACTTTCAGTCGAATGGTTACCTGAATTCGCATAGCTCCTAAGCGTGTTGTTTCATGTATTCGACTGAAAGTCGCTTCTAGGCAGCGTTCAAAGCACTGCAAGCCATTACCGGCTGAGTTGAGTCGTACCAACAGATGAAAATCAAACTTCTCCTTAACCCACCTATTTTTTCAGACGTTAGTTTGGACTACTCGACGCTCGGCAACATGCAAATGGTCAAAGTTATTTATTTATTTTTACTGTGCTTCGAAATGGTGGTTTACGTCGTGTAGAGTGGAGTCATTATTTGCAATGTTGCACATTTCATTTAATGCAAAATGTGTGAGTAAATGTTCCCCGATACCGGTATTGATACAGGGCACATTACCTGTATGTACTGAGGATAAGTGAAGTAATAGACCAATACTTAATTAACCTAAGAGTAAATTAAATCACTATTACTGAGAGGGAGTTCTTAAGTACCGGGAACAATTCCATAGTCAACATTGAAATAATCACACTTCATAGTAAATACACACGAAAATAGAACATTTTAGAACAGCAACGAGGGCGAACTTTCAGTGGAGATGTTGGCAACAATGTAAATACTAAGTTGTTTTAATGCGCGCGCTATCCATGTGCTGAAACAATTGACGACCAGAACGTAAAACTATCCGAGCGCGTTCTACATGTTAAAAGTTAAAACACAATTGGGATATGTCGTTTGCAAACGACTTGTTTATGTTACGGTGAGTAGTCGTTGAATTCATTCGACTGTTTTTAAAAGCAGCCAAACAAGTCAATGGATTTAACATTTTTCAGTCGACTGCTGCGGTGCTGCCCATCTCCAAACAATTGACGACCAGAATCAATTTGTGCGTACGGTCAAGCTATCCTCACAGTACCCGCTGCAATAGATGTAGAGATTCACATCACCACTCTATCTTATGATGGATGTCAGTACATAAAATCAGCCATAAGGCAACGGCAGTTTAACCACAGACAACGCTACAACTCTTCCATCCCTGCCCTCATGTCTTTGCCACTAACCCCTTCCCCCTCCCAAACAGCACGCCACTGCTAGGCCTGCTACAACAACTCTCAGCCATAACCCTGTAAACTACAGCTAAACCAAACCCAGAAACCCCTAATACACTTCATTTGCAGAGCAATAAAATCCATAAAACAACTCCGCAACAAGCTTCACAAAAACCTAAATTATAAACGAAAAGACTACTCCACAAACACCAAAATCAGTAAACCTCCCTCATTTCAGCCACACTACACCTTAAACAGACATAGAAGGCATAGTCATGACCCCTTCATGGAGTAGGCTATTGTCTAAACACGATCATGTCTCCTTCAACTTTACTGAAGACTTCATTAAATTCTATTAAAAAAATCATAAACTCATTCCACAAATCTTAAAATCAGTATACATCCCTCATTTCAGTTACTCTATTCATTAAACAAACATAGAAGGCGTAGCCATGACCCCTTCATGGAGTAGGCTATTGTCTAAATCTGACCACGCATACTACAACCTTACTCTAATTCAAAATTACGGCTAAATGATCCATCTGACTGGGAGGCAAAGGTATTTACCGGCTTGCCTGGGATGATGTGCCACAAAACCGGTATCTGGAGTTCAAACATAACCTAAATATTGAATGACAATATTGAATTGTCCAATAACTTGGACAATTGGATTTAGGCTATTTCATTGAAAGAATCAACGAACTGTATAAAACTATAGGCACCTACAGGTATACTTAACTTATTAATTAAAGCTCTACAATAAACATACAGCACAATGAATTGTAGCATGAAGTTATCCTGAAGAAGTCGTTTGATTAGAACGACTACTTAAATTCGAATGATTCCATTCGCTTGGAATTAGTCGTTTGCCAACGACTTGTTTCATTCGAATGATTTCCAACGATTGCTTTGGGATCAGTCGTTTACAACGACTACTTTTATTCGAATGATTCCATTCGCTTGGAAGTGGTCGTTTGCCAACGACTTGTTTCATTCGAATGATTTCCAACGATTGTTTTGGGATCAGTCGTTTACAACGACTACTTTTATTCGAATGATTCCATTCGCTTGGAAGTAGTCGTTTGCCATCGACTTGTTTCATTCGAATGATTTCCAACGATAGCTTTGGGATCAGTCGTTTGCAAACGACTTGTTTATGATACGGTGAGTAGTCGTTGAATTCATTCGACTGTTTTCAGTCGACTGCTGCCCATCTCTACGTACAATAAGACAGACCAAGCGGGGCATGATCCTTGGGCAGCCATTTTTCTTTTGTTTATCGACGGGCTATTTGTTCTGTGAATAATCGCTTTGGACAACTGAAATAAACTCAAGTCCAGACGCTCAGTCTCCAGTAGGGTGTCCATCCCCTTATCTCCACTAATATCTTCCCTGGCCCTTTCTCAACAGCTTCAGAATTGCTTGGAAAATCCGTTTCATGTACCTGAGTTTCTAACGAACAAATATATTTCACTTGCGAAAATAAAATTTATTTTACAGTAAGAGACAGGATATGTAATTTTAAATAAATCAAGTTAAGTTATGTTAAAAAAATGTCATTTTGCTCAAATATGTAAAATAAAAACACAGGATATTAATTTTAAAGTAAAAATATCTAAAACAAAATAATATCATTATGATCAAATACGAAAATGTGTAACAATAAAATGTAATTATATGATAGCTAAGGTTCTAATTCATGGGCATTTACCGTTCTTAGTTATGTATAAGCAAAGGGAAAGATTATGTATTTATATAAAAATCCCAGCCCTAATGATCGGTCTAGGTTGTAAAGTTTCGTGTACGTTTGGTTTGCCCCGCTGCGCTGGTCCGTCTCGGTACGTGTCAAGAGATCGTGAAGGGGGATGGATGATCGGTTGCGGTCGTGAGTATTCGGGTCGCTTCGTTAGCCCCGCTGGGCTGTCTCGAAGCGCTAGTGGCGTAACGGCCACAGAAAGAAATGGAGAATATTCACAGATGATTTACCCTTTATTACAATTCAGCATTGAAAGCCTCCGTAGCTTAGGCGGCTGCACGCCGGCCTGTCACCGCTGGGCCCGTGGTTCAAATCCCGGTCACTCCATGTGAGATCTGTGCTGGAGAAAACGGAGGCTGACAGGTTTTTCTCCGGGTACTCCGGTTTTCCCTGTCAAAATTTCATTCCAGCAACACTCTCCACTATCATTTCATTTCATCTGGCATTCATTTAATCATTGCCCCAGAGGAGTGCGTCAGGCCTCGGCAGCCGGCACAGTTCATATCCTCGCCGGTCGGAGACTGGAAGCAGGCTGTGGATTTTCATTTACAATTCATCATTGAAGCTAGAACTGCTCTAGTTTTATTAGAAGACATCATAACTTCTTTGGACCCTTAGGACGTACCACGGGGCGAGTTTGAAATACCCCCCTCTGCTAAATCACTGAATAGTGTTAAAAATGTTTACAAGCAAATACAGTATGCCTTTTGTGCTCAGTAATTGTATTATTTATTTTTGACTACCGTATTTGAATAATGCTACAGAACAAAAAATCTTGCCAAGGTCTCATGACATGTTGCAACTGTCTGAAAAGAAGTTTCTGGAGATGTTTTGTGCATAAATACAGTAAGGACTTTACCTTACAACCGGCCACTTAAATGATATGCCTAGGCCTAACCTACAAATTAGCCTATATTGGTAAATATAGCCTATTTCAGACAGCAACATCAATACGTAATTGTCAATAATGTACGGTAGTTTTATAGTGCACAAAATGTTATTGTACTGAATTACAAATGATGAATAAAACTAGTGGAAACGACAGCCATTTGATTTGCATCCAAAGCTTTCAGTTGATCAACATAAGTGTTGATTTGTAGTTTTCATTTTCACATAATTTAGATAAACAGTGTCACGATGCAATTTAAATATAAACGCACATACAATTTTTGATATATAAATAGCCTAAAGTTGACTATAAAGATTTTTAAAATTTTTAATAGGCACCTGATTATTAGGAAAACTGAGCTTCACAGATTTGAAGCAGCGATGGGGCAAGTTAAAAAAAACCACATGTAGGCCTACGATAAAGCGACCCCAAAGTAATTTTTGCCACATGGGAAGAACAGCTGTCGAATCGACGCTGCTGAAAGTCGCCTAGTTTGTAATGCAGGGGAGAATGTAGGGTACTGGTTATTTTAAGAAATTCATTTTTTTTATTTAGTCAATTCACCCTCTAGGTTGGTGGTTCCCACGGACTCAGCGAGGGAACTCACCACTACCGCCTGTATGGGCAGTGTCCTGGAGCTTGGAACATCTGGTCGGGATGGATACAACTGGGGAGGTGTGATCAGCACTTCGCCCAGGCGGCCTCACCTGCAAAGCGAACAGGGGCCTCATGAGGGAGGGGAAGGGATGGAAGATAGGGATGGATAGGCTAGGAAGAGGGAAGGAGGCGGCCGTGGCCTTACAGTAGGTACTGCCCCCGTAATTTGAATTATATTGAGACCACGATGGCTGTATTGGCAAATATGAGTAAAGTTATGGATGTCATAGTTATGACGTGGATACTCATGACGTAGGCACGGATGACGCAGATTTCATGTAAGTAGGCTGATTGAGCTGAGATTCTTGGTGACGTCATGATTTTGTTCGAGAAAGATCTTAGATTTACGACGCAGTCGCAGGAAACAAGGTATTGTGCTAAGGAGGAAGCTACGCTATTGGAGGAGAGACTCGAACCAATGAACGATAGTTTGGAAGGAAGACGGAGATTGCTGAAACTACGATATTTGATTACTTTTGGCATGCAGATTTGTGGAAATCTATTTTCAGTTATGGCATTGATTTGGAATTTTGAAGAAATTAATTTTGAGTTTTTGAAATTTGAAAATCCGTCAAGTATAGCCAAAGTTAAAACTTCCAGCAATGACGCAGCAACAGGCTATGGAAGGGATGGATACGCCCCTTATGAAGTTGATAAAAGGTCGTGCACAGGAGAGAGGAGCTCTCAGATCTCATATGTCAGATCGCATATATATTTCTGGTGATATATAGTTATTTTCAAGTGATTCAGTGAAGTAAGTTGTCTTTAGCGTGGTTAAAGCCCGGCGCATCGAACGAACTCGGAGCAGTTCCATTTTACGCTGCTCGAAACTAGGTGAAGTTGAAACGCTCACATTAACGTTTCCACCAGTCAAGATATCAAGCGCTAACTTCAGCCTGCATTATAATTGTATTAGGCAGTATAACATTGAGGTGTGTAGAAGATTTGAACAATTTCACAGTTATACTTCGAAAGATATTGAAACTTTAAGGCTGCCAACAAAAGTGATTTTCTCGCCACAGGAGAAACACTTTTAAAATTCCACATTATACACTACGGCTGACACGTGGAGTGCAACAGTGATATTGGAGAATACGTTTGCTATTACAACGATACATTCGACTATGGAACATTATAATCTTGCAGTGCTTTCAATGATTATAACAGTAATTGAGATGGAAGGCTAAGGCTTTAATGCAATCGGGACATATATCGTTGGAGTAAAGTAACAGCATGGAACTTCGTTAATCGTCTTTCTACAAAAGCGAGCATGTAGTGAACATCCAACTACACTCATGCATCGTGAATCCATCGCTGAATTATACCAGATAACAGTGGAAATATTTTCATACTCCACAACTATGAATATTTCTGCGGAAATAACTACAATAAACTTCATGGCGAATTCCTGCAAGAACTTCAGGGAACTTTCAAGAGAGGCCAGGGTTGTCCCGGCGCACAAAGAAGAGTTTTGCCAGAAGGATGTTTTTTTCGTATCCACGGAGCAGTGAAATTTCGGAGGAGGAAGCAGTTCGATTCTCCGAGGACGCTGATTCCAGGTTCGAGGACGGAGCACATCTTTACGCTGGTGAAATGGAACCAACAGCAGTTTTCTTTGAAAACTTTCCTCTAGATCTTCAATCAACAGATAAAGTAGTCGTGAACGTTTCTTGTATTATTTGAGTCTTGTAGCGATATCTGAGCAACCATTCTTCCCATATTTTCTGTCCTATCTTTTGCCCCATTTTCTTGATTGATATTTCTGTACTCACTACACTTCGATGATTTATGCCTTTTTCTTCGATTTGTTGAGACATTGCTATGTCATTGGCATACTTAATAATTTTGGATCAGTTGAGACTGATGATTTAGATTTTTTCAGTAATTTGCATATTTTTGTAGTCACGATTTGACTGTAAAGTTAACGATTTGCTATGGCAGGTTTGAATTCAGACAGCGTGTCATTTTATTAAAGTAATTCTATTCAGTAAATTACTTTGACCAATTTTCTGTCATCCTCAAGAAAGAAGAATGATTAAAAGATTTTAGAGCGTTAAAATCTATTACGATATCGACGATCTTTGAAATACTAGTCGTCTTATGAACATGATTGCAACATAGACATTTACCATTGCATTATAGACAATTTTCTGAAATATGAACTTTAATTACAATTTATTGAATACACTATAGTAATGAACATTTGATAGGAGTTTTTCTCAATTATAGATTGGAACAATAATGTTTGCATTCCACAATCTAATTGTATTCTATTCGACTATTCATGCGGTTTAGTTGATCTTTGTTTGAAGATAGTATTTTTATACTGCGTTACTTTGAAGATGTTAATCTCAATTTTGATAGACCAGGCAGGAGTGTCTAATCGTATTCGCTATTAAATTTATTTGTGATTGGCAAATTTTTACTTCATATCGATTCATGAATGAAACCCACGAAGGTTAAATAATAACAGTCATTATTACAATTGATGAATATAAGAATTTTTAAAGAGGAACAATGGATGTATAATCGTTAGTTCAGTGGACGTGTAAAAGTCGCTGTTGAGTAATGCCCTTGAATAATGAAGGAGGTTCCCACAATAATTAATGAAGTTGATGAATTTATAAGTGGAGGATTTTTGTGTGTAGTTTGGAAGATTTTTATGCCATATATATGAAGATATATGATGAATTTTGGGCCAATTGTTGTGCAATTTTGTGCATCTTAAGCGAAGTATTTTCCCGCTGATTGTATTGTTCTTGTTCTTTGAAAGATTATTCATTTGAAGATACTGTTAAAATTAACAAGAGTGTTAAATAATTTGAGATAAAGATTTGAATGGAGGTTACCGTCACAAATTTTAATAATTATTATTAAACCTTATTAAACCTGAATTTGACAATTAAATATAACTAACCTTCATTGGTCGATTATATCATCACGATTTGAGTAATTATCAACCGGATAAACGTGTGGTTTAATGTATTTCTTGTATAAATAATATAAACAATATAACATTGTAAAATAATTTTGTAAATATCTTTGATAATAATTTAAAATGATAGTGATTAATACAGGCGTGTATAAAATTTTCAATGGTCATTTGACATTGTTATAAACAATTTATTATTGTTATAAATAATTAATGAACTTTTGTTATTAACATTTAGAGTTTTTTTAATACTCTAAACAACGCTAGTTAAACAAGTGGTTTGAACAATTAAACATGATTTGGGATTGTTGGAGTAATCCACTGGTGTTTGAATGAAGCATGTAAGACATTTGCGTGATAATATTTCAGTTGAGATGTGAACATTTACGTGTTTGAAAAGGAGAGCCAAGCTCTGAGGTAACACGCTTATGCTAGGGTTGAACGAACGGGAGTCCACTTTGACGATACAGGTGCATTGCAGCTGGCCCGGACAACTGTGTTACAGAGGCCAAGGACGTTCCATAATAGCCTTGTGGCTATAAATAAAATGTGAAGTATATAAACACGCAAAACAATTGATATATGTGTCTCATCCCAAATCCCGTTTCCATTCCATGTGCATTATTATTTTTACGTTGCTATGAGCTTGAGAAAGCTGAAACATTATATGTAGAGAATACAGGTCCTACAGGAGGACATGGTTATGTGGTCGATGGCTTCTGATTGCCACGTTGATTTTTTTTTTTGTTAAATCATTCTTTATGTGAAATAAATTATTGTGCAGTTTAAAGTTTCTCGTCTTCGTTCTGGTTCATTTTAAATATCATGGTGGAGGTTATTGTGTGGGCATACTTTAAGTGATCCAGTTGACAACCCAGTCCCCGAGATAAATTTAAGAGGTAAGTAAAGGTAAGTATGAACCCCCGTATATTTTGGTGTGTTCCACAATAATTTCTTGTTAACTATTGTGCTCTAATCTCGATAGTATCTGTCAGTGCCATTTTCATTGATGTAGCTGTGCCGGTGCGTTTGATTATTGGCAATCCGATTGAGGGGGCGGATATCTGACAGCCTACTATCCGGATATCGGGTACAGTACCATCCCGGCATTTGCCCGAAGACGAAGTGAGAAACCATGGAAAACCACTTCGAGGATGGCTGAGGTGGGAATCGAACCCCCTCTACTCATTTGGGCCACCCGAGGCTGAGTAGACCCCGTTCCAGTCCTCATACCACTTTTCAAATTTCGTGGCAGAGCCGGGAATCGAACCCAGGACCTTCGGGACGGCAGCTAACTATGCTGACCGCTACGCTACGGAGGCGACAGAAATTCATTACTGGTAGTATTTATTAATAAATAATTCTCCTTTGTAAATTGGCAGCCGCATACGATCATATACAGTACTTCGAAATCGGCTTTGCTACGCGAAGTAGGCCTAATCTACTCCATTCCGTCTGAAAAGCTTTCTTTTTTGTGGAAGTAAAGCATTGATACGGCAATTGTTGAATTTGAAAAGCACAGCGGAATTGAGCAATTATATTACTCATCTCTTAACCTCAATTATTATAAAAATAACTGAAAATACGAGAAAAGAGCACACCGATCTACTCAAATCACATGTTAGCATCTGTTTGTTTATGTTTCCATCGCTCTTACGCTAGTTCCAGATAACGGCAGCACCGTCGCTTGAGTTCGCGAATAGCAAACAAATGAATACAAGTTGACTCGACCCAGTTCAGAAGTCGGAAAAAACAAAAAACCGTCCATGCCGTTCACTGCTTCCTTGATCCTTACAGCAAGTGACATTTAACACATCGTTTGTTTACCGACTTGTTAAAACATTTTGTGGAACACGTAATCTATAACACAATGTTAAATTTATAACGATTTGTTAACTAACGTTTTGTTAGCCAAATTTAACGCAAGGTTGATGGAACCGGCCCTCAGTCTATAAATTCTCTTCGGAATTGGTTTGCTTTGATACAGGAATAATGGCAGCACATACTAAAATGTAAATGTTCATGCACGTGTTCTAACAGCTCACGAAGAAAAAGCCCTCAAAGCTAGATCCTCCTTTTCATCAAACTCCCAAAAACACAGTTAAATATCCTTTAAAATGATAATCAGGTAGCAAAAATATCTACCCCGCCCAGGATTCGGACCCAAGATCTCTAGATTCACAGTCATACGCAATAACCCCACGGCTATTTCGACTACGCAAATATTGTGCAAAAGATGGTGACTTATTTCCACGTTCCAATAATACTGCATTACGGAATTAAGTTTCATTTATATTTTGCTTGTTTCGATAATGTTCCTGAGTGAAATTGAGTTTAAAATGCCTTATGCCAATGCAATGCCGACTACTTACAATGTTTGATATTAAGGCATTTTACCATTTAAATACTGATACGAAGACTTCGAACATGTACCATGTCATTTTTTTTAAATCACTTGACACCAGAGTACACATGAGCGTTTTCCGTTCAGTATGTCATATACATTCCACATGGCCAAGAGTGCGTCATGGTATCAATTTTCGACACCGCGCACTGATTGTTTCTCTTACCAGTGCCAGCTGGATCGATCGATCGAGTTGGCAGTGCGTCTTAGACTTCCGTTCGATCCACCACTGCCAGCTAGGGCACACTTCCATTCGATCGATCGAGCGGGCAGTGCATACCTACGTTGTCCACCACTGCCAGCTAGTACACTTCCGTTTGATCGATCGAGCGGGCAGTGCATACTTCCGTTTGATCCACCACTGCCATCTCGATCGTTCCGATCCACTTCCGTCCCCAATTTTCAAAATCACTCCCACAAAACTATCCAGCAACCGAGCGGAAAGATGTTATACATCAATAAAACAGTTACAAAACAGCACCGCCAATGACGGATAGTGCTTCAGAACTTAAGCCTAGTCCACACCGGCAGATTTGTTTGCAGACTGTATGTAGACTGTATTGAAACATTGTATCCGATACAAGTATGTTACTTGTTTTGCGTCCACACCAGAATTAGACCTCTAGTCCACATTCATATCTTTACCACAGGGTGATTTCTTATAAAGTCCGCGAATGTGTAAATTGGGGGATCAAAGTGAAACGATCATGGTGGGAGGGGGATTGTGTTTAAATGTACCTCTTGTATTAGTCAAATAATTAACCAAAATACTCATTCTACTAATATTTCATATAACAACCGCTATTTTCTTTTTGTGGGGAGGGGGTGAATTTTGACACCCCGCTGGTAGCCCCACTAAACTACATTTTGTGGCAATATAATGAGATCACTGTGTGGTCATTGGTGGGACATGTTTCAAGGCCTAATTAGTTTTGGTCCCTTCATCAGCCGATATGAATTAATAAATGTCAAAGACACACGAAATGTATAGCGTAACAACAAAAAGTCCCTTGTTATTAAACCTTATATGGTGCACCGTAAAGAAGGATGGGAAATTGAGACTAAATCAACACAATATGATGTGGAAAAACGTGGCTAGCTGGATGCATCTGTGGTTTGTATCCGATCTACAGTTTCAAAACACGTCCACACAGGAAGACTTGAGACAATGTACTTGTTTCTTGTATGCGTGTTTTCCATTTCGTTGGAAAACAGAAAACATTGTATCTTGTCTCTTGAAACACGAGATTTGTTTGTCATTTGTATGTCAATTGTATGCAAACTGTTTCCAAACATCACTCGAGTCTCCCGATTGTATTCAAAAAGTCTGCAAACATCCCGCATACAAATGAGAAACATTTGGGAAACAGTCTGCATACAATGTTTCTGGAAACAAATCTGCCGGTGTGGACGAGGCTTTATGTTGCCGGCGGAACTGAGCACGTGCTCCACTCCGGGCGAGCGCAGGGCGAGGATCTTCTTTCCAGCGTGCTAACCTCAAAAATGTTTAATTTACTAAGATGTAATATAATCGATACTTGTATGCAATAACAAAGGTAATCAATTGGCAGATAATTGTAGGAAGCTATTATGACGAAAAATATATATGTTCAGAGTTCCTTCATGATAAAGGGTGAGGTAACAAAACCAGTCTAGGGGGGAGTTCGTTAAAAGTGAAAGCCCGTAAGACGCATAGCATCGCCGTCTATATATCTCAAGCCACGCTGTTGGTAGAATTGGCAACACTGATTAGAGTCCTTAAGTTCTATAAACACGTAAGACCACATGCTAAGTTTTATTCATAAATATCGTTTATTTTGATATGACAGCATCTAAAAGCAGTTCGTACTAACTATTTCAACACCCGTGAAATTCCTCGTGGTAAATCAGACCTGATGAAAGTTGCAGAAGTGACTATTAAGTTGCATGAGTAGCCTAAACAATACCTACTAATGAATTTAACCAACAAATTATTCACTAATATTTCATTAAACTATTTCAGATGCATAGGAAGTGTTGGTTGGTTCTTAAGTTTAGGGACTGCGACAACGCTGTCATGTAGCCCCGTGTACTTAGGGTGTGTGTATATCTGTCTGATAACCGGTGTTAATTGTGATGACTGTATTAGTGTGTGTTATCTGTTTTTTAATTTAAGTACAGACTGCAACTTAGAATTTTTCAAATAGTTCCTACTTTTTCCGCCAAGCGCCACCGTCAACGACTACTAGGCCAAGTTCAGTACTTAGCTACTAGACGCCACCACAGTCGGCTCTTGGCAACGAACGTAGAAACCTAAGAGCGTTGTTTACATTCTTAACCTATACAATTTAGCTTCACACAGGTGCAATTAGTGGAAGGTTCTTTAACATGCCGTAAATCTATGACATGGGACCGCCGGCTTTACTTCCCCTCCGAAGGAAGGCATACTGTGGGATTTTTAACGCTGTTAAAAAATCCGACGGCTTCGGCCGGGTTTGAACCCGCTATCTTGGGCATAGAAGCTCAGCTTGCTACCGACTACGCCACCGAAGCCGCCTAGGAAGTGCTGTGTGCCTGGCTGTAAGTCAAATTATGGCAGCACTATTAAAATAACTGGTTATATCACTAAGTTTTGATCACTACAACAAGGTGGACTTTCAGTGCCTAGTAATTTAGTTTTGGTAAATATCTTCATGTGGCCTATATTTTCCAGTACATTATGAACTGTACTCAGTTGGCGAGTGCCTTTGATGTCATTAGAAAGTTACCTATTTTTAAATTAAGTGACCAGTGGATCATTATTGTTAGACTGTCGGCATTAAGCTCGAAGACCTATTGTGACTATGATGAGTGCATCAGTGGACAAATAGGGAAGAATTTATTATTAAAGGCAGTCTCTAAGTTCGTAAGAATAATCTTAAATATTCTTTCTGAGTGCGACAATGACGGCAGTGAACATAGCAGCAATAAAATAAAACTTCAGACATTGGGGCATTGAGCTACAGTACAGCCTTTTATTATTACCTTATATGGAATCGACAGTACATAGCATGATAATGTGTATCCTTTATTTGTGATATTTGTGAGTCTGGTTGCGTGGCTCAGGGGTAACGTTCTCGCTTGCTGAGCCCAAGGTTGCAGGTTCGAAACCTGGCGCAGTCAGCTGGCATTTGAGGGTGCGCAAATGCGAGGGAGCCGTGTCAGTACATTTACTGGCACGTTAAAGATCCCCTTCGGGGCAAAATTCTGGCACCCCGGCGTCTCTAAAAGCCAGTGTAGTTAAAAGGGACGTAAAACCAATAACATTATTATGATATTTGTGAGTAGATTTACAGGACGTTATGTTCTGTTGTATGTTGGGAAACATTTGGCGTCACAATCTATGTGATTACGCAGTGTTAGCAATTACCATGCACTTGCGCTAGGCCTCCCAGATGACAGGTGGCGATGCCCACAATCTTTTCTCAACGGTGGATGCTCTTATAGATATGGACACAAGACTGTATTGGGATGTCAAAAGATTAATGCACAAGGATGACAACAGAATTTATGTAAACAACTAATTCAGAATACAATGGTTACTCACCGTAGAAATCAATGCGGCCATCTCCGTCCACGTCGACCTCCTTGATCATGTCTTCAACTGAAACAACAACAATAAGGACCAGTTAGAAAAATAAACTTCATCATCATCATCATCATCATCATCATCTTGAGCAGTTTCCAACCGCTGGTCGGGTCTGCTTGGAACATAAGCCTCTCCATCGTTTCCTGTCCATCCACCATCTCTCGTCATTTACTGTGTCCCAGCACACTCCTCTTTCCTCCACACTCTTCTTAACTCCTTTTGTCCATCTGTCCCTTGGTCTTCCCCTTGGCCTCCTTCCCGTCATTTCCATTCCAAACATCTTCTTCGGTATCCTCTCCTCTTGCATCCTCCTCACATGTCCATACCATTGTAGCCTAGATCGCTCTATTCTATTTTGCAATGGTTCCTCTCTTACCATCTCCCTGACTCTCTCATTCCTTACTCTGTCCATTCTTGTCACTCCTACCCTACTCCTCTGGAACTTCATCTCCACTGCTCCAGTGGCGAAGCGTGATATTTTGTGTAGGGTAGGCTGAAGTTGAATGAATTCCGAAAATAACAAACGTGCTAACTCCTCAAAATGCACAGCTTAAGTCTACTGGAAAGGCTGTGTCCCCACCCCCAGTGTCCCTTAACTCATCAGAGGTCGGGCCTTTTTTTTTTGTTGCTTTAATGGGGTACACAGAGTTATTCATACCATGTATGGAAAAAATTAAAATACAACAATTATCTCAACTAAATTGTATTCTTCACTTACACAGTCATAATAGAGCAGATGTGTTATTTCAAAGAATTAAATCTAATTCGACAAGGAGCATCAGTAAGTTAATACATTATCACTCACCATTAAATTCTTTTGTAGATAAGTTCGATCCTTCTGTCCTTTTTTCTGGTCGTAGACGTCGATAACTCGAGAAATGAATTCTTGACGTTTGGAAGAAGATTTAACAGTTCTCTTCTCTATAGCCAAAATTGCCAAATTTGATAGTCTATCGTTCGTCATTGTGTTGCGGAGGTACGTTTTAACACGTTTCAATGCACTCATGCTTCTTTCGCATGAAGCAGTGGTCATCGGAACTGCAAGTACCAAGGAAAGTAGCTTCACGCACTCGGGGAGCACATTTTTTAATCCATTGTGTATAATGTATTTGAATAAATCCCTAGGCGATAGGTGTTTATCCTCACTACTATAAACGAACATAAGTTCTCCTGTCAGTTTTTCATGATCGAAGAATGGATACACTTTAAACAATTTTTCGAGAATAAATGTCGGGAAATTATTTGGCCTACTGTAATACAAAAATTTTTCCTGATCGACCAATTCCGTAAAATCTAGCTTCTGAAAGTCCTGGAATCTGGTTTCCATATTCACTACTATAGTGCCAACTATTTCAAACGCAAGTCTCTTCAATTTCTGTGATCCTGCTTCATTTAGAGTAGTTTTAAGTTCACCTGCTGAATTTAGTAGAGAGTTAGCTTTCTCTATGCAGGCAAGAACTACTTCTTCACATCTTAGTTTGTCAACCGCCTTGGTGCAATTTTCAATTTCGTACTTGCAACGTCTTATATCTACGGTTTTGCTTTGTAGGATGTCAAACAATACACCCGTATGCTGAAAAATCAAATTATAAAGCTGCAGCAAAAAAAGAAACGTCAGATTATTCAATATATTGCAGAGTCCAATTGCGTGATGTAAGGAATTATCATCCCATCCATCATTGTCTATAATATCATGAAATGCGGCTTTTAGTTCCGCATAGTGAAGGATAATTGTTGCAACAGCGCCCGGATGAAAGTTCCATCTTGTTTCACATGAGCTTGGCAATTTGAAACCCCTTGCTCTAAGAAGATCGCTTCTTTTACTAGAACGACTAAAGAAAGTATGGAATCCTGCGAGGTTTGCTACAAAAATCTTAACTTGCGTAATTGTTTTACAAGCATAAAGCAGAACCAAATTTAATTGATGCGCGTAGCAATGGATGAAGAGGGCATGAGGATATTCTTGTTTTACAATACAGTGAACACCAGCATTTTTACCTGCCATTGCACTGCATCCATCGTACGTTTGGGATATTAATTTCCCTTTCGAGATCTTCCAGGTTTTGAGGACGTCAAGCAAAACAGCGGCTATAACTTGAGCACTTCGGTCTTTTGAAACGTCATAAAATCCGACGAATCTCTCTTCAATTTCTCCCGATTCGTTATTGGCATAACGGAAAATAACGCTCAATTGACTTGTAGTTGAGACATCCGTGGTTTCATCAGCCTGTATAGAGATAAACGGACTATTTACAAGATCACTAAAAATCTGTTCTTTAACTACTTCCGTAATGCATTCGAGTAGTTCATTTTGTGTGTCAGAGGAAGTGCCTTTATATACCCCATCGGATAATAAATGATCTTTCATATACGGTTCTTCCTCTGCCAAGAAATCCAATAATTCTAAATAATTGCCTTTGTTTAAAGACGTCTCAGATTCATCGTGACCTCTGAGAGCTAACTCTTGCCGCGTCAGGAAACAGAGAGTTGAAATCAGTCTTTTCATTATATTCCTATTTCGCTCGACGTTTTCATTGTGTTTCAAAGCTGCAAGACGCATCGCCTCAGAAAGTGCATGGTCAATTCTAGCGGTACCTAAATGATTATATTTAACAGCTGCTGTGATGTGTGAAATTGAACACTCATGTTTTTTTGCCTTAGAAAGAAAATTTTTAAGACTTTCCTCACCAACCCCTCTTTTACCCCATTCTAAATTGTCTTTAGCAAAAAGCACACAATAAAAACAAAATAATCTATTTCGGGTAGCACTACCACTCAACCATGGTTTCGACTCGTACCATTGTCTCTGAAACCGTCTTACAAACTTTCCATCGGTTTTCTGAAGTGACAAGCTTGGCGTGGGCTTCCGTTCTTTCACCTGGATTTTTTCCTCTAAAGAGAGCTGAGAAAAAATGTTGGATTTTCAATAAGAAAATTCAATGGATCTTGAGTTGTATTGAATGCATCCATTGAAACGCATGTGCCGTGTAGATTAGCGTAGTGATGCCCACTATTTGTTTTCAATTACACTGTAACACAAACACACCACACAGTAAGATACAAATAGATTAATAGAAACACACTTCACTGCACTTACATTTCACACTGGCAATAGGCTACACAGATTCGTATCATTCTCCGTGTAACCAGGACTGCCAACATGTCGAAAGAGCACATTTAAAACCAAATATCATTCTGCAAGTTAAGTTATGTATTTTAAAGTAAAACATAATGAGATTTATCTTAAATTCATTTTTTTGCGTTTGTCTGGGTCCTGTTCTGATTTATGTCCATGTTCAATACTTTTTCATGTCAGAAAATTATGCCATCTTGCATTTAATGTCGTTGACAACACTGGAACCAGTATCATTCATTATACTGTGCTGTCTTAGTTCTGCCAAACACCCCTAGATTGCAGCAATTACTTACAACCAGCGTTGTGGGATTTCTCCCTCCAGGTCCTTGGGCAAGCCTTAACGCACACGTTTAAAAGATACACCCCCCTCTTTACCCCGCCACTTAAGTAGTTGCTACTGCGTCTGCGCGCGCCAGGCTGAGTTGAGGTGAATAGCGATTGGTTGATTTGGTTGTGAGCAAACACAGCGCTAGACAGCGCGAGTTCAAATATATAATATTTGAAATATCAATCGAAAAGCACCAATAACAGCGGAAGAAAACTAATTTAAGTATTTTTTACGGATAGGCTGAGCCTCAGCGCCCTAATGGGCGCCTCGCCCCTGCACTGCTCGTATTTTATTCTTGTCCTTTTTCTTCATCACCCATGTTTCTGAACCATATGTCAAAATTGGCACAAAGTAGGTCTTGTAGATGATTCCTTTACATTTTTGTGGTACATCTTTATTCCATATCATCCCCCTAACACTCTTGAAAAATCCATCTGCGCACCTTCCCCGCTCATTTATTTCCATCCTATTGCCTCCCTTTTCTTCAATTATGCTTCCCAAGTACTTGAAGCATTCTACTTTCTGCAACTGCTGTCCTCCAAGTGTTATGCCCTTATCCAGTCTGTTCTTCTTCCTCGTTGTGATGACCACTTCACTCTTTTGTGCTGAGAACTTCATCCCATATGATAACACTACCTTCTCCCACTCATCTAATTGCTCTTGTACTTCTTCCTCATCCTCTCCCCATACCAGAAGGTCATCAGCAAACAACATTGCCTTCATTTTCCTTTCCCCAATGCTATTTACCACTTTTCGTATGATTTCATCCATCACCACTATAAATAACAGGGGTGAGAGGGCACTTCCCTGTTTCAGACCACTCTCCAGTTGAAACCATTCCGTTCTCTCTCTTCCCACCTTTACACAGCTTTTGCTTCCCTCGTACATTGCTTTCACTCTTGCCACTGTCTCCTTGTTCACTGCTTTTGCTCTCATTGCTTCCCATACCTTGTTTCTATTAATACTATCATATGCTTTCTCAATATCCAAGAAGGTCATCACCAGATCTTTCCCATATTCATAGTGGTGTTCTTGTAGCTGTCTTACTGCAAAGATGAGGTCAACTGTTGACCTTCCTGGCCTGAATCCATACTGTTCTTCCCTCAGCCCATCTTCAACTTCTGTCCGAATTCTTCTCTCCAGTACCTTCTCAAATATTTTGGCGCAGTGGCACATGAGTGTAATTCCCCTGTAGTTCTTGCATTCCTTCCTACTTCCCTTTTTAAATATGGGTATTATTATCCCTCTTTTCCAGTCCTCTGGTATTTTCTTCTCCCTCCATATCACTTTCATTACTCGAAAGAGCCACTGTGTTCCTATCACCCCTGCTGCTCTCACCATCTGCACACTCACTTCGTCTATTCCCGGTGCCTTTCCCCCTTTCATCTTCTTTAATGCTTCCTCCACTTCTTTCCATGTCAATTCCTTCTCTGAAATGTCTTGGTCACTGTCTGTTTCTTCCTCCACAATGTCCACTACGCTGGTTTTAGTTGGGTTTAGGAGTTCCTTGAAGTATTCTCTCCAGATAACCTTTACTTCTTCCATATTTTCGACCTCCTTTCCATTCCTGTCCACCATTCTGACATTTCCCCTGTATCTCTTCTCTTTGCCTTTATCATTCCATACAACACTTTCTTACTGCCATCACAGTCCTCCTCCATCATTTCTGTCCACTTCTCCAGCCATTTCTTTTTCTCTTCCTTCACTACTTCTCCTGCTTCTTTCTTCCGCTCTTGGTATTCTTCTCTTGTTCTGTCCGTCCTCTGTTGGAACCATTTCCTGAATGCTTCATTTTTCTTTTTCACTGCTTCCTTAGTTCTGGGGTTCCACCATGGTGTTTCCTTCCACCTTTTCTTTCCACTAGTTCTGCCATACACGACTTCCGCTGCTTCTACCAACACGTCCTTGAACCTATTCCATTCTTCTTCACCAGTTTTCGGATCATCCTTCGGTAATTTGTTCCTCACTAATATCTGGAACTTCTCCTTATTTCCATCCTCCTTCAGCTTCCATGTCCTTATTCTTCTTTCTTGGTTTTCAGTTCTCCTCTTTTCCTTCAGTCCTCTCACCTTGGCGACCAGCAGACGGTGGTCACTGTCCAGGGCTTCTGAAGGTATTACCCTTATATCCGTGATACTCTTCTTTGTCTCCTTCCCGCATAGAATATAGTCCACCACTGATTTCCTAGTCAAATCCCTGCTGTACCAAGTAATTTTATGGCTCTCTCTCTTCTTGTACCATGTGCTTCCAACCATTAGCCCATTTATCTTGCACAGTTCCAACAATCTCAAAACCTCTTCTATCAGTTCCGACATGGGCATTTAGGTCTCCCATGACTATCAGGTCTCTCCCCACTAACTGCTTCTGCAACTCCTCTTCAAACTCGTCCTTCTCGCCTTCTGTGCATCCCACCTGTGGTGCATAGACTTGCAGAATGTCCAGATTTCTACCTTTCACAGTGATTCTGGCTCTAATTATTCTATCACTTACCCTCTTTACTTCCTCCCTCAGCCCTTCTCTCACCACCATTCCCACTCCATTTCTCTTCCCCTCCTCATTTCCTATCCAGTATAGCTGCAAGCCATTTCTCAGTTCTTTTCTTCCTTCCCCTCTCCATCTGGTCTCTGCCAGTCCGAGTACATCCAGTTTTCTCCTCTCCATCATATCCACAACCTCCTCCACTCTTCCCGTCAATGTCGTTATATTCAAAGTTCCGATTCGTAGTCCATTTCCATAGCCAGGTCTGCTTCCTTTAGATCTGTCCTTTCCGAGGCCCGTTCCCGTTTTAAAAGCAGTTTCATATCCACTACTGGCTTGCTAGGCCTAACGTAGCTTCACCATAACCCTGGCAAGGGGCCAGTTTTTGGTCCGCGAGAGGTATTTTATTTCCCTCAAACCCTCCGGACAAGTCCGGCGAGCCCCCCTATCCGCCACCTGGGACGCGCCCGATAGAGGAACAGGCAAACCCCCACTTACAACTTTCAATCCAAAACTTGGAAAGTGAGCTTAAAGCACTGTACTTTGGTTGGTTGGTTCCTCAGTTTAGGGGCTGCGACAACGCGGTCATGTAGCCCCGTGTACTTTGGGTGTGTGTAGAATCTGTCTGATAACCGGTGTTAATTGTGATGACTGTATTAGTGTGTGTTATCTGTTGTTGTTTTTTAAAATTAAGTACAGACTGCAACTTAGAATTTTTCAAATACTTCCTATTTTTGCCGCCAAGCGCCACCGTCAACGACTACTAGGCCAAGTTCAGAACTTAGCTACTAGACGCCACCGCAGTCGGCTAGTTAGTTAGTTATTGATGTTTTAAGGGGCGGAACTAATAGGTCATTTGCCGCAGTCGGCTCTTGGCAATGAACGTAGAAACCTAAGAGCGTTGTTTACATCCAATTTAGCTTCACACACGTGCAATTAGTGGAAGGTTCTTTAACATGCCATAAATCTATGACATGGGACCGCCGACTTTACTTCCCCTCCGAAGGAAGGCATACTGAGGGATTTTTAACGCTCTGTCTTATTATTTACGGAGCCAGTTTTCTTGAATCGATTAGCGAGCCTGCTAATTGTACTGGCATTAGGCATAGGTCTTCCTGGAAACATGATTCGAAATTTTTCGTCTTGTTTCAGACAACTCACTAAACGATATGAGTAAGTGGAGTGAGGTATCGCGAGGTCGGCACCTGGCCAGCTATAAGCCGCAATAGTTTGCCGTGGTCCACACAGCCGGCTGGCCAGATGCGGAGCGAGTGGACCTCGCAATACCTCACTCCGCTGACTCATATCGTTAGTTCACATGTGTTTTGTCTTTCATATGGACGTGTATCTGCAAAGCTTGGACGTGTTGCACGTATACTGAGTATTGTGTTTACTGTGAATGTTGGTCATGCTTAGACACCAATTCACATCGCGCGAACGTGTGTACATCCATAATTCGAATATTAAAAATGTTGACAG
The DNA here is from genome assembly GCA_946902985.2 of Meconema thalassinum. Lineage (NCBI taxonomy): Eukaryota > Metazoa > Arthropoda > Insecta > Orthoptera > Tettigoniidae > Meconema > Meconema thalassinum. The sequence continues at coordinate 190,550,720 of OX336388.2, read as the reverse complement.
ACAATGTTGCGTTCTTACAGAACACAAATTAGATGAGATTGTTGTCCATTCTTTCATCAGAAGATGTCAGGAGTTTGTTACAAGACAGGGAGGACATTTTCAGCTTCGGCTATGAGCAGTAAGTACACATTATTGAACATGTTTGGTAAAAGTGTAAAAGTGCGCGCCAACACCGACTGAACCGTGTACGCACGCCCGCGGTCTGCGCCAGTCAAAGCCGGCTTAGCTTGCTGTGTTTATGATAATGATGATGATGATGATGATTATGATAATTGTTGTTTTAAGGGGCCTAACATCTAGGTTATCGGCCCCTGATGGTTTTGGTGATCGTGAAGATGAAAATAAAATGCAAACTTAAAACTAAAACTAACTACTAACCCACATACTAGAAGAAGAAAAAGAAAACTAAAGGAGAATAAGGCAAATAAAGAACAGGAGGAAAAGAAATGCCCTCAACCCTCGAAGAATGCGGATTGAGAGACTTGGAAGGAAGGAGAGCCATGAAAGGCAGATAGGAAAGTGAAAGAGGAGAGGGTCCACCCCACAGGCAAGGGACAAAAAGGGGAAACCGGACCCAGCTCAGGAATCCCTCGGGGTTGCCAACTCCCGAACTCACCAGCCCTGAACCCCTGAGGGTGTAGCATTATCTTGGGTGCTCCAAACGTGGTGGGGCTACATACACCCGGCCTCCTTGAGGGCCTTGAACAGAAGGCAGGAGATAACATGAAAAGAAAAAGAAGGCTGAACCCTCGCAGAAGGAAGGAATCAGAAAAGGTGAGACAAGGGCCAATGAAGGCGGGAAAGGAAGAGACTCCCTAGGCCTCGGATAACCTAATACCGTCGGTGTCGGAAGAGAACAAGAGTTGACCAAGTGAGGTTGACAGGAAAGAAGACAGAGAGGATCCCGGCACAAGTGAGTGGAAGCAATGCCGGACTCAGCTGGGGCCCCGTGGTCGCTAACCCACGTCCCACTAGATGTGAGCCCCTGGGGGGTGCTGTGTTTATCGGGGCGCACATAGATAATGAATGATCTTGTAGGTCAAGGGTAGCTTGTGCTCTCAGGAGATATGACAAAACTTCCTGTTTTTGCTCTATTTTTGGCGTTATTTGAAAAAGAGGACAACAACAGTTTGAATAGGGAATAAAGACTCACTCTCCTCCTCGGACAAGTCCTCTCCCAGGCATTGGAGCACGGCGCGCAGATCGGAGGCGCTGATGTAGCCACGGTTGTGCTTGTCAAACACCTGCAACATTAACAACACAACTCTCATAATTACTCCACCTAGCGGATATTATCCACATCATCATCATCTTTACATTGAACAAGCAATGAAGGAAATTGGAGAACAAATCAAAGTAGGAGTAAAGATTCAAGGACAACTCTGAGATTTGCTGATGACATCGTCATCTTGGCCGACACGCCTGAGGATTTGAATGAGTTTTTAAATGATATGGATTCTGTCATGAGGTAATAATTAATGATGATAATCAATAAATTAATGTAAAACAAAAATATTGGAATGCAGCCAAAATAAATCAGAAACTCCTATGGACGTCTAATTGGCAGGTGAAAAGCTGAAGGAAGTAGGAGAGTTCTGTTACTCAGGAAGCAAAATAACCAGTGATGGACGAAGCAAAGAGGATATAAAAAGTAGGTTGGCTCAGGCAAGGAAAGCATTCCTACAAAAAAGGAATCTGTTGACATCGAATATAGATTTAGGTATTAGGATGTCTGGAGCGTGACGCTGTATGGAAGTGAAACATGGTCTATTGGTGCAGCAGAAAAGAGGAAAATTGAAGCGTTTGAAATGTGGTGTTACAGGAGAATGATGGTTAGATAAAGAAACAAATGAAGAGGTATTAAGACGAGTGGGAGAGGAGAGACGTTTCTGGCGACTGCCATTGAAAAGAAGATATAGGTTGGCAGGACACATACTACGACACCCAGGACTAGCAAACTTAGTTATGGAAGGATTGAGGACAAGAACTGTAGAGGTAGATCAAGGTTAGAATATGTTAGACTGATTACCTCGGATGTAGGGTGTGGTAGCTATGATTAGCTCAGGACAGGGTGGCATGGAGTGCTGCATCAAACCAGTCAAAAGACGCAAATCAATACACACATGTAATGTTATTAACGAATACTGAACACAGTTTCGCATCTTCACACAACGTTAACAAACAGAAGCTTAAAAGTAATAATAAAAGCAAATGTAAGTACAGAGTTTGTAACAAATACTCACCCTCGAGTTTCCCCGTTTTCGGGCAACAATTATTATGTATTCTTATGTAACATCGGACTGGATGTGGCAGGAGGAGTGGACGAGGCTAGTTTACAACACCCGGGTTGACGTCACCCCAAGCACATCGTTCTAGCCTTATTGGTTTGCCAGATATAACAAAAAATCTCAAATCATATTTTACGTCAAGATCGGTTTCCTTCATTCTCAACACATTCATCCGCGTCAAGAGGATGATGCAACGAAAAAAACAACACCAAGAATGCCCTCCTAGCCTTATGGGTTCGCGAGATATCAACAAGATTCACAAAAAACACATGTTTATCCCAAAATTCAGTTTCCAAATTCAACCTATTAAAAAGTAACCTCACCATCAGACAGAGCAGAAAACATACCATCAAAACGACACCAAGCAGGCCCCTATACGACTATTCCTTCCCCAAATATCCACAAATAACCATCTGACGCAAACGCCTCAGGGACTCACAACCTCCTAGGTGCGACAGACCCCTTACAGGTTCATGTTAGGGTAAAATCCTTGAAAAGTGATCACATGTTCGGATGATTCGCTCCTGTAGAAGCGATGCCATTATTATTGATCGGTTTTGGATAAGTGTGATATTTCAAATTATTATTATATAAACCTCGAGTTGAGCCTCTATGGACTGCGTGGTAACAACCAACTTCACTTTAGTGTCTAGGTCTTGTTCTTGTTCCGGATTTGACTTCCTGCCAGTATCTTCTGACCCCAGCGACGAGTGCCTGTTTACGTTCTTCGGACAAGGGTCTCTCCGTTTTCCGGACATTATAATAATAATAAGTTGAATATCGTATGGCCTTGGGTGCCAGGTGCAGGCTTCGTTATCTGACACCCAGAGGGTACCTTGCATGTTGAATTTCGTTGTTCCTTGAAGCACAATGAAAGTCAAGGAGGTTAGATATCTAAGCTCCTTGAACACTATAGCGCTTTCTAGTAGAGAAATGAGGAACTGTGTTGGCGGAAACTCCCGAGATTAATTTTGCCATTATGAGCACGGCCTACTGAATTCAAATGGCTTCTTTGACATGCCAACATCGTATAACATCCGTGTCGTAATTTTTGCAGCCTTTCAAAAATCACTTTCTACGGCCAGGAGCGAACCTGCAATCTTGGGGTTAGTAGACCGACACGTTAACCACTCACCCACCGTGGCAAACTTCCTGATGTTGATACCATTTTAAAACCTTGGTAGTTGTTCACCAATCTTCTAAATGTGTTCCTGTCAGGAATTTCTCGGTCTGGAATACCAATTTGTCTGATATCTTTTTCGCATTCCTCGAACCATCTCGGCCTTGTTGCCTTAAACTTAATGAAACTCCATATTATTTTCGTTAATTTATCATATCAGACATTTGCTCCCATTCGCCACTGTCCATCAACCCATCTCTTACCTACGATTTTTCTTAATAACCTACGCTCTCTTTTTTCCATTTAGTCAGCTTGACCTCTACTATTCATGGTCAAGTATTATTATGTTATTGAGGATGGGAATAATTATGAGGTACCAACCTGATAAAGTCACATTTCATTTTTTATATGGGTATCAACTTATCTGTTAAGTTGTTTCGAAGGCAGTGTTATAGGATGACCAGGTAGAAAGGAATGTTGGGGGCGGGACTCACCGTAAGTTGCTGCTGTAGAGCTTCCCCCACTTGGCACTACGACTCCACCTTGCACAAGCACAAGGTCCAACGACAAAGAAACCAGTAGGAGCGAGAAAGAGAGAGAGACACTTCCCCTCCCTGACGCACATGCGCAGAAGAAAGACTAGCAGTGGAGAGACAAGGGAGCTGGAAACACTCTCCCCTACTTTGGTGCGCTTGCGCATTGAAACATTCTTTTCTACCTGGTCATCCTATAGCGTAGTGGTGGTGTAAATGTGGGGACATGACGCTGTGACAGGACAGGTCTTTGATAGCCTCCTTGAGAGTTTACTAATTTCCATGACATCGAGTAGCAATATAGACGAAAATAAAACTAAAATATGACAGCTGCTGAAAGAAAAAATGAAAATACCACGGCCTGCTTCCAGTCAACCGGGTCAGGGATGGAATGAATGAAGCCCCCATCTAGTGGCGAGGATATGAACTGTGCCGGCTGCCGAAGCCTGTCGGAGATGAATGACAGATTAAATGAAATGATAGTGGAGAGTGTTGCTGGAATGAAATTTGTGACAGGAAAAACCGGAGTATCCGGAGAAAAACCTGTGTACCCCCGCTTTGTCTATCACAAATCTCACATGGAGTGACCGGGATTTGAACCACTACCCAGCGGTGAGAGGCCGTCGTGCTGCCGCCTAAGCCACGGAGGAAGAATTGTTTGCAAATTACAAACCATGTCTGAGGCAACGTTGGGGCTGAAGAAAGGAGTCGTCACTAAGGAGGGATGGCTAAATGTTAAAGAATGCAAGAGTGTTCTTGCGGAATTAAAGCCCGAGCTAATTCAGTCTTGTGGAATCCAATGGTGCTCTGAAATACGCAACATACAAGCCGTATAGCATTAATGATTACTGAAATCTTCCGCCACCAAAACTAGGCACTCATGTAAGCCATTCATTAGTAAATAAACCATAATTTTATAGTTTCTTTCCGATTAATTTTGTCGTGTGATTCTTGTAGGAAGCACATCGCCCTGCGACCCTGGATTAGTGAGATATTATAGGTTACATGTCTTCTACCGTATAAATCAAAGGGTATCTCCCCACCCCCTCCTCCCTGTAAAGGGGCACCCCTTTTAATTCCTCGATAAGTTTCTCATCTCACCTGCCAAAACTGTTCCTTCAAGTATACAGTAAATCTCTACATTGTATAAAACAAAGTCCCCGATTCTTGGATGTCTCGGGTAATCTCGAGAACCACTGGATGGATTATGATGCAGTTTACACCATTCTGTAAATGATTTCTCAAGGAAGGTTTCTGTAGAAAATTATTTATTTATGATCAAAGGAAGCAAGCAGTAATAATTTCAGTGAAAAAGTCGATAAAAGAACCTGGCTTTCGTGCACTTTTTAAGCTTACACTGGCCAAACCGTTAAAAATATCTATAAAAAGTGTAAGAATTGTCAGCATGAAAAGTTCTACAAAAACAGCATCTTCAATACATCGCCCACTATAAGTGTTTTTACGTTTTCATTTCTTCCAACAATCTCCATTCAATTACTGATATAACTGTTTCCTGGCGTAGCCGGGTTGCTAGTCATTTAATACTTCAATCAATATCCACTATTATTTAACATCATTGTGATCCAAACCAGCTTAGCTGACTTGCCTCTATGCTATAGCGGCTCCATTCCTAGGTCAGATCGTATATTTTTTAATGATGTGTATAGCGGAACGGAACGTTCACAGCCGAAATGAAGAAAAGCCGAGTTGCACTTCCAGGGAAACTCCAAACACAACCACCCTTCTCTGAAGTCTTAACTCAACACGACTCGACAGTTTGCTGCTGGCTGTATCTGGGGTAATAGGCTCGCCTGCTAGCTAGCTCGTAAACAGTCGCCTCAGTAATTGAATGGAGATTGTTAGAAGAAATGAAAGCGTAAAAACACTCATAGAGGGCGATGGATTGAAGATAGAGATATCTAGTCGGGGACTTTTTTTTTTGTAGAAATTTTCATGCTGAACAATTCATACACGCATAGTATATAGATATTTTTAACGGTTTGCCCTGCGTAAGCTTAAAAAGCGCACATACGCCATGTGTTTTTTATCGAATTTTTCACTGAAATCGTTACTGCTCGGCTTCCTTTGATCGTAAATAAATTATTGATGTGTAACATCTTTCCACTCGGTTGCTGGATATTTTTGTGGGAGTGATTTCGAAAAATGGGACGGAAGTGGATCGGAACGATCGAGGTGGCACCAGCTGGCAGTGGTGGATCGAACGGAAGTGTAAGATGCACTGCCAACTCGATGGATCGATCAAGCTGGCAGTGGTAAGATCCAGCTGGCAGTGGTAAGAGAGACAATGAGCGCGCGGTGTCGGAAACTGATACCATGACATACTCTCGGCCATGTGGAATGTATATGACATACTGAACGGTAAACGCGCATGCGAACTCTGATGTCAAGTGATTGTAACAAAGCACGTGGTACATGTTCGAAGTCTTCGTATCAGTATTTAAATGGTAAAATGCCTTAATATCAAACATTGTAAGTAGTCGGCATTGACGGTATTATGTTTCTGCACAATGGCTATTCAAATATTAACCCACATAACGGTAATGCAGTCATCAATAAAATATAATCGTTGTGGTTATACGAGAATTGAGCAAGCCTTCAAGAACTTTTGCTGAATACATTCTCTTTCCTCACAAGAGGGCATATTCATAAGGCATTTTAAACTCAATTTCACGCAGGAACATTAGCTAAAAAAGCAAAATATAAATGAAAATTAATTCCGTAATGCAGTATTATTGGAACGTGGAAATAAGTCACCATCTTGTGCACAATATTTGCGTAGTCGACATAGCCGTGGGGTTAGCGCCTGTTATTGTGAATCTAGATATCTCAGGTTCGAATCCCGGACGGGGTAGATATTTTTGCTACCAGATTATCATTTTAAACGATATTTATCATATCAATATGACTCATTTTACCAGAATCCATATGATATTACGTGTTGGTCTGTGAATGAAGAGTTCCTGTTTACAAGGAATTTAAGGTTATGAACGGTGTCGCGTCTATTAATCTAGTTGATCCATATCGTATTCTTTATTTAGGCTAGTGGTGGTGGAAGCTACAAATCATCTAATAAAATGAGTTCCATATTATTAACTACAATATCTGTAAAACACTCCCTTTTACAATAGATTAATATTTGTGCCAATAATAGTATAAAATACCGGTGTATCAACAATTTTACGTGAAGTTTCTTGTATGTCAGATGTTACACATCATATGCGACTACTGTAAGGCTCGTAATTTGTTTTCTATAGAAATCGTCCTCGAGCTATCCTTTACAGAATGGTGAAAACCTAATCAAAATCCATCCAGAGGTTCTCCCGTGACATCCAAAAACGACAGTAGCGACACTCGAGCGTTGCACCAGAAGAGAGATAAAACAATATCATCACCTTTCACTGTAACGAACGGCACTGTACATTCCAACAATTTATTTGACGTCGTCACGTCAGAAAATGGGATGAAGACGTCAAGGGAGCAGTAGAAGTCAGAAAAATGACAGCTTACAAGAGACATGATGATGATGATGATGATAATTGTTGTTTTAAGGGGCCTAACATCTAGGTTATCGGTCCCTGATGGTTTGGGTGATCGTGAAGATGAAAATGGAATGCAAACTACAAACTAAAACTAACTACTAACCTACATACTAGAAGAAGAAATGGAAAACTAAAGGAGAATAAGGCAAATAAAGGACAGGAGGAAAAGAAACGCCCTCAACCCTGGAAGAATGCGGATTGAGGGACTTAGAACGAAGGAGAGCCATGAAAGGGAGATAGGAAAGTGAAAGAGGAGAGGGTCCTCCCCACAGGGAAGGGACAAAAGGGGGAAACCGGACCCAGCTCAGGAATCCCACGGGGTCACCAACTCCCGAACTCACCAGCCGTGAGCCCCTGAGGGTGTAGCATTATCTAGGGTGCACCAAAAGTGGTGGGGCTACATACACCCGGCCTCCTTGAGGGCCTTGAGCAGAAGGCAGGAGATAACAGGAAAAGATAAAGAAGGTTGAACCCTCGCAGAAGGAGGGTATCAGACAAGACGAGACAGGGGCCAATTAAGGCGGGAAATGAAGAGACTCCCTAGGCCTCGGATACCCTAATACCGTCGGGGTCGGAAGAGAACAAGAGTTGACCAAGTGAGGTCGACAGGAAAGAAGACGGAGAGGAGCCCGGCACTAGTAAGTGGAAGCAATGCCGGACTCAGCTGGGGCCCCGTGGTCGCCAACCCACGTCGCACTAGATGTGAGCCCCTGGGTGATACAAGAGACAGGAAAGCTGGGCGCGCCTTTGGGAAAACGTCGACACCGGAAGATACAAGAGGTATGGCTAATATCCAATGTTGATGTTCTCACCCGGAAGGCGTCTCGCAGCTCCTTTTCCTCCTCGTCGGCCGTCTTCTCTGTGGTGGCGCCCATGTTGGCCACGATCTGAACAAACTCCTCGAAGCTGACATTGCCGTCACCGTCAATGTCGACCTCGTGCAGCATCTGTTGCAGTTCGTCCTCGCGAGCAAACTGGCCCAAACTTCTCATGACCCGGCCTAGCTCGTCCTGCGTGATGGTGCCGTCATTGTCCTTGTCGAACAAGCGGAACGCCTCGCGGAACTCTGCAACAAACATAACCTCACTTGTAGCTCACACAGCAAACATAACCTCATCCCTTAGCGGGCCATGTCCAGAGACAGTTCCCTCTGAAATGCTCACGAAGTTCCGTAGAAAAGCGTTGGCGTATTTAACCATAGTTTTGTTTCGTAGCATATATTGTTATGATGATTAGCACCAGCTGAGCGGTCCATGAGGAGCGTAGACATACCCCAATTCTTAACCCAAGCATAGCTACACACATGTTATCACACAAATTCCATTAGATACTCTTAAGGGGAGGTGGACGACATTACAGGTGAGAATCTCGTTAAAAATAACGGATAATAAACTCAAATATCTCGCTCAATTTTTGCCTATTTTCATTTATGGAAAATTAGGCTTATGAGATCACCTTTTGTCCGTGTGTGAGTGTCCCTAATAACATCGAAACGGCTGGAGCGATTTCAATGAAACTCGGTAAGGTCATAGTACTATTTCGACAGACCACGACCGTGCCCTTCAAATTTTATTACATCTCACCAATCGAACATGGCGGCTGTGCGAAATATTTAGACGGTTCTCAATATCTATTAATCCATGACAGCAATCAAACTGAAATTTTGTATGTGTATAGAGGCTATAAACATAAGTTCACCTATGGGACATTCAATAACTTGGTGAGCACAAATCCAACATGGCGTCGACGCGAAATTTAAATATTCAAATGGACATTTCTCACGATTTAACCATCCAAGCGCAGTGAAACTTGGTACGGGATAAGTTTACATCAATTTTAATCCACTGGCATCTAATTCATTTGAATTATTTTCATAGCCACAAGATGGCGGCTGAGTGAAATTTTAAAATCTCGTTTTAATTTCTTGTGTCCTAAATAATAATAATAATAATAATAATAATAATAATAATAATAATATCGTATGGCCTCGGGTGCCGGGTACAAGCTTTGTTAATTGACACCCAAAGGGTAGCTTGCATGTCGAATGTCGTTGTTCCTTGAAGCACTATGAAAGTCAAGGAGGTTAGATATCTAAACTCCTTGCACACTATAGCACTTTCTAGTAGAGAAATGAGGAACTTTGTATTGGCGGAAACACATGCGATTGAAGTTTGAATAAAACACCTACACAATAATCTTTATGTAATAGTACATAACCCCAAGGCCTATATATAAAAATCCAACATGGCGACCATCCGAATATTTAGACGGTTCTCAATATCTACGAATCTATTACATCAATCAAACTGAAAATGTGTATGTTGATAGAGGCGATTAACATAAGTAGGATATATGGAAATAGGCTTTAGTTCTTCACAGAACGACTTTTTGTACTACGACTTCTAAACTCTCAGATGTGATAAACTAGCAATTCCCCTTAATTTAGGGCATATTTAGAAAATAAAGTTATTCTATCTTGAAAAATAGTAAGTTATATAGGTCTTTGTTTTGGTATAACTCTTTAATAATTTTAGGTGTACTTTTCTCAGTCAGAGCTGTGTTTTGGGTACGTTCAGAAATGTATCTGGTTTGATATAATAGACTTAATAGTTTGTATTCAGTTGTTCCGGTCTCTGAAAACTGAACAATATTGTTTTCACATTTTCAACCCCCAGGTGTTATACTGTAATGTATCGGTATACTCTTTGTTAAAACAGATAAACATTCACACAAATAATATGGAAAATGCAATGTAATGCAATGCATCATTAATAGTATTTTGAACTTCATTGATCTGTAGGGGAACCTGTCCTAAAATGACATACCATAAAATTAAAGTACTGCCGTGGTCGTAGTTATTGAGATAAACCATTTATTTTTTGCACATCAATTACTCTAGCAAAGAACAGTGTTGTGGTATTACAAAATAATTGTTATCGTGTTCTTGTCTCTTTTAATAGGGATATTTTTAAAAACACATCACTATGTCATTTTATCTGAGTAACTCGGGTAAAATGACATAGGGGTGAATATCGCTGGTTAAAAGGGTTCTTACATGCACAGCTCACAAATAAATGCCTTTGATTTTTTTGAGAGTCCAGCACAGTCATTGTGTGCCCACTTTGCACACTTTGACCATGTCTCTCTTGGTTTAGAATTACTAAACAAGTCATTACAGTAGAGGCATGGAACGTCATTGTCGTCGTCATCAGCCTCGATATCTCCATCATCACTATCATTTCCTAAAGTGAGCTTCTTTCTTGCCTTTTGAGCAGCACGCCTTGATACCAACTTTCTTTTCTCTGCAGCCTTGCTTTTTATTTCATTGAGGTAAGGACTGCTAGCCTTCATGTTTCCTTTTTCTTGAGACACAGCCAGTTGTAGATGCAGAGGGAATCGGTGAAATGTGAACTGGTCTGATATATGAGGACAAGGAACAGTCGGGAGATGAACTCTCAATTGGATATGGCCTGGAAGTTGACGGTGATGCACATGTCGAAATGGAGGGGATTACGGAATCTTGAGAAAGAGGGATGGATGCTGTTGCAGTCTCCTTCAATGTTTCACTGTTTTTCTTGGTTTGGACTTCCTGATGTTGCTCGCTTTGCATAGACCTTTCAGTGACCGCTGCTGCACAGAAGACATGATCTGGAAACACATCACGATTCAACGGCCAGATGCCAGTTTTGGCAAATCCACTGATGGCATTGTGATTGGAGGCTGCTTTCCCATAGGCTAATGAAAATAAACCAGCCATTTGGTATTGGGTAACTACTCTTCCTGGATGAGCTCTGAGCCACTTGGACACTTCTTGATTATAATACGTCTTCAGGGGTCCAAAAAAATGTCACATCCAGAGGCTGAAGGCGATGGGTGCAGTGGGGAGGGAATGAGATCATGATGATACCATTCTCCTTTGCAAATGTTGGCACATCAACGTGCTTATGACTAGCATGGCCATCAAGTAGGAGCAGAACCTTCTGGTCATTCGATGAATTGACATGTTGTTGGAAGTGTTTCAACCACTGAAGAAACAGTTCTCCCGTCATCCAACCAGTTTCATTTACAAGACCCAATGTTCCTGTCGGTGCGCCATCAAAAAGTTCGTTCTTGAAATTCTTTCTTGCAAATATGATTGTGGGTGGAATGAAAATTCCAGCAGAGCTCATACAGCATACCACTGTTGCATGCTGACCCCTTTCAGCACTGGTCATAAAACCAACTTGCTTCTTGCCTTTAGAAGCTAAGATCTTCTGGGGCTTCTGAACTGTGGAGAGAGCCGATTCATCTGCATTGTAAATTCTTGTTGGATGGATGTCATTTTGTGCAAACACAAGTTCCAATTTGTCAAAAAAAATTTAGACTTGTGGCTTATTAAATGCTCGAGCTCTTCCTGCAGAAGTTGCTTCTGGTCGTCTTAGCGAAAGTTCAGGATGCCTCTTTCGAAAACCACGTAACCATTCCCACCCTAGAAAAGATAAATGCAATTGTGATAAATAAGCGCCACTATCATACAGCCTTTGAACGTAGCCTAAATATTTGAAAAGAAGCTTAGGCCTACTAACCTGCCATCTTCTCTTCTTTGTTAAATCGATGATCCAAGCCATTACTTTCAGCTAACTGATAGGCCAGTCTTCGAACATCATCTAGCGTTAAACCAAAAAGACTAGATTCAAGATTCCGAATGTGCTGTATAAGATCAACCTCCGGGACCAAAGGAAAAGTAGTTTGATATCGGCCCAGGCCCTTCTAAACACCAGTGACTTTCTTATTCTTCCCAAGAACTCTCCTCCTCAGCGTAGCTTGTGGGACATTAAAGGTCTTGGATGCCAGATACAATCCCATTTCCTTCTTTTCTACAGCATTCATGGCTTGCTCCATATTATTTTTATCCAATGATTGCCGAGTACTACATCTCTTGTAATTCCCAACCATTTTCTCTGAAAATAATAATAATTATTATAATTATAATAATAATAAAACAACAATAGCGGGTCTACGCCCACAGACCTCCAAAGCCATGAAAGCTGGAGCCAAGACCACTACCTACAATAATAATGATAGTAGGCCTAATAATATAAGAATATGCCTTTACGTCTAAGTACCAAATGATTTGGCAAGTGTGTTAATCAAGAAAGAGAAAATTATACTTTACTCTGGTAAAATGACATAGTATGTCATTTTACCATAGAAAGCAGTATGTCATTTTACCAACACGGTTAACCTCAAATATTTCACAGTAATGGCTGCAGCCACATGCTCTGAGGTTTTCATAACCTATCACAAAATAATCAAAATGAAGGGTCTTACTTAACTTATATGTATGAAATATGAGAAGTTATTTGAAATAACCATATTAGGTAATGTAATTACACCTACCTAATAATTCTATGACGTGATGTTGAAAGATTTCTGCTACTGTACACAATCCGCGGCGACAGCACCAACACCATGAACTCAGTTCCAGTCTTACCAACTCAAGACCAATTCCAGCTAATGATACATGCTGCCCCCTGCATCAATTCTGAGAAACTATCGGTATGTCATTTTATCAAAGTATGTCATTTTAGGACAGGTTCCCCTACACAATTGGCAAGAAATAAGTTATAAACACACAGGATGGTCGAGAAGTCCCTTTACATGTTATACCATAGGGCAATAAATTTAGACATGTAATATAAATATTTATTATTAACATTATTCACATATTGTTGAGATAACAATTTCCCGCCGTGAGCCGAGTCTCGCACTTGACACGTTCACTTCGGTTAGCATGGGCAAGTCTGTCACGTGTCACGTGGTTCGCTGCTTAGCTCACTGCGCAGTTAGCTGTCTTCAGTCGAAAGAGTTCAACCATGACGGATACGATTGTGTTCACTGTTGAGGTGCGTTTGGTGGCTTCTGTTTGGGTTCACGAACGTCAGAATGCGAAGAAGGCAATGCCAGACATTTTGAAGGACTTCGCTGTGAGGTTTGGACAACCACCGCCATCACACCAACGTTATTCGCGTGGGAGAAGGAAACCTTTGTGACGGGAAGTGTTCACGTAGCGGAAGGCCTACGACTCGTATCGAAACTTGTGCCGCTTTGGCGGAATCCATTGAACGATCGCCGGTGAAGTCAACCCGTAAGCGGTATGCGGAATTAGGCGTCCCGCGATCGACGATACCATATGCGCAAAGACTTGAAACTTTCATGTTTTCGGCCATCCTCAGTGAACGAGTAGAGTGATCGTGACTTGGAGCAGCGTGTGCATGCATGTGAAATGCTGCTCGCACGCTTCCCGCATGCAGATGATCTAAAAAAAAAAAACTTATATTATCTGATGAGTGTGCGATTTATCGTAGCTCACGAAATCGTAACGTCTTTATTTGGGCAAAAAGCAATCCGCACTTTTATGAGGAAATTGAGTGCAATCCGCCGCATGTTATGCTTTGGGCAGGGTTATTGGCAGACCATCTGTTTTGACCTTATTTCTTCGATGGTCTTGTGAACCAGAACAGCTACCTGCAAATGATTAACACGTGGTTGCTTCCACAATTAAGGGCTAAAGGTATAAGTGACATCGTGACACTTCAACAAGATGGTGCCCCACCACATTTTGCTGTGAGTGTCCGCAACCGGCTAAATGAACTTTTTCGAAACCGCTGGATTGGGCGTGGATCACGAGACCTTCCAGCACCACTGCCATGGCCTCCACGAAGCCCAGACCTCAGCACACCGGACAATGCACTGTGGGGAATAATAAAAGAAAACGTTCGTAAACGGCGATACGTGAACAATATCAACTGAAAGATGGAGTTCGCATGGCATTTGAAACTAACACCCACCGCATGCTGCAGCGGATGCATACAAGAACATGGCGACGGATCAACGTCTGCTTCGAACATGGAGGAATACATACTGACGTTGTTGATCGATGAATGGAATTGTTAATTGTAACCAGACATTATTTACTCCAAATAAATGTTGAAATAAAAAACTCACGTTTCCATGTCTAACTGTCCTATGGTATAAAATGTAAAGGGACTTCTAGACCTTCCTGTACATGACCGTATATTATTTGATACGTACGAGGAGTTATTGATGCCAAAATTATGTTGCAAGGGTCCCGTTTCACTATTCAAAGCACTTGGATGAATTCAGAATTGCCACCTATCTATTTATAATATGAATTGACATTCACTCAAGTACTTATATGAATTATACTGATGTTTTCCATCTACACAACACGGATAATTCAAACGACACACTAACTGGTTGGCACCTGATCATAATTCAAACATCGTAATTGGAAGATTTGTTTTACTCAATTTAAGCACTGAGATAAAATATTTGTTGATATTCGGCACTTGATTTTCTAAATTATTTAATTGTCTATATTTTGAATTTTTAATATAAAACCCAATAGGGTATTTAGTTGGTTGGTTCTTAGGTTTATGGGCTGCGATAACGCGGTCATGTAGCCCCGTGTACTTTGGGTGTGTGTAGAATCTGTCTGATAACCGGTGTTAATTGTGGTGACTGTATTAGCGTGTGTTATCTGTTTTTTAATTCAAGTAAGGAACTTTGAATTTTTCAAGTAGTTCCTACTTTTGCCGCCAAACGCCACCGTCAACGACTACTAGTTCAGAACTTAGCTACCAGACGCCACCGCAGTCGGTTCTTGGCAACGAACTAGGAAGCTAAGAGCGATGTTTATAATATTAACCTATACAATTTAGCTTCACACAGGTGTAGTTAGTGGAAGGTTCTTTAACATGTCATAAATCTATGACATGGGACCGCCGGCTTTACTTCCCCACCGAAGGAAGGCATACTGAGGGATTTTAACGATCTTAACAAATCCGACGACTTCGGCCGGATTTTGAACCCGCGATCTTGGGCATAGAAGCTCAGCATGCTACCAACTACGCCACCGAAGCCTCTAGACTATTTATTTACACCAACTATTAAAAAAATCTTCTTTTTCTAACTGTATTTGAAAAAAATTAATGTAACGCCCAATAATAAATGTTATTTTATTTATTTACAATTAATATTACATTGTAAGGATATCTCCATTTTATTCCAATTTTTATCATAAACATTTCACTTCAAACAAATTTAGACTTAAGAACATCTATATTACTTTATTTTTAATTCTTAATTGATTTCATTTAATTTGAACTGAAGAAGACCTCAATGTGTATATTAGTACTGATTGGCGCATAATTTAAACTTTTAATTCATTAATAGTTTCTGAGAAAAATGCAAATTCACGAATGTAAACTATGTTTTGTTTTATAACCAGAGCAAGTGACAGTTTGCACGTTACAAGAACCTTAGCCATGGGCTCGCTCACTGCCATCGTAATGTACAGGCCGTAAGGCTC
This sequence comes from Meconema thalassinum, assembly GCA_946902985.2. Classification (NCBI taxonomy): domain Eukaryota; kingdom Metazoa; phylum Arthropoda; class Insecta; order Orthoptera; family Tettigoniidae; genus Meconema; species Meconema thalassinum. Next base: position 190,534,845 of record OX336388.2, on the reverse strand, counting down.
CTACTGTGACGTCACGCCTAGGGTCGTTATAGTCGCAGTAGCAGTCAGATAGCTCCTTCACATGCAGTCTCTTCAAACCTAATATAAATTACTCTCCCGCTTCAAGACGTGGAAAAATAGCAATGCTATTTAGGGCTGATTGGTACTTCCATCCGTTACCACTACATACGCCTAATTATCGTTCCGCTTGTTGGAATCCGGCCGATTCTAAGAGTGAACAAAATGGTACATTGCCGGTACATTTACTAGTACGTTGAAACACACAAACAGGGCTAAATTGCAGTATTTTGACGTCGAGACTAAGATCTATTCTTGGCCATTTTCTCGTTGTTCACCACTTTGAAAAGGTTTATGGTAGATGCCTGAGAAAACCCCACATTCAACATTCAACTATTCGCTATTCAACAGATCACATTCTAAACTGCTCGTGGATGGCAAAGCACAATGTAACCTATCTCTAACTGTAATCAATGCACAGGCCACCCTCAAGGTGACTTAACCAGGGCCTATCCTAACAGCACTTATTTTCTATGACTCAATCTAACTTGTTTCTTGCATCAGGAATTTACAATGGGTTGTAATTTTGAAATCAGGTATCAATAACCTACAGTACATACACCAGGTGCTAACAATACCATTAATGTAAATACAGTAGCCTACACAAATGCTGCCTACCATATTCACTTGAGCTTGATCGAGAGACCATTCTCACAAATAATGTAACTTGGACTGACTTCAGTAGATACTGAATAGTGGATATCGCTTCTACATACGGTAAGTAACTTAACCTCAGCATTATCATATTAGAAATGTTTCCAGTCCTAGCATAGGCTGAAGTTTGGGAACTTCTTACAATAATTGAAACCATATTAACTAACAACCTACCATCAAGGCGATTAGCTCTTCTCTCCCGAGGAATGGTATCTTACTTTCAGGGAAATGTTAACACACACTCTTGTATTCCCCGTAATGTACAAATAATTTCTAGGAATGTTGTGTATGCATTGCTTTCTTAAATTGTCGTGATGGGGAAGGAGAAGCAAGCCACATTATCATTTCTTTCATAATACCGGTAGTTGCTATAAACAAACTTTTGACATACTTGCGACATGGGAAGGAGGTTTCCTGAACTAACAACGTTTTATTACCATCCAAAAAACCTTGTATGAGTCGAAATAATAAGTGATATAGAGGTCCTAACTAAAACATAACCTTCTGTGTGATGACAAACATGCAACGCTAAATTTGCATAGATACAATAACCTACCTACAAAATGAACATTTGTTTCAGAAAATAAATAATCCACATTCTAGATGACGTACGTAGAAGCGTTCTCAAGTATCAATTTTCACGCGGATTCTCATTCATAAAATATATAAACAACACAGCACAAAGCAAAATGGTCGCCATCTCGACCCCCTACCGATCAGCTGATCAATCGTTAAGAGTCGCTGCGCGATGGCCTGTACATTACGATGGCAGTGGCTCGCTTCGTATAGTGACGCCTGACAATTCCCATAGTAACAGTAGCGGCCATGAAAACAGAGTACCACTTAACGCTTTATCGGCCAGAACTATTATTGAAATATTTTATTTGTATTTATTTAAATTTAATTATTTTAGCCAATTGGAAGTGGTGAAACACTACAAATACTTGGGAAGTGAACTGACTGAAGATGGAAGACTAGATTTGGAAATTAGCAGAATAATACAATTCGGGAGTGCTTTCTACCAACAGGTACGGGGACTAGTATGGAACAAGGATATACCACCTAAGGCTAAAGGAGTTATGTACAAAGCATATTATGTTCCTATAATGACATACGCAGCAGAAAGTTGGACAATGACTAAGAGGGATGAGAGCAGAGTACAAGCAGCTGAGATGAGAGACAGAGTGAGAAATGAAGATATACGGAAATAACTGGGAGTACAGAAACTAAATGACAAACTGGAGCAAAACAGATTGAGATGGTTTGGACATGTCAAACGGATGAATGAAGAAAGGCTAGCCTACCATGACGAGCACTGGAACGACGGATGACAGGGAAGAGAGGACGAGGAAGACCAAGAATGCGTTGGATGGACTCGGTGAAGTATGGCATTAGAAAACGGAACCTGGATTGGAACACTGTGTCGGAAGAGGAATGGTGGAACGACAGAACAAAGTGGAGAGGCACCATATTTGCCCCCACTCAGTGTCAACTGGAAAACGGGAAATGAAGATGTTGATGAAGAAGATGATGATGATGATCATCATGGTGATATTTTAGCCAAATTTTAATTTATTAATGCTATTTTATGTTTAAATGTCTTAATAATTTTATTTTTAATATTATTTTTATGATCTTATTTTTTATAATTCTATTTTATACGCTTATTTAATTTTTAAGCTTATTAATTTTTACAATTTATTCATTTTCAATGTTTATTTCTTTCATATTTTATTATTTATGTTTTAATTGTTTTTCTTAAAAAATCATCAATCAGATAGAAAAATAGGGTTTCATGAAATATGAACTCTTCCAAAAGACATAATGGCTGAAAGATTCAACCAACAGCATTTTTGACATAGCAGGTTATTTATTTATCGTACGGATTTTAGTGCCGGGAGTGTCCGAGGACATGTAGCTGTTTCTGCTTCTAGCGGACACCCATGGGGTGAGCTACAAGTTCCGTGCAATTTCAAGTAGTTCCAACTTCCGCTACCAGATGTCACTGATACCTAGTGGTGAACGTTGGAACTTTGATAGAGCGTTGCAACGAAATCTAACCTAGAAATTTAGCTTCACACAAGTTTAGTCTGTTGTAGGTTCTTTTTCATGCCATAAATCTATGACATGGGAACGCCGGCTTTACTTCCCCTCCGAAGGAAGGCATACTGAAGGATTTTAACGCTCTTAAAAAATCCGACGACTTCGGCCGGGTTTGAAGCCGCGACCTTGGGCATAGAAACTCAGCATGCTACCGACTACGCCACCGAAGCCACATAGCAGGTGGTTAATATACAGACCACTAGCATGACAAAGTTGGAAAAGAAAAAAACAGAAAATTTATTTTACTACACTTTGCCAATTTCTAAATTTTTCATCCAGAAAAACTATTGTGCTTGTAAGTATTGAAAGTAGCTCGTCAATATTGATGCTCTCAAACAGTTACACATTTATATACAAATTCACATTGTGCTCAATGAGAGCTTACTGATTTAATGTCAGTAAGAACAATCATCCCGTCGCCTCCGTAGCGTAGCGGTCAGCATGGTTAGCTGCCGCCCCGGAGGTCCTGGGTTCTATTCCCTGCTCTGCCACGAAATTTGAAAAGTGGTGTGAGGACTGGTACGGGGTCTACTCAGCCTCGGGTGGCTAAAATGAGTAGAGGGGGTTCGTTTCCCACCTCAGCCATCCTCGAAGTGGTTTTCCGTGGTTTCCCCACTTCGTCTTCAGGCAAATGCTGGGATGGTTCCTACTGTAAGGCCACGGCCGCCTCCTTCCCATTTCCTTGCCTAACCGTCCCACTCTTCCCATCCCTTCATCAGGGCCCCTGTTCGCTTTGCAGGTGAGGCCGCCTGGGCGTAGTGTTGGTCACACACCCCAGCTGTATCCCTGACTCAGAGTCTCAAGCTCCAGGACACTGCCCTCAGTGGCGGTAGAGGTGGGATCCGTCGCTTAGTCCGTGGGAAAAGTCAACCCTGGAGGGTAAAACGGTAGCGAAAAAAAAAAAAAAAGAACAATCATCACCAGAATATGCTTGAATGAGTAATTTCCAATTATTGAAGGTAAAACTATAATTCGCTGAGTGTCATTAAAATACCCTGAGAATTCCATGTTTTCCAGAGTAGTAACACAGTTTCCTAAGGACTATCCACGATACTCGGAGCATTCTCCTGCGCTGTTCCATAGTTTCAATCCAGTTTTCCAGCGATAGATTGAGCGTCCAACTTTCGAACCCATACAGAACAGGGTAAATGTAACATCGTAACATCTCAACACGGAGGTGGAGGTTGAGATCCCGGCTGATGAAAAATTCTTCATCCTGATATTGATTAGTCTACACTTCTGGCCTCTTGGAATCGCGTTGCTCATTCATGAGAGTCCCAATGACAATATGTTAACTACAAACCGATTGTTGATATATAAGGCACTAGCAGTAGTGCCCGGCTTCGCCCGGTTGATTTATTTGTTTTATGGACGATAATGAATACTGCTACAGAACTGGAGCGCTCAAGGATAAGGATCGGTATTTCACCAACACTTATTGCAGCTGATAACCTCAGTATACTGCACCAACACCATCGCCCTTATACAGAAGCATACTATTGTCATGATGATAACTGTTTTAAGGAGCCTAAGAAATCTTTTTTCACTAATTACTCCCCGTGACTGCAATTCATAAGCTGCTCCCAATTCTGCACCAGAATACTGGTAGGGGCGACGTGATGCAGCCCGCATTGCCAGGCAACAATAGTATCTACTGTCGACCGAAGTATTATGTGCACTCGAGTTTGAAGGTTGTTTGTCAAGTAACCAATAGACCTACATAAAATACAATACCATTATCATTTTCGTCGTTCTATTTTAGGTTAGTTCATGTAGGTTTGAAATTTTTAATTTATATTTTAATATATTTTATCGCAGTTGGAACACAAAAAGAGCACGTTTTTAAGCGTGTTTCAACCATGCGTCACATTTAAGAATTATTATATCAAAAACCCGTCATCAGATCGAATCCAAATTTTGACACAATATACATTAGAATGTTGTATAACTGGTTTATTAATTTCAAAATTTTGTGTGTCCAAGAAACAAAGTTGTTATCATTTTTATAAGGTAACTTTTTCTCGACTCGGAGTGGTTGAAAAATGTAGTCCTTGGTTGCGTTGTAATCCTTATACATCAAAAAGCTATGCTGTATGACTGTGAAATACGTAAATTAAATCACTTGTTTTATATCGGTATGTATTTGTACGGGGAAATAATATTGATATATAAGGATTACAACGCAACCAAGAACTACATTTTCCAACCACCCCGAGCCGAGAAAAAGTTACTTTACAACAATGATAACAACTTTGTTTCTTGGACACACAAAATTGTGAAATTAATAAACCAGTTATACAACATTCCAATGTATATTGTGTTAAAATTTGGATTTGATCTGATGACAGGTTTTTGAGATAATAAATCTTAAATGTGACGCATGGTTGAAACACGCTTAAAAACGTGCACGTTTTGTGTTCCAACTGCAATAAAAATATTAAAATATAAATTAAAAAATCCAAACCTACTTGAACTAACGTAAAATAGAACGACGAATATGATGATGGTATTGGATTGTATGTAGGTCTATTGGTTACTTAACAAACAACCTTCAAACTCGAGTGCACATAATACTTTGGTCGACAGTAGGTACTATTGAAGCTGCTCGGGAGTGCTTGTTCTTCCGAATTACTGAACAAAAATCAATATTTAAGGTTACCTGAGAGGTGTAGCATAATGTTCCATAGCTTTAATTATTCCTCTTGAATCTGGCTATCATATACAAAAATAATTTTTCGAATCTGACTGATAGTTCCAGAGATTAGCGTTTAAACACACAAACAAACAAACTCTTCAGCTTTTTTTATATTAGTATAGATTAGTACAGATGTCTTAAAACGCGGCTACGATCATGAACAGATCAAAACGTTCACTGTGCTTGACGGATTGTATGCGTCTATGTCATGAGTTGATGAGTGGGACAGCATAATGTGGTCCATTATTACGAAATCTATCACTGGAAAACAGGATTGGAGCTATCGAAATGCACAGAAGAATGCTCCGAGTATCGTGGATTCTCTATCCTTAAGGAAACGGTGTACTGGGCGACTTCGGTGGCGTAGTTGAGCTTCCATGCCCAAACTCGCGGGTTCAAACCCGGCTGAAGTCGTTGGATATCTTAAGAGCGGTGAAAATCCCTTAGTAGGGCTTCCTTCGGAGTGGAAGTAATGCTGGCGGCCCCATGTCATAGATTTATGACATGAAAAAGAACCATCAACTAACTACACTTGTGTGAAGCCAAAATTTGTAGGTTAGAATTGATAACGCTCTAATAGTTCCAACGTTCGCCGCCAGGTGATGACTGCGATGCCATCTAGTAGCCAAATCCACAAGCTAGGAGACAGGGACGGTAGTATTTGGTAGCAAAAGTAGGAACTAAAAATTATTGTCTGCCGTTTTTACTTGAATTAAAACGGATAACACACACTAATACAGCCAACACAATTCACACCGGTTATCAGACAGATTCTACACACACCCAAAGTACACGGGGCTACATGACCGCGTTGTCGCAGCCCCTAAACTAAGGAACCAAAACGGTGTACTCCTGACCATGGGATTTGTCTACATTATGACGCATCATTATAGCCTACTACTACTACTACTAATAATAATAATGATATCGTATGGCCTCGGATGCCGGGTGCAAGCTTTGTAATTTGACACCCAGAGGGTAGCTTGCATGTCGAATTTCGTTGTTCATGAATCACTATGAAAGTCAAGGAGATTAGATATCTAAGCTCCTAGTAGAGAAATGAGGAACTTTGTGTTGGCGGAAACTCCTGAGATTAATTTTGCCATTATGAACACGGCCTACTGAATTCAAATGGGTTCTTTGACATGCCAACATCGTATGACATGCGTGTCGTATTTTTGCCGCCTTTCAAAAATCAATTACCACAGCCAGGGGCGAACCTGCAATCTTGGGGTTAGTAGACGGAAACGCTATCCACTCACCCACCGTGGCAAGCTATCATTATACTGAGCAATGAAGATCTTCACCACCAATATCATGCCTACAGTAACCTATGGAATATGGCCGCATTTCACCAAATCCAACCTCAAAGAAATCGAGAAACTCAAAGCGACATGTCTAAAAAGACTCTTGTCTCCAAATGCGTCCCCTCTAGACCAGCTTGTGAGGCCTTCTTTATAAGGAAAATGAGACATGGAGAGATTTCTATTCGACCGAGGCAATGACATTCTCCGAATGGGAAGTTGCCGATTATGATCTAAGTCACACGCTGATGCGTTTTGCGGATCATGGGTTCTACCATCGCGTATACTGTTTAGGGACCCTGATTTTTGGTGAAATCAGGGTGGTGAAATAAAATATCAATAGCGGTGAAAATGGAAGGCAAGGCAGGAAGGGGAAGACCAAGAGCAGAGTTCTTTGATGACATCGGAGGAAGTTGTCCGTACCACATGATCAAACAGCGGGCTCAGGATAGAAGACCTTTGGTCGAAGACATTCATGCTACCCACCAACCGCGGTGAAATAAAATGTGATGTGAGTCGTCCATTTGCAAAACCTATGTCGTAACATTATTTATTTTATTTTATTTTATTTTGTTTTCCTTTGTTTAATTTTTTGTTTTGTTTTGTTTTATTTTAAATTGTTTTATTTTCTTTTTGTATTGTTTTATGTTTTGTTTTATTTTATTTTGCTTTTATTTTGATTTTGTTTATTTTATATTTTATTTTGTTTTATTTTGATTTTCCAGAAAAATCAAAAAACGAAAGAAAAAAAAACACAAAGCAAAAAGCAAAATTCAAAAACAAAAGTAAAAGCAGACAACTATAAACAAGGAACACAAAGCAAAAAAGCAAAATTCGAAAAAGCAAAAGCAGAAAACAAACACGAAACCAAAACCGAGAAAGAAAAGCAAAAAGTAAAATTCAAAAGCAAAAGCACGATCTAAACACGAAACCAAAAACCAAAAACACAAAGCAAAAAGTAGAAAACAACAAACACAGAAGATACGTGAGGCAAAGTCCAGAGAAACGTTTCTCATGAAAATGATTCTTATTCACAAGTGGATTAAACGAGTGAGTGTGCTCAATAACTACGTGTACGCTGCACAGCCTTGGTTATATTATGAACACTATACAAATATTTGGAGGAGGGATATCAAACAATCTAGCCTACTCGAGTTTTTTTTTTCGAAAGATCTAAAACTCACATGAATTTGTGTGCAATACCTTTACTTCAACAAATATTCTCCATGAATACCAGAGTCCTTTTTTCACTACTCCGTAAAACTTGTGTTGTCCCGAAAGTATAAGCAGATCATTGATTCCATGATTTCAGGACTTCAACCAAACAAGCTGGAGAAGGGGCTTCGTTATCCCGTATCTTATGAAGCATTTTATCATTTTAAATGATCTTGTCGACTTCATCGTTACGCTGGGGTCTGGCGTTACGTTACGGTGACGGACGAAATGTACTCAGATGCACTGAGGTGTGTGACGTCATAGTACCACTCGGTGCATGTGTACCCCGACAATCTCTACTTCGTTAGTATAAGACAAAAATCCCCGATTCTTGGATGTCACGGGTAATCTCGAGAACCACTGGATGGATTTTGATGCGGTTTTCACCATCTGTAAAGGATTATCTCGAGGAAAGATTCTGTAGAAAATAATTTATGAATGATGAAAGGAAGCCAAGCAGTAACGATTTCAGTGAAAAAGTCGATAACAAACTTGGCGTCCGTGCGCTTCTTAAGCTTACGCTGGGCAAACCGTTAAAAATATCAATATACTGTACTATGAGCGTAAGAATTGGTCAGCATGAAAAGTTCTACAAAAAGTCCGCGAGAGCATACTGTATCTCCATCTTCAATACATCGCCCACTATAAGTGTTTTTAGACTGGATGGAAGGGGCACGTCCCCGCGCGCTCTGGTGAGCGTGCGGCATCCCCCGCGCTGGAATCTGCCCTTGGTTTGCACTTGCCCTTCGCGAGTAATTTGAAACAAGATAAGCAAGATAAGTATTATGCAGATAATCTTCTAACATGTCAAGAGTCTTTGGCTCCAGCCTTTCTAGCATTTTTCAGCATTTGTAGCATTTAAAATGATACAAAGTCTAGTCTTTCAGACTGACTGTCACTTTTATGTTTAAAATTTCTCATTTCCTATCAAGCGACAGGTAAAGCAACTATTTCAATTAATCTTAAAGTAAAAACACACCCTGTCGGAAACAAGACACAACATAACGATACAGCCAAGCTAGATTTAAAAAAGGGAGGGGGGGGGGGATATAGGCGGTTTGTAATAGGTAAATGTTATTAGGATCAGAATGTATGACGTACTTTCTTCTTCAATAAACCTAGGCCGGAATTCACGGCAGTGTTAAAGGTGCCGGGACATCCTCAAAGACCGGGCAGTGCTTGTACAGGGCTACTAGCTTATGCGTGGCGAGGATGGATCCACGGTCTTTAATAGTTGAAGACCTTCTTCAAACAATAACATGCATCTTGTCTAGGCTTGGCAACACAGCAGGTCACCGAGATAGCATTCCAACTCAGTCCCCTGTCACGAGTACACGAGTGAAGTTGAATTTGCTCGCGGTTGCAGTGCGGAAGACTTCCAGCCAGATACGTAGCCTGTACCATCAAAATTGACCATTTATAACCGTATAGTCGCCCCAAACACACACATTTCCGGAGTTATATCACCATTTTAGCATTTCACCAAACGTCATATAGATCACAACTAACATATACCGACAAGTTGCAATACCAATACTGCAACATATTGTAAATATTTTCACCCGTATTTTCAAACATAGATTCTATAACCTAAGTGTAATGGATCTGATGATGATCGCTTGACGATCGAAACTGGCCATTCTATTGTATTTATTAATCTCATGTAATTTTTTTCAGGATTAGGGTATAACCCAACTCGTTTGGGTACATTCGTGTTGACCGACTGAAAAGCACCAAACGTTTGCTTAAAGTAAAAATTTAAAAAAATCTTATTAGCAACATTTCGTTGGTATCTAGTATTTTAGGGGGAAAATAACACATTTCGCAAAATTACTTAATTCGGGATATTTCGCGGCTTCAATATACGAGAAAATGGCATATTTGGGGTAAATATATAGTTGTGATAACATATCTATGTTTGCTGAAATATTTCGCGGATATCGTTAAAACTCTACGGTATGCAAGAGGAAGACTTTTCATATCCCAGACAGAACCACGTGTGACTGTGAATTGTGAACAGTGACATGCTCTCAGGTGCCAAAAGAGACTCTGACACAACTCTGCACTGACATGTATGCACATTGTGCGCTTTCCTCTTATTAATTATTGCTAAATAATCCCCGCGATTCGTCAGCAGAGAGTTTGAGTTTGTCTCTGCTAAACCTGTTGGATGAAAGATACCCAGCTGGTCCTACTTGACGATGTGACAACACAGGTTCAGGCCTGTAGCTGTAATTCCCTGGCCAATGATGAAGAAACACGAGAAGCAAAGCCTTCTTGAGTTCTTTGATGAGATGAAAGTGCGATAAGGCACGGGGCTAGTAGACACAGCAATCGATATATCGCTTGGTCCTGTCTCTTTTGTGACACACGGACATGGGAGCTTTAAATACCGACCACGCCTCGCTTACAAGACGATCACAACGCATAAAGCCGCTTCGACGATAGTTTAAATAAAATACGCTGTATGTTGAATTTAAAACTCAACGCAAATACAGAATAGTATTACTGGAACTAGCGATCAGCTTGTGTTTGAAGTACTAGATTGGCAACCATGTTCGTGCTTCAATTGTTACTGATGCCATGTTGTTTTCTGTATTTGTGTTTGGTCACGTGGTTACAGCTGGTTTCTGACGATGCATCGCCGGAGAACGTCGCGTCGCGTCGTGTTTATGTGCTATAACATTGCTACAGACTTTTGAGGGGCGATTTCCTGATGTTCAACCAACAACACGCCAAGCGATTATAATTTGACGTTAGGGTTACCATGCATTCAGGGACGGATTTAGGCCAAGATTATGAGGGAGGGAGGCGATCGACACCATGGGGGGCTCTTAAAGGGAGGTACGGTTCTCCCCTGGAAAATATTGCAAAATTAGGTTCAAATTATAAAGTAAAATATTTATTTCACGGTATTCTATATTTTAGCTTTGGACGTCCTACTATTTACTGTCGTAGTAGGGTTTAAATCCACTTGAGAGAACTGTTAAACATTTGCAGTAGTCTTTCAAACATCATCATCATCATCATCTTGTACAGTTTCCAGCCCCAGGCTGGGTCTGTTTGGAACATAAACCTCGCCACTTAGTCCTTTCTTCCCACCACCTCTCCGCTGTCACTCTGGTCCAGTGTTCGCCTCTCTTCTTGATACATTTCTCCACTCCTTTCAGCCATCTATCTCTTGGTCTTCCCCTTGGTCGTTTCTTCTGCATCTGCATCTCATGTATCCTCTTGAGAATCTTCTGCTCTTCCATTCTCTTTAAGTGTCCATGCCACCTCAGTCTTGATGTCTCAATCCTGTAACGATTCGATCCCATACCTGTTAGATATAAAGGGTTATTCATTCATTTATTATCATATTTATTATTCTTATTAATTAGTACATCGATGAGATGATTTTTATATCAGATAATTGTAAGCGGTTTTTATTATTAGAGTCAGACAGATTTTTATTAACATTTATTTGTAAAGAGACGAAGTATTATATATTGCAACTTGACTGGCGATATGGACTAACCCTATGCGTCACAAACAGAACGTCGTAGTAGTTATTTCACCACGGCATACAGCGTCACTATCATGAGTAACCATCACGAGTTCGACCATCGAGTTCCTTCTGGAAGGAATAGAAGCTTGATATTTCACCTTATTGTGAAAGAATCACGCCATTTCTAATGTACGTACGCGTCAAGAAATTGCAAGTAAGAAGACTGAAGAGAGAGGGTAGCTTGCTTCTAGAGTGGGGGCTGCTTACTACCACGTGACAAGGAAGTTATTAGTACCTGCACCCTCGACAAGACATTCATTCATCACCAGCTCTCGATAAAAGAAGGAAGTTGTAACCTTGCTTTCTGGGTCCTAATGGACTGAGCACACAGAGTCGACACTGAACGATGTCCTGCCGACATCTATATTAGTACATAATGGGTTATATCCCTGATCAAGAGTCTTTCTACAGATGGCAACGTACTTAATGAGGATACTTCATAGTAATTGAGATATCACATCATTTTTTAAACATATGCGACGTAACATCGAGATCATCGATCATTACTTAAATATGACGAATCTTCGACTGGGTGAGCAAACAATTAAATATCCGACGTCTCTGTAATATGTAACTTCAAGATAGATTCAATTCATAAATGTTTATTTTCTTTTAAATTAATTGCCGCATTGAGTAATTTTAAATTCAATTGTGTGACTATCACTATTCTGTTTTATTAATATTTTGTTTTTGCATTTAATAAATTCATTCTCTTCAACGTAATGCCTATTTCTTTCATTGTAGTTAGTACTTTAAGGCAATCATACTCCTTGATTAAATACTGGAAAGGTTAGATGACTTTGTCTCACCACGACCAGGGATAATTAGGTCTCACTCTACTGCTGATAGCCGAGGTTAATTCACAAATTTCGATTCACTGTCTTAAATAGGAATCTGGCGCTCAACAACACTTATTATATTACACCATCACAGGTAAGGTCACACCACAGTGTATATTGTTTATTATTATCATGTTTGTTCAAATTAGACCATCACAATTGTCACCATAGTTAAGGACTCTTTTAGAAATGTTACATTTGGCGCTACAACGTCGGACACGAAAACCATTCGGTATTTATGAGAGGAGTGTATAATTTCAGTGCAAATTGTCAGTGCTTTTGGGGTACAGTGAAGTGAGTGAATTTTGGAAGGGCAATCTTTATACGGCGTACTTCGAGATGTCGGAGGAGGAACAGAGGCAGTTGAGAAGTAGGGATGCAGTCAAGAAAGTTAATTATAAGGAGGTTGATAGCGGTAGCGATGTTGAGAGCGTAGAGAATAATGCCAAGATGTCGGAGGTAAATCTTGAGAATAATCCTGAGAGTAATTCTGAAAATAATCCTGAGGTTAACCCTGACACTAATTCAGAGGAAAATATCGAGACGAATACAGAGGTACATCCTGAGACTAGTGGTAGTCAGGATATAGAAAAGTTCATAGGGGTCCCTGAAATTTCATTAGCTGATATCATGAGGGAGATGAATAGAAATAGTAAATATATGAATATGAAGCTAGATAAAAATAGTGAAGAGAATAAGAGAGATAATTTGGAAAGTAGAAAGGAATTCAATGATAAATTTGAGAAATTAGATAAAGATATGGGCAGGCTAAATCAAAATATGAATGAGAAGTTTAATGAAAATAAGCGAAGTACGGAGGCCTTTCTTAATGAAAAATTGGAAGAGAATAGTAAAAAAATAAATCAAAAATTGGAAGAGAATAATTTAAAACTAGATATTGTGGAAGCGATGAATAGAGAATTAAGTATGAAGTATGATATGCTGCAGGAGAGTATTCAGGGGGTGAAACAGGAAATCAGAGGTGACATTAATGAGGTGGTAGAGATGAAGGCTAAAGATATTATTAAGACAGTAGATAAGAAATTAGAAGCAGCAGAAAGTAGGATTCAGGAAAGAATAGTAACTGTGATTGAAGATAAAATAGCAATTCAAGGTGAAAGTTTTAGCAAATTGGTAGAAGCGGAAACTAGGCAGGTGGTAGAGACTTTAGGGGATACTGAAGTAGAATCAGTAAAGACAGCCTGTAAGGAGACTGTAATTGAAAGTAGATTAGAGTCAGACGAGATTTTAGGTGAAAGCAAATTGGAATTAGGGGAGATTGTAGGTGAAAGCAGATTGGAGTCAGAAGAGATAAAAGGAGAAAGCAGATTACAGTCAGCGGAGATGATAGATGAAAGCAGGATAGCTGTAGAAGAGACTATAGAACGTAGTGAAAAAGAAGTGGAGAAGATGAGAGAAAAGATAGGGATAGAAGTAGGTAAGATAAAGAAAGTACTAAGCACTCAAGAGATTAAGATGCAGAAAATCTTATGTGAAGAGGATATGTTGACTAGGGAAGAATTTAATGATGGTGTAGCGGAAATTAATGTGAAATTATTAGTGGCAGAGAAGCGTGCGTTAAGTCATAGTCACAAGAACATAATTAGTAAACAGGTTAAGAGGAGGAGAGAGATAGATAAGAGCAGAAGCAATAGTCCACGGCTAAAGAGAGCATTAAGTAATAGTAGTAGCGAAGTGAAGAGAAAACATGTAGGTAGATATTTTGGAAGTAAAATGAAAGAGAAGAGAATCATGTTGATAGAGGAGAAAGAAATCAGGATGAAGGAGAGAAAGAAAGCATATGATGTGCAGTGGCGTACTGAATTAGCCAGACTTGGGGAAGTAAGAGGGGGAAAGCCGAAGTATAATGTTACTGTTGATGAGTGTAGTCCGAAAGAGGTAGAAAGTAATGTTATAAGAAAAGAGGAAAATGGAATCCTAGAAAGAGATAGAATTGAAGATGAATGTGGTAAGAACTGTGAAATGCCAGAGAAAGTAGTGAGGTAAATTTATATTACCGATAGTTACTGTTCCGTATGACTTAAATATTAAGTAATGAAGTTTTATAGGATTTAACAGAGGTAGATAAGAAACCTGCTGTGTGTAATTTTAATTCAGTCGTGAAGTTAGGATGGTAAGGGGCGCGTAGTGCCTACGCTTATTGATTTAGATTGACTAAAATCATTTAATTTGGAAGACAGAGGTTGTCGTGCTATTGAGCAATTCAGGTAAGTTGAATGTGGGTCCTTAAACTGCAGGTAAGTTGGATGAAGTGAGAATTAAATTTAAAAAGTTGGGAAGATTATTACAAAAGTAAGTAATCGAAAAAAAGTAATAATTATTATGGCAACCATAATTATGAATATAATGGTAATAAAGATTTAATTCAAAAGTGAGTGAAGATGATGTGGTACAGTGGTAATAAAATTAATGAGTTGAAGAAGTAAGTATTGATTTAATAAAGAAGTTTCATTTTGAGGACAGCGGGGTTATCAGTGTATATATTTGACAAATTTAGAAGTGGTTTAAAACAGTTTATGGTAATGCGTTGTATGAATTATCCAACATCTAGTAGAAATGAGGAAGTAGTAACTAATTAGGACATCTGATACTTGTTGACAGATATGTGTGTGTGTATGTGTGTATTTTCACGTAAATGGACGTGAGTTTGAAGGAGTAGGCCAACGAAGGTATAATGCCGTTGAGCAATGTGGTTTTAAGTTTTGGTAAGATGCCAAATGAAATTGGTTTTTTTAGGAAGTTTTTGGTAAGATGCCAAATGAAGTTTTAAGAAGTTTTTGGAGGATGAAGTAGGTCAGCGAGGTATATTCCGTTGAGCAATGCGTTTTTAATGGTGTCTACGGAACTACGTGAAGTTAATGTGGGGAGTTTTTTTTAAGTATATATGGTTGTATGCACACAAGGTAATAAGAGATTACAAAGGTAATATGGTCCAAGTTTTAGTTACAGTTACGCACGTTTTAAAGATATTACAAGGCTTGTTATTGAGCTAAACCACTTTTAGTAAAAAAGTTACTAACGAATTAATGATGAGGTAGATTGTTGTCCTACACAGGTAAAAGTAAAGGTAATAATAATAATTAGATGGTTGGCATAATATTTTCTAGAATTGAAAGGAATTTGTTATAATTCGAAGTTTTGAGGATTTTAAAGGTAAATCATTTTTTTTAGTCAGACGAGAAATTAAGTTTTATTTTTGTCATACGGAGTTAGTAAAGATAAGTTTAATATTTTGAAGACAAGAGTAAGTTTGTAAGCTAAGTATACCTAAGGGGTAATAATGAAGTTTCAATTAAAGGCAGGTGTAATTTACGCATTTAATTTGGTAGAGTAGAGAGTGTCTGAACTGTGTTATAACTCAGGACTTGCTTTATGAAGTGATTTTGGGAAAATATTTGCCAATTAGGAGTGTCGGTGTTATTGACAATCAACTGGAACACTGTCATTATTTTAGGAAGACAATAGTGAGGAAAACAAAGTGTGATGTTATTATTCCAAGGAATTAGTCGAAGCATGTAAGATTTTTTTAGCTGAAATTTAGGATGTTATTGGTCAGTAAGAGGTGACCTGTAACAGTAAGAAGATGTGGGATTATACCACGAATAGGGGAGTTTTTTGTATGTGACGTGTGATGTCACGATGAGTTTTGAGAGATTCTGGTATAGCAAGAGTGAGCTATAGTCCAGGCGATCGAAGCAAGTAAGGAAGTGTTGACGAGTAATGTCACAATAAGTTTTGAGAGAAAACTAAAGGTTTTTTTTAGGTATTCAGCAAGAAGTCAAATCATGTATAGACTAAATTCAAAGTATAAGAGCATTAATATTTTGTGGAACGAAATATTTATTCCGAGGAGTTTGTCATGTGTTTTTGTGAAATAGTTTAGTGATATACGTAATTCAGGTTTATTGAGTAGTATTTTGTCCAAGTCTTAATCATTTTGTTATGGTAGGTAAGAATGACGATGCAGTAAAGATATCTTGACGCTAAGTTAAATTTTATAAGATGAACGAGAAGTCAGATTTTATGATTATTTGTGATTATGAAAATTCAAGTTATTGTTTTCGAGAAGTAGTAAAGAGGAATTATGGTTTTATGAGAAGTTAAGAAGTCGTGGAGACTTAGGAAGTATTAATCTGAAAGGAGGCGGCCGTGGCCTAAGAAGGAATTAAGCCACGAAGGCAGGTGAGTAGTAACTTGGATATTTAAGTGAACTGTTTAATAACTGCTTTAAGGTATTTCGATGTCATTATGTATTTGGGGAAATATTTACATGTATGACATATGCACTGAAATTGGAATTGCCTTAGGTATCTTGCTAAGTTATTTTTTTCTTCAATTATTGAAATTTTACTGCATTTGAGTAATCCCTTTAAAGAGACGAAAGGAATATTGTGTTGTTTGCATATCGTGTGCTGTGATAATTTTAATGTGTTAATCAGCTGGAAATACAACAATGTAATTCTACACCAGACTGACGAAAACCACGTTCACTAGATAAGAAACCAAAATTGTATGTCAAGCATACAATCACCACCATTATAAACGAGTGCAGCGTTGACATATATGTCAAAATTAAAAGTGAAGGGCATTATATGTATATTTTTTTACAGCATATATATAAAGAAAAATGAACATTATGAACATTTGGAAGAATGAGATGAATGAAAGTTAAAATGTGAATTTTTGTGAAGAATATATTTCTTGTATATTTTTGTGTATTGATGAAGAGTATATTGTATGTTGTCTTTTTGGGGGTTATAATATTTATATTTATAGTTTTTTATGTTGGATGTGGTAAGAGAAATAATGTTAAACGTCATTTAAATTATTTATCTTAGGGGCGATTGTAACGATTCGATCCCATACCTGTTAGATATAAAGGGTTATTCATTCATTTATTATCATATTTATTATTCTTATTAATTAGTACATCGATGAGATGATTTTTATATCAGATAATTGTAAGCGGTTTTTATTATTAGAGTCAGACAGATTTTTATTAACATTTATTTGTAAAGAGACGAAGTATTATATATTGCAACTAGACTGGCGATATGGACTAACCATATGCGTCACAAACAGAACGTCGTAGTAGTTATTTCACCACGGCATACAGCGTCACTATCATGAGTAACCATCACGAGTTCGACCATCGAGTTCCTTCTGGAAGGAATAGAAGCTTGATATTTCACCTTATTGTGAAAGAATCACGCCATTTCTAATGTACGTACGCGTCAAGAAATTGCAAGTAAGAAGACTGAAGAGAGAGGGTAGCTTGCTTCTAGAGTGGGGGCTGCTTACTACCACGTGACAAGGAAGTTATTGGTACCTGCACCCTCGACAAGACATTCATTCATCACCAGCTCTCGATAAAAGAAGGAAGTTGTAACCTTGCTTTCTGGGTCCTAATGGACTGAGCACACAGAGTCGACACTGAACGATGTCCTGCCGACATCTATATTAGTACATAATGGGTTATATCCCTGATCAAGAGTCTTTCTACAGATGGCAACGTACTTAATGAGGATATTTCATAGTAATTGAGATATCACATCATTTTTTAAACATATGCGACGTAACATCGAGATCATCGGTCATTACTTAAATATGACGAATCTTCGACTGGGTGAGCAAACAATTAAATATCCGACGTCTCTGTAATATGTAACTTCAAGATAGATTCAATTCATAAATGTTTATTTTCTTTTAAATTAATTGCCGCATTGAGTAATTTTAAATTCAATTGTGTGACTATCACTATTCTGTTTTATCAATATTTTGTTTTTGCATTTAATAAATTCATTCTCTTCAACGTAATGCCTATTTCTTTCATTGTAGTTAGTACATTAAGGCAATCATACTCCTTGATTAAATACTGGAAAGGTTAGATGACTTTGTCTCACCACGACCAGGTATAATTAGGTCTCACTCTACTGCTGATAGCCGAGGTTAATTCACAAATTTCGATTCACTGTCTTAAATAGGAATCTGGCGCTCAACAACACTTATTATATTACACTATCACAGGTAAGGTCACACCACAGTGTATATTGTTTATTATTATCATGTTTGTTCAAATTAGACCATCACAATTGTCACCATAGTTAAGGACTCTTTTAGAAATGTTACAATCCTACCCTGCAAGGGCTCCTCTTTCACTATTTCCCTGACCTTTTCATTCCTCACCCTGTCTCTTCTTGTTACTCCGATCCTACTTCACAGGAACTTCATTTCACTTGCCTGTATTCTGCTTATGTCTCTTTACTTCATTATCCACGTTTCTGAAGCATAGGTAAGTATCGGGATATAGTAGAGTCATTATTCTAGATAGATTCATATAGATTAATCATTGGCATGAATCTTAAATTTTAAGAAAAGTAGGCTCTTTAGTTCGTCACGGAACTTCTTGTTATATTTGATTTAAGTGTATCATTTGTCTTAAAATGTGTTTTATGTGCCGTTACTTAATAAGAAAGAAAGAGAGAAGGTCTAAAGAGGATACGCTTGGCTATGCAAAAGTAAATACATTATTTGGTGTTATATTTGTATATTTGGGGTACGAACGTTGGACATAAATCCAAACAATTAAATTGCGAATTGCGGTGATCATGCCACATAATTAGTACTATTATTGGATTATAAGTGGTGTTGCATATACAGGTAATTGCTTAGTTAATGGAATATCTTATACATTTGCTTCATTCTGGACAGTGCATGTTCGAGTGTTTTCTGAATTAAAATATTTTTAGGTTATGAAGGAAGAAATGTGACTTTTCATAAAACAATGGCGTGGAAAGAAACTATTTGACTCAAAATAACTCCATAAAACATGAAGTAGGTAGCTAGAATTTTAGAAATTTCACCCTCAATGACTTAAATCAAATTTATACAGTAGGAACAAAGCCTACTTTCTTAATTAGGGTTAAAAAGATTAATTTAGGAGCTTTTATTTTAATTCTAATTACATCGTTATCTTGGCCGATTCACCAGAGGAATTGAATGGGTCTTTAAATGGTATGGACTCCATCTTGAGGAAATAATTCATGATGAAAATTAATAAATGTAAAACGAAAATAAAGAAATGCAGCCGAAATAAATCAGAAACCCCGATGGAGGTCGAATTGACAGGTGAAAAGCTGAAGGAAGTAGGAGACTTCTGTTACTTAGGAAGCAAAATAACCAGCGATGGACGAAGCAAAGGGGATATAGGAAGTAGGTTGGTTCAGGCAAGGAAAGCATTTGGACAGAAAAGAAATCTGTTGACATAGAGTATAGATTTAGGTGTTAGGAAGTCATTTTTGAAATCCTTTGTCTGGAGCGTGACGCTCAGACGAGTGGGAGAGGAGAGATGATTCTGGCGACTTCTTATGAAGAGAAGAGATAGGTGGTAGGACACATACTAAGACCCCCAGGAATAGCAAACATAGTTATGATAGAAAGGGTCAAGGATAAGAACTGTAGGGATAGACCAAGGTTTGAATATGTTAAACAGATTGTGTCGGATGTAGGGTGTGGTAGCTATGTAGAGATGAAACGATTAGCTTAGGGCAGGGAGGCATGGAGGGCTGCATCAAAATACTGAAGACTTAAAGACAACACAATAATTTGGCCATGTGTGCACATCACGCTGCCATTGGTGTTCTTGTGATCGTGGATACAAAGACTTGCATATAAAATCTGTGATGTTCCTAAAAGCATCGATGGTGGGTTTGTGTTGGAAGACAAGAGAATGCGGGCCTCAGATGATTCCATTAACCCATGCTATTTGTGTGCTCATTTTGGTTAATAACTGACAATTCTGGTAAATTACAATGAATCGTCTGTAATGACCACACTGCTACCAAGCGCACGTGGCTCGGACGGCGAGCGCTCCCCATGCTAAACATCGTCAGCCTGTATAAGTCCCTCGGAACAAATTGTCCCGTGAGTGAGAAACTGAAGCTGGCCACCGGGCCTACCTCAAGTTCAATGGCATCTTGCAATGCAGAAGAGGGTTGGGAAGGGGCGAGCGGGAGATAAGGATAAAGGCTGCTTCTTGTGTCAGATTTATAACGGAGAGGTACAGTCAGCCAGTTGTTCCCAACGTGCTACTTATTTACCAGTCACATAAAAGAAGTGAGGACTATCACAAAGATATGAACAGTGAATATTAAATTCATTGGTTAAAAGAAAAGTTGATCCCTAATTTGGAACGCAACTCAGTGCTTGTTATTGACAACGCATCGTACCACAACACGCAGAAAGAATGGTTGATTATTGACAGTGCAGTGCTGAACTACAGTATATAGTCATAATATTTTCGTTACAATATTATTCCATTACACGTGTTAGTGTCATTTAATTATTTTCATCACCTAATACAGTTGGTAACAAGTGAAATAAATAATGGTTGTTATCGTGTGAGTGAGTGAGTGAGTGACAGTTGTTGCGGGAACAGAGTGTACTTCTGACTACTGAAGGGTGACACAGCGGACAGCACCCAAGCAGGCTGAGAAAAGCAGACTCTCTCTTCAGCTTCCTACTAGATTTTCACAAGGGACAATTAGTTCTGAGGCAGTTATAGCAAAGGGCAAGTGAAAATAAAGTACTCACCTTTCATCTGGGCGCGGGAGACGCGGTGGGTCTTGTCGCCCACGCGCACTGTGTGTGTCGGGGTTGACGAGTCTCCTCCAGTCTGCAGCGACAAGGGCGGAGGAGCCGATGACTCCGTCCTCGTGGAGGTCTGCTGCTGCTGCTGCTGCCCACCACTTTGCCTCGTCTGCAACAACAACAACAACAACAACTTATTACTACGCACATGCGGGGTTAGCGTATGGTTCCAGACATATTCCTACACTGAAGAAAATGAAAATTGCAACACCATGAAGGCATTGGTCGTTTGTGTTGATTTTCAAGATATGAACGATGCCATGTAGGTATGTAAACGATCAAAGTTTCCGACCCATTGGATTGTTGCTACAGGTCTCCCCACGTGATTGGTCACGGAGGAATCAACTCCAGTAGGCTATATGGACTCTGGTGTAGCGTAGTTGACTTGCAGTCTGTGCAGTGAAGTGTTCCCCGTCAAACATGCCTCGACGACAGAGAAGAGCACGCTATCAACAACTGTCGCCGTTTGAGAGGGCTCGGATAATTGCGCTGTGTGAGGCTGGATTATCGCTAAGGACTGTCGCTGCACGTGCTGACCGACAGGCATCTACGGTACAACGTGTATGGCAGCAGTGGTCAAATGAAGGTACCCACACTCGTAGACCTGGCACAGGCCCAGTGCGACAGACAACTGTGAGAGAGGATCGCCGCATCATTCGGATGGCCCGGATGGAACCCCATGCAACAGCAGCGCAAATTCGAGCAACTGTGGCACCCCACGTTACACAACAAACAGTTGGTAATCGCCTGCGTGCAGCTGGCTTACGATCCCGTGTCCCTGCAGAAGGTGCTCCATTGATCCCACAACAGCGACGTGTAAGGCTGGCCTGGTGTCGAGAACGATCGACGTGGGTCGACGAATGGCATAGGGTCGTCTTTAGTGATGAATCGCGCTTCTGTCTTGCCCGCAGTGATCGCCGGGATCGTGTGCACCGACGTACCGGGGAGAGGGGCCGCCCAGACCTTATTGTCGAGAGGCACACAGGGCCAACACCAAGCATTATGATCTGGGGAGCTCTTGGCTTTAATGTGAAATCTCAATTAGTGCTTGTTGAGGGCACTATGACTGCTCGACAGTACGTTGATAGGGTATTCAATCCAGTGGTTGTCCCTATGATGACGAACATTGCTAATGGGATGTTTCAGCAGGACAATTCCCAGGTTCACACTGCACGCATTACCAGAGAAGCTCTCCACGACATCACAACCTTAGAATGGCCCGCCAGATCCCCGGACCTCAGTCCTATTGAGCATGTGTGGGACATGATGGGTCGACAACTGGCCAACCGTCCTCAGCCACCCACAACTCTGGAACAACTGACCCGTGCAGTGCAGCAAGCATGGGCCACAATTCCTCAGGAAGCGATCCAGGGCCTTATTGACTCCATGCCTCGACGAATTCATCAATGTGCTCGTGGTGGGCACATCCTGTATTGATTGTTGTCCAAACTTGCGGTCAGAGGGACCTGAAAGGGTAATCATCGAATCACAGCCGAACACTCGTCCTGCATGTTCAATTGCAGCAATGTAGCACCACTCCTTCTGGGTGTTGCAATTTCCATTTTCTTCAGTGTAATACGAAGGGCGTACTATTTTGCTTTACACTTTCTTTTTCTACCCAAATGCAGTAAACAAAAGTTTGGTGCTTTTCATTCTGTCAACACGAATAACAAATAACAAATACCAAATTAAGTACATTACACATCAGTTATTACGTCCACCTTCTCAACATAATCTCCTTGTAACTTTATGCACTTTTGCCATCGATGTGTCAGTCTCTCCAGATCTTCCTGAAACCATTCTTTCGGAGTGCTGCGTACCCATGCCTTGACAGCTGTGTCGGGTTCTGCATAATCCGCACAACGGCGACCATGCAATGGAATGGGAAATAGCTTTTAACCGATGATGTGGATACCAGAGGTGACTTAGCAGACGAACGAAGAATCATGAAGATGTGGTACTGCAAGTCCAATCACAGTCCACTGATGCCACAAAGAGCAACGCAACTACATGAGATTCCGATACCACCATGTAATGCTCATAATATTTTCTCAATAATATATCAATGCACCGAAGTACTTCTAGAGAGCAGCCGAACGAAGAGATTAACGACAGAATCATCTGATTCAGAAGCGTACGAGAGATACAAGTACGAGTTCCACTGTACGAGACGAGGAAGCAGTAATGGTTCAACTCCTGACGTTCGAGAGTTTGAAATAGAGCGAACCGGCCCAGCTGATCGTAACTACAAACAGGCAGGCAGGAAATCCCGCCTCGCTCGCAGTCATTCGGGGAATGTCTAGAGAGGAATGCAGACATCAGCTGTTCATCAATAACTCAGGTTATCAAGAATTATTCGGGTAGAATGTAATTGAGCTATTATGACATATTTAGTAGTTGTTTGCCATGTAATGGATATCTAGAATTGACCAACATTTTGTAGATATGTGAACATTTATTTTTCATGTTATTCTTAGCTTTGTTAGTCAATTTTAATTGATATTTCAGTCATTTTAAGTCAGTAATATTTTAACGTCATCGTGTGTCGATTTGACGTTGCGTAAATTTGTACTTTTATTCTTCGTCTGCTTTATTTTAATAGTGAATAATTTTTCGATATGCGTGAATATGTTTTATAGATTGAGGAATGCTTCATTATATTTCATCATATTTTATCAGCACATTTATTTTAATGTTTTAAACATTTATCGAAGAAGGTTGTTCAATGCTTTGAAAGCATCATAATATTTAAAATACTTCAGAGTATTTTATTGTTCGAATTTTAAAAGAATGTATCAGTACTCAATGTTTTCGAACATATTTTCAAGTTATTCAAATCTAAGGATTTGCAATAAACAATTGACTAGTTCAACAGTGAACGTCGCTGTTTTATTCAAGAGAAAGCAACAAGTTCATGACAAATATAAAAGAATTGTAATGAGAGAGAAATGTTAGTTCATTGTAAAACCGAAAGTTGATAGCGCTGTGCAAACGTAAGATACAAATGCATTACGAGATTTAATTGATACATCGACTCAGTATTATGACAGATGGTAGATAAAATGTTATTAAACATTTATTCAGTAAATGTAAACCAGGAACGCGAAGATATGAATTTATAATTTATTAACTCGATGATATATACAGACAAATATCTTGGGTGTTCTTGGTTAAAATATAACGTGTTTTTTATTGATGTTAACGACAACGAAGGTAATATCGCAATTGAATCGCTGCAGAGTATGTATTGAAATGAAATGTTGTATAGAAGAATTAGCGTTGACATATGGAACAAGGTAAACGTATTTTACAGGCACGAGGAAGTATGTATAATTGATAGGGGAGTATATTGTAATTTGAAAGTAGTATCACAGTCGTGTATAGCTAGTAGACTTACTGAATTTCATGCATCCCAGGAGGTGTGTAGAAATGGTTTTCTTTCTTCTTTCTTTATTTCTCCGTTAGGGCCTTCTGAGGACCACGAACCAATTCCAATGTTTTGTCCT
Organism: Meconema thalassinum; assembly: GCA_946902985.2. NCBI lineage: Eukaryota > Metazoa > Arthropoda > Insecta > Orthoptera > Tettigoniidae > Meconema > Meconema thalassinum. Next base: position 190,510,255 of record OX336388.2, on the reverse strand, counting down.
TTGTTGTTCTTTCTCTATTCCGACCATTTTGAGCCTGTGTTCTTATATTGCCTTCCTTGGAGTCCTTCCATTCCCAATACCTTTTTTTTTTTTGAAAATTCTCTCTCTAGTGCATCTTCTTCTCTTACATTGTTTTTTTGTAATTTTCTTCACTTCTTGAAACCAGGCTGTTGTCGATTTCTTTTTCCAAAGATATTTAAAAATCTATTTGGTTAACCTGCTATCATTCATTCTATATAAATGTCCGAAAAATAACAATCGCCTCTTCTTTATTGTCTCCGTTATGTTTTCAATGTTTAGAAATGGTTTTATTTTATTATTATTGGAATTCCGTGCATAGTTATGATGTTGAGAAGGTTGATAGAAGATGTATGCGTGTTAGGTAACGCAATATTTGAGGAACTTGTTCAACGAATGCGAGGTATAATTATTTCAAACGTTTACGACGTGTAATAACGATAGTGTATAAATGGTGGTGTTGTTATTGGGAACAACATATGAATAATGCGATGTATAATGTATTGACGAGTACTGCAAACCGCAATATTTAAGGAGGATATTCAACCACGAAGATAGTCTGATATATCAATCGTATATTATCGTTTTATTAATGAATTTAACTAACTTGAACAGCAATTAACTTAATTGATCGTTGCAATTGTTCACATGGACATGATAATGTAAGTAAATATGAACAGGATAATTCGTGTGATCTTACAAAGAGAAAGGTATCGAAGAAGTCTTGTGATCTAGAAGGATCAGAGAAGAAGCAGGAATATCATGCTGGTCGTGATAATATTCACAAACATTGTAAATATTAATTATAATAATAATTATAATAAGCAAGATGTCAATAACTGTAGAGGTATATCCCTTTTGCCAGTGGCCTACAAGATATTCTCAACAATACTACTAAACAGGGTAGAAGCCACACTTGACAGTCATTTAGGTGAATATCAAAGTGGATTTAGAAAAGGCAGATCTTGCTCAGAACAGATATTCAACCTTAAGTCCATAATTCGTCTTCTAAAACCATAATAGTGACATTTGTAGATTTCAAAAAGGCTTTTGATTCTGTCGACAGGTAAACTCTAGATAAAGTAATCAGAGAATTTGGAGTTAAATCTAAACTGGCAAACCTAATTCGTGAAACCCTCACATACACTATTTCAAAGGTAAAATTTAGGGGAGAAATTTCAAAACCAATCAAAATAAATACAGGTGTAAGGCAAGGCGATGGTTTATCTCCACTCTTATTCATTTGTATCCTGGAAAAATAGTACGAATTTGGAATACAAAATTGAAGGAGCAGAATATATCACCTATAACACTAGGGAGAAAAAACAGTGGTGTTAAAGTAAATTGTCTGGCATTTGCTGATGATTTTGCCATACTTTCTGAAAACTTAGCTCATGCAACAGTACAAATCAATCTATTAGAAGAGATAGCCAATAAAACAGGTTTAAAGATTTCTGTAGAGAAAACAAAATTTATGACAAATACTAAAAATGTTCCAGAAACCCTAATAACAAAAATTGGTCAAATTAAGAGGGTAGATATATTCAAATATTTGGGGGAAATAATTCAGAAGAATGGCTTAGAAAAATCTGCTGTAGAAGAAAGAGTGCACAAGATTCAAAGAGCATATGGTATAACCAGGAATATCTATAACAAAAAATGTTTATCTAAGAAATTGAAAATACAGCACTATAGAACAGTAATTAAACCAGAATGCTTATATGCCAGTGAATGTCCAATACTAAATTATAAATTGGATAAATTAGAAGTATCAGGAAGAAAAATTATACGCAAAATTCTCTGTCCATTAAGAACTACTAGACTGGTTCAGTTTTACCAAATTCTAAATTTGAGCGGCATTTTGGGTAACATTTGGGCAAATGGCTTATATTTACTAATTCGGACCTGCTGAACAAGAATATCGCTGTTGCCAGGCTGATTTCTCGACCGGAAGCCAGAAATCCAAGATGGCGACCAAGATGGCGGACTTAGCTTTATATTTGCATTATTTTCGTTTCCTCAGGTTGTATTTTTATTCTGAAAACGGTATTGGGGATACATTTGTCGTGAGAAGCGATATAAATGATAGTTTTGCGTTACAAAGAGCTACCAACGCTCATTTTTTCGTACATAATATAATTCGGACAAAAAATATGACTATTTACAACAAAAGTTAAGAAATAAATATTCAATAAGATTACAATTTTTTTTAGCACAACGTAAAATCAGTTAGTCATGGAATTTGAATAATAATAATAATAATAATAATAATAATAATAATAATAATAATAATGAAGTAAAACACCTACCGGTCGAAAACAATGTCGAATCTTGAATAGACAGAAATGTAGGAACGGATATGTCTTTCCACTGCCATGGCGTAATCTCCAAACGTAACGCATTTTGCTGGCTTCTGCAGTGCATTGATCATTGCCATGCCGTCAATGAGTAAATGTGAAGATTTTCTCTCCAGAACTATATTATCAGGGCAGTCAATGCCTTTTGTTAGAGTTGTAATCAGGGTAGACTTATCTCCACTTCTTAAATCTCCATCCGTGTTTGTCAGGGATGGAAGACAGGCCATGAGCCCATGTTTTAAAATTTCTTGAAGATCAATTTCCCTCCCGGCCTCGTAAGCCATTACTATTCTTTGGAGAACGCTCCTGCCACTACTCAGCACTGTTTTGTGCGTGGTTTTCTTCGTCAAAACTTTCGGCAAGTCGTTCAGTGTGGGAGGGCGATTCTTAGAAATGGGCAAATGGAAGCTCACTTGCGGTTTCCCCGTGTCTTCAGATGACACAAGGCGTTTGGAGACGAACTTATTCACTTGTTCAAGCCCCAGTTCTCGTGCGCGTAGAAGCGAATCTTGTATCTTGACGGTAGCAATGTCCTTAGTTGCTGCATTGTGAATATTTGAGAGATCAGCATTGTCTTCCGAGAAAGCTTTAAAAGTTTTCAACGTGGACAAGAGTTTGTCTTCGTCCGAGTTGTCTCGCCGTCTCCTACCAGGATAGACAGATTGTTCTTTATATGAGCAGCCTTCTGTTCCTACCCCGAACATTTCAAACGCGGAATTAGTAATATCGCTCCTCCAGTGAAATGATAACGCCCAACGTTGCAGAGCCGACTCTTCCTGCGTGATTCCAACTAATCCGCCGACTTTCTTAGAAGTGCCCACTATCCATTCCTGTGCATGATCCGCGTCAACTTGACAAAATTTTCCGTTGGTCCGTTGGACCCCGACCGAAGTCTCCCTTCCTGAATGCCATCTCGACTTCTTCAGGGAGCTGATGCATTTCAGCTATATACACCGCCAAGGACTTAGTGTAATTGGTGTGGTCGTATCGTGCAGTAAGGCAGGCTGCACACCGGTACGACACGATATATGTCGTAAGGTAAGCGCGGCACGCGATAATTGTCGTAAGATAACTTTGCTGCACACCAAAGCGATGCGATCTCTGCATGACGCACTTCCTAGTGAGTTTCAATAATGAGCTCGTCGAGTGAAGATGACGTAGTCGCGATGTATTCGTATTTAAAGCAGATAATAAAGTATTGGGTACATCCGTATAACATCATGAAAGTGCGACACAGTTCCGCAGTAGTTACAAGAGCGTTATCTCAACACGAAGAAAAATTCAAGGAGTTTTATAGGATGAGCCCCGTCACTTTTCAATTTTTATTACTCCTCTGCCGGGTGATGAGAATATTAGTATTTTTCCCCACTACGTCATCGGTGGCGAAGCCTTCCCTTTGTTGCCATACTTAATGCGACCGTATCCCAGAAGAGTGTTGACAAATGCAAAAAGAATTTTCAATTTTCGGTTGTCTAGAGCAAGAAAAAGCGTGAAATGCGCATTTAGAATGTTGACATCAAAATTTCGTGTATTTGAGCGACCAATTTCTTCTAACGAGCAATGTGCAGTGAACATCGTGAAGGCAGCATGCGTCCTGCATAATTTTACCCGTTTACGTGAAGGAAAGCTCTATGATGAGACTGATTTTAAATCATGTGACGATGTGTCCATATTAGCCAATAACGAAGTGGATAATACTACAAGATCACCAGGCATATGAATGCGAAGACTACTGAATTACTCTTTAAAGCCAGGAGGAGCAATCCCCATTCAATGGAAATTTGCTGGTGTAAACCATAATTAAATTAATTGTAGCCGATACTTGACAGTGGTAAATAAAATCTATGTTAGTCACTAGGTCACTAACCTGTGTCTTTTTTATTATTAATAGGAATAGCACGCGAAAGAGCATATACAATATACAATATGTAAGTTACATCAAACAATTCTTTGCTAATGATTTTGGTCCTTTTTAAACACAACTCAATATGATATTTTCCGCAGCATTTTCCACAGAGTGAACACAAGCAGTTTTCGTTTGGTAGATGAAATTTCCTATTGCTACATAACTTGTGGTGAAAGCCATGGATGGCTAGAATTTCTGTCTTTAAATTCAATTGCAATTGCCTTCCAGGCCAAATTCGTCACCTCTGATTTACTGTAATCTTTCATAGACATAAACAAGGATACTTTTCAACACTCTTAATGAAATAAATTAAGAATGTTATATCTTCAACCTTGTTTGCACCACTTTTATTCATGTTTACTATTTGAAATGTCGTACGATACTGCGGCGAAGAGACTAGAGAGCGTGTCGCTTAATACACATGTCTTTCGATAGATGTCGTAGTCGTACTGGTGTGCACCTGTTGGCTCATTTCCCAATAGTTTGCACGCGCACGAGCGATGTCTATCTTCTGATACAATTATCGCGTACCGCGCTTGTCTTACGACATATGTCGTGTCGTACCGGTGTGTAGCCTGCCTAAAAGGAAGCATCTCCTTAAGATCAGTCAAATACATGTCCCAATTTCCAGAACGGATCCCCCTTGTAAATTTGAGTAATGTCGAAATCATCTCTTAATACGACCACCAGTACGCAAAATTTGAACTCGATCGTGATGCCTCGGAAACAAAGTGTTTGATTTTTTCCCGGTTTTCTTGTACGAGGAAATGCTCGATAGCTGTTTCTGCATCATAGGGGAGGTTTTCAAAAATATCGCAGCTCTTCTCATTAGCCAGCCTACTCAGTAAATTGCGCCATAAAGCCTGGAACTTAAGTTTGTGAATACGAAGACCTTTACCATATTCCCTTCCATCATGAACTTCAGCGGCCGATCCCTCTGCTAAGACTCCGCTTTCCACCCAGATCTCTCGAATACCACTTCCTGCCATATGCTGTCCTATGGTTTTCAGAAAATTAAGTGCAAGGTGTAAACCTCCCATATTCAAAACAACCCGATTTTGAAACAGTTCTGAGCCCCATTTGATCTCCAACAACTTATGGTAGAGCGCTTGATCACAAGTTAACACCACGTACGGCTGCTTAAGCTTATCCGCGACAACGACGGATCTTTCAAGCACTGTCTGGAGCATGTCCCACTCATGGGCAGGATTTAATATTAGAGGCATGTAGCCAGCTAGAGAAATGGCCAATGTGCTGTGTGTAATGTCTTGATTAAACTCAGTCCATCCGGATTTCAAAGTCTCCTTTTGTCGAAGATAAACAAACGCTAAATCCGTAGCTTCGGACTAGATATCAAAGTCTGTATCTCCACCGGGAGGATACCAATTGTTTCTTGAAAACATGCTCATCCCTTCCCTTGATTTTGGCAATTTGCTCAGAAATAGTAGTTATCGTATCAGTAGTATTTGTGGTCATACGTATAGAATAACGAACATAAATCAGTCTAAACACAAATTTTGTAAAATATTATAAGGAGAAAATTTATATTGTATATATTTCTTAAAGAGAACAATGCTTTACAGCATAATTTACCCCTATCGGAATAAAAATACGCGAGGAAACGAAAATGGTGCAGATATAGGGCTAAGTCCGCCATCTTGGATTTCGGGTTTCCGGTGGAGAAATCAGCCAGGCAACAGCGATATTCGTGTTCAGCAGGTCCGAATTAGTAAAAATAAGCCGTTTGCCCAAATGTTACCCAAAATGCCGCTCAAATTAGATAAGAGGCGTTTTTGGAAAAAGTGAACCAGTCTATACCGAGTTTTGGAAATTAAGAAGTAACGAAGAAATATATCGGAACATTGAAAACATAACGGAGACAATAAAGAAGAGGCGATTGCTATTTTTCGGACATTTATATAGAATGAATGATAGCAGGTTAACCAAACAGATTTTTAAATATCGTTGGAAAAAGAAATGGACAACAGCCTGGTTTCAAGAAGTAAAGAAAGATTTAGAAAAAGCAATGTAAGAGAAGAAGATGCACTAGAGAGAGAAATTTAAAAAAAAGGTTTTGGGAATGGAAGGACTCCAAGGAAGGCAATATAAGAAAACAGGCTCAAAATAGTCGGAAGAGAGAAAGAAGACACACAGCGAAAAGATGAAGGAGCACTGGAGGAAGAAGAAAGAACAACAAAGGACTAAACATTGAAATTGGTTCGTGGTCCGCAGAAGTCCCTAACGGAGAAAGAAAGAAGAAGAAGAAGAATTTGGAATTTTATAATAATTTTTATTAAGACAGAGTATTTAGGAACGATATATTGAACCCTTGGGCCATCGGGTCCATGACGGTCGAACCAATGTCCTTAAGGAAGAAATGAAAGAAAAGTATAGTTTCTTAAAGGAACGGAGAGAGATTTTAAGCCAGGAATATAGCTTAACATTGTGCAAGCGACTAGGGACAGATGTTCCTTAGATGAGATCACCCCACTCGACATGCCAGAGAGGGCTGGTCACGAGTATTAATAACTGAGTGGAATCTTCCACCGTGATAGAAAGAGAAGCCTGAATCGGAATTCAAGCTGACGTGGCTGGAAATTGACAACGTCGCATATGCACCAGAAGAGGAATAATTAAAATTAACACGTTTACGAGCATAATAATGAGTAAACAAGCACAGTACAGTGAATCATTTTGAATGAGATATTTTTCAGTATAGAGAAACCATGTAATAATTGTGCAGAAATAAACTGCCGACGTAAGACGACGTCATCGGTGAATTACCTAAGCCTCTGTGGAGGGGAGAGACCAAAAAGAATGCAACACCCACACAATTGAGGACGAGAAATTAATTAATATCTCCAAATTGCACGATCGATTCTTAGGTGCAATAAGATCATTTGACATTGAGAAGACGAGCTTTCGGAAGGTATAATTTTTATATTTGTGGCACCATTATTTTAGAAGTTGACCACAGGAAAGGCTTGAGTCTTATTTTTTTGTAGTAAAACAGTATAAAGCTTCGGGCGTTTCCAAGCCAATCATGCAGTATTCGAACGGCCCGAGGGGTATCGCCACGCATCACGCATCACGAATCCGTCCAGGAGGACGTGAAGTTATATCAGCACATGCAGTTCACGACAGACTCCGTGAGGGGAGATGCTGTATCACATCACAACGAATGCAGTTATTCTGAGAGCCCGTGAGGGGACGTAACGCTGTATCACGTCACATCGCATGCAGTATTCAGACAGCCAGAGGGCACGTTACTGTGTCACATCGCATACAGTCCTACGAGCATTCCGTGAGGGGAAGTGCTGCTCCACGACGTAGAAGTAATCATTCCGACAGTCCGTGAGGGGACGTAACTCTGCGTTACATCGATAACAGCTACCAGTACTCCTTGAGGGGAGAAACGCTGTTTAACACCGCCGAAGCAAGATCTGATAGCCACAGGCGTCACAGTAGTAACGACTTGCTTGCCTTCATAAGGAGTGGTCAAGACGAAATTTTAAAGTATCGCCGTATTGAAATATTAGGAAAATCCTAATTATAGGATTTAGGCCCGACTGCATACAAGTTAAAGTGAAAATTCGCAAGATATAGTCAGAGCAGGCTGCGAACGTCGGACTTAAAGGCGATAGGTCGTTAAATGTTCGAACGAACAGATCAGAACGTACGGAAGTATCGTACCAGACAGATAAACTGTTATTTAAATTGAAGCAACCTAAAAAGGAAGAACAGAATAAGGTTCGAACGTAGGAGCGTTAAAACAGTTCAAATAAATAGAATAGGAGACTATAAACATTAGCTCCAGATATCAGGCGAACAATTCTAATAGTACTAGAATCAAGAAGTGCTAGCTGCTAGAAACTAAATCTATAGGTCTTAGAGGAGACCTCGATCCATATAAACTTTCGTTAGGATCGATAGACAGATCTACAGACAAGCCGTTCAAGCTAGATAAATAGCCGGTTATCCAGGATAGGAATAGCAGAATTGAACTCCAGGGAACAGTAGATGTTTCGGGACTTTCGGATTCTTCAGAATAGGAAGCCGACATCGGATAAATCTCACCCTTGGAAACGGGAATTTAAGAAGATCACGTGTGATAGGCTCAGAAGTACGGCCTAGTGATCGAGTAATTGTGAAGTGTAAAATAATCAAGATTGTGTGTTAGATAATATTTTTAGTGTTATTATGTGTTCAAAAGGGACACACCAGTATATAAAAATGTCGTCAATATTAAGTGTTCTAGATATAGGTCAAAAAGTGTTTTTACGTAAGATGAATACCTTCAATATGGTGTAAAAAGTTCAAAGTGGGCCATAAAAATGAAACACCACACCAGATTTAAGATCATGGGATGATCTGAAAATATGTAAGTACAAAATTCATTTTTATTTTGGTGTCAGAAATTGATTGTGTACAACTCACCGGAGTTTTGAATGAAAGGGATGTGTTTTAATGAATGAATGCTGAATAATCAAGAATACGGTCTGAACAATAATAAAATAAATAGAGAAATTATGAATAATTATGTAAAGAATAATTCCCGTAGAGGAAATAGGTGAATAAAGGGTTAATGTATTTAACAAATGTCATAAGAGCAAGTGAAATATCATTTAATTATCATAAAAGACATTGAAATAAAGTAAAGTTGAGATATGAAAGAGATAGCTTTTGAGCTTGTATAAAGAATAAAGATAATAATAATAATAATTAAATATGGAAATGTTAAATAAAAATCAAATAAATTGATATGAACGTAAGAACGTTAAGCCTTAACGTATGTGAAAAAAAATGAGGTTCAATGGAATATTTTAAAACAGGGAGCGATTTATCGACCATGGAAAGATTAATATGTGAATTAAAATCATATGAATTGTCACTAAAGAGATTTACCAGTTCTTGGGAAGACATTTTGGCTTAAAATAATGCATAGCGCATAATGAGCGCAAATATAATATTAAAGTGTCACGCTAGGAACGCGTAGTGGTTAAATACTTGGTACATTACTTATGGAGGGTAGTTGATTGCAGTGAATGATAATTGTATAAGTCCTCTATGTGTGACATGGTATCACGAGGCATTGTGTATGTATTTAAAAAGGGAGCTAATATATGGTATTATTGAGCGTATGTCATTGGGCCACGGCCGACTCTAAATCGCATTTTGTATAAGCCCTCTGTATGGGATTAGTTCCCGAGGCACCTGAAGAGATTCGAATGCAGGATCTTCTTATGATAAAAGCCCCTGAAATTCTCCGTCGTCGTATGTGTATTTAATCTTCCCAATCAATGAGGACCCTCTCATAATTAATAAATGCCAAGGATATGAAAATGGTCTTTGAACCAAAGAATAGTTGTTTGAATGTATACGGTACAATAAAGCCCGGTCTCCTCAGAACTGGATAGAATGGAAAGGTTTGTTTTGAAAGCCTTGAAAATAAGCTACTAAATGTTGGGTCAGACGGGATGTCGCCCCCACCCTAACGTGTCATAAATCGCACCCCAGTAGTAGAGACTAGCTCTTTTAAAGCGAGAAGGAACAGAGACCGTCTCGTAAGCTGTTGTAAAAGAGAAATGAATACACCAGGAGTGTTTAAAGTTGTAAACGACCCGGGCGTTGAACCGAGGTCCTTAAAGATGGATATTTCGTTTGCCGGTTCAGATCGTAGTTTCTTATATGATAATGGTCTATGAAGACATAAGAGATAAATAACAATCCCTATTTGTAATAATGTATGGACGTGGGATTCCACGAGTTGATTGAAGGCAACTGAGTTCGGGAGTAACTATAGTTTTTTGACTGTGTCAAGTACCTTCACGCTCTGGAGTACACAATTGATTTTCTGATTACCTTAATATATTTGTGGAATAAAGAGAGATGATAACAACTGAATGTGTGGACATGCCCAAAAACATTGAATTAGATAATTAACATAGATTTTAAATATAATTATATATTTGTTTTTGAGAAATAAGAAAATATAAAAGCTAGTGTTTGAGGTGTACAAGAATGACACCGTAATAATGTAAATGCATGGAGCCAAAGAGCTCGGAGTTATGTAAACTTAATGTTAGTGCTTTATGGAAGTGAGACTAAGTAAGAATTGATGGTTTATGTGGAAACCACAGGTTTTGAATTCAATATTTGTTTATTTTATTTTGTGATCCCTTGTTCATTTGGAACAAGCAGTTGATATTTGGGTCAGTAATTAATTGTTAAAAATGTTTGTAGCGCCATTAATTTTATTAATTAAATATGTTTAAAATAGGAGTTGATTTTGTTGTTATTTTTGCAAGTGTATCCTCTAATTAATCCAAAATATGTGAGTCACAGAGTGGGGGAACTTACCGCTGCCCCGAAATCCCGAATTGAGCTACGCTGGTATACTGTGATTGGCATATTTCTTGCTAAATGGGCACAGGGGGATATATACATACTGTGCTGGATTAATAACTAGAGGAACACTTAAGTCGGTCATATCATGTAAAATTAAAGTAATAATAGGAATAGCTACAACGTAAAATATTAACTGACCGCATGGGTCCCTGGAAACTCATACCGAGCAGCCCTGAATATAATATTATATTATAAACCCCCTAGCAAATCATCATAACTCTTTATGGCGCCCAACGTGGGGCCACTAGCAAATCATATAATGATTTTGGCGCCCAGTACGCAGGGATGAGTTTTCCTAGGGAAAACCCGAGTTTTCTCGAAAAATCAAAATTTTCATTTTTTTGAAAAAAAAAATGGTTTTTCGAAATTTTGAATTTTAAATACTTCCATAAAGGTTAATGAGATTGAATAAGAGTATCAAAAGGGTACGTTGTAAGTGAATACCCGTACCAAAGTAAAGTTTTAAAGAAATTGGGACACACTGATTCAGAGTATCATCTCTCAAACATGTACTAGTGTGGTGGCATTAGTGGCCCACTGTATTTTAATATGATGTTGTTAAGTGAAGAGAGGCGGAGGATCTCTGAAAATGTAAGGGCCGAGAGCCCAGAGAAAGGGAAAACTACAGGTGAGAAAGAGTACCCAACTAAAGAAATTATAAATATTTCTGTAGAAAGCATGCGTGCACCTGGAGACATAGTTACACGAAGAGAAGGTAACATGTCTGCAGACAAAAGGGTAAATGTTGAGCCTTTAGAGCTCGGAAAGGAAAAAGAAAATTGTAAACCAATTCCAAGGGAAAATGTGATTAATACAGATAATGATAATGATGAAGGTAATTCAAAGTCTCACGTAGTGATGCCGGTTCAGGTAGGCTCAGAAAACGAAGGGGAAAAGAGCGATAGTACTGACGTTCAGGATCAGGAAAAGGTAGAAATGGCGACTGGGGATGAAATAGAGAAATTCTTGGATATAACGATGGGAATGTTTAGAGAGCACGCTAAAATGGAGAAGGAACTTAGGAAATTAGGAAAGGCAGACTTAAGTGAAAGGAAGGAAATTAGGGAACAAAGAGAAAGTATTCTCGAGGAAATAACGAAGATATATGAATTTTTGAAGAGGGTAGGTATTAATGGGTGTAAGATATCCAAACAGGAGTTAGAAGAGTTGTATAAAGAAATCCCTAAGGTTAAAGGGTCATTAAGAGAAACGAAAAAGAAATTTGCGAAACGCATGGAGAAAGAAGGAAAAATAGAAATAGCTCCGAGGGAACAGATAAGAAGTTTTAGGGAGGAAATAGAAGAAAAAATGAAGCCGGTATGGGAAATGAGAAATAAATGGAATAAGATTTGGTGGAAAACCCCTCACGAAGAGCAAGACAGAAAAAATTATGTTAACGAACAAGCAGCCGATATGAATATAAAATGGAAGCAGATGCATTGCTTCAAAATGAGCATGTACGAGGAACAAGATATAATAACTATTCAGGAGTTAGCTGAATTGAGAAAGGTTAAGATTCCGGAATACGAAGAAATGTTAGAGGCTGTTCAGAAGAGATATGAGGAATACATGTTGGAGCAAAATCGTCAGGCAAATGAAATAGCTGCCCAAGCTGAAAAACAAGCTGAAATTAAAGAAGAAAAAGAAATCACGGTGCCAGAACAGCCCAAAGTTGAGATTAGAGAAGTCGAACAAGAAGAAGAAATTATAATGATTCCAGTGGAAGCTAAGGAAACTTTGGAGATCCTTCCAGAGAAACCAATGGAAACTCAGGAAGAAATCGTAAGTCCAGACCAGGAGGACAGCCAAAATGAAAATGAGCTGCAAACTGAAGAGACTCATTTTGAGGAAAAGATTGAGCTGGAAGATCAAGAAGTAATCTCGGAACAGGAGATAACAAAGGAATTGATAGTTGAAGAAACGGAAATAATAATTCCAGAAGAAATAGAGAAATTAAATGAAATAAATATAGAAAATATCAACGAAGCACCGATGGAAACAGAGGATCAAGAATTCACAGGAATAGAAAAAGAAAACTCCGAAGAAAATGAGGAGGTAGAAAAAGAAAACCTAGAAGACATTCAGGAGGACCAGGAAGATGAAAGGGCATTAGAAGAAGAGGAAGGAAAATTGAAAGCTCAGATCCTTGAGTTAATGATTAAATGTCAGAATTGTCAAAGAAAGAAAAGAGAAAGGAAAACAGATGCAAATAAGAGCCAAGAAACCCTAAAAGAAAAGGATGAGATTGTTGGGAGCAATGAAAAAATGAGAGGAGACGTCTCTGAAGAAAATCAAGACAGAGGAAAACCGCCATTAGTAGTTGGTGTACCAGGAAATGGATACCCCATGGAAATAATGAAAGGAGGTGGAATAACAAACGATGCCTTGGAGAAAGAGGATGCCCAGGCATATTTCAGCTGGAAGCATCGTAAGAAGAAAGGGAAGGATAAAAAGAAGAGAAAAGAAGGAGATCTGAAAGACCTAAAGAATTGGAAGAGTAGGAAAAAGAAATACTCTTTGAAAATGCCATCTCAATACGAGGTGAAGGAAGAGGATTATCCCATAGGAACAAACGGGTAAAGCCCTATGCAACCATTAAAGTATAAGAGAAATAAGTATAATGTGTTTGAAATACCATCTCAAAGAGAGATGAGGAAGGGGGAAGAGAACCAGAAAGAGTCAGGTGAGGTCAGACTGAGCTCTTTAAGAAATCGAATGAAGTGTAACAGACTTGAAGTCTGAGAACTGTAATGAATTAAATTACGGGTAAAGCTAATTGCACCCGCAAGGTAATTAACAGAAAGTCATTAAGTTGAAATATAATGAAAAGAGAACAGACCGACTAGAGGTCCGATGAAAAGAAGAAAAGGAACCAACTGTTGACTCAGGTTTGGAGAAGCGCGCGCCAGACGAGGGTAGAGAGTTGTAAACACTGAACGTGACAAGAGATTTATGGCCTGAGTGAAGTCGACCACTAGGGAATAAATGAATGAATGGGAACTCTTGAAGACCCAACCTAAACATAGACCAGAAAGGAAAGGAACTTTAAAGAAGTAATTGATTTTATTGAAAAGGAAAATTTAAATGTACTAAAGGAAAAAAAGGTAAAGATTGAGCACACCCAACCTACACAATTAGTGGAAGGAACCTTAAGAAAATAAAATAACAGTAAATACGGATGACGTTATGATTGATTCGACGGAAAGGAAATACAAATTAAATTGAAATAAATTTCCTCAAAATTTTCGAAAATTTATTTACCTAAGGAGAGGAGAGATGAACCCTTGGGCCATCGGGTCCATGACGGTCGAACCAATGTCCTTAAGGAAGAAATGAAAGAAAAGTATAGTTTCTTAAAGGAACGGAGATAGATTTTAAGCCAGGAATATAGCTTAACATTGTGCAAGCGACTAGGGACAGATGTTCCTTAGATGAGATCACCCCACTCGACATGCCAGAGAGGGCTGGTCACGAGTATTAATAACTGAGTGGAATCTTCCACCGTGATAGAAAGAGAAGCCTGAATCGGAATTCAAGCTGACGTGGCTGGAAATTGACAACGTCGCATATGCACCAGAAGAGGAATAATTAAAATTAACACGTTTACGAGCATAATAATGAGTAAACAAGCACAGTACAGTGAATCATTTTGAATGAGATATTTTTCAGTATAGAGAAACCATGTAATAATTGTGCAGAAATAAACTGCCGACGTAAGACGACGTCATCGGTGAATTACCTAAGCCTCTGTGGAGGGGAGAGACCAAAAAGAATGCAACACCCACACAATTGAGGACGAGAAATTAATTAATATCTCCAAATTGCACGATCGATTCTTAGGTGCAATAAGATCATTTGACATTGAGAAGACGAGCTTTCGGAAGGTATAATTTTTATATTTGTGGCACCATTATTTTAGAAGTTGACCACAGGAAAGGCTTGAGTCTTATTTTTTTGTAGTAAAACAGTATAAAGCTTCGGGCGTTTCCAAGCCAATCATGCAGTATTCGAACGGCCCGAGGGGTATCGCCACGCATCACGCATCACGAATCCGTCCAGGAGGACGTGAAGTTATATCAGCACATGCAGTTCACGACAGACTCCGTGAGGGGAGATGCTGTATCACATCACAACGAATGCAGTTATTCTGAGAGCCCGTGAGGGGACGTAACGCTGTATCACGTCACATCGCATGCAGTATTCAGACAGCCAGAGGGCACGTTACTGTGTCACATCGCATACAGTCCTACGAGCATTCCGTGAGGGGAAGTGCTGCTCCACGACGTAGAAGTAATCATTCCGACAGTCCGTGAGGGGACGTAACTCTGCGTTACATCGATAACAGCTACCAGTACTCCTTGAGGGGAGAAACGCTGTTTAACACCGCCGAAGCAAGATCTGATAGCCACAGGCGTCACAGTAGTAACGACTTGCTTGCCTTCATAAGGAGTGGTCAAGACGAAATTTTAAAGTATCGCCGTATTGAAATATTAGGAAAATCCTAATTATAGGATTTAGGCCCGACTGCATACAAGTTAAAGTGAAAATTCGCAAGATATAGTCAGAGCAGGCTGCGAACGTCGGACTTAAAGGCGATAGGTCGTTAAATGTTCGAACGAACAGATCAGAACGTACGGAAGTATCGTACCAGACAGATAAACTGTTATTTAAATTGAAGCAACCTAAAAAGGAAGAACAGAATAAGGTTCGAACGTAGGAGCGTTAAAACAGTTCAAATAAATAGAATAGGAGACTATAAACATTAGCTCCAGATATCAGGCGAACAATTCTAATAGTACTAGAATCAAGAAGTGCTAGCTGCTAGAAACTAAATCTATAGGTCTTAGAGGAGACCTCGATCCATATAAACTTTCGTTAGGATCGATAGACAGATCTACAGACAAGCCGTTCAAGCTAGATAAATAGCCGGTTATCCAGGATAGGAATAGCAGAATTGAACTCCAGGGAACAGTAGATGTTTCGGGACTTTCGGATTCTTCAGAATAGGAAGCCGACATCGGATAAATCTCACCCTTGGAAACGGGAATTTAAGAAGATCACGTGTGATAGGCTCAGAAGTACGGCCTAGTGATCGAGTAATTGTGAAGTGTAAAATAATCAAGATTGTGTGTTAGATAATATTTTTAGTGTTATTATGTGTTCAAAAGGGACACACCAGTATATAAAAATGTCGTCAATATTAAGTGTTCTAGATATAGGTCAAAAAGTGTTTTTACGTAAGATGAATACCTTCAATATGGTGTAAAAAGTTCAAAGTGGGCCATAAAAATGAAACACCACACCAGATTTAAGATCATGGGATGATCTGAAAATATGTAAGTACAAAATTCATTTTTATTTTGGTGTCAGAAATTGATTGTGTACAACTCACCGGAGTTTTGAATGAAAGGGATGTGTTTTAATGAATGAATGCTGAATAATCAAGAATACGGTCTGAACAATAATAAAATAAATAGAGAAATTATGAATAATTATGTAAAGAATAATTCCCGTAGAGGAAATAGGTGAATAAAGGGTTAATGTATTTAACAAATGTCATAAGAGCAAGCGAAATATCATTTAATTATCATAAAAGACATTGAAATAAAGTAAAGTTGAGATATGAAAGAGATAGCTTTTGAGCTTGTATAAAGAATAAAGATAATAATAATAATAATTAAATATGGAAATGTTAAATAAAAATCAAATAAATTGATATGAACGTAAGAACGTTAAGCCTTAACGTATGTGAAAAAAAATGAGGTTCAATGGAATATTTTAAAACAGGGAGCGATTTATCGACCATGGAAAGATTAATATGTGAATTAAAATCATATGAATTGTCACTAAAGAGATTTACCAGTTCTTGGGAAGACATTTTGGCTTAAAATAATGCATAGCGCATAATGAGCGCAAATATAATATTAAAGTGTCACGCTAGGAACGCGTAGTGGTTAAATACTTGGTACATTACTTATGGAGGGTAGTTGATTGCAGTGAATGATAATTGTATAAGTCCTCTATGTGTGACATGGTATCACGAGGCATTGTGTATGTATTTAAAAAGGGAGCTAATATATGGTATTATTGAGCGTATGTCATTGGGCCACGGCCGACTCTAAATCGCATTTTGTATAAGCCCTCTGTATGGGATTAGTTCCCGAGGCACCTGAAGAGATTCGAATGCAGGATCTTCTTATGATAAAAGCCCCTGAAATTCTCCGTCGTCGTATGTGTATTTAATCTTCCCAATCAATGAGGACCCTCTCATAATTAATAAATGCCAAGGATATGAAAATGGTCTTTGAACCAAAGAATAGTTGTTTGAATGTATACGGTACAATAAAGCCCGGTCTCCTCAGAACTGGATAGAATGGAAAGGTTTGTTTTGAAAGCCTTGAAAATAAGCTACTAAATGTTGGGTCAGACGGGATGTCGCCCCCACCCTAACGTGTCATAAATCGCACCCCAGTAGTAGAGACTAGCTCTTTTAAAGCGAGAAGGAACAGAGACCGTCTCGTAAGCTGTTGTAAAAGAGAAATGAATACACCAGGAGTGTTTAAAGTTGTAAACGACCCGGGCGTTGAACCGAGGTCCTTAAAGATGGATATTTCGTTTGCCGGTTCAGATCGTAGTTTCTTATATGATAATGGTCTATGAAGACATAAGAGATAAATAACAATCCCTATTTGTAATAATGTATGGACGTGGGATTCCACGAGTTGATTGAAGGCAACTGAGTTCGGGAGTAACTATAGTTTTTTGACTGTGTCAAGTACCTTCACGCTCTGGAGTACACAATTGATTTTCTGATTACCTTAATATATTTGTGGAATAAAGAGAGATGATAACAACTGAATGTGTGGACATGCCCAAAAACATTGAATTAGATAATTAACATAGATTTTAAATATAATTATATATTTGTTTTTGAGAAATAAGAAAATATAAAAGCTAGTGTTTGAGGTGTACAAGAATGACACCGTAATAATGTAAATGCATGGAGCCAAAGAGCTCGGAGTTATGTAAACTTAATGTTAGTGCTTTATGGAAGTGAGACTAAGTAAGAATTGATGGTTTATGTGGAAACCACAGGTTTTGAATTCAATATTTGTTTATTTTATTTTGTGATCCCTTGTTCATTTGGAACAAGCAGTTGATATTTGGGTCAGTAATTAATTGTTAAAAATGTTTGTAGCGCCATTAATTTTATTAATTAAATATGTTTAAAATAGGAGTTGATTTTGTTGTTATTTTTGCAAGTGTATCCTCTAATTAATCCAAAATATGTGAGTCACAGAGTGGGGGAACTTACCGCTGCCCCGAAATCCCGAATTGAGCTACGCTGGTATACTGTGATTGGCATATTTCTTGCTAAATGGGCACAATATTAAGGAATGCTATGTATCATCTAGGGTTATAAAATGTATATAGTGGCATTATTTCATGAGATTAGTCGATTCACAAGCTACAGTGTGATCGATGTTTTGAACATTTTATAGACATGACGTTTATTAAACGAGATTATTAATTTATTTTATTAAGGACAGGGAGATGTCCTAGCATCGAAATTCACAGTGCATTTGTTATAGAAGATTACAGTGTTATTTTATTTAAGCAACAAATTTCATTCTTCAAGCGTGTGACTGTTAAAATGTTAACATTGTCATTTATCTTTGATATTATTGAATAAATCCTAAGAGGCACTTGTTAGTTTGCCTATTCCTTTTTATAGAACTCAACGATCTCTTCGTTTAATAATTAATTGCGGTGGTACTGCTAGTTAGGTACTGGCGCCCTCTTTTTAAACCGTTCACCCTCGAGATTCCGAGAATCTCGTCCTACCATAATTTATTGTAGGAGTTTTTGTACGTAACTAGGTAGTAGTACTATCGTGGTTTTATAAATATAGATGTACCGAGGAGTTCCTAGCTAACCATCTAGCGGGGATTTGTTGGTTTATCTAGCTGGGTATCAGCAGCCCTTGCGATCCTTTCCATCCTTCGGATAATAGGTGGTGGCTATGTGAATTTCGGGTACAGTACCATCCCAGCATTTTCCTGGGAAACCACTTACGGGATCAAACAAATTGAGGTAGCTCAGTTGTCATGACTAGAGCTCGGTTGCTTTTTTCCTTGCGTCTATTTTGATGCCCGATTGGTTTCTGAAGCAAATCAAGTGATTATCGTCACAATACAGTAGTTTTTATCTACTATATAAAGCTCAAATACCACTGACTGACTGATTCATTCATCACGAAATCTCAGAAACCACCGAACGGATTGGAATGAAATTTGGTATCCAGCTTTCTCAAGGGCCGCAAACGCCCACTAAGAAAGGATTTTTGGATATTCAGGTTCTAAAGGGGTGTTAAGGGGGTAGACCTGCATTTCATTGAATAGCAATATCTGCCGATTGGTTTCATTGGGGGATGTGATACTCGGCATATAAACTCATCATTAAAAATAAGAAGACCCGTGTCTGAGGGTTTTTCGATGTGGTGTATATTATGAGGTGAAAGGGTTGAAAAGTGGGGGTTGAAGGATTCCTAACGGAGCGTGTATCCCTTAAACGACATAGGCCAGGAGTTTGGAACTCAGCGGGAAAAAATCAGCATAAAAAATAAGTAAATAGGTGTTTGACCGTTTTTTCATAAATCCAATTTAAGGGGCCCATGGGGAGGGGTGAAATTATGGGGAGAGGGACGTAATATGTCTGATTGTAAAATTATACATGGCCCATGTTGTAGACAATAACAAATTACATCTTTTTTGTCTCTTGCTATTTCATCAGACGATGAATACTTACGGAGTTATTAATGATTTTGTACTTTTTGGCCGGAATTTTCCAAGTCCCAGGAATGACATAAAAATTGATTCGAATGAAATTTCAAAAAAGATTTTTTTTAATACTTTTATTATATTTTTCACGTCTTTTAGGGTCCGAAACCAACATGATATTTTGATGGTTTTTTTTTCGTCCCATGCATTTTTGGTTTCAGGTGATAGAATTATTTTCCACTAGGACCGATGCTTATCTATATTATATAAAGCCACATGGCTGACTGACTCACTCACTGACATAAATGTTTACCCACTTCCAAATGAGTTACAAACTTGATATTTGGCAAAAACACTCCTTTCACCTTGCAACCAACAGAAAAATTCCGAAAAGGTACATTTTTAAATTTTCAACCCTACAAAAGACAAAAAAATAGGGGGAAGCTACAAATCTCCTGTAATATCTCTGAATGTGATATTGTACATGGCCTATGTTGTAGACAATAACACATTACATCTTTTTTGTCTCTTGCTATTTCATCATACGACGTTTAATTTTGGAGTTATTAATGATGTTTTACTTTTTGACCGAAATTTTTCTTTGAGTGTGATATTGTACATGGCCTATGTTGTAGACATTAACACATTACATCTTTTTTGTCTCTTGCTATTTCACCATACGACGTTTAATTAGGGAGTTATTAATGATTTTTTACTTTTTGGCCGAAATTTTTCTTTGAGTGTGATATTGTACTTGGCCTATGTTGTAGACTTTAACACATTACATCTTTTTTGTCTCTTGCTATTTCATCATACGACGAATACTTAGGGAGTTATTAATGATCTTGTACTTTTTGGCCGGAATTTTCTAAGTCCCAGGAATGACATAAAAATTGATTCGAATGAAATTTCAAACAAGTAGTTCCGTGAAGAACTATACAGCCTATTTTCATATATCCTACTTATGTTAATTGCCACTATCAACATTCACAATTTCTGTTTGATTGCTGTAATAGATTCGTTGATATTAAGAACCGACTAAATATTTCGGATGGTCGCCATGCTGGATTTTATATATGTAGGTCCTAGAGTTATGTACTGTTACATGTAGATTATTGTGAACGTGTAGTATTCAAACTTCAATCGCATAATTAGGACACAAGAAAAAACAAGGAGATTTTAAAATTTTTCACAGCTGCCATCTTGAGGTTATGGAAACAATTGAAATAAATTAGATGCCAGTGGATTAACATTCGTATAAGGATTTACTGTACCAAGTTTCACTGCACGCGGATGGTTAAATTGCGAGAAACGTCCATGTGAATATTTATAATTCGCGTCACCGTCATGTTGGATTTGTGATCACCAGGTTATTTAAAGTCCTATAGGTGAACTTAAGTTCATAGCCCCTATGAACATTAAAAAATTCAGTTTGATTGCTAAAATAGATTCGTAGATATTCAGTATCGTCTAAATATTTCGGATGGTCGCCATGTTGGATTGTTAAATGTATAGGCCATAGAGTCATGTACCATTAAAGGAAAATTATTGCGTAGGTTCATTATTCAAACTTTCACTTCGATCGCATGACTACATCACAAGAAATAAAAACTTAATTTTAAAATTCGCACTGCCGCCATCTTGAGGTTATGTAAACAATTGAACTAAATTAGATACCAGTGGATTACAATGTGTATAAATATTTCCTGTACCAGGTTTCAGTGCGCTTGGAACATTAAATCGCGAGAAAGGTCTATTTAAAATTTTCAAATTCGCTTGGCGGCCATGTTCGTTTTGTAGTTAACGGGTTTTTGAAAGTCTTATATATGGACTTCCAGCAGTGCCCTTTATCTCCGTACAAAATTTTAGGGAGATACCGCTAATAGTTTCAGCGATATAGAATGCCGGTGAAATATTTCGCACATCCGCCATCTTGTGATTATGTAAACAATTGAACGAAGTTAGATGTCGGTGCATTACAATGTATATAAACATATACTGTACCATGTTTCATTGCGTTTGGTTGGTCAAATCGCGAGAAACGTCTATTTAAAAGTCGCAAATTCGCTTGGCCTCCATGTTGGTTTTGTAGTTACCAGGTTTTCAAAAGTCACATAAGTGAACTTATAGTAGTTCCCTCTATCACCATAGAAAATGTCAGGGTACTATCGGTAATAGTTTCGGAGATATTGAATGCTGGTGAAATATTTCGCACAGCCACCATGTTGGATTGGTGAGTCGTAACAAAATTTGAAGGGCACGGTCGAGGTCGCCGGGAATAGTGCTATGAACTTTCCGAGTTTCATTGAAATCGCTCCTGCCGTTTAGATTTTACTAGTGGGGGGGGGGGGGACACACACACGAATCACACACACACACACGGACAAAAGGTGATCTCATAAGCCTATTTTTTTCAAAATTGATAATAGGCTAAAAATTGTTCTTTTTAATACTTTTATTATATTTTTCACGTCTTTTAGGGTCCGAAACCAACATGATATATTTTTTATTTCGTCCTATGCATTTTTGGTTTCAGGGGATAGAATTATTTTCCACTAGGACCCATGCTTATCTATCTATATAACTACTGTTATAACGGAATTCCAAATGTTATTGCGGGCGAAGCCGCGGGTAACAGCTACTTTGTCATATAAGAGCACGTTTAGAACATATTTTACCATTACGTCATATTTTGAGCATGTTTTGGTAAGAACGTCATATTTTGGCAGTTTGACGGCAGCTGTAGGTGTGTAATCATCCTCAACTTACCGAACGGGAGGGAACTAGTGTTTACAGAAATACACTGGAAATAACCACCTAAACATGTATATTCAGAAAATTAATAGGAATAAAGAATTTAGTTAACAATTTAGTCTCGAAGGGATTGTCGCTTGGATTTATAATTTAAAAACAATGGCCACATTTAAATCAGCCATTTTCACGCCATATTTCGTCATTTTTAAGGTCATATTTGTTTGCATATTCGGGCTATGTTTAGGTCTTAAACATCCGAGCCCTAGTCATGACGTATTATTAGCTGGTATCGAACTCAGGATTTGCTGCAGCTGGTTGTTGGGCGGGGCGGGATAGTGTCACTGCCTCAACACACACAGCTCAAAGTCCAAGTTGTTATCACACTCAAGTGACTGAGTGATAACATTCTAGGTCAGTGGTCTTGTACGTGCTGAAGTACTCAGTCGCCGAGCGCTTTGGAGCAGGATAATAGGGGCTACGCCTGCTAAGGCGCAACGCTAGCCCAAGTGAGTGACTTCGAGCTGGAACGTCAGCTGACCCTGAAATAGGCTTCATTGCTTCCACGGGGTGAAGCTATGATACGAGTAACTGAAAACACAGGGTACTTCAGCGCCACCCTACTACGAGCGCTGTTAGGCAAAAGATCGCCTCGTGATTGGTTGATTTTGACCACAGAACACCAAATATAATAGAAGTGAATGAAGCATGGTAAAGCATGGAAACAAGAAACTACTGCAGCACGTCCAGTGGTGTGGCAGCCAACCACCAGTATGGAAATATTAGCTCCCAAATATGTTTTCATTTTATGTTTACATTTTATTTAACTGGGTCACTCCAATCCGTATTTTATTTAAGGACACATTTTCATTTAAAAATAAATGCAACAATCGAGACTTTGTACTGGATGGATTTATTCAGAACTGTTCACGGCGATGTCGTATGACTCATATTCTTTGGCGTGAGCATCACCCGCATTTGTCAAATACGGTTTACGAATGAAAAGTATGGATCACGATTATAAGCTTCAGAAATACGACAATATCGTGTTACCCAGGAACAATATTTGCCATTGCGGTAGTTTGAACGTATAAGTGACTTCAATATCTCTCAAACTCAGGACAATGAACAGTTACCGTAACGTGTTTCAAGCATGTGGAGCCGCCATGTTATCAACAACACAGAACACCAAATATAACAAGGCCAAATCAACCAATCACAAGGCGGCCTTTTCCCTAGCAGCGCTCGTAGTGGGGTGGCGCTCAAGTATCCAGTGTTGTCAGTTACTCGTATCGTAGCTTCATCCCCATGATTTTGACTTACTTGACTTATGTCCTTTTCCTCCAAGGAGCAAAGGGCTTCCACAAGAGCTTTCAGCCTTGTTATATTTGGTGTTCTGTGTTGTTGATAACATGGCGGCTCCACATGCTTGAAACACGTTACGGTAACTGTTCATTATCCTGATTTTGAGAGATATTTAAGTCACTTATACGTTAAAACTACTCGCAATAGCAAATATTCTTCCTGGGTAACACGATACTGCCGTATTTCTGAAGGTTATAATCGTGATCCATACTTTTCATTCGTAAACCGTATTTGGCAAATGATGATGTTGCTCACACCAAAGAATATGAGTCATACGATATCGGCGTGATTAGTTCTGAATAAAACCACCCAATCCAAAGTCTCAAGTCGGTGTGATTTTTCAAAATGGAAATGTGTCCTTAAATAAAATACGGATAGGAGTGACTCAGTCAAATAAAATAAAAACATAAAATGAAAACTTATTTGGGAGCTAATATTTCCACACTGGTAGTTGGCTGCCACACCACTAGGCGTGCTGCAGTAGTTTCTTGTTTCCATGCTTTACCATGGGCCATTCACTTCTATTGCTTCATGTTTCAAGTCCAGGATGGTCCCTCCTAACAGGCCACAGCCCATTTAGTCTTCTCATGAGGTTGGTGACAGGAAAGTTGTCCACCCTCCACCCGACCGTATTGAGGTAGTTAATAGTAATTCATTTTCTTTCAGATTGATTTGCTTTTCAGTGTCTAGTCTGCAAACCTCTGTTAGTACTGTTTCTACAACTCTCACTCTGAATCGTTCAACACTGAATATAACCATCGTTAAATTAACCACATGTGGTACCGTATATCATAAATGCATCACACGATATTACACGTCAGATGGGAATTCCAGGTAAGGTTATATCATCTGTAGAACATTCAACACACAAGGTTTTGACAACCGAAATCTCATGATAAATTCTGTATCGTCGCATTCAACAAAGTATTGTTTAGTTTAATAGTAACTTATATTAGATTGCTAGTAACTAACTTTACAGAGATGATTCGGTATGATACATTGCATTGCTTAAGGCTATTGTATATGGGCTATTCATTCCTTAATAGGAAGTCTTTTGTTTTCCTCTTAAATGTTTTTATAGAGAAACTTTCCCTTATGCCTAATGGTAGCGAGTTGTATTCCTTTATTATAGAGGACATAATTCCTTTAGTTCCAAATTTAATGGATTGGAAATGGCTGGTGAATATTCGATTTACTCCTCTTGTTGCATAATGATGAATGTCATTTGCATGGTTAAACTGGATGTGTGTGTATCAATTTGTTTTCTAATTAGTATACAAATACTGTTGCTGACATAGCTTTTTTTTTTTTTTGCAATGGCATAATTTTAGTTCTTGAGTATAATTCATTTGAGGGTGTGAGCCAAGGAAGTCCAAAGAAAGATTTTATAGCACGTTTCTGGAGTATATCGAGTTCTTTTATCAGCTCCTTCTTACAATACCCCCATATGAAATTCATGTACATTAGATGTGAATGTATCGTTCCTTATAAGTTCGTGGTCGACGAATGTCTAGGTTGTCTTCAGAAACATCGTCATAATTGAGAATAAACTTTAATGCACGCTCCATTTTGAATTTGAATGCTACGTAAATCGACCGTCAAGTTGTTAATTCTATGTTGGTTATAGTTTGGTGAACCACGACATTTCGGCAATCGTCCGTCAACGACCTTAATTGGTTTGTTGTCATATTTTCTTAGAAATATCTAATTTCAAAGACAGCTAGTGTCTTGAAATCGAGTTAAATAAATTACAGCACCCAGCTCTCTATTATGTGTTTGGCCATAAGTGGTGCTACCAAGCGGCTTACAGGTAAATTAAGGCTGCACCTGATCAATTGTTTTTTTGAAAATCCGTTCTTCCGGTTTTGCCCAAATGTCCATACTATAATAATATCCATACTGTGGTTACGGTATGTTAAACAGATTGTAGGGTTTGTCAGCTATGTAATGTAGAGATGAAATGTTTAGCCCAGGGGAGCTGCATCAAACCAGTCTAAAGACTGATGACTCAAACACACCGACAGGGGCGTATTCTTAGGGCTACCGGGGCTACCGGCGGTAGCCCAAGAAAATTACATTAAAAATAAATAACACTTTATTACAGTTTTAACGAAGCATTCAAACAATCGTGACTTTCATGCACATTCTTCTTTATCGAATGAAATAATGGTTAGTGGGTAGTCAACGCGGCAACGCAGTAGAAACCGACCAAGAAAGCGGCAGCCTTACGCCGCTCTCCCCATCTCTCCGCACCCAGCCTTGTTCCGTGCAGGCCCAGCGCTCATAGCGAGCGAGTTGCCGCTACAGCCAGCGGTTTCATTGAAGTTAAAATCGTTTAAAGCAACAAATAGCCTACAATAAAAATACATTATCGCGCGCATAGATGTGAATATGTTTTAGAAGTTGTAGTATTTTCGATGTGTGATTTATTTAAGTGTGTGTATGATGAAGAATCTTAGTGTTTTGTTTAACTGTGCCAGTTGTGATTTTGTAAGAATATTATGGAACAAACACCTGCTGAGGCTTTAAATGCCAATGACTGTATTATAGAGAGTTTGTTAGAAGTTCCTTTCATCCGTCGTCCATACATTGAGAAAGTTCATATTTTACATATGAAAAGGCCTACACCTTAACTGCAATTGTGTGCCAATGTATACACGTCATTTCACATAATCTACATATGCTAGGTGGAATAGGTTATCTGGCAGTTCTAAACTGTCTAAATTGTATTGCTGACCGTGTTTGTTTTTTAGTCGTAAAGTTAATATATGGTTAAATGAAGGGTTTTCATATATGAACTCTTTTCGCACGGCAGTTCAAAGGCATGTTTTGGGTAATATTACGCTCAGTGTCAGTGGTAGCCCAGATCTTCAGACCAGTATACGCCACTGCACACCGATGTGTGTAAGGTTTTCAAGCCGTGTTTAAGGAAATTGCCCTATTATAACAGTGACCATAACTAATACATGTATTTTTTCCAGGAGAGTTATATACTTAATGTTCATATATTACTGTATACACATTGCACCCTTCCCAGTC
Source organism: Meconema thalassinum (assembly GCA_946902985.2). Taxonomy (NCBI): domain Eukaryota; kingdom Metazoa; phylum Arthropoda; class Insecta; order Orthoptera; family Tettigoniidae; genus Meconema; species Meconema thalassinum. Next base: position 190,483,631 of record OX336388.2, on the reverse strand, counting down.
TTTGGTCGAATTCGTGTTGACAGACTGAGGAGTTACACCTGACACACCCATGTTTATTGTACTTTCAGGTGCTTGTAACTCTGACTTCCAGACTTATACCTCATTATCTGTTTTGGATGAGTGTTGTGAAAACATTTTCACGCATTCTATTTAGAGTTGTAGAGACTGGTGACAGAGTATGTAGCACTGTTTGTCACTGCTACAAAGTTTCATAATAATCGGGGAGTTAACGTTAGGGAAATTCCTCAGTGGCGGCTTCGGTGGCGTAGTCGGTAGCATGCTGAGCTTCTATGCCCAAGATAGCGGGTTCAAACCTGGCCGAAGTTGTCGGATTTTTAAGAGCGTTAAAAATCCCTCAGTATGCCTTCCTTCGGAGGGGAAATAAAGCCAGCGGTCCCATGTCATAGATTTATGGCATGTCAAAGAACTTTCCACTAATTACACCTGTGTGAAACTAAATTGTATAGGTTAAGAATGTAAACAAAGCTCTTAGGTTGCTACGTTCGTTGCCAAGAGCCAACTGCAATGGCGTCCAGTAGCTAAGTTCTGAACTAGGCCTAGTAGTCGTTGACGGTGGCGTTTGGCGGCAAAAGCAGGAACTATTTGAAAAATTCAAAGTTGCAGTCCTTACTTGAATTTAAAAAAACAGATACACACACTAATACAGTCATCACAATTAACACCGGTTATCAGACAGATTCTACACACTCCCAAAGTACACGGGGTTACATGACCGCGTTGTCGCAGCCCCTAAATTAAGGAACCAACCAACCAAATTCCTCAGTCACTCAGTCAGTTCTTTTTTAAGGAATACCGAAGAATTTGGCTACAAGGGAGAAAAAAAACGAGCCTTATGGTAGTCGCATATGATGTGTAACATCTGACATGCTATCCTACTATGAAATTGAGATGAAATGTATGAAATGTATAATAATCGGGGAGTTAACGTTAGGGAAATTCCTCAGTGGCGGCAGTCCTTACTTGAATTAAAAAAACAGATACACACACTAATACAGTCATCACAATTAACATCACAATTAAAAATGACGCATAATGTTATGATAGATATCGTTTAAATCGATAATCCGGTAGCAAAAATAATTGCCGAGACTGGGGTTTGAACATAAGACCTCATGATCGGACATGTTATCCTACTCGTATACTACACAGCTTGGACATTCTTAAAATGTTAATTTACGCTCCGTTTTCATACTGGTACTATGATGAATGTATAGATTGAATTGGAGATATGCTACTGTCACACTTGTTTGAACAAACAACACATATTACATTGTAAATTAAGAGGAGGAATGAAACCAGTCTATCCTATCTATAGACTACTAGAAATCATATTCAATAAAATCAAATTTCCCAACTCCTGCTTGGTGCAAACTATTGTAATTAAATTAGATAAATCGTAATGCATGTAGATTCTGTAAAAATGACGCATAATGTTATGATAGATATCGTTTAAATCGATAATCCGGTAGCAAAAATAATTGCCGAGACTGGGGTTTGAACATAAGACCTCATGATTCACAGACCAAGATGCTATCCACGCAGCCATTACAACAACAGAAATATAGAGTACTCATTTTCACGTGCCGGTAATAATATAGAAGTATTTTTTATGCTCCATTAATATTTTGCTTTTTTCGATAATGTTCAAGCGTGGAATAGAGTTTTAAATTACTTATGAATACGCCTACTTGACAGTAAAGGGAATTCCGTGAGAGGCTAGCCCAGTTCCCGTATAAAAACATCGATATACATGGGTTGGTTTTTTAGTTTTGGCACCTTAGTTATAACTGGATTAATAACTCACTTAGATGGTTCCAAGTTTCACAGGCCCTCGATGTAGTCCCCACCGTTGCGTACAACGTGTTCCCTGCGATGCGGAAGTCGTTGGATCCCGTTGGCACTGCCCAATCTACTGATGGTACGAAGAGAGCGCTCGGCAGCCTGCTTAACGTCTTCAATGGTACGGAAGCGCTCCCCGCGCATTGTCATCTTCATCTTCGGGATGAGACCATAGTCGCAGGGACTGATGTCGGGAGAATATGGGGGGTGGTAGAGGACCTCCCAGCCCCAGCGATCCAACAATGCCGACACAACGCCTGCTGTGTGTGCCCTAGCATTGTCATGCAGAACGATGGGCGGTGTAACCATGTGGTGGCGCCGTTTCCTTTTCAGAGCTCCTCGGAGATGGTCTTGCAGAAACGAACAATAGTACGCCGCATTAACGGTTTGCCCTCGGGGAACAGTATGGTGAATGATCACACCATCCCAATCATAGGCAAGAATCAACATTACTTTCATATTGGTGGGGGTTGGTCGAACTGTTTGTTTCCGTGGTGATCCGTGGTGCCGCCACTCGTTCGATTGGCGTTTTAACTGTGGCTCATAAGATCTGGCCCACGTCTCGTCAATGGTTATGATACGCCGTAAGAAGGCCTCTCCTTCGCGCTCATAACGCTGCAAGTGCATACGACAAGCGTCATATCGCAGCCATTTGTGCATGTCGGTTAAGTCATGCGGAACCCATTTGGACGCAATCTTCCTCATTTTCAGTAAGTCCTTCAGGATGTGGAGGACAGTTGAATGCGCCAGTCCGGTATCTTGCTCTAATTGACGAATCGTTACGTTCCGATCCACCTCTACTAACGCGGACACCAACTGTACATTGTCATCACTTACTGGTGGGTGACCAGATCGAGGCGTGTGCTCCACACGTTCGCGCCCATCTCGAAAGGCTGCAACCCATCTTGCTACCGTTCTGAACGGTAACGCAGCTGCACCGCACGCTTCCTGCAATCCTCGGTGACACTGTTTAGCACTGCGACGCCTAGCACACTGAATTTTTATCCACGTTCTCTGCTCCTGCTTGGAAAACATTGCGACTGTCTTTCGCGAGCACTGGTCTCACACTACTCATCTAACAGGCGCGACTGCGCACGAGCGGTGGTGAGGACGGGCGAGGTCATGTGCTCTGAGGGAGGGGATGCAGGGCAGCAACCGTCGGTAAAAGTGGCAGCGCCCAACATTGTTGCAACTTGGCACTGAAGCATTGGTGCCAGAACTAAAAATCCAACCCATGTATATTACATTGATCACTGCATTACCGCAATGTGGGTTAATATCTGAGTAGCCATTGTGCAGAAACATAATACCGGTTTCAAATGTTGATACGAAGACTTTTATCATGTGGTTTCTGTTTCAATCTGTGGACACCAGAATTCGCATGAGCGTTTACCATTCAGTATGAAAGTGTTGAGCAAAGTTACTCGGGAAGTGGATGCCCATCACTTTTATCCAGAGATTTAAAAACAGACTCTTAATAAATCATAATTGTTTTCAGCAAATATCATATAATGAATATTTTTACACCAAAGAACGACAACTTGAAGATGATTTATTGTAGAAATATCTGTAATGGCGCCTCCAAACCTTGAAGTAATCCGTATGTGATATACATTCCACATGGCAGTGCGTCTTACACACTTCCGTCCGATCCACTTCCGTCCCATTTTTCAAAATCACTCCCACAAAATTATCCAGCAACCGAGTGGAAAGATGTTACATATCAAAAAGGACTCCCATTTTGAGGAAACCGAGGATACATGGTATGAGATATTCATTTTTATGGGCTAGGGGAATGTTGGTTGTCAGCCCCGGGACTTGAAATGATGTGCCTGAATACAATGTGGACAAGCTACTGGGTTTGCTGCACCAATAACTGTGTGAAGCAGTGCCCATTCGATGAACATGTGCTGCCATCATGCATTATGCATGACACATGGCCAAGAGTAAATACATTAATGTTCATATCAACATGTTGTCTGGCTGCCACATTTGACTAACAAAGTGTGGGGTAGCAGGCGCCACTCTTCAACAAAACCTTATAGAACAATTCCGCTGTTTTACGGTCCTGTAGCCTACAGGTCATGGAATCCCCTGAATCAGTGAAAGGTAGATGCTTCTTGACATCGGCACTACTGTCCACCAAAATATTATCTGTACTCGAGTTTGAAGGTTGTTTGTGAAGTAACCAATAGACCTACATAAAATCCAATAACATCATCATTTCGTCGTTCTATTTTACGTTAGTTCATGTAAGTTTGGAAATTTTAATTTATATTTTAATATTTTTTATCGCAGTTGGAGCACAAAAAGTGCCCGTTTTAAGCGTGTTTCAACCATGCGTCACATTTAAGAATTATTATCTCACAAACCCGTCATCAGATCGAATCCAAATTTTAACACAATATACATTGGAATGTTGTATAACTGGTCTATTAATTACAAAATTGTATGTGTCCAAGAACGAAAGTTGCCAAGATGGGCTCCATCACGCGTCATGGCACGGTTCGCTCGGAAGTCACGGGCTCCATATCAGCAACGCTGTACAGCATTTCCCGGAGCGGCTAGCTGGTGAACCATGTCTTAATTTCCCGTACAATTACAAACCGATATAAAATAAGTGAATTAATTTACGTATTTCAATGTCATACAGCATAACCTTTTGATGTATAAGGATTACAACGCAACCAAGAACTACATTTTCCAACGACCCCGAGCCAAGAAAAGTTACCTTACAAAAATGATAACAACTTTCGTTCTTGAACATACACAATTTTGAAATTAATAAACCAGTTATACAACATTCCAATGTATATTGTGTTAAAATTTGGATTCGATCTGATGACGGGTTTGTGAGATAATAATTCTTAAATGTGACGCATGGTTGAAACACGCTTAAAAACGGGCACTTTTTGTGTTTCAACTGCGATAAAAAATATTAAGATATAAATTTTAAATTCCAAACCTACATGAACTAACGTAAAATAGAACGATGAAAATGATGATGTTATTTGATTTTATACAGGTCTATTGGTTACTTCACAAACGACCTTCAAACTTGATTGCACATAATATTTTGGTCGACAGTACTGTAGATTTTGAGGGTGGCAGGATGCCGTGTAATCCCCTAATGTTATGCATGTGCGTTATTGTTGGAAGTAGAAGGAAGGATTATGTTCTTGAATCATTCTTTTCTCGATTATCGTGGGAATAGGCAGTGCCATTACGATGGCAGTGGAATAAGCAAGGCCGAATAAGTCGTATCGGCGTGACGTCACAGCAGTATCGATATTACTCTGAGAACGAGCGGTGGCCATTATTGTCTGGGGCACTTGATATTTGTTTATAATGTGCAGCGAATTTCGTATTACTGTAGTTGTGTTACTTCAATATTAGCAGACAACAATGAATAATGGATTCTAATATTTCAAAAGAGTTTCCCGATATTAAAATATGTTGGTCGTTCTATAGCAGTGGTTCGTAACCGGTGGTCCGCGAGTGCCTCGGGAGAGGTCCGCGGGAGGAAAGTGGCCAATAAATGGGGATTTCGAAAACGATGTGAGTTGAACGAGAATCCTTCGAATGTATTCGCCGCGATAACTATCAGTTTTTGAATTGAAATATCTTTAAAATAAGTATTATTGAGGAAGGGTTACAACTGGTAAGGTGTATTGGGGAGAGGGGGGGGGGGAGGAGAGGGGGGGGGGGGGGGAGAGGTGCTCCTTACATGATTCAATTTCACGCTGAGTGGTCCCCAGACTTCTACGGGTTCAGAACCACTGTTCTATAGGATCTAGCCGACTATCAATACTAGTAAACAGTGTTATCTCACGAAGGTTCAGAACTGTACATCGTCATGGTTCCCAGGCTAATCACACAGAGCAACAACTATAACTCTGTATTTCAAAAGAAAGCACGTGACGGAAATGGCGGGAGCTTGGAACAGCTGAGCTGTGTTGTCAAGTGTAGATGTAGATCAGCTGATTCGAGTAATACACAGGCCTACACTTCGGACATTATGTCGGTACTATTATGCGCAATATAATGTAAATGTCGATCCTGAGTCAACGCCGAGGACATTCAAATAGAGAAATGCGGTACATAAATAAATAACACACTGAAGCTATGCTACCTTTATCACCGTTATTCAATAAATACGAGAAAGAGGCCAAACACTCGACAGCTATACAAATATAATACAAACACAAAGTAATCTGATGATGAATATATCAACACAGTTTACAGCAGTTGAACAGAAACAACATCATGATAACACCAAGCTCACTCACTCACTCACTGTATCACGACTCAGTACGGTCAATACCAAATAACTTCCACAAACGTAATGTTAAGGTAAAGAAGTATTTAGCCCAAATGAAAGGTGAGTACTTTATTTTCACTTGCCCTTTGATACAAGCTGCTTGCCGTGTTTTAACACTGTCGATTTGTAGGCTATTGAATGACACGCGGTAATTTGAACACTACGGTATGACGGGAAACAATTACTAGTGCTGTACTCGCAAGTTATTATCGACTGCCGCGAAGTCGATGCTAAAAGTTAACGAAAATATGACAATGAAACTAACTGAGACAGAGACAGTGGTTAACAAGCGACTGCATCATGAGCAATGCGCTGGCAACGTATGTTGCTAATTGTCAAAATCCAGCCAATAGGAGTCCGCAGCGGCCATTTTACGATCGTTCCCGCCAAATATGCCAGGTTCTTACTCTGGAAATACATAGTATAACAAGAGAAATGAAAGATTTCAGTTAACACTTCGTGTTTGGCAGCCAGACCTCAGCTATACATTGAACATTAGTATGAAAGGGCATTACAATGACCATATATGTCCTGTCCCCAATGACAAAGTATATTATAATACGAAGATTAAACCCTTAAGTCAATATACTGTATGATGCAAGCTTACTTTAATGTCACATTGCGACCTTCCTCAGCGCAAATTATAATAAGAAAAGGTGAGGGAACTTACGTTTAACATAAGTTTACCAAACAATCCTTGCCCTATCTATACCATACCTTGGATTATTTCCAACGATAATATTCCATAGTTACTACATCCACATCTCTCCTACTTCAAGCTGGTTTTGTATCAAGACTTACGAGGGCAGATCAAAAAGAAAGTTGCACTTCCCAGTTATGGCCATTTATTACACCACTTATACAACAGCAACACGCCTATAACGACATACAATGTAACGTCACTTTTCCACATAGTTTCCAAGAGACTCCGAGCATTTCTGCGAACGCACAACCAACTTGTCGATGCCGGATGCATAGAAAGTTCCTCCAGCGTTCTGCAACCACACGGAGACAGCGGCCTTCACCTCCTCATCGGTCTGGAAACGTCGACCACCGAGCTCCATTTTGAGCTTACCGAACAGATGAAAGTCACATGGCACGGGTCCTGGACGTTGCGGGCCTGCCTTCGCGATATTCGTCCGTTATATCTGTGCGTCCGGCTTCGAATTGCTGACTCAAGTTTACGATCCCTTGCCGGGAAATGGCCCGTTCCCCATAGACAGCACTAATTTCACGATGAATGTCCGTGCAATTCTTCCTTTTGGCCCATAGGAATCGGATTGACGCACGCACCTCATATTTGGAGTGAACGTCCAGTCGACGCGCCATTGCTTTTGGCCGCTATTCACATCATACAAGACGAGACACCACAGCGACCTGCCTAACAGACGTGTGGGCAGTGCCTGTCCCTTTCTCCGCTGTGCCCACGTTTGCGACACACAGCGCGTTAGTGCAACTAACTTTTTGATCCACCTTCGTACATCTTTCTTATTTAATAGTCTATATATCGAAACAGATCTGGTTTTGTAAATTTTAATGTTTGTGTTTTTAACTTTTAGAAGATTAGTATTTTTAGAATTTTCGATAACTTGGGCTCGGATTTTTAGGTGCTAAAATCGGTAAAATATTTATTATTTATGTGTTAAAATACCTGACATATGTGACAAAAAAAGTAAAAATATTTCATTTTAATGTACTAGTTTATTAACGTGATTATAAACAATATGCAGCACTCATGAATGCAATTTATTCTGTCTCACAGACTGCTGAAGAATTACAATACACAACGAGATACATCTTCAGGTTGTCCATCACAAATGACCGACGATTATCGCGAAACACTTCTTCTGAAGGCTCGAAACTGCGGCAATATGTTTCTTGCCTTTGAGGTGTTGTGTAACTTGAGATCGCTGTTCAGTCATGATTGCTCTAAATTCTGCAACATACTGCTGCAGACGATAACTTGTAGTTGCTTTTACTTTAGGCATCTGCATGTGAGTGACACTAATTCCAGGTAGCTAGGGGGAGGTCTAGCACGTGGTGCAATATGGCTATGGACAAGGAAATCCCCGGCTTCAACACGGGGCGACAAGATAAGAAAAAAACTTTACGAGCCATACAGTAGTCGCATATGATGTGTAACAACTGACATAGAAGAAACCTCACGTGAAATTGTTGGTAAACCGGTATTTTATAATATTATTGGCACAAATATTAATCTATTCTAAAAGGGAGTGTTTTACAGATATAGTAGTTAATAATACGGAACTCATTTTATTAGATGATTAGTAGCTTCCACCAACACTAGCCTAAATAAAGAATACGATATGGATCAACTAGATTAATAGACGCGACACCGCTCATAACCTTAAATTCCTTACAAATAGGCCAAATTGCGAGTAAATGCAATGTGCACAGCAGTAGATCATGAAAGTCTTGCCCAGTTCCCGGACCTCTTGATTCACAGATCAACACGTAATTTCATGTGGATTCTGTAAAAATGAGTTATATTGATATGATTAGCAGCAGAGTATCAAGAAGCAGTACGAGAACAATCAAGAAGGCAGTGCGAGAGTAGAATTATCAAGTAGGCAGTGAAGAACACAAGATGTTCAGTAAAGAACATATAGCCTACTTTCTCCTAAATGCATGGGTATTGTTTGTCCTTTTGGGGAGTATAATTGAATGTTGGTTGTAGTAGCTTGTTGAAATACAACGTGCTATACGGATATTAAACATGAATATGAGGTGCCCTTTGCAAGTGGTACCTCTGTAAAAAAAAACTTCAATTCGGTTTCACCGTGTTTGAATTTATATGGGGAATCGATTTGCACACATACATGGCCACTATCTGCAAACTATTGGGCTGATGACCTTGTAGTTCAGTCAAAAGATTCTTTATACATAAAGGTATAATGTTGCAAAATTTGGTAGAAATCAGATGATTAATTTGGTCGTAATTTGATTCAAGCTTTTAACATTTAGGTGGCCGCCATTACTTTTCGTCAAGATGGTGGCAATATAAAACATGACACTGGAGTGCCAATTGCTAGTGCTACCTCCGTACCAAATTTCGTTCAATTCGGTTTCACCGTGTTTGAATTGATACGGGGAATCGATTTGCACACATACATGACCGCCATCTGTTAACTATTGGGCTGATGACCTTGCAGTTCAGTCAAAAGATTCTTTATACATAAAGGTATAATGTTGCAAAATTTGGTACAAAACAGATGATTAGTTTGGTCGTAATTTGATTCAAGCTTTTAACATTTGGGTGGCCGCCATTACTTTTCGTCAAGATGGTGGCAATATAAAACATGACACTGGAGTGCCAATTGCTAGTGCTACCTCCGTACCAAATTTCTTTCAATTCGGTTTCACCGTGTTTGAATTGATACGGGGAATCGATTTGCACACATACATGGCTGCCATCTGCACACTATTGGGCTGAAGATCTTGTAGTTTAGTCAAAAGAAGCTGGCCATATGAATATATGTTATCGCAAAATTTGGTAGAGATCGGATGATTAGGTTAGTCGTAATTTGATTTAAGCTTTTAACATTTGGGTGGCCGCCATTACATTTCCGTCAAGATGGCGGCAATATAAAACATGACGCTGAGGTGCTCTATGCTAGTGCTACCTCTGTACCAAATTTCGTTCTATTCGGTTTCACCGTGTTTGAATTGATAGGGGGAATCGATTTGCACACATACATGACCGCCATCTGTTAACTATTGGGCTAATGACCTTGTAGTTCAGTCAAATTATTCTTTATACATAAAGGCATAATGTTGCAAAATTTGGTAGAAATCAGATGATTAGTTTGGTCGTAATTTGATTCAAGCTTTTAACATTTGGGTGGCCGCCATTACTTTTCGTCAAGATGGCGGCAATATAAAACATGACACTGGAGTGCCACTTGCTAGTGCTACCTCCGTACCAAATTTCGTTCAATTCGGTTTCACCGTGTTTGAATTGATTCGGGGAATCGATTTGCACACATACATGGCTGCCATCGGCAAACTATTGGGCTGATGATCTTGTAGTTTAGTCAAAAGACGCTGGCCATATGAATATATTGAACCCTTTATCCACAGGCTGTATAAAGGATTCTAATAAATTATTCATTATCATTTGACACATTTCTACAGACAGCAGATATGAGAGCATGACGGAGTTGGGAAAATGTTGAGAAATCAGTGGCAGAGAGAACACAAAGGTTTAAGCTCCTGTGGTATTTTAGAAGGTAGCATAGAAATCATGACGCAGAGGACAGGTGCAACTTTTAGCGCGAAGGGAGGCTTGGGTACGCACAGAATGGCTTGTTACTATGAGAGTTGGTGCCAAGAAGAAAACTGAATGCTACGATGTGAATGGTCAATCTTCATGTTAACCACTCCTTGTGGGAGGAATACAAGTAAGAGCTCGCGAAGATCTACAAGAGTCTGAACCAATAATATCAAGACGCTCTTTTTAAGCGGCAACTCGGCGTTATAACGCATCCTGGTGAATTAAAGCGGGAGTTACCTACGGATTAATCCCACGATCGATTCGAGCTAGCTACAGCATAATCTTAACCTCCACATTGCTACGAACTTAATGATACCGATCGCATGCTAGTCTGATAATTATTATGGAATATTTTCCCATAAAACCCCTTCCATGCCTACTCTAGCCAGTTTCATTTATAAGTGGTCCAGGAAGCTTCAAGAGAGGACTTTTATTTCAGCGTCTGAGGACGTATGACTTTTATTTCAGCGTCTGAGGACGTAAGACTTTTATTTGAGCGTTTGAGGACGTAAGGCCTTTATTCAGGTGTCTGCGGATACGAGGCATAACTTCTAATTTTAGTGTCGTGGACACTCTGCATATTTTTCATGTGTGTGAACATGGAACATTTTCGTCAAGTTATAAGTGTAACTTCAGTGATTTATTTGTAGTCCTAGTACTACCAGATAGGGGGAGTTCATCGAAATAATTCACCAATAGACAGTCAAGGAATTTAGTACTTGATCGGTGAATTTAATAGGAAATATATCGTGTGTGTATCTGACAAAAATTATTTTAATTCAGCACGAGATGACGTCTAGGAACGAGGGCGGATCTTGGAACCAGCAAGACATTTGTCAGAAGATGTCAATGGCGAGCTAAGCATTTTAAAGGAGTGATGGCTGGAGATGTTACCCTGACGCTGTTCTAAAGGAATGAGTACAAATGAATTTTATTATTTATTAAATCAGCTATGGTTTTATGGGACGTATTTTTGTAGATTTTGCTTGTTTTGTAATGTAGATTCTTAGTTCTTGTTTACTGACACATTATGTATGGGACAGCTGAGCGCTTTGTATTTTGTAGATATTGTGATTTTGTTTGGTTCAAGTATACGGGGCTATGCGCAGCACGTGCTCGCATTCGCTTGCGTAAATCGCGGTCAAGCATAGTAATTCGGAAGTATGCCTTATAACAAAAATAGAACTGAATTAATTTGAGATTAAAAATATAAATTGGAGGGTAAAAAGATTATTTGTGAGCAGAATTTATGATGGATCTGGATTATTTTGATAATTGCTTTTCTAGCAAGTCTGTACGGGATGGCACTCTTGCACCAGAGTTTTTGTTGTTTATTTTGTTTGATGTGTCTATGGACGCAATGTAGGTTGATCTGTTTTGAGCCGACCCAGATGGTATGATTATGAGTGAGTCAGTCCAAGCTTTATGGTGTATGATGTGATTTTATGATGTGTTCGCGGGAAATATATCATTATGATTATTCCGACTTGCAGCACATCAGCCCAGTTCATAACCTCGCGAGGCTGAGCTTGTGGTAAATATTTGTGTTTCTTGCCATCCGAGTGGATGAGTGAGATATGTCTTTGCGCGTTTCCAGATGGATAACGGGACCTGCATGGCTCCATGTATAATTAGCAGCAAGCTTGGAAGACTGACAGAGAGAAGAGGCAGCGTTGACTAATAACTAGGGGAGGGCTCAATCAGATAACGCGACGTGGTCATTAGCAGCAGGCTAGGTTCCTGTTCTTCAATATAAGATGTTATTTAAATTCACAAAACCCTGATTGGTTATAAAGAGTATTTTGATTGATTTAAATGGGAGTTGTCCATGGTTTTAAGGTATCTTCCGAAACATCTGTTTGTCTGGCTTTTATTCATGTAAATATAATTTTCAGCCGTTTTGGCTTGTATTTTGTTGTTGTTGCTTGACTTCTAGTGTGTTTATTTTACGCGTTCAATGACTCCGTGTGGCGTGAGTGTGTGCGAGGCTGTTTTTCCAACTTTGTGATGCGAGCTTTTTGGCCTATTTTGGCATGCTCTTTGTGTTTTGTGTGCTTTGGCACGGGCTAGAATCTCGGGGAGGTTCATCATGTTTTAGTATTTTAGATCTTGCATGTGTCAGTAGTAATTATAGTGTGTTAATTAAGGGTGGGTCCCATAGCCGTAGTGTGATTTAAAAGATGCAACTCCGTGAGCAATATGACTGTTTCAGTTGTAAACGGACTCGCATCAGTACTCATTTTCTTATTAAGGATCAGTACACCACGCATTATATAACTTCTTGACCAGGATAAATGGACTTGTATCCATATAAATGTGAGGAGCGAGTTCTTACCGCTCAATTTATGTTATGATTAATCATTTGAGTGAAGCAGTATTCACATTGTTTGTTGGGTGGAGCGAGTTCTGACCGCTCAGTATTATCTTTATTTCATATGGGAGTGAAAGTCAGGGAGGACTTCTTTTTATTATTATTATTATTATGCACATAATTTTCAGTCATTAAATACTTTTTATTCTACTTGTTATTCATTTTATTTCTAGTATAGCCTCTGCTATGGACCTTTCTATTCATTAGAGCATGTTGCTTTTGCGAACTTTGTTTTGAAAAGCCCTCAGGACAGAGCACGACCCCGTAGAAAGAATCTTGATAAAACACTGCTTTATTGAAGGGTGCAATATGTTGTCGCAAAATTTGGTAGAGATCGGATGATTAGGTTAGTCGTAAGCAAAATTTGGTAGAAATCAGATGATTAGTTTGGTCGTAATTTGATTCAAGCTTTGAACATTTGGATGGCCGCCATTACGTTTCCGTCAAGATGGCGGCGATATAAAACATGACACTGAGGTTCCCTTTGCTAGTTCTACCTCTGTACCAAATTTCATTCAATTCGGTTTCATCGTGTTTGAATTGATAGGGGGGGGGCAGACATTCAGAGTACACACACTCACACGCAGACAGACATACAATTTTTGACCCTGTGTAAATCTCGTAAGTCTACTTTCATTTTTTTCATAAATCGAAAGTAGGCTAAAAAAAGAGAGTACAGGAATTGTTATGTATTATTAGTGTGTAAATAAAAAAGATTTTTGTGTGTTGATGAATGTCCAGGAGAGGTATGATCCAGCTGGCAGTGCGTCTTACACACTTCCGTCCGATCCACTTCCGTCCCATTTTTCAAAATCACTCTCACAAAAATATCCAGCAACCGAGTGGAAAGATGTTACATATCAAAACACAGCTGCAAGCTGATATACGCTCTGCATGATGATTAGATAGCTCACAGGTTCTTCCCCGTTGAAGTAACACAGAACAAAAATGCAATAAACTTCAAAAATGCAATAAACTGATCTAAAAGAATATAAATAGTATGTCCATGTGCTAATAAATGAAAAACAGGCATTTATGTAATTATAGAAAAGAATGTTTAAAATATGTGTTTACTAAACTATCCGAGTCCTCGTGATAACATCTTCTGTTATTGTAAATTCATGTTAAACGTAAGTTCCTGCACTTTTTCTTATTATAACTTGCGCTGAGGATGTTCACAATGTGACCGAAACCGGTACGACATTAATGTCGTAAGCTTACATCATACAGTAAGTTATTATATAATACTTAACGTATTATAATATATAAGGTACATTCCAAAAGTAACGAGCAGGAGGCTGGAATGCGCAAACCGGTGACTACGTCGGCTAATCATGGCGCGTGTAACGAGGTGTGGTTCCGACCAGAGCGTGGAAGGTCACAGCCCGTCGCTAGTGGGCACGCGTGCACGTCACGTGACGATATAAAGCGAGCAGCAGCATGCATCAATGGTCCAACGCTGCCAGTCGCATTGCAAACAGTGACATGGAGGCGTCAAACGAAGAGCAAAGAGGTGTTGTTCGGTTTCTGACAGCTGAAGGAGTAGGGGGAACGGACATTCATCACCGAATGTCACAAGTGTACGGCGAACACTGCATGTCCCTAGCAAGGGTCAAGGCGTGGCACAAGCGCTTCAGGGAAGGACGGGTGTCGTTAGCTGTCACCCCCCCCCCCCCTTGCATTACCGATGACAACGTCCAGCTGGTTGATGCACTCATTGCCCAGGACCGCCGAGTGACAATGAACGCCATAGCCGCCGTGGTCGGATTGAGCGTCGGAAGTGTGCAACCATCATGAAGGAACGACTGCACTTGCGCAAAGTTTTGCCCCACAGTCTTCAACCACACCAGGAAGCATGTCGAATGGCCCACTGTCTTGGTCATCTGCAGCGCTATGCGAGGGAAGGGAATGGGTTCCTGGCACGAGTGGTGGCTGGAGATGAGTCATGGTGTCATCACTTCGAACCAGAATCCAAACGACAAACGCTCAGGTCGGAACCACACCTCATTACACACGCTATGATTAGCCGATGTCGTCACCGGTTTGCGCATTCCAGCCTCCGGCTCGTTTCTTTTCGAACGCAACTTATAGATTGAACACTTGGCCATTTAGGTTAACTATTTGATATGCAGCAACAAAATGTTGATTAAATGACTGGTGTTTATGTCTAATGGTTGTATAATCCGTGGCCATATATATACAGTGTTGCTCTATGGTGACGATGCAAAAACAAAAAAAGGCAACAAACATGCTAAAAGATACAAACGAACGAACAGAAAGAAAGAGACACACAAACATTTAGTTATTCGTCTCAATTGTAAACAGACGCGACAACACTTTGAACAACCTGGAAATGAGAACCAGATCGAAATCAAATCGAAGGCCGGTATTCCAAACAAACAAAACGACCTGCCCCCAACGAACAATCGCGAGCTTACACGAACAATCAACTTTAATATTTTGTTTAAATGTTATTGGATTTACGCCCCTTTTAACTACTGCAGCTTTTAGATACCCCGGGGTGCCGGAATTTCGCCCCGAAGGGGATCTTTAATGTGCCAGTAAATACCTACTGACTGCAACGCGATTCAATGAACTTCACGTCACGTGGCTACCTCGACGGTCAACTGGACTACACGTGTTGTCTATATACAGTGCCTGTAAATCCAGGGCCGTAAAGAGCGACCACGGGCCCTAGCAGAAGGGCCCCTCCATTTTTAATCAACCTGTGATATAATTTTGGAATTACTTTATTCATCATCTTGCACAGTTTCCAGCCACTGGCCGGGTCTGTTTGGAACACGAGCCTCTCCAACGTCTTCTGTCTTCCCTCCATCTCTCAGCCTCCACCCTTGTCCAGTCTTCTCCTCTCTTCTTCACGCTTTCTTCCGCCCCCTTCAGTCACCTGTCTCTCGGTCTCTTTCCTTTCCACTTCGTCTCGTGTATCCTCCTGGGTATCCTCTTCTCCTCCATTCGTTGTACATGTCCATACCATCTAAGTCTAGATTTCTCTATACCATCCTGTAATGGTTCCTCCTACATTAATTCTCTGGTCCTCTCATTTCTTATTCTGTCCATCTTTGTAGCTCCAATACTGCTTCTCAAGAACCTCATCTCACTGGCCTGTATTTTGTTCTTCTCCCTTCCTTTCATAACCCAGGTCTCCGAGGCATACGCCAGGATAGGGACATAGTACGTCCGATATATGATCTTTTTGCTGTTGGAATTACGCTATTAAGGTTGTAAATGTTTAATCCCCCCAAAGAAAGCTCCTTGGAATTTATTTGATTTAGAAATGTTACACTCCACAGAGAGCTCTTGGACAACCCTGGCAACTTTGCCATTACCCCGGCAGACAAACAAAAAACACAATAGTTAGGGTATTTAAGAAATAATTATATGTTTTCTTTGAAAATGTTTCGATACTATTCACTGCCTGTGTTTACATCAAACAGAACTATTCCATAATAGTTAAGATATTAAATTAAATAATGTTGACCACTGTAAGGGCCTTTTTCACCAGCGTCAATTAATACATAAAAAGTTATTTAATCTTTGCACACGAGCATTTCATCAAACAGAAACGCTCGTTAACTTACCGTTAAGCAGGAATTAGCTTAAATGGCCAACTCAACTCTCTAAAGCATTGTTAAAGTGGAACAGCAGAATTCTACCTCGCGCTTCTTGCAATGTCGGAGGAATTCGTTTGTTTCCGAGTTTCACACGAACTTTCATCCACATGAATAACACATATGTTGTGGCAATGAAATTATAAAAGATCACACATATTACTAATGCCAAGAAAAAACAATACGGAAATTTTTAAAGAATAAAAACATATCCGAAGTGGCATTCGAACTCCTTCCAGCTTTGCATAATAAACTTTGAGTCTACCGGTACACCGTAACCGCTTACACTTCGAAGACAACGGGGAGAGCGAGACATATTAAGCTATGTATTCACACAACTGCCAGTTCTCCTAAATACTTTGTTCATATCGTTTTAAGGTTTTGTCATGAATAAGGTCTTGTGTATTTCCCTTCCTTGATAATTTTGTTCCAGAAAATCTCAAGGAAGCATCTCAACAACGATCAGTGCTACACGCTTCTTGAACTGCCCCCCTCCCCAGGGGCTCACATCTAGTGGGACGTGGGTTGGCGACCACGGGGCCCCAGCTGAGTCCGGCATTGCTTCCACTTACTTGTGCCCGGCTCCTCTACGCCTTCTTTCCTGTCGACCTCACTTGGTCAACTCTTGTTCTCTTCCGACCCCGACGGTATTAGGCTATCCGAGGCCTAGGGAGTCTCTTCCTTTTCCGTCTTAATTGGCCCTTGTCTCATCTTTTCTGATACCCTCCTTCTGCTAGGGATCAGCCAACTTTTTCTTTTCAATTTATCTCCTGCCTTCTGCTCAGGGCCCTCAAGGAGGTAGGGTGTCTGTAGCCTTACCTCTTAGGGTGCACCCTAGAAATTGCTACACCCTCAGGGGCTCACGGCTGGTGAGTTTGGGAGTTGGCGACCCCGAGGGATTCCTGACCTGGGTCCGGTTTTCCCTTTTATCCTATAACTCTGGGGCCGACCCTCCCCTCTTTCACTTTCCCATCAGCCATTCATGGCTCTCCTTCCTTCCAAGTCCCTCAATCCGCATTCTTCGAGGGTTGAGGGCATTTCTTTTCCTCCTGACCTTTATTTGCCTTATGCTCCTTTTTCCATTTCTTATTCTAGTATATACAGTAAGTTAGTAGTTAGTTTTAGTTATAGTTTCCATTTCATTATCATCTTCACGATCACCCAAACCATTAGGGGCCGATAACCTAGATGTTAGGCCCCTTAAAACAACAATTATCTTCATCATCATCTTGATTTGTCCACCATGTTTCTCCAGGGTGAAACTGACTCTACACAAGCGCGGGAGAAGTAAAGCGTATTTAAGTAATTGGGAACCCGAATGGCCACGTGAAATGAATCGACGTTAACCATGCATTAACTCTCGTATTACCGGGTGAGTTAGCCGTGGTGGTTACGGCATGACTGATGGCAGTCGCTCACATCCGGGAGGCGAGGAGGTTCGAATCCCCCCGCCGGCAACCTTGAAGATGGTCTTCTGTGGTTTCCCATCTTCCTTCCAGGCAAATGCCGGGGTTGGTCCCTAACTATAGGCCACAGCCGCTACCTTCCAACTCCTCGTCCTTACAATCCAACTTCCCTCCTTCCCTCCCCAACGGTACTTGTAGCTCACCCATTGGGTGTCCGTCTCGAAGCAGCTACAAAACTGGCGAGCCGAACATGTCCTCGGACACTCCCGGCACAAAAAGCCATACGCTAAAAAAAAACTCTCGTATTTAAGTCAAAATAGGAATCACTAACTAATCGTTAATAAAATGTTGGCAAAAAAGTCCCTAAGTCCTCCCCTGTGCAATTCCCAGTCCATTGAGTGTATCTGCTTTGGTTGGTTGGTTGGTTGGTTCCTCAGTTTAGGGGCTGCGACAACGCGGTCATGTAGCCCCGTGTACTTTGGGTGTGTGTAGAATCTGTCTGATAACCAGTGTTAATTGTGCGTTTCTGTTTCTTAATTCAAGTAAGTACTGCATACTTTGAATTTTTCAAGTAGTTCCTACTTTTGCCGCCAAACGCCACCGTCAACAAGTACTAGTTCAGAACTTGGCTACTAGATGCCACCGCAGTCGGCTCCTGGCGACGAACGTAGGAACCTGAGCGTTGTTTACATTTTTAACCTAATTTAGCTTCACACAGGTGTAATTAGTGGAAGGTTCTTTAACATGCCATAAATCTATGACATGAGACCGCCGCCCAGTGGGTCAAAATCGAAATCTAGGAGGAAAAAATCATTTATTTTCATAATTAAAAAATTAAAATTTATTACTTCTACAGCATTCTCTTATAATTGCCGCTCACTATTCTGGGATATAAACGCATCTTAGTGTAAATCTGTCACCACTGTTCGAGCAGTCTGAATTGGAGGGTGAATGTAAATGGCTGTGGTTTGGTTGTCTTTGTGGTTAGTGTGATGCTTTAAGATGGAACATGCAGCTGAAGGTATGATCTTTGTAACGTGTTTCAGTTATTAATGGGCGTAATTGTTACGTAAGTTCAGCTATATTTGCATTATATAATATTTAACTATTATTTTTAAAATTATATGTTCACTTAGATTTATAGTATGTCGCGTCACTCTGCGTCACTTTCTACTTAATGTTAAAATGTAGATAAAGTCTTGTAGTTTACGCCTGTTATAAGATTGTTTGCATCTTTTTGCAACTTACTTAGTTATTTTACGTTTTAGAAGATGCCGCGCAAACAGTTCTCACACGTTTACAACTGTTTGAAGCACTGGGTTCGACGATTACCGTATGTCAAAAGTGGAACTTTGTGACTTTGTTAAAAGTAAATTAGGGGTAGAAAAATGTTCTGAAAAGATAACTGAATGCTCAATCCAACTCCTAGTCATTGACAATTTCTTGCATGTGTAGAGGTAGCTTAAGAAGGTCTTAAATGAAGTTTATTATGAAGTAAACAAATTATGTACGTTGCTTTCATTCTAAATTCATGATTAAAACGTAAAAATAATTTTGTCCCCCTAGATTTCGATTTTGACCCACTGTGCGCCGGCTTTACTTCCCCTCCGAAGGAAGGCATACTGAGGTTTTATTAACGCTCTTAAAAAATCCGACGACTTCGGCCGGGTTTGAACCCGCGATCTTGGACACAGAAGCTCAGCGTGCTACCAACTACGCCACCGAAGCCGGTTGTATCTGCTTTAATTCGACCCGAGTGTCCCTAAGAATGAGGGTTACTGGGACTAGGTAAGCTTACGAAGCTAGAAACAACGCCGCCTGGTCCGCGCAGTGCAGCTTCCCGTTGCCATGGTAACACACACAACAACACAAGACTTACCATCCCGTGCTCATCGATTCTCATGTGCAAACTGGCGCGGTGGAGCAGTGGGGGCTGACCAGTTGATTTCTGTGGAACCAAACAGTGTTGCCTATATATTTTTAAATTGATTAATAATCTCCTGCTGCCTTAAGTTCACCACGTACTCTTACACGATGAAAAAGTCTATGTTTGTAGCATCACTTTACTAAGTATTTTCTGGGTTTATGCTAAAGGTACAGATGATTCTTGTCACATGTAAAAAGCGGTATATTCTGAGCTGTTTTTGACCATGTAGTGCTACTTTGCTTTTATAGGATGTGTGAAATTAATACAAATTTGGGCAGATACATTTTCAAAAAAATGTTGTATAAGTTGCTTCAGGTACACATTTCTCAGTTGTTTTTCAATGAAATATTCTCATATTTTGTTCACATATTTGGAATGGATCATGGCAGATGAGTAACCACTTTGTTTCAACATTATTGGGACAGAATGCAAGAAAAAAAATCTGAACTCTTTCTTTTTAAATTTATTCAAAAATATGTATGAATTTTTCTCTTCCCAATCCATGCCTACTATGTTTTGGAAGTGAAAATAGGTTAACATTAAAGTACTCCATTAGGCAAGTTAATATAAAAAATTAGCCCTCTATCTTAAATGATTTCCTAGTTATTGGTACCTAAACATGAAAAATGAGTATTAACGGAAAACAGCTGGCAAAGTTAAAAGTGTATTTATTCAGTGCATGGAACGCTAATTAAAAAAAAAAGAATTTAAGTTAGTTGTAGACATCAATACCCCTACAAACTATATTGTGCCCAACTCTAGGAATGGGTATTCCAAGTTTCAGACACCTAGATATCAAGGGAAAGGCTGTAGCCGCTTTTGAAAGTTGAGATATTTGAATATCGCGCTACATTGCTTCGAGAAGCATTTGGAAGGAATTTACCGATACTTGGATGTCAAGTGACGTAGCGAGTAATAGCAGAGGTCGAGGCTATTTATTGATTAAATAGTTAACTATGGAGTAGAGACTTGAGACTGGGATCAGATTACTGGCACGGCCAAATGAAAGAGAATGCAATTAGTATCAAGTAAATCGGACCAGGGATACCAGAGATATGAGGATTTCTAGATTACAACGTGATGACGCGTGACCCTGGCAGTTTTGAATAAAAGCCGGCTGGAGCAAGCATCGATAGCTCACTTCAATACAAGCATTTGCCTAGCAAGTTGCTACGACGCTGAGCCAAGGCACATGGTTGCCGGATCTACGCAGAAGTTCTTTTCAAAGTCGTGATAGTCACGAAAGTGCTGCGCTACGAGGTGGAACTTAGTAAGTTTATGGCGAGGAGAATCACTGAGGTGATTGATTTTTCTACAGACATTGGTGGAAATATTTATTTTCCCATGAACATATGCTAGACTTTGTCTAGAATTAGTACTTTGTCACAGTCCAGTTATAACATAATACTTGGATAATTTAAATCCATTTCAAGTCAGTTTTCATATTTGTAACTAGTTAACCACTTCGATCTGTCAGTACACTGAAGACTAGTCTATAACGGTGGCGTTCATTAGTCTACGCAAGGGAAACTACAAGTTGCTTAGCGCATGGTAGATGGTGATATAATAAACCATGCCCAGGGAACGATCTTCAGAACAGCCGTTGATTGGTTAGACTGTCAGTGTTTTTCTTGTACTGATAAGATTACCGTGAGTTATGTTACAACTGACATATCTAAGAAGAGATCACTTAGATCTGACCCTATTTAAACAAACTGTTATGGCTTTGATAGAAGCCCATATTAAAATGGAACAACAGTTAATTCAAACGTCAAAAGATACTACCACTATGTCTGACTAGAAGGATTGTGGGTATATAATGGCGGCCGATACAAGGATTATACATGCTTGTCCGATAGGGCATGTTTATGGATAAATCTGGTACAGACCAGGTTTACTACGCTTCAAGACCATCAAGAAATGTAAGCCACATTTGAATTATATTATGCCTAGCTAATTGGAACAAACTATTTTTCTGCAGATGACCAACACATTTTTTCATCGTATTTAAAGCTTGCAATGATTTACGCAAGACTTGTTAGAGTTATTCTGAGTATTTTCAGCACTCAGAACAGTTTAGGATCGATGACCGAGCATTTCGAGCATTTATTTGAATATTTCATATTTTTGGGAAATCACGGTAATCAGCCGATGTAACTGTAAAAGTTAATAATTTATTTTTGTTGAGGAATGGATATTTTTTCCATATTCGAAGGTTCGAACATGTGGATTCTCACATAATGAGATGATTATTAAACATATTTAAAATGATATAACGAATAATAATAATCCACTAATAATAATAATTATAATTTTTATAATTTTTCTAAATAATTCTTGGATATTATATTTTCTAATAATCATATGTATTGAGAAAGAGCCTGTGAAGTAGTTTAATCATTTCTAGTTTGGAACAGGAGATTTTCCGAAGGATAGTGGTTAGCGCAAGTCCGCATTTAACCAACATGTCAGTTCTGGTTGAACAGTTGATATTTGCATTGAGCAAAGTATATTTTTCAGATAACACGGAGAGGCATGAAACGGGAAGCAAATGACATTTGTATCAAATAGGATATTTTTGTATTTATATAAAATCATGACGTAAATACACTCGAAAGTGAAATAAAGATTTTCATGAGTATGGTAAATTCACGGGTTGAACTGAATGGTAAAATAAAATAAACTTGTAAGTTTATTAATCTTCCAGTGTTGATAACAAGCAGAGGCTTGATTTATTGTATAAATTTTGGGAAGATAATTTATGTGTGTGGAGTAGTTGAAATGTCATTCCCAGGTGCGCATGTTTAAGTCGCAGGAATGAAGAGGTTTTTTCGAGCATCAATCAAATAGCAGGTTCGATGGCTCAGGTTTATAGTAGGAGTATTGGAACTACACATTTCGTCGTATGAATAACCCGAAGGTTATTTCTTTAAAACCATCAGTTCTTATTTCAACCTTGTTTACGGATTCCATTTAGACTTTGATTTTGCTAGAACCCGGATTTGTCATGATAGTAGTTTATTCTTCTTCAGAGGAAGACCTTTGCCGTTGTTGTTGTAATATTGTGTTCTTACACAAATAATAGAATGGGCCACTGCCAATTAAAAATAATTCTTTAACCACGAATAATTTGAAGGATGTTTTCAATCCTAGTGTCATGAACTAAATGAATTCATTATGAAACTACAATTCTTATTTCCGCATTCTGTCGAAGAATTGCAAGTTGTGAAAGTTGCTAAAAATGGCCATGAATATAAATATTTTTATAATAATGATTCCAAGTGGAAAATCAAATAGTTGAATGGTTCAACCATTTATTGATCAAGTTGATGATTTAGAAATCATGTTTTGTTAGGAACTTCAAGTTCATAATCGAGTCACTTCTCGAATGTTTAATGTCAGAAGAACAATTAATTGTTGTTGTGCTTCGCACAGTTCTTCGATGCTATGCTCAAGGTCAAATACTTTTCAGATGTTATTAATATGTGTAAATAATTTGTGTTGCTTCAATGATAATAATATTTTTCGACGATATATTTTTGAAACTGGAAAAATAAGTGAAAGTTAAAAATTCTATGAACATTTATTCTACGAGTGTTAATATCATGTAAATATTCAAACAGTGATCTACGATATTTCCAGTAGAGACAATTAACTTTGAACTGGAATTAATCATTAATAATTTTGGAACACGGTCTACAGGACTATTAATCAGACTTGTGTTTCCAAAAAAATAATTGTCAAATGTGTTTGGAAAATTTCTGTATATTGTGTAAATAAGAGTGTGGGTCGCCACACGTGAGTGATGCTACTTTGAGCATTTTTGCAGTCAATTTTAACTTCAAAATAAACTGAGATAATTTTACAGGATGTGTTACTCCCAATTAAATCTCCTTCTATCCTTATTGTTGCATTGAGCCAAAAATCAGTAAAGCATTTTTTTAATTTGATGTCGTTTTTGCGATTTGCTTTAACCCATCTGGCGCTCCGGGATATTTTGACTCTCGTGCTGACTGATTATTGGTAAAATGCATATGTGGTCGTGCGGACTCCGGTCTAAACGGGCACAATATATACATGGATTCAGAAAAGAATGAAGAATTTTATGGCGCCAAAATCAAAAATCGTTTTTTTTTTTCATCATCCAAGAGTAGGCTACGTGGTGTCCTTAAAGAAAAGTTACATGAATTATTAACACACTTCTCTAACAAATGGGAGGTTAATTAGATGACAATGTTTCGCTTGTCATCATCAGATCCAAATGCAGGCTTGAAAACAAAATTGCTCTACACAAAACACTACCAAAATTCCCCACGAATTGTATCGGCTCTCCAACAACCTGCTAAAGGTAGGGCAAACGCTTAAGAAGTAGCTAACGTGCTAGCTCGTGTCTCGCTGGCAACGGGAGTGCGTGGGTTCGAATCCCACCTCGACAGTCCTGGAAATATGTTTCATGGTTTCCCAGTTCCACCACGAGGCAACAGGTCCTCGGCTGATTCCCTCCCTGGTGGGCATTGGCTGCATTAATAAATTGTATAGATCAATTTTGGCTTGTACATATTTGGATCTGAAGACGCTCGCTTGACGAGCGAAACATGTCATCTAATTAGCCCCCCGTTTGTTAGAGAAGTGTGTTGATTCATGTAACGTTCCTTCCAGGCAGTAGGGTGATACTTCCCGCCCGTACAGAGGTTAGATGGCAGATAGAGGTGTTAGATGATGTCCGCTTCCTCACCGTGGGGGATGTCGCCTGGCAAAAGACCTATCATAGCATATTTGGCAATTCCCGGACAAAAATTTTGTTTCTTGAAGTGCTTTTGGATACACAATAATTTTATTTCGTCTGATTCTCTTCACGGGCGTGCGCACAACAACTCACGAGAGTTAATTTGTTAAAACCACTCACGCGCGACCTATTGTAAAATGGATTTACTTATTCAAAAAAATTCGCGGGCGTGAGCACAACTCACCAGGGTTAATTTGTTAAAACCACTCTCACGCCACCTATTGTAAAATGGATTTACAAATGCAGAATCATTCGCGGGCGTGCGCACAACTCACCAGGGTTAATTTGTTAAACCCACTCACGCGCCACCTATTGTAAAATGGATTTACTAATTCAGAAACATTCGCGGGCGTGCGCACAACTCACCAGAGTTAATTTTTTAAAACCACTCACGCACCACCTATTGTAAAATGGATTTACTGATGCAGAAACCTTCACGGGCGTGCGCACAACTCACCAGAGTTAATTTGTTAAAACCACTCACGCGCCACCTATTGTAAAGTAAATTTACTAATGCAGGAACCTTCGCGGGCGTGAGCACAACTCACCAGAGTTCATTTGTTAAAACCACTCACGCGCCTCCTATTGTAAAGTGGATTTACTAATGCAGAAACCTTCGCGGGCGTGCACTCAACTCACCAGTGTTAATTTGTTAAAACCAATCGCGCACCACCTATAGTAAAATGGATTTACAAATGCAGAAACCTTCACGGGCGTGCGCACAACAACTCAGCAAAGTTTCATCGCGATAGGACGAATGTTATATGAACGCATACGGGACAAACAAACTATACAGAGATAGTAGGCGAACATTTTAATATTTTGCCGTGCCTTTAGTGGTAGTGTTTTGTTGGGATCTGATGATGCTAGCTTGTTGAGCGAAACAACCCCCATTTGTTAGAGAAGCGTGTTAATGTGACATTTCCTTCGGGTTATTTCCGCCCAATGTATTTGTGTCGACCGGCAATTATTCCACACACTTCAAATTGGTAGTCATATTTTATGTTCTAAAGATTGCTATAGGAAGTAGTCTATTAGTTGCATATTTAGGGGTTTTGTTGCACTAATGTCTAAGTGGGACTTGGAACTGGTAGGAGGCGGCCATGGCCTTAAGTGAGAAACTATCTCAGCATTTGCCTCTGCCTCATGAGACTGAGTGTACTCCGTCCCAATCCTTAGACGAGAATTACATTTCTTGGCACACCCGGAGACCACAGACAGCTTAGGTTGAGAAACGTTGTTAATTTAGTTATGGGCATTGCGACTTCGCGTGTGTATGATAACCTGTGTTATTGTGTGTAATGCAGTTGAGGATTGCCTGGAGTAGAAGTGGGAAACCACATAAAACCAGCAATTCTTCTACGTTTATGCCGTGTCTTGGTAGGCTTAGAGGGCTTTTGGTGACCGACCCCGGACCCCCACCGAAGTAGCTCTCGCAGTATAGAAGCACACATGCGCTACATAAGAACGGAGGTAGTGCAGAGTTCGCTACTCCTTTAGGGGTCCGGGCACGAGCACCAAGAGTCCGCTGATGAGCCTATTTTGGTGTTCCTAGGCAAAACCCCACACAAGACACGGCACAAACCTAGAGAAATTGCTGAGTTTTATTAATTCCTTGGCCATGTTAGCCAATATACCATCACTTCTAGGATGGCTGGGATGAGAATCGAACCCCGCTCTTCTCTCAGTTTTGCTTCACGAGGCTGAGTGAGATACACATTTGGATTCAGTGCATAGTTCACACACTTTAAGAGGCACGGCAGATAGAAACATTGAATGATTCTGTGTCAGAAGCCACTGGGGGTCGTGCGAACCATCAGGTGTCGCAAAGCGGCTTTAACTCACGACAGTATTAAGTTATTCAGAGCACGAAGATGATGAAGGCAGCATTAGCCCAGTTATAGTGCCACCGTCATAAAGGAGATTACATCCCCTGAGAAGTACGACCAGCTGACAGTCGCCAAACTGCTCGGTTCCCATAGCAACGTGTGAGCGTCTTACTGGCAAGCGTTTCTTGGCCCCAGTGGCGGCTAGTGCTACTACTCTTGGTAGTACAACTTCCAGTCAGATCATTCAAAGTTGCAATTTACAAACAGTGCATATTTTATGAAATCACAGTATTTAAATGTACAAGACGCGCTGTACCAAACCATTTTGTCGAAATTCTAGTTCCCACCATGAAATACACGCGTGAAATGAAATGAACCAAACGCCCTACCATCAAGACTACTTTACTAATGATGTCCACTACAACCCCAAATAATTAAACACAAAAATAATAATTTAACGATGCTATTCCTAAACAAATGCGATGGCACCAAAAAGTTAACAAACCGGAGAATTTATGTTTGCGTAACAGTGTCGCCAACATAACTTACATAACACCGCAAACATTTCGGAGTGTTACATTACAAATAGAGAAATAATTATCCCTGTCACTAACATGAGTGTGTAGGGGCGTGGTGCCACTAATTATGCTAAACCCAAACAGTCTAAAGGCTCGGTCACACAGAACGTGGTCTGTCGCGGCGGGAAGCGATATCTGACCGAGGCGGTCAGGCGGTCCAGTTGTATTTCCCAAAGTTGCATCAACCCTGGCTCACAGAACGTGGTCTGTCGCGGCGGGAAGCGATATCTGACCGAGGCGGTCAGGCGGTCCAGTTGTATTGCCCAAAGTTGCATCAAACCTGGCACACAGAACGTGGTCTGTCGCGGCGGGAAGCGATATCTGACCGAGGCGGACAAGCGGTCCAGTTGCATCAACCCTGGCACACAGAACGTGGTCTGTCGCGGCGGGAAGCGATATCTGACCGAGGCGGTCAGGCGGTCCAGTTGCATCAACCCTGGCACACAGAACGCGGTCTGTCGCAGCGGGAAGCGATATCTGACCGAGGCGGTCAGGCGGTCCAGTTGTATTGCCCAAAGTTGCATCAACCCTGGCACACAGAACGTGGTCTGTCGCGGCGGGAAGCGATATCTGACCGAGGCGGTCAGGCGGTCCAGTTGTATTACCCAAAGTTGCATCAACCCTGGCACACAGAACGCAGTCTGTCGCGGCGGGAAGCGATATCTGACCGAGGCGGTCAGGCGGTCCAGTTGTATTACCCAAAGTTGCATCAACCCTGGCACACAGAACGCGGTCTGTCGCGGCGGGAAGCAATATCTGACCGAAGCGGTCAGGCGGTCCAGTTGTATTGCCCAAAGTTGCATCAACCCTGGCACACAAAACGTGGTCTGTCACGGCGGGAAGCGATATCTGACCGAGGCGGTCAGGCGGTCCAATTGTATTGCCCAAAGTTGCATCAACCCTGGCACACAGAACGTGGTCTGTCGCGGCGGGAAGCGATATCTGACCGAGGCGGTCAGGCGGTCCAGTTGTATTGCCCAAAGTTGCATCAACCCTGGCTCACAGAACGCAGTCTGTCGCGGCGGGAAGCGATATCTGACCGAGGCGGGCAGGCGGTCCAGTTGTATTACCCTAAGTTGCATCAACCCTGGCACACAGAACGCGGTCTGTCGCGCAGGGAAGCGATATCTGACCGAGGCGGGCAGGCGGTCCAGTTGTATTACCCTAAGTTGCATCAACCCTGGCACACAGAACGCGGTCTGTCGCGGCGGGAAGCGATATCTGACCGAGGCGGTCAGGCGGTCCAGTTGTATTACCCTAAGTTGCATCAACCCTGGCACACAGAACGCGGTCTGTCGCGGCGGGAAGCGATATCTGACCGAGGCGTTCAGGCGGTCCAGTTGTATTTCCCAAAGTTGCATCAACCCTGGCACACAGAACGCAGTCTGTCGCGGCGGGAAGCGATATCTGACCGAGGCGGTCAGGCGGTCCAGTTGTATTGCCCAAAGTTGCATCAACCCTGGCACACAGAACGCAGTCTGTCGCGGCGGGAAGCGATATCTGACCGAGGCGGTCAGGCGGTCCAGTTGTATTACCCTAAGTTGCATCAACCCTGGCACACAGAACGCAGTCTGTCGCGGCGTGAAGCGATATCTGACCGAGGCGGACAGGCGGTCCAGTTGTATTACCCAAAGTTGCATCAACCCTGGCTCACAGATCGCGGTCTGTCGCGGCGGGAAGCAATATCTGACCGAGGCGGTCAGGCGGTCCAGTTGTATTGCCCAAAGTTGCATCAACCCTGGCACACAGAACGCAGTCTGTCGCGGCGGGAAGCGATATCTGACCGAGGCGGTCAGGCGGTCCAGTTGTATTTCCCAAAGTTGCATCAACCCTGGCACACAGAACGCAGTCTGTCGCGGCGGGAAGCGATATCTGACCGAGGCGGTCAGGCGATCCAGTTGTATTTCCCGAAGTTGCATCAACCCTGGCACACAGAACGCGGTCTGTCGCGGCGGGAAGCGATATCTGACCGAGAGGGTCAGGCGGTCCAGTTGTATTTCCCAAAGTTGCATCAACCCTGGCTCACAGAACGCAGTCTGTCGCGGCGGGAAGCGATATCTGACCGAGGCGGTCAGGCGGTCCAGTTGTATTTCCCAAAGTTGCATCAACCCTGGCTCACAGAACGCGGTCTGTCGCGGCGGGAAGCGATATCTGACCGAGGCGGTCCAGTTGTATTGCCCAAAGTTGCATCAACCCTGGCTCACAGGACGCAGTCTGTCGCGGCGGGAAGCGATATCTGACCGAGGCGGTCCAGTTGTATTGCCCAAAGTTGCATCAACCCTGGCACACAGAACGCCGTCTGTCGCGGCGGGAAGCGATATCTGACCGAGGCAGTCAGGCGGTCCAGTTGCATCAACCCTGGCTCACAGAACGCAGTCTGTCGCGGCGGGAAGCGATATCTGACCGAGGCGGTCCAGTTGTATTGCCCAAAGTTGCATCAACCCTGGCTCACAGAACGCAGTCTGTCGCGGCGGGAAGCGATATCTGACCGAGGCGGTCCAGTTGTATTGCCCAAAGTTGCATCAACCCTGGCTCACAGATCGCGGTCTGTCGCGGCGGGAAGCAATATCTGACCGAGGCGGTCAGGCGGTCCAGTTGTATTGCCCAAAGTTGCATCAACCCTGGCACACAGAACGCAGTCTGTCGCGGCGGGAAGCGATATCTGACCGAGGCGGTCAGGCGGTCCAGTTGTATTTCCCAAAGTTGCATCAACCCTGGCACACAGAACGCAGTCTGTCGCGGCGGGAAGCGATATCTGACCGAGGCGGTCAGGCGATCCAGTTGTATTTCCCGAAGTTGCATCAACCCTGGCACACAGAACGCGGTCTGTCGCGGCGGGAAGCGATATCTGACCGAGAGGGTCAGGCAAAGAATGCTTTGCTAGTGTTGGTCACTTTAAACAGCTTCATAGGGTAGAATAATGTAGTTAAGCTTGCTCCTGCCCTGAACCAAAAGGTTTTGTATCCAACTTCTTTAGAGCGACAAAATGTAAACCTTTGTTCTAAACTGTTCGACGAGAAAAATGTCACCGCTTTAAAACGCTTTGGCAAAATTAAAAATACAAATGTTTTTAAAAGCACAGCTGTATTTTTAGAAATAATTTTCTGTGGTGGAAGATTCTCAATGTTAAGCATGCTTTCAAAGGCGATAGATTTAACGGCCCTCATTGTAACGCGATATTTTCAGTTCATGACGACAATGTTTTATTTCTGCGCAAGTTCTTAACGTGGTTAATTAGTTGGGAAAATCTGCCTGTTCAAGGGGAGATCACACACACAAAAAAAGAGACTTGTCATGGAAAACTTACGAATGAAACTCCAACAGCTTTAGTTCACACTGTAAAAACAATATTGGAGTTGGTAAATTTCTTGAAAACGAGTTTGGGATTCAAGTAGCCTATGTATTGTTAGGGAAATTTCAGACTGATGAATTAGAAGCAAGATTTGGGCAGTACAGGCAAATGAGAGGTGCCTGCTACCATATTTCAGCCCTAACGGTAATAAATGCATACTCTGCTAAACACGCAGATATCCCTATCAGTGATATTTCATTAAGTATGTGGAATGCAAGAGCTCAGGTTGTAAAAGCTTCAAAACTACAGAAATTTCACATTTTGAAAGTGTGGAGGTTGAGTTTAATGATGTTATTGTATCTAAGAATATTTTGTTAGGTCTAGTTTATATTGGCAGATATATTTGTAAAATAATTATGAAAAACTGTACATGCAGAAGTTGTCACGGTGTTTTATTGTTTAATAATGATAATGTAACGTCCGATGCGTTAAAACCAGAAGAAAATTATTGTTTCAATGTAATCGACAGAGGAACTTTGAAATATCCATCAGATTTTATTGTTAACATTTTGATCACACAATTTAAATTATTTAATATACTTATAAGTGATAAGTATGAATCGATGTTTTTACAATGCGACTCTCAAAGAAACATTCTGATTTTGCTTGTCAACAATGTTCTGGAGAATGAAAACTTCGTGTCTGAAACATGCAGTGAATGTGGAACTAGTTTTAAAATATTTGTTGACAAATGTAGAGGCATCTTTTGTAATATATTATTGAATATCTATAGAAAAGTTATCGAAGACAAACTCATGGCTAAGAAGAAATCCTTAAGTAAGGACACCCATAAATCGCCAAAGAAAAGAAAAATTGATAAATTGAAACCTTAGGAATTGTTAGATAAGTTTTAAGCAGAAGCCTAATTTTTAAAAAAGGTTCCAGCCTATTATTACGAATTGCTATCATTTATTTGCCTAGAAACATTAAAACCATTTTTATAGGTGGGCTATTATGGGTTTTAATCTTTTACATGAAATTGTGTTCCGTTACAAATGACAGTTGTCAGCTTAAATTTACGTAAGGAAATGTCTATTGAGGTAATGTTGGTGCATAAACTGCCCTGCCACTTTTCCCCCCGCATACAACTCGTGTAGTACACAAGCCTAAATACGACTGCAATTGAAGGCCTGTTCAAATACATCGATAAGGTTCAATAAGTGAACAATACCATGGTGACAGTGAGAGCGGGCCGTACACTGCCATGCTGAACATGGGCCACCTTTGTGACGTCACGGCCGGAGCCTTGTAGCCTGTCTATCTAGTGTGGCCTTGATTCTGCTCGCGAGCATTATGGCTCAAATAATGCTCATAGAAGACTCGGGCATTTACTTTTTCCTCGAGCAGCTCATGAGCCGCTCGCAAGTATGTACCCGCCTAAAGAGGTGTAGGGATTGCGAGTTATAGGAAACTATAAATGTTGTAAGTTTGAGTTGTCACAACGGGGCCAAACGTGCAGATGTTCGAACAATGAATTCATTTACGAATGCACCTTGTTTTGTAGCAGAATACATACAAGCATATTGGTTCCCATGATATCGTTTTAAAGCTCACTGTGCAGGCTATGACTTGCATGTTTACGAAGCTACAACAGAAGCATTAAAAAGTGCAGTAACTGTCAAGCACAAAGGAAATGACGGAACCATGTCTTTATCAAGTGCGAGGCTAAAGAAACCCAGGAATCTGGAATAATACCATAAGTTGCTAATGAGTAGCATCGATTACGTCTTTGGGATAACAAGAGTAGATAGTGAAGACCAGCGCAGGTTCACACATTCCAAAATATATTTACCTTCCCGTCCAGTTTGGAGTGGGGGGCAGTGAAACACGCCTCAGGCATTTTTCCCTGTTAGGATTTTCTTAATTGACCCTCGTGGAGAGACAAATCATCAGCACAGCTCACTCTCCAGAGTATTCGCGCTTAAGAACCTAAAGAACAGCAACAAGGGCCCTTTGAAGCGTGTGACGAAAGTTATTTCTTCCTAACATTTATACCCTTTATAGGGCAACTTTACGTGACGGAAGTCTATAAATATATCTATAAAAATAAAAATTCCGTTATAAATATGAGCCACACCTACCAAACAAGAGGTAGAACAGAAAATTTGGCTGTCCTCTTCAAACCAAATCTAACTATTGCAAAGCGTAATTTTCAATATTTTATTCCTAAATTTTACAATATCCTTCCTAAAGCCATAAAAGAGCAGTTACATAAATCTACAAAGTTTATACGTAACGCAAAGATATTTGTTCGAGAGAACAAAAATGTAATTAAAGATATATTAAAGTAGCTTAATCTATAAATTAGCATTACCATTGTTACTTAGCTACTTCACAACGCTTATTTTAATATATACAGTATATGTAATATATTTTTTAACATGAGCACTTAACGTTATAGTTAGGTAAGTAGACCTAATATGCCACCCACAAGGCCTTGCCTTATGTGGTATAGCTTACATGTATTCCCTTACTCGGCCGAATTTTATATTCATCACGCAGATCTAAGAATGTACATTTTTAGACTAATAATTTTACTTAGATAATAATCAGAAATAGACTAAAGTTACGATATGATGAAGATTGTACATATTTAATATAACGGGACTCCAGTGATCAAGAAAACAAGTGAATTATACAGAGTTGTAGTGCAAAGGACAATGTCTATATAGCACACGCGATTGCTTGAACAATGTACGGGGATGTCCTAAGACTTAAAAAGCTATGTATGCATATATTTTCTTGTATTGCTGGATGTAATATTGATTATTATCAATAAAATTCTATTCTATTCTATTCCTTAACAACATTTTGGCAGTTTTGCCTGTCTTTGTAGATACCGCCGAACAGAGTTTGAGTTTCAGTAGGTTGAAAACATACTCAATGGTCTAGCATTGTTATCTATTCACAGAGACATACAAATCACTGCCGATGAAGTTATAAACCGATTTGGTAATGCTTCAAGAAATCTTGATTTATATTATAATGTAAGTTGTAAATCAAAACAGTAATGTTAATATTACTAAGTGAGCAAGATGATTGTATTAAGTAGGCTGACATAAAATGGTTCTTGTTGTGTTTGGGATTAACCAAACATAAAACACCACAACAAATTGTTTGAAGAAATAGCCTTAAATCTCATCATTTTTCCCCAAATTGTACAAAAGTTGCCCTGGGAGGAACCCCATTTTCTTGGGGAGCTTTTCGATGCCCCCTCCAAAAAAAAAGACTGATAGTCAGTCTGAAAGACTAGACTTTACATCATTTTAAATGCTCTAAATGCTGAAAAATGCTGGGTGAAAGCCTCATGATCATGCAGCGAACTGCGTGAACTCAAACTCCATTAGCAAGTGCAAACCAAGGTCAAAGGAGGTAGCTGGCTGGATGACGTCACGCTCACCGGAGCGTGCGGGGAAAGGAGGAAGCTCAAGCGGTACTATGACGTCACACACCTCAGTGCATTCTCGGTAACGTAACGTAACGCCAGACCTCAGCGCAACGACGAAGTCAACAAGACCATTTAAAATGATAAAACTCTATGTAGGCCCCTGTATCAGAGTTAGCTGTCACCAGATTGGGCAAGAAAACCAGTGTTTTCTTTCATGAGAGCAGTGTCTCGATTAGTGATGATTTCCAGACTGGAAATGCATAGTTTCTCGTTAAATGTCCATCTCGTGTGTGTTTAGGGCAGATGTCCTCGTAGTTCCACCTCTTATAACAACAATAACTAACTCACTCCGTCACATGACGTCACATCCGCTGGGCGCGGTCTCGTTTGTTTGCACATATCGAGCGCTCCACTAAAAAAGAAATTTACCATCTGGAGCATTGAATCATGGAAGTTCGTTGTGGTTGTATTTGATTCATCACAGAGGCTTTGCGACATGCCCGTGTGTGATAACCTGTGTCATCGAGGTGGCTGTATAACTGAACATTCTTGGATGTCGCCCCGGAGGTCCGGGTTCGATTCCCGGCTCTGAGGGCTGAGACTAACCTCGTGTAGAAGAGATGGGTTCGATACCAACCTCAGCCATCCTGGAAGTGGCTCCTCCCCATTTCTACTCCAGGTTAATGCTGGGATGGTTGCTAATTAAAGGCCACGGCCGCCTCCTACCCAAATCAATCCACAATTTAAAAAATACACACTAGGACAACCATAACAATACAGCCAAGTACACGGGGCTATATGACCTTCAGACAGGCAATTCGATGTTGAAAACATCCCTTATAGACTCGAACCCGGTTTATCATTGAATCTTATTGTTGGTGCATTTCTCCAGTTTTCCAAACCTAAAGGACACACTAAACGAGGTGCCGGCTTGACACGCGGTACACTGATCATTGTTCACCCCGAAACTCAACCATATCCGGTCGATTACATTAGCAGTTTGCCTTTTCTACTACTACGAGCGCTAGTGTGAGTCAATGAAACCCAACCATACACGGTCGAATACATTAGCAGTTTGCCCTTTTTACCACTACGAGCGCTAGTGTGAGTCAATGAAACCCAACCATATCCGGTCGAATACATTAGCAGTTTGCCCTTTTTACCACTACGAGCGCTAGTGTGAGTCAATGAAACTCAACTATATCCGGGTGATTAGAATAGCAGTTTGCCTGTTCTACCACTACGAGTGCTAGTGTGAGTCAATGAAACTCAACTATATCCGGGTATTAGATTAGCAGTTTGCCCTTTTTACCACTACGAGCGCTAGTGTTAGTCAATGAAACTCAACCATATCCGCTCGATTAGTTCAGCAGTTTGCCTTTTCTACCACTACGAGTGCTAATGTGAGTCAATGAGACTCAACCATATCCGGCCAATTAGATGAGCACTTTGCCTTTTCTACCACTACGAGTGCTAGTGTGAGTCATGAAACTCAACCATATCCGGTCGAATAGATTAGCGGTTTGCCTTTTCTACCACTACAAGTGCTAGTGTGAGTCAATGCAACTCAATCTTATCCGGTAGATTAGATTAGCAGTTTGCCTTTTCTATCATAACGAGCGCTAGTGTGAGTCAATGACACTCAACCATATCCAGTCGATTAGTTCAGCAGTTTGCCTTTTCTACCACTACGAGTGCTAGTGTGAGTCAATGAAACTCAAACATATCCGGTCGAATAGATTAGCGGTTTGCCTTTTCTACCACTACGAGTGCTAGTGTGAGTCAATGAAACTCAATCTTATCCGGTAGATTAGATTAGCAGTTTGCCTTTTCTATCATAACGAGCGCTAGTGTGAGTCAATGACACTCAACCATATCATGTCGATTAGTTCAGCAGTTTGCCTTTTCTACCACTACGAGTGCTAGTGTGAGTCAATGAAACTCAGCCATATCCGGTCGATTAGATTAGCAGTTTGCCTTTTCTACCACTACGAGTGCTAGTGTGAGTCAATGAAACTCAATCTTATCCGGTAGATTAGATTAGCAGTTTGCCTTTTCTATCATAACGAGCGCTAGTGTGAGTCAATGACACTCAACCATATCCAGTCGATTAGTTCAGCAGTTTGCCTTTTCTACCACTACGAGCGCTAGTGTGAGTCAATGAAACTCAACCATATCCGGGTGATTAGATTAGCAGTTTGCCTTTTCTACCACTACGAGCGCTAGTGTGAGTCAATAAAACTCAACCTTATCCGGTCGATTACATTAGCAGTTTGCCTTTTCTACCACTACGACTGCTAGTGTGAGTCAATGAAACCCAACCATATCTGGTCGATTAGATTAGCAGTTTGCCTTTCCTACCACTACGAGCACTAGTGTGAGTCAATGAAAGTCAACCATATCTGGTCAATTACATTAGCAGTTTGCCTTTCCTACCACTACGAGTGCTAGTGTGAGTCAATGAAAGTCAACCATATCTGGTCAATTACATTAGCAGTTTGCCTTTTCTACCACTACGAGCGCTAGTATGAGTCAATGAAACCCAACCATATCTGGTCGATTATATTAGCAGTTTGCCTTTCCAACCACTACGAGAGCTAGTGTGAGTCAATGAAAGTCAACCATATCTGGTCAATTACATTAGCAGTTTGCCTTTTCTACCAATACGAGTGCTAGTGTGAGTCAATGAAACTCAACCATATCTGGTAGATTAGATTAGCAGTTTGCCTTTTCTATCATAACGAGCGCTAGTGTGAGTCAATGACACTCAACCATATCCAGTCGATTAGTTCAGCAGTTTGCCCTTTCTACCACTACGAGTGCTAGTGTGAGTCAATGAAACTCAACCATATCTGGTCGATTAGATTAGCAGTTTGTCTTTCCTACCACTACGAGCACTAGTGTGAGTCAATGAAACCCAACCATATCTGGTCGATTAGATTAGCAGTTTGCCCTTTTTACCACTACGAGCGCTAGTGTGAGTCAATGAAACCCAACCATATCTGGTCGATTATATT
Source organism: Meconema thalassinum (assembly GCA_946902985.2). Classification (NCBI taxonomy): domain Eukaryota; kingdom Metazoa; phylum Arthropoda; class Insecta; order Orthoptera; family Tettigoniidae; genus Meconema; species Meconema thalassinum. The sequence continues at coordinate 190,446,873 of OX336388.2, read as the reverse complement.
AGCAGTTTGCCTTTCCAACCACTACGAGAGCTAGTGTGAGTCAATGAAAGTCAACCATATCTGGTCAATTACATTAGCAGTTTGCCTTTTCTACCAATACGAGCACTAGTGTGAGTCAATGAAACCCAACCATATCTGGTCGATGAGATTAGCAGTTTGCCTTTTCTACCACTACGAGCACTAGTGTGAGTCCACGAAACCCAACCATATCTGGTCGATGAGATTAGCAGTTTGCCCTTTTTACCACTACGAGCGCTAGTGTGAGTCAATGAAACCCAACCATATCTGGTCGATTAGATTAGCAGTTCGCCTTTCTACCACTATGAGCACTAGTGTGAGTCAATGAAACCCAACCATATCTGGTCGATTAGATTAGCAGTTCGCCTTTTCTACCACTACGAGCGCTAGTGTGAGTCAATAAATCCCAACCATATCCGGTCGATTACATTAGCAGTTTGCCCTTCCTACCACTACGAGTGCTAGTGTGAGTCAATGAGACTAAACCATATCTGGTCGATTAGATTAGCAGTTTGCCTTTCCTACCACTACGAGTGCTAGTGTGAGTTAATGAAACTCAACCATATCCGGTCGATAAGTTCAGCAGTTTGCCTCTCCTACCACTACGAGTGCTAGTGTGAGTAAATGAAACTCAACCATATCCGGTCGATAAGTTCAGCAGTTTGCCTCTCCTACCACTACGAGTGCTAGTGTGAGTAAATGAAACTCAACCATATCCGGGTGATTAGATTAGCAGTTTGCCTTTCCTACCACTACGAGTGCTAGTGTGAGTAAATGAAACTCAACCATATCCGGGTGATTAGATTAGCAGTTTGTCTTTCCTACCACTACGAGTGCTAGTGTGAGTCAATGAGACTAAACCATATCTGGTCGATTAGAATAGCAGTTTGCCTTTCCTACCACTACGAGTGCTAGTGTGAGTCAATGAGACTAAACCATATCTGGTCGATTAGATTAGCAGTTTGCCTTTCCTACCACTACGAGTGCTAGTGTGAGTTAATGAAACTCAACCATATCCGGTCGATTACATTAGCAGTTTGTCTTTTCTACCACTACAAGCGCTAGTGTGAGTCAATGAAACTCAACCATATCCGGGTGATTAGATTAGCAGTTTGCCTTTCCTACCACTACGAGTGCTAGTGTGAGTCAATGAAACTCAACCATATCCGGTCGATTACATTAGCAGTTTGTCTTTTCTACCACTACAAGCGCTAGTGTGAGTCAATGAAACTCAACCATATCCGGGTGATTAGATCAGCAGTTTGCCTTTCCTACCACTACGAGTGCTAGTGTGAGTCAATGAAACCCAACCATATCTGGATGATTAGGTTAGCGGTTTGCCTTTCCTACCACTACGAGCGCTAGTGTGAGTCAATGAAACTCAACCATATCCGGGTGATTAGATTAGCAGTTTGCCTTTCCTACCACTACGAGTGCTAGTGTGAGTCAATGAAACCCAACCATATCTGGGTGATTAAATTAGCAGTTTGCCTTTCCTACCACTACGAGCGCTAGTGTGAGTCAATGAAACTCAACCATATCCGGGTGATTAGATTAGCAGTTTGCCTTTCCTACCACTACGTGAGCTAGTGTGAGTCAATGAAACCCAACCATATATGGGTGATTAGATTAGCAGTTTGCCTTTCCTACCACTACGAGCGCTAGTGTGAGTCAATGAAACTCAACCATATCCGGGTGATTAGATTAGCAGTTTGCCTTTCCTACCACTACGAGTGCTAGTGTGAGTCAATGAAACCCAACCATATCTGGGTGATTAGATTAGCAGTTTGCCTGTTCTACCACTACGAGCGCTAGTGTGAGTCAATGAAACTCAACCATATCCGGGTGATTAGATTAGCAGTTTGCCTTTCCTACCACTACGTGAGCTAGTGTGAGTCAATGCAGAGTTTCACTTAAGCCCTTATAACTACTTTCGGTGTGAAGATGTTTCAATGAAATCAAAAATCGCCTGAGGGTATTGAAACAAGGAACACGTCAAATAAAATATAATTATGTAAATAACTTAATTTGGCCAGGATTTGATTCAAAAAGGTTGGTTCCTTAGTTTAGGGGCTGCCCCGTGTACTTTGGGTGTGTGTAGAACCTGTCTGATAACCGGTATTAATTATGATGGCTGTATCAGTGTGTGTTATCTGTTTTTAATTCAGTTAAGGACTGCAGACGATCAATTTCAAGCAGTTCCTACTTTCCCTACCAAATGCTACCGTCCACGACACCTAGCTGTGAACTTGGCTACTACTAGATGCCATCGCAACCAGCGCCCGATGACGACCGTTGGAACTTCAGAGCATTAATCAACCCTTAACTTCAAATTTTGCTTCACACAAATTTAGTTAGTATAAGGTTCTTTTACATGCCATAAATCTATGACATGGGCCCGCCGGCTTTACTTCCCCTCCAAAGGAAGACAAACTGAGAGATTTTTAAAGCTCTTAAAATATCCAACGACTTCGGCCGGGTTTGAACCCGCAACCTTGGGCAAATAAAAACGAGTAAAGAAACACGCGATTTGAGGCTGTATTTCAGGAACTGCATTCAGGTCTCAAATGATTTTCGAAATTTGGTTTTTATCATTTTAAATGATCTTGTCGACTTCGTCGTTACGCTGGGGTCTGGCTTTACGGTACGGTGATGGGACGAAATGTACCCAGATGCACTGAGGTGTGTTACGTCATAGTACCGCTTGGTGCATGTGTACCCCGTCAATCTCTACTTCGTTAGTACAGGGTGCGCCAGAAATAACTGACGAATTTCAAACGTAAATAACACAGCAACGCAACACTATATTCACAAATTTATTGCGCAGTTTAAAAGAGCAATGTTCACCATTTGCATCATATACACATACACACTATGTTTCGAAAATGATGTTTTCCAAATGTTGCCCGCCCCTTTCGATGCACCCGTGGCTCATGATCACAAGATTCACGGTCACGTAAAACTACAATCTTCCTTCCTTCTTTTCCTTTCGATGCACTTCTGAAGCCTCTCCCTGAGGTTCTGCATGACCCTCCTAGTCATGTCTAGTGGTATTGCCTCGATTTAATCACGGATAGCAACTTTCAGGTCGTGTAGTGTTCGCGGCTTACGTTGGAAGACGCGAGCCTTCAGGTATCCCCAGAGAAAGAAATCGCAAAGGGCGAGATCAGGGGAACGGGCTGGCCATGGAACGTCACCCCATAAGGAGATTAAACGTTCTGGAAACATCTCTCTGAGGAGATTGCATAAAGGCATTTCTCACTGCACTAATATTCTTTGGTGTTCTAACGCTACGAGGCCTACCAGGTGGTTTCGTTTTAACACTTGAACCAGTTCCTATCAAATTATTCACCCATACCTGAATGGTATTCCTTCTTGGACCTTTTGCATGTCTATGTAACCTAAAGTGTCTACGAAATAAACGCTGGGTTGTGGTAACAGAGTCAGCATTTTTAGCCTACTTTTCACATTTCGCAAAAATGAGGAAAAAGTAGACTTATGAGATCGGGCAAATGTCTGTCTGTCTGTCTGCCTGTCCTTCTGTCTGTCTGTCTGGCTCTGTGTGTGTGTCTCCCCCCCTATCAACTCCTAAACGGCTGCAGAAATCAAAACAAAAGTTGGTAGGAGTAAAGATCTATACCTGAATATCTCACGCCCATATTTGAAAATGATGTCAGTGCTACCAACTGCTGAAAAATCGCAATTGAAATTTGAGCTCCATGTTGGATATCTTGGAAGGTATGAACAGGAGCTATTTCAAAATTGGCACACGTATAGACAATAATATTGCAGTTTAATTTCCAGGAGGCCATACATCGCAGTGTTGCCAAAATGAATATAAGCCTGGTGATAGGTCCAAATTTTAAATGCATATAACTTCTACACTATCAATTGGATTTCAACCAAATTTCGTATGTGCTATGTGTACATAAACAGACATGACTGAACGTATTCTTAAGATCCACCAGGGCTGCCAACTGTTAATAAATGCTCTCAATTTATTTTATCCAAATACCAAATATATCAGAAAGTATGCAAGCCGACAGCTTTAAACTATGCACACGTATAGTACCTGACATTCTATATTAATTTGGAGTATCTTATATACGTCAGTGCTACCAACATGATTCTAAGCCTGCTGAGAGGTCCAACTTTAAATACAAGTAACTTCTATACTATCATTTGGATTTCAACCAAATTTCGTGTGTGCTATGTGTACCATAACAGATATGTAAATGCCGATTCTTAAGAGTAACCAGGGCTGCCAACTGTTAATAAATACTGTCTCTATTTTTGTCACCCTAATATCAATATATCAGAAAGTATGCAAGCCAATTGCTCTAAACTTTGCACACGTATAGTACCTGGCATTCTAGATTAATTTGGAGTAACTAATATGCGTCAGTGCTGCCAACATGATTCTAAGCCTGCTGATAGATCCAATTTTAAAATGCATGTAACTTCTATCCTACTAACTAATGGATTTCGTTAAAAATTGACACAACAATAGATCACATTATTTCAGATTATTTCTGACCAATACATGTATGCCATTGTTGCCAACATGATTTTACGCGCCCTGTTAGATCCAATGTTTAACTGTATGGAACGTCCATGCTATCCATTGGACTTCAACCAAATTTTGTATTCTGTACCTTAAGAGATGGAACTAAGAATATATTCAGTCACTAGGGCTGCCAACTTTAGTTCTCTGTTAGGCTACATTATGCCAGCTATACAGTATTTTGAACTAATTAGAATTTTCGATATTACCAACTTAATTTCGGCATTATTCTAGATAGATCCATATAGATTAATCATTGGCATAGATCTTAAATTTTAAGAAAAGTAGGCTCTTTAGTTCGTCACGGAACTTCTTGTTGAAGTATACGTTTCAATCACGAAACCTCGCTGTTCACCACTCCACGCCATACTACCCCTGACAAGGCGATGCACGTGTTTTCCCAGGCCGCGCGCACATCGACAATAACACCTGCTTAAGCGCTGTGGCCAATACAGGTGTTAAGATCTGCCGCTCCAATCTATGTAACAAAAATGGCAAACACTGCTCTTTTAAACTTCGCAATAAATTTGTGAATATCGTGTTGCGTTGTTGTGTTATTTAAGTTTGAAATTCGTCAGTTATTTCTGCTGCACCCTGTATAAGACAAAAATCCCCGATTCTTGGATGTCACGGGTAATCTCGAGAACCACTGAATGGATTTTGATGCGGTTTTCACCATTCTCTAAAGGTCTCGAGGAAAGATTCTGTAGAAAATAATTTATGTATGATCAAAGGAAGCCAAGCAGTAACGATTTCAGTGAAAAAGTCGAAAACAAACTTGGCGTCCGTGTGCATCTTAAGCTTACGCCGGGCAAACCGTTAAAAATATACTATCAATATACTATGAGCGTAAGAATTGGTCAGCATGAAAAGTTCTACAAAAAAGTCCGCGAGAGCATATCTCTATCTTCAATACATCGCCCACTATAAGTGTTTTTAGACTGGATGGAAGGGGCATGTCCTCGCGCGCTCTGGTGAGCGTGCGGCATCCCACGTGCTTGACCTTGCTTTGCCCTTGGTTGGCACTTGCCGTTCGCAAGTAATTTGAAACAAGGAATCCAAAGATAAGTATTATGCAGATAATTTACTAATATGTCAATGATCTTTGGCTTCGAGCGAAGCATTTGTAGCATTTAAAATGATACAAAGTCTAGTCTTTCAGACTGACTGTCTCTTTTTAGGTTAATAGAGCTCTCAGAGACTCACAATTTGAAACCTTTCCGGCCCCGTTATCCATTCAACGTTTGGTACAATTGGGGAGATTTATCTCCATCAACATAACTCACTACCAATAATGGAATCACAGGGAGATTGGATGCGCGCTAGCAAAGCTCTCGTACCGTCTCGTTTCTATGGCTACGGCGCGGGGCGGTGCGGGGCGCCGGCTCAGCAGTGAATGAGGCTCTGGAATCAATGTTGCCATGGTAACAGGAAGCGTACTAGAGACACAATCTTGGCATCGCGACCCAGAGCTCATTCTCGTTCTCCACGGCGGCTTCGGTGGCGTAGTCGGTAGCATGCTGAGCTTCTATGCCCAAAATCGCGGTTTCAAATCCGGCCGAAGTCGTCGGATTTTTTAAGAGCGTTAAAAATCCCTCAGTATGCCTTCCTTCGGAGGGGAAGTAAAGCCGGCTGTCCCATGTCATAGATTTATGGCATGTTAAAGAACCTCCCACTTATTACACCTGTGTGAAGCTAAATTGTGTAGGTTAAGAATGTAAACTACGCTCTTCGGTTCCTACGTTCGTTGCCAAGAGCCGACTGCGGTGGCGTCTAGTAGCTAAGTTCTGAATTAGTAGTCGTTGACGGTGGCGTTTGGCGGCAAAAGTAGAAACTATTAGAAAAAATCAAAAGTCTGCAGTCCTTACTTGAATTAAAAAACAGATAACACACATTAATACAGTCATCACAATTAACACTTGTTATCAGACAGATTCTACACACACCCAAAGTACACGGGGGTACACGACCGTGTTGTCGCAGCCCCTAAACTTAAGACCCAACCAACCAACAAAGTGCATTTATCACCTTCAAATTTCATAAAATGACAGGCATATGTTTTTATTTTCATCATATTACAAGAACTGATATTATGTATTCAGTTTATTCAGTCAAAGAAGTAAATGTAAAGTAATTTTGCACAGCATGTGCACTTTTCTTCAAATAAAAAAGAAAGAAATTTAAAATAAAGATTCTTCTGAAAAAAAAAGTTTAAAAAATTAAAACAAAAAAAATCCAAAGATGTTTTTCAAACAAATAATTATTTTTAAAAATTTAAAGTTTTCAAAAACATATTCAAAAAAAAGTATTCAAGAATGTCCAAAAACCGTCAAATATTTTTTTTATATAAAAAAAAACAGAAAATTTAAAGATTCAGAATGTTACACTTCTGAGAAATTTTCTGAAGGAATATGAAAAATGTGTTTTTTGCAAAATATATCTTCACCGAACTTGCAATCCCGCTTCTCTTATGATTGGCCACACAATATGTGGATGTGCCGCTGAACAGAACCATTCACTTTAGTTTCATTTTCCTGTGTAGAAGCGTAAACAAAAATGAGCTATTAAATTCATTGTACTGTAAAAAAATATAGTTCCATATAATAATGGAATGCAGCCGAAATAAATCAGAAACTCTTATCGCCGTTAAATTCACAGGTGAAAAGCTAAAGGAAGTAGGAGACTTCTTAGAAAGCAAAATAACCAGTGACGGACGAAGAGGATATACAAAGTAGGTCGTCTTAGGCAAAGAAAGCATTTCTACAGAAAAGGAATCTGTTGACATCGAATATACTGTAGATTTAGGTTTAAGAAAGTCATTTTTGAAAACCTTTGTTGGCGCTCTATGGAAGTGAAACTTGGACTGTTGGTGGAGCAGAAAGGAGGAGAATAGAAGCGTTTGAAATGTGGTGTTACAGGAGAGTGATGAGTAGATAGAATAACAAATGAAGAGTGGAAGAGGAGAGATGTTTCTGGCAACTGCTAATGAAGAGAGTAGATAGGTTGGTAGGACACCCAGGAATAGCAAGCTTAGTTATGGAAGGAAGGGTCGAGGACAAGAACTGTAGGGGTAGACCAAGGTTAGAATTTGTTAAACAGATTGCCTCGGATGTAAGGTGTAGAGATGAAACGATTAGCTCAGGACAGGGAGGCATGGAGAGCTGCTTCAAACCAGTCAAAACACTGAAGAGTCAAACACTAATAGCAGAGCTTCGGGCAAATTCTATCTACATACATGCACGCAAGTACACGAGTTATGTGCACTATTATTCCTCAAGCATATACTGTGCATTCTGAATTATTATTATTATTATTATTATTATTATTATTATTATTATTATTATTATTATTATTATTATTATTATTATTATTATTACATTCATTTCACCATATAAGTGGGACATATCATCATATCGTCGGCTTGTTTGCAAGACGGTATGGCTAATTCTCTTAAGGTGGCACATTGAGAAACGAGCGAACAATGGAACAGGTCTCCAAGATGAAAGCCTTCTACATGGTGCTATGTAGACCAGGATGTATTCAAATATTTCTAGATTGCGAGCCAATGTTGTAGGGATGATGCCGGTAGAAGTAATGACTATGGGCAGAACCACTACACTTTCGTGTCTCCACATTTGCCGTATTTCCTCAGCCAAGGGTAGACATTTGGTGATCTTATCACAGCAGGTTTCTTGCAGATTGTGGGAAATTGGCACTGCAATATCAATGAGGAAGGTTTTCTTCTGCACCTTGTACACAAGAACGATATTATTATTATGTATTATTATTATTATTATTATTATTATTATGATCATTATTAGACTACTGTCAGTCACAAGACCTGTGTGTCATTGGTTCCCCAAATATTGTAATCACGAGACGACAGATAACATTCCGAGTGCTTGGAAGAGTTTAGAAAACTAGTCACAAGTTACAAGGTTCCCTGTTTGACATCCAAGCCGATATGTTGTACTTTGATCGATGGTCCTTTGTTGTAATGAGTGTGTAATCTGTTAACATGGGCTTAAAACTGTACAGCTTCACGTCCGTCATGTAACCAGATTCTTTTTTTTTTTTTACAAAGTTACTTCTTTTTATTCATTTATGTGTTTACAAAGACAGCTACAAACACTAATCATTGACCTCCTGACTACAATTCTCTTCTCAGGAAAAAAAACAACAACACAAAACACAAGAACAAAACACCAAGAATCATAATAGCACACATAATTTTAGAATGTATATAAAAGGTTGCCAAAAGCACTGTCGATACACTTCCGCTGTACGAGTTTCCATCGTTCTTTCCGGAGGTGATCCAGAAAACCAGGCAGGGTATTCACCAGGGGTGTTCCGTAACCAGTAAGGTTGTAGTGGATTGCTCCAGCATTTTTTTTTTCGGCTCACCTAATACATCCCGCATTTCAAAGTTATCTCTTCCTCCCTATTCTTCGATACTTGTAAATAAAACTATAGTGGAAGTCAACTGGAGGCTTCTTCATTGGAGAGCAAAGGAAAACGCAGCCACGGGCTGAATTCGAGGGATCATTGCTTCTTAACTCACGGAGCTATAAGGTGCGTTCAAAAAGTAACGAGCCGGAGGCATAATTACAGAAACCAGTACCTGTATGTTAGAAGTATTGGCCCTGGCTGTTGATCCACTTGTCCCACTGTGACACGAGGAGGTGAATGGCTGTCTCATAAAATTCCCTGGGCTGCGATGTGAACCAGTTCCGCACGTACAGCTGGACGTCGGCGTCAGACGTGAATCGTTGGCCCCGCAGAGCCATTTTCAGGGGACCAAACATGGCGTAATCACAGGGAGAGAGGTCTGGACTGTATGGAGGGTGGCCGAGAACCTCCCATTTGAATTTCTGCAGGAGTGCCACGACTGTGTTGGCCGTATGAGGTCGTGCATTGTCGTGGAGCGACCATGGCAGCTATGGCGTTCACTGTCACTCGGCGGTCCTGGGTAATGAGTGCATCAAACCAGCTGGACGTTGTCATCGGTAATGCAGGGGAGGTGCCCCATACCGACACCCGTCCTTCCCTGAAGCGCTTGTGCCATGCCTTGACCCTAGCAAGGGACATGCAGTGTTCGCCGTACACTTGTGACATTCGGCGATGACTGTCCGTTCCCCCTACTCCTTCCGCTGTCAGAAACCGAACAACACCTCTTTGCTCTTCGGTTGACGCCTACATGTCACTGTTTGCAATGCAACTGGCAGCGTTGGACGATTGATGCATGCTGCTGCTCGCTTTCTATCGTCACGTGACGTGCACGCGTGCCCTCTAGCGACGGGCTGTGACCTTCCACGCTCTGGTCGGAACCACACCTCGTTACACACGCCACGATTAGCTGATGTCGTCACCGGTTTGCGCATTCCAGCCTCCGGCTCGTAACTTTTTGAACGCACCTTATATAATACCCAAAACCAATAAAACGTATCTACTCGGGTCAATTATCCGGATATGATATTGCGCCATAATAGATAATCACTCTACACAAACATACAAACAAAGATCTTTCACCAATATGATAAAATCCGAAAGTGCATGAAAACAGCGAAAACTAAGGGTGTAATGGGATAAATCCTGTTACAGTGGTTTCTGTGACAAAAGCTGAACGCATAGGGCCAGGGGCGTATATAGAGTTTTCTTGGGGGGGGAGTCATGTTTCCTGCCAGGGAAATTTTGTATAATTAGCTGCAAAATGATGAGTTTTAAGTCTGTCTAGGGTCACTTTATCAACCAATTTCCGACCAGAGCGTGGAAGGTCACAGCTCGTCGCTAGAGGGCACGCGAGCACGTCACGTGACGTTACAAAGCGAGCAGCAGCATGCATTAATCGTCCAACGCTGCCAGTTGCATTGCAAACAGTGACATGAAGGCGTCAACCGAAGAGCAAAGAGGTGTTGTTCGGTTTCTGACAGCGGAAGGAGTAGGGGGTACGGACATTCATCGCCGAATGTCACAAGTGTACGGCGAACACTGCATGCCCCTTGCAAGGGTCAAGGCGTGGCACAAGCGCTTCAGGGAAGGAGGTGTGTCGTTAGACGATGATGCCCGGTCTGGGGCACCCCCCCTGGATTACCGATGACAACGTCCAGCTGGTTGATGCACTCATTACCCAGGACCGCCAAGTGACAGTGAACGCCATAGCCACAGTGGTCGCTCCACGACAATGCACGGCCTCATACGGCCAATACAGTCGTAGCACTCCTGCAGAAATTCAAATGGGAGGTTCTCGGCCACCCTCCACACAGTCCAGACATCTCCCCCTGTGATTACCCCATGTTTGGTCCCCTGAAAAGGGCTCTGGAAGGGCCAACGATTCACGTCGGACGCCAACGTCCAGCTGTACGTGCGGAACTGGTTCACATCGCAGCCCAGGGAATTTTATGAGACAGCCATTCACCGCCTCGTGTCACAGTGGGACAAGTGCCTCAACAGCCAGGGCCAATACTTCTAACATACAGGTACTGGTTTCTGTAATTATGCCTCCAGCTCGTTACTTTTTGAACGCACCTTATAGTTGTTTCTTTAATCGTCTATCCTCCCAGATCGGGTTCACCCACGGACTGTACGAGGGATCATTTGCAAGGACGGTGTCTGAGAGCTGAACACACTTTGTCAGGAGATACAACTGGGGATGGTGACGGGTGACCACTAGTTAAGTTAGGGTCAGGAAAGGAAGTTGGCCGTGGACTTGCTGAAAAGAACCATCCCAGCATTTGCTTGCGAAATCACGAAACTTAGTTTCAGCACGGCCTAGGTAGAATTCAAACCCCCTCGCTCCCGATGCCAGCGAGGCACGAGGTAGCGCCTTAGCCACGACGGCCGATGGATATTATAGTTACGGGGTGTAATTCGATTATTATTATTACAATAGCTTGCCTCGGTGGGTGAGTGGATAGCGAGTCGGTCTACCAACCCCAAGATTGCAGGTTCGCTCCTGGCCGTGTAAGTGATTTTTTTTGAAAGGCGGCAAAAATACGACACGCATGTTATACGATGTTGGCATGTCAAAGAACCCATTTGAATTCAGTAGGCCGTGTTCATAATGGCAAAATTAATCTCGGGAGTTACCGCCAACACAAAGTTCCTCATTTCTCTACTAGAAAGCGCTTAGATATCTAACCTCCTTGACTTTCATAGTGATTCACGGAACAATGAAGTTCGACATGCAAGCTACCCTCTGGGTGTCAAATTACAAAGCTTGCACCCGGCATCCGAGACCATACGATATTATTATGATTATTATTATTACAATAAAACCTCCCTAAGCCGGAACCTTTATATACCGGAAAACTGGACAAACAGAAAACAACATTTGGAACGGAGGTATTTCCTATGTAAAATGCATGGTAAACCGAAAAACTGCCCAACGCGGAAATGGAAAGAAATTCCGGAAATCACCTGACTAAGACAGATTATCTTATCCATAATACAAAGCTACTGTATGTAATAAATTTTAACGCGACTGTACGTGCGCCAAAAAGTTCCAGAAAACGTTGAATGGTTACCCCGAATAACGATCTAACCCACAAGAAATCAAAGATGAGTTTTTAGTGGAATCATGATCTGTGTGTAATATTTCCCCTCAAGTGTGACCTACATTTATTTTATATTGCATAGAAGATTAAAAAACCAATGATTTTCTTATGAGATTTAAATCAAAATCAATGATTTTTCCCTTTGCCAATAATTTGTGAATTAGATCTTTATTCGGGGTAAGTATTCAATTTTTCCTCAAGAATGCAGCAGGTATGCAACATTTCACAACACTGCACCATTACTTCCTCCAGCTTTCTCGTGATACACACAGTTTCCTTCTGACAAATGAGAGTAGAAGGACGAGTAGAAAATAACAGTGAACTGGAGTGATCTTTAAAGGTGTTCTTTTACTGTGCACTGCATTTATTTACGTTCTGTAATTCAGTGACAATGACTTCTAAAATAAGACACTTACACTGGAGGAGAAAATTAAAGCTTTTGAAGATCACGAGAAAAACGAACGTCCGGCTAAAGAATTAACTGTGTTGTTTAAAGTGGGAAAAACATTGTTTTTTGTACCGTATTGTATTTTGTATGCGGATGATGTGGTACTTGCCAAAAAAAAAAAAAAACGCCCTGAACTCCTGCACAGGGTTCAAACTTGGAACGACAGACTGGCTGAAAATGGACTACTCCTCAATATCCAGAAGACAGAATACCTGGAATGTGGCCCCCAAACTAGAGGTACCATCAGTATCAGCACAGAAAATCTGCAGAAGACCATGCATTTTAAGTACTTAGGGTCCACTGTCACTTCAAATTGTGACGCCACTCCTGATACTCGGATGAGGGTGAACGCAGCCTGGCTCAAGTGGAGACAAGTCACTGGAGTTCTCTGTGATAAAAAGATGCCTCTGCATTTAAAGGCAAAGGTCTATAAGTCTGTGGTACGCCCAGCAGCCATCTATGGGACTGAATGTCGCCCTATGACCAAACAACATGAGCAAATTTTGAATACGATGGAAATGAAGATGCTCCGATGGTCGATGGGGCTGACCCGAGTTGACCACGCAAGGAACACAGACGTCCGGCGAAGATTAGGTGTTGCACCAATTGTCGAGAAGGTGAGGGAGGCTCGTCTACACTGGTACGGTCACGTCATGAGAAGACAGAACAACTCAGTTGCCAAAAGAGCACTCCACATCAACCCAGGTGGAACAAGACCACGTGGAAGACCTGCAAAGCGGTGGACTGACAACATCAGGGCTGACATGCACGCTGTTGGTCTAACACCAGAAGATGTCAACGACCGAAAGAAGTGGAGGAGATGTAGCAAAGTAGCAGACCCCGCAAGGGATTAATGCTAGGAAGAAGAAGATTGTATTTTGTCTTATTAAAATTCAACCCTTTGTAAAACGGAAACCTGCGAAAACCGACAAATAAATCCAGAACGTTGCGTTCCGCTTTAGGCAAGTTTTACTGTACTATTAGAGGCTTCACGGCGTAGTTGGTAGCATGCTGAACTTCTGTGCCCAAGATAGCGGGTTCAAACCCGGCCGAAGTCGTCGGATTTTTTAGGAGCGTTAAAAATCCTTCAGTATGCCTTCCTTCCTTCGGAGGGGAAGTAAAGCCGGCGGTCCCATGTCATAGATTTATGGCATGTTAAAGATCCTTCCACAGACCAAACATGAGTGAAGCTAAATGTTTAGGTTAGATTTCGTCGGAACGCTCTATCAAAGTTCCAACGTTCACCACTAGGTAGGCTATCATAAATATCTGGTAGCGAAAGTTGAAACTACTTGAAATTTAACGAAACTTGTAGCTCAACCTAAGGGTGTCCGCTGGAAGCAGCTACAGACTCAGGCGAGCGGAACATGTTCTCGGACACTCCCGGCACTAAAAGCCATACGATAAATAAATAAATAAATAAATAAATAAATAAATAAATGACTGTACTATTAATTCGATACGGCCATCGAAGGACTACAAATACACGACAATTACTCAGGTTTCGTCAAGGTGTATTTTCCTTGCCGCTTAGCTTCCTGCCAGAGGTATCTCAATCTTTGACTCCACTCAAAGTGTGAGTCTTGATCCTTCACACCTGCACCTTCAGTCCACAATATTTGCCCTCTTGATACACCTCATGAAGCCGTATCTTCCACTTTTCTTGAAGGTTAAGAATGTTATTAGCTAACCTCTCAGTTCACAATCGTTTAACCTTATAAAGGGCAAACCTATTTTTATTTTATGTTGATGTGTCTTTAGATTTTAATTTAATTTAATCCCTCCCTATATTATTCTGCTAAGGTCCCATTCCAGTTTTGTACCGTAAATAATGTCCCATTGACACCAACCTACACAAATGGGGTACCTACAGGTTCAGCATAACCCAATGCGTACCCGAAACGCACTCACTTACTCTTCAAATGCCTCACAATTAAATGAATACCTTAAAACACGTATATTTACAATGAAATAATGAAAGAATGCAACACGGTAACCATGGTAACAGAATCTCACAGGTCCATCTATTTCTGTAAGACGCAATGCAATTCCAATTATTACAATACTGTGAAAGTTTCCAGACGGTTATAAGGTTATTACTGAACCAAATTAAGCTGTAAAATTCATCAATACATACAGTATAATGTGCTTAAGGGGGTCAAGGGGCACTCTAGAATTTTTTCACGCAATTTTCGCGTGTGAGTGTGGTACGAAAGGTCTTTTTCACCCGACTATAAACGGTCTCCGAAAACCACATTTTAAGGCCCTTAAATTAACAGTGTCTGTGATATTCCCAGAAAACTAACTTCGGTCTGATATACCTATGAAGGAACGACAAAACCCCTAACCACTGCACCGGTAGCTGAATTGATAAAGTCTGATTATTCATACCAAGGTTAAATCAGTCATAGCATTCATGATTGAGATTTTGCTAAGTGTACTCTTTACAACTAGAATAGGCCTATTCGCGGGCGAAGCGGCGACGGCTAATGCTAGTTATTTGTTATTTTCCGTTTCTCTAATTTAAATGTTTATATATATTTATTTTTAATTTTTAATTTATGTTCTTATATATTTAATGATGTTATTGTTTAATTAATTAATTAATTAATTTTTAGAATTAATTTTTACAATTAATCTTATGATTCTTAAGGCTAGTCCACACCAAAGTTAATGAACAATGTTCATGAAAACATTTCTCAACATGTTTACTAAACATTTGTTAACAAACTTCTTCAACATTAAATAAACTGTTTGTGAGGTTATAATGGGTAGGGTCAGGAAGAAGAAAGTACTTACAGCTGCATCTTTCATTATTTTAGTGAGTACGAAATTAGAGAAAAGCGCAGACGCAAGGTATGGAAAAGAAAAATATTGGAAAGGCGTTTAGAATTAAGTTAATTAATATTCTCACGTGCTTCCTGGTATTTCATAATTCCGCACAATATAAGAGTCGCTTGCGATTCGATAGTCGATTTTTAGAGAAGTAAAAGAGCATCGTATTCCGCGCTATGAATTTACAACCTTAATTGCGTCTTTGCGCATGCGTGAGCGAAAATGTTAACGAAAACACGAAAAGTTTCATTCACAAAAGTTAAAGAGATTTTGTTCATGAACATGCTCGAAAAGTTAACGAACACGCTATTTTGTTTATGAACAGTCAAAAATGTTCATGAACATTGTTCATTAACAAAGTTAACGAAAACATCTTGGTGTGGACGTACCTTTACATCTATCTTATTTTTCTCCTACTGAGATAAATCGCTTCACACTTGTCACGGAGCTCTTGATTTGACCTCATTTGAAATGTATATCCACCGTCAGATAATTTTTTGAGATCTAGAATTTCCCGAAAGAATTTCCTTTCTTTTTTTCTCAATGTCAGTAATTTTCATGCTGCTAAGGTTTCTGTCACAAAAGGGCACTCTGGCTTAACAACTGTGTTATACTTGGTCTGATAAGTGAGGGATTTGGACTTAAGTTATACGTGTTGATGCAAAGTCTCAACGCCAGATCCAGTTTCCTAGCCCTTGTTTCAATGGCAAATTTCTCATTAGTAAGGCCCAAAAGTACATGCAAAATCATATTTTTGCATATTTTGATTATTTTGGCACAATGCATCAAATTTTTCTCCTTGGCCTGTTTAAGTGCATATCTCTGCTTGAGAAGGGCGTATATTCTAATTTCCTGTTGTTTTGAAGCGCTTTTTGTTACATCATGTTCTTAAAGCCAAATATTTCGATTCAGACTCCGAGAGTCTATCACAGAATAATACCGAAATTATTTTAATACCTAGTACGTTTCAGTCTTTTTTACAAGTTAATATCCGGGCGGGGACACCAAGAGCCCAGTGATGAACCAGCTTGGCGTCCTAGGCGAAACCCCACACAAGACACGGCACAAACCTGGAAGAATTTCCGAGTTATAATATCAATTATTTTATTCAGCATTCATTATGTAAATATTGTAAAATTATTTTCATTTAAAAAGGAATTCACGGCTATTAAAATACAATTGTATATCAGTTATACTTAAAAATAACATAATTTAATAAGCTTGAACTGGCCTTCCAATTAACAAAACATATAAATAATTCATATTTTTTGGGCTAATGCCGTGTGTATTTAGATTAGAACCATACGTTTCGGAGAAACCTTGCCTCCTTTTTCAATGGAAATCAAACAATGTGGCCAAAGAAAGTATATCAATGAGATTACAAAAATTACAAAAAATATAGATAAATTCCTTGGTTCGTCACCAGAGAGCAGCTGCCAGAAATTTGTAATTTTTGTAATCTCATTGATATACTTTCTTTGGCCACATTGTTTGATTTCCATTGAAAAAGGAGGCAAGGTTTCTCCGAAACGTATGGTTCTAATCTACAGTAAATACACACGGCATTAGCCCAAAAATATGAATTATTTATATAATCCGGGCCGTGAAAGCCTTAATATAAACAAAACATGCATACAATAAAAAATCCCTTTCATGGGGGTCCAAAATTAAACATTACAAGACAGTGATTAAGCCAGAAGCACTGTACGCAGCAGAAACACTAACTATACATTTTAAGGGCCAAATGGAAAAACTTGAGCTGAAGGAAAGGAAAATTTTAAGAAAAATTATTGGACCAAAATGTCAGGATAACGAGATTATATGAAACTCTCAACCAGAAAATTGAAAAACTCTCAGATAGGGACCATGCGAAAAAGGATACATTTTTACGGTCATCTTCTGAGAATGGATTCTAATAGATTAACGAAACAAACCTTTGACTTTTTCCGTAATCGTAAAACAAAGCCCAACTGGTTTAAAGAAATTGAAAAAGACCTAGTAGAATTGAAAATAACAGAAACGTCATTACTCGATTGAACAGCCAAATTAATTACTAAAGACGAAAATATAAGGTTCCAAGACAGAGCTACACTAAAATACAAACCCATTATCTCGGAAGAAGAGAGGAAAAGAAGATCGGAAAGAGTGAAGAAGTACTGGGCACTACGGAAAGAACAGCGTACAGGGAAATGATTGATTCAACGTACCCCAAAGAGGGTGAAACGAAAGAAGAAGAAGAAGAAGAAGAAAATAATTACTATCCATAATGTACAATGTTGGGGTTATGTCGTGTTTATTTAATTAAACTCGACGCATTTCGAAAGAAACCATGTCTTTCTTCATCAGGAATAAACGGAAATACGACTAAATTGTTGCTAAGAGAAAGCAACAAAGAAACCAAAAAAGGTGCCCTAAGATGGACGCCATTTTAGCCCCATGTTGGGAACAACGAAAAGCAGCAGTGTGTTACTTTCTCAGGGTTCTGATAATAGGTAGCCAGGACTCACTGAGATTGTAGCCGGTGTCGTGGTTGAAATTATCTGGGTGTTTACGTATTTCAACCGCCTCCCTGATGATTCTGGGACGATATTGCTTTATACGGGCAAGGACATATCCACTCCTTGGAACATGACATCATGGCCAGGTGTTAAAGCATGATCGGCAACAGCTGATTTATCAGGTTGAATGAGCCTGATACATCTAAGTTATTATGTTCCTTAACCCGTGAGGGGTCACGTCACGGTCTTTTAGACCGGGCGCATACATTTTATACTCCTCCGAAATAATTTCACGGCGTAAAGCTTCCTCCCCTCCTATACCTTTCAATGGACTCATTCACTGCACGTGTCTGCGTTTGCTGTTCCCACTTTCATACCCAGTCAGTTAGTTTAGAGCTTTGTTTCACACGATGTACATGGAAGTGTACGCTAGTAAGCGGCCTCAGGGACCGTTCTCCGTTGATAATTCTGGACTCGCTGTATTTACAAGGCTAGTTCAACCGATTGATGGATCTGGAGGATGTTTCGTAAGGAACTTACATGCGTTACCTGGGTGGAATGCACTAATCCTGATGCTGCCCAGGATAATTCCGAGGATGAATAAATCAATAAATTAAGTGGGTTTCATTGATTTTTTTCGATAATACTGTACAATGTGTTTCGGTACAAAACCTGGTATTTAGTATCACGGATATATTTTTACATAATAATAATATGTGTTTTGCAACAAAAAATTGTATTTTATACACCCCGGTCATAATGACCGTGCGGGACCCATCACGAAACTATTTTGACGCGACCCCTCCCGGGTTAATGCGAGTGCATATCGTTCTCGATGTCTGCCCGATATAAACCTTGCCACAAGTACAGGGAACTCTGTTGTTTCTTTCGAAACGCGTCGAGTTTAATTAAATAAAACACGGCATAAGCCCAAAATTGTACATTATGGATAGTATCACGGGCCGTGAAAGTCTAAATGATATAATAATGGTCAACACCGCTTGAAGCTCCATAAAATAACATGTCCTACCATTTAGAACTGTTTCTTAGCTGAGATATTTTAAAATGTGGTAGTTATATGTCCGTGTGTTCATATTTTCTTTATAATCGAAATAGAAACACTAAAGAATACGGAGTGATCATAATTGCCGTAGTTATTTCATAGCGCATATTGTTTGAAACGTGACGCATAATTGACCAATAATCAGTTCTTTCTTCTTGTTTCGAATAGGCCATCTAAGGACCACGACATTCAACTGTTACATTTGGAGTGGGCTTTGATGTTTGCCCAGTAGTTACGCATCCTCTGGCTGTGTTGTTCCCTCCTCTCCTGGGTCCAGAGGGCACCTGTTTTCTTTTTTGGCGGTTTGTCCTGGAACCTCAATTGCTGAAGCATCTTCCTGAGAGATGTCCGGTCTTTTAAGTCTCTTTCCATCCCTCCAAGTTCTTGCAGATCTTTGCTCACTTCCCACAACCATGGTGACTTGGTCTTCCGCTTTTGCCAGTAACCGAGGGGCTGGTTGGTCAACCTGGTAGGATGCATACTGTAGACGTGTCCATAAAATGCTAGACGTAATTTCCTAACAACATCCGTGATTCTTTCACAGTACTTGTAGAGCTCTTGATTAGGTCGCCTTCTGTATTCATTACCTTCCTTAACAGGCTCCAATATCTTCCTCATTATCTTTCTCTCTTGTACTTCGAGTTTGTCCGTGAGTCCCTTCCGGTTGAATACTAGACATTCTGAAGCTTATAAGGCTTCAGGACGTATAACTGTCTGATAGTGTCTCATAATTAGTTCATATTTATTCATTCAACAGTGCATGAACTTGCGGACCTTCCTCATTAATATCGAGAGTTAAAATTTCACCCAAATATTTAAATCTATACCACCTCAAAATGGTCCCATATTTAGTATTCATTTCTTGAACTCGATCCCAGTTGTTATGTTTTATATTGTATAATAATTATCGCCCAGCTAGAATCGCTGATTCATTTTGAATAATTTAAATATTTAGGTTAATGGATTACAGCAAACTGTAACGAAAGGAAAGCAATTGAATCGAGGCTTCAGAAAATGGAAACTGCTTTTCAATCAACAAAAAATATTTATAACAAAAAGAGTCTCTCCTGGAACTGCAAAATTCGCCACTATACAACTGTAATCAAACCTGAAGCTCTCTATGCTTCAGAGACACTCAATCTCCAACACAAAACACTAAAACACCAAATGGAAGTGAAAGAGCGTAAAAAAAATGAGAAAAATACTTGGACCGAGAACAAAGGATGGTGTACGTTATCCAAAGCCTAATACAGAAATATACATAAAAGTTTCCAAAATCACAGACACAATGCGAATGCGAAGAATCCAATTTATGGGACACATAGAAAGAATGGACCCGAACAGATTGACACACAAAATACATACTTTCTTAAAGAACAAGGCTACTAGACCAAATTGGTATAAATTTACAGAGAGAGACTTAAAGGGATTAGGATCACCAAACTTACATGACCGGAAGGAAATCAGGAAAATCACTCAGACGCGGGGTTTCGAGGAAGAAGAAAAGAAGACTATACAACATCAATGGTCAGAGCAGCGGAAACAGACCCACTCGTTGCGAATGAAGGAATACTGGGCCAACAGGAAGGCTAGAAAGTGTTGATTTCGCGTGGTCTTAAGCGACCCATTCGCGAAGAAGAAGAAGGAGAAGAAGAAGAAGAATAAGAAGAATAATAAGAAGAAGAAGAAGAAGTTACATTAGGTTTTGATGTGAGGATGTGACAGAGCTTGCAACACTGCGCTGGAAGTTGTCACATAAGGAAAGTATTACGGAAATTCAACATTCCAGTGGATATTTCAGGACTCGCTTGAGTCGGAAACAACGGTGTCACAATTGCACATTCACTCGTATTGGTGGCGGCTGCGGTGGCGTAGTAGGTAGCATGCTGAGCTTCTAAGCCCAAGGTAGCGGGTTCAAACCCGGCCGAAGTCGTCGGATTCTTTAAGAGCGTTAAAAATCCCTCAGTATGCCTTCCTTCAGAGGGGAAGTAAAGCCGGCGATCCCATGTCATAGATTTTTGGCATGTGAAAGAACCTTCCACTAACTACAATTGTACCGGCTTCGGTGGCGTAGTTGGTAGCATGCTGAACTTCTATGCCCAAAATCGCGGGTTCAAACCCGGCCGAAGTTGTCGGATCTTTAAGAACGTTAAAAATTCCTCGATATGCCTTCATTCGGAGGGGAAGTAAAGCCGGCGGTCGCATGTCATAGATTAATGGCATGTTAAAGAACCTTCCACTAATTACACCTGTGTGAAGCTAAATTAATATAAGTTAAAGATTTGACTAACGTTCTTAGGTTCCTACGTTCGTCGTCAGGAGCCGATTGCGGTGGCATCTGGTAACTAATTTCTGAACTAGTTGGTCGTTGACGGTGGCGTTTGGCGGCGAAAGTAGGAAGGAACTACTTGAAAATTAATCGTCGGCAGTCCTTTTTGAATTAAAACAGACACACACACTAATACAGCCATCACAATTAACACCGGTTATCAGATATATTCTACACACACCCAAAGTACACGGGGCTACATGACCGCGTTGTCGCCGCCCCTGAACTGAGGAACCAACCAACCAACTTAACTACAATTGTGTGAAGCTAAATTATAGGTTAGATTTAACTAACGCTCTAAGGTTCCAATGTTCGTCGGCGGGAGCCGACTGCGGTGGCGTGTAGTAGCCAAGTTCAGAACTAGAACTAGTTGGTCGTTGACGGTGGCGTTAGGTAGCAAAAGTTGGAACTACCTGAAAATTGATTGTCTGCAGTCCTTACTTGAATTAAAAACAGATAACACACACTAATACAGCCATCACA
This sequence comes from Meconema thalassinum, assembly GCA_946902985.2. NCBI lineage: Eukaryota > Metazoa > Arthropoda > Insecta > Orthoptera > Tettigoniidae > Meconema > Meconema thalassinum. The sequence continues at coordinate 190,425,082 of OX336388.2, read as the reverse complement.
ATCAGACTGATTCTACACACACCCAAAGTACAGGGGGCAACATGACCGCGTTAACTGGGGAAACAACCAACTCTTATTGGTGTTTCATTCATATTCTGGGGTATTATCGCTGTAAGTGGATCTCAGCAGTCACAACTAGGGACGGAATTCTTAGGATTTTACCTATTTTATTACCGACAGCGGTGGGTATGCTCGCTAAGACGCAGCGGTAGATCATGGGGCCAAGCTTTTTACTGACTGGGTAGACGCGTGGGTTCGAGCCCCACCGTCGCCCGTCCTTGAAATGGTTTTCCGTGGTTTCCCCATTTTCAAGACCAGACAAATGCTGGGACGGTACCTTCTGAGAGGCCACGGTCGCTTCCTTCCACATCCTTGCCCAGTTTCATTCATCCATTCCATCTCACATCCCGACGCGCAGGTCGCCTCTCAGGAGGCCACACGACAAAAGGAACCTATTTTATTCGTTACTTCTTAATACAAAAATACACTTTTCCGAATCACACTCCACTCCAAATAGCCATGTTCATGAATTCTGTAGTACCTAATATATACCCTAAATGATATGCGAGTACCTAATTGCAGTTTTTGTAGTATATTTGAAATTTTAGTCCGTAATTTTTAAAGTAAACCTGAAGACAGTGTTTATTCCTAGCTCTAGTTGATAGAGAGAAATCCTACCTGCCAGAAAATTCAAATACTTTCAGCACTTTTCCGCTTATCTTACTATTTATTTCTTTCTTTCTTTCTTTCTTTCTTTCTTTCTTTATTTATCGTCTGGCTTTTATGCCGGGAGTGTCCGAGAACATGTTCCGCTCGCCAGAGGCTGTAGCTGCTTCAAGCGGACACCACTAGGGTGAGCTGGACTTTCGGTACCAGATGTCACTGATACCTAGTGGTGAACGTTGGAACTTTGATAGAGCGTTACGACGAAATCTAACCTAGAAATTTAGCTTCACACATGTTAAGTCTGTGGAAGGATATTTTACATGCCATAAACCTATGACATGGGACCGCGCCGGCTTTACTTCCCCTCCGTAAGAAGGCATACTGAAGAATTTTATCGCTCTTAAAAAATCCGACGACTTCGGCCGGGATTGAACCCGCTATCTTGGGAACAGCAGTTCAGCATCTAGCTTATCTTACTGTGTGGTTATTTACTGTCAGGAGGGTGGGAATAAATCTCTTATTGTTTTCAATAATCCTATATTCTAAATAAACAAAGTTAATTAAACGGCCTACAGAGTGAAAATCAGCTCTGACATCCTTGGCTTTATTGAATCTGAATAATTAACATATTTAAGGAGAGAAAATATTGCCGAAAATTGTGAAGTTCTCGAAAAGACATATCATGTACAATATTTTCATTCTCGTTACAATCAGATTTTCTACTAAGAATTAGGAATTAATTTTAAGCTTTGCGCAGTATATGTCAATCTTTGCTAGACTTTAAACATAACGTGGTATCGTATAAGGCCACTCGTGCCAAGGCGGGGCGGGTCAGGACCACCAGCATGTAACAAATGCACGATCCCCTTAAGCACTCAGCATGATGTCGCTCTCTGGAGTAACAATGGCAGCCATTTATCAGCCGCTACATTGCAGCCAACAGAGAATAGGTCACGCCTGAAAGCACTCAACTGTCTCAACATGCAGCGTACGATATTGTGAATAAAATACCACTTTCTTCGTACGTCAGCAAGATCCACACACTCGGTGAAAATGTGGGCCACGGTGAAAACGGGTCCACAGGTACAAAGTGGGGGGGGGGGTCTTCTCTTCTCATTAGTTACGAGTGGGTGGACCTTGTATGATATATCCTTAGCCTACACAAAATGACGGACTTCCTCCGTGACCGGAAGGAGCTCCGCCACACGCGAGTAGTTCGCTTGATCGCTCTCGGTTTACTGCGCAGTGGGTCAACTGGCCACTGACTCTCCCAAAAAGCCAGAACTTGTAGGGGTAACTGAGAGCGAATATCTCTAGCGGGTACCTCCATTGGTCGAGGTGGTAGTGATACCGCCTCTTTTGCAGCTTGATCAGCTAACTCATTTCCCGCAATTCCCATGTGGCTTGGAAGGTGATTCGAGTGTCAGCGTGGCACAGCCATCACCTTCTATATCCAGGCCAGCGCGCTCTGACGTCACCGGTCCACGCTAAGAAAAGTGTGGTCCTAGCCGACATGTTGAATTTGTCTTGCTGGAGTGTTTTCGTTGTAGTTCAGTGCAGTGAAGTTTTAGTGTTTAAATGGTGAAAGATGCCTCATCGCTGCTGTGTAACAGGTTGTCGTGGCAATTGTGATATTGGACCAAGGGTCCATGTCTTCAGATTCCCCATGGACGAAGAATTTAAAGTGAAATTAATAGCTCAATGCTATTCCACGAAATGACTTCCCGCCAACTCAGTTCATGAGAGTAAGTAATACATTTTATATTATTGGCAGTCTAGGATATCGATATAAATAATTGGAGTTTTAATGTACCGGTAATGTAATTTTAATTTATTTTACTTTATTTACAATTGCATCGTTGTAAAATAAATAAATAAATAAATAAATAGCCTAGTATAAAAATAGATAGCCTACCGGTAAATAAATAAATCTATATTTTCTGCCTATATAATAAAGCATTTGGAGATATTAATAACATTCCCTAGGTTTACTTTTATAATACAATACACTCTTATTTTGGATGGTATATGACACATTAAGTGGAATGTACTTTTAGGTTAGGCTACATTTTGTCTTACTCCTCAGGTAATTGTAAATATGTATTATTTTGCACAGTATATAAATTAAAAATAGGCCTACCATTAATATTAACTAAAGTATAGACTAGGTCTACATGTAAATATTTTGAATATGCAATGGACGCAAGCTAGTTTAAGCAGAAATTAAGCCTACAAGTTCATGTTTAGGCCTAAAGGTTATCACATACTGTATTTGTTTGTGCCATATACATTTTAAAGAAACTGATATATTGTGGGAAACAATCTTTACTGGCTGTACATCATATTTTGCTTCAGTGGCTAAAAGAGAAAATTCAATTTTTTATTTAAATTTAAATTACAGCAGAGATTTGGAGCTTGGTTACTCTGTTCTTGTACACGAACAACTGGAACTTAGAATTGATTACAAAGCCACAGAAATTGTAAAATTAGGGAGTTCTTTCCAATTGCCTCTGGTATTGAATAATGTGACAGGTAGCCTATTCATGCAGTTTTAGACAACATAATTTAGAGCAGTCCACGCCATGCAGTATTTCTCATTTGTGCAGTATGATTCAATTCATCTCATCTTAGCTGGAACGTTTACACTTTACTGTAAGGAAAGATTGAGATACAGCTCTGATATGCCTTTTGCCTCTTTATTACAAAATGTATTTCACCACAAGCTTACAAATTTATTTGACACACGGTAGAGGAAATCTCATTTATGTTCCTAATATGACAGAGAAGTCCACAATTGGAACAACAGATTCTGTATCTGTAAAATAAGAGAATTGTAACTGTCTTATCACATTTAGTGGCATATCCAACTTATGACTTAATACTGAAGGAAAAATATACTTTTATGCCTATTTCTGCATAGTTTTTTTGCACAGAATTTCTGAGAAATATAGATTTTATCATGGTTTTTCTTCTACTGTGTAGCCCTGAGCATAACTCCTCATGCTGCACGTTTGACATTTACAGCAGTTTAAATATCACCCTGGTGCCCGAGGACTACAAAATGTGACTTTTATAGGATGAAGTTAACGTTAGCAGTAGTGTTGTCTTAGATTTCAGTGAGATTCACCTGATTTGCTTGTTGACACTGCAATGGTAATACTTTTTTTATTTTATTTTTTATGACAAAACATGTTTGTCATTTGTGCAACATCTTATGCCAAACATAAAAGAAGTGGAACGCGTGCTGGTCATCTCATGGAAAAATATCTCTTCCCACAAGTATTATAGGACAAATTATTCTTTCTACCTCTACTGAGTTTTTACAGGAATGTATTTAAGAAATAAAACAGTGCTAGTATGTCATGGTGGATAGATTCCCTATTACACTGAAATTTCATTTTGTTATGCAGATATAGCTCTCAAAACAGCTACTCTCATTTGCAATAATTAAAATTATCCATTTGTACATCTTTAATTTCTTGTAAATAATTTATTTTATAAAATAGCCCAGTTTTTAAAGCAAGGCTCTGGAACTGTTTCAAGTTTCTAAAATATGGTTGTGGAATGTACCATTTACTTAACAGCAAAACCTAGAGTTGATGGAAACATCACAGATCTAAAGTTGAACAAAGTTTCATGAAAGAAAGCTTTTCAGTCGGTCAACACAAACACAAAACTAAGGTTTGCCAATTAAAGTACCCTGAATATATCTTCTGAATACAGCTAAACATTTCAAATGTATACTGCTTCTGAATTGTTTTTTTGCTTATTTACAGTCCTTACTTTCTGGAATAGAATTTTGTACCAACAGCAAGAATGACCCATGGACATTTCCATGTTGATGGTCAAGTGTAGTGTATTTGCACTACTTTGTAACCTTTCTTTCACAAACGGAATGATTACTTTTCAGATAAGGTGTAACTTCCAAATATGAAGTATAGTATTAGCACTGGTAACAAGCCACATACAGTATGATGTGTATGCTAAGAGGACAAAATGTGTTGGTCATTTAAGCGACATCAATTTATATCCACATTTCAAATTGTATTGAGAACATTATCTCAATGAGTGGACAAGCCATTCCTTCAGTGTTGCCTTTTTACATAGCAACATCCTACTTCTTTTTCTTCTTTAACTCTGGGAAATGATAGTATCCTGATGTTTTTGAGAATTTTGCTGCTAGTCATTTAAAGTATGTAAGAAAGCATATAATTCACTTTCTTCTGTGGTACATAAATATCCAAGCGTATTTAATATGAAACATACTCTTTCTATTTCTATCACTGAGTATCATTTAGTGTATTAATATTTCATTAATTGCATTGGTTTCTTAAAAAGTGTATTCATGAGTAAATAGGGGAACAGATTAATATAGGGCTCCCAACTGAACATCTTGGCAGGCATGGTATAATTAGCCTCTATTATTATTATTATTATTTTATTTTTAATCAAACCAGACATTACACAAAATAGTTTTTGAAATGTAATTGAATCCTGTGAAAGAGAACATGTTTTAACGTCGTAAACAAGGTTCATAGTTCATATAAATCTAAGGTAACTTAAATTGGAATATTATTTTCTTTAACTGTAGTCTGCAAGTTAACTTTTGAGGAAGGGAAGATATTTCAATGATTGATACCTATTATTTTCAACAATCATCTTCCCTCAATACAATCTATACAGAGTTTGGGGAAGTTCCTCTGTGTTGGAGAAAGTTAGATGCCTGATTCTCCCGGTTTGTAGATAAGAATATCAATAACTTATAAACCTACTGTAAGTTTGAATGTGTAATATTGCCAAGAATTTGGAGAATGCCATCAATTTTAAGCAGAACATGAATGAAAATATCAAGGTGATACCAATCAAATTGTGATGTAATGTGCTGTCTATATATGTACTTTTTAAATGACTCTTGACCTTACTCTCGTAAAATTTTCTACACTATATTTACCCTCCTTGTTGCTTTCCTCTGTATCCATCATTCAACCAGAAGACAATCATAGTAAGGAGGATCAATTCACAGAGTTTTATGACTAATGTTCATAGTTGTAGTAATAATAAATAATATTATAATAGTAATATCGTACATAAATTGCTTCCTTTTTAACAAGCTTTCCTTCCTAGTGATGTCTTAAATATAGTGCAGGTAAACAGCGCGCAGTAGATTTTCACCGACTGCCCGGGCGTTAGTTGTAAGTTAACTGTACTCACAGTTATATTTTTAAAATGGGATCCAATGATGATTCCTAGCGAAATCAGCAGTACATATTTTGTGCAGTGGCTTTCTTTTTACGGATGTTTATAGTCTCTGTACTGCTGTTTTCAGTCAAACCATCACACACACAGCATGAAAGAGATATTGTTTCGTCAGGTTCTCGGTCAAGTGAAAGAATATCATATTTTGCGTTGGTGTGCTGAGTCCAGTCGAACATAAAATTTAACGCACTGAGAACATCGCATATTACGAAGCGCACACCCTGCTCAAACCTTTCGGACCACACTCATGACGTCACGCGCAGAGCGAGCAGGCTTGAAGTTCAGAAGGTGTTGGCACAGCCCGGCTAGTAGGTCGTGGATTCGCTGCACTAGGGGGTGTTGCGGGAAACATGTAGCAATTGACTGCAACGAACTCAAAGAGTCGGTACACACGAGAAAGTGGATTCGAGCATCCTGTAGTGCAAACTGCAGAGCTTCATAGATGGCAACGAGCTCCGCAGTAAACACACTACAGGCCTCAGGCAAAGAGATCTTGGTATTTGCACCATCAATAACGTAAGCCCAACCCATTTAAGTTATTGTTTTAAGGGGCGGAACCACGAGGTCATCTGCCACTCTTACCACTGATTAAAGTATACAAATTTGGAATGGAATTTAAAATTTAGATGTGGACACCTAAATTTGAAAAGACCTAAAATTAATAAAAAATAAAATAAAAAAACTAATAATTATAAAAATAAACATAAATTACGGAAAAACAAAAAAAATAGTATTCAAAAACGAACAAGTCGTTGAGTCAATGTTCACTGGAGAATTTAGATTGCTGGCCCTAACCCACTCTCACTAATAAAGCGGATAACGCGATCAGCAGCCACCGCGTCATCGGCTAATATAAGTTTGAGTGTCATCTGCAAACCAAGGTTTCTTCGTAAGTCAGCAAGATCCACACACTCGGACAACCCATTTTCTCGTCGTACTTCATCTATCATAAAGGCAGCAATGAACGACTATAGTAGGGCAAAGATGAAGGTAATATTGTTTGCAGACGATGTTGTGATCTGGGGCGAGGATGAGATGGAGGTACAAGAACAGTTAGACGTAATAAATGAAAAGATCGAGCAATGGGCATTGAAGATAAATGTGGAGAAGAGTTAAACGGTGGTGATGAGTAGAGGTAAGAAAGAAGGAAAAGGAGTAATCAAAGTCGGAGATAAGGAATTGGAAGTGGTGAAACACTTCAAATACTTGGGAAGTGAACTAACTGAAGATGGAAGACTAGATTTGGAAATTAGCAGAAGAATACGACTCGTATGGAACAAGAATATACCAATTAAGGCTAAAGAAGTTATGTATAAAGCATATTATGTTCCTATAATGACATGCAGCAGAAACTTCGACTTGACTAAGAGGGATGAGAGCAGAGTACAGGCAGCTGAGATGAGATTCCTGAGAAGTATGGTCCAGAAAACGAGGAGAGACAGACTGAGAAATCAAAATATACGGAAAGAACTGGGAGTACAGAAACTAAATGACAAACTGGAGCAAAACAGATTGAGATGGTTTGGACATGTCAAACGGATGAATGAAGTAAGGCTACCAAGACGAGCACTGGAACGATGGATGACAGGGAAGAGAGGACGAGGAAGACCAAGAATGCGTTGGATGGACTCGGTGGAGAATAGTATTAGAACACGGAACCTGGATTGGAACACTGTGTCGGAAGAGGAATGGTGGAACGACAGAACAAAGTGGAGAGGAACCATATTTGCCCCCACCCAGTGTCAGCTGGAAAAGGGGAAATGAAGATGATGATGATGACTTCATCTATCCGTGTAGAGAATACGGAATCCCAGCGTTTGAAAGCAGGGAATTAGTACGGAACAACGAGGAGTAATCTCGCAGGCAGGCTGGCACTTTGTGTGTAACGCTATTGATTTATCTGCTTGCCGTCTCGAATGCAACAGATGTGCCGCAGCCATTCACACAAGCATTATTTCATTTTCATTCTGAATAACATGTTAAGAAAACGTCATTTATTTTCTCAGAAAAAGGCGTATTAGAACCCTGCTGGTTCAGGGGTAGATGCAACGTGTTGAAATTGCAGCAGTAATGTTTTGAGACAGAGGAGATCCCTACTTCCGTAATGGAAGCTAATTACACCCACCATTCGAATAGCCTATTCTACTCATTCGCCATTCGAAGTTCTCGATTAAATATTGAAGTAAATATTTGAATTATTCCAATATGATAACTACCTGAAAATCACAGCAATTTGTGTATAGACAAATACGTAGTCATGTCCAGTGGGAGCAGTGGCGAATCCAAGGTGTCGAATGGGGGTTAAACCAATCCCCATTCAGACTGATAGATCCTTGTAAATACTGTAGCATCACTTGTTTTCTCTCGCTTTTCTGCTTTCTTGTTGTTTTGCTTTCTTCTTTTTTGCTGTTTTGCTTTCGTGCTGTTTTGCTTTCTTCATGTTTTGCTATTGTCTATTTTTCTGTTTTGCTTTCTTGTTGTTTTGCTTTCTTCTATTTTTGTTTTGCTTTCTTGCTTTTTTGTTGTTTTGCTTTCTATTTTCCTGTTTTGTTTTCTTGCTATCTTTCTGTTTTGTTTTCTTGCTATTTTGCTTTCTTGCTTTTGTTGTTTGGCTTTCTTGCTTTTTTCCTGTGTTGCTTTCTAGCTTATTTTGTTTTCTAGCTCTTTTGCTTTGTTGCTTTTTTGTTGTTTTGCTTTCTTGCTTTATGCTTTCTTTTCTCTTCTATTCTATGTTTATTATATTTTTTCGTCGAATCATACACAGTCGGGTTATTTTACTTAGGCCTCTGCGAATACAGTATTTCGTAATTCAAATGTTCGAATAAGTTGGAAATTCGTATGTTTGAATCAAATATTCGTATTCGCCCTGCTGAGGTTCAACTACTCAACCCGCTGTGTGCACAAGGAGTGTCCATCCTACCTCTATTATCAAACACATCCAGTATCAAGCGGTGATTGACCTACACTCTTTGTCTTCAGTATCAAAGTTATTGAGGGGGAGACACTGCGCGTAATCAGCCTCGCTTGTTCTTGAAGAGGACGCTGTCGCTGGTCTCAACTCAACTACGGGGAAGCAATCTTATGAATTTAATTTAACTTCTCCAACACCAGATGGCGACAATGTGCTTAAAGTTTGTTAATTAATTCACATTTATTTTATATTTTACTAGCAACCCGGTCCCGGCTTCTCCCGGTTTACCCAGGTTGGTTGGTTGGTTCCTCAGTTTGGGAGTTGCGACAACGCGGTCATCTACTGTAGTCCCGTGTACTTTGAGTGCGTGTAGAATCTGTCTTTAATTGTGATGGCTGTATTAGAGTGTGTTATCTGTGAATCAAGTTAAGGACCGCAGACATTCAATTCTCAAGTAGTTCCTAATTTTTGCTACCAAACGCCACCGTCAACGACAACTAGTTCTGAACTTGGTTACTAGATGCCACCGCAGTCGGCTCCTGGCAACGAACGTTGGAACCTGAGAGCGTTAGTCAAATATAACCTATAATTTAGCTTCACACAAGTGGAAGGTTATTTTACATGCCATAAATCTATGACATGGGACCGCTGGCTTTACTTCCCCTCCGAAGGAAAGCATACTGAGGGAATTTTAACGCTCTTAACAAATCCGACGACTTCAACCGGGTTTGAACCCGCGACCTTGGGCATCGGTTTACCCAGCGTAAGCTTAAAAAGCGCTCGGACGGCAGGTCCCAGACTCAATTCAGAAAAGCCGAGGTGAACAGTGAAACTCCAAATGCATATACTCTTCTCTGAAGTCTTAACTTGACACGACTCGACAGTATGATGCTGGTGTGATAGGCTCACTCGCTAGCTCTTAAACTCGCTACAGAAACCTTCCTCGAGATATCCTTTACAGAATGGTGATCAAAAGTGACAGTCAGTCTGAAAGACTAGACTTTGTATCATTTTAAATGCTACAAATGCTGAAAAATGCTCGAAAGGCTGGAGGCTTCTCGCTTCGCTCGAAGCCAAAGACTCTTGACATGTTAGAAAATTATATGCATAATACTTATCTTGCTTTATAATACTTTACCTTGTTTCAAATTACTCGCGAACGGCAAGTGCAAACCAAGGGCAAAGCAAGGTCAAGCGCGCGGAGGGAGATGGCTGGATGACGTGCCCCTTCCATCCAGTCTAAAAACACTTATAGTGGGCTATGTATTGAAGATTGAGATATTCTCACACGGACTTTTTTGTAGAACTTTTCATGCCGACCAATTCTTACGCTCATAGTATATTGATATGTTTAATGGTTTGCCCAGTGTAAGCTTGAGAAGCGCACGGACGCCAAGTTTGTTTTCGACTTTTTCACTGAAATCGTTACTGCTTGGCTTCCTTTGAACATACAGTGCATAAATTATTTTCTACAAAATATTTCCTCGAGATATCCTTTACAGAATGGTGTAAAACGCATCAAAATCCATCCAGTGGTTCTCGAGATTACCCGTGACATCCAAGAATCGGGGATTTTTGTCTTATACTAACGAAGTAGAGATTGTCGGGGAACACATGCACCGAGCGGTATTCACACACCTCAGTGCATCTGGGTACATTTCGTCCCGTCACCATAAAGTAACGCCAGACCCCAGTGTAACGACGAAGTCGACAAGATCATTTAAAATGATAAAATCCATCCAGTGGTTCTTGAGATTGCCCGTGACATCCAAGAATCGGGGACTTGGTTTGATACTTTGTTGAGATATTTAACTTTGAAATATAGCCACAGTAGATGCAGGATGAGCCTGTGAAACATGGTGGTTGCCTTTTCTGGTTGTTATGAAATGCAGATTAAGAGGAAAGAATTCATGATGAAAATTAATAAATGTAAAAACAAAAATATTGGAATGCAGCCGAAATAATTCAGAAACCTCTAATGACATCAAATTGGCAAGCGAAAAATTAAAGGAAGTAGGAGACTTCTGTTACGTAGGATGCAAAATAACCAGTGATGGACGAAGCAAAGAGGATATAAAAAGTAGGTTAGGTCAGGCAAGGAAAGCATTTCTACAGAAAAGGAATCTGTTGACATCGAATATAGATTTAGGATTAGGAAGTCATTTTTGAAGGCCTTTGTCTGGAGAGTGAAACTTGGAATAATGGAGCAGCAGAAAAGAGGAGAATTGAAGCGTTTGAAATGTGGTGTTACAGGAGAATGATGAAGATCAGATGGGTAGATAGGGTTACATACGAAGAGGTATTAAGACTAGTGGGAGAGGAGAGATGTTTCTGGCGACTGCTAATGAAGAGAAGAGATAGGTTGGTAGGACGCATACTAAGATACCCAGGAATAGCAGGCTTAGTTATGGAATGAAGGGTCGAGGACAAGAACTGTAGGGGTAGACCAAGGTTAGAATATGTTAAACAGATTGCCTCGGATGTAGGGTATGGTAGCTATGTAGGGATGAAACGATTAGCTTAGGACCGGGAGGCATGGCGATCTGCATCAAACCAGTCAAGAAACTGAAGACTGGTTATTTAGTTAGTTATTACTGTTTTAAGGGGAGGAACTACGAGGTCATCTGCCCCTCTTAACACAGATTAAAGAATACAAATTTGGAATTGAATTTAAAATTTTGAGGTGGGCGCCTAAATTTAAAAAGACCAAAAATTAATAAAACAAAAACAGAAACATTAAATAAAAATTAAAAATTATAAAAATAAACAAAAATGACGGAAAAACAAAACATTATCATTCAAAAACGAACAAGTCGTTGAGTCAAAGTTCACTGGAAAATTTAGATTGCTGGCCCTAACCCACTCTCACTTATAAAGCGGATAACGCGATCAGCAGCCACCGCGTCATCGGCTAATATAAGTTTGAGTGTCGTCTGCAAACCAAGGTTCCTTCGTAAGTCAGCAAGATCCACACTCTCGGTGAAAATGTGGGCCACGGTGAAAACGGCTCAACAGGTACAAAGTGGGGGTCTTCCCATCAGATACGAGTGGGTGGACCTTGTATGACCTATCCTTAGCCTACACAAAATGACGGACTCTCTCCGTGACCGGAATGAGCTCCGCCGCACGCGAGTAGTTCCCTTGATCGCTCTCAGTTTACTGGGCAGTGGGTCAGCTAGCCACTGACTCTCCCAAAAAGCCAGAACTTGTAGGCGTAACTGAGAGCGAATATCTCTAGCGGGTACCTCCATTGGTCGAGGTGGTAGTGATACCGCCTCTTTTGCAGCTTGATCCGCTAACTCATTTCCCGCAATTCCCATGTGGCTTGGAAGCCACAGAAAGGTGATTCGAGTGTCAGCGTGGCACAGCCCGGCTAGTAGGTCATGGATTCGCTGCACTAGACTGAAGACTCAAGCAATAACATGTGGTAAAAGCACAACACGGTAGCTACATCCATCTATTAGTCAATCGTCAACAAAACACATCGCCTTTGGAGCGCTACTTAACTACATTGTCCGCAGTGGAGGCTGGTGCAAAATATCAGTTGTGTGCTGTAACCCACGAACACAGAAACACTTGATGTGAGCGCGCAAAATCAGAACTTCTCAGTGTTACCAAAAGCAAAAGCCAGCAACGTCGTAATGAAAAATTACTGTTATTTTGCTCTAGCAAAATTTACATCTTGTAACTAATGCTATCGCAATACCATGTCCTTATTCTGACAACATAAAAAGTATATTTTTTACTGTTCGATTTACAAAATGTGGCTTCTGAATAGTTACAGTATCTTGGGGGTATTAAAACGATGTAAATAAATTATAAGAGAGAGGTAAGAAGAAATAAGAAGAAAATATGATAAGAAGAAATTACAATAAAAAGAAATACAATTATAACGAACATCAAGTCAGAACCCAGAGAACTTATGGTGAACGGAGGACAAATAACACAGGTAGAGAAAGTCTAATACCTGGGAGAATGGATTGAGCCCAACATTCGTGAAAAGGAAGCTTTCGTGTCACGGATTAACAAAATGGAAATGGCTTACTATTTAACAAAACACGATCAATGTCCTTCAAGGCCAAACTGAGGCACTGCGTTACCGTTATTCGCCCGGAGGCGTTATATGCATCAGAATGCCTGGCGATGAATAAGAAAGGCCTGGGAGAACAACTCGAAGCAAAAGAGAGGAAGATTTTGATAAAGGAAAGACCTCATAATGTCAAAATGACATGAAACAGGCGTCGCAACAGCCAAAATGTGAAGTGGACAGCAATTATGGAGGGTATTTTTCTACAGCAACAGTGTCTGCAAATCGCACACTTCGTACACTTGTTTAACGTCATTTTTTTAAGAAATTATAGATATTTATGAAATTAGAGTGCAATTCGTCCCTGCTAATGTCTATTCTCTTTGATTTGAGTCCTCATTTGTCACTATCGGTCGCCTCAGGAGGGATCTATACTGCTGAAATAATATATATGATAGGCTACATCATTACAAGATAAATGATTCCAAACAATGCATAATTTACTTTGGTTATTTTTTGGAAATTACCAGGACAAAAAAGAAACACAATATGGAGTACTGTATTTTTTCGTTTCTGAAATTGGGCCTATGTGTAGAATCGATATATATCGAACATTTTCTAAAATACATATATATTTAAACAACGTTTGTCACCACGGAGGCCCTGGCCTGGAAATGGAACGGGGGTATATTCAGCCTCGTGAGGCAAAACTGAGAATAGGTGACTTCGATTCGCTCCTCGGCTATCCTGGAAATGGTTTCCCCCACTTTTACTCCAGGCAAATACCGGGATGGTACCTAACTTAAGGCCACGGCCGCTTCCTACCCCAATTACAAAATACAGACATCACAGTGACACAGGTTATCATACAAATTCTACACACACCCAAGTACACGGGGCTATATGACCACGATGTCGCAAAACACTTAAAACAATCAGGAACAACAAACAACATTTGATAGACCAAAGCCCACTATGTGACTCATGGGGTGCAAGTAGGGTCGGTTCTAATCTCCTGCGCTTGTCTATGTATGAGTGAGTGGCTCCCAGTTTGCTAGCCCTATAGTAGTTAGTTATTGTTGTTTTAAGGGGTGGAACTATGAGGTCATCTGCCCCTAAAGCCCTATAGTAACTTCACGAGATAAATGCAGTATCCTCATTTGGCACATTTCCAAATATACAACAGACATACATCAAAACTGGTTACAGGTTCAATTAAATTCCCTTTTAAGATCTTTCTTTGCAGTTTATATTTTATTCCCAACTAGCAGTAGTGCCCGGCTCCGCCCGGTGGATTTATTTGTTTTACAGAACTGGAGTGCTCAAGGATAAGGATCGGAATAAATGAAAGTAAATTTGAAAGCACAAACGCTTATTGCAGCTGATAACCTCAATATACTGCACCAAAACCATCATCCTTATACTGAGGCATACTATTGTCATGATCATAACTGTTTTAAGGGGCCTAAGAATCTTTTTGCACTAATTACTCCCCGTGACTGCAATTTATAAGCAGCTCGTAATTCTGCACCAGAACACTGGTAGGGGCTACGTGATGCAGCCCGCATTACATGGCAACAATAGACTTCGGTATGTTGAAGCCGTTCTTGAGCGCTTATTCTTCCGACTTACTGAACAAAAATCAATCTATAAGGTTACCTGAGAGGTGTAGCCTAATGCTACATAGCCTAAATTATTCCTCTTGAATCAGGCTATCATATACAAAAAGAATTTTTCGAATCCGACTGGTAGTTCCAGAGATTAGCGCGTTTAAACACATAAACAAATACACAAACTCTTCAGCTTTATTATATTAGTAAAGATTTCTTAAAGTTTAGATTAGTATTAGACTCTGTTAGCGTTCGGATGAGGCAATATCCTGTCGCTGATAGATGCACAGAATGCCTCATCACAGAGGAAATTGAAGAAGCCACAAGCAATCTCCTGCTAGGCTTGCTAATTATGGTGCCAACATGGCAAAATTGGAACTGTTATTCTTCCAGTACAGCCAAACTTGTAGGTTCATGTGGTAGCTTAAAACATTATTCTGAGTAAAAACGTATTGGTTTTTATAGTTGCCATAGTAACTAGTTCTCTCGGTGCAACACGTTTCAGCAGTCTGTTCCTTCTTGTTGCCATGGTAACTAGGAGTCTGAAAGTTTAGATAGACCCCATCCCAAAAACGGTTTGGTTGGTTGGTTCCTTAGTTAAGGGCCTGCGACAACGCGGTCAGGTAGCCCCGTGTACTTTGGGTGTGTGTAGAATTTGTCTGGTAAGTGGTGTTAATTGTGATGGCTGTATTAGTGTATGTTATCTGAGATTCAGTTAGAAAGACTTCTTCTTCTTCTTCTTAAGACGCCGTCTCCAAACGAAGGTTGGCGATCCACGTAGCCTTGACATTGCAGTATGAAATGCTTTCTCCGATGTGCACTGGTGCCACCTTCTAATGTCCGTCAACCATGAATTTCTGCGTCTCCCAACGGTACCTTAACCTTGTATGTTTTCTTCAATAATAAGCTGTAATAATTGGTACCTCTCGTTTCGCATGATGTGACCTAGGTATTGTGTCTTTCTTTGCTGTATAACATGTAGCAGTTCTTTTTGCTTTTTCATTCGATGTAGGACCTCGACATTTGAAATTTTCAATATCCAAGGTATGCGCAGGAGACGACGATATAGATACATTTCAAAAGCATCGATTCGTTTTTTCAATAGAAGGATCCAAGGTAAAGCATTCGCAGACGATTAATTTTTTCAAGTAGTTCCTACTTTTGTCACCAAATGCTACCATCCACGACACCTAGCTGCGGACGTGGCTACTTAATGCCATCGCAATTAGCACCCAGTGGTGAACGTTGGAACTAATAGAGCGTTATCGAACTAACCTAAAAAAAATTCCTTCCACAAGTATATTTAGTGGAAGTTCTTTTTCATGCCATAAATCTAATACATGAGACCGCCGGCTTTACTTCCCCTCCGAAGGAAGGCTTAGTGAGGGATTTTTAACGCTCTTAACAAATCCGACGACTTCGGCCGGGTTTTAACCCGCAATTTTGGGCATAGAAGCTCAGCATGCTACCATGACGATCACGATTATTGTTTTAATGGGCGGAACAGCTAGGTCATCTGCCGCTAGTACACGTAAGAAAGCTGTTCGTATGAGCCGACCCTAATGGTAGGGTCATGTGAAGAGAATGGGAGAGGTTAATGAGTTCGGCTGACTTGACGTTACAGACAGTTAGGAACGGGGCTTCGAGTGAAAGCCGAAGTTAAACGATTGACTTCGCGTCACCACATGGTAGCTTTACGATTGGTTACAAAGTGAGAAGCTTATTATCCTCTCTGTTTCAAAATAAATCATGTGATTGTGCCAGAACTTATCTATATTTACGACACTTTACTAAATGTAAAATACTGTAGTGTAATATTCAACACATCATATTCTCAGAATACATTACATTGAAGTACCTCCATTTTCCGCACATCGCACATCGCACATCGCACTGTTGGTCTAGGGGTATGATTCCTGCTTTGAGTGCGAGAGGTCCCGGGTTCAAACCCAGGAAGAGCCTAGCATTTTTTATTACTTTTGTTTTTATCTCTTGAAAAGATTCAAAAAGTATGTAAAAGAACCTTAGGAACGTTCTTTTTTTCGGGCGAGACTTCCGGTAATTTAAATACATAGGTTGAGGTAAACGCTTCTTTTTTCCCCGTCGGTTTACCCTCCAGGTTGGCTTTTCCCTCGGACTTAGGTTGGTTGGTTGGTTGCTTCCTCAGTTTAGGGGCTGTGACAACGCGGTCATGTAGCCCCGTGTACTTTGGGTGGGTGTAGAATCTGTCTGATAACCGGTGTTAATTGTGATGGCTGTATTAGTGTGTGTTATCTGTTTTTAATTCAAGTAAGGACTGCAGACATTGATTTTTTGAAGTAGTTCCTACTTTTGCCGCCAAACGCCACCATCAACAACTACTAGTTCAGAACTTGGTTACTAGACGCCACCGCAGTCGGCTCCTGGCAACGAACGTTCTTCGTTAAAGCATGAAGGTTCTTTAACATGCCACAAATCTATGACATGGGACTGACGGCTTTACTTCCCCTCCGAAGAAAGGCATACTGACGGATTTTTAACGACGGCTTCGGCCGGGTTTGAACCCGCGATCTTGGGCATAGAAGAACAGCATGTACCAACTACGCCACCAAAGCCGCTATCCTTCCTTGGACTCAGCGAGGGATCCCACCATAACCACCGTAAGGGCAGTGTCCTGGAGCTTGAAACACCAGGTTGGGGGATACCACTGGGGAGGTGGGGCCACCCTCCTTGCCTCTTCCTTGCCTATCCCTCCCAATCTTCCACTCACTTTTCATCCCTCATGAGGCCCATGTTCGCTTTGCAGGTGAGGCCGCCTGGGCGAGGTGCTGGTCCCACCTCCCCACTTTTATCCTTCGTCCAGGTGTTTCAAGCTCCAGGACACCGCCCTGGTGGCGGTAATGGAGGGATCCCCGCAAAATCCGAGGGAAAAGCCAACCTGTAGGGTAAAGCGACTAAAATAAAAAATTGCGTTTGACCTCAAACTATGTATTTATATTACTGGCACACAGTAAGTACAAGTCTCGCACGAAAAAAAGTTCGTAAGGTTCTTTTATATACTTTTTGAATATTTTCAAGAGATAATAGTAAAAATGCTGGGCACTTCCGGGATTTGAACCCGGGACCTCTCGCACTCAAAGCAGGAACATACCCCTAGACCGACAGGGCGACGTCCATTCTTCAGAAATGGAGGTACTTCAATGTAATGTATTCTGTGAATATGATATGTTGAATATTACACTTCAGTATTTTACATTTAGTAAAGTGTTGTAAATATAGATAAGCTCTGGCACAATCACATGGTTTATTTTGAAACAGACAGGATAATAAGCTTCTCACTTTGTAACCAATCGTAAAGCTACCATCTGGTGACGCGAAGTCAATCGTTAAACTTCGGCTTTCACTCGAAGCCCCGTTCCTAACTGTCTGTAACGTCAAGTGTTCGGCTGTAGAGAGTAAGAGAAGCAGAGTTACACCTAGGAGGTGATGGTGAGGATTGCTTCTTGTGGGGGCAGTGTGTTGCCAAACCACATCTCAGTGGCGCTGGAGACGTCAGCTATAAGCCCGCCAGCGGTAATATGGACAACTAATCAACAGCTCTGCTCTATCTACTGTCGACCAAAATATTATGTGTACTCGAGTTTGAAGGTTGTTTGTGAAGTAACCAGTAGACCTACATAAAATACAATAACATCATCATTTTCTTCGTAACATTTTACGTTATTTCATGTAGGGTGGAGTTTTTAATTTATATTTTAATATTTTTTTTATCGCAGTTGGAACACAAAAAGTGCCCGTTTTTAAGCGTGTTTCAACCATGCGTCACATTTAAGAATTATTATCTCACAAACCCGTCATCAGATCGAATCCAAATTTTAACACAATATACACTGGAATGTTGTATAACTGGTTTATTAATTTCAAAATTTTGTGTTTTCAAGAACGAAAGTTGTTATCATTTTTGTAAGGTAACTTTTTCTCGGCTCGGGGTCGTTGGAAAATGTAGTTCTTGGTTGCGTTGTAATCCTTATAGATCAAAAAGTTATGCTGTATGACTGTGAAATACGTAAATTAATTCACTTATTTTATATCGGTTTCTATTTGTATGGGGAATTAAGACATGGTTCACCAGTTAGCCGCTCCGGTGAAAGATGTACAGCGTTGCCAAGGTGGGCTCCATGGCACGCCTCGCTCGGTAGTGATGGGCTCCATATCAGCTTCCACCTTTCAATAGGATGTCACTCCAGTAGATATATTTAGCTCAGAAGCAATTAGCAAACAAGGAAATGCCATGTTTTTAGGTCATATTTTATAGTTTTTAGGTCATATTTAGCTAGTTTTAGGGCATATTTGCTTGCATATTGTGCACTTCTTTAGGTCTTATTAAACTTCCGAACCCTAGTTATAATCATTGTTTTACGAGGTGCTGTCAGATTGGGAGGGGACTTGATTTTTAGCCTATTTTCAATTTTGAAAAAAATAGGCTTATGAGATCACCTTTTGTCCGTGTGTGTGTGTGTGATTCGTGTGTGTGTCCCCCCCTAATAAAATCTAACCGGCAGGAGCGATTTCAATGAAACTCGGAAAGTTCATAGCACTATTCCCGGCGACCTCGAGCGTGCCCTTCAAATTTTGTTACAACTCACCAATCCAACATGGCGGCTGTGCGAAATATTTCACCAGCATTCAATATCTCCGAAACTATTACCGATATTACCCTGACATTTTCTAATGTGATAGAGGGAACTACTATAAGTTCACTTATGTGACTTTTGAAAACCTGGTAACTACAAAACCAACATGGATGCCAAGCGAATTTGCGACTTTTAAATAGACGTTTCTCGCGATTTGACCAACCAAACGTAATGAAACTTGGTACAGTATATGTTTATATACATTGTAATGCACCGACATCTAACTTCGTTCAAATGTTCACATAATCACAAGATGGCGGATGTGCGAAATATTTCACCGGCATTCTATATCTCTGAAACTATTAGCGGTATCTCCCTAAAATTTTGTACGGAGATAAAGGGCACTACTGGAAGTCCATCTATAAGACTTTCAAAAACCGGTTAACTACAAAACGAACATGGCGGCCAAGCGAATTTGAAAATTTTAAATAGACCTTTCTCGCGATTTAATGTTCCAAGCGCACTGAAACCTGGTACAGGAAATATTTATACACATTGTAATCCACTGGTATCCAATTTAGTTCAATGGTTTACATAAACTCAAGATGGCGGCAGTGCGAATTTTAAAATTAAGTTTTTATTTCTTGTGATGTAGTCATGCGATCGAAGTGAAAGTTTGAATAATGAACCTACGCAATAATTTTCCTTTAATGGTACATGACTCTATGGCCTATACATTTAACAATCCAACATGGCGACCAGCCGAAATATTTAGACGATACTGAATATCTACGAATCTATTTTAGCAATCAAACTGAATTTTTAATGTTCATAGGGGCTATGAACTTAAGTTCACCTATAGGACTTTAAATAACCAGGTGATCACAAATCCAACATGGCGGTGACGCGAATTATAAATATTCACATGGACGTTTCTCGCAATTTAACCATCCGCGTGCAGTGAAACTTGGTACAGTAAATCCTTATACGAATTTTAATCCACTGGCATCTAATTTATTTCAATTGTTTCCATAACCTCAAGATGGCAGCTGTGCAAAATTTTAAAATCTCCTTGTTTTTTCTTGTGTCCTAATTATGCGATTGAAGTTTGAATACTACACGTTCACAATAATCTGCATGTAACAGTACATAACTCTAGGACCTACATATAGAAAATCCAACATGGGGACCATCCGAAATATTTAGTCGGTTCTCAATATCTACGAATCTATTACAGCA
Source organism: Meconema thalassinum (assembly GCA_946902985.2). Classification (NCBI taxonomy): domain Eukaryota; kingdom Metazoa; phylum Arthropoda; class Insecta; order Orthoptera; family Tettigoniidae; genus Meconema; species Meconema thalassinum. Next base: position 190,404,760 of record OX336388.2, on the reverse strand, counting down.
ATCAAACAGAAATTGTGTATGTTGATAGTGGCAATTAACATAAGTAGGATATATGAAAATAGGCTGTATAGTTCTTCACGGAACTACTTGTTTTTAGTGAAGTTTTATGGGGTGTGCTCAGCTGAACACTAAACTGTATTCTTTGGTTAGGTAGTGAAATATCCGTTTCCCCTTGTTATCCACAAAACTTACTGAAGGTATGAGTCAGTCGGGAAGAACCAAGAACCAAGGGCCGGTCTCCTAAGAAAAGTGATCGCAATCTGGACGCTGGAATGTTTATAGTTCTTCCCTAAAATGAAAGTGATGATGATGATAATTGTTGTTTTAAGGGGTCTAACATCGAGGTTATCGGCCCCTGATGATTTGGGTGATCGTGAAGATGAAAATGAAATGCAAACTTAAAAACTAAAACTAACTACTAACCTACATACTAGAAGCAGAAATGGAAAAATAAAGGAGAATACGGCAAAAAAAAAAAAGACAGAGGAAAATAAATGCCCTCAGCCCTAGAAGAATGCGAATTGAGGGACTTGGAAGGAAGGAGAGCCATGAAAGGCAGATAGGAAAGTGAAAGAGAAGAGGGTCCACCCCACAGGTAAGGGACAAAAGGGGGAAAGCGGACCCAGCTCAGTAATCCCTCGGGGTCACCAACTCCCGAACTCACCAGCCGTGAGCCCCTGAGGGTGTAGCAATATCCAGAGTGCACCAAAAGTGGTGGGGCTACATACACCCTGCCTCCTTGAGGGCCTTGAGCAGAAGGCAGGAGATAACATGAAAAGAAAAAGAAGGCTGACCGCTCGCAGAAGGAGGGAATCAGAAAAGATGAGACAAGGGCCAATTAAGACGGGAAAGGAAGAGACTCCCTAGGCCTCGGATACCCGAATACCGTCGGGGTCGGAAGAGAACAAGAGTTGACCAAGTGAGGTCGACAGGAAAGAAGACAGAGAGGGGCCCGGCACAAGTAAGTGGAAGCAATGCCGGACTCAGCTGGGTCCCGTGGTCGCCAACCCACGTCCCACAAGATGTGAGCCCCTGGGGGCCTAAAATGAAAGTGACCGTAATCTGGACTGCTAATGAGGTGACCGCAATCAGGACACACCCCTATCTGGTAGCCAATCTGATTTTGCAGTCCTTGTTTTTCCTTTGTAGGCATTAGCTTCTTTTAGAATAATTATGTCGTCATCGTTCTGGCTCTTTGTAAGACTGGATTAATAAAATAATTAAAACTCTGTGCATTCGTGAAATGATTCACTGCTAATAAGATTAACAGTCAATTTCATAAGCATTAGAGTATCATAAGGCGGCTTCAGTGGCGTAGTTGATAGCATGCTGAGCTTCTATGCCCAAGATCGCGGGTTCAAACCCGGCCGAAGTCATCAGATTTTATTAAGAGCGTAAACGGGTGAGTTAGCCGTGGTCGTTACGGCATGACTGCTGGCAGTCGCTCACATCCGGGAGGCGAGGAGGTTCGAATCCTCCCGCCGGCAACCTTGAAGATGGTCTTCTGTGGTTTTCCATCTTCCTTCCAGGCAAAAGCCGGGGTTGGTCCCAAACTATAAGCCACAGCCGCTTCCTTCCAACTCCTCGTCCTTACAATCAAACTTTCCTCCCCAGACAACACTCCACATGCGACGGTACTTGTAGCTCACACATCGGGTGTCCGCCTCGAAGCAGCTACAAAACTGGCAAGTGTAACATGTCCTCGGAGGGGAAGTAAAGCCGGGGGTCCCATGTCATAGATTTATGGCAGGTAAAAGAACCTTCCACTAATTACACTTGTGTGCAGCTAAATTATAGGTAAGATTTGACTAACGCTCTAAAGTTCCAACGTTCGTCGCCAAGAGCCGACTGCGGTGGCATCTAGTAACCAAGTTCACAACTAGTTGTCGTTGACGGTAGCATTTGATAGCAAAAGTAGGAACTACTTGAAAAATTGATCGTCTGCAGTCCTTACCTTAATTACAGATAACACACACTAATACAGCCATCACCATTAACACCGGTTATCAGACAGATTCTACACACACCCAAAGTGTACAGGCTACATGACCGCGTTGTCGCAGCCCCTAAACTGAGGAATCAACCATCAACATTTAACATTCAGTGTTGAATGATTTCCAAGTGAGAGGTGTTGAAGCAGAGGAAGCTCAGGATGATAAAGGCAAAACAGAGTCAATTGGAAATGAAATGAATGTAAAAATAAGAAATATTGAAGCCCTACTGACAATATGGAGGGAAGCGATCAAAATGGATGGCTGTAGTTTGCGATAAGAAGCCACATTGTCACGTCAGGCACGTACTGTACTGGCAGTCAAAGTTAACGACAACCACTTTAGATTTCCCCATGGATAGACATGAACGAGACGAGACTTCTCCAGTTTGGAGCAAGACACTAACTTCTCAAACTCGTGCTGATCGTGCTAGTAGTGCGAGTTGGGAAGTGTGGTTGTGTTTGCTGCTATGAGGGCGTCAACCACCTCTATCACACACCATACATGCTACTGTTGTCTGAGTCTTCAGCCTTTAGACTGGTTTGATGCAGCTCTGCACGCCTCCCTCTCTACATAGCTACCACAATCTGTTCAACATCCAGGGTCTTTCATATAAAGTAAAACGGCAAGTGGCAGTTTTGTTATTCGCTGGTGCGGTGGCCTTGGCCGAGCTTGTGGCGCGCCTTGGCCCCCTGCTGTACTATTGAAAGCGCGCGCATAGTACATACGAGGGCTGGTTTTTATTTCTTCAAGTTCCAATGGACTGTTTAAAAATAACATATTGACATACCAAACTCATTGTACTACTAAATGTTTGCTTGTTTTATTCGTATGTCTCAACATAATCGCCAAAACGATTGAAACATTCGTCGTATCGTTACACCCGTTTTCCAATGCCCTCGGCCAAAAATTCTGCCGCCACTGAGGTGGGCACGTCTGGAGAGTCTCCTGAAGTTTTTTTTTTTTTTCCTTTTTACGAGGCATTGCCGCCCAACCATACTTTCAAATCTCGAAAAAAGGTGAAAATCATTCAGTGCTGGTTTGGACTAAACGGCAAATGGTCCAAAACTTCACACTTGAATTCTTTGTAAAAGTCTATCGTAACGTTGGTACACTGCAGTCGTGAATGATTTTCACCTTTTTCGAGAATTGAAGGTATGGTCGGGCGGCAACGCCTCGCCCAAAAGGAAACACTTCAGGAGACTCTCCACACGTACTCACCTCAGTGGCGGAAGAATATTTTGCCGAGGGCATTGGAAAGCTGGTGTAACGGTACGACAAATGTTTCAATCGTTTTGGCGATTATGTTGAGACATACGAATAAAACGAGCAAAAATTTAGTGGTAAAATCAGTTTGGTATGTCAATCTGTTATTTTTATTCAGTCCATTGGAACTTGAAGAAAAAAAACCAGCCCTCGTATGTACTATGCGCGCGCTTTCAATAGTACAGCAGGGGGCCATGGCGCGCCACAAGCTCGGCCAAGGCCACCGCACCAGCGAATAACAAAACTGCCACTTGCCGTTCTTACTTTATATGAAAGACCCTGCATTCTAACCTTGGTCTGAACCTTTCCTTCCATAACTAAATTTACTTTTCCTGAGGTATAATAATATCGTATGGCCCCGGGTGCCGGGTGCGAGCTTTGTTATTTTACGCAGCTTGCATGTCGAATTTTGTCGTTCCTTGGAGAGCTATGAAAGTTAAGGAGGTTAGATATCTAAGCTCCGCGGGTTCGGTACTCAGGTGCAACGAAAACTAAATTGAAAACCAATTAAAACATACAAAAATAAAACTTACAATTCCATAGAGCATCCGTTTGGACTTCCAGGATGTCTTGGAACGACAAAGATAAAGGGGCCCACAAATCCTAGTCCTAGGGCCCGTGTTAGCTCTCCACAGCCCTGAACGTATTTGCTGGCATGAGGGGTTAGTTCCTTTAGTATCCTCAGTAAACCTGGCCCATTGAAGAGCACGTGCTCGTGCGTAAAAGAGGGGCAAGGACTATGACTTCATTCGTAAGCGAGATCTCTGTCAGATTGTTTGATACACTCGCTCTCACAGGATTGCACTGCCACATAAATCTCCTTCCTAAACAGAATGAACGCTTGCGATGGAACACAGCAAAACAACACAAATTGAGATTTATGAAGACACCCGACTAACCAACTTCAGGCTCGTTCTTGGCACTTGACGTTACAGACAGTTAGGAACAGGGCTCCGAGAGAAAGCCGAAGTTAAACGATTGACTTCGCGTCACCACATGGTAGCTTTACGATTGGTTACGAAGTGAGAAGCTTATTATCCTCTCTGTTTCAAAATAAATCATTTGATTGTGCCAGAGCTTATCTATATTTACGACACTTTACTAAATGTAAAATACTGTAGTGTAATATTCAACATGTCATATTCTCAGAATACATTACATTGAAGTATCTCCATTTTCTAAATAATGGACGTTGCCCTGTCGGTCTAGTGGTATGATACCTGCTTTGAGTGCGAGAGGTCCCGGGTTCAAATCACGGAAGTGCCCAGCATTTTTACTATTGTTTTATCTCTTGAAAATATTCAAATAGTATATAAAAGAACCTTACGAACTTTTTTTTTTCGTGCGAGACTTGTACTTACTGTGTGCCAGTAATATAAATACATAGTTTGAGGTCAAACGCAATTTTTTATTTTAGTCGCTTTACCCTACAGGTTGGCTTTTCCCTCGGATTCTGCGGGGATCCCACCATTACCGCCACCAGGGCGGTGTCCTGGAGCTTAAAACACCTGGACGAAGGATAAAACTGGGGAGGTGGGACCAGCACCTCGCCCAGGCGGCCTCACCTGCAAAGCGAACATGGGCCTCATGAGGGATGAAAAGTGAGGGGAAGATTGGGAGGGATAGGCAAGGAAGAGGCAAGGAGGGTGGCCCCACCTCCCCAGTGGTATCCCCCAAACAGGTGTTTCAAGCTCCAGGACACTGCCCTTACGGCGGTTATGGTGGGATCCCTCGCTGAGTCCAAGGAAGGGTAGCGGCTTTGGTGGCGTAGTTGGTACATGCTGTTCTTCTATGCCCAAGATCGCGGGTTCAAACCCGGCCGAAGCCGTCGTTAAAAATCCCTCAGTATGCCTTTCTTCGGAGGGGAAGTAAAGCCGTCAGTCCCATGTCATAGATTTATGGCATGTTAAAGAACCTTCGTTCTTTAACGAAGAACGTTCGTTGCCAGGAGCCGACTGCGGTGGCGTCTAGCAACCAAGTTCTGAACTAGTAGTTGTTGATGGTGGCGTTTGGCGGCAAAAGTAGGAACTACTTCAAAAAATCAATGTCTGCAGTCCTTACTTGAATTAAAAACAGATAACACACACTAATACAGCCATCACAATTAACACCGGTTATCAGACAGATTCTACACCCACCCAAAGTACACGGGGCTACATGACCGCGTTGTCACAGCCCCTACACTGAGGAAGCAACCAACCAACCAACCTAAGTCCGAGGGAAAAGCCTACCTGGAGGGTAAACAGACGGGGGAAAAAGAAGCGTTTACCTCAACCTATGTATTTAAATTACCGGGAGTCTCGCCCGAAAAAAAGAACGTTCCTAAGGTTCTTTTACATACTTTTTGAATCTTTTCAAGAGATAAAAACAAAAGTAGTAAAAATGCTAGGCTCTTCCGGGGTTTGGACCCGGGAACTCTCGCACTCAAAGCAGGAATCATACCCCTAGACCAACAGTGCGATGTGCATTGTGCAGAAAATGGAGGTACTTCAATGTAATGTATTCTGAGAATATGATATGTTGAATATTACACTACAGTATTTTACATTTAGTAAAGTGTCGTAAATATAGATAAGTTCTGGCACAATCACATGATTTATTTTGAAACAGAGAGGATAATAAGCTTCTCACTTTGCAACCAATCGTAAAGCTACCATGTGGTGACGCGAAGTCAAACGTTTAACTTCGGCTTTCACTCGGAGCCCCGTTCCTAACTGTCTGTACCGTCAAGTGTTCTTGGCTGCTGTTTCGCTTACATAACCTCAATATAGCATCGCGTTCCTTGTGCTATACAAATGCGGGTTTGACAAATAAGCAGGCACGCTGTATTAGCATCAAGCTATAGGAACAGAATTAGAAACGAGGAAATCAGGATGTCATCACGAGCGCCTGGAAACTGAAGTGAACATGGGCAGGTGATGACAGAGAATGTACCACGCGAGATGGCCCTAGAGCCCAGAGATGGAAGAAGAAATCCCGGCCATCCGAAGACCTGATGGTCGGACGAGTTCCAATCGACGACCGGGAGGAAATGGATGAGAGTGACAGGTCAACGGAATTCATGGAAGACTGTCGTCGAAACTGTCTGTTCGAAATATCCATTGGCCCATCGTCAGAGTAGTTCAGTCTTCAAGCTAATATGAACTAGGACCAAGTACTACCAGTGCAAATAGTGTTTAATACAATCCGATCATTTATGAGGAAGATGCATAGGAATGTAAATAGTTCGGTTACCCTGCCCTTTAAGGGATAATAATAATATACAGCGAGAAACCGGGGCTGTAAAAATTGGAACTTCAAGAATCAACATATCAAGGCGCAGAGGACAATATTTTGTTCCATCTTTTTTGGTTCGCAGGGATCAAGGAACATTAGGTGAAAGAAGATTCATCAACGATAAAAAAAGTTGTTCCACCGAATTTGCGATGGAGCGAGTTTGTTACAAAGACGTGGTGGTGAATGAATAATCGTGTGGTCTCTGGAGAGGCCGAGTGCAGGTCTTGCTAGTTGACGCCGGTAGGTGACCTGCGTTCCGTAATGAGGATGAAGTGATGATGATTATTATTTATTATTTACTTATCGTATGGTTTTCAGTGCCGCGAGTGTCGGAGGACATGTTCGGCTCGCCTGAGTCTGTAGCTGCTTCAAGCGGACACCCATGGGGTGAGCTACAAGTTCCGTTCAATTTCAAGTAGTTCCAACTTTCGCTACCAGATGCCACTGCCACCTAGTTGTTAACGATGGAACTATGATAGAGCGTTTCAACGAAATCTAACCTAGAAATTTAGCTTCACACAAGTTTAGTTAGTGGAAGGATCTTTCACATGCCATAAATCTATGACATGGGCCCACCGGCTTTACTTCCGCTCCAAAGGAAGGCATACTGAGGGATTCTAACGCTCTTAAAAAATCTGACGGCTTCGGCTGGGTTTGAACCCGCTATCTTGGGCACATCAGTTCAGCATGCTACCAACTACGTCACCGAAGCCGTTGATGGATGAAGACGTCACATACACCCAGTCCCCGAGACACGGGAATTAACCCCAGGAGATTAAAATTCCGGATGACCCGGCCGGGAATCAAACCCAAAGCCTAGCGCGCTAACCATTTAGCCACGGAGCCGGACGTGGTGGTGTATCTGTGTCACTCAACAACAGTATGTATCGTACTTTTGGATTGTTCCTCGCATGTTCAGACCTGAGTTTCGTTCACGTGGCACGGGAGTGGATCCAAGCCTAGCTGTGGTCGTCACAGGATATCAGCTAGAATCCTGTTGTCTTGTTATTGACGGATGTGGCACAGGAAGGTTTCCAATCAGAGGAAGTTGCACAAATACTCTCCATGTCCGGATATTCCTCCCGGAAGTGGCTTTCACAGCCAAGGTAAGAGAGGAATGGGGAGTAAAGGCTGGGCCCAGAAACGGGAAGGAGAACGAAGTTCCATATTAACGAAATAAGCTGGATAATATGTCTGGTTCTGGTGCCCTGCCCTGTGGAGGAAATTATGTTCAATGGTATGACCATGCCCTGCGTGCAGGGCCTGATACTATTAGTAACTCTGTCCATCATTTTGAGGTTGAAGGCCTACGCCCCAGAGGACGACCGAAGCAGCGTTGGCAAGACACTATAAATGGTGACTTAAAAATTACCGGCCTAAATCCAGCTGACGCACGAAACCGGACAAAATGGAGGTCAATGTCCAAAAAATCGGACCCTGCACCAGCAGGACCACGCTAGGAAGAAGAATAATAATAATAATAAGAAGGGGGGTTTAAAATTTATGGCATTTTTGCGAACGAATTTTATGGATGACACCTAATGGTATTTCGTTGTTGTTTCATTTGAGGGGCTTGGACATGGTGGTCATTTAATCTCGTGTACTTGCGTATATTCAGAATCTCTCTGATGAAAATGAAAATCCACAGCCTGCTTCCAGTCTCCGACCGGGTCAGGAATGGAATGAATGAAGCCCCCATCTAGCGGCGAGGATATGGACTGTGCCGGCTGCCGAGGCCTGACGCACTCCTCTGGGGCAATGATTAAATGAATGACAGATGAAATGAAACTATAGTGGAGAGTGTTGCTGGAATGAAATTTTGACAGGGAAAACCGGAGTACCCGGAGAAAAACCTGTCTGCCTCCGTTTTGTCCAGCACAGATCTCACATGGAGTGACCGGGATTTGAACCACGGACCCAGCGGTGAGAGGCCGGCGTGCTGCCGCTTAAGCCACGGAGGCTGCAATCTCTCTGATAACCTGTGTTATTGTGGTGAATGTACATTGTTTGCAGAAAGTTTTGGGAAAGGTCTAAATTTTGTTTGATGCACATTATTTTGTCCCTAAAGTAACAACATTTCAGACATGGTTTTATATGAAGTTATTAGCCATCTATATGAGAGGTTTTCATTTAAAATTTCGCTGTTCTAGCTGTAATACTTCTGGAGATGGAATGTTTTACCTTTTTAAAAACCTCTGTTTATCCTACTAAAATGCGTTTTTTTTACTGCTAGTCCAACAGCTATGAAATTTTTACTGCAGTTTTACATGAAAATAAAAATACAAGCTGGGAAAAATTACTACTCATTTGGTCGCCTCTCAAACAAACTTTCTTCCCCGGTAATTTTCGCGGTAAAATTGGTCAATTTTGTTCCGCGATAACTTCTGATTGCCAACACTTCGAGCTTTTCTGACTGCGCAGTTGTTATCTGCATGTCTTGTTTGTGATGGATCCGCTGTGGGCGCTTTCTAGAAGTGATCCCAATCGGGTGTTATCTTGGAACGATATTGACCAATTTTGCCGCTAAAATTAACCAGGGAGGAAAGTTTGTTTGAGAGGCGACCAAATGAGTAGTAATTTTTCCCAAGGTTGTATTTTTATGATTGATATCGTATGTTGTAGTAAAATTGCAGTAAACATTTCATAGATGTAGGACTAGCAGTTTAAGAAGAAAAAAAAATAGTAGGAAAAACAGGGGTTTATTAGCCCTGTTTAAAAAGGTAAAACATTCCATCTCCAAAAGCAATAAAGCTAGAGCAGCGAAATTTTAAATGAAAACCCCTCATATTGATGTCTAATAACATCATGTAAACGATGACTCAAGTGCTGTTACTTTATGGACAAATGTGCATTGAACGAACTTTAGACTGGTTGCTAAACTTTCTGCAAGCACTGTACTAGTGAGTGTATTTATATTTCAGGTGATGATTGGGAAGGAGACGGCCGTGGCCTTGAGTTAGGAACAATCCTTGCATTTGCTTACAGTAAAAGTAGAAAACCACTTCCAGGATGGCTGAGGTGGGAATCGAATCCACTTCTTCTCAGTTTTGCGTCACGAGGCTAAGTGTAACCCGTTCCAGACCTCAGACCAGAATTAAATTTCTTGGCAGAGTGGGGTATGAAACCTGGACCTCCGGTGCGACAGCCGCTACAATATTAGGCGGTCTTAATGGTATGTCATACCATCGAAGAGTAGGCTACCGTCAGGTACGTATCTCAGTACTCATGTTGGATGTAAGCCTACTTCTCACTTTCCTGGTGGCTTATTTTGCAATGAAATTATTAAGGCCCGGAAGTTCATGCAAAATCATATGTTTGCATATTTATGCATATTTTGGTTATTTTGACACAATGCATCATATTCCTCTCCTTTGCCTGTTTAAGTGCATATCTTTACTTGAGAAGGGCGTATATTCCAATTTCCTATTGAAACGCTTTCTGTTACTTAATGTTCTTAAAGTCATTTACAGTGAAACTCCTCAAATCCGAACCCCAAAAATCTGAAATCCCGGCTAATCCGAACGAGTTATTTTCGACAATTTCAAGTTTGGAATAAAAAGAGAAACTTATTTTAGTCATAAAACAATTATATATTCTACAACATAACGTTATTTTAAATGATTAGTTGAAAAATTAACAAAGAAGTACAGTTAGCACACCTAACAAAGTGTAAATGTGCCTAAGCTACATAGCCTACTTATCTCATCCAGGATTGAAAAACGGAAAAGTTGGTTATTGTAATTCCTTAAGTTAATCACGTTGCAAAAACAAATGAAATAATAATAGAAATACACAAAATATCACTTAATCTTTCACTTGAAATCAGTCGAAGCGACGAAAACATTTCCGCGGTGGCAATCGTGCGCCAGCGTCGCATAAACATGACATCGTTTGGCGTGACTACTGCGTGTTGTTCTACGAAGCGCAATGCGAAGTCAAGAGCAGATGCAGCTTCAGTATAAGTCACATTGTTTCTCGGAGTTTCTTCTTCCTCACTGTCGCTAGCTCAACGTACAGTCCTCTAGCGTAACGAGGGCTGGTTATTATGTTATGGATATTTTCGGCTAATCCGAACAAATTGAAATCCGAACAGGCTACAGCCCCAATTAGTTCGGATTTCAGGGGTTTCACTGTATTTCAATTCGGAATCCGAATGAACTATCAGAGAATAATACCGAAATTATTGATGTGTAACATCTTTCAACTCGTTATCTGGATATGTTTGTGGCACTCGGTAGCTGGAAATTTTTGTGGGAGTGATTTTGGAAAAGGAACGGAAGTGCATGGGACGGAAACAATGAGCATGCGCGCTGGAGGAGATCGGTACAACGACGTACTGTAGGCCATGTGATTATGTGGAATGTAAATCACATACGGTTTACCTCAAGGTTTGCAGGCCCCATTAAAGAAATTCCTACAATAAATCATCAGCAAGTTGTCGTTCTTTGGTGTGAAAATATTCATTATATCATATTTGCTGAAAACAATTATGATTTTTTAAATACCTGATACGTTTCAGTCCATTTGCAAGTTAATATCAATTATTCATATTCAGCATTCACTATGTCATCATCATCATCTTGTACAGTTTCCAGCCCCAGGCTGGGTCTGTTTGGAACATAAGCCTCGCCACTTATTTCTTTCTTCCCACCATCTCTCCGCTGTCACTCTGGTCCAGTCCTCGCCTCTCTTCTTGACACATTCCTCCACTCCTTTCAGCCATCTATCTCTTGGTCTTCCCCTTGGCCGTTTCTTCTGCATCTGCATCTCATGTATCCTCTTGGGAATCTTCTTCTCATCCATTCTCTTGAAGTGTACATACCACCTCAGTCTTGATGTCTCAATCCTACCTTGCAAGGGCTCCTCTTTCACCATTTCCCTGACCTTTTCATTCCTCAACCTGTCTCTTCTTGTTACTCCGATCCTACTTCGCAGGAACTTCATTTCACCTGCCTGTATTCTGCTTATGTCTCTTTTCTTCATTGTCCACGTTTCTGAAGCATAGGTCAGTATCGGGATATAGTAGCTTCTGTATAACACTTCCTTGCTTTTTTGTGGGACATCTTTATTCCACACTAAGCTCCTAATGCTTCTCAGAAATGCTTCTGCCTGTCTGCCACGTTCTGTAATCTCTTTGTCATTTCTCCCATTTTCCTCCACTATATTTCCCAAGTACTTGAGACTTTCCACCTTCTTCAGCTGTCCACCTCCAAGTGTTATCCCACTCATTGGTCTGTCCTTTTTCCTGGTCGTTAACAGGATCTCACATTTACTGATGTTGAACTTCCATCCGTACTCTCCCACTGTTTCTCCCCAAGCCTTCAGTTGCTCCTGAATTTCCTCCTCCTTGTTTCCCCAGACCATGAGATCATCTGCAAACACCATTGCTTTCATCTTATCTTCTCATATCTTTCCTGCTATCCGTGTCATTACCTCGTCCATGACCACAAGAAAGAGAAGGGGTGACAGCGCACTACCCTGTTTCAGGCCACTCATTTGTCTGAACCAGTCTGTTCTTTCCCCTCCAACTTTCACACAGCTCACACTTCCACAATACATCTCCTTCACTATGTAAATATTGTAAATTATTTTCATTTAAAAAGAATCAATGGCTATTAAAATTGTATATTGGCATTTGATGTCGTGCCGCATGACATGCTACTGTACTCCATAAGTTAGCTTCGACGAAGATTGATAGAAGAGTAATTTTATGGATCCAAGAATTTTTGACGGGTCGTTCCCAGAAAGTGAAAGTTGAAGGCCGATTCTCGGATGAAATTACCGTAACGTCGGGTATCCCTCAGGGCAGCGTAATCGGAACTTTGTTATTTTTGGCGTTTATAAATGACTTACCAAATGGGATTCGCAGTGACTGCCGATTGTTTGCGGACGATTGTGTAATATATCGAAAGATACATGACTCACAAGACAATGCAGTACTTCAAGATGACCTGAACCTGGTCTATAAGTGGGCGATTGAAAATAAAATGAAAATAAACACAAGAAAATGTAGTCTAATGAATATAGGGAAAGTGCGAAGGCAAGATTTTCAATATAACATTGGCTCGGAAATACTTGAAGAAGAAGATTCTTGCAAATATTTGGGCGTTCACGTAAGAAACGATATGAAATGGAGTAGTCATATAGGATGTGTAGTTTCTAAAGCTTACAAATCCCTGCACTTTGTAATGAGGGTATTAAAAGGAAGTAGTACCTCTGCTAAAGAATTAGGATATTTGTCACTTGTAAGACCTATTCTGGAATACGCCTCGGCGGTTTGGGATCCATATCAAGTAGGGCTCATAAAAGAGTTGGAAATGGTACAAAGAAAGGCCGCTAGATTTGTGCTCAGTGCATTTAATCCCAGGAGCAGTGTGAGCCGTATGTTAAAGTGGGTGGGAATCACTTGCGGCTAGGAGGATGAAATCTAGACTCTGCGCTATGTGAGGCTAGGAGGATGAAATCTACACTCTGCGCTATGTACAACACGTATACAAATCAACCAGCATGGGATGAGCTTAGCAAACGTATGGAAAAGCCTACTTACATGGGTAGGAGCGATCATCCTTTCAAAGTTAAGGGCCGACCACAGCGAACAAATTATGGTAAATATTATTTCGTAACCCGTGCCATTGATAATTGGAACTCTCTACCTGCCGCAGTCTTAGAGCCTTTTCCCAAACATATAGGTGTGTTTAAGAAAAGACTAACTATTAGTGTAAATACTCTAGTTTAATTGTTAGTGAATTGTTGTGTACAATTATGTATTTGTTATGTATATCTAATTTGCCACCGGGGGACACACCACCAATTGCAAATAAACGAATGAATGAATACTTAAAATTAATATAATAAAATATTATTCATGGTCAAGACCGCTTGAAGTTCCTCAAAATAATATTTCCTACCATTTAGAATTGTTTCTTAGTTAAGATATTTAAGAAAAGGTGTCGATAAATGTCCATCTTTTCATATTTTCTCAATATTCAAAACAGAAACGCCAAAGAATACGGAGTGATCGTAATTGCCGTAGTTATTTCATAGTGCATATTTTGTGAAACGTGATGCATATATGACCAATAATTAGTTCATATTTATTCATTTAATACTGCACGAACTTCCGGGCGTTATGAATCACTAACCAACAATGTTCATCAGTTTTCGTCTGTGGCAATGCGACCCTTCTTCACAATGTCTCTCTTGTCATCCTCCAGTCTATGAGTACGCTCTTTCTTCATTTCGTCTTTGGAATCAAACCTGTAAACTTAACACAAACCTGTCTGAGTTTTTCACTTTATGAACTGTCTGGAATTTACTGCTCCTAGATTGTTCTGCTTCTTTGCTAAACTTGCTCTTGTACCGCACAAAGAGCCCTTTAGAATGCTGTCCTGTGACTAGTGAGATCATATTCCCAATCTACACAAAGCCATACAATGCGTTTTAAAAATGACTAATCCAATTCCAAACTTTGCCCAAGCTTTTCCCTCACATCTCTTGTGTTAACCCTTTATAGATAGTGCTTTCTAAATTAACCATGGACAAATGGTATTATCAAAGATGCAGATGGTTGAATCTTTTAGCCATATATCAACGAATTTTGTTTTGGAAGTCTTAAATTAAATTTCCTGTCAGAGATGAGAATGTACCCCGGAGCTGCGGGGTGACAGCCTAGAAGGCTAGCCACTGTACCACGACATTGAAGGCAATTCTCTCATTGCCTTAATATTAAGATACCTCACAAAATTCAAAACATGTCCGCGACGAGTTCATACCGTAGGATAATACCTGACTCATCTCACCTGCTGTGAAGTGGAGCTTGTTGATGGCGATCCCGGATATAGAGGCTACGGGTCGCGAAACCGTGTCGTGCCATTTCGTCCAAATTCCACGAACAGAGGCAGGTCGTTAACTCTCTACCGACCCACTAGTGCTATTTCGTCCAAATACCTAAGATTGACAGTTTGACAGGTCTACAATAACTGATTCATTTCATTGCGTTTCTTGTTAGAATTAGTAATTTCTTGATGTTTGTAATAATGGACGTTACTCGCTCCGCTCGTTTGCCACCAGTCAACTATAGTTTACAATGAAATGCTTATAATGTAAACAACATAGTGAGAATAGAAACAAATAATTTCCCAAATCAGGTGATAATTAAAATATGTCCAAAGTTACATTACTAAAACATCTTTTTGAATATCTTATCATAAAGTAGAAATATTTGTTTATTCATTAAAAATACATGGAGACTTTGAAGGGCTTTGGGGAGGGAGCCCGAAGGGAACTTAGGGAAATCATGTCCTTTCGAAACAGCTAGGGAATGTTCCCTTTAATTTGACATCTCAATCATCAAAATCAGACTTATAATAAGAAAGTAGTTCACTGGACAAAAAGTTCCTAACGGAATTAAATATTAGATAATAGAACTCACTATTAACTGCACTGCCTCAACCCTTATCAACATTTCGTCTGGACGATATGACACTCATGAACTTGTGAAATAATTTGTAGACCCGAACTGGACGAAATGGCAAGTTTTTCAAGGAAATTTGTTGCTGGACGAAATGGCACGGATTCCGCGAAACTTCTGCCCTAATGATATCGCCACAGTCTCCTGCTACTTCTAACTCCGGACTATATCACACGTTAGTCTGAGTACAGTCAGCCTCATGAGGCAAAGCTGAGAAGATATGGGTTAGATTCCCACCTCAAGCATCGTGGAAGTGCTTTTTCGTGGGTTTCCCCACTCGTACTCCAGGCGAATGCTGATGAACTTACTCTGATGAACTCGATATTCGCAATAAGATTTCATAATGTACTGATTGTTTTACACGATTCAGAACCTCGCCCATTGTTTAGAAATAGCATAGGATCATCTCACAAACAGCTTACCACGGTGGGTGAGTGGTTATCGTGTCGGACTACCAACCCCAAGCGCGCAAGCCGTGGTAAGTGATTTTTGAAATGCGACAAAAATCACAGCACGCATGTCATACGTTGTTGGCATGTTAAAGAACCCATTTGAATTCAGTGGGCCGTGTTCATAGTGGCAAAATTAATCTCGGAACTTTCCGCCAACACAAAAGTTCCTCCTTTCTCTACTAGAAAGCGCTATAGTGTCAAGGAGCTTAGATATCTAACTCCTTGACTTTCATAGCGTTCCATGGAACAACGAAATTCGACATGCAAGCTGCCCTCTGGGTGTCAATAACAAAGCTTGCACCCGGCACCCGAGGCCATACGATATTATTATTATTATTATTATTATTATTATTATTATTATTATTTTATTTATCGTATGGTATGGTACACACTTGCATCATAATACATCTTAATGAAATATTGAAAATGAAAAAAAAAAGTGGGAAAGAGAGAGAACAGATAGTCTCATAATTTAATATCTAAATTCAAAATATAGTCCACTGATGCAGGAGTCACTGAGAGAAAATCCATTAAGTTGCCAACATAGGATCTTAACCCTTCCAGTGTCACTGAAACATGTTAAACTATTCTTTGAGTGTCATATTTAATAGAAAATATTTAGGATAAGTTATGCTTCTTTTTATTACTTTTTGATATTGTTCAGGAGAAAATTTTAAAGGAGGAAAACAGTAGAAAACATGAATCGGTAGAGGAAAAGCTTGGAATTAGATCGCGAAAAGCAGGCATTCTTGGAATACTACCCTTGTAACTGCATCACCATTTCTCTCATTTCCATCAGTTTCATTGTCACGTGATGATAAACCCTCAATCTATTTAACACTGTCTTCAAAATCAATGTTCAATTTGTCCGAATACTTTGAGATCGTAGCCATATTTTTTCTTGTACAAGCCAGATATTTCACTGTTTATATCGTACATCAGCTGATACTGTCAAACTCAAGTTTGTAACTCACCAATCCTTAAAAATGAAGTGATATGATTCTCATATTCATTTCCGGTTTTAGTTGCATTCGTAAAGGTAGACATAAGTTAATAATCTTCTGCCATCTACCGTACTTAAATGTAAACTTACGGAAGCGTGCGGAATATTCCGTAAAAGACACGGTAAGAGTTAAGAGGACAGTCCTGAATGATGTGCTTCACCGTTTGTCTATCGGCTCCACAGTCACGCTTTGGAGAGGGTAACCTGTTCCACTTGAACAAAGAGTCCGCACAAACATCAGAAACAGCGATCTCAAAAGAATAGATCGTGTGAAGTCACGATTCTTAAAATATGCTCCAAGAGTTGGAGAACGGGCCGCTACAAGATTGGTTTACGAGCTAGCGAAGGACACCCAGAGGACATCATTGCCAACTACAGACTTACTAGGAGTGTAAACAACCAAAGAATGTCTCCATATACAATGGAACTGCATCAAGACAATGTACGAGTTTGTTGAATATGTTCTAATATTCCCTTTTTCTAATCATTAAAAAACCGTAAGGCCACGGCTGCTTCCTTCCCGATCCTCACCTGAATTATAAATACAGTAGAGTCTCGCAAACTCGGCACTCGGCAACCCGGCACTCCAGATTTCTCGGCCACCCTGACAGGAGAAAAAAATCATGATTTATGTTTGTTGTTTTGTTTCCGCACAGAGCGTTATTATGTTTGCTTTCGTATTCTCTATCAATGGAATTATCGACGCGAAACAAGTTGACCTACAGTACATAGTAAGAAGAGTAACGACGACCAGTGGCGAAGCGTGATATTTTGTGTAGGGTAGGCTGAAGTTGAATGAATTCCGAAAATAACAAACGTGCTAACTCCTCAAAATGCACAGCTTAAGTCTACTGGAAAGGCTGTGTCCCCACCCCCAGTGTCCCTTAACTCATCAGAGGTCGGGCCTTTTTTTTTTGTTGCTTTAATGGGGTACACAGAGTTATTCATACCATGTATGGAAAAAATTAAAATACAACAATTATCTCAACTAAATTGTATTCTTCACTTACACAGTCATAATAGAGCAGATGTGTTATTTCAAAGAATTAAATCTAATTCGACAAGGAGCATCAGTAAGTTAATACATTATCACTCACCATTAAATTCTTTTGTAGATAAGTTCGATCCTTCTGTCCTTTTTCTGGTCGTAGACGTCGATAACTCGAGAAATGAATTCTTGACGTTTGGAAGAAGATTTAACAGTTCTCTTCTCTATAGCCAAAATTGCCAAATTTGATAGTCTATCGTTCGTCATTGTGTTGCGGAGGTACGTTTTAACACGTTTCAATGCACTCATGCTTCTTTCGCATGAAGCAGTGGTCATCGGAACTGCAAGTACCAAGGAAAGTAGCTTCACGCACTCGGGGAGCACATTTTTTAATCCATTGTGTATAATGTATTTGAATAAATCCCTAGGCGATAGGTGTTTATCCTCACTACTATAAACGAACATAAGTTCTCCTGTCAGTTTTTCATGATCGAAGAATGGATACACTTTAAACAATTTTTCGAGAATAAATGTCGGGAAATTATTTGGCCTACTGTAATACAAAAATTTTTCCTGATCGACCAATTCCGTAAAATCTAGCTTCTGAAAGTCCTGGAATCTGGTTTCCATATTCACTACTATAGTGCCAACTATTTCAAACGCAAGTCTCTTCAATTTCTGTGATCCTGCTTCATTTAGAGTAGTTTTAAGTTCACCTGCTGAATTTAGTAGAGAGTTAGCTTTCTCTATGCAGGCAAGAACTACTTCTTCACATCTTAGTTTGTCAACCGCCTTGGTGCAATTTTCAATTTCGTACTTGCAACGTCTTATATCTACGGTTTTGCTTTGTAGGATGTCAAACAATACACCCGTATGCTGAAAAATCAAATTATAAAGCTGCAGCAAAAAAAGAAACGTCAGATTATTCAATATATTGCAGAGTCCAATTGCGTGATGTAAGGAATTATCATCCCATCCATCATTGTCTATAATATCATGAAATGCGGCTTTTAGTTCCGCATAGTGAAGGATAATTGTTGCAACAGCGCCCGGATGAAAGTTCCATCTTGTTTCACATGAGCTTGGCAATTTGAAACCCCTTGCTCTAAGAAGATCGCTTCTTTTACTAGAACGACTAAAGAAAGTATGGAATCCTGCGAGGTTTGCTACAAAAATCTTAACTTGCGTAATTGTTTTACAAGCATAAAGCAGAACCAAATTTAATTGATGCGCGTAGCAATGGATGAAGAGGGCATGAGGATATTCTTGTTTTACAATACAGTGAACACCAGCATTTTTACCTGCCATTGCACTGCATCCATCGTACGTTTGGGATATTAATTTCCCTTTCGAGATCTTCCAGGTTTTGAGGACGTCAAGCAAAACAGCGGCTATAACTTGAGCACTTCGGTCTTTTGAAACGTCATAAAATCCGACGAATCTCTCTTCAATTTCTCCCGATTCGTTATTGGCATAACGGAAAATAACGCTCAATTGACTTGTAGTTGAGACATCCGTGGTTTCATCAGCCTGTATAGAGATAAACGGACTATTTACAAGATCACTAAAAATCTGTTCTTTAACTACTTCCGTAATGCATTCGAGTAGTTCATTTTGTGTGTCAGAGGAAGTGCCTTTATATACCCCATCGGATAATAAATGATCTTTCATATACGGTTCTTCCTCTGCCAAGAAATCCAATAATTCTAAATAATTGCCTTTGTTTAAAGACGTCTCAGATTCATCGTGACCTCTGAGAGCTAACTCTTGCCGCGCCAGGAAACAGAGAGTTGAAATCAGTCTTTTCATTATATTCCTATTTCGCTCGACGTTTTCATTGTGTTTCAAAGCTGCAAGACGCATCGCCTCAGAAAGTGCATGGTCAATTCTAGCGGTACCTAAATGATTATATTTAACAGCTGCTGTGATGTGTGAAATTGAACACTCATGTTTTTTTGCCTTAGAAAGAAAATTTTTAAGACTTTCCTCACCAACCCCTCTTTTACCCCATTCTAAATTGTCTTTAGCAAAAAGCACACAATAAAAACAAAATAATCTATTTCGGGTAGCACTACCACTCAACCATGGTTTCGACTCGTACCATTGTCTCTGAAACCGTCTTACAAACTTTCCATCGGTTTTCTGAAGTGACAAGCTTGGCGTGGGCTTCCGTTCTTTCACCTGGATTTTTTCCTCTAAAGAGAGCTGAGAAAAAATGTTGGATTTTCAATAAGAAAATTCAATGGATCTTGAGTTGTATTGAATGCATCCATTGAAACGCATGTGCCGTGTAGATTAGCGTAGTGATGCCCACTATTTGTTTTCAATTACACTGTAACACAAACACACCACACAGTAAGATACAAATAGATTAATAGAAACACACTTCACTGCACTTACATTTCACACTGGCAATAGGCTACACAGATTCGTATCATTCTCCGTGTAACCAGGACTGCCAACATGTCGAAAGAGCACATTTAAAACCAAATATCATTCTGCAAGTTAAGTTATGTATTTTAAAGTAAAACATAATGAGATTTATCTTAAATTCATTTTTTTGCGTTTGTCTGGGTCCTGTTCTGATTTATGTCCATGTTCAATACTTTTTCATGTCAGAAAATTATGCCATCTTGCATTTAATGTCGTTGACAACACTGGAACCAGTATCATTCATTATACTGTGCTGTCTTAGTTCTGCCAAACACCCCTAGATTGCAGCAATTACTTACAACCAGCGTTGTGGGATTTCTCCCTCCAGGTCCTTGGGCAAGCCTTAACGCACACGTTTAAAAGATACACCCCCCTCTTTACCCCGCCACTTAAGTAGTTGCTACTGCGTCTGCGCGCGCCAGGCTGAGTTGAGGTGAATAGCGATTGGTTGATTTGGTTGTGAGCAAACACAGCGCTAGACAGCGCGAGTTCAAATATATAATATTTGAAATATCAATCGAAAAGCACCAATAACAGCGGAAGAAAACTAATTTAAGTATTTTTACGGATAGGCTGAGCCTCAGCGCCCTAATGGGCGCCTCGCCCCTGACGACGACCTGATAAATACAGGTACTGTAAATGCACAAACTGTTGGCAGTAAGAACTAAACAAACGGTTCTCGCGCAGAGCGTTGTATTTATTTGATTGCGCATTCTCCGCAATTCTGTTTCTTCGCCGTCTTCGTGACGAGGCTTCAAGAAACAGGTTTCAAAGCGAAAAGCAAAAGAACATTACTTACTTTTTTGCAAAAAAGTAAATAGTAATTTTCATTAAGTGAAAAAACTTATTTGCCTACGAGAATTTACAGTAATTGTTTTCCTTGATTCTTATGCAGTACAGTACTGAACTATATATTCAAGTACTGTAATTGTAGTGGCGTAATCATTTTAAAACTTGTGTTTCTGTTAAAAACAAATAAATGTACTGCATTGCATTACTTTTAAACCAAAACAAACAGGTTATTTCGTCTTTTTAACACATTTCCCGATAACCCGGCATTTTCGCGAACTCGCCCCCCCCCCCCCCCCCCTTAGGTCCACATTAGACCGAGTTTGCGAGACTACTGTACACACTCTGCTAGATACACTACAATAACCCAGTTTATCATATTATACATTCCTACACGAGGCTAAACGAACCCCATGTCCAACAATATGCCCAGTGACGACATGTAATAAGGGTAAGTCACGCTGACACAATCTTATTCACTCATTGTGCAGGAATGTGCCTCCGGCAGTCCACTTATAGATACCGTATCCTTGTTTCCTAACAACCGCCAAGTCTCACTCAAACATGATCTACGTTGCACTTCCTTGTTATAGTCCGTGTCACATTAAATACGTTACTAACAATATAACACGGATTCTGTGGCCTAGTTGGTAGCATGCTGAGCATCTATGCCCAAGATCGCGGGTTCAATCCCGGCCGAAGTTGTCAGATTTTTTTAAGAGCGTTTAAAATTCCTCTATGCCTTCCTTCGGAGGGGAAGTTGTCATAGATTTATGGCATGTTAAAGAAAGTTCCACTAATTACACACCTGTGTGAAGCTAAATTATATATAGGTTAAACATTTGACAAACGCTCTTAGGTTCCGACGTTCGTCGCCAGGAGCCGACTGCGGTGGCATCTGGTAATCAAGTTCTGAACTAGTTGTCGTTGACGGTGGCGTTTGGCGGCAAAAGTAGAACTACTTGGAAACATTCAATGTCTGCAGTCCTCACTTGAATTGAAAACAGATAAGACACACTAATACAGTCATCACAATGAACACCGGTTATCAGACAGATTCTACACACACCCAAAATACACGGGGCTACATGACCGCGTTGACGCAGCCCCTAAACTGAGGAACCAATCAACCCCGAACAATATAACATTACCATTAGTACAGTAAAACCTCTCTAAGCCGGCGCCTTTATATACCGGAAACCTGGACAAGCAGAAAAAAAATCGGAACGGAGGTATTTCCTATGAGGAATGACACAGTAAACCGGAAAACTGCCTAACGCGGAAACGAAAATAAATTCCGGAACTGTAGGCGAAAATAACCTGACTAAGGCTATGTCCCAATACTCAAGTTGTCTGCTATTGACTAGCTGCTAGCTACTATGTGCTATGCACTACGGAGATGTGGGACATGTCTTCTCGATCACACCCTCCTTCATAGACTTGTGTTCTGAAACGCACTGGACTTACATGCTGGTACCAACCAAACCAACACTCAAGATGGCGGTGATCGGCTGCTCCTTGTAAGCTCTTTGCGCTTTCATCAGCTGTTTTAAATAAACAATACCTGAAAGATACGTTCATGGATGCGCCAAGAAGATCACTTTTTAGCCGAGCCCTAATTATGGTTTGTGTTTGGCTGATTAAGAGAATACAGTTCAGGAGGAAGAGAAGAAGGACAATCATGATAATAAGGCAGCGGCAAATTGACAATTTGAGACGAGGCCCTTATTGTGCGCTGGAGACCATGAACCGAGTTGTCGTTGCAATCCTTTACCGTGATGGTAATTCTTCGAGAGTGATGAACCAAGATTCTACACTGTTACTTACCTAATGTATGATTTTCATACCTTATTTGATATTCTGGGAGTCATTATCAATTTAAATTACTGTCCATTATCAATACTGCTCAGGAAATAAGTACTAAAATCACGTAAATATGTGACGTAAGTAGTTATTTATTGTTCATTGAACGACGGCAATTGTCATGGCTTGTCGTTGCTCAACTGCTACTGAAGGATGCGCATTGGGCGTGTTCAATTGTTAACGAGACGTCATTTCACTGTTGCCAATGCATGGTATACAAAATACTCGACACAGGTCATGTGTAGCGAGCTAAGAGAGCGTAGAGAGTTAATTGAGCGAAGCGAGAAACTATTGGCTTACGAATCGGGAGCGTAGATAGTTAATCCAGCGAAGCGAAAAACTATTGGCATACGAAGCGGAGCTAGATACTACTGGCATTTATGTCCGCTACTAACTTAGGCACTGTCTTGCCGAAAATTACTGCTAGTACCACAGGCAATGGGGTCTGGGGCGTAAGCCCCAGGTTAGGTTTGTTTTTGTATGTAAAACATTAATAAGATAGAATTTATGTCCGCTACTACGTTAGGTACTGTCTGGCCGAAAATTACTGCTAGTACCACAAGCAAGGGGGTCTGGGGCATAAGCCCCAGGTTAGGTTTGTTTTTGTATGTAAAACATTAATAACATAGAATTAGGGTTTTGCCTTTCGAATACGAGTATCAACAATCGCAACACCAAAGAATAGGGATATCGTATGCGAAAATTTTCCGCCAGATGGCGTAACTGTTCTATGTGGGACTCAATTGATTTGCCTTCCGTTGGAATTCTATACACATCGAATTTGAAGAATGACGAGTTGAAATTACAGTAAATTTTCATTTTAAATAGTTTGTAACAGTCAATTGTGTGTTTTTGTTAAATGCTATTTGAAATAAAGAACAAAATGATTCCACATAGCACCTGTGCGCTATCTGTTGCAGCTAGTTCAGGATGTCCCTATAGAAACAGAAATAAGCGAGCGCGCTCACATCGCTCACTCCACTCAAAACAAACAACACACGGCCGTGTTTACCGTATACGTGGGGTTGGCAATATCTTATTTGTCAAATAAGCCACGCCTACAATGGACGACACAACTGAAATTTCACTATATAAGTCGTGTTATTAATTGGGGAAGGTGGGTGGGTTATAGTCAGCGGAGGAGACAACATCTATTACCACATCACTCCTACAATTATTATTCATCATTACACAAGGTATTTCGGCTAATTTAACTAGTTTTCTACTTAGTTCATCACTCCCGAAGTGTTACCGTCGTGATTACCACACAACCCAACATATTCGCGTGAAAATAATGATCACAACAGAACAAGATATTATGCTTCCCTCGTGGGTTGTGGTTTGAAGCGTTGAATTTGGCAAAGAATATAGGCCAAGCATAAACTGGATTAAAGTCAAAGACAACCTACAATTTACATAACCTACAATTCCGATAAGCTACAATTTCTATAACTTCGTTGTACAAGTCGACAAGTCGGCCAATCTAGCAAGCACTTTCGTTCACTAGCTACTACAGACTTGATTGCTATGTGCTAAGCAGTATTGGATCACGACTTCTGACATCACATCCGGTAAAGTAGTCGACTATCTAGTTCACTACGGCTGAAATTGTACTATTGGGACACAGCCTAAGACGGACTATCGTATCCATAATACAAAGTTATGTACTAAATTTTGAGCGCGACTGTGCTTGCACCAAAGTTCTAGGAAACATTAACTCGAATTTTTCCTTTAGGACGCAGCAGATTTGTTACATTTCACAACATCTGTACCGTTACTTCCTCCAACCTTCTCGTGATACACACAGCTTCCTTGAGTGATCTTGCAACGTGTTATTTTTACTGTGCACTGCATTTATTTGCGTACTGTAATTCAGTGACAATGACTTCTAAACATAAGACACTTACACTGGAGGAGAAAATTTATGTTATTGAAGAACACGAGAAAAACAAACGTCCGGCTAAAGCATTAACTGTGTTGTTTAAAGTGGGGAAAACTCAAATCACTTCGGTGGCGTAGTTGGAAGCATGCTGAACTGCTGTGCCCAAGATAGCGGGTTCAAACCCGGCCGAAATCATCGGATATTTTAAAGAGCGTTAACAATCCTCAGTGTGCCTTACTTCGGAGGGGAAGTAAAGCCGGCGGGCTCATGTTATAGATTTATGACATGTAAAACAACCTTACAGTCGCCTCCGTAGCGTAGCGGTCAGCATGGTTAGCTGCCGCCCCGGAGGTCCTGGGTTCGATTCCCGGCTCTGCCACGAAATTTGAAAAGTGGTATGAGGACTGGAACGAGTTCTACTCAGCCTCGGGTGTTCCAAATGAGTAGAGGGGGTTCGATTCCCACCTCAGCCATCCTCGAAGTGGTTTTCCGTGGTTTCCCACTTCGTCTTCGGGCAAATGCCGGGATGGTAACTTCTTCAAGCCACGGCCACCTCCTTCCATCTTCCTTGCTTATCCATCCTGACCATCCATTACCTTCCCTCATGAGGCCCCTGTTCGCTTTGCAGGTGAGGCCGCCTGGGCGAGGTGCCAATCACACCTCACCAGTTGTATCCACTCCGATTAGATGTTCCCAGCTCTAGGACACTGCCCGTAGAGGCGGTACTGGTGAGTTCCCTCGCTGAGTCCGTGGGTTCCACCAACCTGGAGGGTAAACGACTAAGAAAAAAGAAAGAAAGAAAGAAAGAAAGAAAGAAAGAAAGAAAACAACCTTACACTAATTAAACTTGTGTGAAGCAAAATTTGCAGGTTTAATTGATTAACGCTCTACGTTCCAATGTTCGTCACCAGGTGCTGTTTGCGATGGCATCTAGTAGTAGACAAGTTCACAGCTAGGTGTCGTTGACGGTAGCATTTGGTAGCGAAAGTAGGAACTACTTGAAATTGATCGTCTGCAGTCCTTACCTAAATTACAGATAACACACACTAATACAAACATCACAATTAACACCGGTTATCAAACAGATTCTGCACACACCCAAATTACACGGGGCCACATGACCGCGTTGTCGCAGCCCCTAAACTGAGGAGTCACCAACATAATGTACTGTAAGTAGAGTAATATAATAAGAATGTAATGTATCCTTATCAAATAAGTAATGATAATAAGTAATGATAATGTAAAACAAATGGAACACCTGAAGATTGTAAACTAGAGCAAATCTTTTAGGTTTCAGCCATGTGCACCAAGTCAGGCTCTTCAGCGGGCTGTTGGGTCCAAGGTTGGGTCCACCCTGCCCGGACCACGCCCCATACTTGTAGCACATTGCTGAACTCCCACATCTTTTCTCCTCATTATAGAGGTACCAAAAGATGACACATTGGCCAATATTAATTTTAATTGCGCCAAAATAGGCAGTTAAGGAGTGATACAGATTTCCGTGACCTTGTCCTCTTTACACATACTTCAAGGTGATAACTTTCTCACTTTTCACCACACAGTTCACATACACAATCTTCTCTGTGCATAAATTGCTATGGAAACCGTGGACAGTTTGCCTCTGTCCAGCTCCTGTCTGTCATTGCGGCTGTGGCGATTGCACGGGCAACTTTACTGGCGCGTAAAGTAAATCCTTCTGTGACGTAAGCAATGCAGACATCAAGGACAACGAGAAGGACAGGCCCTGGTGCGTAAAGTAAATCCTTGTGTGATGTAAGCAATGTACACTGCAAGGCCAACGAGAAGGACAGGCCCTGGTGCGTAAAGTAAATCCTTGTGTGATGTAAGCAATGTACACTGCAAGGCCAACGAGAAGGACAGGCCCTGGTGCGTAAAGTAAATCCCTGTGTGACGTAAGCAATGTACACTGCAAGGCCAACGAGAAGTACAGGCCCTGGTGCGTAAAGTAAATCCCTGTGTGACGTAAGCAATGTACACTGCAAGGCCAACGAGAAGGACAGGCCCTGGTGCGTAAAGTAAATCCCTGTGTGACGTAAGCAATGTACACTGCAAGGCCAACGAGAAGTACAGGCCCTGGTGCGTAAAGTAAATCCCTGTGTGACGTAAGCAATGTACACTGCAAGGCCAACGAGAAGGACAGGCCCTGGTGCGTAAAGTAAATCCCTGTGTGACGTAAGCAATGTACACTGCAAGGCCAACGAGAAGGACAGGCCCTGGTGCGTAAAGTAAATCCTTGTGTGACGTAAGCAATGCACACTGCAAGGCCAACGAGAAGGACAGGCCCTGGTGCGTAAAGTAAATCCTTATGTGACGTAAGCAATGTAGATTGCAAGGCCAACAAGGACAGGCCCTGGGGCGTAAAGTAAATCCCTGTGTGACGTAAGCAATGTAGATTGCACGGCCAACAAGGACAGGCCCTGGTGCGTAAAGTAAATCCTTGTGTGACGTAAGCAATGTAGATTGCACGGCCAACAAGGACAGGCCCTGGGGCGTAAAGTAAATCTCTGTATGACTTAAGCAATGTAGATTGCAAGGCCAACGAGAAGGACAGGCCCTGGTGCGTAAAGTAAATCCTTGTGTGATGTAAGCAATGTACACTGCAAGGCCCACGAGAAGGACAGGCCCTGGTGCGTAAAGTAAATCCCTGTGTGACGTAAGCAATGTACACTGCAAGGCCCACGAGAAGGACAGGCCCTGGTGCGTAAAGTAAATCCCTATGTGACGTAAGCAATGTACACTGCAAGGCCCACGAGAAGTACAGGCCCTGGTGCGTAAAGTAAATCCTTGTGTGATATAAGCAATGTACACTGCAAGGCCCACGAGAAGGACAGGCCCTGGTGCGTAAAGTAAATCCTTGTGTGATGTAAGCAATGTACACTGCAAGGCCAACGAGAAGGACAGGCCCTGGTGCGCAAAGTAAATCCCTGTGTGACGTAAGCAATGTACACTGCAAGGCCCACGAGAAGGACAGGCCCTGGTGCGTAAAGTAAATCCTTGTGTGACGTAAGCAATGTACACTGCAAGGCCAACGAGAAGGACAGGCCCTGGTGCGTAAAGTAAATCCTTGTGTGATGTAAGCAATGTACACTGCAAGGCCCACGAGAAGTACAGGCCCTGGTGCGCAAAGTAAATCCTTGTGTGATGTAAGCAATGCACACTGCAAGGCCCACGAGAAGTACAGGCCCTGGTGCGCAAAGTAAATCCCTGTGTGACGTAAGCAATGTACACTGCAAGGCCAACGAGAAGGACAGGCCCTGGTGCGTAAAGTAAATCCCTGTGTGACGTAAGCAATGTACACTGCAAGGCCCACGAGAAGGACAGGCCCTGGTGCGCAAAGTAAATCCCTGTGTGACGTAAGAAATGCACACTGCAAGGCCCACGAGAAGGACAGGCCCTGGTGCGTAAAGTAAATCCCTGTGTGATGTAAGCAATGTACACTGCAAGGCCCACGAGAAGGACAGGCCCTGGTGCGTAAAGTAAATCCTTGTGTGATGTAAGCAATGTACAATGCAAGGCCCACGAGAAGGACAGGCCCTGGTGCGTAAAGTAAATCCTTGTGTGATGTAAGCAATGTACACTGCAAGGCCCACGAGAAGGACAGGCCCTGGTGCGTAAAGTAAATCCCTGTGTGACGTAAGCAATGTACACTGCAAGGCCCACGAGAAGGACAGGCCCTGGTGCGTAAAGTAAATCCCTGTGTGACGTAAGCAATGTACACTGCAAGGCCAACGAGAAGGACAGGCCCTGGTGCGCAAAGTAAATCCTTGTGTGACGTAAGCAATGTACACTGCAAGGCCAACGAGAAGGACAGGCCCTGGTGCGTAAAGTAAATCCTTGTGTGACGTAAGCAATGTAGATTGCAAGGCCAACGAGAAGGACAGGCCCTGGTGCGTAAAGTAAATCCTTGTGTGACGTAAGCAATGTAGATTGCAAGGCCTACGAGAAGGACAGGCCCTGGTGCGTAAAGTAAATCCTTGTGTGACGTAAGCAATGTAGATTGCAAGGCCCACGAGAAGGACAGGCCCTGGTGCGTAAAGTAAATCCCTGTGTGACGTAAGCAATGCACACTGCAAGGCCCACGAGAAGGACAGGCCCTGGTGCGTAAAGTAAATCCTTGTGTGATGTAAGCAATGTACACTGCAAGGCCCACGAGAAGTACAGGCCCTGGTGCGCAAAGTAAATCCCTATGTGACGTAAGCAATGTACACTGCAAGGCCCACGAGAAGTACAGGCCCTGGTGCGCAAAGTAAATCCTTGTGTGACGTAAGCAATGCACACTGCAAGGCCCACGAGAAGTACAGGCCCTGGTGCGTAAAGTAAATCCTTGTGTGATGTAAGCAATGTACACTGCAAGGCCCACGAGAAGTACAGGCCCTGGTGCGCAAAGTAAATCCCTGTGTGACGTAAGCAATGCACACTGCAAGGCCCACGAGAAGTACAGGCCCTGGTGCGCAAAGTAAATCCTTGTGTGATGTAAGCAATGCACACTGCAAGGCCCACGAGAAGTACAGGCCCTGGTGCGCAAAGTAAATCCCTGTGTGACGTAAGCAATGTACACTGCAAGGCCCACGAGAAGGACAGGCCCTGGTGCGTAAAGTAAATCCCTGTGTGACGTAAGCAATGCACACTTCAAGGCCCACGAGAAGGACAGGCCCTGGTGCGCAAAGTAAATCCTTGTGTGACGTAAGCAATGCACACTGCAAGGCCCACGAGAAGGACAGGCCCTGGTGCGTAAAGTAAATCCCTGTGTGACGTAAGCAATGTACACTGCAAGGCCCACGAGAAGGACAGGCCCTGGTGCGTAAAGTAAATCCTTGTGTGATGTAAGCAATGTACACTGCAAGGCCCACGAGAAGGACAGGCCCTGGTGCGTAAAGTAAATCCTTGTGTGACGTAAGCAATGTAGATTGCAAGGCCCACGAGAAGGACAGGCCCTGGTGCGTAAAGTAAATCCTTGTGTGACGTAAGCAATGTACACTGCAAGGCCCACGAGAAGGACAGGCCCTGGTGCGTAAAGTAAATCCCTATGTGACGTAAGCAATGTACACTGCAAGGCCCACGAGAAGGACAGGCCCTGGTGCGTAAAGTAAATCCCTGTGTGACGTAAGCAATGTACACTGCAAGGCCAACGAGAAGTACAGGCCCTGGTGCGTAAAGTAAATCCTTGTGTGATGTAAGCAATGTACACTGCAAGGCCACGAGAAGGACAGGCCCTGGTGCGTAAAGTAAATCCTTGTGTGATGTAAGCAATGCACACTGCAAGGCCAACGAGAAGGACAGGCCCTGGTGCGTAAAGTAAATCCCTATGTGACGTAAGCAATGTACACTGCAAGGCCAACGAGAAGGACAGGCCCTGGTGCGTAAAGTAAATCCCTGTGTGACGTAAGCAATGTACACTGCAAGGCCAACGAAAAGGACAGGCCCTGGTGCGTAAAGTAAATCCCTGTGTGACGTAAGCAATGCACACTGCAAGGCCCACGAGAAGGACAGGCCCTGGTGCGCAAAGTAAATCCTTGTGTGACGTAAGCAATGCACACTGCAAGGCCCACGAGAAGTACAGGCCCTGGTGCGCAAAGTAAATCCTTGTGTGACGTAAGCAATGCACACTGCAAGGCCCACGAGAAGGACAGGCCCTGGTGCGTAAAGTAAATCCCTGTGTGACGTAAGCAATGTAGATTGCACGGCCAACGAGAAGTACAGGCCCTGGTGCGTAAAGTAAATCCCTGTGTGACGTAAGCAATGTAGATTGCAAGGCCAACGAGAAGTACAGGCCCTGGTGCGTAAAGTAAATCCCTGTGTGACGTAAGCAATGTAGATTGCACGGCCAACGAGAAGGACAGACCCTGGTGAGCAAAGTAAATCCTTGTGTGACGTAAGCAATGCACACTGCAAGGCCAACGAGAAGTACAGGTCATGGTGCATAAAGGAAAATCATTGAGTGACGTAGGCAATGTAGATTATCTTGTTAAGTTAATATTAATATCGTATGGCCTCGGGTGCTGGGTGCAAGCTTTGTAATTTGACACCCAGAGGGTAGCTTGCATGTCGAATTTCGTTATTCCTTGAATCACTATGAAAGTCAAGGAGGATAGATATCTAAGCTCCTTGAACACTATAGCGCTTTCTAGTAGAGAAATGAGGAACTTTGTGTTGGCGGAAACTCCCGAGATTAATTTTGCCATTATGAACTCGGCCTACTGAATTCAAATGGGTTCTTTAACATCGTATGACATGTGTGTCGTATTTTTGCCGCCTTTCAAAAATCACTTACCACGGCCAGGAGCGAACCTGCAACCTTGGGGTTAGTAGAACGACACGCTATCCACTCACCCACCATGGCAAGCTGATTATCTTGTGCTTTTAGGTTAAAGTCAATACGGATATCTTATGCGATACTTTTCCGCCTGATGGTATGACTGTTGTATGTGGTTCTCCATTGGTTTGCCTTGCGTTGATATTCTACAGGCTTACGCATCAAATTTAAGGAATAACGAGTTGATAATACGATACAATTAATTTTCAATCGTTTGTAACTGCCTATTGCGTCAGTAATATGGAAGTCGGTCTATATGTTGCTCTTCTTCGTTTGAAGTTCCGTTAGCTTATTTTCGCACCAGTTCATTTTGCTACATCATTCAACTTCATTCTATCACAAGATACAGAAGGCAGTTTGAATAACAGCAAAGCTTCTTGTGTAAGCCCACTGAATTTGGCGAAGACCAGAAGAACTGTGTTTAATAAAAATTAAAAAATGTGATAATTAGGGCTCGGATTTTTAGATAAATAAATATTATTTAATGTAAATACATACTTTAAGCATTTTTTTCTATCAATACATAAACTCCTACTTTTCACTTATTAGCACATAAAAAGACATATTATTTACATTTTTTAAATCAGTATGCTAGATCTTTCAGTTCATTGATTTCGATTCTGTGTTACTTCAACGGGGAAGAACCTGTGAGCTATCTAATCTTCATGCAGAGCGTATGACAGCTTGCAGCTGTGATTTTCATATCTTGTCGCCCAGTGCCACTCACTGTGGAAGACGGGCATTTCCTTGTCCATAGCCATATTGCACCACGTGCCAGACCTTCCCCCCAGCTACCTGGAACCAGTTCATTTCTGGCACTGTGAAGTGTAAGGCAGTTCTACGATGCCTAAAGTAAAAATAACTACAATTCTGTTGCAGAATTTAAACATAACTTCACTTCTGTTCTGTTCTGCCAACCATGTGGGAAAGCAATCAAGGCTGAACAGCGATCTCAAGTTACACCACACCTCAAGGGCAAGAAACATATTGCCACAGATTCGAGCCTAAAGAATAAGTGTTTCGCGACAATCGTCGGCCTGTTGTGATGCGACAACCTGAAGATGTATCTCGTTGTGTATTGTAATGCTTCAGCAGTCAGTGTACTATTTTGTCACATATTTCAGGATTTTTTAATACATAAAAAATAAATATTTTCCAGATTTTTAACACCTAAAAATCCGAGCCCTGGTGATAATAATAATAACTTCACCTGTGTGAAAATCTCGCATGTGTTAAACCACCCGTCTGGCTTTACTGCTATGCGGGTTTGACGCGACACAGTTTGGCAGGGACCATAGTCTTGTTTGACTTTTCGAGAAATGCAACATTTGTCCTGTACTATTGAGACGATTTGTAAGATTTTGCCACAAACCACACCTTCTAACTCCCTCTGGTTTAGGAGCTTGAGTTTAGTGAAACGTACACCTTAGCGTATTATTAGGGGCCGTATTTCTTGGTAATAGCGATACGCGCGAACTCTTTTCATATCTTCTTTCTGCCTATATATGACCTTCTAGGTACTTAAAAGTAGCCTACCGTATTTCACCAAAATGAACTCGCGAAAAATCACGAAATCTGATTTATTGCACTTGGTATGAAAAATGCTAAATATTATCGAAAAAGCTCTCCTATAAACGTTTAAATACTACTGAGGAATTGACTGTCGTGGGTTCCTTGTCATTTGAATGAGTGCTGCATACTCTCTACACAAAAGCCCACAAAGCTGGAAGTATGTGTATTCAGTTCCGCGATCTCTAAAGCTATCGATGAAAGTCGATATCTGCTATCAATTACATCAAATGGCGATGTGGTCGTAGATACAGCAGTGCGCGTTCGCGACTGATAAAACTTCAGCGACAAACATCCAGCATTTAACTTTAAATATGCCGAAAACTTAAGTCACAAAAGTTTTCTCGAGGATCGAAGAATACAACAGTGAGGGGTTCTATGTATTTGATGCTGCAAGAAAGATTCTAATGTGTAAATACTGCAATTTATCACATACTTAGTTAGATTTACCCCATACTATAAGGAAGATTTCAGAAAAAACATCCATCATTATAACAATTTATTTCGCGAAATACCCACCGAAACAGTGTCAGTGTTAACAACAAAATCTACAGTTTTATTTCACCAAAAAATAAGGCCCTTGCGTATTATATAATACGATAATAATAATAATAATAATAATAATAATAATAATTGACTAATAATAATATCACAAGTAGAATTTTTTAAATACCTTGGAGAAATAATTCTTCCTTCAGGATTGGACAGTTTGGCTAACACAGAAAGAGCCTCAAAACTTCATAGAGCATTCAGACTAACATGGGATTACTATAATAAAATAGTAATGTCACATAATGCAAAACTGAAACACTACAAAACAGTTGTCCTACCGGAAGCTCTATATGCTTCAGAAACCATAGCTTTAGGAGGTCATTCTAAAATTGCAAATATAGAAAAGCAAGAACGTAAAATTCTTAGAAAAATATTCGGCCCCACACAAGAAAACGGAATTTGGATTAAAAGACGAAATTCAGATCTATACCGTCACACAGATAGTTTCAGCAACACTGTACGAACAAGACGTTTAACATTTTATGGACACCTCTTCAGGATGGACGATTATAGACTTACAAAAAGGTTATTCATTGTAATAAATTCTCAGAAGTCAAGGATAGCCTGGCTGGATGAATCAAGAGAGGACCTGCAAGAGTTGAACATCGGAGAAAATATTCTGAGAAACCGCAAAGTCTTCAGGACCGCAGTAACAAAGCACAAGTTTAGGGTGAAAACTAGTGGCAGGACTGGAACCAAGTGGACAGAAGAACGGAAGAAGCAGCACAGTGACTTCATGAAGAGATTTTGGGAAGATAGGAAGGCGAATATCATCAAGCCGAAAAACAAGTTCAAGCGCGCTCTATAATGGGCTAAACGCAAAAAGAAGAAGAAGAAGAAGAAGACTAATAATAATAATAATAATAATAATAATAATACGAAATGAAGTTGTTAGGTCTTTTGATGCACCGCATCGATACTCTGCTATGATTTAAAGGTGGAATTTATTAATATTCTTTTACTGAAATTTCTCGAAGGAAGGGCGGTAGCGTGATTTTAATTTACCAAACAAAACCAAGTAAGCACAAGCCACAAAATGAAGTAAAACACAATAAAAATAAGCCTTATCTTCAGGAAAGGAGAGTTCTTCAACATTCCTGTAATATTGGTGACAAAACATTTCACATTACCACGGTGGATGAGTGATTATCGTGTCGGTCTGTTTAAAAAAAGGTAAAACATTCCATCTTTAAAAGTATTAGAGCTAGAACAGCGAAATTTTAAATGAAACCCCCTCATGTAGATGTCTAATAACATCATGTAAAACAATGACTGAAATCTGTTACTTTAGGGACAAATGTGCATCAAACGAAATTTAGACCTGCCCAAAACTTTCTGCAAGCACTGTAATTGGTATTATTCCCTGACTACACTATTGTTTTTCTTTTAAAACCATGGAGGATAGAATGGATGGAGATGCCTTCGCCGTGCCGCCTAGTGCAAGCTGCTGAAGCCAAACGGCACGACCACTTTGGGGAGCAAGAAAATGGCTGTTCCTATGCTTTAAGCCGTAAACCACTCCAAATAGTCTTGGATTTTAGTGGCATAAAACTACAATGACAAGCCAAGATTTTTTTCTTGGATAGGCAGAATAGAGTCTGTACATCACGGTACTTGGCACAAATAATCTGCGTTATCGTTTTAAAAGCCAATTTAAATATAAATATGAGAGCACTTTTCAAGGCTAGTTTTGTAAGAAAGACGCGGCTAGACGTAATAATATGTTGACACATTGATTAAATTGAATGCAGGTGTCTGAAGGTGCGAGTTATACCAAAGAAGGAACATCTTGGGAACTATTATAATGATGCCGAACTAATCACGGCATTTACACCAAATTGATTTTTAAGTTCTTATTGGTGAGGCATTCATCAGTTCTTAGGCCTAATTTCGAGCACAGCCACTTTCACTCATTGTTCGTACACATTTTGATATCGGAGAATACAAATTTTAAAATTAATAAACAGAACACTTATTCGATTCGTACAACCATATGCAAGTCACGGAACACCGAATACAAGTTAAGATTACGCCCACTTTGGACGCAGCGCTTGACTTCACTCAAACGAGCTCAGGGCATCTCCTCTTATTCTTTCCTCCATGTTTAAAACAAAGCAATACCAATACCTAAATATAAAATACCACAGGATACAAAGTTTCCTAACACATGTAATAATCATTTCTGTCTTGCTTTATAAAACAGAGCCCTGGCGCGAATTTGAAGGAGATTTCGGTACACAAGATGGCAAAACACTCTTCAATATTCCGTAAGCTGTAACATGACATATATGATTGAAATAAGTCGCTCTCTCATCCGCTGAACGGACACGACTTGTAAAAAGTTGCTGACTTCAATAAACAAATAAAAATAAAGATTGAGATTGCTGTACCTCTGCGTCGTGCTGAAAGTACCATCGCTTCAGGGCGGCGGAGCCGGAGTCCTTGCCCGCACCACCAACAGCCTCGAATTCCGCCACGCGCGCTTTAACAGACTCCAGAGAGGAGATGCGAAGTTGAGTTACCGGCTACAAACACACTTCCCTCCACCTCCAATGGGATGATGATGAGCATTGACAGACAAGGAACCGAATGTTTACTTTGTACGAGGTCCTAAAATAACATTTTCTCTTGTGGGAATCTTCCATTTATAGGTGAAAATCCTTTATACATTCACCAGAGATTTCTGGCTCTGAATATACGAGGCTCGTATTTTTAAGTAATACCCGTTGTGATATTATGCCATTACAGCGCTGCGGTCGGCATTCCGTGCAGGTGCGCTGTGTACCTGCATCTATTGGCAAGGCTGAGACGCCATTACGGCAACAGTCGCCCATGTCTGGGTGTGTTGACAAGCTTTTGAAATCGCACCGCCGATCGTGAGTCCCGCCGACTCGTAGACAAGAGAGAAAACTCCCCTGTAAGATATGCTGCCATTTGGCCACCACTGTAAGGCAAATTGCGTGCTTACAGGCCGGACGTTTGTTTTTTAGACGAGTGAAAAATTTTAATGGAAGCCTGGAGACGAGTTACCACAGTACCTGTGTTGTTATCAGCTGCCCCAAGCGGTCCGATGATTGACAAAGTTGTCTGACACTACTGCTGAAGTACAGTCATTGGCAAATATAATGACGTTTTATTCGTAACTTCGTAAAGTGTACTTCCGCTTCACACAATACTTCGACGTGGACTGTACTGACTCCAAGGCGGTGTCGCCACGTGCTCAAGTCTGGAATTCCATTACATCAGATCGGTGGTGACAAGTGAGAAGCGATAGGGTGAGAGAGTAACTGTGTGCAGGCTCACCGAGAGGCTTCAAGATCAAGGACAATCGTCTAAAACAAATGTCCGGCCTGTACCAGGAGAACTCCTAAACATACGAAGTTCTCCTGGTAAGCACGCAATTTGCCTGACAGTGGTGGCCAAATGGCAGCATATCTTACAGGGGAGTTCTCTCTCTTGTCTACGAGTCGGCGGGACTCGCGATCAGCGGTGCGATTTCAAAAGCTTGTCAACACACCCACACATGGGCGACTGTTGCCGTAATGGCGTCTCAGCCTTACCAATAGATGTAGGTACACAGCTCACCTGCACGGAATGCCGACCGCAGCGCTGCAACGGCGTAATATCACAACGGGTATTACTTAAAACACGAGCCTCGTAGGTTGCAGTACGTGGCGTGTTCGGAAAGTGAGCCACAGACGCTTGTGAGAGTAGGTCGTGTACCCTTCTGAAGCTTTGAATTGTTGATGACACCATTTACTGTCGACCAAAGTATTATGTGCACTCGAGTTTGAAGGTTGTTTTTGAAGTAACCAATAGACCTACATAAAATCCAATAATATCATCATTTTCCTCGTTCTATTTTACGTTAGTTCATGTAGGTTTGAATTTTTAAATTTATATTTTAATATTTTTTTTATCGCAGTTGGAACACAAAACGTGCCCGTTCTTAAACGTGTTTCAGCAATGCGTAACATTTAAGAATTATTGTCTCAAAACCCCGTAATACAGTTGTGCTGTATGACTGTGCAATACGTAAATTAATTCACTTTTATATCGGTTGTATTTGTACGGGTAAATAAGACATGGTTCAGCAGCTAGCCGCTCCGGGGAAAGCTGTACAGCGTTGCCGAGATGGAGCCCATCACGCGTCATGGTGCACCTCCCTCGGAAGTGATGGGCTCCATCTCAGCAACGCTGTACAGCTTTCCTCTGAGTGGCTAGCTGGTGAACCATGTCTTATTTACCCGTACAAATTAATTTATGTATTTCACAGCCATACAGCATAACGTTTTGATGTATAAGGATTACAACGCGATCAAAAACTACATATTACAACCACCCCTGAGTGGCTAGCTAGTGAACCATGTCTTATTTACCCGTACAAATTAATTTATGTATTTCACAGTCATACAGCATAACGTTTTGATGTATAAGGATTACAACGCCACCAAAAACTACATTTTCCAACCACCCCGAGCCAAGAAAAAGTTACCTTACAAAAATTATAACAACTTTGTTTCACGGACACACACAATTTTGAAATTAATAAACCACTTATACAACACTCCAATGTATATTGTGATAATATTTGGATTCGATCTGATGAAGGGTTTGTGAGATAATAATTCTTATATGTGACGCATGGTTGAAACACGCTTAAGAACGGGCACGTTTTGAGTTTCAACTGCGATAAAAATATATTAAAATATAAATTAAAAATTCCAAACCTACATGAACTAACGTAAAATAGAACAACGAAAATGATGATGTTATAGGATGTTATGTAGGCCTATTGGTTACTTCACAAACAATCTTCAAACTCGAGTGACATAATATTTTGGTCGACAGTAGTTTGTTCGTTTTTTAATTAACTCTTAAAAATAGTACATGTTTCTACCCTAAAATTGAGTCTTTTTGAGCCTAATCTATAGTCCTCCTAATTTAAAAAATAAGATTAAACTGTAAATAAATAAATATCCTTACATAAAATACATTAAATTGAAAAAATAAATAGAAACAATATAATTTTCTTTTGAGTTCAAAACATCAAAAATCTGATGAGAATCGTCGACAAATTACGTGCAAACCTTCAGTAAACAAACATGAGAAATTGCTTGATGCAAATATTACGGTGTTTGAAGCCATTTTTCAGTGTTGCCTTAGTAATCGAAAATTAATAATTTTCAATCGGTCAACACGATTGTACCAATTGTAATGTTTTTTCCCTAATCCTGAAGAAAATGTACATGAGATTAATAAATACACTAGGATGACCAGTTTCGATCGTCAAGCGATCATCATCGGATCCTTTAAACTTACGCTATAAAATCTATGTTTATAAGTATGCATCATGATATTTACAATATTTGCACATATACGGTATACTGTATATATATATATGAAAATGAAAATCCACAGCCTGCTTCCAGTCTCCGACCGGGTCAGGGAATCGAATGAATGAAGCCCCCATCTAGCGGCGAGGATATGAACAGTGCCGGCTGCCGAAGCCTGTCACACTCGCCTGGGGTAATGATTAAATGAATGACAGATGAAATCAAATGATAGTGGAGAATGTTGCTGGAATGAAATTTGTGACAGGGAAAACCAGAGTACCCGGAGAAAAACCTGTCTGTCTCCGCTTTGTCCAGCACAAATCTCACATGGAGTGACCGGGATTTGAACCACGGACCCAGCGGTGAAAGGCCGGCGTGCTGCCGCCTAAGCCACGGAGGCTCCGTATATATATACCTAGCAAATAATATATATATATATAGGATCTGATGAAGATGATTGCTTGACAATCAAAAATGGTCATCCAAATGTATTTATTAATCTCATGCACATTATTATTTTATTTTATTTTTCATGATTAGGGAACCACCCATTACTTCTTCTACTTCGTCTTCTTCTAGCCTTTGTCCCGCAGAGCAGGGTCGGCTCTTCTGCACAATTGCCTCCATCTTGCACGGTCTGCAGCGTCCTTCTTCTCAACATTGGCTACTCGCATGTCCTCCGCTTCTTGGGCCATCCTTGTGGTCGCTTCCGTACTACATCTAGTTGTAGTGCTCTTTTTTTTTTGCCACTGTGTCCTTGCAACTCTGTAGTACATGCGCAGGCGAGCTTCCAGCATCTTGTCAGGGATCAGTGCCTCTTACATTGGTGACATGATCCAGTCTTGTTAGGCCAATGAACCAGCGTAGCATCCTCATCCCCACATATGTTGGTTACTGGCAACACTCAGTTTCATACAATGCTACAGGTCTGATCACAGTGCGATATACTTTTTACTTCAGCTGTACAGGAATCTTACGATCACATAAAACTCCTGTCACCTGTCGCCATTTAGCCCATGCTGTATTTGTTCGCATTTGTATTTCTCTCAATGTGTCTCCATCGGATGTTGAGTATGAGCCCAAATATCGAAATCCAGTGTCCTTGTTGACTTGTTTTCCATCAATATATATAGATCCATCAGTTTGCTCTCCGCACTCCACCCATTACTATTGGGTAAAATCGTGTTGACCAATTGAAAACCATTCAATTTCGATTACTAAGGCAACACTGAAACCTTATTTTTTGTTTAAATTAGAATACTGAAATAAATTAAATTTAAGCTGAAGAAGGTTATTGCTCTTTTAGTTTTTTGTTTTTTAAATGCAGGAGACGTGACATCTGCCGTCCAAGCATCTGTGGAAGTATGGAACATTCTTTGACAATGGGATGGGCGCCAGGCTTTAGTAACAATGGTGGAAACTTAGAATGCTTGTGTAATGCCTGTAGGATTATTAAAGAAAGCTTTCCAGTCGGTCAACACTAACCTCGTAGTTCCGCCCCTTAAAACAACAATAACTAACTAACTATCTAATGTAATATTTCTCATGTTAGAGCATATTAATAGTTGTTGTTGTTTGAGTCTTCAGTCTTTTGACTGGTTTGATGCAGCCCTCCATGCCTCCCTGTCGTGAGCTAACCGTTTCATCTCTACTTAGCTACCACACCCTACGTCTAAGGCAATCAGTTTAACATATTCTAACCTCGGTATACCCCTACAGTTCTTGTCCTCGACCCTTTCTTCCATAACTAAGCTCGCTATTCCTGGGCGTCTTAGTATGTGTCCTACCAACCTATCTCTTCTCTTCATTAGCAGTCGCCAGAGACATCTCTCCTCTCCCACTCGTCTTAATACCTCTTTGTTCATATCCCTATCCACCCATCTGATCTTCATCATTCTCCTGTAACACCACATTTCAAACGCTTCAATTCTACTCTTTTCTGCCGCACCAATAGTCCAAGTTTCACTTCCATAGAGCGCCACGCTCCAGACAAAGGTTTTCAAAAATTACTTCCTAATACCTAAATCTATATTCGGTGTCAACAGATTCCTTTTTTGTAGAAATGCTTTCCTTGCCTGAGCTAATCTACTTTGTATATCCTCTTTGCTTTGTCCGTCACTGGTTATTTTGCTTCCTAAGTAACAGAAGTCTCCTACTTCCTTTAGTTTTTCACCTGCGAATTCGACGTCCATAGAGGTTTCTGATTTATTGCGGCTGCATTCCAAATACTTAATACTTGTTTCTCGCCAAATGTAATTGTGCACAATTTATGTCGACCGACTAAAAAGCTTTCTTTAAAAGAACTTGGCAACAATGTAAAATGGCGTCCAACACTTCCAGGTCTGCAGAATGCCAAGAAAAAACCTACTTATTTTGGTTAACATTTTTCCACTGCTAACTTTCCGAACACGTCTCGTATAAACCGTAATTTATAAATATGTACAGCCCTAAGACACTACACATAGTGAAGCACATGTACCACACAACTTGCACATGAAATTGTGTTTGGAAAAGCGCTCAGAAACTACTGAAGAACTGACGGTATTACTCATTTAAGTTACGATTGCTGCCGGCTAAATTAGGAACTAAACGTTGAGCTTCCATTGGCGGAGCGATTGCTAGCCTGCGGCATTCATATCTTAAACACGTAATACTTGAAGGCATACTTTAAAGAAAGATAGACCATACTCAGGTGAAATACTTTACATATTTGGTAAGCA
This sequence comes from Meconema thalassinum, assembly GCA_946902985.2. NCBI lineage: Eukaryota > Metazoa > Arthropoda > Insecta > Orthoptera > Tettigoniidae > Meconema > Meconema thalassinum. Next base: position 190,363,836 of record OX336388.2, on the reverse strand, counting down.
CCAACCCCACACAAGACATGCAGTAATGCTCTACACTAAAGACATCTATGGACAATGTCATGCAGGTTTATGAGAAACATGCACCAACCCTTGACGTGACTGAATAACGGTGTACTAAAAGAAATTTGTGACTCTAGTGAATGTAGAATTAATCATCAAGGTACAGTGAATAGTTCATAGGAGTCTCCTTCCTGCAACTGTGGTGCTGAAGTGCGAACCCTCAGCCACATCGTGAAAGAATGTCCTCTACGAGCATTCACTGGGCCTTTGGAGGAGCTACATCAAGTAACCCCTACGGCACTCACTAGACATCAGCTTGTGATGAAATCTCAGAATCTGCAGCTGTGTGAGTGTGTGTGTGTGTATGCGTGCCCGCCAGTTAGTCTATAATACTTTATATCCATGTATATAAATATGTAAATATTAATTTTTATTTTTCTAATAGCAATTATATGCAATACATTTCAACGATTGTCAAATGAAGCATCATACGCTAAATAAATAAAGGTACAGTGAAAACATCATCTGGTACGTTCTAACTTCAGTATCCAGCGTTTGAGAGCTTGTACACGTACAACTTAAACCCTTGAGAACTGACGTGACGAGGATTGGCACCGGGTATTTTGACCCATAGTGTGTCACTCCCTTTTTGACGTAGTCGTACGGATTTTAATGAAGTAATTTTACACCTGGTGTCTTCCCACTTGATTTTCTTTAACAAAGGAGCTGATGACCAAGGTGTCCCTAGACCGTAAACATGAGTGATTGAATGAATGAATTGTGATGCACCAAAATAGATGGATTTTCCCCCCCTTTTTTTTACAGATTGGCCCAACTAACATAAGCCGAAATTTGTGACGCGAGAAGTGGCGTCATGGGTAAATCTGACCTGGACCGTAAATAATATAGAAATAACTTGAGTGTTGCTTGCCACGGTGGGTAAGTGGTTATCGTGTCGGACTACCAACCCCAAGCTTGCAGGTTCCCCCTGGCCATGGTAAGTGATTTTTGAAAAGCGATAGAAATCACGACATGGAAGTCATACGTTGTTGGCATGTTAAAGAACCCATTTGAATTCAGTAGGCCGTGTTCATAATGGCAAAAATAATCTCGGGATTTTCCGCCAACAAAGTTCCTCCTTTCTCTACTAGAAAGCGCTGTAGTGTCAAGGAGCTTAGATATGTAATCTCCTTGACTTTCATAGCGTTCAAAGGAACGACGAAATTCGACATGCAAGCTGCCCTCTGGGTGTCAATTAACAAAGCTTGCACCTGGCATCCGAGGCCATATGATATTATATTATTATTATTATTATTATTATTATTATTATTACTTGAGTGTTTAAAAAGCTATGCACATGTTACCTTTGCAGGGTGAAGTTCAAGGCTAGGAAGGAAGGTACAGTAAGTGACAGGGAATAAGGGCTGACCAAAACGAAAATATGGAGAATCATTTAAGCTTCGGGTCAAAGATACCCATGCGCCAGTCCTCGTGGGGTAATAGAGAATCCGTCCAATGCATTTCAGCCAAGTAGGCCACTCTGAGTGGTTACGACGAATGAGCAAAGCCTTGATCCACTCAGCAGTTCTCGAGTTAGAAGCGTGCAAACAGCCAGACAAAAGAAAAAAAAAACATTTTTTTCCCTCATGAAACTGTCTTAAACGAGTAAAAGGGAAACCACGTGTAAACTCGGTGGAAGTTGGCATAAAGCAGTCAAACTCTGATTCCTAATAGTACATTATGCAATGAGCCTATAATGGCAATAATTAAGACACGAGTAGGTTTATAAAACGAGCGTAGCGATTTTTATAATTTCCATACGAGTGTCTTAATTACCATTATAGGCGAGTTGCATACGACTGTTTATGTTCGACGATAATTATACCGTTATTATATGTTTTAAGATAAATGTTCATAAATATCTGTGGGATTCAGTTACTCAGTTAGTGAACAGGGCGCGCTTTCGAAAGCATAGACCATTTACTTTGCTTGGCAATGCTATTGTTTACAGCCTGCATGATGACTAGTGTCTTCCAGCTCCAGCATTCACTAATATTGTCACCGAAGTCGTTTGAAAGCAATGCGCTGTGTAGAAATTGGAGTTGGGGATATTAACGTACAATGCTATTTCTTGTCTCATATTCACCAGTTTATTTACGCGAACATATGGGACGGTGCACTTTCCATGTCGGTAATTTATGAAGAAGGATGCTGTGTTGCTAACTTCTGGACGTAGATTCATACATTTCTTGCATATGTCATAGTATTTTCTCGTTACCGTAAAGGTTCGTGCTCATTTTGTCTTTGTGTTTGGGATTGTAACTACAATGGTTGATCCGATATCTAATTTGAACTTTCAAATCATGTACCGGTACTTCATGTCCGACATGTTGCATTTTGAGCGAAGCATGCGCGAAAGTATCTTTACCTAATTGGTCAATGAATGAGCTCTGATTGGCTGGAGAAACTGTCTCATAATGAAAAACAGCACTATAATGACCATCATTACGATACAGTTTTCTGACGTATAATATTTACATTTCGTCATCGTCGAACATAAACACTGTAATAGGGCACGATCGAAGAGAGCGGTTGAGCGGTTGTTATTGTTATTATTAAATTGCCTCGAGATCCCAAAAAACGCGGGTTCAATTCCAAGCTCCCCACCATAGCCGTGTGTGTAAAATCGGTCACGACGACTGGAGGTTTGACAGACAAATGCTGGGATAGTGCCGCAGCATTCCCGATCACCACCACAGAAACATGAGTTTGATTCCCACCACACCAATTCTAGGAGTTTTATTTTTCCCTTTCGTTGTCCACTTCTATTTTAGGCAAATCCTGAGATGGTACCTAAATTACTGGCCCACAACCACCTACTTACAAATACATGCACTACTACAACCATCACAATTACACAGGTTATTAGTAAGATATAGACAATTTAGATGGCATTTTTCAGTTTTTAGTTTTCAGTTGGTCAACACGTTAATGTGGCAGTGGGAAAATAATCACATGAATTAATTTATGTGCTTTTCGAGAAGTGTTATTAACGTGCTAGCCACCTGAAAGGCACAGGGGAAGAAGGGGCTAAGTGACAATGCTCAGTGAATGACGTTAAAGAGTTTAGCAACTAATTTGTTTCCTTTCCTACACCATTTCTCACCTGCTGTGCCCAAGCGTGAGGGAGCAATGTCAGTAGAATTACTGGCGCGTTAAAGATCCCCTTTGGGGAGAAATTCCAGCACCCCACTGAGCGGCTAGCGTTCTTGGCTGTCACCCCAGAGGTCCGGGTTCGATTCCCGGCTCTGCCAAGAAATTTTAATTCTGGTCTGAGGGATGGATCGGGGAACACTCAGCCTCGAGAGGCTAAACAAAATTCGGAACGGAGGTATTTCCTATGTAAAATGACGCCGTAAACCGGAAAACTCCCTAAAGTGGAAACGGAAAGAAATTCCGGAACTGTAGGCGTAAATAACCTGAGTAAGACGGATTATCTTACCCATAATACAAAGCTACCGGTATGAACTAAATTTTGAGCGCGACTGAACTTGAACTCAAGTCCTAGGAAACATTAATTGTAAGTTTTCCTCAAGGATGCAGCAGGTTTGCTACATTTCACAACTTCCTCCAACCCTCTTGTAATACACACAGTTTCCTTCTGACAAATGAGAGTAGATGAAAACAGTGAACTGGAGTGGTCTTTAAAGGTGTTCCTATGACTGTGCACTGCATTTATTTGAAAATCCACAGCCTGCTTCCAGTCGACCGACCGTTTCAGGTAATGGAATGAATGAAGCCCCCATCTAGCGGCAAGGATATGAACTGTGCCGGCTGCCGAAGCCTGTCGCACTACCCTGGGGTCAATGATTAAATGAATGCCAGGTGAAATGAAATGACAGTGGAGAGTGTTGCTGGAATGAAATTTGTGACAGGGAAATCCGGAGTCTGTCTGTCTGTTGGGTAGTCAGCCCGAAGGCTGGTTGGATCCTCAAAGGGCACTGCCGTAAGGTTATATGGGTACTCACAAAAACCCCAGGCAGCGCTATATTGAGGCGTACTAGGCAAGAAGAGGAGTGAGGTAGTTTGCCATTGCTTTCCTCACTAAGTCAGTACGGCAGTACTAATCCTATGAGTAGAACCTTTCACAGCAACGACAGGCACTGACTGGGTCCTGAATGTCATTACTAAGCACCACCCATACCTCAGTAGCTTCCACATAATCACAGCCATGAGTGAGACTGAGACATTGGTGATACTCTAGCCTGTGCCAACTGACAAATGCAAATATACTGCATTCATCAAGAGATGGCAAACAGGCCAACAAAACCTGTCTACCACCTCATTGTCCAGCACAAATCTCACATGGAGTGACCGGGATTTGAACCACGGATCCAGCGGAGAGAGGCCTGCGTGCTGCCGCCTAAGCCACGGAGGCTCACTGCATTTATTTACGTTCTGTAATTCAGTGACAATGACTTGTAAACATAAGACACTTACACTGCAGGAGAGTTATGGAAGAACAAGAGAAAAACAAACGTCCGACTAAAGAATTAATGTGTTGTTTAAAGTGGGAAAAACTCAAATTATTTCATAGTAATTTTGTGCGATAATACAGTAATTCTTTGTAGTGTATTTTGTCTTATTAAAAGTCAACCCTTTCTAAAACGGAAAACTGCGAAAACGGAAAAATAAATGCAGAACTATTGAGTTCTGCTTTAGGCAGGTTTTACTGTGCCCAGCCAGTCATGTTGACCAAATGTAGAGCTCAAAATAACAGTTTGTATTGGTAACACTGAAAGAACGTTACAGGTCACACAATTGGCAGATGATTGTAAAAGTAACCATCGTCGCTACCTGTCTTTCCTTCAACTTCTGCCCTGTGTACTGGTTCTTGTTTTCCTCGTGTACTTTGTTTCCAAAGCCACCTTACGCATTGATTAGGACCAAGAGGGAATAACGAATTCACATAAAAATAATTAAAATATTGAAAAATGAACATAGCCTTTTCTGTCCCTTCACCCTTCAATTGTTTTACCACATACCAAGACATTACACACATACACACACACTCACACCCAAATACACGAGGCTACATGAGAACAGTGTCGCAAAGCCACTAAAAGAATGAAGTATAATGATATAATCCACCTTGTCGATATGTAGTTTGCTTTAAACGAACATGTTTCGTCATCCAATGATGTCTTGTTCAACGTTCAACATTAATAGCGTTTAAAATGCTAAACTAAACAAGATACAGTAGGCTATGTACAGTTCGTAACAAAAGTTCAAGACCATTAGCTTATTCCACATTCCTGGTCATGCACTTATGTGACAAATGTTTTCGTGATTATTTTATAAATAAACTGGCTTCTTAAGCATCTCTTTATGTAGAAAACACTGTATTCAGACATTTACTTTTTGAGTTACGAATTTTTCATTGAAAATTTGTTATTAGAAAAATCAAGCTTTTCTTTCGACGGATTAGTTTGTAGACAGTAAACCAACTTGCTTAACTTAGTGTAAATTAATTGTCGATAAACGTTTTAGCATAAATGTTCTTGTCATTTAACTTTTTTTCGATTCTCTCTGAAAAGTTAACCAAGGAACTTTATTTTAATAAAAGTTCGTAATTCAAAAATTAATAATGTCTGAACACAATGGTGTTTACATAAACAGAAGCTTACGAGGCTAAGTTCTTTTCAAAATAGTTACGGAAACATTTGCGGCAAAAGTGCATGACCAGAAATACTTTATGAGAAGGTGTTAAACTTTTGTTATGAACTGTATGTTTGGCTAAAATGCGTAGCCTATACGTTTAGCAATAATAATAAAACTATACTACAGTTAGTATTGACGAGATGGATTTAAAAACAAAAATATTCACCAATAACCAATACAGATCAACCCTTCACCAAACCAATATGAAGACATATCTACAACAGCAACTCATTCTTTAATTGAATCGGTCGGAGCTAAAAAGCATTAAGTCAAAAATGGTAATTAAAAAAAAATATGTTATTCTGAAGTATTAACCCAAGGGTCATGGAACGGCATAGGAAAGAATTAAAGTCAGCATTCTGTTTAAGCTACACTCAAAACATTTTCATCAGGAGAAAACGCACGGAAGCTCACTGGCAAGGCTAAATCCATCACAAAGCAATTTGTTTTGTGGGTTTAGGCCATAATCCACTGCTAAATGTAGTGCAATCAGGAGAAAAGCATTAAGTCAACGACTTGCTGCCTTTGAGCGCCATATTCCTTACTTAATGTTGGCCGCACTGCAAGATTCCCGCGTGATACAGTGCTGTTGTAAATTACATTTTTACAGGGCTTAGGTGGTTTTTATGTTACAAATCCATTTTAAAGTAAAATAACAAGTGAAATGTTCATTCTGAATGGCTTTATGGTGCACTAAACTGACCCCGGAGCTGAAAGGCATTAAGGACAGATGGTTCTCGGCGAACCATTACATAATCCTAACCACATTTCTCATTGTGTCTACCATAATATTACAGGTAGAAATACAAATCGTTTACTATGTTTAATCCTAGCCCTACTAATTACAGTGAATTGCAGTTTATTAAAAATAGGCTTGTCGTTTTATCGAAACACTTTTTAGAAAATTGTGTAATGCTTCAAGGTCTTATTGAAACATGTCATTATGTTGGTACACCTTCCTGCTGAAGTAGTCATACCATTGCATTCATATTTTTCCACACATTAAACACATTCATAGCTATACGAATGTGTAAGCCTCCGTGGCTTAGGCGGCAGCACGCCGGCCTCTCACCGCTGGGTCCGTGGTTCAAATCCCGGTCACTCCATGTGAGATCTGTGCTGGACAAAACGGAGGCAGATAGGTTTTTCTCCGGATACTCCGGTTTTCCCTGTCACAATTTCATTCCAGCAACACTCTCCACTATCATTTCATTTCATCTGTCATTCATTTAATCATTGCCCCAGAGGAGTGCGTCAGGCCTGGCAGCCGGCACAGTTCATATCCTCGCCGCTAGATGGGGGCTTCATTCATTCCATTCCTGACCCGGTCGGAGACTGGAAGCAGGCTGTGGATTTTCTTTCTTTCTTTCTTTCTTTCTTTCTTTCATAGCTATACGAATGTATAAATTAAATTAGTAAATTTTAATGTAGTTATTAAATTGCGCTGTTTATAAAACATTTGTATGATGCTAAAATTATACAAATTGTGTTCAGAATTTAAATTCTTCAGTTAATTGTTAAATATTGATCAAATGTAAAAAGTTCTAGCGTTTCATATACAGTAGCTATTAGTATATTTAATGTGTAGAAAAAAATCGCTGTAGTAGTATGAATATTTTAGCAGAAAGAGGTACCAACATAATGACATATTTCAATAAGCTCTTGAAATATTCCACAACTTTTAGAAAGTAATTAGAGAAAACGAGGAACCAAACTCCAATAAATATCAGGCCATTGTAATTAGTAGGGCTTAGACTAAACATGGTAAACGTTTTGTGTTTCTACCTGTAATATTATGGTAGACACATTGAGTATTAGCATTATGTAATGGTTCGCTCAGGACCATCCGTCCTTAAGTCACGTTTGCAAAATTGGTTAGAAAAATATGTTTATTAAATTAAAATTGATATTCCGCTAACACAAATATAACCTGAATAGTTGCTTCACAACATAGATGACTAATATAGTGTGCTTGTTAAGTTCTGTTCCATCAGTGACGTTTTATCTGTGTCCTGAATAGTAGTGAAACCTAACTTAATGATTTACAGTTCCGACCGATTCAATTAGTTTGTGATTAATATGTGTCACGGGAGAAATGTGGTAACATACGTTTGTTAGAGATTAGTGCTTTGAGCTCAACTCACCATTATTGCTGCTCGGAGATGTTCACTAGTGCTGTTCCCACTCGTAACTGTGCCTACAGGTCTTGAGACAGCTTGAGGAAATGTCAACCGATAAGGAGGGAAACACCCAGCCAATACACTGTCACCATGACTTCCGGGACCTAATTAATAAGGTGCACTCGTCACTCACGACAAGGGAATCTTCACTTTCAAAACCGCACCGAGCCTTTGCATATGAGGGGTCTAGATGCAAAACTCACCTTCTCCATATATTTCTAATTTTACAGGAATTTAAAAAATACTTATTAAATGTATGTAACTAATGAAATCTCTAAGAGACTTTGCCTTTGTTGCAGGCTATACTTAATTACGCCCTCTTGTATAAACTATGTTTCATTACTTATATTAATTTATCTGAAAAATAGGTTTTAATTTTGGGGAATGTGACTTGTATCCAAACATTGGAGACTGTGAGTTTTGAGTCTGAACAAGTTGGAGAATGTTACTTTTGACACTGAACAAAAGTAATTACTTCAGAAAAAACAATAGACCAGTGTTTCCCAAACTTTTTTGTGTGTGTACCACTTTAAGATATGAGAATCTCTCGCGTACCACCTAAAGGTTGGGAGATATAGTAACTATAACCACCACCACCACCGCCACGTAGCAGACCGAAAGACGGATTGTCAATTGTGTTTGTTAGAGTTAGACTGTTGGAGTTAAAGTTCAAATAATAAGGAAGTGTGTCCAGTTTGTTTATTATTTATTACATTAAGTATTCAATTCAAACATTTAGAAATGACACTGTACGAATAATATTAATAAAAGATCTCTTTAATACCGTAATTAAACATTTAAACCAAATTTCTCCTAACGACTTCATTGTGAAGGATGAGCTTGAAGATTAGAAGCCAACTTAGGAATGTCTGGTTTAAGATTGCTGAGTCTCAAACGAAGATCGTTTTCCACTGTAAGGAGCCCATTCTGGTATTTATTCTTGAAATACGGTACACATGTGAAAAAAAATGAGGTCTCACACAAATACGAAGTAGTAAAGGGTAGTAAAATTCTAACTGCTATGACAGCTTGCACGCCTCTCAACCCAAAAGTTCACAAGAGTCATTTTTGAAAACGTTTGCCTTAGTTCCGAATCACAATTCAATTCATAAAACTGCTCCTTATCTTTGGCCTTAAAGTCCTCCGGCAACACACCAAAGTTTTTATATTTTAAAATTTTATATTTTTAATTTTTTTAACGTATCTAATATTTTTTTAAATAGTTTTCATAACATCACCGCGTACCACTGCAGCAGTACGATCGTACCACCAGTGGTACGCGTACCACAGTTTGGGAAACGCTGCAATAGACTAGTTGGCCCAGTTTGTGAAAAATATAAACAAATGAAACCAATTGAATTGTTGGAATAAATTTATATTATTTATTTATGTAGAGGTTACGAGTTGAACAGACAATAATAATATTGGCTTGGAGCTGTAGAAAGTCACATGACCAGAAGCTGTCTTGTGATTGGCCAACAGGGAGAATGTGCTCTTTGTAACTAAACAGTGTGGAGAATGTTAGTTTTGCATCTAAATTGAGTGTTTGGCATTTAAAAACTACTGGATATTGTGAGTTTGGCTTTTTACCACTAAGATAGTCATGTGCAGTTTGGAACGAAGAATAAGAATGCCTTGATAAGTCAATTTGGAACAAAAGTGTAGAATGTGATTTTTACAACGCAACCAAGAACTACATTTTCCAACGACCCCGAGCCGAGAAAAAGTTACCTTACGAAAATGATAACAACTTTCGTTCTTGAACACACAAAATTTTGAAATTAATAAACCAGTTATACAACATTCCAATGTATATTGTGTTAAAATTTGGATTCGATATGATGACGGGATTGTGAGATAATAATTCTTAAATGTGACGCATGGTTGAAACACGCTTAAAACGGGCACTTTTTTGTATTTCAACTGCGATAAAAAATATTAAAATATAAATTAAAAATTCCAAACCTACATGAACTAACGTAAAATAGAACAATAAAAATGATGATGTTATTGGAGTTTATGTAGGTCTATTGGTTACTTCACAAACAACCTTCAAACTCGAGTGCACATAACATTTTGGTCGGCAGTAGTTAAATGGTTGAAATTAATATGTTTCGTATGTAACACTATTTATAGACACCGAATCCTCTGTGGTCTTTGAAGTTTAATACGCTAAGTTCTATCTTAAATACTACAAATACAGAAGTCGTTTACGCTGACGTAAATAGCAGTACGTAATCTCTCCAGCCTCTTATACGTCTCTGGTTTTCATGAGGTTGTGTTTATAATCCCTCTGAAGTGATGTGACATATCTACATCAAATTTCCACCTCTTTGTTATTACTAAGGAGAAACCAATATGTTGTTAAATTCAAGGATAGTTTCCAGACAATTCTTTGCACACGATTATGCCTCGATAACTGATTGGTATTAATAACAAAAGCATTGACATCACCACCATAGACCTGCAGAAGCACTGCTGGAAGATGGTTGGGTGGGGATAGATATAGAGGGAATTCTAAGCAGTTAAATTATTCATACACGTAAATTTTACGTATGTTAGTATTGTAGGGTTGACTTAAGTTCCCATCAGATGATAAGTGTGCTGTTGTAAACTAAATAGCTTACGGCTGGCCCGGAAAAGAACGAAGGAGCCATTGCATAATGTGAGTGACTAACCTCAGCAAGAACGTTGTGGTGTATAGGATACAGGAACACAATGATTGGTCCCAAAGTTTCCGCAAACTCTATTCGCGTCACGTGCTTCCTTGTATGTTTCTCTGAAAAAAATATTTCGAATACTGTTTTCCAAAATATTGTTTGGAGAGGGAGGCTTAAGGTGCACCTTCAAACAGGAACATACAGTATCTGAAATTCAATTCATAAGGACGTTATAGGTAAAATTGTGGTGCATATCAAACTATTTATTTAATCATTTATTTATTTATTCATTCATTTATTCATTTATTTATTAATTAATTAATTCATTTATTTATTTATTTATTTACTTATTTATTTCTTCATTTATTTATTCATTTATTTATTTATTCATTTATTTATTTATTAATTAATTAATTAATTTATTTATTTATTCATTTATTCATTCATTCATTTATTTATTTATTCATTTATTTATTTATTCATTTATTCATTCATTTATATATTCATTTATTTATTCTTTTATTTATTTATTCATTTATTTATTTATTCATTCATTTATTTATTTATTCATTTATTTATTCATTCCTTTATTTATTCATTTATTTATTCATTTATTTATTAATTAATTCATTTATTTATTTATTCATTTATTTATTTATTCATTTATTTATTCATTTATTTATTTATTCATTTATTCATTCATTTATTTATTCTTTTATTTATTTATTCATTTATTTATTTATTCATTTATTTATTCATTTATTTATTAATTCATTCATTTATTTATTTATTCATTTATTCATTTATTTGTTTATTCATTTATTCATTTATTTATTCATTTATTCATTTCTTTATTTACTTATTCATACACATCCAAGTTCACGGGACTAAATGACAGCGATGAAACAACACTTTATGGTGTAGGCTTAGTGTAGAGCCACTGAACTGTTATGCTGGCTGTGATTGACCCGTCTTATACTTTCTACTTAAACTTGTACAAAACGTGATTTATTCTTTCTTACTTTTAATACACCATTTGACCGACAGTAGTGGCTACGCTGGCTAATGCGCAGCATTAGGTCATGGGGCCAAGCTCTCTGCTGACTCGGTAGACGCGTGGGTTCGAGCCCCACCGTCGGCCGTCCTTGAAATTGTTTTCCGTGGTTTCCCATTTTCAACACCAGGCAAATGCTGGGACGGTACCTTCTGACAGGCCACGGCCGCTTCCTTCCACATCCTTGCCCAGTTTCATTCACCATCATTCATTTCATCTCTCATTAACTCCACTCCTGAGGCTGGCGTCAGGAAGGGCATCCGGCCGTAAAAATCATCGCCACAAGGACTTCCATCGCATCTCATCCCCGACCCCGTTGGAAAATGGGAATAATAAGGGGTAGTCATACATACTTTTAATACACCATTTTCTAAACCTGATGTCCACAGGGATTTGGCAAAATGCCCCTGTCTATTGTAATACTTGAAGAGTCACTCCACTGTTATGTTTACAATGTCACAATCAGTGCAAGTCCAACAGGCTCCGAGGACGGAAAACATAAAACCTAAACATGTTTCGCGAGCTTCTCGTTCCCAGAGAGTGAATATTGAACCAGCCCTGATATAATGTCTGCTCGCAGCTGTTATGCACTCACATGCGATCGTTGGGATTTGTATGCCATTTACAAACAATGAATTCCTTAATTGTGATATTTAGTTTTTTTTTTTGTGTGGTCTCCTCAGAGACCTAGTGCTGGTCTTTCTATTCGACGCCCATGGGCGACCTGCGCGTCGGGATGAGAGATGGAATTGATGAAGGTGAATGAAATTGGAGAAGGATGTGGAAGGAAGCGGCCGTGGCCTATCAGAAGGTACCGTCCCAGCATTTGCCTGGTGTTGAAAATGGGAAACCACGGAAAACCATTTCAAGGACAGCCGACGGTGGGGCTCGAATCCACGCATCTACCGAGTCAGCAGAGAGCTTGGCCCCATGACCTAACACTGCGCTTTAGCCAGCGTAGCCACTACTGTCGGTAATATTTAGTTTATTGTTAGATATCGGCGGTTATCTCAATGGCGGGGGCGTTAACCGAATGTAGTTCAGAAATGCGAGTATTTACTAATAAACTATCAACATACTCAACATTCAATATCTATTTAAAAAAATTAAAAAGTTGCCACGGCTCAAGAAAACGATGGTCTTTTACACTGCGTAATCACTTCACATTAATGTGTGATTTTTAATGAAAAAATGAAACTCCACAGCCTGCTTTCAGTCTCCGACCGGGTCCGGAATGGAATGAATGAAGCCTCCATCTAGCGGCGAGGATATGAACTGTGCCGGCTGCCGAGGCCTGACGCACTCCTCTGGGGCAATGATTAAATGAATGACAGATGAAATGAAATAATAGTGGAGAGTGTTGCTGGAATGAAATTTTGACAGGAAAAACCGGAGTACCCGGAGAAAAACCTGTCTGCCTCCGTTTTGTCCAGCACAGATCTCACATGGAGTGACCGGGATTTGAACCACGGACCCAGCGGTGAAAGGCCGGCGTGCTGCCGCCTAAGCCACGGAGGCTGAATAATCTAAATTCTAATTTTACTTAATTTTGTTAAATATTAATAACACATACTATAAAAGAATTTAATTGAAATGAATATCAATAGGAACGGCTCATGTTCTAACATCCTTCTGGAGGGAACTGAGCTGCAATCTGTTTCTAACTTCAAGTACCTTGGAAGTGTTGTCACAAAGGACAAAAGACCCTTAACAGGACCCAAAGAGGTTCTTTTTTTATTATCACGTGAGAAATCTACCATGGGATGACAAAACACTCCAGAAAGCAAAATTAGGCATGTTTCATACGTACTTGATTCCAATTCTCACCCATGGACTAGAAACATGTACCCTACTCAACAAGACTAATATCAGGGGCGTATATAGAGCTTTATTTTGGGGGGTACCCAACCGGAGGTTACGGGGCATGGTATAGACCCCAAAGGAAAGGGGATCCGGAGTTCTCCCCGGGAAACTTTTGTATAATTTGGTGCAAAGTGATGAGTTTTAAGGCTATCTGGCATCACTTTTTCAACCAATTTGTTGTGATGTTTTAAGTTTGGTTAATGTCAAACACAACTAAGACAATTTTATGTTACTTTTTATCAATATTGATTTTGCTCACTTGATAGTGTTTACATGGAAAGAATTAATGTTACTGTTTTGATTTACAACTCACACTATAATATAAAGCCAAGGTTTCTTGAAGCATTACCAAATCGGTTCATAACTTCATCGTCAGTGAGATGTGTCTCTGTGAATAGATGACAATACTAGACCGTTGAGTCTGTTTTCAGAAGTAGAATTTCTTCAGCATGTTTTCAACCAACTCAAAATCGGCAGTACCGGTAGCTACAGAGAGAGGCAAAATTTCCAGAAGTTTGATAGGGGTATAAAAGTTAGGGAAGAAACTTTTGTCACATGCTTCAAGGGCACTTGTTGCTGTTGTTGGTTCGTTCATAAGAGCGAAGCACTGCAGAGTAATAAGAGGTTATCAGAGCAAGCTGATTGTCACACTGTTTACATCGCTCTAACTTCGCCTTGCTTTGCAACGTTGCCATACGTCGCTTAGTAACAATAGTACATGAGAACTTCGAGTATATTAGATTTTAATTTGTAAATTCATAAACAAATAATATAAGTGGCAAACATTTCGGGACTAACAGTACTGTAAAATCCAGACAACAGAAATGAAATTCATCAGAACAATGAACCAGAGCACCAGGAAAGGTAAGATTAGGAATGAAATTAGCAGGCAGGAAGTTGGTATCAAAATACCTGTCGCTCAACTCCTAGGAAGACGTTGATTACAGTGGTGAGAATGGACAGAAATAGAACACCAAGGAATTATTTCGACAGAGAAGAGAGAGGGAGGAGACCGGTAGGAAGGGCAAGACACAGTGAAGTCTGTGGTCAACAAACAGAATGTGAAATGGGAAGACGTAGAAGAACAGATATATATATATTTATTTATTTATTTATTTATTTATTTATTTATCGTATGGCTTTTAGTGCCGGGAGTGTCCGAGGACATGTTCGGCTCGCCTGAGGCTGTAGCTGCTTCAAGCGGACACCCCTAGGGTGAGCTACAAGTTCCGTTCAATTTTAACTAGTTCCAACTTTCCCTACCATATGTCACTGACACCGAGAGGTGAACGTTGGAGCTGTGATAGAGCGTTTCAACGAAATCTAACCTAGAAATTTAGCTTCACACAAGTTTAGTCTGTGGAGGCCCTTTTACATGCCATAAATCTATGACATGGGACCGCCGGCTTTACTTCCCTTCCGAATGAAGGCATACTGGAGGATTTTAACGTTCTTAAAAAATCCGACGACTTCGGGCGGGTTTGAACCTGCGATCTTGGGCACAGCAGTTCAGCATGCTTCCAACTACTCCACCGAAGCAGCCAGAAGAACAGAAACTTTACTCTGACAGAAAGAAATGCCGAGCGCTTGTATACCACACCCGGGAAATTGGAGCTGGAAAATTATGATGATGATGATGATGATGTTGATGATAAAAGAATTTAGCCAAATTTTGACATTCTATATTATTCAAATTCCTAGCAAGTATAAGAACCATATACAGAAAAGAAAAATCTCAAGCTTCTTTAACCCATTGGTTGCTGAGAAAAGCTACTTTATATCACTCAAAAACAAATATGCAGACATATGCAGAAAACCAAACAAGCTGCACTGTCTCTATTTCAGAACATCGTCATATCGACAAAACGCTAAGCTGTATGTTTCACAAAGCTCAAGCTCTTAACCCAGAGGGAGTTAGAAGGTGTCAAAATCTTCCAAATTGTCTCAATAGTACAGGTCTATTGACAGGCAAACCTTATTCAGTGTCTTGGAGGAGTTTGGAATTGACAAGAAAACAAGGGAAATCATAAAGTTAACCCTGACCGACACCATTTCAAAAGTTAAGTTCTTCGGAAAAGTCTCTGATCCGTTTGAAATACAGACAGGGGTCAGGCAAGGAGACGGATTATCCCCGTTCCTCTTCAACATCGTATTAGAAAAAATAATGAGAGCATGGGAAGAAGCTCTGACGGTGGAAGGAATAAGCGGAGTGCACCTTGGAAGGAAAGGACAGAACCTAGAAATCAAGTGTTTAGCTTTTGCCGATGACCTTGCCCTCTTAGCCAAAAACCGGGAAGACGCTCAAAAGATGCTGGAGATCCTGCATGAAATCGCCGAAAAAGCAGGTTTTAAAGTTTCTTATGAAAAGACGGAATATATAGAGTACAGGCACCAGCACGAGAGGTATATGGAGGTAAAGCATGGGAAAATTAAAAGAACAGAGAAATTCAAATACCTGGGAGAATGGATCCAACCCAACGGACTGGATAAAGAGGCAAACAAGGGAAGAGCCAGAAAATTAGACCTGGCCTATAAGCTAACACAGAACAGGTATAACAAACGGGCAATATCATACAAGGCCAAAATCCGACACTATAACCAGAAGGATTGTACGCTTCAGAGTGTCTAATTTTAAATAAATAAAAAGGTGAGCTGCAAGAACTCGAGAAAAAGGAAAGGAAGATTCTGAGGAAAATTCTGGGACCTCAGAAGACTTCTGATGGAACTTGGAAGAAGAGGAAAAACGAGGAGTTCTACAAGTGTTCTGAAAAGATCACGGACACAATACGGAAAAGAAGGCTGAAATTCTATGGACACCTGGTAAGATTGGACGAGAACCGACTAACCAAAAAGATCTTCAAATACATCATGGGATTAAAGGCCACCTCTAAGTGGGTAGAAGAGGTCATGAGGGATGCAGCAGAAGTTGGAATTACTCCAGAGTTGATCCACGATAGAAGTGAGTTTAGAAGAAAGGTAGACAGTTTAAAATCATTTGCAGAGAAACCAATTACAAAGAGACCTGTGCGGATCATTTCCGAGGAGGAGAGAAAGATAAGGAGCGAAGGAATGAAGAGGTTCTGGGAAGAAAAGGCCAAGAAGCATTAAGTTCTATGCGGTCCAGAGTTGGCCAAATTCGAAAGAAGAAGAAGAAGACGAAGAAGAAAGTACAGGAAAATTCTTGCATTTCTTGAAAAGTCAAACGAGACGATAGGGTTCAGCCCGGGCAGGTAGTCTATACACATGGAGCGCTCACAAGTAACCGATTGTGTATTCGAAAGAAACAGAATTACCCGCAACAATGTTTATGAAGTGTGTTTAAACAAGAAGCTTGCATAACAGCAAAGCCGGGCGGGCGCATAGCTCCCCTAGTTCTGAACATCGCCACTTGATGATAACTGAGGTTCGGATGTTTAGGAAATGTCATATTAATTTCCTTGACTACATCTTCATTTTAAACTGTAATTAAGCGGGAATTCAATGTTCCTGATTCTTTTTAGGTGGATGTTATAGAGCAGATAAATGTATTTTTGCTTCATTTTCTTAGTCATTGTCATATTTCAAGATTACTAGCGGACCCGTGCGAGAAATCTCACATGTTCATAAGACACACTTTCCCCAGTAGGTTTATAATGAGACACTTAAGGAGAAAGGTTGTTATGTTTTTATTTCAACCAAATGATTATAGAACACTATTTACATTTCAGGATAAGGGAAAGACCTCAGAATGTTAATATGACATGAAACAGGCGTCACAGCGGCCCGTCGACACCAATTATGGAGCGTATGTTCCTACATCAACAGTGTTTGCAAATCACACACTTCGTACAATTTTTTAAAGTCATTTTTTAAAGAAATTATAGTTATTTATGAAATTATAGTGCGATAAGTCACTGCTAATGTCTATTCTCTGTCATTTGAATTCTCATTTGTCACGATCGGTCGCTTGTGAGCGTCGCAGGAGGGATGCATACTACTGTAATAATATATATGATGATTAATGTTTTAAGGTCATATTGTGGTAATATCTTAAGGGTAGGCGGTGGTATCCGCTGGCCGCTGCAAGGTTTCTGTGCGTTGGCGGCGCTAAAAATGTTAAAACTTGCCAATTGTCGCAGACTATCATAAAATATTTAACTGTAACTAAACTTGTTAGTACGGTATTTTCTTCCTCTTTTACAGGAAATGTGATTTGTGTCGCAGCTTTAACGCGAGACAAGGTGAAGAATACGCTGCTTTCCGCAAGACTCTTGAATCATTCTGTGATGACAATTTGAGGAAAACCGTTTTATTGTAGGACTATTCATGAAATCAGCGTATATTTTAACAATTGTTTTAGATTTGAATGTAGAATTAATAAAAATAACATTTCACTACGTTATTAACACTTGTTTTTAGAAAGCATGTAAATATATTAGGTCATATTGGATCATATTTCAGTATATTTAGGCCATATTTGCCTGCTTATTTCTCGTTTCTTTAGGACCTAAACAGCCGAACCTTAGTGATGATTTTTATTGTTGTTTTAAGAGGAGGAACTACAAGGTCATCTGCCCCATTCTTAACCTTCAAGAGAAGTGGAAGATACGGCTTCAGGGGGTATATCAAGACTTAAAGAGGGCAAATATTGTGGGACAGGACAAGATTCAGAACTGAAGTTGCAAGTGTGGAGCATCAAGACTCGCACTTTGAGTGGAGTCATAGATTGAAAAATCTCTGTCAGGAAGCCTAACCGCAAGGAATAAACACCTTGAAGATGAAGACCTAAATAATTGTTGTGTATTAGTATGTTCCATAGAACGTGAAATCGCACTGTGATCACTGAAATGACATAGCCTAGTGATCTTCAACAAAAGATTGAAGGAAGTCACGCTGAGTCATCTCAAGCACTGGTGTGGTTCCTTCAGCACTAAACTTGTATAAAATACAGATATTAGTATAAACAGGTTAACGGTCCAGCCTGATCAATACTTTTATTAAATATGCTCACTGTGTGTGGCGTAGTCGGTAGCATGCTGAGTTTCTATGCCCAAGATAGCGGGTTCAAATCCGACCGAAGTCGTCGGATTTTTTAAGAGCGTTAAAAATCCTTCAGTATGCCTTCCTTCGGAGGGGAAGTAAAGCCGGCGGTCCCATGTCATAGATTTATGGCATGCAAAAGATCCTTTCACAGACTAAACTTGTGTAAAGCAAAATTTGTTAGGTTAGATTTCGTCAGAACGCTCTATCAAAGTTACAACGTTCACCACTAGGTATCATTGATATCTGGTGACGAAAGTTGGAACTACTTGAAATTGAACAGAACTTGTAGCTCACCCTTTACGGTGACCGCTGGAAGCAGCTACAGACTCAGGCGAGCCGAACATGTCCTCGGACACTCCCGGCACCAAAAGCCATACGATAAATAAATAAAATAACTGTGTGGTCATTAGTGGGACATGTTTCGAGACTTAATTAATAGTTTTGGCCCCTTCATTAGTCGATATGACAGAAAACGATACAAGAAAATTGTTTTGGCGTAATACTAAAAATTCTCTTAAAATTAAATCTTGTATTGTGCACCATAAAGAGAGATTGAAAAATTGTTAACGCCTAAAGTAATAAAGGTCTAAATGATGTCAATAGTCCTATGAACTATGAACACTTTCAATACACGCCTCACTGTGGTCTGTAGATGCTAATGAAAACACAAATGTACCGGTTCAGTACGGCAGCAACAGTTGAAAATACCATGAAAACATGTTAGCATAGCGTCTTCTATACGCTATGATGTTAGAATCAGCAGTAATGATGGAACACTTAATACCTCAACACTTCACCAGCAATGTACAAATATAAAAATAATAAAACCAATCAAGTCACTCCAGACGATCAATTTCAAGTAGTTCCTACTTTTGCTACCAAATGCTACCGTCAACGACACCTAGCTGTGAACTTGGCTATTACTAGATGTCACCGCAACCAGCACCGGGTGACGAACGTTGGAACTTAAGAGCATTAATCAAACCTAACGTACAAATTTTGCTTCACACAAGTTTAGTTTGTGGAAGGTTCTTTTACATGCCATAAACCTATGACATGGGCCTGCCAGCTTCACTTCCCCTTCGAAGGAAGGCGTACTATAATAAAAATAATAATAATAATAATAAATACAAAGCTTGAAGACATAAATGAAATTGGATGTCATGAAGAAACCATTCAAGACAGCACAAAATTCAGAACTTTAATAATTCACAAACACACATTTTGTGAGGAGCCCACCCGACAAAATACAGGATGGACAGAAAGGGAACACAGCGAGAGGATGAAGAGATATTGGGAAGGGAAGAAGAAGAAACGCGCTCCTTAGTTCGGCACAACGAATCCCCAAGCTGTCCGATTACGCCAGTCATAGCAACTTCCCCTAGTTGACCCCTGTGCAAAGACCTCATTAACTTACGTCTACCCCACTGTTCACATGTTGCAAGCTTTCGTCACGGCGACGTCGCGTCGTCTGCTGGAGGAAGTTTCTCTCATATCCCAGGGGTGTCAATTACTACAAAGTCGCATACAACGTTTAGAATATCAACTGTGGAACTGCTTACCCAAAATATTGGCTGTGTGCAACTACGATGCGCGACGATATTTGAGCGTGACAACGTATTGTCGGACTGATTTGTTTAAACTGTCGCTCTTACGAAATTTCAGCTTCGTATATTTTTAGCCAACTTTCGATTTTTGCAAAAAATGAAAGTAGACTTATGAGATCAACACAGGGCGAAAAAAGTGTGTCTGTCTGTGTGTGTGTATGTATGTGTGTGTGTGAGTCTGTGTGTGTGTGTATGTGTGTGTGTGAGTCTGTGTGTGTGTGTGTCTGTGTGTGAGTGTGTGTACTCTGAATGTCTGTCCCCCCCTATCAATTCGAACACGGTGAATGCGAATTGAACGAAATTTGGTACCAAGGTAGCACTAGTAAAGGACACCTCAGTGTCATGTTTTATATCGCCGCCATCTTGACGGAAACGCAATGGCGGCCCCACAAATGTTCAAAGCTTAAATCAAATTACGACTAACCTAATCATCCGATCTCTACCAAATTTTGCAACAACATACCTTTATGGGGGGAGCATCTTTTGACCAAACTAATAGGTCATCAGCATAATAGTTTGCAGATGGCGGCCATCTTTGTGTGAAAATCGATTCCCCCTATTCATTCGAACACGGTGCAACCGAATGGAACGAAATTTGGTAAAGAGGTAGTACTAACAAAAGGCACCTCAGTGTCATGTTTTATATCGCCGCCATCTTGACGGAAACGTAATGGCGGCCACACAAATGTTCAAAGCTTAAATCAAATTACGATTAACCTAATCATCCGATCTCTACCAAATTTTGCAACAACATACCCTTATAGAGGAAGCATCCTTTGACCAAACGAATAGGTCATTAGCCTAATAGTTTGCGGATGGCGCCCATCTTTGTGTGAAAATCAAACACGGTGAAACCGAATGGAACGAAATTTGGTACAGAGGTAGCACTAGCAAAGGGCACCTCAGTGTCATGTTTTGTATCGCCGCCGTATTGACAGAAACGTAAAGGCGGCCACACAAATGTTCAAGGCTTAAGTTAAATTACGACTAACATAACCATCCGATCTCTACCAAACTTTGCAACAACATACCTTTATGGAGGAAGCATCCTTTGACCAATCTAATAGGTTATTAGCCTAATAGTTTGCGGATGGCGGCCATCTTTATGTCAAAATTGATTCCCCCTATTAATTCGAACACGGTGGAACCGAATGGAACGAAATTTGGTTCAGTGGTAGCACTAGCAAAGGGCACCTCAGTGTCATGTTTTGTATCGCCGCCGTATTGACAGAAACGTAAAGGCGGCCACACAAATGTTCAAGGCTTAAGTTAAATTACGACTAACATAACCATCCGATCTCTACCAAACTTTGCAACAACATACCTTTATGGAGGGAGCATCCTTTGACCAATCTAATAGGTTATTAGCATAATAGTTTGCGGATGGCGGCCATCTTTATGTCAAAATTGATTCCCCCTATTAATTCGAACACGGTGGAGCCGAATGGAACGAAATTTGGTTCAGTGGTAGCACTAGCAAAGGGCACCTCAGTGTCATGTTTTGTATCGCCGCCGTATTGACAGAAACGTAAAGGCGGCCACACAAATGTTCAAGGCTTAAGTTAACTTACGACTAACATAACCATCCGATCTCTACCAAACTTTGCAACAACATACCTTTATGGAGGGAGCATCCTTTGACCAATCTAATAGGTCATTAGCCTAATAGTTTGCGGATGGCGGCCATCTTTATGTCAAAATTGATTCCCCCTATTAATTCGAACACGATAGAACCGAATGTACGAAATTTGGTACAGAGGTAGCACTAGCAAAGGGCACCTCATATTCATGTTTAATATCCCTATAGCACGTTGTATTTCAAAAAGCTACTACAACCAACATTCAATCATACTCCTTGAAAAGGACAAAGAGTTATAACAATACCCATGCATTTAGGAGAAAGTAGGCTATATGTTCTTTACTGAACATCTTGTTTAATTATGTATTTTGCGAAACGGTAAGTTCACCGGCGAAATGAAGAAAAGCCGAGTTCTCTTCCAGGGAAACTCCAAACACAACCACTCTTCTCTGAAACCTTAACTCGACAGTTTGCTGCTGGCTGTATCTGGGGTAATAGGCTCGCCCACTAGCTAGGCTGTAACTGGGGTCATAGACTCTCTTCTAGTTAGCTCGTAAACTCTCGCCTCAGTATTTGAATGGAGATTATTGGAAGAAATGAAAACGTAAAAACACTTGTAGTGGGCGATGTATTAAAGATAGAGATATGCTCTTGCGGACTTTTCTTTTGTAGAACTTCCCATGCTGAACAACTTTTACACTCACAGTATAGTGATATTTTGAACGGTTGGCCCAGCGTAAGTTTAAAAAACACACGGACGCCATATGTGTGTGTGTGTGGTTTTTTTTACTTTTTCACTGAAATCGTTACTGCTCGGCTTCCTTTGATCATAAATAAATTATTTTCTACAGAAATCTTCCTCAAGATATCCTTTACAGAATGGTGCAAACCGCATCAAAATCCATCTAGAGGAACTAAAACAAATAGGTAGGTTATACTGTATTACTAAAACTATGACATGTTTTACGGTATTCCATTTACAGTGGTGTTAATTTTTCGTTGATCTCACAGCAAGAAAACGTGAATTGGCTGGCAAGCAGACATTGTTGGCAAGTTCCTTTTCTTAAGGCATTTGGAACGATTTTGTACAATGAATTGATAATTGAGTGTCGCTACTATCGTTTTTTGATATCACGGGTGAACCTCTGGATGGATTTAGATGCGGTTTTCACCATTCTCTAAGGATATCTCGAGGAAGATTTCTGTAGAAAATAATGTATTTAACGATTTCAGTGAAAAAGTCGGAAGGCGTCCATGCCCTTTTTTTTAGCTTACGCTCGGCAAACCGTTAAAAATGTCAATATACTATGAGTGTAAGAATTGTTTAGCATGAAAAGTTCTACAAAAAAGTCCGCGACAGCATATCTCATCACCCACTATAAGTGTTGCTCTTGCGAAATTTCAGCTTCGTATATTTTTAGCCTACTTTTCACATTTTGCAAAAATGAGGAAAAAGTAGACTTATGAGATCGGGCAAATGTGTGTCTGTCTGTCTGTCTGTCTGTCTGTCTGTCCTTCTGTCTGTCTGGCTGTGTGTGTGTCCCCGCCCCTATCAACTACTAAACGGCTGCAGCAATCGAAACAAAATTTGGTTGGAGTAAAGATCTATACCTGAATATCTCACGGCCGTATTTGAAAATGATGTCAGTGCTACCAACTGCTGAAAAATCACAATTGTAATTTGAGCTCCATGTTGGATATCTTGGAAGGTATCAATGGGAGCTATTTCAAAATTGGCACACGTATAGATAATAACAATGCAGTTTAATTTCCATGAGGCCATACATCGCAGTGTTGCCAAAATGATTATAAGCCTGCTGATAGGTACAAATTTTAAATGCATATAACTTCTACACTATCAATTGGATTTCAACCAAATTTCGTATGTGCTATGTGTACATAAACAAATATGACTGAACGTATTCTTAAGATCCACCAGGGCTGCCAACTGTTAATAAATGCTCTCAATTTATTTTATCCAAATACCCATATATCAGAAAGTATGCAAGCCGACAGCTTTAAACTATGCACACGTATAGTACCTGAGATCCTATATTAATTTGGAGTAAATTATATACGTCAGTGCTACCAACATGATTCTAGGCCTGCTGAGAGGTCCAACTTTAAATACATGTAACTTCTATACTATCATTTGGATTTCAACCAAATTTCGTGTGTTCTATGTGTACCATAAGATATATGTTTATGCCGATTCTTAAGAGTAACCAGGGCTGCCAACTGTTAATAAATACTGTCTCTATTTTTGTTACCCTAATATCAATATATCAGAAAGTATGCAAGCCAATAGCACTAAACTTTGCACACGTATAGTACCTGGCATTCTAGATTAATTTGGAGTAACTAATCTCCGTCAATGCTGCCAACATGATTCTAAGCCTGCTGATAGGTCCAATTTTAAAATGCATGTAACTTCTATACTAACTAATGGATTTCATTCAAAATTGACACAACAATAGATCATATTATTTCAGATTATTTCTGACCAATACATGTATGCCATTGTTGCCAACATGAATTTACGTGCGCTGTTAGATCCAATGTTTAACTGCATGTAACGTCCATGCTATCCATTGGACTTCAACCGAATTTTGTATTCTGTACCTTAAGAGATGGAACTAAGAATATATTCAGTCACCAGGGCTGCCAACTGTAGTTCTCTATTAGGTTGGTTGGTTCTTAAGTTTAGGGGCTGCGACAACGCGGTCATGTAGCCCCGTCTCTATTAGGCTAGATTATGCCAGGTATACAGTATTTCGAACTAATTAGAAATTTCGATATTACCAACTTAATTTCGTCATTATTCTAGATAGATCCATATAGATTAATCATTGGCATGAATCTTAAATTTTAAGAAAAGTAGGCTGTTTATTTCGTCACGGAACTTCTTGTTTAATTATGTATTTTGCTGTTGCTCCACGTACTTTAATGCCATATCCAACGCACTTAATCCTTCACTGTGAGACATCGTTTTATCATTTTGTTCTGCAATACCTCGTTCTTCATCCACATTTTCGTTAGCATTCACTAAATCAATAATATCAGGGTCAGTTAGTTCAAACAGTTGATCTTGTGCACACCGCTTACTCACTTCTTTAGTCGTAGCATCCTCACAAGCGAACGTTGGTTGAGCCAATTGTTATATTCGTACAAAAGTACGACCTGCTTAGCAAACGAGAAGCCCGTCTTATAATTCCAGAAACATTTTGCGCAACTCTTGAATTGACGTCATATAAAAACTTATTTCAGAGAAAAGTGTTAAGTAATTTTTAGAGAACTGTTGACCATTCAAAACGGTTTTGATATTGTGCCTTTTCCTGTCGAAACTCCATTTTTCCCACCCATCTAGTTCGCGATATCAAAACCAGTCACCGAGAGGCCATGGTGAATAGATCATGGATGGAAACCAACCAAGACCTGCGCCATTTCGTGAACTCTTTGGCAACGCACGGATACCAGCACAGAGTGTGCAAAGTGAAGAACCATCACGAGACGAACGAAACATGTGTATGTGATCTTTGTGTACGACCATGTGATGGATACCACATTACAACATGCAATACACTAAAGTCAATAATCGAGACCTGTTTAGAACCAAAACACTGAAACAAAGTGAAATATAAATGAATGTAGTGTAAATGTATTTATGTTCGACCCTGACAATTATGTGTCAGAAAACTGTATCATAAGGAGGCTCATTATAACACTATTTTTCATTATGAAACAGTTTCTCCCACCAATCAGAGCTCAAGAAACAGTTCTGTGAACAATTAGATAAGGATACCTTCGCGCATGCGCTCAAAATCCAACATGTCTATATAAATTACCGAAAGTGCACCGTCCATATGTTCGCGTAAATAAACTGGTGAATATGAGACAAGAAATAGCACTGTACCTTAATATCCCCAAATCCAATTTCTACACAGCGCGTTGTTTTCAAACGATTTCGGTGACAGTTTTACTGAATACTGATGCACAATCTGAACATATGTCATTGAAGCACACAGAGCGCATGCGTCGGTCGGCCAGAGAGCTTGGAAAACAGAGATATACTACCCAGCGCAGCACCCGATCACAAAATTCTAGTGACTGTACAGATATTTATGAATATTTATGTTAAAACATATAATAAAGTTATATTTATCGTCGAACATAAACAGTCGTATGCAACTCGCCTATAATGGTAATTAAGACACTCGTATGGAAATTATAAAACTCGCATACGCTCGTTTAATAAACATACTCGTGTCTTAATTATAGCCACTATATGCTCGTTGCATAATGTACTATTGTATGTATATGCTTAATGCACAACTTGTGCGCGTTTCTTTAATAATATAATAGACTAAGTTTTTCGAGCGGCTTCGGTGGCGTAGTCGGTAGCATGCTGAGCTTCTATGCCCAAGTTCGTGGGTTCAAACCCGTCCGAAGTCGCCGGATTTTTTAAGAGCGTTAAAAATCCCTCAGTATGCCTTCCTTCGGAGGGGAAGTAAAGCCGGCGGTCCCATGTCATAGATTTATGGCTAAATTAGGTTAAAATGTAAACAACGCTCAGGTTCCTACGTTCGTCGCCAGGAGCCGACTATGGTGCCGTCTAGTAGCCTAGTTCTGAACTAGTAGTCGTTGACGGTGGCGTTTGGTGGCAAAAGTAGGAACTACTTGAAAAATTCAAAGTCTGCAGTCCTTACTTGAATTAAGAAACAGATAACACACACTAATACAGTCATCTCAATTAACACCGGTTATCAGACAAATTCTACACACACCCAAAGTACACGGGCCAGCCCCTAAACTGAGGAACCAACCAAACACCGAAGTTTTTCGCCCTCATCCGAAGAATAGTACGATTTATCACATAGGCCTACTCAGAAAGTTATAGCGATAATTCACTTTTTAGAAAAAGCCCCCTCCCATTTCCACTCCCTTGGTCCCATTTTGTTCTTTAATGAACTCGATCGAGATTTTAAGTTGTTATATGTTATGTGTAAAGTTTAACGTGATTGGTGCAAAATGACTTTAGTTGTCGTGTCCACAAGTTAGTACAGTAATACTAATAACGTTATTGGTTTTATGTCCCTTTTATCGGCTTCGGTAGGGTAGTCGGTAGCATGCTGAACTGTTGTGCCCAAGATAGCGGGTTCAAACCCGGCCGAAGTCGTCGGTTTTTTAAGAGCGTTAAAAATCCTTCAGTATGCCTTCCTTCGGCGGGAACTAAAGCCGGCGATCCCATGTCATAGATTTATGGCATGCAAAAGATCCATTCACAGACTAATCTTGTGTAAAGCTAAATTGTTAGGTTAGATTTCGTCGGAACGCTCTTTCAAAGTTCCAACGTTCACCACTAGGTATCATTGATATCTGGTAGTGAAAGTTGTAACTACTTGAAATTGAACGGAACTTGTAGCTCACCCTATGGGTGTCCGCTGGAAGTAGATACAGACTCTGATGAGCCGAACTTGTCCTCCGACACTCCCGGCACTAAAGACCATACGATAAATAAATAAATAAATAAATATGTCCCTTTTAACTACTCTGGCTTTTAGAGACGCCAAGGAGCCGGAATTTTGTCCCGAAGGGGATCTTTAACATGCCGGTAAATCTACTGACACGGCTCCCTTGCATTTGCGGACCCTCGAATGCCAGCTGACTGCGCCAAGATACGAACCTGCAACCTTGGGCGCAGCAACCGAGAACGTTACCGCTGAGCCACGCAGCCAGTCCCACAATAAAGTGGTAGATATATAAATTATATATACACTTTTGAACTAACGGTGGGTTTGTGGTCTGGGGGATGTGAAACACGAAGATAAGTCGAAACTTTCCGAAGTCGCAACAGTGTGCCCATTGCAATAGCTTTGTAATGAAATCTACCTGAAATATACCTGTGTGTATAATGCACGTAACATCCAGGTCATTTCCGCTAATAATAATAATAATAATAATATCGTATGGCTGCAAGCTTTCTTATTTGACACCCAAAGGGTAGCTTGCATTTCGAATTTCATTGTTCCTTGAAGCACTATGATAGCCAAGGAGGTTAGATATCTAAGCTCCTTGAACACTATAGCGCTTTCTAGTAGAGAAATGAGGAACTTTGTATTGGCGGAAACTCCCGAGATTAATTTTGTCATTATGAAGACGGCCTACTGAATTCAAATGGGTTCTTTGACATGCCAACATCGTATGACATGCGTGTCGTATTTTTGTCGCCTTTCAAAAATCACTTACCACGGTCAGGAGCGAACCTGCAATCTTGGGGTTAGTAGACCGACACGCTGTCCACTCACCCACCGTGGCAAGCTACATAGCAGACTATCTAGCTATAATGGCATGTGCTTAGGCCAAAAGGTGGCAGCACCACTAAAGCACTCGGGAACTTTGGGCTAACAACCTGCATCTCTTAAAATGTATTGTTAAAGAAACTTCAAGGAGCAAAAACCGGTTGGACAACAAGTTGACAACCTTTGGATTGAAATGGACCACGAGGATTGGATTTTGGAATGTATGGACACTTTACGAGAGTGGAAAGTTACATCAAGCTGTAGCAGAATTTATCAACTACTAGATAAAACCCGTCAAAACATGACGGACAATGGAAAACAAATTTACTGAAGAAGCTTCTTATATAAGTTACATTCTTTGTACGATTAATTTTTAGCACTATTGCAACTTTAAGGGCGTCAAAAGATAGCACTCTCAGCATTGCAACATATTGTAACGTGCACGGGGTTCGTGCAATTGCCGAGCGGTCGCCATTCTTTATCCTCGTAGTGACGGGCAGGCGGGGTGGGTGAGCAATGCGGAATGGCCAGTCCGGCCAGGCTAATTGGGTAAGCTCCTCCCAAGGCCGCCAGGATAACAATAGCCCTACGAAGCAGGTATACTATTGGCGCAAGACCCACCAGACTATTCTGTCTCTCGAACCTACTGGAAGAGGAAAGGCAATCCGGAACATCGCTGGGAGGGGCTCGAGGGTTCTAGAATCCACCTGATTGGGAACAGCCAACTAGAAAGAACTGGGTGGTCCCAGCATAGAATCCACTAGAACACTCTCAATGCCGCGAGAGGTTGCGACGCCCAGAACATTCCAGTACAGAGGCCGATTGTTTATATACGAGCGATGTGCGCGAGCAGGGAGTGAGTGTGAGTCCTGAGTGAGCCCGCGCTGTCGGTGTGTGCCGTGCCGAGCGACCAGTGGAAATAAATGGGAAATGCTGTAATATTGAAGACAGTGCTGTGAAGATTAATAACGTAGTGACTTCTGCGTGGGAGCGAGGAGTGTGAGTCCTGAGTGAGTCCGCGCTGTCAGTGTTAGTTGAAGCAGTTTGCCGTGCCTAGCGCGATGAGTGAAAATAAATACTGGAGGACTGTAAATAGTGAAGATAAATAATGTAAACAGTGACTGTGGAAGATAAATAGTGACTGCAAGAGAAACTGACTTGTAGAGGCCAGTGTACATAAATAGTGACTTGTAGCTGTATAAAGTGCAATTCTGTGTATGTGTGTGTGGAAGTAAGTAGGCCTAATTTGTGTAAATAATTTGATTTAGTGTGAATTAGTGTAAATAACATTAGTGTAAATAAAGTATTAGTGCATTGTAGCCTGACCTATTTTTAACGAACCCTAAAAAACGTAACAATATTGCTGGTCATGACTGAAAACGTGATGACGTCATCATCATCTTGCACAGTTTCCAGCCACTGGCCGGGTCTGTTTGGAACACAAGCCTCTCCAACGTCTTCTGTCTTCCCACCATCTCTCAGCCTCCACCCTTGTCCAGTCTTCTCCTCTCTTCTTCACGCTTTCTTCCACCCCCTTCAGCCACCTGTCTCTCGGTCTCCCTCTTGGTCTCTTTCCTTCCCACTTCGTCTCGTGTATCCTCCTGGGTATCCTCTTCTCCTCCATTCGTTTTACATGTCCATACCATGTAAGTCTAGATTTCTCTATACCATCCTGTAATGGTTCCTCCATCATCAATTCCCTTGTCCTCTCATTTCTTATTCTGTCCCTCTTTGTAGCTCCAATACTGCTTCTCAAGAACCTCATCTCACTGGCCTGTATTTTGCTCTTCTCCCTTCCTTTCATAACCCAGGTCTCCGAGGCATACGTCAGGATAGGGACATAGTACGATATATGATCTACTTGCTGTTCTGAGGGACATCCCTGCTCCATAACATGCTTCTCACACTCCTCCGGAATGCTTCTGCCTGTCTCCCCCGCTCATTTATTTCTCTACCGTTTCTTCCATTCTCTTGTATCAGGCTTCCCAGATACTTGAAACTCTCCACTTTCTTCAGCTGTTCCCCACCAATTGTTATTCCCGTTGTGGTCCTTTCCTTCTTCCTTGTTGTGATCACCATCTCACTCTTATTTATGCTAAATTTCATCCCATATCCTTGTATTATTCCTTCCCACACGTCCAACTGTTCCTGTACCTCCTCCTCCTTGTTTCCACAAATCATCAAATCATCCGCAAACACCATTGCTTTCATCTTTCCTTCCCCAATTACTTGTGCCGCTCGGGTCATTATGTCATCCATCACCACAATGAAAAGTAACGGTGACAGTGCACTTCTTTGTTTCAGGCCGTTTCTCTGTTCCACCCAGTCCGATCTCTCTCCTCCCACTTTCACACAGCTCACGCTTCCCTTGTACATCTCCTTTATCCTCCTT
The DNA here is from genome assembly GCA_946902985.2 of Meconema thalassinum. Taxonomy (NCBI): domain Eukaryota; kingdom Metazoa; phylum Arthropoda; class Insecta; order Orthoptera; family Tettigoniidae; genus Meconema; species Meconema thalassinum. The sequence goes on along the minus strand of OX336388.2, from coordinate 190,333,459 downwards.
ATAGTCCCATTTTTCTACTCCTCTATCCTCCAGGGACTTCCATACTTTGTTTCTGGATACACTGTCATATGCTTTCTCAATGTCCAGGAAGGCCATCAGTAGATCTGTTCCATACTCATAGTGCTGTTCTTGTAACTGACTTACAGCAAAAATCAAATCCACTGTGGACCTTCCTGCTCTGAAGCCATGTTGTTCTTCCCTCATCCCTCCTTCTATCCTTGTCCTAATTCTCCTTTCCAAAACTTTCTCAAACATCTTTGCACAATGACTCATCAGTTTTATTCCCCGATAGTTTCTGCATTCTGTTCTACTACCTTTCTTGAAGATCGGGACAATTATTCCCTTTTTCCAGTCCTCTGGGGTCTTCCTTTCCTTCCATGCTGCCTTCATCACTCGGTACAACCATTGTATCCCCACCTCTCCTGCTGCGCTCACCATCTCCACACTCAACTCATCCACACCCGGTGCCTTCCCTCCTTACATCTTCCTCACTGCATCTTCCACTTCTTTCCATGTTAAGTCCTTTTCTGTTTGCAGTTCATCTACTGTACCTCTTCCCCGATTTCTTCTTCCTCGCCGTGGTTTCCATTTGGGTTCAGGAGTTCTTCAAAATATTCTTTCCACATTTTCTTCAGTTCTTCCCTATTTTCTATCCCTTGTCCCCTTTTGTTCACCATTCTAACATAATCCGTAGGATCCTTCCGCCTCTTATTCTTTACCATACCATACAGGACCTTTTTTGTACCTTCACTATCCTGCTGGTCATGACTTAAAACGTGATGAGGTGAATAGCCCAATACGTTCAAGAGTTTCTCCTTGAGCTTGATTGATTGTGATAAAGTAGGCCGAGCGAATAGGACATTGTTGCCTATTAAAAGAAAATGTACTGTACCTGCAAGTGTTTTATCTGAATGTGTTAAATCAAATCGTAGGATTTGAGCTCTCTGCCTAATATTACTGCACCTATTATATCCGAATCCAAGCAATTTCTTACATATTTCTTACAATTAATATATTACCATATATGAGTCCTTGGGAAACGTTCAGATTTCTAAGGAGCATAAGTATGGCTCAAACGTTCGGAGTATGTGGAGGCGAATCACTTAATTCCAAGGAATTGAAATATTCAATAATAGGGAAATGAAGTAGCTGGCTTTCATCTTCAGTATCCAATCTGTTAACGCTGATGTATGTGTTAGAACTACTGGATATACGTTCAATGACTTTTAAATTAATATCATTACATTGTTGCAGCTTGGCAAATATTTTATATTCCAGCAGATCAATTTTACCCTCACAACAGTAAAGACCAAAGTAACCACGCATAGATTTTACGCAAGAGAAATACAATGTAGAACAATGTTTACATTTGATCTTCAAAGACCTTACAGTACACTAAACTGCATAATATCTGGAATTGTTTCTGAAATGGCCTATTTATATTGGATTTTAAATGTGGCTTCGTATTATTCGATAACACTATAGTGTCCTGCAATAACGGAGCTGCTAAATATTAAATGGCAAATAATACTTCCATTGCCGAAATCAACTGCGTAGTTAGACTCAGTACTCTAAACAAATAATCATTAAACAATTGTCTTATACAATGAAGTTCAACATGACCGTCCAGAGACTTTCATACTCAAGTTGGTTGGTGAGGAGAATGCGATGAGACTGATCGCTTAAAATAAATTCCTTATAATTGTTCCTGCCAGCGAATTTTTTTGCGATAGCTTGAAAACGCAGCTCAGAATGACGTTCTTCATTTTGTTATAAACAGTACGAAACTGCTCTAAATAAGCAATTTCCATCACCTGTTATAGGTTATGACAGTACATTTTGCAGGGGAACATAGAATCACTTCGCCGACTACTGGAACGACCATAGGCCTATACTCAATACTCACTTCGGCAGTCACCCTAATGGAGGCAGTTTTTGAATTATATGTCCCGTGCATGTCAAAAATCGTATTAACACATGGAGGCCCACCTATTCTTGTCTATCGCCCCGGAGACCCGGGTTACATTTCCTGCTCTGCCAAGAAATTGAATTCTGGTCTGAGGGCAAAAACGGGGCACATTCAGTCTCTTGAGGTACAACTAAGAAGAGGAAGGTTTAATTCCCACCTCGACAATCTTGGATGTGGTTTTCCGTGGTTTCCCACTTCCACTTAAGGCAAATACCGGGATGGTTCCTAACTTAAGGCCTTGGCCGTCTACTTGCCATTTACCACCTTAATTACAAATACACACAGTAATGCAGCCATGACAATAACACAGGTTATGAGAGAAAATTTCACACATACACACCCAAGTACACGGGGCTGAGTGACCACGATGTCGGAGCCCTTCAAACGAATTATGTTTGCCAAGTGTCTCTTATGGCGAAAGCAATTGTGGACACGCGCGAGTGCCTGGAAAACTACTTTTTTCTTTAATAATTTAAGAGTATATCGACGATGCATAATTATAACTTTTAGTCTAGGACGCTAATAACTTGACCACCGAAGCATTGGGAAGAAATTGCAATATTAAGGTACATAAACAACATAGCCTACACATTCAACTGTCGGTTAATGTTCCTCAAAATTTCCCTTCTTAAACATTCCCCTCCTTTATAATTCTCCATCACGTGAAAACGTACCATGTCTTGGGTTTTAAATATATCGATGCAATGGTGCTGCCATCTGCTGTCAGTTACTGGAACTATATGGGCGATGTACTGCCATCTGTTGTCAGTTATATGAACTGATTGCAGATATTTAAACGGCGTACTGAGGACAACAGTTTGCTCTTTTGATCACATGCTGTAATGCAATGGTAAAACGGAAATAAAACGTATTGACAGGGAATGTATAAATATGTATCTTTTACAGACATAAAACCTTACTAATACTCCTTGATTAAACAATATTTCAGTGGTAGAAAAAATATACATATCGGCGAGGGCTGGGATCGAACCGTTGAACCTTAGAACCACAGTCAGTCGCCTTAACCACATGGCTACTCGCGAACTCATGTTCAGCAGCAGACGCAGCCATTCATTATCTTCAGAAGCCGCTGTCTGAAGGAAATAATCCATTTCATTATCCAAATAAATCAATGTTGCACATTCGTATACGTTCATACTGTTATTATATTTTATTGTCAGAACTTGGTTAATGTATGTTTTCAATTACATGGAAGCTTATTAAATAACTTACATTTTAATGGACTTCTCACCGCCATTTTGTCATGACCTCAGGCGGATTGTGCGCATGCGTGAGGGCCAAGAATTCTGCTATTTTCTATATTAATTCAAAAATATACCGAGAGGGAATGTAGAAATATGTATCATTAACAGACATAAAACCTTACTAATACTCCTTGATTAAACAATATTTCAGTAGTAAAAAAAATACCGGAGAGGGCTGGGATCGAACCGGTGAACCTTGGAACCACAGTCAGTCGCCTTAACCACATAGCTACTCGCGCACTCTGGTTCAGGAGCAGACGCAGCCGTTCATTATCATCAAAAGCCGCTGTCTGAAGGAAATAATACATTTCATTATCCAAATAAATCAATGTTGCGCATTCGTATACGTTCATACTGTTATTATATTTTATTGTCAGAACTTGGTTAATGTATGTTTTCAATTACATGCAAGCTTATTAAATAACTTACATTTTAATGGACTTCTCACCGCCATTTTGTCATGACCCCAGGCGGATTGTGCGCATGCGTGAGGGCCAAGAATTCTGCTATTTTCTATATTAATTCAAAAATATACCGTAATATATTTGTTTATTTTATAGACACTCTGCAAATCTAGAGGCCAAGAGCTTTCGTTAGAATGCTCTACGAAGTAAATCGGTTCTGTCGTTCTCTCAATCTCGTGGTAACAAAAATCACCTTACTGTTTTAAATATATAGATAAACTAGACATAATAGTGGGAATGAGCGAGGTACGCTGGAATGAATTTGGAGAAAGTAGACTACCAGAGGGGATGGCTTTTCTGTATTCAGGCAAACCAAATGCCGAGGACGACCATGTGAATGGTGTAGGGCTAATTCTAAATAAAACGGCAATGAAGAGTCTGCTGGACTGTAGACCAATATTGACAGAATCATAACAGCGCGGTTCAAAGGAGGGGTACGAAATGTAACTATCATCCAAAGTTACGCCCCAACTGAACAAGCAGACATGGATACCAAAAATTACTTCTATACAGAGCTGCAGGCATCATTGAATGGGGTGAAACGAGATATTGGCAATGTGATGGGAGACCTAAATGCGAAAGTGGGCACAGGAAATCTTGGGATAGAAAATATAATGGGGAGACATGGAGTGGGAGAGGAGAATGAAAACGGAGGAGTATTTAAGGAGTTCTGTACGAGCAATGAGTTGACTATCGGAGGAACGGTGTTCCCACACAGAAAATGTCATAAAATCTCATGGGTATCACCTCATCATAGGACGCAGAATCAGATTGACCACTTCGCCATAAGTGGGAAATGGAAAAGATCATTGTTAGATGTCAGAAACAAAAGGGGAGCCGACATAGGCAGTGATCACCATTTGATGTTAGCCAAGGTGCGCATAAAAATCATAGCTGTAAAGCAGAAATTTGATGTTCCTAAGAAGCGGTTTGATGCTCAAAAACTGAAAGACCCCAACGTCAAACTAGAATTTAGATTAGAACTGCGGAACAGATACGAAATACTAAATACAAGGGAAGATGAAGTAGAAGAAGAATGGCAGAAAATCAAAGGAGCAATCCTAGAAACTGCAGAGAAAGTAGTGGTATTCAGAGATAACAAAATGAAGGATTGGATGAGCCAGGACACCTGGGAAAAGGTGGGAGAGAGGAAGAAATTGAAAGCAAAGATGAATACCATAAAAAACGAGGAGAAAAAAGGTGGATCTCCATGCAGAGTACACGAGAGTAGACAGGGAGGTGAAAAGGAGTGCAAGATCAGTCCGAAGGCAGTGGGCAAGTGATCTCGCATCAAGGGCGGAGAGGGCTGCCAGAGAAGGAAACATGAAGGAACTTTACCAGACCACAAGACTGCTAGGAAAGAGGAAGGAACCTATAGATCGAAATGAATATGAGGTTCTTGGTAGAATCAAGAGTGGAGCGCCTAGTAGAGAAGAGAACAGAGCTGCTCCAAAGCAAACGAAAAGTGGCAAAGCGCCGGGAACAGATAACATCCCACCAGAGCTATTGAAAGAAGATCTAACAACAACAGTATACTTACTGTTCCCCCTGTTTGAAAAAATTTGGAACCGGGAAGAAATACCAGAATAATGGAAGACCGGCACTTGAGTCAAACTTCCGTAGAAGGGCGACTTGACAAATTGTAATAATTGGAGAGGAATAATGCTGTTATCTATTCCTAGCAATGTGTCGTCACGAATCATCTTAAACAGAATAAAGGACTACCTTGAAATCCACCTAAGAAGAGAACAAGCTGGGTTTCGCAGAAACCGATCGTGTGTTGATCAGATTAATACACTGCGCATTATCCTTGAACAGAGCATGGAATTTAAGGCCAGTCTATATCTAGTGTTTATAGACTTTGTAAAGGCTTTCGATTCAGTGGACAGAAGAAGCACGTGGAAAATAATTGCAAATTATGGTATTCCGGGAAAGGTCATCAGAGTTATGCAAGAAATGTATAACGGATACTCGTGCAAAGTAATGCACCAAAGGAAATTGACACCATCCATTGATGTAAGAACAGGTGTAAAACAGGGGTGTGTTCTCTCTGCATCAATCTTCCTAATATTGTGATAGATGAAGTGATGAGGAAAACAAATGAAGGTAAAAGATGAGGAGTAAGTTGGAATTTAACAGATCAACTAGAATATATAGATTTTGCTGATGATGTGTTGTGACATTTTTATGATAAGAGCGCTCAGGTGTTGAGATATTAACTAGGTGTTTGTGAGTGCATATCTGTGGAGTCAAGATGAGGATCCAACACTAGGGTGGTGTCATATCTTTAGAACGCAGAGAGGAAGATATGAAAAGGATTAAGCAGGAGATTGTTGTTGATAGGAGGTAACAAAGAAATAAAAAAGCAGGATTGGATAATATACGAAGTAATGTGATCTTATAAAAATACTGGAAGTGAATATATATTATATAAAGGTGTCTAGACTGCTTCTTGATGATAATCCCATCAATCTTCTCACAAAGAAGAGTTCTTATAATAAAGAAAACTTAAAAAATCATATCACACTGCAGTACTATAGATATATTATGTATCATAATATGACAACTGAACCGTAAGTAATATTCTCGGTAAATGCTTGTTTATTGCAGTGAATATCAAAACTACATCCCAAACTGATTGTATCCGGGTTGGTATATATTTTACCCTACACCCTGATTTTATTGAGAACTAGTGTTAATCATGTTTTGAACTTTAGTTTATTACTCTTTTACATTTGTATTTGAGTTGGCGCCCAACGGGATTTCTCTATTTTATATTCTGCTTTCTGGGGGGGGGGGGACTCTTCAGGATAGGATACAGAGAAAGCTACTTAGTAGTAATCATTACAGTGTGTCTCCTCTCACAAAGCTTTCGGCACATAAATGCCAAACTGGAAGATCTACAGGAACAAGCAAGCAGGCTAGGGTTAACTGTCAATTCAGGGAAGACCAAATCACTAAGCGATAGGAAGTTTCAAATAAACGGAAGAAACGTAGAGGTTGTTAAAGAATTTACGTATCTTGGTAGCATCGTTTCTAAAACTGGAGGAGCAGAGGAGGATGTGAGCAGTAGGATCAAGAAAGCGAATGCAGCCTTTATCCACTTGCATCCTATCTGGAAAAGAAATGAGATTTCCACACGAACTAAACTCCGAATATTAGCAATGTAAAGTCAGTGTTGCTATACGGATGTAAGAATTGGAAAGTAACAAAATCAATCATAAACAAGATCCAGACCTTTATAAACCGATGCTTACGAAGAATCTTGAGAGTGTTTTCGCCAAATTAATGTAATATCCAATGAAGAACTATGGAATCTTACAAACGAGAAGCCCGTGGACTTACAGTTAAAGGCAAGAAAGTGGAAGTGGGTCGGACATACACTGCGCATTTGAAATGTGGTGTTACAGGAGAATGATTAAGATCAGATGGGTAGATAGGGTTACAAGCGAAGAGGTATTAAGACGAATGGGAGAGGAGAATGTTTCTGGCGACTGCTAATGGAGAGAAGAGATAGGTTGGTAGGACACATACTAACACACCCAGGAATAGCAAGCTTAGTTATGGAAGGAAGGGTTGAGGACAAGAACTGTAGGGGTAAACCAAGGTTAGAATATGTTAAACAGATTGCCTTGGATGTAGGGTGTGGTAGCTAAGTAGAGATGAAACGATTAGCCCAGGACAGGGAGGCATAGAGAGCTGCATCAAACCTGTCAAAATACTGAAGATTCAAACAACAACGGTGACGTAATCGGTAGCATGCTGAACTGCTAAGGGTTCAACCCCGGTCGAAGTCGTCGGATTTTTAAGAGCGTTAAAAATCCCTCAGTATGCCTTCCTTCGGAGGGGAAGTAAAGCCGGGGGGCCCATGACATAAATTTATGGCATGTTAAAGAACCCACTAACTCCAATTGTGTGAAGCTAAATTTGTAGGTTAGATTTTATTAACGCTCTATTAAAGTTTCAACGTTCGCCGCCAGGTGCCGGTTGCGGTGGTATCTAGTAGCCATGTTCAGGGCTAGGTGTCATTGACGGTAGCATTTGCTAGCAAAATTAGAAACGAATTGAAATTGATCGTCTTCAGTCCTTACTTGAATAAAAAAAAACAGATATCACACACTAATACAGTCATCACAATTATCAGACAGATTCTACACACACCCAAAGTACACGCGGTTACATGACCGAGTTGTCGCAGCCTCTAAACTAAAAAAAACCAATGATAGTAATGGGCATAGAAACGGCTATTTGATGACTCCAGTACTGATACATGTAGTTTATTAACGAATTGAAAAAAAATAGAAAGAGTGAGTGAAATAATAGACACTGCCTATATTTAATTGGCTGTTAGAGAAGTAGAGAGAACGAGTGTTGTCATTCTCCGCAAACAGACTTGAATCAGAGCTCATGACTACGGTATCCCAAGTCACTAAACAACACTACTGGTTTGTTTAATGTTACATCACATAAAAAGGAAACGAACTACGGTAGTTAGTCATTGAGCACACTTGTGCTGAGATAAGAGCGTGTATCTACAAACAATAAGGAAGTAACTGTACTTTCTGGAACAATGCATAGCTTGTCATCGATACGATCAAAGTTGTCAGTGAATGTCAAGTATTCCAGGGTTCCGCCCCTTAACACAATTTCATTCCATTCCTCAAGTCTCCCCAGGGACTCACATCTAGTGGGACGTGGGTTGGCGACCACGGGACCCCAGCTGAGTCCGGCATTGCTTCCACTTACTTGTGCCGGGCTCCTCTCTGTCTTCTTTCCTGTCGACCTCACTTGGTCAACTCTTGTTCTCTTCCGACCCCGACTGTATTAGGGTATCCGAGGCATAGGGAGTCTCTTCCTTTCCAGCCTTAATTGGCCCTTGTCTCATCTTTCCTGATCCCTCAACCTTCTAGGGATCAACCTTCTTTTTTTTTTCATTATACTTCCTTTTCTCTTTAAGATTCCCGCCCTGTTTTTCTGAATCCCCCCCCTGTGTATCTAAATTGCATTTTGTAAGTATTTTCAATCTAAATTGCATTTTGCGAGTATTTTCAACCATAATTGCATTTTGTAAGTATAGTCAATCCAAATGTAAGCCTCCGTGGCTTAGGCGGCAGCACGCCGGCCTCTCACCGCTGGGTCCGTGGTTCAAATCCCGGTCACTCCATGTGAGATCTGTGCTGGACAAAACGGAGGCAGACAGGTTTTTCTCCGGGTACTCCAGTTTTCCCTGTCAAGATTTTATTCCAGCAACACTCTCCACTATCATTTCATTTCATCTGTCATTCATTTAATCATTGCCCCAGAGGAGTGCGTCAGGCCTCGGCAGCCGGCATAGTTCATATCCTCGCCGCTAGATAGGGGCTTCATTCATTCCATTCCTGACCCGGTCGGAGACTGGAAGCAGGCTGTGGATTTTCATTTCAGTCAATCCAAATGAGTATTTTCAATCTGAGTTCCATTTTGTAAGTATTTTCCTTCTCACTTAATTTTCGTTCTGGTTTCCATTTCATTGTCATTTTCACTATCACCCAGACCATTAGGGGCCGATAACCTAGATGTTAGGCCCCTTAAAACAACAATTATCATCATCATTATTCCTCAAGTACTACTAATTACAGCTAATTATGGCTGTTGGAGCCATTTTTCAGTGTTGCCTTAGTAATCGAAATTTGATGTTTTTCAGTCAGGCAACACGATTGTACGCAATTGGGTAATTCCATAATCGTGAAAACAATTTTACACGAGGTTGATAAATAAACTTGATCGCCAAGTGATCATCATTAGATCCATTACACTTAGGCTATCTATGTCTACAAGTAAGGGTGATGGTATTCACTTACTGTATTTAGTTACACCAGTTATTATGAACTTGCACAACCTGTCAATATATTTATTTATCGTATGGCTTTTAATGCCGGGAGTGTCCGAGGACATGTTCGGCTCGCCAGAGGTTGTAACTGCTTCAAGCGGACACCTATAGGGTGAGCTACAAGTTTCGTTCAATTCCAAGTAGTTCCAACTTTCGCTACCAGATGCCAATGATACCTAGTGGTGAACGTTGGAACTTTAATAGAGCGTTACAACGAAATATAACCTAGAAATTTAGCTCCACACAAGTTTAGTCTGTTGAAGGATCTTTTACATGCCATAAATCTATGCCATCGGACCACCGCCTTTACTTCTCCTCCGAAGGAAGGCATACTGAAGGATTTTAACGCTCTTAAATTTTCCGACAAATTCGGCCGGGTTTGAACCAGCGATCTTGGGAATAGCAGTTTAGCGTGCTACCAACTACGCCACCAAAGCCACTTTTCAATATTTGTTAGTTGTAAGCAGTGCTTTCTTTTTTTTTTAACAAAATTTAAGGGGTACTCTCAGTTGTAGTCTACAAAACGTCATGATCTTGCAATTTTCGGCACTTTCCAGAATCCGGTTATTACTTTATGGGCTGACATGTTAAATAAAAGGTTGCATTGGGTTATTTTATTAACTCATTAATTCATTAACTTTCAGCTTTTTCGGTTCCTGGGTGGATGTAAAATAGTTCGTTATTTTCTTCAACCTTCAAAACTAACCACACGCACACATTAATGCCCGTTGCTCACGGTAAAATTCTCCTTCAAATTTATTGTACAATAATTTAATTTTATAAAATTTCTGTTGCTCACGCTCAAATTCAAGTTTTATAAAACCTTTGATAAAACTTTCCATAAAATAAGACATGTTCTATTCCGTAAAATTAATTTTACGGAACGAACCAATCAGGGAAGCTGACATGAAGATGATGCTGGCGCCACGTGGTGAGAAGATTGTGAAGCTCGCTTGTAAACAAACACTTCGAAAATGGCAGGCTCCGGCTGGACTAAGGAAGCTGTTGGTGTTTTACTGGACGATTACCAGAAATATCAGTGTTTGTTCGAGGTTAAAACGCCCATATACCACAACAGAAATGCAAGAAGGGAGGCAGAAATCTCAATCGCCGAATATGTTTCACAAATTCGACCGAACACAAGCCAGGCTGATGTGAAGGCGAAGATAAACGGGCTTCGAACTCACTTGCAGCCTCATTTCAGGAGAAATGGCTTGCCTCATGTCAGTATCCTGTCAAATAATTTTGGGACCAACAAGATCTAGGAGTTTTTTTAAACTGCTTTCCTCCATTCTTAGAAAATTCCTATATGAATTCTGATCTTCTAACCTCAACTCATTTTCGACCAAGGACAGCATTCCTCTACTCTTCTCTTCTTTTTATCCATTCCCGAGTCCAGCACTTCCTAACATTTCTTTTCCTCCTTTTTTTTTACCGCTGTACGACATATAATTGTAGCTAAAGCAGCAATTTTTGCTTTGTTTGTTGGAGCCATACTCTCAAACCAATGTGTGTTGAACAGCTGATTCTTGGTTCAGAAGTTTATCGGTAGATGGCGATCCTGATACATCCACGGATTTTATAAAATAATTTTACCGTGAACAGCACAGCTTTCTTTCGTCAAATTTTTATAAAATTAGTTGTAAAATAAATTTTAAGAAACATTTTACCGTGAGCAACGGGCATAAGGCTAAATGTCCCGACACTTTGGTAAGAATATATTTTAACAGATGGCAGCACAAGCGAAGCTGAATTTATTTATTTAATTTTTGTATCGAAGAGGAGCTCCGATCTGCGATCTGAGAACTGCTATGCACTCTGTCTAGTAGCAGAATTGATGTTAATTCATTGATTACATTTTTATTTCAAAAACAGAAAAGTCGCTGTTTGTTTTTCAAATATCTGATTAAAATTCCAAAGAAACCGGGTAATACGAAAGTTGAGTTTTACTCACTGATTCCAAAGCCGCATCGAAAACCTAAATCGGTTGAATAGAACCGTCGGGATCACTTTGGGAAGTTTGTGAATAAAAATTTTACTGTATTTGCAACAAGGCGCGGCAGTAGAACAAGGTCATGGTGAACGGGTTGGGGGGAGGGGAGTGGATTAGAGTGATTTGAGAGAGCGACAACCTTGCCAGACGGTATAGAATTCCCGAGCATCTTATCCAATATTGCGATTGACTGTGCCGGTTAGTTTTTGGACAGTATTTCTGGTAGAATAGATTTTATCTTTTGGTCAATTTTACCCTCCAGGTTGGTGGTTTCCACGGACTCAGCGAGGGAACTCACCACTACCTCCTTTCCAGGCAGTGTCCTAGAGCTGGGAACCCTTGGTCGGATACTACATTTCAAATTTCCTGGGAGCGCCAGGAATCGAACCCAGGACCTCCGGGGCGGCAGCGAACCATGCTGACCGCTACGCTACGGAGGTTGAATAGATACATGTACATACTGTATAGGTAGGCTACGACTGGTGGAGAGCATTACGGTCATCACGTGGAGTATTTTTTTTTGTTTTTGTTGAAAAATGGAGCCACCACGAAAACCGATTCAAGGGCGTTCGACTAAATCCCAGAGGAGATTGCGACTAAGTACCAAGAAAAGAAAGCCAGGCCAAGAGAAAAAATAAAATTTGAAATTAAAAAAGGAAAACAGCGCTTCACACCCGTAAGTTATTTTTCCTAGTTCATATTTGAAATTATATAATTCTTTACGCTTGCTTTAGAGAATCTGTAATGCTCTGAGCAGTTATGATTTCACTTGTATTTTACCTGTAGCCTACAAGTTGGATGACTAAACGTCACCCCGAAATCTGCAGGCTACATGGCTGAACAGTGCAGCGGTTGCTTGGTAGGCCTAGGCCTTCATGGGCTGTCGCGCCACGGGTGTAGTTTGTTTTTTACTTCTAATAAGATCACGAACTATTCAGTGTCAACTTTTTTCAGAGAAGCAAGTTCGACTTCAAAGGAAAACAATGCGTTGTGTGGAAAAATAAAGGCGTAGCGAATGTGAAAAAGGAAAATTGGTTTCCGGAAATACTGGATTGGATTGGGATCAATAAAGACTGCAAACAGTACTTTTGAACTACCAGTGGACAAGGTGAAAACAAACAGCTAACTACAACCAAACTTATGCGTTATTGCTTGCAGCCCCTAATTGCAAAAAGTTCCCAAACACCACCAGCAATGCTGCCGAAAATAATATGTCCCTTGTTGCAAAATTCACGGGAGGTAAGCAGATCAATCGAGGGAAACGAGGTTCCTTCACTCATAGAACCAAAGCTGCCGGACTGGTCTTTCAGTTTGGGCCACCCTGGCACTATAAATCAATGAAATCCGATTAGAAAAAAAAACTGCCACAATAGTGAAGGACACTGCACTCAGCAGAGAGAGAGAGAGGAGCAGCTTTCCGAAAAAGTTTATTTGCGTCGCGAGAAGGGAAAAGAATGTCCCGACAACAGTCGAATGAAATGAAACGTACTGTCTCACGTGATTATAAAAAACGATCAATGCAGTTGGATTTTGATGAGGTACTGTTGAGCGAGTTTAGTGATGAGAAGATCAAGCAACTAACTCTTAGTGAAGGCGATATACAAAAACTGGAAAAGGAAACAAGGGGCCAAAGGGAAAATGAAAAGTGGCACACAGCTAGAAAGGACAGACTTACGGCATCCAATTTTGGATATGTATGCAAGAGGAAACCTACTTCGAAATGGGCTCCATTAGCAAAACACATTCTGTACGGCGAATTTCACTCAAAAGCAATACAGTATGACTGTGGTAATGAGCGAATTGCAAAACGAAATTTAGAGGAGAAATCGGTAGAAAAGTCGAAGAATGTGGTATTTTCGTACATAAAACTTATGGGTATTTAGGTGCCTCCCCAGACGGATTAATAGGAGATGACACTATAGTCGAAGTCAAGTGCCCTTATTCTGCACGGAATATGATCATACTGGAGGCCTGCAAAAAGCTAAAGGGATTTTTTTGGTAGAAAGTAAGCGAAAAAGAAAGCCAGAGAATGTCAAGAACAGTGCCTTTCAGAAGAGAGCAGATTGATAACTCTCTAACACTCGCATGGTTTTTATTTCCGCAACCAGGGCCAGTTGGAAGTAACATAGCGGGAAATATGTTATTTTGTGGTATGAACGCCTAAGGACATTCACATAGAAACAATAAAGAGGGACGAAAATTTCTGCAGACAAAGAATGCTTATGTAACTGACATGCTGCTGCGAGAAAATCTTGTTGCCTGAGATCATTGATCCCAGGATGACCAGATCACTAGATATAAGAGAACCTGAGGTGAAGTAAAAACTGAGTGTGTGTAAATCATGAAACGCTATCTTTGATATGGAAAAAATTGAAGCATTTATTTCAAAAAACAGAAAATAATTAGGTATAATATTTTTGTTTGTTTATAGTACGCAGTACTAGTGCCCGTGCTAACAATAGGCAGGTGAGAATATCCTAGGGGCAGATGACCTCGTAGTTCCGCCCCTTAAAACAACAATAACTAACTAGAATATCTTAGGAACTTTAATTCTATTATGTACATAATAATTTTGCTCTTCTTAGGCATTTTCATAATTTGTTTATATTGTAATAAAATGTCGTACATAAATGAACTTTTATTATTACCTCCACGAAAATTGAAGTATGTTATAGTGATTGGCCACGCGGAGTCGTTTCAGATCTCACTAAAAAAAATAAGAACCAAAGAACCATACGAATCACCAAAATAAATGTATGTATGTATGTATGTATGTACTTATATGTAGGTCTATGTGCGTGTGCATTTTGCCCCTTATAAATCGATAATAGCTCCATTGATTAGAATATTTCACGGTTTGTGGTCTTGTTTGTTATGTCTAGAAGACGATACCTAGACTAGGACGTCCGCATCGGATGGTTTTTAGAATAGATATTCCCAATAAACCTGAACACGAACATATCTTGTCCATCTTTTTTCTAAAATATCAAGAACGTGCTAACTACAAACCAGTCATATCGTTCTATACATTATTCAATTTCGCATCGAGTGAAACCAGTCGCTGATCTGTGCGGTAAGAATTATGCCCTACAAAGTATTACTAATGTCGGAACAATATGTTTTTTGTTCGGGAGTTTATCCTCAAATAACTCTAAAACAGTTACCTAGAAGGGAATCCAACGCTGTCAGCTATCCTGAGTGTGTTTTCACCGGTTTTTTCCACAATCTCTCCAGGTAAATGCCGAGATAGTACCGTACGTGTAGTTTCAGGGCACCTGCCCCATCCCTGACTCTAATACAGTTACACACATAATTAGCTACACAGGACTGATGATGATGATAATAATAATAATAATAATAACGTTATTGGTTTTACGTCCCTTTTAACTACTACGGGCTTTTAGAGACACCGGGGTGCCGGAATGTTGCCCCGAAGGGGATCTTTAACGTGTCAGTAAATCTAATGACACGCTCCCTCGCATTCGCGCACCCACAAATGCCAACTGGCTGCACCAGGATTCGATCCTGCAACATTGGGCACAGCAAGTGAGAACGTTACCGCTGAGCCACGCAGCCAGCCAAAGGTACTGACGACCAAGATGTCCCAAGCACCTACAATGTATTATTATCAACAAGAATGTTAGAGGAAGTAAGAAAGGCATCTGTACGAACACATTGTGTCAAAGTTACATATTGTGACACTACTACAGTATTATAGCTCAGATATTTTCCACGCCTAGGCACTTGTACACGTAACTCGTCGAACTATATTATTTGTGACAAGAGGAAGACAACTCCTAAACGATCGTTAGAGTATGTTACTTTATTTCCGGTGGCGTAGTCGGTAGCATGCTGAACTGTTGTGCCAAAGATAGTGGGTTCAAACCCGGCCGAAGTCGTCGGATTTTTAAGAGCGTTAAAAATCCTTCAGTATGCCTTTCTTTGGAGGGGAAGAAAAGCCGGCGGTCCCATGTAATAGATTTATGGCATGTAAAAGATCCTTCCACAGACTAAACTTGTGTGAAGATAAATTGTTAGGTTGGATTTCGTCGGAACGCTCTATCAAAGTTCCAACGTTCACCACTAGGTATCACTGATATCTGGTAGCGAAAGTTGGAACTACTTGAAATTGAACGGAACTTGTAGCTCACCCTAAGGGTGTCCGCTGGAAGCAGCTACAGACTCAGGCGAGCTGGGTAGATTATTGGCTGAGGAATAACCCACCCACCAAGGGAAGATGATTAAGAAAAGAAAGTGGGTTTCGGACTGGAGAAAATGGATAGAAAAATAGGATGAGAGTTCCACAAAAGTTATAAATTTAGCTTTAAATACACTCAGAGGCGGTTGCTACTGAAAATTCGTTCTCGGATACCTAAAGTGGGTAAGGACTTGGTCTAAGCTAACGGGAACCGCAGCTAGAACTTGGGCGGTTTGCTGGAGAGTGGCCTTAGTATATTCCCTCTCAAGCAGGCATAAGACTACTATGGGGAAGGGTGTTGGTCTGGCATGACTGAAAGTGACAGGTTTATTGTATGTCCTTTCAAAGAAATTCGTTTTTTTCAAAGTAATTCGAAGAATGACAATAATTTGCATCAATTTTGATATTTCCAGTTTTCGATGTTATAAGCTTCCTGAACAGTAACCAAGTGCTTCCAAAAAGGATGGTGATAAAGAAATTATGCTTTTGAAAATAAATTTGGTAAATGAACCAGTAGTTGCATTTGGAAATGGCTAAGCTTTTAACCAGCCAGTAGCCGACTAAAAGTTTAGGCAAAGAGAAACACTTATCTTTTTGAAAACTGACCATAAGATTTTGGAGAGGATCTCCACAAGCAGGTAGCTGGCGTAGCGAGCTGTACTTGCCTTACTGGCCAGTTAGAATTAGCCTTTAAAGCTAAGAGAACTTTAACAAGATTACCACTAAGAATTTTTGCTCAAATGCAACAAGTGGTGAAAGCCCTATCAATAGGTTTAATGGCACTGAGTAGGGAGAGTCAAGGAAGACCGGATCTTGCCTAACCGTTGTGTTTTCGAAATTATGAATCCAAAAACAAATATTTAATTTATTTAAAAAGGAAAAAGAAGTTTATAACTTTAACAAACATATATTCAATCTTGTTAACAAATTTGTGGTCACAGACCTCAGATAGCATTAAACATTTGTGCCAGGCAATTAACAATTTATGAGGTTTTAAACCTTATATATGTACTAAAATCCTTGTAAGATTTAAAAAAGACAAATAAAATGCTTAAAGTTTAAACATCAAATTGAGTACGAAGAGTGTACTTTAAGGAATTTACAAGTAATTGTTTTAGAAAAAGTTACAACTTCGAAAATAACAAAAAAGGAAGCGAGTAAATGAAGAAGAAGTTCCTATTACTTCTTATGTTTATGCTGAATTACTTCTATTACAATTATACAAAGGAGGGCAGGTCACTTACTGTGAAACCTGAAGAAAAAAATCAACAAGGAAGGTTCTAGACTTCCTGTATTTAGATAGGAATCACTAGATAAATGGGGCAGGTACCCTTTCGTGAGACCTCGAAACAACTCACTAATGAGTTAAAAGAATTGTATTCTCTCGTTATAAAAGAGAAACAATGTGAGCTTGAACCGTGTATAAAACACGTAATTATACAGAAATTAAGTAATGATAAACAGCAAAATGGAAGGGCACTTCGAAGAGTGACACCTTATGGAGAAGTTACAATTTTATTAATATGGTTTGTTAGTAGAAGGTTGAGGAAAGATCGTTGGGATTTAGGATCAATGTTCATGGCCTGATTTAATGTAAACGGACGATCGCGACGCGGTAGAAAAGTGGGACAAGCACTAGTTATCTCTATAGTCTTTTAAATAGATGAAAAGTTCGCTGTAGAGACACGAAAGTTATTGCAATGATGAAAATAACTGGTTGCACTAGGTAGGCGAGAGTCTATTTCTTGAGAAAGTTGAGAATTACAATTAAATGCGCCATAGAACATTCCAACGGTGGACGAAAGTTTGCTATTGCAGTAATTTATAAGGAAGATTCCTCATTTTAAACAGTATTTTCACAAGTGAGTGAAAAATACCTGACGGCAAGACTCGCAGATAGAGTACAGGATCTGGAAGGTTCCAGAACGATCTTAATAGAAAAATGGGGACAAAGATAATCCAGCGGAGGAACTTACTTTGTAATTTATAGACAGCGGGTATTAGATAATATCCCACGTGGTGAGAAGATTTCTCATTTAGCAAGCATAAGAAATGCGGCTTTTCACCAAGATTGGCTTGATTAGACAAAAGCCCAACATGGAAAATCCCGCGAAGAATGATTACTGCCCCACAAGTAATCTCACGCTGTCTATAAAATAATCAATAAAAGCATGTAGATAAAATTGATGAAGATGAGGTTAAAACCTTAAGTCTGTACTTATCTTGGTTGCATGTTGAAGGTGAAGTTCCCCTTGACAATATTTAATATGCCAACATGGCGTAGAAAGTAGAGTTTGCCTCTTGGTTTGAGGAGACTGGCTCGAGTTGAGCCTTAACTGAGTCGACGGCCGGCGCACAAGTGAGACCCACACAGCAGAGCACGGAGGGTCCAAGGAAGGGAAAGAGTGGGGGTAGGAGACAAAAGGAGAACATATAAACATAGCCAACATTACAACAAAAAATTGATCTTCTCTTGCTGAGCCGGTCTTCAAAGAGTTGATAACAGATGATACTAGCGCAGCATGGTGAGTAAAAAAGTAGACGTAGTTCTCTTGCTCACGGAGAAAATAGCTGGCGATGGTAACAAGATCTGGTGGCCAGATGGATAAGTAAATCCTCTTGCACCAGGAAGAATTGAGGAGCTTCAGAGATTCGCTGCGAGATGACGCTAGGTGGGTCATAGAAGATATATATCTAGAACAGACTCATAAAAGATA
This sequence comes from Meconema thalassinum, assembly GCA_946902985.2. Taxonomy (NCBI): domain Eukaryota; kingdom Metazoa; phylum Arthropoda; class Insecta; order Orthoptera; family Tettigoniidae; genus Meconema; species Meconema thalassinum. The sequence goes on along the minus strand of OX336388.2, from coordinate 190,314,984 downwards.
TAAGAGACCTGATCAACAAAGAGAAAATAGAAGATCACTGTTGGTGTTTGATAAGAAAGGAAGAAATGGACATGCAAAGAGCATTAAAAATTGGATTCTCACGTACCGTGTATTCAAAGAATACACCACGAGCCGAACATGTGCTCGGACACTCCCGGTACTAAAAGCCATACGAAAAATAAATAAATAAATAAATAAATAAATAAATAAATAACAACACTATCACCAAGGCAACACAATTCGACCACCAGGTCAGACAACTGTTGTGGAATGAAAACCAAGAAGATATTGGTTGGTTGGTTCCTCAGTTTAGGGGCTGCGACAACGCGGTCATGTATCCCCGTGTACTTTGGGTGTGTGTGTAGAATCAGTCTGATAACCGGTGTTAATTGTGATGGCTGTATTAGTGTGTGTATCTGTTTTTTAATTTAAGTAAAGACGGCAACTTAGAATTTTTCAAATAGTTCCTACTTTTGCCGCCAAACGCCACCGTCAACGACTACTAGGCCTAGTTCAGAACTTAGCTATTAGACGCCACCGCAGGCGGCTCTTGGCAACGAACATAGAAACCTAAGAGCGTTGTTTACATTCTTAACCTATCCAATTTAGCTTTACACAGGTGTAATTAGTGGAAGGTTCTTTAACATGCCATAAATCCATGACATGGGACCGCCGGTTTTACTTCCCCTCCGAAGGAAGGCATACTGAGGGATTTTTAATGCTCTTAAAAATCCGACGGTTTCGGACGTGTTTGAACCCGCTATCTTGGGCATAGAAGCTCAGCATGCTACCGACTACGCCACCGAAGCCGCCAAGAAGATATTATAGGCCTACATGGTCATTATCTTTCTGCACCCCGGTAATCGCGGCAAAATGGCGTCATTTGGCTGGCCAGGTGCGGAGCGAGTGGACCTCACAATACCCCACTCCGCCGACTCATATCGTTAGTTCACTCGTCATTCATATGGACGTGTATCTGCAAAGCTTAGACGTTAGTGTTGCACGTTTAGTGAGTATTGTGATTACTGTGATTGTTGGTCATGCCTAGAAACCAATTCACATTGTGCGAAAGTGTGTATATCCATAATTCGCCTATGAAAAGCAGAATTTCTTGTTCTGAAACGAGACGAAAATGTAAAAACAAGTTTCCAGGAAGACCTGTGCCTAATGCCAGAACAATTAGCAGGCTCGCTAAACGTTTCAAGGAAACAGGCTCCGTAAATAATAAAAGATTGACAGACATTCTTTCATCAGAAGATATCAGGTGTGTGTTACAAGAGAGGGAGGAAATTTTCAGCATTGACTATGAGCACTGTAAGTACGCATTATTGAACATGTGAAAGTGTGAAAGTGCGCGCCACCACCGACTGAACCGTGTACGCGCGCCCACGATCTGCGTCAGTCAACGCTGGGGCTCCCAAAGATAATGACCCTGTATAAGTCCTTTAAATACGGTACAGTCTCAAAACCACAACACTGACCAACAGGGATCATTCTAAGCTCCAGGCAGCTGCAATGAAGTTCCTACGCACTATGGTTCAAAAAACAAAGAAAGACCAGATCAGAAATGAGAGGATTTTTCTCATCCGAAAGTTGTCAACATGAGATCCGTCCGGGTTTCATTTTTTTCAGTTTCTTTAATAATAAACAATTTCGGAGAGTGCGAGTTATTAGCCCACATCTTCCTAGTTTTCTGGCAGGGCTGCCACCTTAAGGACTGAAAACGAGCCGCCGCAGTTTTCCAACCGTACCACTGAATTACAGCTCCGCCTGTAAATAACCTACTGTTGACGCTGCTGCCCACTCTCATGCTGTAGTCTGGTCTCTGACCCTCGACCTTACCGACATGGGTGACCCTGCCAGGCATTGCTCTCGGGATCACTGAAACACACAAGCCTCCCCACCACGTCAAAGTGCCAGACCATGGGGGAAGACTGTCGTATATCGGTTACTTAAAATTAGCCTACATTTGCAGGTACGATATGTATGCAAAGTTGGTAACTGTTGGCTTGCATACTTTCTGATATATTGAGATTAGGACTATAATGTCTAGAGTGCATTTTCAACAGTTGGCAGCCCTGTTGACACTAAATAAAACGCATGCCGGTATTCATATCTGCTCCGATGCGCAAATCACATACCAAATTTGGTTTAAATCCAATAGATAGTATGGAAGTTACATGCATTTGAAGATTGGACCTATCGGCAGGCTTGGAATCATCTTGGCAACACTCTCATGTATGGGCTCCTGGAAATTAGTCTGATGTAATATTGTCTATATGTGTGTCAATTTTGGAACAATTCCCATGCATATCTTCCGAGATATCCAACATAGACCTCAACTTTCAATTGCGACTTTTTTAGCAGTTGGTAGCACAGACGTCATTTTCAAATATGGCCGTGAGATATTCAGGCATAGGTCTTTACTCATACCAAATTTGGTTTCTATAGCTGCAGCCGTTTAGGAGTTGATAGATAGACAGACTGACAGACAGACACACATTTGCCCGGATCGATCTCATTAGTCTACTTTTTCCTCATTTTTCCAAAATGTGAAAAGTAGGCTAAAAATGAAGTACACGTTTCGGTATACAATAATATCTACTTCAGAACATATTGATAATTTAATTAGAATTGTGCGAGTGTACAATGAATCTATAAAACACACAAATAGAGAGAAATTACAATATATCTAAACATTTTAGCGTTATATATTAAACAGTTTCGGGCAAAAGGTATTTTTTTTATTACGAAATACATTTTATCAAGAAACTGGAATTCATTTTTGTTCTCGTTTTTAGTACATAGGATTAGTCTTGTTCCATATGAAGCAATAGGATCGATTACTTAATTCATCGGTGCCTCTTAAGCCCTTTTTGCTTTTTTTTTTTCAAAGTATTTAAAAAATATGTATTGCCGAATAGAAACTCAAATTTAAAAATAAAATACAGACAGATTGTTGTGGTTTGAAGGGGCGAAACGGCGAGGTTATCTGCCCCTAAAATAGAGAAAATTAGAGAAAACATTAGAAAGAAAAGTTAAAAATCTTGCCTAGTGGATTCGGGAAGTACAGAATAGCAGCAAAGCGTGTGACAGATAGCCTATCATGTAATACGGTGTGATCAGAGGAAGTTTTCTCTATCACAGTTTTGTACTAGCGATAAGTAATTAATTAATTAATTAATTAATTTAAAACGCACAATGTGCAAGATTATTTCACAGTCATTCTGTGCAGAACCTAGTTAAAGGAATTGTCCTTCCTGCACAACTCAGTTGCGTGATGACGGGCACATTGCTTCCCGCATAGGGCGCACACGTATTCCTCGTTCGGCGAGTGGTGCGTCTTCGTGGAGCATAGCTTGGGGTGAAATTCGTGCACAGCTAGTTGTCTTCTTTCCACTTGTCGCTGGTTTACTAATACAGTCATCACAATTAACACCGGTTATCAGACAGATTCTACACACACCTAAAGTACACGGGGCTACAAGACCGCGTTGTTGCAGCCCCTAAACTTAAGAACCAACCAACCATCGGTAGTCGTCGCGTCTGTGCTGTATATGTCCAGCCGAATTTCTGTTTTCTTTCTATGATGTTCGAGAAAAATAAAAGTACAGTCGAACCTCCATAACTCGAACCTCCATTACTCGAATTTTCAATATCTCGAAGTAATTTCTACTTCCCGGCCATTTGTCCTATTCTTGACGTGTATTTATTTCTCTATTACTCGAAATTCGATTATACGAATTTCTCGATTTTTCGATGCAAACTTTTCCTCCCTAGAAGCAAAAATTGTTCTCTAACTTGAATTTTGTTCCTAAGCGTTTATATTGCGGCTTATCTGTCCACCACTGCTCTGACTGCCCACCCCTGCTCTGTTCATTAACCTTAGCTGGTGTGAGAATTCCCAGTGCTGATAAGATTCCACGGGCCATCCCCGCGCATTGCGTCATCACCAGGAAAACTTGCAGCTTGTATCTGGCTGTTCAGTGTACGCTTACAGCCCTGTAGATGCAATCATGGAGAAACGTAAAGTGAAATGCCTGAGCCTGAGTGAAAAAGTTCGAGTGATAAGTGAAGTGGAGAAAGGTCAGAAAAAGAAGAAGGATATTGCAGCTGAATATGGAATTCCTCCCAGCACATTATCTACAATACTGAAAGATAAAGACAAGATTCGTCTGGCTGTGGATGAAACACGATTTGCACCGCAGCGGAAGAGGCTTAAAACTTCAACATTCCCGGAGCTGGAACAACCAATGATTCAATGGGTGACCCGTGTGAGAGACAAAAACATTCCAATAACCGGTAGCTTAGTTCGTGAACAAGCAGAAAAATTTGCTAAAGACTTCGGTTATGAATCTTTTCAGGCCAGCAGTGGGTGGCTGGAAAAGTTTAAACTTCGGAATGGAATAGTGCAGATGGTAATGTCAGGCGAAAGTGCTGCTGTCAGTGAAGTGGACTGTGAACATTACAAAAAGAAAACGTTTTACCAGCCCTGTTAGAGGAGTACAGTTCTAATGACGTGTTTAATGCTGACGAGACTGCTTTATTCTACAAATGCCTGCCTGGAAAGACACTGGCCTTTAAGGGTGAAAAGTGTTTTGGTGGTAAAAGAAGTAAAGAAAGGGTTACGGTAATGCTGGGAGCTAATATGACGGGAACAGAAAAACTAAAACTTTTAGTGATCGGAAAATCGGCGAAGCCTCGCTGTTTTTCGGGTGTTAAGTCTTTACCGGTCCTGTACCAAAGCAACCGGAAGTCATGGATGACAAGCTCCATTTACGAATCTTGGCTGCATGGTATTGACAAGAAGTTTCAACATGAACGGAGGAAAGTTCTACTTTTTGTAGACAACTGCCCAGCTCACCCCAAGGTGCTCACTCAGGAGCTGAGAGCAGTGCGCGTGGTCTTCTTGCCACCGAACTTAACATCCAAACTACAGCCAATGGACCAAGGGGTGATTAAAAACTTGAAACATTACTATAGGAAGAGGGCTGTTCAGATAATTCTGAGAGCAATTGACTCCGAGGAGTCATTAACAGACATCAATCTACTAGAGTCGATAACAATGCTAAGTAAATCGTGGGCTGATGTGAAACAGGAAACAATTGCTAAGTGCTTTCGCAAAGCAGGATTTTCGAAAGATTACTCGCAAGCTGCAGAAGACGAAGAGGACGAAGTCATTTCTGTTCCTGAGGAATGGGCGGAATATCAGCAGCTTGTTAATTGCGAAGCTGATTTTGAGAGTTACATAAATGTGGACTGTGATGTTATAGTGGCGGAACAACCTATGGGTATCGTCAACACTGCTGCCGAGCAAGAAGAACTGAAAGAAGACGACGATGGTGATTCCCAACAAGAAGAATTGGAGCTGCCCTCTCCCGCACCGTCAGCAGATCAGGCGTTAAGTACAGTGGCTGTTCTTCGATCGTACATACAGAGTCAGCTGTATGTAAATGACAGTGTTTTCACAGCAATAAATGTTGTTGAAAACTATGTTGAGGAAAAGAAGCGTAACAGTAAAATACAAAAGAAACTAACGGATTTCTTCCCAAGGTGCTAACGGAGGTACTGTATGTTCCTTTTTTAATCACTGTACGTACGTATTCTGTCTGCTACTGTAAGCTATACGGTATACCTAGGTACAATTGTTATACGGTAATTGAAGTTATGCCATAAAGTACTGTATGAGTTTTTTGTTGTTAAATGCTGTCAGATATTGTTGCACTGTATTCCGTAATGGTTCATAGACAAATGTGATTAAATAACGCGCTCAAGATGCCTAAAATCGGTATTTCTCTATTTCTCGAAATTTCGATAAATCGAAATAAAAATTTTCTCCCTAGGTGATTCGAGATATCGAGGTTCGACTGTATTGGTTAATTCAATAGCGTATTTTGTGCTCCAATAAATGTATTAAAACGTTAAGGGTCCGTAGCCCTTTAGGTAACTAATTCCGGTGTGGATATTTTTCTAAAAATCAAAATCACCTGAGGGTATTGAACCAAGGAACACATTAAAGAAAGCATTATGTAAATAAGTTAATTTTGCTGGAATTTGAATCAGAAAGGAAACGAATCAAGAAACAAAAAGTGATTTTCAACTTTTTTTTTTTTAGTTTGATAGATGGTTGGTTGGTTCCTCAGTTTAGGGGCTGCGACAACGCGGTCATGTAGCCCCGTGTACTTTGTGTGTGTGTAGAATCTGTCTGATAACCGGTGTTAATTGCGATGACTATATTAATGTGTGTTATCTTTCTTTAATTCAAGTAAGGACTGCAGACATTGAATTTTTTCAAGTAGTTCCTACTTTTGCCACCAAACGCCACCGTCAACGACTACTAGTTCAGAGCCTGGTTACCAGATGCCACCGCAGTCGGCTCCTGGCGACGAACGTTGGAATCTAAGAGCGTTTGTCAAATGTTTAACCCATAATTGAGCTTCAGACAAGTGTAATTAGTGGAAGGTTCTTTAACATGCCATAAATCTATGATATGGGACTGCCGGCTTTACTTCCCCTCCGAAGGAAGGCATACTGAGGGATTTTAACGCTCTTAAAAATCCCACGATCTTGGGCATATAAGCTCAGCATAGTCTAATAGAGCTCTCATATTTTGAAACCTTTCCGGGCCCTTTAGTCCTTCCACGTTTGGTACAATTGTGGATATTGCGTAATTGTACGTGTTTTCTAAGAGATGCTTCCAACATTAACAATTGGCCTAGGATTGTGACCCACTGGTGAACTTGGACTTGAAGCATGTAGATAAAGCAGGGTCGTAAGGTCAATGACCTTGTCCGCCTCGTCACGGCCAGTCAAGTGTAACAGAGTCGCTATTCATTTATTAACACGCTTGTGTAACAAATGTTTCGCTCGTCTAATTTTACCAGAAACACAACAATTCAATTACGGTACGGTACCAGGGACCCGCAGATAAATATTGAAAACGTGAATATATAAAGGGTGTCTTTTATATACCTTTGGAGAATGATAGGTCGTGTAGGGGACGAGTATAGAAGTAATTTGAGATAGGGAACTTGGGGTCGGAGCGGCCTCCTTAACCCCTAAAATAAGGGTTGATTCAGGCCCTTCACCCTGTAAGTTAGGCAACCGACTGAAGCCTCTATTACCTTCTCAATCCTTTAACTCTTGGCAAGATTGGCTACGCCGGCTTCGAATGCATGGGTCAGGTCAGGTGTTCAGTGAACCTGGAAATATTGGTACTAAGGGAAGGGCAGCCCTTCGTTGTGATGATGTCAAATTACTGACATGTTTGAATTCCTGGAGCAAAGAAGTGTCACTGTAAGTAACTGTGAACTTCAACCTCAAACTCTTGTGTCATTAAATAATCAATATCTAAATATAGATGCGACGAGCCTATAATGGCAATGATTGAGACAAGAGTATGTTTATAGAACGAAAAGAAACAAAACAGCTTACAGTCACGCAAAATCAATGAAACACGCATCAACTCGAAATAACACTTCTCCATAATAAACTAAAAATCAACATTTTTACCAACTCCACCATTAAATAGTTTTAAAAAATGTTTATATTACCGCCTGAATCAATACTTTAATGAAGAAATTATTAACAAAGTTGTTCTTGGAAACGGTATATGTTTCTGGGACTGATGAACAACTTTTAGCCTATTTTCATTTAAGAAAAAATAGGCTTATGAGATCACCTTTTGTCCGTGTGTCTGTTTCTGTGTGTGCGTGTGTGTGTGTGTGTATGTGTCCCCCTAATGACTTCTAAACAGCTCGAGCGATTTCAATGAAACTCGGTAAGTTCATAGCACTATTCCGGACGACCCCGACTGTGCCGTTCAAATTTTGATACGTATCACCAATCCAACACGGCGGCTGTGCGAAATATTTCACCAGCATTTAATATCTCCGAAACTATTACCGATATCACCCTGGAATTTTGTACGGTGATAAAGGGAACTACTAGAAGTTCACCTATGTGACTTTTGGAAAACTGGTAACTACAAAACCAACATGGCGGCCAAGCGAATTTGCGACTTTTAAATAGACGTTTCTCACGATTTAACCAACAAAACGCAATGAAACTTGGTACAGTATATGTTTATACACATTGTAATGCACCGTCATCTAACTTCGTTCAATTGTTTACATAACCTCAAGATGGTGGCTGTGCGAAATATTTCAGCGGCATTCTATATTTCTGAAACTGAAATTTTGTATGTTGATATAGGCAATTAACATAAGTAGGATATATGAAAATAGGCTTTAGTTCTTCACGGAACTACTTGTTTTCCCCTTCATCAGCCAAATATAAAGCATTAAAATAATGAAATTATGATAAAGCGTAGCACTAAACTAGAGAGAGTTTGTTTTATATGCGACGGGGACCCTCGCTTGCCCGCTCGCCCGCGTTGCGCGTCTGTCTCCCGCCAGGCACTTTGCCGATATGCGGCGCTCGCACGACACTGAGTCATTGAGTATAGGAATTTGTACTTACCTAGTTCACAGCTGGTGCTGAAAATGTTCGCCATTCACTGCTACACATCGCTGGCACCTCTTTATGAAATTGTCATTTACTTTTTGAAGATCCTCAGCACCGATCGACTGTATTTCAGTTGTAATATAGCCTTTAAGCTCATTTATAGTGTGAGAGTTTCTCGCATACACTCTATTTTTAAGCGTCCTCCATAGATGAAAGTCACATGGTGATAAGTCTGGGCTTCGCGGGGGCCACATGTTCCGACTTATAATCCTAGTAACGAAAATGCGACGCAATTCTGTCATGGATGCTTCGGCAGTGTGAGCAGTGGCAGAATCTTGTTGAAAATAAGTTGACAGTCGCTCTCCGTAAGTTAGTTGGTCAAGAATCACATTGAAGTACAAATTTAAGTACAAATTCCTGTACTCAATGACGCAGTGCCGCGCGAGCACCGCATAACGTCAAAGTGCCTGGCAGGAGACAGACGCGCAACGCGGGCGAGCGGGCAAGCGAGGGTCCCCGTCGCATATAAAACAAACTCTCTGTATCAATGGTCACTTAACCTGTTATGGTGCACTATATATACTGTATATAGGTTGTTGAATTAATTGAGGTACAGATCAAATTAAGTGACCATTGAGAGTTTAGTGCTACGCTTTATCATAATTTTGTTCATTTAATGCTTTATATTTAGCTGATGAAGGGGACACACATTGTTCATTAGTCTCTGAAACATGTACCAAAAACAACTTTATGTTCGACAATGTCGAAATGTAAACATTATTTGTCGGAAAACTGTATCATAATGGGGGTCATTATAACACTATTTTTCATTATGAAACAGTTTCTCCCAACAAACAGAGCTCAAGAAACAGCTGTGTGACCAATTAGGTAGGAATACCTTCGCGCATGCGCTCAAAATCCAACATATTTCTGTGTTGGCAAGCAAAGTGAATGGTCTCTGCTTTCGGAGTGCCTTGACCAGCGCTCTGTTCAGTCAACAAAGCCAGCGCGCCCTGTTCACTAACTGAATTAACTGAATCCCACAGATATTTATGAATATTTATGTTAAATCATATAATAAAGTTATAATTATCGTCGAACATAAACAGTCGTATGCAACTCACCTATAATGGTAATTAAGACACTCGTGTCTTAATTATTGCCATTATAGGCTCGTTGCATAATGTACTATTGTTAATAATTTTTTCATTAAAGTATTGATTTAGACTGAAATATAAACCATTTAAAAAAACTATTTAACCACATCAATACGGAGCCATTAAGAGTGATTTAAATAATAGAACTCCACCATTTGCAAGAAGATTAGAAGCAGTAGAAATGTGCAAGAACACAGATACGCACCTTATTGCTTATGTTCTGCGACATGGCGACTTGCTTTCTAACATCTGTTGAGGAAGAGTCAGCGGTAAAAAAGAGGAAGTCCTTCAAGAACTTGCTTACCACGAACAACTACAGAGCTGAGAAGAGGACTTATTATGGCCTGGCCTTCAGAAGTACATGACGATTACTGTTATCGAGCCTTATGCAACTTACTTCACGCAATTCTGCCGGTTTTCTTGACAACTCCCGCGTTGAAGCGAGTCGGCGATTATCTCACCTGCTTCTTATATCAAACCTTATTACATAATAGTCTAATAAAGCACAATTCGGGAAACTCGACCTGAAGTGGACTAAGAGGTGACCAGTTTTGTGGACTCTTCAAACAACTTTGAGAAACTGAAAGAAATCAGAAACACCCACTATGGATATCAAATTCGCAGGTGAAAAACTAAAGGAAGTAGGAGACTTTTGTTACTTATGAAGAAAAATAACCAGTGATGGACGAAGCAAAGACGATATAAAAAGTGGGTTAGTTCAGGCAAGGAAAGCATTTCTACAGAAAAGGAATCTGTTGACATCAAATATAGATTTAGGTATAAGGAAGTAATTTTTGAAAGCCTTTGTCTGGAGCGTGGCGCTCTATGGAAGTGAAACTGGGACTGTTGGAGCAACAGAAAATAGGAGAATTGTGGTGTTATAGGAGAATGCTGGGTAGATAGAGTTACAAATGACGAGTGGGAGAGAAGATATGTTTCTTGCGGCTGCTAATGAAGAAAATAGATAGGTTGGCAGGACACATACTAAGACACCCAGGAATAGCAAAGTTAGTTATGGAAGGAAGGGTCAATGATAAGAACTGTAGGGGTAGACCATGGTTACAGTATGTTCAAGGCGGCTTCGGTGGCGTAGTTGGTAGCATGCTGAGCTTCTACGCCCAAGATCGCGGGTTCAAACCCGGCCGAAGTCGTCGGACTGTTTAAGAGCGTTAAAAATCCCTCAGTATACCTTCTTTCGGAGGGGAAGTAAAGCCAGCGCTCCCATGTCATAGATTTAAGGCATGTAAAAGAACCTTCCACTAGCTTCAATTGTGTGAAGCACACACTAATACAGCCATCACAATTATCAGACAGACTCTACATACACCCGAAATACACGGGGCTACATGGCTGCGTTGTCGCAGGCCCTAAAGTGAGGAACCAACCAACCACCCGAATATGTTACACTGATTGCCTCGGATGTAAGGTGTGGTAGCTATGTAGAGATAAAACGATTAACTCAGGACAGGGAGGCGTGGGGAGCTGCATCAAACCAGTCAAAAGACTGAAGATTCAAACGACAAAAACAACATAATGTCAGTAATAAAATATGAACATACAATAATGTACATTCATTTTCATTAGAGACTGTTTCGCATTTCATCGTCCAGTCTGCAAGCCTCGGTTTGCGAACAAGTCATTCCATGATTCCCTATTAGCAGTTAGCACTGCGGCCTCTTATGCCTCTACACCTCTCACTTTGAAATCTTTAAACATTGAATCTCGGCTTCTCTTACCCTGTAGCCTACTCTCCTCCCCCAATGACCCCACCATCTGAGTCGGCTTCATCTAGCGTGTTCATTTCTAACTTATACAGTAATACCTGTCAGGATTAGTATTTCCGTTTTACAAAGGGTTGAGTTTTTATAAGACAAAATACACCACAAAGAAACCGGGTGAGTTAGCCGAGGTTGTTACCGCATGGCTGCTGGCAGCCGCTCACATCCGGGAGGCGAGGAGGTTCGAATCTCTCCGCCGGCAACCTTGAAGATGGTCTTCTGTGGTATCCCATCTTTCTTCCAGGCAAATACCGGGGTTAGTCCCTAACTATAGGCCACAGCCGCTACCTTCCAACTCCTCGTCCTTACATTCAAACTTTCCTCCCCAGACAACACTCCACACGCGGCGGTACTTGTAGCTCACCCAATGGGTGTCCGCCTAGAAGCAGCTACAAACTGGCGAGCCGAACATGTCCTCGGACACTCCCGGCACTAAAAGCCATACGCTAAAAAATATATTAAAAAACTAGAAAGGAATACTGTATTGTCGCATAGGATTAGCCTACTATGAAGTAATTTGAGTTTTTCCCACATTAAACAACACAGTTAATTCTTTAGTCGGACGTTTGTTTTTCTCGTGTTCTTCAATGACTCTCGTCCAGTGTAAGTGTTCTATGTTTACAAGTCATTGTCACTGAATTACCGTACATAAATAAATGCAGTGCACAGTGAAAAGAACACCTTTAAAGATCACTCAAGTTCACTGTTTCTACTCGTACTTCTACTCTCATTTGTCAGAAGGAAACTGCGTGTATCACGAGAGGGTTGGAGGAAGTAATGGTACAGAGTTGTGAAATATTGCATACCTTGAGGAAATCTTAGAGTTAATATTTCCTGCAACTATGGCGCAAGTACAGTAGCGCTCAAAATTTAGTACATATATATGTATTATGGATAAGATAATCCGTCTAAGTCAGGTTATTTACGCCTACAGTTCCGGAATTTCTTTCCGTTTCCGCGCTAGAAAGTTTTCCGATTTACAGTGTCATTTTACATAAGAAATACCTCCGTTCCTAATTTTGGTTTCCCTTTGTCCAGATTTCCGGCTTAGGCAGGTTTTACTCTATCTCTTTATTACCAGTACCCGGCAATCAGCAAGCTCTCATTTCCATTATACAATATTCAATTCTTCCACCTGAAGAGAACCGCAATGATGCGCTGCATTTTTCACTTAAGTGGCGATCAATCTTTCAGAGTTTACACTCTTATCCGATGTCACTGAAAGATACAGTTTTGTACGAGAACAAGTCTCAGAGAGACTCCAAAACATTGAACTATACAATGTTTACAATTCATGTGTGCAATCATATTCAACAATATATCGTAGACAGAATATACAGTCGACATAAAATCAAAGTTCTTCACTAGGCGAACAAATTATAGGTTATGCTACAGTATTCGTTGCCGTCTCGATAATGATGTAAAGATTCGAGACCCAGAATAGCGTCAAAGAATGGCGCCGACCTTCAAGTTACATTATACGGCAAAGTTTCAGTGTTGGCAAACATGTTTGTAGTGATGAGGGACAAATGGTAAGGTTACATTGTTAGTAACTTATTTAAGGTGACGTGGACTATATATAATTATCATGTTTGTAGTGATGGGGGACAAATGGTAAGGTTACATTGTTAGTAACTTATTTAAGGTGACGTGGACTATATATAATCATAATGTTTGTAGTGATGAGGGACAAATGGTAAGGTTGTATTGTTAGTAACTTATTTAAGGTGACGTGGACTATATATAATCACCATGTTTGTAGCGATGCGGAAGAAATGGTAATGTTACATTGTTAGTAACTTATTTAAGGTGACGTGGACTATATATAATTACCATGTTTGTAGTGATGGGGGACAAATGGTAAGGTTACATTGTTAGTAACTTATTTAAGGTGACGTGGACTATATATAATCACCATGTTTGTAGTGATGGGGGACAAATGGTAAGGTTACATTGTTAGTAACTTATTTAAGGTGACGTGGACTATATATAATTACCATGTTTGTATTGATGGGGGAAAAATGGTAAGGTTACATTGTTAGTAACTTATTTAATGTGATGTAGACTATATATAATCACCATGTTTGTAGTGATGAGGAACACATGGTATGGTTACAATGTTAGTAACTTATTTAAGGTGACATGGAGTATAATCACCATGTTTGTTGTGATGAGGGACATATGGAGGTTACAATGTTTTGTTAGTAGGCCCTAACTTACTTTAGATAACGCGGACTGGGTGTGTTCTCAAACGCTCGTGAAGTGAAGTAGTGCCTCCTCCCCCCGCTAGGGGCTCTGGTTACAGCCAATCTACTCTTGGTTCTCCATTAGACCAATAATTGGAAGCGAACGAGCGAGCGTGAGACGACAAACAGACCAACAAAAAAGTCTCGAGCGCAAAAGGCTGAAAGTAGGTTACAAGTGTCTGTATTTACACACAACTTATAACTGGGCTCCCACGTCTCAGAACTTTTCTAAATAAAGGGAGGCTCTTAGCTCGTTCAAAGTTGGCGAGCTTTGTTGGTTAAAGCGCCCAACTCATAGAAGCTTTATATTGAGGCTATGTTACAGTTAGTAGAAGGTCGAGTAACGAATCGTGCCTTTTCCTCTTACTTTTGTATAAAGTATAGTTGCGTATTATTTGTGATTTACAGTGTGACAACAAATAATGTTCGTCAAGGGACATTATATTAAGAGCCGTCCTGTTAAAAAATATTTTGGAAGAAATATAAAAAGTTTTTGAAAATAATTATAACTTACTAGCCCGGTATATTTACTGGTTTGCCCAGCGTAAGCTTGAAAGGCGCACGGGCGGCAGGTCCCAGTTGCATTCAGAAAAGCCGAGGTGAACAGCGAAACTCCAAACACATATACTCTTCTCTGAAGTCTTAACTCGACACGACTGGACAGTTTGATGCTGGGGTGATAGGCTCACTCCGAAGCCAGTAATTTAAATTTCCACTGAATGGAGATTGTTGGAAGAAATGAAAATGTAAAAACACATATAGTGAGCGATGTATTAAAGATAGAAATATGCTGTCTCTGTAGAACTTTTCATGCTGAACAATTCTTACACTCATAGTATATAGATATTTTTAACGGTTTACCCACCGTAAGCTTAAAAGGTAGGTCCCAGTTGGAATTCAGAAAAGCCGAGGTGAACAGTGGAACTCGAAACACACATACTCTTCTCTGATGTCTTAACTCAACACGACTCGACAGTTTGAAGCTGGCTGAAGCTGGGGGTGTTAGGCTAGCTCGAAAACTCGCTCCAAAGCTAGTAATTTAAATTTCCACTGAACGGAGATTGTTGGAAGAAATGCCAACGTAAAAACACTTATAGTGAGCGATGTATTAAAGATAGAGATATGCTCTCGCGGACTTTTTTGTATTCATGCTGAACAATTCTTACACTCATAGTACTGTATATAGATTTTCTTAACGGTTTACCTAGCGTAAGCTTAAAAGGCGCACGGACGCCAGGATTATCTTCGACTCGATTCACTGAAATCGTTACTGCTCGGCTTCCTTTGGTCATAAATGGATGTTTTCTACAGAAACCTTCCTCGAGAAATCCTTTACAGAATGGTGAAAACCGCATCAAAATCCATCGAGTGGTTCTCGAGATTACCCGTGACATTCAAGAATCGGGAACTTCGTTTTATACTAAGTAGAGATTATTTCTTCTTCTTATTCCCAGCCTTTTTCCACGTCACATAGGGTGTGCGTTACTTTGTTGGATTCTTCTCTGCCATAAATGTCTATCCCTTGCTTCCTCCCTTTTCCATCCTTTTTCTCTGAGGTCTCCTGCAACATTGTCTTTCCATCTCGTTTTGGACTTCCTCTCCTCCTTGACCCCTCAATTTCCAGATTTCCATCTCTTTTCCCTACATTTTCCTTTTTTTTTAGCGTATGGCTTTTAGTGCCGGGAGTGTCCGAGGACATGTTCGGCTCGCCAGTTTTGTAGCTGCATCGAGGAGGACACCCAATGGGTGAGCTACAAGTACCGTTGGGGAGGAAAGTTGAAATTTAAGGACGAGGAGTTGGAAGGCAGCGGCTGTGGCCTATAGTTAGGGACCAACCCCGGCATTTGCCTGGAAGGAAGATGGGAAACCACAGAAGACCATCTTTAAGGTTGCCGGCGGGGGGATTCGAACCTCCTCGCCTCCCGGATGTGAGCGACTGCCAGCTGTCATGCCGTAACGACCACGGCTAACTCATCCGGCCATGTTCCCATTATAGTACTACAGTGTGTCCAGAACAGAGTGTAGTTGCATAGGACATACAATCTATGATCTGTTGTTGTTGTTGTTGTTGTTGTCTGTACTTAACGAACACATTTTAAGACTGATTTCCAGACGGTAAATGAGTGGAGTTGCCGATGTGTCTTATATCGCAAAAATAGAATGTTGCCGCACTGTCCGATTTTAGAGTAATCGTATGTCCCTCGGTTCCATGAAGGTTGGTTGGTTGGGTCCTCGGTTTAGGGGCTGCGACAACGCGGTTATGTAGCCCCGTGTATTTTGGGTGTGTCTGATAACCGGTGTTAACTGTGATGGCTGTATTAGTGTGTGTATCTGTTTTTTCTAATTCAAGTAAACTGCAACTTTGAATTTTTCAAATAGTTCTTACTTTTGCCGCCAAACGCCACCATCAACGACTACTAGGCCAAGTTCAGAACTTAGCTACTAGACGCCACCACAGTCGGCTCTTGGCAAGGAACGTAGGAACCTAAGAGCCTTGTTTACATTCTTAACCTATACAATTTAGCTTCACACATGTGTAATTAGTGGAAGGTTCTTTAACATGCCATAAATCTATGACATGGGACCGCAGGCTTTACTTCCCCTCCGAAGGAAGGCATATTGAGGGAGTTTTAACGCTCTTAAAAATTCCGACGGCTTCGCCGGGTTTGAACCCGCGATCTTGGGCATAGAAGCTCAGCATGCTACCAACTACGCCACCGAAGCCGCTCGGTTCCATGAAGTTCGGATATCGGGATTTAAGTGTAAAGGGTTTCTAAGAAGAAATCTATAGTTTGTTTGTTTGTTTGTTTTGAACGGAGTAGTGGATACAAGTGATATGGAAAAACAGAATACATTGGTAATGGTTAACAGATTTCCATGAAGATTCCCGACTCTGTCCTAGTATGGCGTTGGTGAGTCTCTAGAGGACATTTCAGAAGAGTCTTGGTGATGAAAGGGGCCTAATGACGATATACAAGCAAGCAGGGGCGTATAGATAGTATTATTTCAGGAGTTTGGGTGCATGGAATAGCCCCCAAAGGAAACTGGGTCCGGGGTTCCTCCCCGGGAAACTTGTTTAATTTGGTGGAAAATGATGAGTTTTAAGGCTAGCTGGAATCACTCTTTCAACCAATTTGTTGTGATGTTTTTCGTTTGATTAATGTCAAATACAACTAAGACCATTTTAAGTCACCTTTTATTAATACAATCTTCTTGCTTACTTGACAATATTAACATTACTGTTTTGATTTACAACTTACACTATAATATGAAGTTTCTTGAAGCATTACCAAATCGGTTTATCACATCATCGTCAGTGGTTTGTACGTCTCTGAGAACAGATAACAATGCTAGACCGTTGAGTCTGTTTTCAACCTACACAAACTCAAACTCCGTTCGGCGATAGCTGCAGAAACAAGCAATATTATCAAAAGTTTGATAAGGGTATAAAAGTTAGGGAAAAAATATTTTGCCACACGCTTCAAGGGCACTTGTTGCTGTTCTTTGTAGGTTCTGAAGAGCGAAGGCACTGGAGAGTAATAAGAGGTAATGTTCTTACACATAAGATTAGAGCTAACTGATTCTCACACTGTTTACCGTCGCCTTGCTTTGCAACGTTGCCATGTGTCGCTTAGTAACAATAGTACATGATAAGTATACTGGCTTTTAATGTTTTAATTCATAAACAAATATTATATGTCACAAAACTTGGGGGGGGGCAGGCCCTCTGGATCCCCCTCCCCTTCCTTATATACGCCACAGGAAGCAAGACTGGAAGTCAGTCCACATATACTGTATTGGTAAGGAGTTTTGGTCAGGAAAATCGATCTTATTTGACATTAGTCAGCTCGTAATGCAACCAACAATCTTGCGGATCTGATTCAGTCCATAAAACGTGAGTTGCTGCCAACTTGCACACGCCGACTGTCCTCTGTACGACTACAAAACCGGTGCTGGCCGGCCCAAAACCCTGGCGTAAACTGTACAGCGCGCAAGTTTCATTGCAACATTGCTGGATGAATATTTTCCACGATGGTAACGTTTAATGTTGGAAACATATCTTAGCAGACTAAGTAAGATAAACGTAAAATTAAGCAATTTCCTCAATTTTGTTGAAAATGCGCTAAAAGGTTTCAAATTGTGAGTCTTGGAGAGCTCTATCAAACTAAAGAAAAGAACTTTCGAAAATCACTTCTGGTCTGAATGCAGTTTCGAAAAAAAAAAAGCCTAAAAAGCTTGTTTCTTTACTCTTTTTGATTCGAATCCTGGTCAAATTAACTTATTTACATTCTTTCTTTAATGTGTTCCTTGGTTCGATACCCTCAGGCGATTTTTCCTGATTTTTTTTGAAAAATATGTAGTAGCATATTATGTAGAATGGGAAAAATATGTAATTTTACATAGGGTATGCAATATAAACTTACCATTCTGTTATGACTGTGTTGAAAAATACATTTCATTGCGTGTCTACGCGTGTTTTTGGCGCTCCCTCTGATGTTAACCTGGGTTAGGTTTGGTTACAGTTTGCGGTTACACTCACCAAAACGAAATAGTCAATTCGAGAAACTTTTTTTTTTGTCGTTTACCCTCCAGGTTGGTGGAACCCACGGACTCAGCGAGGGAACTCACCACTACCGCCTCTACGGGCAGTGTCCTAGAGCTGGGAACATCGAATCGGAAGGGATACAACTGGTGAGGTGGGATTTGGCACCTCGCCCAGGCCGCTTCACCTGCAAAGCGAACAGGGGCCTCAGGAGGGAAGGTAAGGGATGGTTAGGATGGATAGGCAAGGAAGAGGGAAGGAGGCGGCAGTGGCCTTGAAGAAGGTACCATCCCGGCATTTGCCCGAAGACGAAGTGGGAAACCACGGAAAACCACTTCGAGGATGGCTGAGGGGGAATCGAACCCCCTCTACTCATTTGGGTCACCCGAGGTTGAGTAGACCCCGTTCCAGTCCTCGTACCACTTTTCAAATTTCGTGGCAGAGCCGGGAATCGAACCCAGGACCTCTGGGGCGGCAGCTAACCATGCTGACCGCTACTCTACGGAGGCGACTTTCGAGAAACATGCGTTAGTAAATTTATCGGGATTTTAAAATAAACAATATTCCGTCGCAAACTAAATTAATTTATGTCTTTTATTCTTATTTTGAACATCGCCTGAAACAGTACCTCAAGGAATTTATCTACACATAAGATATACGGCAAAATAAAGCAAGTTTACATGAAATCCCTTCTAACTGGAAAAATGTTGTGTCATCATCTGTTAGCTCTTGGAATAAAGTAGCATAATTATCCTCCTTCAGCATTTCGCTCTTTTAACATATCATGAACCCATTTTCTTCGTTTCCTCTTTCATGTCCTACGCTCGTCCTCGTCAAAAATAATAGCCCATAGAACTATTTTTTTTTCTTGAACACATTCTGTCACTAAGTCCCAAAATTGACGCATACCATCGTGACAGTTCAACGGTATAGTGTTCGCATTAAATATCTGCCGGTGAGGACCGTTGCATTTCTGAGAATTCGAGCCGTCAACTCCTCTACTCCTATTCATAAGACATTACCCCACATTGTGGGGCTCGGGAGTTCTGGCGGCCGACTTAGCATAATGCACTCGGCACACTCATTATTGCTTGCCACGCTATTGTTTGTGAGCCAATTTGAGAAATGTCTTTGGTGAGGCCAGTACAGTCGGTAGCTCACCGGCAGAGATATAACGTGGGGACAGTGCTGTATTGTGTGAATAAAAGATCTTTTAACGCAAGGGGAATGGAAATATTACGTAATGTATTGTGTCACTCAACATCGACCTTTGTTGCAGTGCGGTCACGACAGTGGAGTAACAACGGCTGAGGGGGAGGGATCAGGGAGGTACCAATCCCCCCCCTCAGAGAAAATATGAAATTTGATGAAGTTTGTAATTTTGAATTAAACATCTTCGGATGGCAAATGATTGGATATAAATTACAAAAATATCCACTTTACCATACAATATTTGTCATACACTATTTTTTATAAATGATGATACATGTTTCGGCTCTTTGAGCCTTCTTCAGTCTAATAGCACAAAAATATTCACGCAGGCCAATCTACAATTAATCAGTGTGACATTCTCAATACAATTGATCTACCCGGATAATCAATACGCTGTACACACATACGACGTCTATATAATGGGGTAAGTTACAGTCAAATAGATAATTTGTTTAAGCTTTCTTTGTTTCTTATGTTTTTAAGTGCAATGACGATTGTGAAAATCTTAAAATTTTACTAAAAATTGTATTGAGAATGTCACACTGATTAGTTGTAGATTGGCATGTGAGATCTTTTTGTGCTATTAGACTGAAGAAGGCTCAAAGAGCCGAAACATGTATCATCTTTATCTTTATATATATAATTCTTCGACACGTGTGTATGTGACTGAACTCCTCCTACATGGCTGGGCCGATTTCGATGACATTTTGTATGTATGTTAGGGTGGGTCCATGTATGGTTTAGATTCACAATTTGACCAGGTAGATTGAATTTTAGAATTTTAGAACCACAATTTACACACAATTTTAGAACCACAATATACAGTCATAAGCAGTCGTCATGGAAACCGCTAGCCTTAGTGAAAAGTGATGCTTTTGGACTGTTTGTCTCTGCGCGTTGGAGCCACCTGGTCACAACCTGTACAACTACCGCCATAACTTACACTCCGCCAGGGACGCAACGTTATGTTTTGTACCATAGGTGGAGGTGATGTCGAATTCTTCTATTTGTCGCTGCACGTTAGAGCGTTTCAACAAAGTCCCGTATGCGTTCATATACCATAGATCCGATTGCGATGAAACTTGGATGAGATGTTGAGTGCACTCCAGGGAAGGTTTCTGACTTAGTAAATCCATTTTAAAATAGATAGCGCAGAGTAGATTCAACAAATGAGCGACGACGCACGAAGCGTTTCAACAAAACCCCGTATAAGAATATACACCATTCATCGATTGTGAAGAAACTTTGATGAATTGTTGTGTACACTTACGTGAAGGATTCTAACTTAGTAAATCCATTTCACAGCAAGTTGCGCACGAGTAGATACAACAAATGGGCGACGACGCGCGAAGCGTTTCAACAAGTCCCGTATGCGTTCAAATACCATTCGTCCGATAGCATTGAAACTTGGGTGAGATGTTGTGTACTCTCCAGGGAAGGCTTCTGGCTTATTAAATCCATTTTACAATAGGAGCGCACGAGTAGATTCAACAAATGGGCGACGACGCGCGAAGCGCTTCAACAAGGTCCCGTATGCGTTCAAATACCATTCGTCCGATAGCATTGAAACTTGGGTGAGATGTTGTGTACTCTCCAGGGAAGGCTTCTGGCTTATTAAATCCATTTTACAATAGGAGCGCACGAGTAGATTCAACAAATGAGTGACGACGCGTGAAGCGTTTCCACAAAATCCCGTATAAGCTTATATACCATTCATCGATTGCGATGAAACTTTGAAGAGTTGTTGTGTACACTTACGTGAAGGTTTCTAAGTTAGTAAATCCATTTCACAGTGGATTGCGCACGAGTAGATTCAACAAATCAACGACGACACGCAAAGCGTTTCAACCAGGTCCCGTATGCGTTCAAATACAATTCGTCCGATTACGATGAGACTTGGGTGAGATCTTGCGTACACCCTAAGGAAAGTTTCAGGCTTAATAAATCCATTTTACAATACGTAGCGCACGAGTAGATTCAACAAATGAGTGACGGCACGTGAATCGTTTCAACAAAGTACAGTATGCGTCCATATACCATTCATCCGATTGCGATAAAACTTTGGTGAGTTGTTGCGTACACTCCAGGAAAGGTTTCTGGCTTAGTAAATTCATTTTACAATAGGTAGCGTATGAGTAGATTCAACAAATGAGTGACGGCAAGCGGGTCGTTTAAAGAAAATCCCGTATGCGCTCATATGCCATTCATCCGATTCCGATGTAGCTTTGATGAGTTGTTGTGTATACGCCGGGGAAGTCTTCAACTTGGAACCATTTTACAATATTGGTAGCGCACTGTAGATGTAACAAATGAGTGACGACGCGCGAAGTGTTTCAACAAAATGCCGTATGCGTTCATATACTATTCATCAATTGCGATGAAACTTTGATGAGTCGTTGTGTACACTTACGTGAAGCTTTCTAACTTACTAAATCCATTTCACAGTTGGTAGAGCACGAGTAGATTCAACAAATGAGTGACAGCGCACGAATCATTTAAACAAAATCGCGTATGCATCTTATACCATTCATCCGATTGCGATGAAACATGGATGAGATGTTGAGTGCACTACAGGGAAGGTTTCTGGGTTAGTAAATCCATTTTACAATAGCTAGCGCAGGAGTAGATTCAACAAATGAGCGACGACGCGCGAAGCGTTTCAACAAGGTACCGTATGCGTTCAAATACCATTCGTCCGATAACGATGAAACTTGGGTGAGATATTGTGAACACTCCAGGGAAGGCTTCTGGCTTAGTAAATCCATTTTACACTAGGTAGCGCACGAGAAGATTCAGCAAATGAGCGACGACGCGTGGAGCGTTTTAACCAAGTCCCGTATGCGTTCATATACCATTCGTCCGATAGCGCTGAAACTAGGGTGAAATGTTGTGTACACTCGAGGGAAGGTTTATGGCTTAGTACATGCATTTTCCAATTGGTAGCGCACAAGTATATTCAACAAATGAGCGACGGCACGCGAATCGTTTCAAAAAGTCCCGTAGGCGTTCATTTATCATTCACCCGAATGCGATGAAACTTTGCGAATTGTTCTGTACAATCCAGGAAAGGTTTCTGGCTTAGTAAATCAATTTTACAATCGGTAGCGCACGAGTAGATTCAACCAATGAGTGATGGCGCGTGAATCGTTTCAACAAATTCCCGTATGCGTTCATATACCATTCATCTGATTGCGCTGAAACGTTGGTGAATTATTGTGTGCACTCCAGGAAAGGTTTCTGACTTAG
The DNA here is from genome assembly GCA_946902985.2 of Meconema thalassinum. Lineage (NCBI taxonomy): Eukaryota > Metazoa > Arthropoda > Insecta > Orthoptera > Tettigoniidae > Meconema > Meconema thalassinum. The sequence continues at coordinate 190,292,336 of OX336388.2, read as the reverse complement.
TACATATATTTTACAATAGTTAGCGCAAGAGTAGATTCAACAAATGAACGACGGCACTTGAATCGTTTCAAGAAAGCCCGTACGCGTTCATATACCATTCATCCGATTGCGATGAAACTTTGGTGAATCGTTGAGTACATTCCAGGGAAGGTTTCGGGCTTAATAAATCCATTTTATAACAGGTAGCGTACGAGTAGATTCAACAAATGCGTGACGGCTCGCGAATCGTTTAAACAAAGTCCCGTATGCTTTCATATCCCTTTCATCCCATTGCGAAGAATCATTGATGAGTTGTTGGGTACACGCCAGGGAAGGTTTTCGACTTAGTAAATCCATTTTACAATAGGTAACGCACGAGTAGATGCAACAGATGAGTGATTAAGCGTGAAGCGTTTCAACAAAATCACGAATGCGTTCATATACCATTCATCCATTGCGATGAAACATTGATGAGTTGTTGTGTACACTTTCGTGAAGGTTTCTAACTTAGTAAATCCATTTCTCAGTAGTTGCGCACGAGTAGATTCAATAAGTGAATGACAGCGCACGAATCGTTTCAACAAAATTCCGTCTGCGTTCATATGCCATTCATTTGATTGCGATGAAACTTTGGTGAGTTGTTGTGCACGCTCCCACGAATGTTTCTAAATTAGTTAATCCATTTAAGATAGTTTAGAGGCAGTTAACAGAAATTGAAAAAAATATTGTGTATCTGAAAGCTCTTCAAGAAACAAAGTTACAACACTTTTTTTCATTGGCAGGACAACGCCATTTATAAAAATAGGGTATGACAAATATTGTATTGCAACGTGGATATTTTTGTAATATATCATAATCAATACGGAAAAATATAGACATATGACTAAAGTTATAGATTTACAAAATGATTGGATTGTGTTTGAAAGCATTTCTTGTATCTTGTACTTACTGAATGAGCTAAATGGCCAGCTGTTGAGTTAGCCTGAGGGTGTGGCGCAACTTGTCAGTTGCCATTCTGTTAGTAACCGAGTGTATTGCTGTTTTAAGTTAACTGTAGTTTATTAATATTTATACGATGTCTGTAAATAGAAAGGGCCATATAATTTCGCAAACAAAACTGGAGTTTATAAATAAAATAGCAACCCTGGGCTTCGCCCTGAAACAGTTATGAATGCATTACGTGATAAGCGCTAATGGACTACGACCTATATCCGTTTTGCGTCTCGGCATGACGGCTTAAATCACTGACTGGACTATTAATTATATTATCATGGAGATGCATGTGCAACGAATTCTTGTCAGACGTATTTTGAGAATGGCGAGGTGCATGAAACACAAATCCCACTTACGTCCAATCTTAACTTGACTGTGTATTCTGCCGAACGAAATGTTCAAAGGCGAAATTAAGAAAAGCCGAGTTGCACTTCCAGGGAAACTCCAAACACAGCCACTCTTCTCTGAAGTCTTAACTCAACACGACTCGATAGTTTGCTGCTGGCTGTATCTGGGGCAATAAACTCGCCCGCTATCTAGGCTGTAATTGGGGTAATAACCTCACCCGCTAGCTAGGCTGTATCTGTGGTGACAGGCTTTCCCCTAGCTAACTCGTAAACAGTCGCCTCAGTAATTGAATGGAGATTGTTGGAAGAAAAGAAAACGCAAAAACACTTAATAGTGGGCGATGTATTGAAGATACAGATATGCTCTCGGGGCCTTTTTTGTAGAACTTTTGTTGCTGAACAATTCTTACACTCATAGTATGTTGATATTTTCAACGGTTTGCCCAGCATAAGCTTAAAAGCACACGGACGCCAGGTATTTTTTTTTCGACTTTTTCACTGAAATAGTTACTGCTTAGCTTCCTTTGATCATAAATAAGTCATTTTCTACAGAAACCTTCTTCGAGATATCCTTTACAGAATGGTGAAAACCGCATCAAAATCCATCCAGTGGTTCTCGAGATTACCCGTGACATCCAAGAATCGGCGACTTTGTTTTATATCTACTATGTAGAGATATAACGGAGGACGAGAACGCTAACGTGCTACCTCGTGCCTTGCTAGCATCGGCAGAGCATGGGTTCGAATCCCACCTCGACCATGGCCATTGGCTGCATTAATAAAATTACAATATAATATCAACAAAATTAAATTTCGAGCATTTACACATTGAACAAGAAGTTCCGTGACGAACTAAAGAGCATACTTTTCATGCCAATGATTATTCTACAGTATATGAACCTATCTAGAATAATGAAGAAATTAAGTTGCTAATATCGAAATTTATAATTAGTTCGAAATACTGTATACCTTGCATAATGTAGCCTAATAGAGCACTACAGTTGGCAGCCCTGATGACTGAATATATTCTTAGTTCCATCTCTTATGGTACAGAATACAAAATTTGGTTGAAGTCCAATGAATAGCATGGACGTTACATGCAGTTAAACATTGGATCTAACAGCGTGCGTAAAATCATGTTGGCAACAATGTCATGCATGTATTGGTCAGAAATAATCTGAAATAATATGATCTATTGTTGTGCCAATTTTAAATGAAATCCATTAGTTAGTATAGAAGTTACATGCATTTTAAAATTGGACCTATCAGCAGGCTTAGAATCATGTTGGCTGCACTGACGTATATTAGTTAGTCCAAATGCATCTAGAATGCCAGGTACTATACGTGTGCAATGTTTAGAGCTATTGGCTTGCATACTTTCTGATATATTGGTATTTGGATAAAATAAATTAGGAGCATTTATTAACAGTTGGCAGCCCTGGTGGGTCTTAAGAATGCGCTCAGTCATATCTGGTTATGTATGCATACAACATACGAAATTTGGTTGAATTCCAATTGATAGTGTAGAAGTTATGTGCATTTAAAAATTGGACCAATCAGCAGGCTTATAATCATTTTGGCAACACAGCGATGTATGGCCTCCTGGAAATTAAACTGCAATATTATTATCTATACGTATGCCAATTTTGAAATAGCTCCCATTCATACCTTCCAAGATATCCAACATGGAGCTCAAATTTCAATTGCGATTTTTTAGCAGTTGGTAGCACTGACATCATTTTCAAATATGGCCGTGAGATATTCGGGTATAGACCTTTACTCCTACCAAATTTTGTTTTGATTGCTCCAGCCGTTTAGGAGTTGATAGGGGGGGGGGGGACACACACTCAGCCAGACAGACAGAAGGACAGACAGACAGACAGACAGACAGACAGACATTTGCCCGATCTCATAAGACTACTTTTTCCTCATTTTTGCAAAATGTGAAAAGTAGGCTAAAAATGAAAATACAACAAGAAAAAAAATTAATTTGAAACCTTGGGACCGTTTACTAGCTTTCATTGATTATGTCCGAGCTCTCTCAACTCAGCTCATCCCCCTACAAAAGGGTTCTAGTTACACCACTGAGTCACGACATGAGAGAAACGAACAATGTGCAGAGCCGCTTTCCCGACGAATCCCTTACATTTAGTTACAATGGTTAGTGAAGAGGACACAACTCTCGGCAAGCACCTGAGCATTTCCTTCAGTTTTAACAGACCATTGTCCGTTTTCTCAAATCAGTTGCTCAAATTTCTAATCCCTTAGCGTGATGCTGGTCTCCTAATCACCAGCGTTGTAGCGTTGTTTGGTTGATTTGCGATTCATTGTGATGCACTAACAATGACAGAAAACAACATGGCGTCACAAACAACATGGCAGGTGTGGGTTCAGAGGTACTCACCATGAAATCCCGGAAATGGTTCACGAGAGGCGAAGTGGAGAAGAAGTTCCCAACGGCTGAGAAGATTTTCCCTTCCAACTTGGTGCAGTGCGTGGAGGACGTTGCGTTGGCACCTGCAAAATGAATAGCAATTGGTGAAGTTGTGCAGTTCATCAGCTGGTCGGCGGCTTCGGTGGCGTAGTCGCTAGCATGCTGAGCTTCTATGCCCAAGATAGCGGGTTCAAACCCGGCCGAAGCCGTCGGATTTCTTAAGAGCGTTAAAAATCCCTCAGTATGCCTTCCTTGGGAGGGGAAGTAAAGCCGGCGGTCCCATGTCATAGATTTATGCCATATTAAAGAAATTTCCACTAATTACACCTGTGTGAAGCTAAATTGGATAGTTTAAGAATGTAAACAACGCTCTTAGGTTTCTACGTTCGTTGCCAAGAGCCGTCTGTGGTGGCGTCTAGTAGCTAAGTTCTGAACTTGGCCTCGTAGTCGTTGACGGTGGCGCTTGGATGCAAAAGTAGGAATTATTTGAAAAATTCTAAGTTGCAGTACTTAAATTAAAAAAAACAGGTAACACACACTAATACAGTCATCACAATTAACACCGGTTATCAGACAGATTCTACACACATCCAAAGTACACGGGGATTCATGACCACGTTGTCGCCGCCCCTAAACTTAAGAACTAACCAACCATCAGCTGGTCTAGCTTGTTCCCTTCCTTGTGACACAGGCTATATGAGATTAATAAATATCATGTAATTATTTTCAAAGCCTCCGTGGCTTAGGCGGCAGCACGCCGGCCTCTCACCGCTGGGTCCGTGGTTCAAATCCCGGTCACTCCATGTGAGATTTGTGCTGGACAAAACGGAGGCAGACAGGTTTTTCTCCGGGTACTCCGGTTTTCCCTGTCAACATTTCATTCCAGCAACACTCTCCACTATCATTTCATTTCATCTGTCATTCATTAATCATTGCCCCAGAGGAGTGCGTCAGGCCTCGGCAGCCGGCACAGTTCATATCCTCGCCGCTAGATGGGGGCTTCATTCATTCCATTCCTGACCCGGTCGGAGACTGGAAACAGGCTGTGGATTTTCATTTTTTTTTTCATGTAATTCTTTTTAGGATTACTGTATAACCCAACTCTTTTGGGTACATTCGTGTTGACCGACTGAAAAGCACCAAACTTTCGTCTTTTTATTGTTTGTTTATTTATTTATATGTTTCTTTCTTCGGTTGGTTTGTTCCTCAGTTTAGGGGCTGGGACAACGCGATCATGTAGCCCCGTGTACTTTGGGTGTGTGTAGAATCTGTCTGATAACCGGTGTTAATTGTGATGACTGTATTAGTGTGTGTTATTTACAGGGCTAGATTTGTGACGGTACCCACCGGTACGCCGTACCGAAACCTCTGATCGGGGAAAAAGTCGAATATATAGGATTAACATAATTTTTCTCAAATCAACCTCATCATAACTGATTCCAGAGCGTCTTTGTTAACACAAACTGTCTCCTCACTACTTTTCCTGAAGCAGAATGGCCCACCACTCACTCGTTTTGACCCTTGAAAGTACGTGGAATCTTGGCTGCTTCGGGGACGGCACTCCGCTCTGGATACTAACAGCAAGATGAGAGAGAGAGACACAACGAAATCTTTTCTAAACTTCGGACAATTTTATAAGATGCGAGTTAAAACATGTTTAAGTACAGTAACTTTTATAATATATATTTTTTTCAGAAAACGGTAAAGACAAAATTAGAAATAAAAGATTGTTGATGAACATGTGTGCATTTTCAAACCGACTGTATTTAATTTTTTTAATTACGCTGAAAAACAAGTACATTGTTTGAATGGTAGCCTAGCTGGTCTACATTAAAATGTAATATAGGTCAACGGCTACGGTATGAAAAATGTTGCTACAGCAGTCTCAATTTAATTTAAAATTGCAATCAAAATTAGATTGCTATTTTGTCCACTGATTAATTTTTAAAGATCTTCAGAAAAGCGTAAAAATATCGTTTATGTTCGACCCTCACTATTATGTGTCAGAAAACTGTATCATAATGATGGTCATTATAACACTGTTTTTCATTACGATACAGTTTCTCCAGCCAATCAGAGCTCGTTCATTGACCAATTAGGTAACGATACATTCGCGCATGCGCTCAAAATCTAACATGTCGGACATAAACACAACATCGAACTATAATAAATTACCGACATTGAATACGCACCGTCCATATTGTGCCCAACTGGCCACGGCAGTCTGGCATCGAACTCAGGTCTCATCAGAAAAGACCAGGCACATGGTTATGCCTAGAGTCGAACCATTGATCTCTGCGGGGGAGCAATTATTGGGAACCCAAAGAGCAATGAGAGGGATACTGACATATAAGAATGTAGCGTGATTTCACGATCTATAGGTGAATATCATAGCAATTTAAGGGAAGAACTGTAGCCAAATGCAAGGAAATATACATTTTCAGAGCATACGAAAGTGAGAGAAGGCCAGTTTGAAGTTTTACAAATGACCCTTAGCAAGTGGGCGGAGTAGTCTAGGCGCCTACCGAACTACTTACGTCTGGAGCGGAGAGACAGCTCAGAATTAATGACTCGGGTATCCACCGCTTGACAACGGTGCAAGCTATGGCGGGATCGACTGCACATGGAAATTAATTGATTACAGCTAAGTGGATCATTGAAATGCATTGAAATATACACCCAGGTGAATATATTCACGGAGAGGTAATTTAGGAATGGTTTTTCACCTAAATTAAGGCCTTTATCTCCAAATGAATGCATCACAACCTACCCTACGCTCAAGAGCATTGACTTAGTGACCAGTCAACGGGGAAGTACCATGATAGCGTGCCCACGCGCTGAACTAAGGCAATTAATTGTAATTAATTGGCCGAAGCGATCGCCGGCACGCGAATGTTTTTGAAACCTCCACACCTAAATAAACAAGATGTAGATGTCATTTCGGCTGAAGAGGCATTATTTCAAGAAAGGAGTCGCTCTCATGTGTCCAGTGGACTATTTCGTACAAGAATCCTTTATATAGGGGGAGCGAGGCAAGCCAAGTCAGTCTTCTTCTAAGTTCATCACCAGTCTGCTACAGTATACACGTAACTAAGACGTTGCTAGTAGCGCGCCAAATGTTAAAGTAACAACGCGTCGCCGTTGGAGAACAATAGAAGCAAGTTATAAAAGCTTCATAAGTAATCATGAAGTGCGTCGAAAGTAAAGTATTACAGATATTTACCTATTATCTGACGCCAATATAAATTCGCCACAGCAAAAAGGAACTTATAATGTTTTGAACAGTTCTTATACCGGGAGGTAGTGTCAGAATTATATATGACAGCATCATCAGAAACACTACAATGATGGGAGCTTGGAAACCATTGCCACCTAATTTGGATAGTGAGCTGAACAAGATTGCAGGGAACGAGGATTGAACGTCCGTAAAACGCTGTTAGATTGTCACGGAGACCAGCGGTTGTCATAATTACAGCGCATCTCTGATATCAGGCGTAGGAGAAGTCCAATTTAAGGATCAACATGTGAAGTAGTGGATAAATGTATATAAATTGTGAAATAGTGTTTTAAAGTGTTCATGTGTATAGTGATTAATATGCAGTGTATTGCAATGATAAAAACCACTGATAAAAATATGTGTATCATGTGGAAAGTGTATGAATCTAAGTGTTGTGTCAAGGATAACATGATGGCTTAAGTCAAGCGTCATGGTAGCGCTACAGCTGAGGCGCTGGCACTATCCAGCAAAGAGGAAAAAAGTGAGTACCCATTTTTTATAATGTAATTATAACTAAGTAGTTCACCATGTAACGATTTATCACTTTGAGTAAGATGTAATAGTCACTTACTGAACGAGTTTTCACCACTCGTCTTGAATAAAATATGGCTTGGAAGGTGATTTGTTTGAGGCCATTCAGGCAAAAATAGTGATGGATGTAACGGTAACGTTAAATGATAATAATAAATAATATTATGGGTCGGCAAACAGTAAAGTAATAGGCATTTTTGGCCTAAATAGTGTTCAAATAGTGTCATGTCTAATGTAAAGATACTGTATTTGGTAAACAGTGAGAGTATAACGTGAAATATAAAGAAATACGAGAGCTTTTTCAGTGTCAGTGAAATATGAATGAATATTTGATATGGTCAATCCTTAGGATTATTGTTTGAGGACCATTAAAGTAAAGTAAGCCAGTAAATTTTGATACATTTGTGTTAGGAGCTATGTAAAGCTTTGGCTTAAGTGGTATGACAGAGAACGCGGGTGCCTTAATAATGGAGTCATATATGTGAAGTATTGTTTGAGCCGCTTGTAAGCGTGCAGAATTAACGTAGAATCCAGTGATTTACGTAATAAATATAGCGGGGACAACTAGTATAGCTTGCACGTTAGGTGAGAAGTTGGCCAAATCTACGAGTAGTATCGCCCTTGTGCATACTGTATTATGTCGCAGCGAATTGGACAGAGTCTGTCTGTATCCAACGCTTGCTTGAATTATGCCACTATTGACGTCCGTCGAGACGCTGTGAGCATGTGTGTGTTAATGACCCACCCTGTGAGGTGAGGATCATATTCGTCGTTTAGGAACGCAGGTTTCCCTATATTTTATTGACAGCTGCTGGTGAAAGTCGTTGGATTTTCACTATGATGCGCGTCTAAAAGCCACTAGTCGTCACCATAGAACGGCAAGACTATCACTAGAATGCCACCCCAGCCATGAATGTTAATTATGGAGCCAGTTTGAGCCCAAGACACTATAAGGATAGATGTTAAATATTTTAATTGACTCAATTATTTAGGAGCCACACTCAGTGTTACTCTAGTCTGCACTTTGTAAACAAACCTGACCTTGATCTTGACAGAGTGAGAGAGAGGGGAATGGTAGACCATTTCTGTAGCGGCCATCTTGGAGAGCCAGCTGGAACGAATTTTAGTGCCTGCTAAGGGGGAGGAAGGTCGTCCGACCGGTCCCTTGTAAATTAGTCACACTAGGACACTGAGAAATCTCGATATTTAAATATGCAAGTAAGATATGATTATTTTGATGATGCCAATTGAAGTGAACGGTGGGTTGCAACTCACATACGTTGTTGAATCATAGAAATCAGATAATATTTGGCTCAATTATTCTCTGAGGAGAAAAGCTGAACCAAAATAATGTAGGCATCTTCTTTTAGAGTGCATTTTGCCATTCCTGCTAATTTATGCAGACGGGTATGTGTTCTTCCCAGAACATGACACATTTGTGACAATGATAAGCCCGACAAGACCCAGAAAATCGTTATATGGTGAAACTATAAAATTAAGTACCACTTTTCCTAAGGCGTTCATATGCATGGAAGGAAGGAAGACGATTCATGCAACACAAAAAAAATATCTGTTAATGATTGCAGAAAGTAATGTATTCATGTTAATCAAGGTAAATGCCGTAAGAAATGGGAAAATGTTTTATTAGTATCATTTTATGTGATATGTGATTTTTGTGTTATGGTACTCCCATTAACTAATATTGTGTCAGTTGATGAACACTATGGATACTCATGGAAGTCTGAAAATATCATTGACAGGATGCTAGAATTAGGTTTGAGTGCAGTGTAGCACTATTTTAAGAAGAAAGCTCACAGAATAACCCTATTTTATTTGTGGGAATTAAATGTAAATTGTCCTTTGTTTTGTATTTGTTGTGTAGCCATTGATTTTAGACCAGTAAATGTGTTACCTTTAGGAAAATGTTGTGTATTTCCTGTAGAGTAGTTACCTGGTAGAATCAAATCCTGAGCATGTGGTCGTATGGTGGGCAGGAACGTCCCATACCTCGAAAGACCGTGAGTTAGTTGGGATACGAACACATGGTCCACATGATGACAATCGGGTACAATATGTTCGCGTAAATAAACTGGCGAATATGAGACAAGAAATAGCACTGTACCTTAAAATCACCAAACCTAATTTCTACACAGCGCATTGCTTTCAAACGACTCTGGTGACAATATTACTGAGGGACGGCAGATGTAAACACATGGCCTTCATAATATGCCGTTGCAAGCACACAGAGCGCATGCGTCGGTCGGTCAGAGATCTTGAAAGACAGAGATATCATACTCAGTGCTCGCTCTCCGATCACAAAATTCAAGTGGCTGACTCTCAACAGATATTTATGAATATTTATGTTAAAACATATAATAAAGTTATAATTATCGTCGAACATAAACAGTCGTATGCAACTCGCCTATAATGGTAATTAAGACACTCGTATGGGAATTATAAAACTCGCATACGCTCGTTTTATAAAAAATACTCGTGTCTTAATTATAGCCATCATAGGCTCGTTGCATAATGTACTATTTTAGAACTCAATATGTCAATATTACATAAAGTCCATCCCCCTCCCACCACCACCCGGTAGCCCACAGTACAGGACCCTCTCTTTTTACAAATCAAGCACTGGTTATCTGTAATTCAGGTAAGGACTGCAGACGATCAATTTCAAGTAGTTCCTACTTTTGCTACCGTCAACGACACCTAGCTGTGAATTTGGCTTTTATTAGACGCCATCGCAACCAGCGCCTGGTGACGAACGTTGGAACTTAAGAGCATTAATCAAACCTAACCTACAAATTTTGCTTCACACAAGTGGAAGGTTCTTAATTTGTTTATTTATTTATAATACACTGCAACATATAAATAGAGAAATACGTGAAAAATAATAAGAAAAGAAGGGTTAGGTATGAGCAGCCAATATCAGCCGCCCGTTACGTCCCGTGCTCACGCATCCTTGGCTGATTGTGAGTTTATCGACCGAGCCCGTCAAACAGCGGCGAGCGAAGAGTTGCATACCTCCCAGGTGAAGTGCTCATCAGAGTTCCGCCTAGAAGCTCAGAGCGTTGCTTCCACTCAATTTTGCCGGGATCCTCATTTTCATCCTCCCTTGATCAGCTCTTGTTCTCTTCCGACACCGACGGTATTAGAGTATCCGAGACCTAGGGTATCTTTCATTCTCGTTTCTTCCCTGATACCATAATTCTTAGAGGAGTCACAGCATCTCCTGCCTATTGGTAGAGGTCCTAAGGAGAGGTGTATGTAGCCCACCACGCATAGTGCTATAAGTCCCTCGGAACAAATTGGCCCGTAAAGTGAAGCTGGCCACCGGGCCTACCTAAAGTTCAATATTACAGCTTGCAGTGCAGAAGAGGGTTGCGAAGGGGCGAAGGAAGAAGGGCTGCTCGTTGTGACAGATTTATAACACAGAGGTGCAGTCAGCCGAACGTGCTACTTATTTACCAGTCACATAAAAGAAGTGAGAACTACCACAAAGACATGAACAGTGAATATTATATTCGTTGGTTAAAAGAAAAGTTGATCCCTAATTTGGAACGCAACTCAGTGCTTGTTATTGACAACGCATCGTACCTTAACACGCAGAAAGAATGGTCGATTATTAACAGTACACTGCTGAACTATATAGTCGTAATATTATCGTTGCAATATTATTCCATTACATGTATTGGTGTCATTTAGATATTCTAATCACCTAATACAGTTTGTAACAAGTGAAATAAATAATGGTTGTTATCGTGTGAGTGAGTGAGAGAGTGACAGTTGCTGCGGGAACAGAGTGTACTTCTGATGAATGACGGGTGACGCAGCGGACAGCACCCAACAGGTTGAGAAAAGCAGACTCTCTCTTCAGCTTGCTACTAGATTTTCACAAGGGTCAATTAGTTCTGAGGCAGTTATACACACTTAACTGCTCACGGCTGTTAGGCTAAGTTCGGGATTTGGCGACTCCAAGGGTTTCATGAGCTGGGTCCCATTATTTATGTCGTAAACATAATTATCTTACCAAAGAAGGGGAGGGTCCTCAATTGTACCAAACGTTGAGGGCTAAAGGGCCCGGAAAGGTTTCATTCAAATTATGAGACTTGGAGAGCTCTATCAAACTAAAAAATAATTTTCTAAAATCACTTCCGGTCTGAATGCAGTTCCATAAAAACAGACTAAAATCGCTTGTTTCTTTACTCGTTTCTTTTTTTATTAAAATTCTAGAAAAATTAACTTATAAGGTGCGTCCAAAAAGTAACGAGCCGGAGGCATAATTACAGAAACCAGTACCTGTATGTTAGAAGTATTGGCCCTGGCTCTTGAGGCACTTGTCCCACTGTGACATGAGGCGGTGAATGGCTGTCTCATAAAATTCCCTGGGCTGCGATGTGAACCAGTTCCGCACGTACAGCTGGACGTTGGCGTCCGAGGTGAATCGTTGGCCCTTCCAGAGCCCTTTTCAGGGGACCAAACATGGCGTAATCACAGGGGGAGATGTCTGGACTGTATGGAGGGTGGCCGAGAACCTCCCATTTGAATTTCTGCAGGAGTGCTACGACTGTATTGGCCGTATGAGGCCGTGCATTGTTGTGGAGCGACCACTGTGGCTATGGCGTTCACTGTCACTTGGCGGTCCAGGGTAATGAGTGCATCAACCAGCTGGACGTTGTCATCGGTAATGCAGGGGGGTGGCCCAGAACGGGCATCATCGGCTAACGACACCCGTCCTTCCCTGAAGCGCTTGTGCCACGCCTTGACCCTTGCAAGGGGCATGCAGTGTTCGCCGTACATTTGTGACATTCGGCGATGAATGTCCGTTCCCCGTACTCCTTCAGCTGTCAGAAACCGAATAACACCTCTTTGCTCTTCGGTTGACGCCTCCATGTCACTGTTTGCAATGCGACTGGCAGCGTTGGACGATTGATGCATGCTGTTGCTCGCTTTGTATCGTCACGTGACCTTCCACGCTCTGGTCGGAACCACACCTCGTTACGTACGCCACCATTAGTCGATGTAGTCACCGGTTTGCGCATTCCAGCCCCCGACTCGTTACTTTTTGAACTCACCTTATATTTACATAATTCTTTCTTTAATGTGTCCCTTGGTTCAATACCCTCTGGCATTTTTTAAATATATTTTGAAACATTTTCACACCGAAAGTAGTTATAAGGGCTTAAGGGAAACCCTGAATTTACTCACACTAGTGCTCGTAGTGGTAGAAAAGGCAAACTGCTAATCTAATGGACCGGATATGGTTGAGTTTCATTGACTCAAACTAGCGCTCGTAGTGGTAGAAAAGGCAAACTGCTAATCTAATGAACCGGATATGGTTGAGTTTCATTGACTCACACTAGCGCTCGTAGTGGTAGTAAAGGAAAACTGCTAATCTAATTGACCAGATATGGTTGAGTTTCATTGACTCACACTAGTGCTCTTAGTCGTAGAAAAGGCAAACTGCTAATCTATTTGACCAGATATGGTTGCGGTGAACAATCTTCAGTGTACCGCGAATGCCGGCACCTCGTTTGCTGTGTCCTTAACGTTTGGAAAAGTGGAGGAAACAATGAAAATTAATTACAAATGCACCAACAATAAAATTCAGTGATGGACCGGGTTCGAGTCCGCAATCGGATTAAAATAAAAGAGGAAGTTTCCAACATTGAGTTGTTTGCTTGCATGAAGGTCTAGAACTGATATTTTTTTAAATTAAAATTGGGACGGTCTCGTTCCCTTTCCTATCTGCCTCACATGGCTCTACTTCCTTACGAGTAGAGCCGGACAAACAGCTCCCCGGCATAGGGGTGTCGAGAATGATCGTTATCTTCATAGCTTGGTCGTAAGGTTCTGTGTAAGGATACAACAGCACAGGTTAGAGGGAAGCCATTCATTCTGTTGACTTAAACTACTCATATTGGTTTTAAGTAGATGACAATAATTTCAAAATTAGCTCCACAAACATCCAGTACATTTTATGAAAATAATCGTACCTCGAAATTCATCCAACATGCGTTCATTCTATCATCACTGTAGCTTGCTTCCCTATAATGGCATACTTCAATCCGCTGGTTTCTTCTTTAGTAAGAGTGGACCAAATATATTTGTGGAACGTGAGAATTGGGAATGGTTCGCGTTAGAGGTAACAGAGAGCTTTGACTTGACTTGACAACGCCGAGAATTAGGAATTCCGGTATTATCGAGATTCTCACTCAGTGCAGAGCCTTGATCTACAGTTCTCTTGACACGGAATTGCAGTACCAAGTGAACTACAGCTCATTCGCCTAACTCTACTTACAAGTCAATAATTGTCTTCTAATTTTCTCCTTCTGCTATGTAAACAATATAAGCGGCTCGTCCAAATGTGATTCAAAGAGACAGTTTTTATATAATCTCTACTTAGTATAAAACAAAGTCCCCGATTCTTGGCTGTTACGGGTAAACTCGAGAACCACTGGATGGATTTTGATGCGGTTTTCACCATTCTGTAAAGGATATCTCGAGGATGATTTATGTAGAAAATAATTTATTTATGATCAAAGGAAGCCGAGCAGTAACGATCTCAGTGGAAAAGTCGAAAAAAAACTGGCGTCCGAGATCTGTGTAAGCTTATGCTGGGCAAACCGTTAAAAATATCTAAATACTATGTGTGTAAGAATTGTTCAGCATGAAAAATTCTACAAAAAGGTCCGCGAGAGCATATTTCTATCTTCAATACATCGCCCACTATAAGTGTTTTGACGTTTTAATTTCTTCCAACCATGTCCATTCAACTACTGAGGCGACAGTTTACGAGCTAGCTAAGGGTGAGTCTATCATCCCTGTTACAGCCTAGCTAGCGGGCAAACCTATTGCCCCAGATACAGCCAGCAACAAACCGTCGAGTCGTTTGAGTTAAGACTTCTGAGAAGGGTGGTTTTGTTTGGAGTTTTCCTGGAAGTGCAACTCGGGTTTTCTTAATTTCGCCTGTGAATCACAGTCAAGTTAAAATTGGATGGAAGAGGGATTTGAGTTTCATTCACCTCGCCATTCCCTGGAAGTGCAACTCTCATTTCGCCCGTGAACTTTTCGTTCCGCAAAATTCACAGTTAATTTAAGATTGGACGGAAGGGGGATTATATTATATTAAATTATACTGATGGGCGTACAATCTCTACTTAGTATAAATCAAAGTCCACGATTCTTGGATGTCACGGGTAATCTCGAGAACCACTGCATGGATTTTGATGCGGTTTTTATCATTCTGTAAAGGATACCTCGGGGAAGGTTTCTGTAGAAAATAATTTATTTATGATCAAAGGAAGCCAAGCAGTAACGATTTCAGAGGAAAAGTCGAAAAAATCCTTGCGTCCGTGCGCTTTTCAAGCTTACGCTGGACAAACCGTTAAAATTATCAATATACAATGAGTGTAAGAATTGTTCAGCATGAAAAGTTCTATAAAAACATACTGAAGAGCACATCTCTATATTCAATATATCGTCCACTAAAAGTGCTTTTAGATTGGACGGAAGGGGGATTTGTGTTTCATGCACCTCGCCATACTTAAATTACGTCTGACAAGAATTTGTTGCACATGCATCTCCATGATAATAGCCTTTAATAAAAGTCCAGTCAGTGATTTTAACCCATCATGCCGAGTCGTAAAACTGATATAGATCGTAGTTCATTGACATTGTAAAGAAGCGCTTGTCACGTAATGCATTCACAACTGTTCCCGGGCGAAGCCGGGATAGTATTTTCTAGTTATATATATATATTTCACTTCGAAACTTTCACATGCATTGACCGGGGAACGAACTCGGTGTCAGCCAAGCAACTTTACAAAGTTGAAGTAGATTAAAAAGCATGATATTAGGGCCCATTGCCAAGAATACTCGGCGTTTTAATGTATGCTATGTGAACCATTGAAACTACTGTTAAATGTGCATGAATCTAATAACATGACCAGCACTGTACTAAGGGAAGGAATAAACGAGAAATAGAGAAATAAGGGGCATAGATTAGAGGCGAAAGAAGAAATGCCCTTAATCTTCGAAGAGTGAGGGATTAGGAAGTAAGGCATATGTGAGAAGACCCGCTCCAAAGTCAGTGAAAGAGCTCGCGGTCGCCAACTTTGGGGTGTAGCGCCCTTGTTGCTGTTGTTTCATTGCAACATTGTGGGGATGTGGGTACTCTTCCGACCCCGACGATATTAAGAGTACTGAACTTTAAGCCTAGCGAGTATTTAATTGGCCCTTTTCTCATCTTTCCTGTTGCTCTCATTCGAGGATTCAGACCTCTTTTTTTTCCTTTTCATACTATTTTTTTCCACAGTTCCTCCAGGAATATGCTGGGATAGTACCCCATTCCCGACCCTAACTACAGTCACCAAAGAAACGCAGGTTATCACACAAATTTAATACACACCCAAGTGCATGGGGGTGATGACCAAAGATGTCCCAAGCCTCTAATAGGAATCAGTCCTGGCAAATGTCGAGTCAGTTCCTGACTTAGGGCCACGGCCGGCTTCTTCCAAATCCTACCGTAAAACACAAATACAGACGAACACCTTGTGGTGTCTAGGTTCGATTCATCCAATCATCCTGAAAGTGGTTTTCCGTGGTTTCTCACTTCTACTCCAGGCAAATGCTGGGATGGTTCCTGACTTAAAGTTGCTGTTGCTTATTTTAGTGGCTGCGACGTCGCGATCATATAGCCACGTGTATTGTTTGTGATAACCTGTGTTATTGCGATGGCTGTACTAGTATATCTGTTAATTGGACATAGGATTCTCTTCTCAATTTTGCCTCACGAGGCTGAGTGTACCCCATTCCAGCCCTCACACCAGAATTAAAATTTCTTGGCAGAGCCGGGAATCGAATCCAGACCTCCGGGGCAGTTGTTGCTGTTGTTGTTGTTGTTGTTTGAGTCTTCAGTCTTTTGACTGATTTGATGCAGCCTCCATGTCTCCCTGTCCTGAGCTAATCGTTTCATCTACATAGCTACCACACCGTTTAACATATTCTAACCTTGGTCTACCCCTACAGTTCTTGTCCTCGACCCTTCCTTCCATAACTAAGCTTGCTCTCCCTGGGTGTCTTAGTATGTGACCTACCAACCTATCTCTTCTCTTCATTAGCAGTCGCCAGAAACATCTCTCCTCTCCCACTCGTCTTAATACCTCTTCGTTTGTAACTCTATCTACCCATCAGATCTTCATCAGTCTCCTGTAACACCACATTTCAAATGCTTCAATTCTCCTCCTTTCTGCTGCACCAATAGTCAAGTATCACTTCCATAGAGCGCCATGCTCCAGACAAAGGCCTTCAAAAATGACTTCGTAATACCTAAATCTATATTTGAAGTCAACAGATTCCTTGCCACGGCCGCCTACTTTCCAACACAAACACACAAGAACAGACGGTAAATCAACAGCTGATGACCGTCCGCCCCATTATTGAATAAAATTTCAACAACAGCTGTTGATTTAAAAGGCGGAATATCAAGGAAGGCTATGATCGCGAATAAGAGTGACCAAAATGACTAACCTTTAGTTCAATTGCAGAAGGACATGGGCCCGTGTTCCCGCCTGACGTCACTCAGCTCCTCTCCGGACACAACTACTGATGCTCGTATCGACACAACGCAGCGCGCCCAGGAGCCCTGGCGGACAAACCCGCTACTAATACACTCGATTAATAATCATTATTATAACTCGATACTCCTTGCGATTTATGTGCACACGTTTATATCTCGAGGGCTTTGACCAATGCCAATCGCAGGATTTCATTTCACAAACATAACCCGAGATAAATTCTTATTATACCATATCTTATTGGTACATTACATTCATTCTCGATACCGTACGGCCATTATTACGAAGGCATGAACAGTTACAGTAATATTATAAATTTGATCATCTATCACCAATTAAATATTTAATGTTACATAATGCGGAACATTAAATGAAACAAAATGGTATGAATTTACATCTGGTTGCTTCCTCAGTTTAGGCGCTGCGACAACGCGGTCATGTAGCCCCGTGTACTTTGGGTCTGTGTAGAATCCGTATTAATTGTGATGACTGTATTAGTATGTGTTATCTGTGATTCAGGTGAGGACTGCAGACGATCAATTTCAAGTAGTTCCTACTTTTGCTACCAAATGCTACCGAACACGACACCTAGCTGCGGACGTGGCTACTAAATGACATCGCAATCAGCACCTGGTGGCAAACGTTGGAACTAATATAGCTTTATCAAACTAACCTACGAATTTTAGCTCCACAGAATTGAAGTTAATGGAAGGTTCTTTGACATGAGCCCGCGGGCTTTACTTCCCTCCGAAAGAAGGCATACTGAAGGTTTTATAACACTCTTAAAAAATACGACGACTTCGGCCGGGTTTGAACCCGCGATCTTGGGCACAGAAGCTCAGCATGCTACCAACTACGCCACAGAAAACTTACATTTCAATAAACCTGGCTGAACAGGCGAAACAATAAAGACTTCTGCTAAATAAAAAATAACCAGTGATGGACGAAGCAAAGATTGTTGTTGTTGTTGATTGAATAAGTGACTTTGCAACATCGTGGTCATGCAGCCCCGTGTAATTTGTCTGATAACCTGAGTTATTGTAATGGCTGTGATAGTGTGTGCATTTGTAGTTCAGGTGAGGATTGGGAATGAGGTAGTCGTCGCCTTAAGTTAGGAACCATCCAAGCATTTGTTTGTGAAGCAAAATTTGCAGGTTAGGTTTAATTAATGCTCTTGAGTTCCAACCTGGTCACCGGGCACTCGTTGCGATGGTATCTAGTAGTAGCCAAGTTCTCAGCTAGGTGTCGTGGACAGTAGCTAAAGTAGGAACTACTTGAAATTGATCGTCTGCAGTCCTCACCTGAATCACAGATAACACACACTAATACAGCCATCACAATTAACACGGATTCTACACACACCCAAAGTACACGGGGCTACATGACCGCGTTGTTGCAGCCCCTAAACTGAGGAATCAACCAACCATCACTTCTAATGTTGCTCATGAAACGGAAGATTTACTATTTCTAGGTCTAGTTGGTTTATCAAACAATTGCAGTACATTCACGCGTTTAGGCCATCAATAGCAATCGGTGTTGTCATGGTAACTGCTCGCCAAATCTTGAGATTTCCGTGAGCGGGAGCTTGCCACGGTGAGTGAGTGGTTATTGTGTCGGACTACCAACCCCAAGATTGCAGGTTCGCTCCTGGCCATAGTAAGTGATTTTTGAAAGGCGACAAAAATCACGACACTCATGTCATACGTTGTTGGCATGTTAAAGAACCCATTTGAATTCAGTAGGCCGTGCTCAATGGCAAAATTAATCTCGGGATTTTTCGCCAACACAAAGTTCCTCCATTCTCTACTTGAAAGCGATGTAGTGTCAAGGAGTTTAGATATCTAACCTCATTGACTTTCATAGCGTTCAAAGGAACGACGAAATTCGACATGCAAGCTACCCTCTGGGTGTCAATTATCAAAGCTTGCACCAGGCACCCGAGGCCATACGATATTATTATTATTATTATTATTATTATTATCCGTGAGCGGGAATGATGTTCTCGAAAATGGGTGGTTCTAGGGGATTAAAACGAGTAATGTATGTCGCGTCGAGAGTCTTAAAATGAGCTTTATCTGGTCCTTCACGACAAATTCGATATTTGTCTATATTGGCCTAAATAAGGGCCCAAAATCTAGGAAAGGGACAAGGCTGTCCAAATTTCAAGCAGTGTTGCCCGCAGGGTTCTAAAAGGTAAGTATTGGTGGAACGATATGGATTTGTATAAGAGACAAACAGACATACTTTCTGCTTTATATAATAGAAGATACCTGTAAGAGTGTGGAATTTGCCTGCTAACCTGTGTTATTGTTGATGAAATTTGGACAGCCCTGCCTATTCCCTAGATTTAGACGGGAAGGAGGAGCGGAAGAGAACTGGCTCACACTATAGCAAATAAACTTCGGCTCAGGACGGCCCCACGGAGGTGCAAACCCTTCGTCTTCTTCAAATTCACACTAAATCTTCCTGGTTCATACGTGTGGCCATCTTCTGCTCCACGTTCCTCTCAGTATGTTGTTTCTCTCCGTTTGTTCAGCAGTAAAATAATACGCTAAAGTGTTTCTAAGCCGTTAACAAGTGGCGTACAATGATCTGAGAGATATGTCAACACGCTGTAGCTCGCAGATGATGGACTTTTTAAACATCGGGCTTATTTTATAACAGAAAATGAGGAGGTATCGTAAATTTTAGAATATAGGCATGTTGATTTAGCCCTTTCATAACGCACAACAGCACGCATTCGTAACCGAGTCATGATTACATGTCTTTCTCCAATACTGATCTGCAGCTTCCCTCCCTGCATAATAAAATATTCGGAACGTCCCTCGTAAGTAGGCTGTTGATGTCAATTCATTTCAGAGGTTTGGGACATCCTAGTCATCAGTCCCGTGTTGTATTTATGGGATGACTTTAGTAGTGTGTTTAACGTAGGTGCCGCGGGACTTGTAATCAGATACTATCCCGGCATTTGGCTGGAGCGAGTGTTGAAAACTCACTAGTACAGTACAGTATGTAGCCTATATTTCAATGTTTTCACTTCCCTTGGCCGCCATGTTCGTTTTGTAGTTAACAGGTTTTTGAAAATCTCACAGGTAAACTTCTAGTAGTGTCCTTGATCAACGTACAAAATTTCAGGGTGATATCAATAATAATTTCGGAGATATAGAAAGCTGGTGAAATATTTCGCACAGCCACCATGTGGATTGGTGAGACGTAATAACATTTGAAGTGCACGGTCGGGGTTGGCAGTAACAGTGCTATGACCTTACCGAGTTTCATTGAAATCACTCCAGCCGTTTAGAAGTTATTAGGGACACACACACACACACACACACGGACAAAAGACGATCTCATAAGCCTATTTTCTTTCATAAAATGAAAATAGGCTATAAATGAATGTTACGTTGTAGTTTGTCTGTCCCGTAAGCGTTCATATACCATTCATCCGAAAGTGATTAAACTTTGGTGAGTTGCTGTGTACACTCCTGTTCTGAATTAGTAAATCCATTTTACAATAGGTGGCTCATAAGGCGTTACAAAAAATTAGTGTATTTCATTCAGTTTAGCGGCAGTTTATGTGTTTTCAGTTTCCGGGTCGACTCGCATTTGCGATGACCATCAACAAAGCACAGGGACAATCCCTACAAGTGAGTGGACTAAATTTCGAAAATTCAAGCTTCTCACATAGACATCTGTTTAACAAAAGGAACAAAGTTACATCAACAATTTGAATTAACATAAGCAATATCACTGTGCGTTTGCAATCAATTTATTGAAATGGCAATAACAAAGGAAAGGAATGGTTTTCTCGCAATCTGCACTTGGGGGCTTAGCCCAAAATGCAAGGAAACCGAAATTATTGTAAACTACTTCCAAAAATTTGGGGGCCCAATTGCAAACTGTTTCAAAGAGAGCAGAGAAAGGTTTAAGTCAATGAACGGTAGATATTTGGGGAGAATACTCAAAAGTACCAATTAAGCATGCATTCCAAAAGTTAGGATTCATGGTGCTTGAGGGGCCCAGTCTCAAGAGGTTAAAGTTAACCACAGAAAAGGTAAACTAGGTATTGCCTTTGTTACAAAACTGAAGATTGCAAAAACCATTAGATATGTGAAAAGGAATCGAGAATAACAATTGCCACGTGTACGCATTAAATGGCTTAATAAAACCAAGAAAGCATCGATAAAAAAAACTAGTAAGTGACGCAAATATGCCTTTCAACAAACATAAACCATTATGAAAACCCATAAAGCAAATCTAGCCTTTAGAAGAAATTAAAAGTTATACAGAATTGTTAAACTGAAAAGCCTAGAGCAAAGTATGAACGGCCTGCGAACAGAGCCCAGAGAAAAAAGTTGGAAACAAGTTTTAGGTTAAGATTATGGCGATCAGAGCCTCCGTGGCTTAGGCGGCAGCACGCTGGTCTCTCCCCGCTGGGTCCGTGGTTCAAATACCGGTCACTCCATGTGAGATTTGTGCTGGACAAAGCGGAGGAAGACAGGTTTTTCTCCGGGTACTCCAGTTTTCCCGGTCACAAATTTCATTCCAGCAACACTCTCCACTATCATTTCATTCCCTCTGTCATTCATTTAATCATTGCCCCAGATAGTGTGACATGGTGTGACAGACTTCGGCAGCCGGCACAGTTCATATCCTCGCCGCTAGATGGAGACTTCATTCATTCCATTCCCTGACCCGGTCGGTCGACAGGAAGCAGGCTGTGGATTTTCATCATGGCGATCATTATAGACATTAAAAAAGTGTTTTTGAAATGTTCCATAGAAAGGCTGTTGGTTAACTTGACTCTCGTAGAATCTTGTTGAAGCGTTGATTGCACATGACAGTTGGAAAAGCAAGCAGGTCAACTGCTGAAGTTAAACACTGAGACCAAGCAGATCAGAAATAACAACGCTACCTCGCAAAGTTTGCTTATGTTCTATGCTGAATTTGTAGAAGTGAATATTAGCCTAAGTTAGGCATGGTCAAGTAATGTGAACAAAAGTTGCAAAATTTCCAGCAGAACGATGGCCTGACGGCTAGCAAGCCACGGCAAGCAGCGAGACTACAACAGGTGTCAGGTGACGACATGTGTGCTCTGGACTTCCATAGTGTCGATAGTTTCGACGTAGACAGCAAGTGGTGTCCAGTTGATAACATGTGTGGATGACGACGTGTATGCTAGATTTCCAACAGCTGAGCAGCCTTATATAGGAGCTCAGAGCCGAAAGCTTCTGGAAAGGTCGACGGAGCAAGTAACTTGATTGGCCCGCTGAACATCAGCAACCAATGAGAAACCCAGAAAGAAAATGGGAAGACAGTGCCAGCAAGATGGCTGTCATTTCAATCGGTGTATCAGTGATGATCGGGCTGAACATTTAAACTGTAACAATCCTAAAGGAAATGTTTTAACGCCAAGCAAGCGTAAATGCAGAACAGGTAGGCTAAGTGGAAAAGATCATAAACATTTAACAAAATGGTCAATCTAGACTCAAATGAAAAATCATTAGGAAATAGGTGAGCACATGTCACAGAAGTAAGGTTAAGCAACAGCAGAAAGTTTAACTTTTTCTCGCGAAAAATACGAAAAACTAAAGTGAATTAATTACCGGCTTTTGTAGCCTTCGCAAATGCGAACAATGGAAATGAAGGAAGCTTGGCCTCAGTTGCCTCCTCTGAAAGGACGCCACTAATG
Organism: Meconema thalassinum; assembly: GCA_946902985.2. Classification (NCBI taxonomy): domain Eukaryota; kingdom Metazoa; phylum Arthropoda; class Insecta; order Orthoptera; family Tettigoniidae; genus Meconema; species Meconema thalassinum. Next base: position 190,269,499 of record OX336388.2, on the reverse strand, counting down.
CTGCCATGCGCTGTTGCTCATACGTGATTGACAGCGGCTCACGTCACGCCGAGTGCATAGATAGGATACTGGAGGAGAACGGATACGATGCGTGTTTCATACGAATCTTGTCGCTACTGCCTTATCTCGGCGGGTGTGGCGTTTATTTCTTATCTTTGTAAAGTAGTGTGGAGTACCAGCTCGTAGCCAACAGTGCTGTTGTTAGTAAGAACTCTTAGCCACACGGGTGAGTCTTGAATTTCTTAATTAACTTGTGTTTTTGTATTGACTGTGGGAGTGTGTGCGCCACTAACGGGAATATGCCGCTGAACTTGAATCTCGCCATTTGTCTGAGAGCAGTGTGAAAAGTAGCAGGGTAAACCACATCAACGTCGAGATTTGTACCACCTATCCTCAGCCGAAGGACGAGAGAGAAGTTGATATTCAGAAAGGCGGAAGGCAAGGCTCCATACTTTTCAATCTATACATTCAACACGCAATTGAAGAAATTGGAGAATAATGTAAAGTAGGAGTAACGATTCAAGGAGAAATAATTTCAACTGTGATATTTCCTGATGGCATCGGCATCTTGGCCGACACGCCTGAGGATTTGGTATGGATTCTGTCTTGAGGAAAGAATTCATGATGAAAATTAATAAATATATAAAAAAAATCGGAATGCAGCCGAAATAAATCAGAAATTGGCAGGTGAAAAACTAAAGGAAGTAGGAGACTTCTGTTACTTAGGAAGGAAAATAACCAGTGATGGACGAAGCAAAGACGATATAAAAAGTAGGTTGGCTCAGGCAAGGAACGCATTTCTACAGAAAAGGAATCAGTTGACATCGAATATAGATTTAGGTAATAGAAAGTCATTTTTGAAGGCCTTTGTCTGGAGCGTGGCGCTCTATGGAAGTGAAACTTGGACTATTGGTGCAGCAGAAAAGAGGAGAAATGTGGTGTTACAGGAGAATGATTGGTAGATAGAGTAACAAATGAAGAGTGGGAGAGGAGAGATGTTTCTGGCGACTGCTAATGAAGACAAGAGATAGATTGGTAGGACACATAGATGACTGAGGCACCCAGGAATAGCAAGTTAAGTTAAGGAAGGAAGGGTCGAGGACAAGGACTGTAGGGGTAGACCAACGTTAGAATATGTAAAACAGATTGCCTCGGATGTAAGGTGTGATAACTGTGCAGAGATGAAACGATTAGATCAAGACAAGGAGGCTTGGAGTGCTGCATCAAACACACATATTCAATCTTGCTGTCGCTCCTCATTGCGTAGTATTCTTGGCTGCCACTGCGAAGGCTCGGGTTCGATTCCCAGCTCTGCCATCCTGGAAGTGGTTTTCCGTGGTTTCCCACTTCTACTCCTCACTTAAGGAGGACTTAACTGCTCAATTAAAGACACCTAGAAACTTCAAATCTTCACAGCTATAAATAATATTCGCGGCTGCGTAGCCCCGTGTACTTGGGTGTGTGTAGAATCTGTCTGTCAATTGTGATGACTATTAGTATGTGTTATCTGTAATTCAGGTAAGGACTGCAGACGATCTATTTCAAGTAGTTCCTACTTTCGCTACCGTCAACGACACCTATCTGTGAACTTGGTTACTAGATTCAACCTCACCTGGCGGCGAACGTTGGAACGTATAGAGCGTTAATCAAATCTTACATACAAATTTGGCTTCACACAATTGTAGTTAGTGGAAGGTTCTTTTTCATGCCATAAATCTTATGACATGGGACCGCCGGCTTTACTTCCCCTCCGAAGGAAGGCATACTGAGGGATTCTTAAGGCTCTTAAAAAATCCGACGACTTAGGCCGGGTTTGAACCCGCATTCTTCGGCATAGAAGCTCATCATGCTACCAACTACGCCACAGAAGCCGCCTCAGTCCAGTCTGATAACCTGTGCTATTGTGATGTCTGTAATAGTCCCCGCAGGGGCTCACATCTAGTGGTACCTAGGTTGGTGACCGCGGGACCTCAGCTGAGTCCGGCATGCTTCCACTTACTTGTGCCGTGTTCCGCTCTGTCTTCCTTCCTGTCGACCTCCCTTGGTCAACTCTTGTTCTCTTCCGACCCCGACGGTATTAGGGTATCTGGGGCCCAGGGAGTCTCTTCCTTTCCCGCGTTATCTCATCTTTCCTGATCCCTCAATCTTCGAGGGGTCTTTTCATTGTTATCTCCTGCCTTCTGCTCAAGGCTCTCAAGGAGGCAGGGTCAAGGGCTCCTAGCTGGTGACTTCGGGAGTTGGCGACCCTGAGGGATTCCTGAGCTGGGTCCGGTTTACCCCCTGTTTCCATTGCCCTTGGGACGGACCCTCTTCTCTTTCCCCCCCCCCCCCCCTTTCCTATCCGCCTTTCATGGATCTTCGATGTAAGTCCCGAAATCGACGGTTGATGGCATTTATTTCCCCTTTCTTTAATTTCCCTCACTCTTCTTTTGTTATCTTCTTCTCCTTCTAGCGTGTAAGTTTGTAGTTAGATTTAATTATATGTTCATTTTCATTTGTCATGATCACCCGAACCATTAGAGGCGATATCCTAGATGTTAGGTCCCTTAAAACGTCAGCTATCATCATCTGTAGTAGTGTGGGTATTGGGAAGGAGGCGACCTTGGCCTTAAGTAGAATTGGGAAACCACGGAAAACTACTTGTAGTATGGCTGAGGTGGAATGGAACGTTGTATCTAGTTTCAGCCCGAGGTGATCACATGAGTGAACTAGTTCCGAAAGTAAATATTGACACAGCCTCACAAACAGACGAGATAAAATTGATGCGACTCCGGCCGTGTCGACCTAACTCAGGAAGGTTCCATTACTTTTCACAGACTTGCTAAAAAGTTAAATTTAAAGTTTCATGCGACTCCTACCCCCGATTATTCCCATTTCCAACGAGCCTGGGGCTGAGATGCGATGAATTTCTATGTAACGGATGGTTCTTACGGCCGGACGCCCTTCCGGATGCCAACCTCATGAGAGGGGTTAATGAAAGATGAAACGAATGAAAGTGGGCAATTTGCTCCTAAGTTAGTTACAAACACACGCACTGGTATGGTCACTACAATACCTCAGGTTGTTGTTGTTTGAGTCTTCAGTCTTTTGACTGGTTTGATGCAGCCCTCCATGCTTCCCTGTCCTGAGTTAATCGTTTCATTTCTACACAGCTACCACACGCTACATCCGAAGCAATCTGTTTAACATATTCTAACCTTGGTCTACCCCTACAGTTCTTATGAATTTTGGCGGCTTCGGTGGCGTAGTCGGTAGCATGCTGAGCTTCTATGCCCAAGATAGCGGGTTCAAACCCGGACGAAGCCGTCGGAATTTTTAAGAGCGTTAAAAAAATCCCTCAGTATGACTTCCTTCGGAGGGAAAGTAAAGCCGGCGGTCCCATGTCATAGATTTATGGCATGTTAAAGAACTTTCCACTAACTACACCTGTGTGAAACTAAATTGTAGAGGTTAAGAATGTAAACAACGCTCTTAGGTTGCTAGGTTCGTTGCCAAGAGCCGACTGCGGTGGCGTCTAGTAGCTAAGTTCTGAATTAGGCCTATTAGTCGTTGACGGTGGCGTTTGGTGGCCGAAGTAGGAACTATTTGAAAAATTCAAAGTTGCAGTCCTTACTTGAATTTGAAAAAAACAGATACACACACTAATACAGCCATCAAAAATAACACCGGTTATCAGACAGATTCTACACACACCCAAAGTACACGGGGCTACATGACCGCGTTGTCGCAGCCCCTAAACTGAGGAACCAACCAACAGTTCTTATCCTCGACCCTTCCTTCCATAACTAAGCTTGCTATTCCTGGGTGTCTTAATATGTGTCCTACCAACCTATCACTTCTCTTCATTAGCAGTCGCTAGAAACATTCCTCCTCTCCCACTCTTCATTTGTTATTCTAGCTTGCCACGGTGGGTGAGTGGATAGCGTGTCGGTCTACTAACCCCAAGATTGCAGGTTCGCTCCTGGCCGTGGCAAGTGATTTTTGAAAGGCGGAAAAAATACGACACGCATGTCATACGATGTTGGCATGTCAAAGAACCCATTTTAATTCAGTAGGCCGTGTTTATAATGGCAAAATTAATCTCGGGAGTTTCCGCCAACACAAAGTTCCTCATTTCTCTACTAGAAAGCGCTATAGTGTTCAAGGAGTTTAGATATCTAACCTCCTTGACTTTCATAGTGATTCAAGGAACAACGAAATTTGACATGCATGCTACCCTCTGGGTGTCAAATAACAAAGCTTGCAATCGGCACCGAGGCCATACGATATTATTATTATTATTATTATTATTATTATTATTATTATTATTATTATTTGTTACACTATGTACCCATCATTCTCCTGTAACACCACATTTCAAACACTTCAATTCTCCTCTTTTCTGCTGCTCCAACAATCCAAGTTTCACTTCCATAGAGCGCCACGCTCCAGACAAAGGCTTTCAAAAATTACTTACTAATACCTACATCTATATTCGATGTCAACAGATTCCTTTCCTGTAGAAATGCTTCCCTTGTCTGTGCTAACCTACTGTTTTATATCCTCTTTGCTTCGTCCATCACTGGTTATTTTGCTTCCTATGTAACAGAAGTCTCCTACTTCCTTTAGCTTTTCACCTGCCAATTTGACGTCCATTTCGGCCAATTTCGGCTGCATTCCAATATTTTTGTTTACATTTATTGATTCTCATCATGAATTCTTTCCTCAAGACGGAGTCCATACCATTAAAAACTGATTCAAATCCTCAGGCGTGTCGGCTAAGATGACGATGTCATCGGCAAATCTCACAGTTGAAATTATTTCTCCTTGAATCGTCACTCCCACTTTGAATTTTTCTCCAATTTCCTTCATTGCTTCTTCCATGTAAAGATTAAAAAGTATTGGTTTCACGTCGTTTTGATAGTTGTTGTTGTTGTTGATTGATTTAGGGGCTTTGCGACAGCTTGGTCATTAAGCCCCGTGTGGACCTACTTGGGTGTGTATTTGTAATTCAGATGAGGATTGGGAAGGAGGCAGCCATGGCCTTAAAGTTAGCAACCATCCCAGCATTTGCCTGGAGTAGGAGTGAGAATCTAACCCAGCTCTTCTCAGTTTAGCCTCTGGAGGCTGAGTGTTACCCTATCCAGCCCTCAGACCAGAATTGTTTTTTTTTGGCAGAGCCGGGAATCGAACCCGGACCTCCGGGGCGACAGCCAAGAACGCTAGCCGCTCGGTGCTGTGCGGGAATTTTGCCCCAAAGGGGATCTTTAACGCACCAATAATTCTACTGACACTGCTCCCTCAGACTTGGGCACAGCAGGCGAGAAAAAACGTATTCAAATCCTCATGTGTGTCGGCCAAGATGACGTAGTCATCGGCAAATCTCAGAGTTGAAATTATTTTTCCTTGAATCTCTGGTTATCAAATAGATTCCCTCCACATTCAGGTTGACGACTAAGGACTAGACATTTACGAACTATAAACGATGAGCCAATCTTGTTCACTCTTTTTCTCCTTCTTCGCCGTTATATGCGCAGTCGTTTTTGCATGTTGTTCAAGTTGAAATGTCACTTCCTTCGAGCATATTTGACATTGAACGACAACTCCATCAGTTGAATAATCCCCGACACCCAATAATTTAATACATACTTTCTGCTGTTCTTCTCTTTAGGCATTTTGAGCAAAGGATATCTGAAGAAACTCCTCACCAAACTAACCCCGAGCTACTGGCTCGAGATATCCCACCCCATTCCCTTCTTGAAATAGTCAGGCTTAACATACTGTTATCTCGTTATCTGTTACTTAGAAAGTTTATTACAAGGGTTGTCTAACACACAGGCGAAACCAATTTTGTTCAATATGTAGTTGGTAGCATGCTGAGCTTCTATGCCCAAGATAGCGGGTTCAAAAAGAAATCCCTCAGTATGCCTTCCTTCTCAGGGGAAGTAAATCCGGCCGTCCCATGGCATAGATTTATGGCATGTAAAAGAACCTTCCACTAACTGCAATTGTGTGAAGTTAAATTTATACGTTAGATTTGATTAACGCTCTATTAAGTTCCAACGTTCACCACCGGTTGTGGTGGCGCCTAGTAGCCATATTCGCGGCTAGGTGTCGTTGACGTTAGCATTTGGTAGCAAAAGTAGGAACTCTTCTTCAGTCCCTTCCTGAATTACAGATAACACTCACTAATACAGGCATCATAATTATCAGACAGATTCTACACACACCCAAAGTACACGGGGCTAAGCAGCCCCTAAAGTGAGGAACCAACCAAATTATACTTAATTTCAAATGTATATGCTAAAATATGCTGTTATGTTCAGAATATGCAATAAATACAATACATATGCAATTTCAAGAACTCCGGTCCCTAGTGATGACCATGACTCGGACCCACTTTGTTTAAAGGTTGTTCACCACTGTTCACTCTCTACAACCAGGATAATACACAAATTGCTCCACCTGTATTGAGCTTCTCATGACTTTGATGGCCGTTACCAAATTCGATTACGGTAATAACGTCCTTACTCTCCAACCTTAATTATTATTATTATTAGACACTCGACTAATATTGTGACTTTGTTTCCAGCGCCTTGGCATGTCGTCCGACTCTCAAACAAGATGGAGGAACCAGCAGACCATCCCGCTCAACCCCGTGCTATATACTGTTAGTTTAAGTATCATGTGCCAGTTCTGTAGTAGATAAGCATTATCATCCATAAAACAAATAAATCCACCGGACTAGCCGCATGTACTTGGGTGTGTGTAGAATTTACCTGTGTTATTGTGGTGGCAGTACTCTCACAATCAGTTTATGATCATCCCGACAGTTGGCTGGAGTCGAAGTGAGAAGGCATGGCAAACCACTCCTATGATGGGAATCAACTTCCTTGTAATCAATTTGGTAATTTCTAATCAGATGCAGGAGACAGTGGAAAACTATTTGTTTCACGTCCCTTTTAACTACTGCGGCTTTTAGAGACGCCTGAGTGCCAGAATTTAACCCCGAAAGGGATCTCTAAAGTGCCAGTAAATCTACTGACATTGCTCCCTTGCATTTGCACATCCTCGAATGCCACCTGACTGGGCCAGGATTCGATCCTGCAACCTTTGACACAGAAGGCGAGAACATTACCGCCGAGCCACGCAGCTAGCTAGTGGAAAGTTGCTAGAAAATTTGTCACTTCATTCCTTTGACCATAAGTATTTTTTAAATATCGAGACAGGTTCAGGAACACAAAGCAAATGCTGAGGTTTAATCTCAGTATACTACTGATAAGAGCACTTCCTACTTCAGTACTTCCTGGTAATCTCAATCTTTGGACTGGAGTGACTGCTGCTACTGGCTCTTGTTCTCTTGTGGTCCTGATGGTATGGTCTACAGCAGGCCTGTCCAGCCATGCCACTGTTAGCTGTGGCGCCATGGCTTGCCACGAGACTCGCTCTGCGGCAGACTAAGCCCCACTCTTCCCCGCTCCACCACCACTCCCGTCAGCTTCCCCTCTCACTACCTTCTCTTGTGGTCCTGATGGTATGGTCTACAGCAGGCCTGTCCAGCCATGCCACTGGTAGCTGTGGCGTCACGGCTTGCCACGAGACTCGCTCCGCGGCAGACTAAGCCCCACTCTTCCCCGCTCCACCACCACTCCCGTCAGCTTCCCCTCTCACTAACTTCTCTTGCTAGAGAAGACGGACCCCCCCCCCTACTCCTGTCCTAAACACTCTGCGCTGTAGTGGAATGGATCTTAAGCCAAGTGTAAAGCAAGGTAAGAAGGAGATTCTGATTTCCTCTTCTTAAATAGAACGGTACATCAGTTGTATAAACTTTGCGAATGACAAAAAGACGTTCAACATCAGAGGTGGGTGGCGGAAGCAATTTAATTATTTAGTAGTACCCACCCCTGCGCCAGCGGACGGCAAGTGGATGTGTTTAATATGTCACATTTTTTTAGAATAAAAAATAAAAAGTAGTATGATATTTGTAACCGTTCACACTCTTTTACTTCGGGGGTGGAGGTAATTAATACCTTGAGGGATTCTTTACTATTAATATTTATTATCTTCACTTCACAATTTTTCCACATTACCACTAACATCCACTCTCATAATCTCTTGCCAAACACTGAAACAGACCATCATTAAAACTAAGCCAATCTTCCAAACCATATCTCTTTTCCCCTCATATTTTCTACCATATCGCTTACAAAATCTCAACAGATACTAACTTCTTCTTTCTTCCTCTATCTTCCATTTCGTCTTTTCCTTCATCTACCATGTCATTCCGTACCTTGTACTCCTCATCTTCCATCTCCACCGTTCCTGTCTCCTTTCCTTCCTCATTTTATTCTTCTTCTTCTGATCCTTCACTCTCTTATCTTCCTTTACCTGACATTTCATCTTCTTCCTACTCCTTCTCTTTGCTTTCCAACTCATCTTTTTATCTATCATCCTGGTCCTCTTTGTCTTCATTCACAACCACTTCTCTCTTCTTCCTTTCCACATTTTCTACCTCTTCCTCGTCTGTCCTGTCTTACTCAACAGTTCCTTTCTCTTCTTCCACTTTATTCTCCACTGTTTCTTATTCACCTGGTCTTCTTCTAATATGTAGTCTTCCTCCATCTCTATCTTGTCCTTTACTCTTTCTTTCATCTCTTTTTCTTGACTGCTACTGTCCTCTTCATGACCAACCTCATCTGCTTCTCCTTTCTCTTCTTCAGTTTCTTCCATCTGACCTAATTTCTTACTTTCTTCCATTTCACCTTTTCCGTTATACGTTTCTCCTTCCTCTTCTACCTTGCCCTCTATCTCATCTTCTTCCCTGTCCTCAGTTTTATTCTCTTCCTCCATTTGACGTCCTCCTTCAACTTTTTCTCTCTCTTGCCTATTTTCTTCCATACGTCCCCTACCATCACGTACTTCACATATCTCATCCACTTCTTCCTCCTCTCCAGCCACTCTCACAGACACTTTCGAAGATTCAATTTCTTTTTTCACACCTCTTAATTCCTTACTTAACTCTTCTATTTTAGCATTTGTGGCATCTGCCTGTTTCTTCACTGCCTCATCTGCATTTAATTTCACCGATTCCACCTGCTTACCTACAAATTCTATCTGTCTGCCTAATTCCTGCTTCTGTTGACCCATAGACTCTTTTATCGATTCTTCCTGCTTCTTAATAGACTCACCTATCTCCTTACTTAAAGATTCTCCTTGCTTCTTAATAGACTCATTCATAGTCGTAAGCATTTGGATCAAACTAGCTTTGCTATTTTGCATGATAAGGCCGTACTTCACTGCTATTAAAATTTGCTTTTCTTCACCTTTACCTGCTTCCTCGTCTTGCTCATATCCCTCTTTTGATCTCACTTTGGTGGCGTCATATTATACTTTGTCTAACTTCCCTTTATCGAGCTCGACGTTGAGGCGGAACTTGTAACCTCGTACACTTATTTGGGTTATGGTTGAGAATGAGGGGCGAGTGTGTATTCACACTAAGGGAGAGCAATTTTAAACAAAAACATATATAGTATTTATCTTTACTTACAATAATGCATACCCTTCCACACATCTTATTCTTTATCATTTCTCATCATTACTCCTTTCTTCTTTCTTTAATCTCATTCCTTTCTACTAATACTATTCTCTCCTTGTCTTTCTATACAAAAAATCTTAATAATCATCCCTCATGGAACTAACAAATCTAAGTCCAAGAATATCAAAACTATACAGGGTGTAATTGATATGATGGAAGTCCGTTACACTGGTGATAGAAGAGACTATTCTAAGCTTCCTAGGTAAAACATTTGTCACCTATCTTGAAATTGAAAATTAATCATTACAAATTCAATGTTTTTAGTTTTTTTAGAAACTAATCAAGCAGAAAGTGGTGCGACAGGCTGGGGGAAACGAGGTGGAGCGAGGTGTTAAGATGCGTGGAGGGGAAGTTGTTACGTAATCGGAGCATTGACCTTACCGGTTGACTTGAGGGGTGGTAGGCTATCAGCTGATATGAAGATAAGCGGTATCGTCTCGTAAGAAAATGTGTATTGCCGTTGTTCTTGTTATTGTTGTTTACAACGCACGCAATGGCTTGGGACGCTAGGGCCAGTAGTATTGTGTAGCCTACTTTGTAAGTGTGGAATTCATTGATTGATGTTCATGTATAAAATAATTTCGATACTCAGCCCTGGTGTATCATTGGCGTCCGTGTCGGACCTTCTGTTGACTAGTTTCTGAAAATACTAAATACATTCACTTCATGAAATACAGTGTGTCAAAATTCCGACATCCCGTAGTCTGTTCAGAACTAGGCATTTAAGACGGAAGTAAAATACTTGATGTTTTGTTTGGGAGACTTGGCGATTTTGGTCATTTAGCCCCATGTAGCTGGGTGTGGGTAGAATTTGTGTGATAACCTGTGTTTTTGTGGTTTCTGTAGTAATGTGGGTATTTGTAATTCAGGTGAGGATTCGGAAGAAGGCGCCGGCCCCGTGATGTTGGGGCAGCGCAACTGCCTCTCACCCGGAGGCCCTGGGTTCGATTCCCGGCTCCATCAGGGATATTAGAAACTGACGCGAGGGCTGGAACGTGGTGCACTAAGCCTCCTGAGGGCAATTGGGTAGCTGTCTGGCAGTGAGGCAGTGCCCCAGTGTGGAAAATCAAGATTGATGGCTGAGGGGACCCGATGCACTGACCACGCATCACCCTTATATCTGCCGGCCAAATGGCTGGACAGCGGTCGCTTGGTAGGCTTAGGCCCTTCATGGGCTGCACTGCCAGTGGTTATGGTTATTGGGAAGAAGGCGGCCGTGGCCTTAAGTTAGGAACCATCTTGGCATTTGCCTGGGGGTAGAAGTGGGAACCCATGGAAAACTACTTCAAAAATTTAATACTACATAGTACGGTACCACATGTACATAATTGTGAATTGTCCTGAGGTGGCCATAAACTGGAGAGGGGGGGTGTTGATTTATTGGTCAATCAACAATGCACATACATATGAAAATACACGAAAATGAAAATAAAATACAAATACATTGTTATAATAAAGTGTTATAATAATAATAATAATAATAGTAATAATAATAATAACAATAAAGGAAATATAGCGAGTTGGTCGGCCCTACCAAAAGGCAATGGCAGTAGAACGGGTCAAGGCCATACATATCATTGTCTCAAGTTCGGGCGTGATTCCAAGTACCTTGCTCCAAGGCCATAAAGAACTGTATCTGGATACTCAACGGTAGAAACTAATGCAGAAGGCTGTAGTTCTCTCAACAACCCGACTCGTCCGGAAGTTCTTGGGTAGCGATTTCGACTTTCCAGCTTAGAAGTGGCTTTTTCAGTACAGTAACTATACTTTGGTTCCCTGAGGCCCGCATAGATATGTTGTGATGTACCAGCAATGTGCTAAAAGTTATGTACTGTATAATACAATACTAATAATTAAATGATAGCGAGGCTGTGTAGCTTAGGTACTACAGTGCTATCCTTCTCGAGGGTTCGATCTAGGCTCAGTTATGTTATAAATGCCGATGGATGTAATGGCACGTACATGAAACTCTGTGAACACAACATTCCGGAATACCACATCCCCGAAAAAAAAAAAGTGTGTCTAACAACTTATTCTTCATCTTTCTTCGAATGAGCCAACTATGGACTACATAGGTTAACCAAAATGGTTTTCAGCTTGATGAGTTGTGATTGGTTTTACGTTCTTAAGAGTCTTCTTCCTAGCCAATATCTCCTTAATTTTCTGATTTTGTAATTGTTTAGCAGCTTCTGACCTCTTTGGTCTCTGCCCTTTCTTAAGCTTAATCTGTGGGTCTTCTTTTAACATATTATTATTATTATTATTAGTAGTAGTAGTAGTGGTCCCGGGATGGGTTTTGTCAAGAGGACAGGGTGTGGTTTTTTGTGGGTAAGAATCCCACACTCTTGAGGAGTGCGGACCCTTCTCAAGGTCTTATGCAAGATTTTTTCACTACCCTCGTAAAAAAGTAGTAGTATTAGTCTATTAAACAAATTATAAGAGATTATGTCTTTACTGAACATTATTTATTTTTAAGTAGGGTTCCAATTGTTTAGGACGTTCAGGAAATAAATATTTTAGGCAACAATGATGATGGAAGAGATTTGCAAGCTTGTTGTGATGGTTGTTGTTAATTCATTTTAGGGGTTTGGGACATTTGTTTATCAGCCCCGTTTAGTTAGGTGATGGTTGGTTGGTTCTTAAGTTTAGGGGCTGCGACAACGCGGTCATGTAGCCCCGTGTACTTTGGGTGTGTGTAGAATCTGTCTGATAACCGGTGTTAAATGTGATGACTGTATTAGTGTGTGTTATCTGTTTTTAATTTAAGTACAGCAACTTAGAATTTTCAAATAGTTCCTACTTTTGCCGCCAAGCGCCACCGTCAACGATTACTAGGCCAAGTTCATAACTTAGCTACTAGACACCACCGCAGTCGGCTCTTGGCAACGAACATAGAAACCTAAGAGCGTTGTTTACATTCTTAACCTATACAATTTAGCTTCACACAGGAGCAATTAGTGGAAGGTTCTTTAACATGCCATAAATCTATGACATGGGACCGCCGGCTTTACTTCCCCTCCGAAGGAAGGCATACTGAGGGATTTTAACGCTCTTAAAAAATCCGACGGCTTCGGCCGGGTTTGAACCCTTAGTTATGTGAGTATTGAATTTGTCTGATAAACTGTGTTTCTGTGGCGACTGTAGTAGTATGTGTAGCTGTAGTTATTAGGGTAGTGAATGAGGTTGGTGTCCCGGGACTCCAAGTACCATACTATCCCGGTATGTGCTTGGAAAGCAGGTGGAAGAATCCGGGGAAATCCAAACTCAGGATAGCTACTGTCGGGGCTGAGTTTGGACCTCCAATCACCAGACTTGCTGCTATCGTGGTGCGCGATTAAACGCGCAAGCCTACAACAAGGCGATTGGAAAGAAAACATCCGTAGTCTTATGAAGGGACATCCCAACTTGAGCATCTTGGGATGCCACGGGAAATCATCTTGTGGTGATTGATGGTGGGAAGTAAAGAAGCTTGTGGTTTTACAAGACCGTAAATATCGTGATCATGAGCCACCAGACCTCCGTTTTACGTGGAATTCGAACCACAGGACATGGCATTTCACTTTGAATAAATCACACATGCATTGACCGGGAATCAAACCCGGTCCGCCGTGGTGAGATGCCAAGAGCTGGACCGCTGCGCCATCACGCCCAGACTTGCATATCGGCCGGTAATGGTACCGCATTCTGTCCAAACACTAGCACCACATGTAGATGATGATAATAATAATAATAATAATAATAATAATAATAATAGTCTAATAATAATAATAATAAGAGTCAGCATGTGTAGTTCTGGTGGTAGAGTGCTAACCTTCCCGAGGGTGCGATCTACGTTCAGTCATGTAGTAAATGAATGGGATCTAATACGATCATGTCCATGGATTTCATGGTACATACATAAAAGTTTGGCAACTCGACATACCAAAAAGAAACATAAAAGAAGTCTAAAAGCCTATTATTACTATTATTAGTATTTTTAATATTTTTATTACAGTTGTTGCACTATCTTCACACAAAGATAGACCAACAGTTCCTTAAATTAATTTACCAAATCTTTAGGATTTCTATCTTCTATGCTTAGTCCATGAGGCTGGCAAAATCCTAGACAGATCCACCATCACTAGTCATGAAGCCACTCCCCATGAAGGTGTGAATCAGCTGTTCATAGGCTCAGTTTGTGTATTTCAATGCCATTGGCAGACAAGGCGAGTAGGTCACTCGGCTTCAGACCCTTGTCAACATTCCTCAGCGTAGGAGGGGAAGGCGACGGGGAGAAGTCAGCTGTGCTGCTGAGGGGAACGCAGCCTAAGCCCTTTTCCAAGACATTGACTGACGATTTTTGTGATTTAATTCCACCTACACTAATTAAGATACGACTAAATTTCATGAAGATATTTGCTTAGAATAGTCTCATCTATCACCAGTGTAATGGACTTCTGTCATATCAAATACACCCTGTATATAAAAAACAAACTAACATCGTAAAAAGAACTTAGCAAATACGCTGCACCGGTAAGGCACCCCCCCCCTCCCCCCCCCCCCCCCCCCCCCCCCCCAATCACCACACTGCCAGAAACTAGATATCTCTAACTTTGGGGCAATGGACAGCACTCCCAGCAAGCGCCATTATCTTAACCTAACATAACTTCTAAGAACATGTAACCTCATAACCTAATGTTACAATTCGCCCGCTCAAAGGATTTGTTATAGCTACTGATTATTGGTTACGAATGTCCCATTCAACGCCACGTACAACGTTGTCCATCCTTCCGCCAGCTCGCTTCCTCCGCTACCGAAACATCTTCCTCGCTTGCCCACACAACCCCCGTGGCACTAGCGTGGCAGACGATTGCCACCGTGGCATATTTCCTGGACAGGCCTGGCCTACGGGAAGGGGCATTACCTATATACGGCTGCTTACAGGGACGACCTGCCTGAGCCAATACCACACTCTCTAATAAGTGTGGACTGGATTATGCTTTAACCAACCTTTCATTTATCAAATATGACAATCAGACACATATTTGCAACTCAATCAACATATTCATACATGCATCATTGTAAAAAGATTATCTTTTACAGATTTACTATGAAAAACTCTCTCATATCTCCGGAGCCTTGATTTAATTTAATTTCAGGGTGATTAAGCCTATACTTTGTAAAAGTGCGATGATTTTCATTTATAAGAGCATGAAACTGGCAAATTCTTTGGGTACCGTAAAAGATTTTCATAACCTCACATATTTACCCCTCTCACTCTCTCGCATGCCTACAAACATTTATTGAAATTGAAGGAGGCAAACACATGGCAGGAAAGAAACAAATTAGTTTCTTTATTGAGGCACAATTGAGAGAGAAAAACCATCGGTTGGTGAGTCATAGAGAGCTGTAAAAAACCTACACAAATATAGTATACTTAGGATTTTGCCAATTATTTTCCTTACTTGTAAATACAAAAATATTTCAATACATATCTGAATCACACTCCATAGAACCATATTCATGAATTCTATAGCACCTAATATACCTAATTGCAGTTTTGTTCCATAGTACCGTATATTTGAATCTCTAGTTCATATTTTTAAAGAGATACTTAATTATTTACTGTAATCAAGAATAGTGCGACTAAATATCGTAACATATTGTTACTGTTAGGAAAGTGGGGATAAATCTCTTATTGTCCTCTATGGACATCAAATAGGCAGGTGAAAAGCTAAAGGAAGTAGGAGACTTCTGTTACTTAGGAAGCAAAATAACCAGTGATGGACGAAGCAAAGAGGATATAAAAAGTCCTCTCGGCACGCCGGAAGGCGGAGGTAGATTTCACCGGACAAACTTGGGGATAGGCGAAAATAGGCAGAATATGCAGATTTTCGTAGAAGGATCAGACCTCATTTAATGCGAGAAGGTATTTTTAATTGGAGCTTAAATAACTTTGTTTTTCGTCATTTTATGCTTATTTTAAACATTTTATTGTCTTATGGGAACGGTAACCTTCTTGTCATTTGGGGTCCATTTTTATACTTGTGGTCACACTATCCTTATGCAAGGTTTCGACACTGATGTGCAACTATGTAACGGTCTGTTACTTCTTCACGCAAAATTATATCTACCGCAGAGATTTTGGTTGGTTCCTCAGTTTAGGGGCTGCGACAACGCGGTCATGTAACCCCGTGTACTTTGGGATGGCTGTATTAGTCTGTAATTCAGGTAAGGACTGCAGACGGTCAATTTCAAGCAGTAGTTACTAATGTTGCTACCAGGTACTACCGTCAACGACACCTAGCTGTGAACTTGGCTTCTAGATGCCACCGCAACCAGCAACTCGCAACGAACGTTGGAACTTCCCCTCCAAAGGAAAGCATACTGAGGGATTTTTAGCGCTCTTAGGAAATCCGAAGACTTTGGCCGGCTTTGAACTCGCGACCTTGGGCATAGACATTCAGCATGCTACCAGTTACGTCATCGAAGCCGCTTCACACTTAGATGGAAATCTGAATCTGATCTCGTGCATGTTCGTTATCTTGGCAACGTCTGATGGCTCATCCTTCATCAATTTAGTGGTGTTGCCATGGCAACCACTGATAGGTCTTGGCATTTTCTTATAATTCCGAAATTATTTTTCTCATCCCTTGGCATAATGGTGGGTTATATCAAAAATTCTTTCAGACAAAAGTTTTAGGTAATTATTATGGGAATATTGTCCATTTTGTACGGTTTTGATATTGTGCCTATTAAGAGAGATATGATTAATGTTTCCCGAAAAACCCACTTTTTCCCACCCCTTTGGTCAGTGGTTGATGCTATAAAAAAAACTCTTCAAACATACATTTTTGGGCTTTATCCGACACATAGTATGAATGTTGAACGGATTTGATATTTCACATATTAAGAGAGTTATAGCAATATTTCACTTTTTCGAAAAAAAGCCCCCCATTTTCACCCCCTTCGACCGATTTAGCCCAGTAACGAACTCGACCGAGATTTTATAGGTATACATATTCGGTAAAAAATTCAAAGTGATTGGTGCAAAATTACGGCAGTTATCGTGTCCACAATAAACTGATATACATATATACATATACATACATAAATTATATATAACTTTTGAACTGACGGTGGTTTTGGGGTCTGGGGGATGTGAAACGCGAAGATATGTCGAAATTTTCCGGAAGTCGAAACATGGTACCCATTGCAATAGTTAGCTTTCTAATGAAATCTACCTCTGGTTGGTTCCTCAGTTTAGGGGCTGCGACAACGCGGTCATCTAACCCCGAGTACTTTGGGTGAGTGTAGAATCTGTCTGATACACGGTGTGAATTGTAATGGCTGTATTAGTCTTAATTCATGTAAGTACTGCAGACGGTCAATTTCAAGCAGTAGTTCCTAATGTTGCTACCAGGTACTACCGTCAACGACACCTAGCTGTGAACTTGGCTACTAGAAGCCACCCCAACCAGCAACTCGCAACGAACGTTGGAACTTCCCCTCCAAAGGAAAGCATAATGAGGGATTCTAGTGCTCTTAGAAAATCCGACGACTTCGGCCGGCTTTGAAACCGCGACATTGGGCATAGACATTCAGCATGCTACCAGTTACGTCACCGAAGCCGCTTCCCACTTTGTCAGGCGGCTTCGGTGGCGTAGTCGGTAGCATGCTGAGCTTCTATGCCCAAGATACCGGGTTCAAACCCGGCCGAAGCCGTCGGATTTTTTAAGAGCGTTAAATATCCCTCAGTATGCCTTCCTTCGGAGGGGAAGTAAAGTCGGCGGTCCCATGTCATAGATTTATGGCATGTTAAAGATCCTTCCACTAATTGCACCTGTGTGAAGCTAAATTGGATAGGTTAAGAATGTATGCAACGCTCTTAGGTTTCTATGTTCGTTGCCAAGAGCCGACTGCGGCGACGTCTAGTAGCTCAGTTCTGAACTTGGCCTCGTAGTCGTTGACAGTGGCGCTTGGCGGCAAGAGTAGGAACTAACTGAAAAATTGTTCGTTGCAGTACTTAAATTAACAAACAGATAACACACACTAATACAGTCATCACAATTAACACCGGTTATCAGACAGATTCTACACACACCCAAAGTACACGGGGCTACATGACCGCGTTGTCGCAGCCCCTGAAATTAAGAACCAACCAACCAACCACTTAGTCAGATGGAAATACTGAATCTGATCTCGTGCAAGTGCGTTGTCATGGCAACGTCTGATGGCCCATGCCTCATCAATTTAGTAGTGTTGCCATGACAACCACTGATAGCTCTTGGCATTTTCTTATAATTCCGAAATCATTTTTCTCGTCCCTTGGCGTAATGGTGGGTCATATCAAAAATTCTTTCAGACAAAAGTTTTAGGTAATTATTAGGGGAATATTGTCCATTTTGTACGGTTTTGATATTGTTCCTATTAAGAGAGATATGATTAATGTTTCCCGAAAAACCCAATTTTTTCCACCCCTTTGGTCAATGGTTGGTGCTATCAAAAAACTTATTTGACATAAATTTTTGGCACTTATCCGACACATATTATGAACTTTGAATGGATTCGATATTTCACGTATTAAGAGAGTTATAGCGAAATTTCACTTTTTCGAAAAAAGCCCCCCATTTTCACCCCCTTCGACCGATTTAGCCCAGTAACGAACTCGACCGAGATTTTATAGGTATACATCTTCGGTAAAAAATTCGAAGTAATTGGTGTAAAATTACGGCAGTTATCGTGTCCACAAGAAACTGATATACATATATATATATATATACATATATATATATATATATATACATAAATTATATATAAACTTTTGAACTGACGGTGGTTTTGGGGTCTGGGGGATGTGAAACGCGAAGATATGTCGAAATTTTCCGGAAGTCGAAACATGGGACCCATTGCAATAGTTAGCTTTCTAATGAAATCTACCTAAAAGTAGATTAGCTCAGGCAAGGAAAGCATTTCTACAGAAAAGGAATCTGTTGACATCGAATATAGATTTAGGTATTAGGAAGTAATTTTTGAAGGCCTTTGTCTGGAGCGTGGCGCTCTATGGAAGTGAAACTTGGACTATTGGTGCAGCAGAAAAGAGGAGAATCGAAGCGTTTGAAATGTGGTGTTACAGGACACTGATGAAGATCAGATGGGTGGATAGGGTTACAAACGAAGAGGTATTAAGACGAGTGGGAGAGGAGAGATGTTTCTGGCGACTGCTAATGAAGAGAAGAGATAGGTTGGTAGGACACATACTAAGACACCCAGGAATAACAAACTTAGTTATGGAAGGAAGGGTCGAGGATAAGAACTGTAGGGGTAGAACAAGGTTAGAATATGTTAAACGGATTGCCTCGGATGTAGGGTGTGGTAGCTATGTAGAGATGAAACGATTAGCTCAGGACAGGGAGGCATGGATAGCTGCATCAAACCAATCAAAAGACTGAAGACTCAAACAACAACAACATATTCTAAATAAACAAAGTTAATTAAACGGCCAACAGTGTAAAATCACCTGTGACATCCTTGGTTTTATTGAATTTGAATAATTAACATATTTAAGGAGAGCAAATATTGCGTAAAAGTGTGAAGTTCTCGCTGATAATTGGATAAAAGACGTATTATTATGTAAAATATTTACACTCTCGTTGCAATCAGATTTTCACATAAGAACCTACTGTATTTATTAAAAACCTTATAAACCTATTTCATATTTTTGAAACGAAAAATGTCTATTTTGAAAACCTAAAAGTCTGGTCCCCAATTGAGCACATTCTAGCGAGAGCAGAAATAATAATTTAAGAAGAGACAATTCAGTTCAACAAGAAACAATATGGGACCAAAGAAGATTGATTTATTTAATCCTACAACATCATATCTGTGATCGAGGAAGTAAAAGCAAGTAGGCTACACGTACATTGGGTATGGAGAAAGAACAGAGTGCATATGTGCAGCTTTAGTCACAATGATTGTTTGATTCATATTCTTCAACAGAATAAAAGCAACGCCTGTACTTTTGAAATACACAATGCATGTTAGGATTGAGGGAAGTACAACTAACTGCCACTGGTTTGTTTAGTGTAAGGTTGATGGATATTCCTGATTCTCTTTTCGTATTTCTCTGGAATCAAAGAATATTGGGAATCACCAAAGCACAAACAAAACAAAACATGTCCGCTTATACCTTGATGTCAACGGGCGCGTGCAAGATTTATTCGGTAAAGAGAAATTCACTCTTCATTTGATCGTGATGTGGTGTTGGCCAGCCTTCAGGCCAATAGGAACTGCTGGGTGACTGATCTAGATTACTCTATTTCCCCATCTTCCATGCCTCTTCCTTTTTATTTTTCTAATGCCTTTCTTTTCTGAGAGATTCATCTGTAGTGTACCAAATTATGATGGGCACATTACCTTGATGTTCTGCCCCTTTAAACAACAGCCTCCACCACCTAACCTTTAAGATGGGATAGACAGACTGGTACCGTATTTTGTCGCTGAACTTTTTTACGACGTACAGTATCTGACGATTCTCTTCTCCATCATTTTCCTTTCTCGTTTGTTACTTGATAATCGTGTGGATGTAGCAGTGATCCAGGAAACACATGTAGGTGATGAGGGGAACTTGAAGTCAAGAGGACCCATAATTGGATATGAAATCTTGGGATCTACATATCATTAATGCTACGGCTGTGCTACTTATATACGCTCTAACATTGAAAATGCGCATTTTATATCTTCCGACATTGTACAAAACATTCTGAATATCACAGTTAAAGTTGAGGACATCGCTATAACAAATGTCTATAAACCTCCATCAGATAACTGGCCAGCTCAGGTTCTTCCTATTTTCTCACATCCTTGCATATATTTTGGCGATTTCAATAGTCATCACACTGTTAGGAAATATAATAATAATGACGAAAATGGCGAAAATATTGTAAATTGGGCCGATAACAACAACCTGAGCCTAGTATTTGATTCAACGGACAAGGGGATTTTTAAATCTGCAGCTTGGAAGAAGGAGTACAATCCTGATCTATGTTTTGTAACACAGGATTCCCAGGGACAACCTCTCAACCTTTCCAAACAGCCAACATCGACCAGTAATTCTTGATGTTGGAATTCAAATACCTATAATTTGATCCATCCCCAGACCTAGATGGAATTTCAGGAAAGCTGACTGGTCAAAATTCTCCAAAGATGTGGATAAAGTGATTAGATGGATTGCTCCAATAAGTGAAAATTATGACAGATTCGTTGGAGCAGTTCTTGCGACTGAAAAAAGGCATGGCCAGAGGATTCCGGAAGGAATACATTCCAGGCTGGAGTAATGATTGTGAAGAACTATATCCGTCCTATTTAACCACCAGTGACTGTGCAACTGCTAAGGAATTGTTAAAACGTCTTGATGAAGCTCGCAAAGAATGCTGGGAACGAAAAACGGAGGGTTTAGATTCTAAGAGGTCAAGCAGAGAGGCATGGATTCTCTTAAGAAAATTAGGAGGGAGTCGACCACCTATCTGTAAAAGTCCTGAAGTAGCACCAGATCAAATTGCAAACAGAATAACTTCCCTCTCAAGAGCATCCTCATTTAAGTCACATACTAGAATGGTCAAGAAAGAACTTAACATTCTTCAAAAGAAGGCACCAAGGAAATCAGAGTTCTCTAGATAATTCACCCTAAATGAGGTTAATGCAGACATCAAAGATATTAAGACAGGCAAATCCCCAAGATTTGATGGAATACAGCCAGAATGTTTGATCAACTGCGGAATTATTACTCGTAAATGGCTCACAAACTTCTTTACAAATATTATGCTATCGGGCTATCTACCAAAAGCCTTCAAAAGAACAAAAATCATAGCTTTACTGAAACCAGGTAAACCAGCGAACAGTGCTAATAGTTACCGTCCAATTGCGCTCCTGAGCTGCTGTTACAAGCTTTTAGAAAGACTTATCCTTAACAGAATTGGTCCAAAGATCCATGAAGTCACTCCCATTGAACAAGCAGGATTTAGGACCAATAGAAGCTGCACAGATCAAGTTCTTAGTCTAACTACGCATATAGAAGCTGGGTTCCAACAACGCCTTAAAACTTCCGCAGCCTTTGTTGATCTTACAGCTGCCTATGATACGGTGTGGAAAGAGGAAGTCCTATACAAATTAGTAAATATTATACCCTGCCAAACCATGATTAGACTTATTTATTTATTTACCGGCCTCGGTGGCGTAGTTGGTAGCATGCTGAACTGCTGTTCCCAAGATAGCGGGTTCAAACCCGGGCGAAGTCGTCGGATTTTTTAAGAGCGTTAAAAATCCTTCAGTATGCCTTCCTCTGGAGGGGAAGTAAAGCCGGCGGTCCCATGTCATAGATTTATGGCATGTAAAAGATCCTTCCACAGACTAAACTTGTGTGGAGCTAAATTTCTAGGTTAGATTTCGTTATAACGCTCTATCCAAGTTCCAACGTTCACCACTAGGTATCATTGATAACTGGTAGCGAAAGTTGGAACTACTTGAAATTGAACGGAACTTGTAGCTCACCCTAGTGGTGTCCGCTTGAAGTAGCTACAGCCTCTGGCGAGCCGAACATGTCCTCGGACACTCCCGGCACTAAAAGCCATACGATAAATAAGACTTATAAATAGCATGCTGTCTGAGAGATACTTTCGAGTGGTCCTCGGTATTCATTTATGCAGGCAGAAGAAACTTAATAATGGTCTTCCTCAAGGTTCTGTTTTGGCTCCAGCGCTGGTTAACTTACGGTATATACATCTGACCTCCCTGTAACAGTATCAAGGAAGTTCATTTATGCAGATGATCTGACTTTGATCACTCAACATAAAAGTCTTGAAGCTGGAGAAGCGGTACTTTCTGCTGATGTAACGACAATGCATGAATACATTGAAAAGTGGAGATTAACACCAATCCCAACGAAGACGGAAGTTAGCTGCTTTCATCTTAATAATAGAATGGGTGATGCAAAGTTAAATGTCAACTATAATGGCCAGGCTCTTCATCATCAAGTGTTTCGAAATATTTAGGCGTGACTCTGGAGAGAGCTCTAGCATACGGAAGTCATATAGAAATCACCGCAGCAAAGCTGAGATCGCGAAATAACATCATACAGAAGTTGTGCGGAACCTCATGGGGGTGCAACAGCTACAACACTACGATCTTCTTCCTTAGGACTCGTCTACTCTGCTGCTGAATACTGTGCTCCAGTAAGGCTAAACAGCTCACATGTGGGTAAAATCGATGTCCAGATAAATGTGGCAATGAGAACAATGACAGGGTGCATAAAGTCTACTCCTCTTAACTGGCTGCCGCCTCTAAGTCACATAGCGCCACCAAATCTGCGGAGACAGAACGATCTCCTAAATGAATATAAAAAATTAATTATCAATCTTCAGCTTCCAATCCACTCAGATGTACCTGTACTTAGAAAAAGCCTATTAAAATCCAGACGACCACCCATCATGCCGGCAGAATCGTTGCAAGCAATGAATTTCAACTTGAACAGGAAATGGTGAGGAATGTGGACTAGTGCTGCACATGAAGACTACCAGGCTCTCGTTAGACCAGGTACACAGCCAGTTGACATGGAACCACCGCAACGTGTTTGGAAGACACTTGACAGGCTCCGTACAGGCCATGGCATTTGTGCAGAGAACCTCCACCAATGATGGACGACATCTTCCCAATGTAACTGTGGCAGTGAACATCAGGTCATCCAACACATTGTATCATCCTGCAGCAGGCGAGCTTATTCTGGGAGTCCAGAAGATTTCTTTGAAGTGACGGCTTCAGCCCTTCAATGGATTGAAAACTTAGACATTAACTTGTAGATTTAGTATTTATAATTTTATACAATTTGTAAACTATGTTTACTAGTTGCGTCGCCTCCGTAGCGTAGCGGTCAGCGTGGTTAGCTGCCGCCCCGGAGGTCCTGGGTTCGATTCCCGGCTCTGCCACCAAATTTGAAAAGTGGTATGAGGACTGGAACGGGGTCAACTAAGCGTTGGGTGGTCCAAATGAGTAGAGGGGGTTCGATTCCCACTTCAGCCATCCTCGAAGTGGTTTTCCGTGGTTTCCCACTTCGTCTTCAGGCAAATGCCGGGATGGTCCCTACTGTAAGGCCACGGCCGCCTCTTTCCCTCTTCCTTGCCTATCCATCCTAGCCTTCCATTCCCTTCCCTCATGAGGCCCCTGTTCGCTTTGTAGGTGAGGCCGCCTGGACGAGATGTTAATCCCATCTCACCAGTTGTATCCACTCTGATTAGATGTTCCCAGCTCTAGGACACTGCCTGGAAAATGGCGGTAGGGGTGAGTTCCCTCGCTGAGTCCGAGGGAGCCACCACCCTGGAGAGTAAACTCGATTTAAAAAAAAAGTATATTAGTTGCTCTTCAGTTGCCATGCGCTAAATAAATAACTAATTCCTTATGATTGGTCACACTGAATGTGGATGTGCCGTCAATCACGCAAGGTTCATATTCCTGTGTATTGGCCTAAAGGAAACTGACCCTTATCTATAGGCACTGTACTGTGGGAGTGCATAACTACACTGAAACATACAATGAATTTAAAGCTCATTTTTTATGTGTAACATCTTTCCACTCGGTTGCTGGATATTTTTGTGGGAGTGTTTCTGAAAAATGGGACGGAAGTGGATCGATCGATCCAGCTGGCAGTGGTAAGATCCAGGAAACAATGAGCGCGCGGTGTCGGAAATTGATACCATTTCTGATGGTAAACGCTCATGCGAACTCTGGTGTCAACTGATTCAAGCACATGTTGTACGGGAACTAGGCAAGCCTTCATGAACTATAGCTGAATACAGTCTCTTTACTCACAAGAGGATCCATTCATAAGGCATTTTAAACTCAATTTCACGCAGGAACAATACCGAAACAAGCAAAATATAAATGAAACTTAAGTCCGTAATGCAGTATTATTGGAACGTGGAAATAAGTCACCATTCTGTGCATTATATTTGCTTGCTCGAAATAGCCGTGGTGTTAGCGACCCTGACTGTGAATCTAGAGATCTCGGGTCCGAATCCCGGACGGGAGAGATATTTTTGCTACCAGATTATCATTTTAAACGATTTTTTATCAAATCAATATGACTCATTTTAACAGAATCCATATGAAATTACGTGTTGGTCTGTAAATCAAGAGGTCCAGGAACTGGGCAAGCTTTTCATGATCTACTACTGTGCACATTGCATTTACCCGCAAGTTGGCCTATTTATAAGGAATTTAAGGTTATGAGCGGTGTCGCGTCTATTAATCTAGTTGATCCATATCGTATTCTTTATTTAGGCTAGTGCTGGAGGAAGCTACAAATCATCTAATAAAATGAGTTCCGTAATATTAACTACAATATCTGTAAAACACTCCCTTTTACAATAGATTAATATTTGTGCCAATACTAGTATAAAATACCGGAGTATCAACAATTTCACGTGAGGTTTCTTCTATGTCAGATGTTACACTTCATTATGCGACTACTGTAAGGCTTGTATTTTTTTGCTTCTCTTTATGTTCCTACACAGGAAAAATAAACCTAATGTGAATTATCAGGAAAATAATGCAGAAGAACAGCAGATATGTGGTATTGCAAGTTCAGTGACGATTAATACATCTTGGTTAAAGCATACAAATCAACTTATGCTTCAGAATAATGCCCACTGCCTCGCATTCTCACACGCTTTTGCCAACACACTTTCCTGAAAATAATTA
This sequence comes from Meconema thalassinum, assembly GCA_946902985.2. NCBI lineage: Eukaryota > Metazoa > Arthropoda > Insecta > Orthoptera > Tettigoniidae > Meconema > Meconema thalassinum. Next base: position 190,244,196 of record OX336388.2, on the reverse strand, counting down.
CATGTATTACCCTTTGGATTCCAAGCCAAGGTTTTTGTTTAAAAATATATCCCCTATGAGATTGAATGTTGATATATTTGTCCATAATGCGAGGGCTGTTTTTAAGTAAGGGCCGTTTTTTAACTAACCGAACATTTTATTATTTTTAGGTTTTATATACCTTCCTCAGTTTTTCTACATAGTTGCCTTGTTTATTTAGGCACTTGTCATACCTTAAAACTAAGTTCTGAAATCCTTCAGCATAAAAGTTTGCCGCCTGCTCTAACAACCAAGAATTCTCACTTCAGGAAAATCCATTGATAGAGTGGTTATCATGAATCTTCAGTCCTCGTGAATTTTCGTGTCAATTGCAGTCACCAAGTCGTCTGTAATCACAGACCTGAGCGTCCATCGTCATGAATATTTTCACGGCCACTTTTGGACTCGCGTACCCATTTTCGCACTTGCATTGCATTGCATTATCACCAAACACCTCACAAAGCTGACGATGAATGCCTGCAGCCGACATGTTTCTTGCACTCAAAAAACGTATCACAGATCGTACCTCACACGCGGCGGGCGAATCAATAATCTTGAACGTTTTAAAGATGCACAGTTCAGTGTACAGGTTAGCTACACAGCTGCAACTGACGCCTGCTTGTTCGCAAAGGATGCCGGGAGGTAGCGCGCATGCTTGTTGGGGCGTGCGCACTAACTACGGGCTTTAAAAACCGGCCCTTACTTAAAAAACAGCCCTCGTAGTTTTAAAAGATTAAACTTATAAGATGCTAAATATAATAAATACTTTGTTTCATTAAAAAATACTTTAAATTTAAATCGGAAATGTTAATACTGTATAATTTTGACAGCCTACACAGATAATATCATTTGTTAATACGTATTGGATCAAATGTCCCAATTTAGAGTAATTCTATTAAATAGGTTCAAAGGATAACACATGTGGAAAGTCAGCATGTTCGAAGAACACCTATTATGAATCCAGTTATTCAGGGAATTTAAAAACATCGGTATATCCGGAGAGAGAATGATTCCCCCGTTGTCTTGATTACAGCAGTGGTAGCACTGCGTGACTGGAAATCATCATCATCATCATCTTCAGCAGTTTCCGACCGCTGGTCGGGTCTGCTTGGAACATAAGCCTCTCCATCATTTCCTGTCCATCCACCATCTCTCGTCTTTCACTGTGTCCCATCACACTCCACTTTCCTCCACACTCTTCTTAACTCCCTTCGTCCATCTGTCCCTTGGCATTCCCCTTGGCCTCTTTCCCTTCATTTCCATTCCAAACATCATCTTCGGTATCCTCTCCTCTCGCATCTTCCTCACATGTCCATACCATTGTAGCCTAGATCGCTCTATTCAATTTTGCAATGGTTCCTCTCTTTCATCTCTCTGACTCATTCCTTACTCTGTCCATTCTCATTATTCCCACCCTACTCCTCTGGAACTTCATCTCCACTGCTCGTATTTTACTTTTGTCCCTTTCCTTCATCACCCATATTTCTGAACAATACGTCAAAATTGGCACAAAGTAGGTCTTGTAGATGATTCATTTACATATTTTTGGTACATCTTTATTCCATATCATCCCCCTAACACTCTTGAAAAATCCATCTGCGCACCTTCCCCTTTAATTTATTTCCATCGTATAGCCTCCCTTTTCTTCAATTATGCTTCCCAAGTACTTGAAGCATTCTACTTTCTGCAATTGTTGTCCTCCAAGTGTTATGCCCATATCCAGTCTGTTCTTCCTCCTCGTTGTGATGACCACTTCACTCTTTTGTGCTGAGAACTTCATCCCATATGATAACACTACCTTTTCCCACTCATCCAATTGCTCTTGTACTTCTTCCTCATCCTCTCCCCAGCGTGACTGGAAATCAAAATATATATTTCTTAAAAACGGGCATTTTTAGCAGAAACTCCCTCGCCCGATATATCGGTCCCCTGGCTCCGTAAGGGTTGATATTATTCACTGATAAAAGGGGAGTAGTGTTAGTTAGTTATTGTTGTTTTAAGGGGCGGAACTACGAGGTTATCTGCCCCTAGGAGATTAGTGTGTTGGCCCGCCTAACCTAATCGGGCAAAAAGCATGTTGACCGACTGAAAAGTATAAATTAGTAGTTTGCACAGGAAACACTAGCATCAAAACGTCACATATTGATTCACTGCGACACTATGGTCACTTAGCTGCGGCTCATAACCTGTACAGGGAGTCCTTTTTAAGACTTCGCATTTCAGTCCGCTGACCCTTGCTGCCACTGTGCTCACTGTTTCCGCTTGCATGCGCTCCTAATCCTCGGTACTCCGTCAAGAACTATCCCAGCATTTTCCTGGTGTAGAAGTGGGGCGAAATCATGAACATACTTCTGTGATTTGAATCCACCTCGTGAGAAAGAATGAACCCTTGACCTCAGGTATGACAGCCAAGAATGGTAGTCACTACACCTAGAGGTGTTCTCCCTTCTACATTTTAATGGACATAACATAACGATAAGGGGCAGTCTTGGAGCCCAGATGATCAGATGTTTATTTTTGTTTCTTAAAATACAGGAAATAAGACATTAATCATTTAAGAATTAAATGTGGCACCATCTAGGGACAATTGTTTGAAATATATATATATATATATATTTAAGGGGAGCGAGATTCTCAGCGAAAACACATTTTAGAATATGTAGATTGAGCGGCTTCGGTGCCGTAGTCGGTAGCATGCTGAGCTTCTATGCCCAAGATAGCGGGATTTTTAAGAGCGTTAAAAATCCCTCAGTATACCTTCCTTCGGAGGGGAAGTAAAGCCGGCGGTCCCATGTCATAGATTTGTGGCATGTTAAAGAACCTTCCACTAATTGCACCTGTGTGAAGCTAAATTGGATAGGATAAGAATGTAAACAACGCTCTTAGGTTGCTACGTTCTTTGGCAAGAGCCGACTGCGGTGGCGTCTGGTAGCTAAGTTCTGAACTTGGCCTAGTAGTTGTTGACGGTGGCACTTGGCGGCAAAAGTAGGAACTACTTGAAAAATTCTAAGTCGCAGTATTTAAATTTAAAAAAACAGATACACACACTAATACAGTCATCACAATTAACACCGGTTATCAGACAGATTCTACACACGCCCAAAGTATACGGGACTACATGACCGCGTTGTCGCAGCCCCTAAACTGAGGAACCAACCAACCAATATGTAGATGAAGGCTTTCACGGCCCGTATTACTATTTAAATAATTCATGGTTTTTGGGCTCATGCTGTGTGAAATTAAATTAAATACCACCAGACGTTTCGAAGGAACCTTGCCTCCTTTTTCAATGGAATCAAACAATGCGGCCAAAGAAAGTATATCAATGAGATTATAAGGAACAGAGAAATGTATCTAGTTTCTTTGTAATCTCATTGATATACTTTCTTTGGCCATATTGTTTAATTCTATTGAAAAAAAAGGCAAGGTTACTTGGAAACGTCTGGCAGTATTTAAATTAATTTCATACGGCATGAGCCCAAAAACAATGAACTATTTGAATACACATTTTAGAAATTAAAAGGTCCATTCTGGTTCCGTATTGATAAACTAGTTAGTATAAACAGGTTAAAGGTTCCGCCTGGTCAATACTTTTATTAAATATTGTTTCGACCTGACCTTCTACCCTGCCTGGTGGTACGGACTTAAGCCATCGACCACCCAGGGGTTCATTAACGGGGTCCTTCACGCTTAGGGGGTTCTGTAAGCTCAGGTAGCAGGATCGTTACCATGTCCTTACAGATCGTCTAACCCACGATTAACCGCACACCACTTATGGGAAGTAGAAGAATGAGGGTGTTCAGGAATACGGGGTAACTCCCCAATAAAAAGAGATCTCTCACGTACTGCCGGTTCATTACTTTCAACAGCTTCCAGGAATCCACCGTGCAGGTACAGGGCTTGCTCGGCTAACTTACTTCAACAAAGCAAACAATAACGCAAGATCTCACCTGATGACTCAGCCGTCTTTCTCGAATGATGCTCAGCACCAGTCCCCTTGGTCGACAGGTGCTTGTACACGTTTGTCCGATCTCCCGATCATCAAACTCACGTCACTCTATTTCACGCTGCCTTCACGGACAGTCCTCGCAGTCTGGTCCCGCTGTCTGACCCCCGCCTGCTCTGAGGTCACCGCTTATATCCACAAAAGTTGCAACTCACGAATGCACTCCTCAGCACCACCGTGCTGGCTTGACCCGGGGTTGCGCGTCCGGTATGGTTCAAGGCTAAACCAAAACCGGTCATGACAATATGCTCACTGTGAGGTCATTAGTGGGACATGTTTCGAGACCTAATTAATAGTGTTGGCCCCTTCATCAGCCGATACGACAGAAAACGATACAAGATAATTGTTTGGCGTAACACTAAAAATTCCCTTAAAATTGAATCTTGCATGGTGCACCATAAAGAGAGATTGAAACATTTTACGCCTAATGAGTGATGTCAAAAGTCTTATGAACTAGGCCTATAAACACTTTCAATACACGCCTCACCTGGTCTTTATAAGCTATTGAAAACACAAATGCACCGGTTCAGTACGACAGCAACAGTTCAGAACACCATGAAAACATGTTGGAATCAGCAGCAATGATGGAACACTTAATATCTCAATACTTCAACAGCAATGTACAATAAAAGAATAATGAAACCAATGAAGTCACTGCGCTGAAATTATACCTTGCCAATATAGCATACAATTTAACCTCATGCAATTTGCCAATTTAATAAGTTATGTTATTAATCTTTGCTCAAACCAGACGGATTAGAGGCCAATCTCTGCCATTGCAAGTGTTGAAGTTATGCACTTCATAAGCTTTCTATTGGCAAGATATAATTTCAGCGCAGTGACTTCATTGGGTTTATTATCTTTTTATATTTCTGTTGTGTATTTACATGAACATTCTAGTCAGTGTTGTGTATATAGGCTACTTGAGTTAACACGAACATTCTAGTCACTATGCCCAGAACATTCCAATCTGGAACATTCGATTCTGGAGCTTTCCAGCTACTATGTATATATGCACCCGCGGACTGTAGACGACAGTTCCGCTCAAGTTAGTTCACATTGTGTATCGTTGTGTATCGACTAGTGTTTAATAAACCATTGTGTTATATTAACAAGTGTATGTTATTTATCTTGTATCTCCTACGATATAACAGTGGTGTCAGAAGTAGGATAAGATAAATAACGTTGTGAAACCGAGTGACTTTCTAACCTCAACGCAAGTGTTGCACCGAACGACGTTCATCGCAGTGCGTGTTGGAAACTAAACCGAGTGAACTTTCTAACCTCAAGGCAAGTGTGTGCACCGAACTAAGTTCACCGCAAGTGCGTGTTAGAAATACTGTTCTCCACTCATCTTCTCCATGCCGGACTTAACCTCTGAGCAACTCCAACAATTCTCGGCAATGATCGCCGACGCTATCCGACAGACAATAGGGTCAACAACGTCATCAGAACCTCGACCGCCAAAGTTCACAATGCAACCGTATCGTACTACCGACGGAACGACTGTAGCCGACTATTTCACTCGCTTCACCTGGGCGCTCAACCTCAGCAAGGTACCCGCGGAACAGCATGCAAACTTTGCACGGGTTTACATGGGATCTGAACTCAATGATGCCCTGAAGATCCTGGTGAGTCCTAATGATCCGGAAACTCTGTCATACAACGAGATTCAATCTAAGCTGAAATGCCACTTTGACGCCACACGCAACAAGTTTGCTGAGAGCATCAAATTTCGCAGTGAATGCAGAAGCAAGGAGAAACCATCGCTAGCCTCACCTTAAGACTGCGGCAGGCTGCAACGTTTTGTGAGTATGGCACATTTCTTGATCGCATGTTAATTGAACAAATGCTCGCAGGTTTGGAATCACGAGCAATGTGCGACGAGATTATTGCAAAACAACCAGAGAACTTCACCGCAGCATATGAAATCGCGCACGCACTCGAAGCTACTCGTATTACCACCGACGAGGTCAAAACATCTGCCGCTAAGTCTGAATCAACCAATCGGATTGGATACGAGAAGCCTCTGTCCAGGAAGAACATCAACCAGAAGCCGCCACGCAGCAAGTCAACTCATCGAAGTCAAGGGTCTTACAACCTAACCAGACAGCACCAATGGCCACTCCAGGCAAACCAGAGTGCATCCCAGGACAACCAATCAACATGTGCAGGGTGCGGTGAAGCTCACCCTCGTAGTCAGTGTAGGTTCCTGAACGCAGAGTGCCTGAAGTGTGGCAAGAAAGGTCACATCAGAAAAGTTTGCCGATCGAAATCGAGGAAACATCGAACAACAAACCATGTGACCGAAGAAGAGCTTCCAGCAGAAAACCTCGACGTTGTGGACTACCTCAGCAAAATCGAGGTCATTGGATCGGTCAACGCAGCACCTAAGCCACTGGTTGATGTCAACATAGAGAGAACCACCGTCAAAATGGCACTCGACACCGGCGCCCCCTGCTCAACCATGAGCAAATCAAAGCTAAGTATGATCAAACCAGGTTTTGTGTTGCAGAGAAACGATCGTAACTTCGTCAGTTACACTGGCCATCCGATTAAATGCATTGGCAAAACGTCAGTGTGCACCACCGTCGGAACCACAACCAGGAACCTGAATCTCTACGTGGTTGACGATGAAGTCGAATCGCTCTTTGGCCGAGAGTGGATTTCAGAGTTTGTACGGGAGATCGACTTTGGTCACCTCTTCGCAAAACCCGACCCAATCCACAAGCTCTCAGACAAGCAGGCTCTGACCTTGGAACAACAGAAGCAGCTCGACAACATTCCATCTCGCTACCAGGATGTGTTCAGCGACACCCTCGGGAAGATCTCAGGTCCCCCAGCGAAGATACACCTGAAGGCTGGAGCCACACCTGTTTTCGCCAGAGCTCGAGACGTACCAGTTGCCCTCCGCGATGCCTATGCCAAGGAAATCGACAAGAAAATTGCATCTGGCCTCTACAAAAGAGTGGACTATTCTGAGTGGGCATCGACAACGCACGTCGTCACCAAGAAGAACGGCAAACTGAGGATCACAGGCAACTACAAGCCTACTCTCAACCCGCGGATCATCATCGATGAAGATCCGATTCCCGTTCAACCGAATGCGCGATGCCACTCTCTTCTGCCATCTGGATATCACCGACGCGTACACTCATCTCGAGGTCGACGATGAGTTCAGCCATGCTCTCACGCTTAACACGCCAACTCACGGTCTGATCCGCCCAACGCGAGCAGCATATGGAGCAGCTAACATCCCCGCTATCTGGCAGCGGCGAATGGACACAGTCCTGCATGGTCTCCCAAACGTCGTAAGTTTTTTCGATGACAGTATAGTTTTTGCTGATAGCTTTGAAAATCTGATGCAGGCCCTCAGCACCACTCAGGAACGGTTTCGGCAACACAACCTCAAGCTCAACCGAGCCAAATGCGTTTTCGCTCAAACTTCTCTGGAAGCCCTTGGCCACAAAATCGATGCTTCAGGCATCCACAAGTCGGATGCACACATCCGAGCTGTACGTGATGCACCGAAACCAACTACACCAGGAGAACTCCAACTGTTTCTTGGTAAAGCAACCTACTACAGTTCGTTCATCCCCGATTTGTCCACCAGAGACAGACCACTCAGAGACATGCTGCTCAATGACCCTCTCATCTGGACACCAGAAGGCGACAGGGCATACAAAGATATCAAGAACGCCCTAACCTCGCCCCAGGTACTCATGCAGTATGACCCAGCGTTACCACTCCTGTTGGCCACGGACGCCAGCAAGACCGGCCTGGGCGCAGTATTGTCACACCGGCTCAGCAACGGGCAAGAACGTCCAATTGCTTACGCCAGTCGAACGATGACAGCAACGTAGCAAAGGTACCCTCATCTCCGCACGAGACTCAACTTGACCAGGCCACGTCGAGGTCACCGCACAACCGACCAAGTCATCGTGCAACCGACCAAATCACCATGCAACCGACAAGATCACCGTGCAACCGACAAGGTCACCGTGCAACCGACCAAGTCATCGTGCAACCGACCAAGTCACCGTGCAACCATCCAAGCCACCGCATAACCGACGGAGTCACCGCACAACTGACGAAGCCACCACACAACCGACCAAGCCACCGAGCCTGAGACGAGTTCGCTTCACCGAGACACCAGCAACAGCCCAAACACCACCAGCCACACCAGCTACACCTGTAGACAGGGCACCGCCTATTTCGCAAACCCCTTTTATTCCCCGCAGGAGTACTCGCCAGCGCCGACCACCGTTGAGATTCTCCCATGATTCCTAAATCATCCATTTAAAAGAGGAAAGAAATGTTGTGTATTTACATGAACATTCTAGTCAGTGTTGTGTATTTAGGCTACTTGAGTTAACACGAACATTCTATTCACTATGCCCAGAACATTCCAATCTGGAACATTCGATTCTGGAACTTTCCAGCTAATATGTATATATGCACCCGTGGACTGTAGACGACAGTTCCGCTCAAGTTAGTTCACATTGTGTATCGTTGTGTATCGACTAGTGTTTAATAAACCGTTGTGTTATATTATTATTATTGAATATCCAGAAAACAATACAGGAACCCTATTTTACCAGAGGTACATTAGGGTTATAGATTAAAAACAAAGCAAATACAAATATTACTAACATAGTTTACAAAAAAAATTTGTTGATGAATGTGAGAAATTGTCCTAAACAGCACTGCCTCTTGAAAATATGGTACAGCGGCTTTGAAAGTTCCAGGTTACAGCTATAAAGGTGGCATTGTAAATTGTATCTTTCCTTTTCAAAAACAGGACACTCAAATACAAGGTGACACACCGATTGAGGCAATCCACATAAACATGAATAGTCGTCTGTTGCTATTTTAAAACGTTCAAAATAAGACTTGAATTTTCCATGACCAGTTAAAAATTGTGTGAGGACAAAGTTTGGCACTAATAATTTTGATAACAGTCGATTTTGTACTTCCGGGAAGAATATTTCTCTTGTTACAGACCCTTTCAGGCTACATGTCCATGCGATATTCCATTCGTTTAATATGTATTTACTTATCTGGCTTTTAACGTAACATATAGGAGACTTACTATATGTTATTTCAAGATGTGTCGTAGCCGCTGATTTTGCTAATTGGTCTGCTCTTTCATTACCAGCCAATCCAGTGTGTCCCCTTATCCACGATGTGCACATATGTGAGCACTCCTGAGTTGTTGCCCTGATGTAGACAGCTATTGGGTTAGAATTATATTTGTCATTTATAGAATGCAATGCGGATTGTGAATCACTGAAAATCCTCACTCTTTTATTGTTAGCTTTAACCCATTCTATTGCACACTTTAAGGCCCAAAGTTCTGCCTGGAAAATTGAACAACTGGGAGAGAGCTTATACTGAGCTGAAAATATTTCAGTATCATTCTCATAAACGACAAAGGCACAGCCAACACTGTCATTTCCATCAAAGCTTGGTGTACGGGAACCATCAGTATAGATGAAACAGTCATGGGTGCTGAAACAATTTTTATGCAGAAGTTTATAGAATTGACTAGGATGAGAAGATTCCAAGAAATGGCACTTTTGCTCCACGATAATGTCGAAAATCGGCATAGGAGATGTTCTATTCTTCTTCAGTAATGTCAGCTCAGCTTTCCCTATTCCTGTTAAAAATAGTGGTTCTATTCCAGCAATTACAAGTGCTGCATCTGTGGATGTAGTGCGGTATGCTCGAGAAATTCTTAGAGCGAAACCTCTTTGGATTTGTAATAACTTAACCCGAGCCCATTTCTTTTCTAGAGTTGTACGGAAAGCGGACACGCAGTACAGAATCAAAGGCACAAAAGCTGTATAATATATTATTCGTAAAACATCGGAGTTCAGACCCCAAGAAGGTCTACAAGCAATCGCAAGACCTTGTAAAAGCTTGCTTGATTTCAATTTTAATCTATTTAAATGTGCTCTGAATGTCAGGTGTTTGTCAAGCACAACGCCCAAATAAAGAAGTTGATCATCTGATGTTATTCGGTGGCCATTCATAATGATTTTGGGTTTTTCCACTTTTCTTCTCCTTGTGACGAACTTGGCTCTAGTCTTAGAAGGATTGAATTGAAGTTTGTTTACAGAACCCCATAGAGACAAGGTGTGTAAAGCAGAGTTTGTTATATAATTCAAATTCTGCACATTATCTGATTCAGTTAGGAGAAGAGCATCATCAGCATAAGCAATAACATTACACCCTATCGGAAGAGGTAATTGTAGGAGTTCATCATACAAAATGTTCCAAAAACCAGGGCTGCATGCTGATCCTTGAGGACATCCCTTATTAATACATCTTGTAGAAATTGCAGTTCCGATCCGAAGTTTCACTTTTCGATGGCTAAAGTAGGCTTGTATTAAACTGTACAAATTCCTTGGGCAATATTTTCCTTTTAACTGTGATAAAATTTTAGGCCACCAAGCATTATCGAAAGCGCCTGAAATATCCAAAGATACCAATACGGCCACCTTTTTCATTGAGAATATGTTGCGAATCCAATCAACCACATATGGTACAGCATCTTCGGTTGATTTTTGGGGCGTGAAACCATACTGCTTTTCACTTAAATGGCCATGACGATACATGTGATACATAACGCGATCAATTATTAGTTTCTCGAAAATTTTCCCTAGTATTGGCAGGAGGCAAATAGGTCTGACTGATTTAACTGTACATATTGTTAAGGAACTGTCCTTTGGAATTACTTTAACTATTGCTATTTTCCAGGAGGTAGGAAAGAAATGCAGGGCAAGGCATTTGTTAAAAAGTGCAACAAAAAAGCGAGGAAAACATAGGTGTACGTTCTTAATTATGTTAGCAGATATGCCATCCCATCCGGGAGCTTTCTTGTCATCTTGTAAAAAGATGATTCGTTCTACCTCTTGATCTGTGAAGGGTACGTCATCTGCAGTGTCAGGTGGGAGTTGAGAATATATCCTAATCGCTCTTTGTGATTCTGTGGCATTACTTTCATCAGGAAAGAATCCGTTAATTAAAACTTCGGCGGTATCTTGAAACGAAGTGGTGAATCCATGTTCAGTCTCAATTGTAGTAAGATTGTTATTCAGATTATCTGGCCTCCTTGATAATTTGTAAACAAGTCCCCATGGGTTAGTTTTTGTAGGAAGTGAACAAATTTCTTTCCACCTCTCTAATTTCCTTTTTAAAATCATTATTTTGTATTCATTTTTAACCGTTAAATATATTTCTTCATATCTTTGACTTAACAGTGGACAACGACTACGCTTATATCGTCTATGACAGGCTAGAACACGTTTCCGCATTAGAGAAAGTTCATTATTCCACCAGAAGTTTTTACTAGGTGTCTGAGAAAGTTTAGGTAAATTAACTTCAGCTAAATTAATTATATCGTTGTTTAATTTGTTTACAGCTTGATCAAGCTCGTCCACCGAACTACAGGATTCTATGTCTCCCATCACTTTCTGCAAATTTCTTTTGGCAGATAAATGGAAATGATCCCACTTTACATTCTTTGTCATATAGATGCGAGTTATGTAATTGGAAGCTTGTACAGTAGGTATTTCTGCTGTAGGTTGTAAAGATATCATTATTAAAGCATGATCAGACAGCATTGGTGTATCGCTTACATTCCAGTCGTAAATAAATGGAAGAAGTGCAGGACTACAGACACTAACGTCTAAATAACTCTGAGAGTTAGAACGTATATATGTTGGTTTATCACCTTTGTTTAAGATAGTTAAATTTTGTGCACTGCAGAAATCATAGAAAAGTCTTCCACGAGCATCTCCAACGGGGCTACCCCAGGAACTATGTTTCGAATTAATATCATCTATTATGAGCAGAGGTTTCCCTCGTAGGTCTTCACACACACGCTCCAAAAAACTTAAATCCACATTAATGTCCTGTTTGGAGTCGAAGTACACATTACATACATAAAGTTCCCTGCAGTTAAAAGTTGTGCATACAACAACTCTGTCAGCAGCACAGTATTGCCCTAAACGGATGACGGTCTTAGATTTTGTAACTATAGCCGCACGAATTCGCTCTTCAGGCGTAATGTTGCTTGAAGTATAAATATGAAAGTCTAGTCCGAAGCCAATAACTTTATTATTTCTTATATTGGGTTCTTGCAAACAGAGAACTGTCCTCTCAGTATGGTCAAAATTTAAAAGCAGTTCTTGAGTTGGTACCAAAGATTTATGTAAATTTAGTTGATAAACTAACAATTCAGCCATAATTAATTTTCGATTTAACGTTATTAAATATTTTCTTGTATATCGGACAGTCTAATGATGTAGCTGGATGATGATAATCTACAGTTTCAGGCAGGTTTCTCATAACGTTTCTATGATTTTGAAATTTACAGTTTACGCACTCGGTCTTGCTTCTTGGGCATGTGTTGATATCATGATTATCTGTTATATTTACAAGTGTATGTTATTTATCTTGTATCTCCCACGATATAACAATTTCTACATTGCTGTTGATGTATCGAGATATTAAGTGTTCCATCATTACTGCTGATTCCAACATGTTTTCATGGTGTTCTGAACTGTTGCTGTCGTACTGAACCGGTACATTTGTGTTTTCAATAGCTTATAAAGACCACAGTGAGGCGTGTATTGAAAGTGTTTATAGGCCTAGTTCATAAGACTTTTGACATCACTCAGATTAGGCGTAAAATGTTTCAATCTCTCTTTATGGTGCACCATACAAGATTCAATTTTAAGGGAATTTTTAGTGTTACGCCAAACAATTATCTTGTATCGTTTTCTGTCGTATCCGCAGATGAAGGGGTCAAAACTATTAATTAGGCATCGAAACATGTCCCACTAATGACCACACAGTGAGCATATTTAATAAAAGTATTGATCAGGCGGAATCTTTAACCTGTTTATACTGAAAACACATTTCACAAAAATATTCAATATCTGTGCAACCATGTGAAGAATTTGGCCTGAATCTAAAATGTTTTCATCATATCAACTTACATCGTATATTAACATAATCTTGTAAGAGACAGGCCCAACGTATTTACCTCTAAAGTCAATGTACACCATCTGGGCTCTAGTGATCATCAAAACTAAAAGAAAAGAGAGAGAAAAAAGAATGGTTGGGACATAGAGGGTTCCTCCCAAAGGGGCGAGAAAAGGGGAATGTAACGGTTACGAGCCACACACCAGTTAATGACTGTATTTCTGAAACTTCAGACCTGGCGAAATATCTTCAATAAGTATGACCTAGACAACGACGGCAGGATATCGCTGAGCGAACTGCGGACCATGATCCACGGCGAGACCGGCTTGTGGACCCACGAGAACGACATCCCCGAGGCCACGGTCCGCAGGATCATGCAGGAAGCCGACGAAGACCGGAGTGGCTATCTCGACTATGCAGAGTTTGAGAGACTCGTGAGTATCATTCATTGTTGGTCCCTAATTATATCGTCGCAACAATGATTAATATTGATTTCTAACAGTTTCCTTCTCGTATTGTCTTTTTCTGGCGGCTTCGGTGGCGTAGTTGGTAGCATGCTGAGCTTCTATGCCCAAGATAGCGGGTTCAAACCCGGCCGAAGCCGTCGGATTTTTTAAGAGCGTTAAAAATCCCTCAGTATGCCTTCCTTCGGAGGGGAAGTAAAGCCGGCGGTCCCATGTCATAGATTTATGGCATGTTAAAGATCTTTCCACTAATTACACCTGTGTGAAACTAAATTGGATAGGTTAAGAATGTAAACAACGCTCTTAGGTTGCTACGTTCGTTGCCAAGAGCCGACTGCGGTGGCGTCTAGTAGCTAGTTCTGAACTAGGCCTAGTAGTCGTTGACGGTGGCGTTTGGCGGCAAAAGTAGGAACTATTTGAAAATTCAAAGTTGCAGTCCCTACTTGAATTTAAAAAAAACAGATACACACACTAATACAGTCATCACAATTAACACCGGTTATCAGACAGATTCTACACACACCCAAAGTACACGGGGCTACATGACCGCGTTGTCGCAGCCCCTAAACTAAGGAACCAACCAACCAACCAACCAACTATGTCTTTTTCTGTTTTGTATGTAATTTTAATTTTAGTTTTAATTTTATTTTTATTTTAGCTTTTAAAAACGTGTAGCCTGTTTTAAAAAATTGTTTAATTTTTAGTTTGAATTTTTAATATTTTGTATCCTTGAAAGAAGCAGTTGACAAGATTCTGTTTTCGGGGTCATATTCAGTTCTTGGTTTCTGCAGTTTAGAGTAAAATATTTGCTTCCTTAACATCAAGGATTCATAGGGGTGATAAATTAGAAATACATGAGAAACAAAGTAAAATAAGAAACATTTAATAACTGAATCAAACAAATAAATAAACAAATAAACACCTCCCTGAATGGCTCCCTCAAACAAATTAGCATGAAACTAACTGATGCGAATATCAGTTCAATAAACACCAGCATAAAATACACTGAAAATAGTCCACCATCATTTAATTAATTGTGTGTTTGCGTGGTGATCAGCTGTAGAAGGAAATGAGTACTCATATAACGAATATTCGCTTCCAAATGACTCAATCAAATAAGTTGCGAATCCCCGTTTTGCAAACCGTAATCATGGCACATGGGAAATACATTAACTAAATGGCTGTACTAATAATTACACACTGACATACTCTGCCCTTAACAAAACTATATTACAACGACTCCACAGAAGTCACAAAGTACACGGGTGCACATTAAAATAAAGAGTTGCCCAAACAGGTCTTATACTCGCAAGGCTAATGGTACGCTAGCGTGACAGTCATAAACAAACGCAAGGGTTGACCGAATGCCAAAATACAATAAAATACACCGTGCATACGAAAGTATGCACGAAAGCAACAACAACAAACTAAACATGCCAAGGGGCTAATAAAATACAAGAATAAAACAATGAGCCAAATCAACATACGGCTTGGATAGCTCCCCATTTTATATCACAACATTTGATAATCACTCAGGCTTCAATATATTAATATTTTAATATTCACAGTAGCTCGTCGCCTGTCACTAATGACCATTATCATTATCATCTGTGTGTTTCCAGAGGAATGCTCTCTCTCACAATCACAGTCCAACAGGTGTGTTAAAATCAAAACAAACACGGGAACTCATAGCTTCTAGAGTCCCGTTGTAACTGCCTTCCCTTGGCTCCTGAAAACGCCTGTATCAATCACAAATACATAAAACAACATCTCAATAATCCTCATAAGGATTTCAAGACTTAAAATATTTCTGATCAGCCCTCCCGCAGGATGAGACTGCCGAAATGGGAATGCGGCTTACAGAGAGTGACCTTTCACCTCCAGCAAGCATCCAATACATACACAAATATGACACCTTGCACCTGGACTCGACACCATAATATCCACACATTAATTCACGCTAGATCAAAGCTCCCTAAATTGTGTCCTCCCGACACTTAGCAAGTGAATAAAAAGATGAAATTAAATTGACGATAAAGCGAATGGCTTTTCATATAAAAATGCAACACATCAAATTATTATTTCCACAGCCTGTTTAACTAGAAATTCACAATCAAAATGCATTTCCCCTAAATCTGATATGATGTTAGATTAATTCAAGATCCATCTATCGCCATAACCCTAGGTCCCAATTATGGAGAATAACTCCGACGTACGCTAGCAGTCACGCGCTTCAACGCAACATGATAGTCACGTACACTTGAACCAAACAAAATCCAAATTATATTTACAAAATTGCCACGTTGCGTCTATGAAATTAATACGTATGTCAGTCACAAAATTAATAAAAAGAATCTACATTTAAAAACACATAAAATCAAATATCTCAAAAAAATCCATGGAACCATAACACGACTTGTCAAAATTAAATAAATTCAATTTTAGTACTCATTTCATCAGCTCATCAGTCGTCAGCGTACATCACCTCTCCATCCTCCCTACTGATATGTTTAGGCCATCACAAACATATCGGCGTCGGATTGAATATCGGGCATCCTCCCTTCAGTGTCCTGGTGATTCATGGTGCTGCTAGGATAAAAGTTATAAATTAGCACACGCTTAATTCTCTAGCTATTTGCTATGATTTGGCTACTTAGTTCACCAACAGTTCCGATAGCAATTCGATGGCTTTTCCTAATCTTGTAGCGATGATAGCTACCTGCATAAACACTGACTTTAGCTTATTTAAAACAAATTCAATTGCTCCGCACACAACTGATACTAAGTGTCCACAAATGACAAAATATCGAAGTACTTTAGTAGATGGCCAAGGGGGATCTAAACCCCCACCACCACTCCCTCTGCGAGCACGTGACTGGTGGTCAAACTGTGGCGGTGGGCAACACTATATCTCGCGAATCAATGGTCGGATTTGGAAATGAAAATATTTGTTTTTGAAAGTAGTGTATATTTCCAAAACTAATTATCCTCAAAAGCCATATATACGCTAAAACAAAAGGTCTCTATGTCCTTTATCGTTAGAACAAAACTTTATATTATTTACATTTTTCCCCAAAAAAGTTCAATTTTTAATATTAGCTAAATTTCTGAAATTAGGAATTTTACAAAGAAGTGTGTTTTGCTTAAATTAAAGGTCTTTACTCCCTTTACCTCTAAAACAAGTCCCAGGTCTCTAGGACAAAAAGTAGGTTGGTAGGGGGCTATAGGAAAGCTAACTGATAGCCTACTTTCTCGTTGACTGTACTTGTATTTCTGGAACCAATTTTCGGATTTGAACATATGAGGTGTCGTAGGAATCTGGGAGACGTTCCCTTTTTGAATTTATTATTTATTTTGCTGATTTTGACAAAGAGCCTAACGACACATTTGAAAATGTTGATTTTGTTTTACCTTTTAAATTTTATTTAATATTGGTAGTAGAGAGAGAGACAGAGACAGTACCGGCTGTATTTAAATGAGCATGTCGCCGGCCACGGTGGCTGTGCTCAATAGATCAATCGATATTTCGCAAACCTTTGATCGCAGAGGGTCATGCGACGACTCGTTTTAAGGATAGTTTTTCTGATATTTCCTATGGTGCACTCATTTACTCAAATATCCCAAACTGCAAGGTCATTGACCTGTGATTTTATAAACCGATAACCGTAGATTGTTATGTGAAGTGTTGTTTTGCGCGGTGCGTAACATCCTTTTCAATGACGCATGAATTTACTCAAATATCCCAAAACTGTAAGGTCATTGACCTGAGATTTTATAAACTAATAATTGGATTTGAACCTATGATGTATCATAGGACTTTGGGTGATACTCTCTTTGCTATAATATGTTTATTTACTGAAATATCCCAAAACAGCTAGGTTATCTGCCCATTATAGTTTGTGAACCAATAACGCTAGGGACTTTTATGTGGGCTGAAACAAATGCTTATTATACCCCCTTTGCCAAGGACCAGGAATTTAACCTAAATGTTTTGACAAAGGGCTTAACTACGCGAGGAATTCATTTTATTTATAAGAAAGTGTACTTGGTTTTGGGAGTTAAGACTTTAGCGGCATTTTGAAACTAATTGATTAATTAATTAATTAATTAATTAAGGAGTTACTTAGCACACAGCGTACGCTGTGACCTGTTAAAGCAGGCACTGCAACCGCATGACACAGCCAGGTAATCTAAAATGTTGTGAACCCCATAATGTAACTAAGAAGTATTTTACCATTCCAACTTGTTTTAGACCAGACTGCAGTACACACATGGCAAATGTGATGTAATCTGACTGACCATTTCCGCTGGCATGATTTAAAGAATGCCGAGAGAGTCTGTCTGTTGCTAAGCTGGAGTCAGCACTTTTATACTTGACGCAGGTGTTGGCCTTGGACATTAGCCTTACACGTGCATCATAACAGAATGCTAAAGCGTGGCAAAACAAATAATTATACATGTGGACTTGTTAGAACTTGTTAAGTTTATGACATAAGAATTTTAACCAACTAGCAAAGGGATGTTAGGTTGCAAGCATGAGTTAATAAATAAATAAATAATTGACACACGGGTTCACACAAAATTTGATTTATTGATCCAAGAATTGAAGGCTGAGTGAAATCCCAGCCATTTAACATACATTTTGTTTCCTTTTTGTTTCAACACTTTTTCCACAAGGTAATGTTTTGAAAACGCTGTCTTTCGGAGTTCTTGGATATAAAACCTGCCTTTTATGGGTTGATGGTCGAGGGCCTCTAGTAAATAGGTGACTGGGCTGTCCAGGTTGACTTGACGAATACGAAATAGTTCTGTCCCCTTATTTGGAGCATAGCCCTTGTCGAAGACAGACTGACTTGAATTTGCTCACGCGGACATGTTCACCGATATTAAGGTGATGACGTTTAGGATCAGCTGTTTTTATGGGGTTAAACAGTTTATCCGGCCACGGAATATTTTTGTGACCAGTCGTGGCTTGGAGCCAATGGTTTTGTGTTTGGTATCATTGTAACGTGACACTAGCTCAGGTAATAGGTCTAGCCAGCGATAAGAGCCCCGAGCTGTAAACTCTTTCCACATATGGGTTTTTAGCGTGGCGATTAAACCGCTCAACGACACTGGCTTATAGATTGATGCACGCGGTGTAAAGGTGAATATCCAAAGATTTGAGACAAATGGAAAAATTCTTGTTGAAAAATAATTTTCCCTGGTCAGTTTGTAGAAGCTGGGGTTGACGTTTGGATTGTTGAATAATTCGTTTACAGGCCTTGGTGACTAGAGAGCCAGACTTGCGACTCACGGGTTGAACACGGTCATTTTGGAATAAACATCAATGACAGTCAGCATATAGCGTACACCATCGTTTACACTAGCATAGGGTATCATCTCCACCAAATCGGCCTGTCAAAGTTCATCTACACCCCGTGAAATAACCTTGAGTCGTGGATAGTTACGCCTAGCAGGGCGAAGCAACTCGCGAGCTATTACCACTTTGATGGGTGAGGGCTTAAACAATAATTTTGGCATTTCGAAATTCTTGTTCAATTTCTTTGATTTCCCAATCGTGACCGGTGTGACCAGCTTGACGTGAAGCATGCAAGAACTGTAGTCGCTGCACGAGCTTACTGGGATTATGCCAGTAGGTAACATCCACAAGAGGTTTTAATGGTTTAAATGTCACTCCTGAAGCTGACACTGCACGCCCACTAAACCTTTTTGCATTGATGGTTCTATATTTTTAGATATATTTGCATTCACTTGTTGAGAGGGTTTATACTCTCTTTTTTGGGCATTGGTTTCCAATAAAATGGATTTATATTTGTCACGTTCATCAGACGTATAGTCCTCGGAAGATGGAGTACGAGAAAATAACAGCTTTAACAGGCCTAGAGATAATTTATAGTTTATTTTTTTAATAATGACACTAGTGCGAGTAAATTTAATAGATGAATCACCAATTTTAAAACCATCATCTTCATAGTGGACAGGGGCGTGGTGGCTCAGCGGTCTAGCTGTATGCCTCTCACCAAGGCGGTCCGGGTTCGATTCCCGGTCAATGCATGTGAGATTTTCGAAGTGAAAAGCCATGTCCTGTGGTTCGGATTCCACGTTAAAAGGAGGTCCCGTGGCTCATGATCTCAAGATTAACGGTCACGTTAAACTACAAGCTTCCTTCCTTCCTTCATAGTGGACACCATAGGTTGTAACTTGTTGTTTTTGTAAAGAGCTATTCTAAATAGGGTGCCAGCTATAATCCATAATGTTTTGTAAAATGCGTTTTAATTCTACATTATTTTGAGGCGTGTACAAGTGTTCTGACAATGTGGGATGCTTGGAAGTGGAAGGTGTTTCAGCAATGACCGATGTTTCTTTTTTAACTGTTGAAGGGGTGACGATTTTTGAGGAGTAAATACTTGACCATCCTCACCCTCAACATCGCTAGAACTAACCAATTCCCCTAGTTCCTCTTCCACGGGGACCTCTTGCAGAGTCTGCGTTGCTTGTGAAACTGTGGGTAGCGTTTCAGATGGCTTGGAAGATGGTTTATACATGCTTTTAGAGGAGGCGCTAAATATTGTTGAATAAACAAACACTTGTTTACTAAGGCAACACTGAAAAATGGCTTCAAACTCCATAATAATAAACAAAGCATTATCCTCACGTGATCGTTTCAATTGACGAAACTTTTCGCGATTTTTTTCTCTGATAATATGCTTTTTCAATGGACTCTCTGCTAACGCCTTAGTGTCTCGACAAATGACTTAAGAGAAAATGTGACTGGCTCTTAAATAGTAATTAAATGATCAAACCCTAAGCGATAACGTCCTTGGTCAAGTTCACTTTCTTTGTCAATAACAAGACAGGCATGGCGTTGCGTGTTCCAGCACTTGGCACACAATTCAGTAAAAGTTTGAAAGGTCATATCTGGATTGACATGTTCATTATAAATGTGTCGACTATTACGCTCATCCTGGCGAAATAAAACAATGACATTGGCATTGACACGAATAAGTTGTTTGGACATTTTAGAATACGTTTGTCCAAGATAAAAGCAATCGATATGTTTGTGACGACCCATGCTGACATAGCTTTGAATGATGGCTTGTTCAGTGGATACATCATCGAAAATCATCAGTGAATCAGGCCTCGCAGCATCTGGGGCAATAACATTTTCTTGCATGGAAAACGTAAAATAATCCATATTCTCGCTTTGTAATTCAGACATGGCTTGATCCAGAAACACGTAGAGTGGCTGGTAGAGGGATTTTGCAAAAATATAAATATTTTGAAAACGCAGACCATTTGGTGCTGTGATGACTGTGAGCAAAAGATTGGTCTTTCCACATCCTGAAGGCCCCACTATGATGCAGCGAATGGAAGACGAAAACAGTGAACCGTGGCGTTGTTCACGTGTTGTAGGATAGAGATGGGAAACCATGTCCCCAACGGGGAATGGCTCTTGCTGCTTAATAATCTTCATATCAACTAATGGTCAACGAGGCCAGCAGGCTGTCTATATAAATGGAACCAAGCCTTGTGACAGAAACAGTTCGCTAGTACTACAGTATGATGATGGATGTCTTTGAACGTGCGTTAATGGGCCAGGTCAAGACTGTTCCATTACATGATCCTAAACAAGAGACGGACCCTGCCAATAAACACTATTTGGATAGGTCAGTGATGGCACGCACTAAACGGGGAGATTATGACTTTAAGTGGAAGCGGTTAACCTATGTGAAGCATCCTCAAGTGTCTACGGATGCCTACGACAAAAAAGTATGTGGATAACAAGGTGCTAGAGTTATATGACAAAGTGTCCCAGTTCACTGTCGATGGCTATACGGCTAATCATAACCACATTATTCATCTAGTCGACTCTGTAAACCCTCAAGATGTCTGTACCAAACAGTTTTTAACTTTGGAACAAGTGGAGTGAAATTAAAGAGAAGAGTATATACATGAAGCGAAGACGACTAACAAACATTTTAGACCTCACAGAACCCCATGAGGTGGCAACCAAACAATTTGTTGAAGACTATGTATCCTCTATGACAAAACTACACCCTCATGTAATTCTCATGACCATGACGCCTCGAGGTCTTGCAAAAGATACTGAAGATTTTACCTATGTTTTACCTTCAGGCTCAACCAGTTATCGTTTACCGTATGATGGACGTATTCGTATTATGAACTGTACACCAGATGTAAGACATTTATCCATACGATTAAACCATAGTACCAAGTCACTACTTGGTGATCATACAGTCAGCGTGGGTAATCACTATCTTTCCATTTGGTTCTAACCTTAGAGGGAAAAGAAGCAGGAAACACGCTTTATGTGGAACTTGAATATACAGCCACAAAATAATCACCACACGTTAGTTGTCACTCAAGCTTTCTTTTGAAAAGTTGTTCGTCATCATGGTGAAACAAAGATACGTGGTGAAAAACACTAAAGAAGATCAAGTTATCGCAAAAGAATGGGGTTAAGACATTTGTTGACAAGCCCTTGCGAATTAAATAAATAAAAAATAAAGTGTTGACTATAAAGACAGCCCTCCGAGCAGCACAGAGACGTGTCAATCCGAAAAGTAAACAACAGGTTTCCAAACAAGACCGAGTGATTCCCGTTCCAAAACGTGCTGGATTTTTACCGGTTTTATTTGCTAGTCTTGCAGCCCTGGGTTCACTTTTGGGCGGTGTGAGCGCTGTGGCTAAAACGATAAAATCTGTAGAACAAGGCAAGCAACAATTAAAAGAGAGTCAACGACAGTTTGGAGTATAGCCCTTACTGTAATCATTCGTCTAATTTCACTCATTCTCATTTCATTTTACCCATTCACTAGTTTCTTAATGACAGGTTTTTCCTTTTCAAGTGCTGCCCAATACTATCATCACTAGGCTGAAGAAGGTGCCGTTAAATTGTAGGCATTGAAACATGTGCCTTATGTTGTGATAAGCATACAGTTTGCTTTTAACACAGAACACGTTCCTGAGTGGTGTTACTAAGGGAGGTTCCTTTCTGCTCACCCTGTTCTTGGTTGCGGTCTGAATTAATTTTAGAATCATCTTTCTTTTGATTACTTGGCACATCACGCACGGCACATTAGCACATTATGATTCTTACCACAAACAAGACATCTCACAGTAATTTCGCATTTATTTGAACAATGACCCCATTTGAAGCATCGAAAGCAGCCACCCTTATCTTTTAACAACTTTTATTTTTCAGGAAAGTTCATTTTCTGAGCCTTAAGACAATTGGAGCCATCGTGTCGTCCATTACAAAAAAAATCAATTGTATTTCCTATCCTCTACACCACTTGTACTTGATAACTCAGCAGCAGTGGCGTTTGCAGGCTTACGGCATGCTAGTGTAGTCTGAGTATTACAATCATCCTTAATAGGCTACCAAAACCTGCCACAGGCAAACTGATCCTTTAGAAATTGCATTATGTTTTCTAAACTGTTTTTGGAGTGCCCTGTAGTTGCAAAATTTGGGCTTCTTTGCCAAGCCCTGAGAAGTTCCTCAGGTAAACATAACACAACTAGAGGGTATAACATAGCAGCACACTTGTCAGAGGTAACACCTAGTGTTTCCAATGACCTTATTTGGGATTCCAAACGGTCATATAACTTCACAATGAGCTGGTATCACTAACAGATGAAGCATTCTTCAACACTAATGTCAACAGCTCTCTAATATAGACTTCAACAAGCAAATCTGCTTTTCAAATTTTCTATTGCTTTGCAATAGTTTTCACCTGTATGTGGAAAACTTTCTACTACTTCTCTAGCACACGAACCTTTCACGGTAGCTTGCACTAAATACTGACTGGTACAATATCTGGGTCTTTATCATTTTTTTCGTACTGACCCCAAAATTGTAACCACTGTCGAACCTCGCCGTCAAATTTTCGAAGTTCCAACTTCGGAAGCAACACTTTCGTCTACTTGCCATAGGCTATCAGCACTACCACTTGTAATACTCGCTGCATCAAGTAACTCCGTTGTACTTTATGTATTTTTATTTTTTTACGAGGGACTGTGGAAAATCTTCAAAAGAAACATGTGAAGGGTCCGCACTCCACAGTAGTGTGGGATTTTTACCCACTAAAAACCACCTCCCTTTTCCCACGATGCGTTCATCACCCCGGAACCACTCTCTCATTACTTCAGGGTGATGTCATGCTTACTTAGCCTTTCAGACTTCTTCTTTCTTCATTTTTCTTATGGATGTTCGTACGCATCCATTTCCCTCTTCTACTGGCGCAGGACACCTTCTATGTAGGCTAAATAGCTGTCTGATTCCATGTTTGATGATTTCGGAGCATCATCTGTAGGATGTTGTCCGGCGTGATTACCCCTAGAGAAGCTTGCAGATCTCTTCTATGTGTTGACCAGCGTTCACACACAAAGACTGTGTGGACCGCATCATCCTCTTCATTACAATAATGACACAAAGGGCTATTAGCCACGCCAATGTGCTTTATATAGCTGTAATGTGTTTTCTATTCTAGTTGAAGTTTAAATTTTTAGCATCAACACAAAAACATAATCATTAATATATGTGAAATCTCAAAACTGAACTTCCATAGAAGTTTGTTCTTTACATTAGATTAGATTTTTATTTATCCATTTGATCAATTACATGTATACAATACAATATTGATATAGGACACGTCAGAAATTACATCTATAAAATAAAAGAACTTACAGGTATTATTACTAGTACAATAACTATTTATAACTTATTATAATAACAGATATTAAGAGATACTGTTACGTGCCATCCCCTAGTGGCACTTCCATTAACTGGATTACGGTGGGTGAAAGCACAAACACAATTGTTCCTTTAAAGAAATATAATTAGCTTTACTGCGGGCCTGAAAGATACACCACACAAATAGCAAATACAAGCAATTAGTACCTCACTCCAGTTTCCTCTTGTAGGGAAGACTAGCCTTTCACTTGTCAATAAGCCACAGAAGTTAATCCCTCCTATTGAGTCCGGTGGCCTCGACAGAACTACCTGCAACACTACAGTTATTTACGATAGCCGGTCACTCACCACTACACTCCGCTTCGTTGTCCGCTGGCTAGGGAAACAACCCCCGGTGCTTTCGCAATTCACCACACTAACCTCTGCTGCACTGGAAAACACACTCGTTCAAGGCACAGTTCCTCTGTAGGCTTCACACTCCTTCGCTGTCAAGAGAATCAGCTTCACTAGGGTATCGCAAGTCACGTCGCCAACAACTATCGCTCAGATAAACGCTCGCACTAGCTCAAAAAACACTGTCCAACCCGCTTGCCAGGTCGCTCTTATATAGCAGGCTGGTGACTCAATAAATGCTTCTAGACCCGTCCAGGATTCACGGCTTCTCGATATTGCCATCACTGGCTGGGTCACGAATATTCTGGACCATCCCTTTTGTCCTAGTAGCCCTGTTGCGTAAGGCGCACGTAATACACTGAGGCGAGCACAGCCCGGGGCAGCTGTGACTCATGCGGCGAGGCGTCGAAACAAACTCACAGCCGTAACAATACAATCTTATTGGACAACTATTTACACCTTACTCTATTATCACAATATGAAAACTTAATTGGGTGTGTCTGTTGTAATCCGTATATTTGTAATGGGTTTACAGTAGTTTATATGGACTGATATTTGGGTGAGTGTTGGTGTTGATATGTTAGCTCCTTGGCACAAGGGTTTCTACCTCCAGTGGGAGTTTTAAAACTGTGCTTTCGTTTTCTTTGTAATTTTATTTTGTATACTTCCTCTTGGAAGAATATTAGAAATCATCATCTGATTGAATGTGATCATCTGGAGTAAAACACTCTGTGACCTCATCCTCAGTCTGTTCAGATAAGGGGCCGATAACCTAGATGTTAGGCCCCTTAAAACAACAATTATCATCATCATCATCATCATGTTCAGATAAGTTGATAGATTAATGCATTTATTTTAGTGGCGTTGGTGGTGTAGTTGGTAGCATGCTGAGCTCCTATGTCCAAGGTCACAAGTTCAAACCCGGACGAAGTCGTCGGATTTTTTTAAGAACGTTGAAAACCCCTCAGTATGCCTTCCTTCGTAGGGGAAGTAAAGCCGGCGGGCCCATGTCATAGATTTATGGCATGTAAAAGAACCTTCCACTAACTAAACATGTGTGAAGCAACATCTGTAGGTTAGGTTTGATAACGCTATATTAGTTCCAACGTTCGTCACCAGGCGCTGGTTGCAATGACATCTAGTAGTAGCTAAGTTCACAGCTTGGTGTCGTGGACGGTAGCATTTGGTAGCGAAAGTAACTACTTGAAATTATTGTCTGCAGTCCTTACTTGAATTAAAACAGATAACACACACTAATACAGCCATCACAATTAACACCGGTTATCAGACAGATTCTACACACACCCAAAGTACACGGGGCTACATGACTGCGTTGTCGCAGCCCCTAAACTAAGGAACCAGCCAATTCATTTATTTATTGTTGTGACATGCTTCTGAGGCTAGTTTTCCACTGCCAGTGAGAATCCTCCTTATTGTAATGTACAATATCCATGGAACACAAGACAGACTCAGAAGGCCAGTTTCTTAATGTTAACCTTTCGCATAATGTGTTTGTGTTGATGACAGCATTTTGAAACTTCAAATACGTATAGAAACCATATCTGATTAACACCTATGTAACCTTGTCTGCTGTAACACAGTGGAGTTGAGAGTTGTGAATCTTTTAAGTTGGCGTTTCCCTCGGAACCTTCCAAAATCTAGTACTTATTAAATGATATTAAAATGTGTTCCTAATTGTTAACTTTCCCCTCAATGAATGCCGAACTAACCGAGGAAAGTTATGATCTTATTTGTTTTTGTGTGGGCTATTAAGCTGTTATCTCCAAACTCAAGTGCAGACAGGAGCTTCTTGGGCTGAAAATATCCTCTGTACTTGGCGGTTACTATTCCATTGAATGATGAAATCAACCCCACCATTTCCAATCTCCCCTGAATATCTTTCCCTCCGCAACGTGTATCAGCCGAGTTTTGTCCCCCAGTGCAGAACTGGAAAGTTTTCAACTTGAGCAGCTATGAACAGACTTTCCACCAGTGGAATTGAGAACAATAACATCACGAGGTAAAGCACTCAACAGTGTAGAATCTCCGACTATAAACATTAATCATTTGTAATTTGTTCACTTGAGAAAAGTTGCTAAATTAGATGGCGTCACACGCAGGTGCACGCCAAGGAGTACCGCTCCGTCATGGGTCACATGCTCAACAAGTTCGTGAGGTCGACGGTGGTGCCTCGCTACCGACGTCCCAAACAGATCGATGGCCCCGGCGACTACGAGGAGGAGTACAGCTGCAGTCCGCCCACCCTCTGCATGGTGATTGTCAGCCTCATCGAGGTGAGATCTGGATCTAATATCAACACGGGAAAACATCTCTACTTTCACCAAGACCAACTACAATACTCAGACCTTAATGCAGGTATCGAAAGTGTGAAAATGGCGTATGCTGAAGCCCCGGCATATTGTTTGTTTACATTCGTTGCTGGGATACACTATTTAGCTTTGATTAGCTTCGTTTGATGAAAGTTGGGATAAACTGTCGCTCATCTGTAATTTTTAGTGTCTTCAGTATGTCTGTAAAGTCCAGTTCGCGTTAATGTACTGCAATCGTATGTAAATATGTGATAATACGCTTAATATGGACTGGTTCGTTTGTGTGATGATTGTCCAGTCAACCGATGGCATTGTGTCATTTACTTCGGATGTTGAAGTACCTAAGACTAAAGCATAATAGAAGTGTCTCAAGAATATACACCGCAATGATTTGCTAGTTAGTGACAAAATAATAATAGCTTATTACACGTCTGTAGTGTCGAACTTAAGTACGTAAAGGGAAAACGCAATGAGTATCTACGGCTAGACCAAACCGTTGACGTTATCTTGACCAGTTTGGCTGATGTTCTACACTGCCTTGTATACACGCCAAATAATACAGTGAACTTCTGTTTTATTGGTTAAGGAAGATGTTCCCCCTGTGCCAAACAGTGAACACATTGTGTTCCGTCATTATTCATACTTTTGTGATTCTTACAGCTTGCAAGTTATTTTTTTATTATTATGTGTGTAATAAAGTGTTGTGAGTACCTTGCCAATTATATACTTATATTGCGAGATGGTGTGCCGCGATAATTCCGTAAGAGGGAGATGGTGCTTTCCAACCTACAGTACCACTGCCATCATAATGCACAGGCCGTAAGGCTCCTACAGTGACGTCACGCCTAGGGTCGTTATAGTCGCAGCAGCAGACAGATAGCTCCCTTCACACGCAGTCTCTTCAAACCTAATATAAATTACGCTCCCGCTTCAAGACGTAGAAAAATAGCAATGCTATTTAGGGCTGATTGGCACTTCCATCCGTTACCACTACATACGCCTAATTATCGTTCCGCTTGTTCGAATCCGGCCGATGTAGCTGGCATTCTCAGAGTGAACAAAATGGTACATTGCCGGTACATTTACTAGGACGTTGAAACACACAAACGGGGCTAAATTGCAGTATTTTGACGTCGAGAATAAGATCTATTCTTGGCCATTTTCTCGTTGTTCACCGCTTTGAAAAGGTTTATGGTAGATGCCTGAGAAAACCCCACATCAATCTTGGCTATTCAACAGATCACGTCCTAAACTGCTCATGGATGACAAAGCACAATGTAACCTATATCTAACTGTAGCCTAATCAATGCACAGGCCACCCTCAAGGTGACTTAAACAGGGACTATCCTAACAGCACTAATTTTCTATGACTCAATCTAACTTGTTTCTTGCATCAGGAATTTACAATGGGTTGTAATTTTGAAATCAGGTATCAATAGCCTACAGTACATACACCAGGTGCTAACAATACCATTAATGTAAATACAGTAGCCTACACAAATGCTGCCTACCGTATTCACTTGAGCTTGATCGAGAGACCATTCTCACAAATAATGTAACTTGTACTGACTTCAGTAGATACTGAATACTGGATATCGCTTCTCTGATTTACATACGGTAAGTAACTTAACCTCAGCATTATCATATTAGAAATGTTTCCAGTCCTAGCGTAGGCTGAAGTTTGGGAACGTCTTACAATAATTGAAACCATATTAACTAACAACCTACCATCAAGGCGATTAGCTCTTCTCTCCCGAAGAAGGGTATCTTACTTTCAGGGAGATGTTAACACACACTCTTGTATTCCCCGTAATGTACCTACCAATAATTTCTAGGAATGTTGTGTATGCATTGCTTTCTTAAATTGTCGTGGTGGGGAAGGGAAAGCAAGCCACATTATAATTTCTTTCATAATACCGGTAGTTGCTATAAACAAACTTTTGACATACCTGCGACCTGGGAAAGAGGTTTCCTGAACTAACAACATTTTATTACCATCCAAAAAACCTTGTATGAGTCGAAATAATAAGTGATATAGAGGTCCTAACTAAAACATAACCTTCTGTGTGATAACAAACATGCAACGCAAAATTTGCGTAGATACAATAACCTACCTACAAAATGAACATTTGTTTCAGAAAATAAATAATCCTCATTCTAGATGACGTAAGTAGAAGCGTTCTCAAGTATCACTTTTCACGCGGATACTCATTCATAAAAGATATAAACAACACAGCACAAAGCAAAATGGTCACCATCTCTACCCCCTACCGATCAGCTGATCAATCGTTTAGAGTCGCTGCATGATGGCCTGTACATTACGATGGCAGTGACAGTACTTAACTAAATCAACTATTTCCAGCGTACAACTATTCCAAACGGTAACAGCGAATGTTTAATAGGTTAGATGGTAACATATTTTAGTGTCCCTTGTGTGTAGTATTCTCCATAATTATATTCTGATATCCACACGACGACTTCTTTGCATATTTCAATGAACTAATTCGGTGTGATGTTTTACCCGTGATTTTAAACAATTCCACGAGAGGTCTTAATTGAATTGTATTTCTTGGCGTTGGTTCGATTATTTCAGGCAACTATTTTCATTCCGATTGTGCACACAAATACTCTGCATGTGCTGGGACAGCACTTCAGTAACCGGGTACTTTCTTCTCTCCTACTTCTGAATCTGTTTGATTTTATGCTAATAATATTAATCTATAATTACTGAACTTAAATACAAATCGTGATAACTCGCCAAAAAGCTTCTTATTCAACCACAGAAACAGTGAGACTATTGTAGCTGCCCCTTGGGTGAAGACGAAGAAACCTATAATTCGAGATATAGATGAATTAATTCAGGTAAGTCTAAATTATTGATGCATATTTCTTCGGAACCTAGTCTCGTCTTGTGATATCTTTTATGCTCTTAGGTGAGTAAAAATAATAATTTACCCGAACTGTGACAAGCCCGATGACATGATCTTAGCTATTGGTAGGGCAACCATCGCCGCCATGTTTTTTGTACATTAAGGTCTGAGGATTGTAGTTGGTCTTGCTTTCACTAACGAGCCAGCCACATGTTTGTGACTAATGCACTGAGCTTTTGTCTTTCAAGTATGTTTTATTAAGCTTTGTTTTTCTTCTCGTGGTCGTAGACACACTGAGCACGTCATCATGTCACGGTGGGGTCACCACGTGCTTGACTGATCACTTGATAAATAGGGAACGACACACTTGGTTTTTATAGACTGACCATCGACTATAAGACGTATGCTTTGCAAAGCAATTGGAATCGCTAAAATGGTGTGCTGTTTCTAACATATCTATGAGAATCCAGAATTTTCACAATTTTTTGTTCATCCTGCTGGAATGAAAATTTTTGGACTGTCCCGATCTTCAGGAATGTATGGCAACTCTGTATTTTTCAGTGAAAACCTTGCTGTTGACTATCAAGATAATCTTATTGCGCCGCCACCTCAGGGAATCACATCTATTGGGACATGGGTTGCCGATCACGGGACCCCCGCTGAGTCCGGCGTTGCTACCACTTAGGCCTACTTGAGCAGCACTCCTCTCCGTATTCTTTCCTGTCGACCTCTCTTGGTCAACTCTTGATCTCTTCCAACCCTGGCGGTATTAGAGTATCCGAGGCCTAGGGAGTCTCTGCCTTTCGCGCCTTATTTGGCCCTTGATCCCTCATTCTTCTAGGAATACGCCTTCTTTTCTTTTTCATTATATTTCCTTTTTTCTTTAAGGCTCCCGCACTGTTTTTGTGAATTGGCTCCCCGAGTATTTTGAATATTTTTACTCAACACTACATTTTGTAGGTATTTTCAATCTAAATTGCATTTTGCGAGTATTTTCAACCTCAATTACATTTTGTAAGGATTGACGATCTAAATTGCATTTTAGTTAGTCTTTGAATGTGTGGTACCATTTTTGTGAGTTTTCTGAATTTCAATTGCATTTTGTAGGTATTTTCAACCTAGACAGCATTTTGCAAGTAATTTCAATCTAAATTGCATTTTGGGCATTGTGTAAGTATTCTGATTCTCACTTGCATTTTGTGTGTATTTTGAATCTGATATAACTTAGCATTTTCAATCTAAATTTCATTGTGTATTTTCAATTTCAATTGCATTTTGAAGTATTTTCAGTCCAAATTGCATTTTGTCAATCCAAATGAGTATTTTGAATCTGAATTACATTTTGTAAGTATTTTGAATTTCAATTGCATTTTGTGAGTATTTTGAATTCCAATTGCATTTTGTAAGTATTTTGTAAGTATTTTGAATTCCAATTGCATTTTGTAAGTATTTTGTAAGTATTTTGAATTTCAATTGCATTTCGTAAGTATTCTGAAATTCAATTGCATTTTGTAAGTATTTTGAATCTCAATTGCATTTTGTAAGTATTTTGAATCTCAATTGCATTTTGTAAGTATTTTGAATTTCAATTGCATTTTGTGAGTATTTTCAGTCTCACTTAATTTTCGTTCTGGTTTCCATTTCATTGTCATTTTCGCTATCACCCAGACCATTAGGGGCCGATAACCTAGATGTCAGGCCCCTTAAAACAATAATAATCATCATCATAATCTTATTGCACAACATTTTTATGTAATGCCAAAAAGGAAAACATTATTTTAAGTCCAAACTACAACCAGCTTTCCCCCACTGCTTTCTAAAATCATGCTCCAATTATTAGAACTCCATAGGTATGCAGATACATTCCTTGATATGTTTGGGTACATTTCAACACAATAGCTGGCAACAACTCAAATCAGTTGATGAGCTATGTTGTCTCGGGTAATCCATACTAATATACAAACCATTCGGAATTTACACAAATACCTCGTAGACAATAGGCTACTGAAACAATGCCTGAAGATCGGAACATGGCGATAATACACCCATTATTTAGAAAAGATTATTGATCAGATCCAAACAATTATCGGGAGATATGTCTGCTGGATTTCACTTACAAGATTTCTCTAAGATTGCATGTATAAGAATTCATGAACAGCTTGACTGCGAACTTGAAGAATATCAAGGAGGATGTCGTCCAGGAAGAAGTTGTCCAGATCAGTTTAAAGTGGAGTGTGAAACATTGAGTTAAAAACAAAAATTTAAGTCATCACTTTTGTTGATTTTTAAGAAGACGTAGGATAGTTTCCATCGTGAGTCATTATTGAATATCCTTAAGGAATTTGGTTTACATCAAAAACTTATTAGCTTTATTGGAATCACCTTAAGAATACTAAATCTTCATCATCTCTTCTTTGCTCCAGCAACACGGGTGCGGTTATATATGAGACTTGTCCAAATTGTCCTGTCGATCCATAACAGTACTCTCGTTCCTGTATTTGATGCCAGCTTCAAGGTCCTTGTTAATTTGCTTCTCCCACGCCTCGCGAGGTCTTCCTCTTGGTCTCTTTCCATAAGAATACTAAATCTAAAGTTGGATTCAGAAATGAATTCTCTGAACCATTTGAAATTAAAACTGGACTCTCACCATTAATGTTTAATTGTGTATTGGAAAGAATCATGCGAGAATGGACAAAGTCATGTCAAGATTGGCAAAGATACAAAACTACATTGCTCAGCATTCGCAGATGATCTTGCAAATGATATACAAAAAGCTAAATATCAACTAAAGAACTTGAAAGCATAGCAAATAAAGTTGGATTACAAATTTCATATGAGAAAACAGAAACAATGCCAACCTTCGGAACAAGCTATTCTATTCAACAATAACAAACAAATTAAAATTGTAAATAAGTTTTAATATCTTGGTGAAATTCTCACTCGGAACTCCAATGAAAAATCATCAATAAAAAGTAGAACATTTAAATTTAAAAGAGCACAAGCAATTACTTGACCAACACACAAGAAGAAATGCTAAATGTCAACGTTACTGTTCCGTCGTTTAACCTGAAGCGACTTACGCTTGTGGAACACTCTTTAAATTAAACATTTTTGTGTGTATGAAGGACGGGGAACCAGCTAGTGGGTTATAAATATTTAAGCTCATACACAGTCGGTGCTCAATTAGTGAGATATGCTACTTGGACTGTCATTGCTGTCTGATTAACAATATTAAGAGATTCTGGATTCCAATCAATTGTTAATATACTTATCTTCCCTCATTCATTTGTTTGACATATGACGCTTGAATCTCTGCAGATAGCCCTGTTTTCCTGGGACGCCATCCAGGACGGGGACTTAAACGCCTCGGGAACCATCGCCACCGTGATGCTCTACAATCCCAAGAGGCGCTACGAGGCCTGGAGGTTCTTCACTTACATGTTCGTTCACGTCGGGTGAGAATGCACTCCATTATCCGTTAATAATAATATGGCCTCAGCTGCCTAGTACAGATGTCACTGCCACCTACCAGCGAAACCTGAACTTTACTGGCAGATCTAATTAATGTTGTATTGTAACCCTTAGGGCTCGGATGTCTAAAGCGGCCCATAGACATATATAATATAATATAATTGACCATGTGTAGACGATATTGAAAGGTTGTGCAATATATTGCGTGATTTTCAAAAAGCTGAAAATATAGCCTATTGTGCAAATGGGAAAATATTGTGTCGTCTGTTGGCAATATTGCGCAATGCCCCGCCAGTTGGTATCCAAAGTGGTCGAGTTCGGGTCGTCAAGGGTGACAAGAAAGCAGAAAAATAAATTATTTTAGAATTTATTAAAGTGTACCATGACCTTCCGGCTCTTTGGGATGTGAAGTGCAAAGATTATAGTAATCGGGTCAAAAAGGGGGAGCAGTATGATGTGCTCTTAGAAAAATACCGCGAACAATACCCAGACGCAGACAAACAACATGTAGTAAAAAAGATAAATTCTTTGCTCACCAACTTCCGCAAAGAATTGAAACATATTCGCGATGCTGAGGAGTAACCAATGAGAGGAGTTCGTCGAATACTTCTCCAACCGTAAAAAGTTGCGAAAATCATTAGGTTCAATGATTCTTAGTTCATTGAGTAACGTTTCGTGGGTATACTTCTCCCGATCAATAAACCACTGTTTGGCCCATTTCCTTTCCTTCCTGACTTCTGTTTCTTTTTCGCACTTACGCCCACAGCAAAAACACAACACAGCTCAGTATCCAACATCATCAACATGAAATTCTGGCGGAGACTGATTTTGCCGTTGTTTGGAGGTTGCACAATATACTTCCATTGAGGTTCTACGTCTGTGCTCGAGTTTGCGCAAAATATTGCACAACCTTCAATATTGCCTTCAGACGATTCAAGTTATTGCGCACACAAAATTATTGCACAATATTATTGAACGTCTCGGGATAATCGTCAAAATATTGTACAATAATATTGACCGTCTGTGGGCCTAAGACCTAAAATAGCCCGAATATGGAAGCAAATATGACCTGAAGATGACTGATTTTAATATGGCGTTTTTTTAAATTATAAATCCAAGCGACAATCCCTTCGAGATAAAATTGTTAACCAAGTCTTTATTCCTATTTTCATAGTCTATTAATTTTCTGAATATACATGTTTAAGTAGTTATTTCCAGTGTATTTCTGTAAACAATAGTTCCCGTTCGGTGAGTTGAGGATGATTGCACAGCTACAGCTGCTGTCAAACTACCAAAATATGACGGTGTCCGGACAGTTCCCCACACTGACACTTCCACACACTGCAAAAAATACTGACACTTCCCCACAGCCCTTGGAAGTGGCTACCTGTTTAATGACTCAGAAATAATCTCGACTGACATTTCCACACACATCCCCCCCCCCAAAGGCTACTATGAAAACGATCAAGTTGAAATCTTGTCGGGAGACCTCACCCCAAATTAAAAGAGATTATCGAAGTGTTGAAGACGGAAGCGGAGAAGACAAACTGCGCATTTTTAAAGGCCGAGCTCAACATGGAAGGAAATAGAAGAAGACGAAAATATGTCAAACTGGACGGACGGATTGAGAACATTCAGAAAAAGTTCGAAAATGACCAAAAAAAAAACGAAAATTTTCTGAAGGCAGTTGCCTATTCACAGAAAATGGAGTAGGTTAATATTATTGTTGAACAAATATGACGAAAACAAATATATATACTATATAGATACAAAACAACTGACGAAGCCTAGAAAGCTGATTTTAAACACGCCAAAATGATAACAAGACCAAAATGATCGGTTTTGTTATTATTTTGCCAGTCCACAGCCTGGATAAAGTGTGATGGAAATCAGACTTTGCATTTATTTTATTTTTGATGGAAATTACACTGCATCACAATGATATTTTCGAGACCGTGTTAGCAATGAAGTTCATAGACCGAGCGCTTTTCTTCACTCCAAAGGAGTATTATGTTAAGGTGCATTGTCACTGGTGCGGCTGTAACGATGATCGCTGAAGCCTATAGCCTTAGGGGGGGATGTGTGTAGAACTGTCAGTCGAGATTATTTCGGAGTCATTAAACAGGTAGCCGCGTCGAAGGGCTGTGGGGAAGTGTCAGTATTTTGGGCAGTGTGTGGAAGTGTCAGTGTGGGGAACTGTCATGTAATCAATATGACGTTCTTACCAAAACATACTCAAAATATGACGTAATGGTAAAAAATGTTCGAAATATGCACTTATATGACAAGTATAAACCAGTGTATTGTGACGATAATCACTTGATTTGCATCAAAAACCAATCGGACATAAAATTAGAGGCTAAGAAAAAAATATGATTTTTCCTAAAACATCCGAGCCCTAGTAATCAATCATCAATACAGGCTATATATTGCTCAAGAGCATAAACTGGCTGGGTGGGATTCAGTTAGCAGTCTGGCCTATGCTGATGATCTTGTTGTAATGTCGGACTCCGTCGAAAGCTTGCAACCCAACATGCTACAACTTGAACAGAAATGGTATGAAGATCAGAATTTCAGAGACGAAGCTTATGTGGGTCGGGAAGAAACACAAGAAAATAGAATGAAGGAACTAAATACTGGAGAAGATGGAACATTTAGGCCGTACATTCTCTCAGGATGGTCACAGTATGGGGAAGGAGATAGAGTCGAGGTGTGGTAAAGCCAATGCAGTGAGTATCTCAGTTGCGATCTACAGTATTCTGGAAGAATAAAGAATAACTTCTTTCTGTAGCCACGAAACTCTCCCTGGTTGGTTGGTTCTTAAGTTTAGGGGCTGCGACAACGCGGTCATGTAGCCCCGTGTACTTTGGGTGTGTGTAGAATCTGTCTGATAACAAGTGTTAATTGTGATGACTGTATTAGTGTGTGTTATCTGTTTTTTTTAATTTAAGTTCTGCAACTTAGATTTTTTAAAATAGTTCCTACTTTTGCTGCCAAGCGCCACCGTCAACGATTACTAGGCCAAGTTCAGAACTTAGCTACTAGACACCACCGCAGTTGGCTCTTGGCAACGAACATAGAAACCTAAGAGCGTTGTTTACATTCTTAACCTATCCAATTTAGCTTCACACAGGTGCAATTAGTGGAAGGTTCTTTAACATGCCATAAATCTATGACATGGGACCGCCGGCTTTACTTCCCCTCCGAAGGAAGGCATACTGAGGGATTTTAACGCTCTTAGAAAAAATCGACGGCTTCGTCCGGGTTTGAACCCGCGATCTTGGGCATAGAAGCTCAGCATGCTGCCTACTACGCCACCAAAGCCGCCGAAACTCTCCCTACATCGCTCAGTATTTAGACCGACCTTGCTGTATGGAAGTGAGAGCTGGTATGAGGGTAGCTGGGACAATGGCAGGAGGGTACTCGAATCGAAGAGATAAAGGCAAAGTTAGAAACAAACACGCTAGATGAAGCTGTTCGTATGAGCCGACTCAGATCCAGAGAAAGGAGGAGGAGAGATTACCTAAGAGGTACAGGAACAGAGCCATCTGTGATGTATTCTTGCAACAACAGTTCTTGAGTGTGTTCTATCACAGTGCACATCTCACTCACCTAACGGCAGTGGATGGGAGGCATAGCGCAGTATCACAGCATAGGGACTCGGGATGACTGGCGAGCTGAACCAAGACCCGGTAAACGAAAGTCCTTCTGGGCACAGAGGAGTTTGCCTTCTTTTGTAGATTAAGAATAGGTCATGCAAGGTCCACCCACTCATAACTGATGAGAAGGGAAGACCCCCCACTTTGTACCATGGCCCACATTTTAACGGAGTGTGTGGATGTTGCTGAATTACGAAGAAATCTTGGTTTGCAGATCCAGTGGGGTTGGTGGCGGTGGTTACGGTTTAACCCCCCCCCCCAGACACATTTCTCTTCCTGAATCTTTTTATTGTCCCATCTATCACCTGTTTTACGCTACCACTTAACGCCTGTGTATATAAGTACAATAAGAAGAGGAGATGATCCACCTGATCACACACGAAAAACCACACCCTAAGAGGGACTTAAAGCTACTACAAACAATTGATTTTTAAAAAACACGTATGTTTTTTCACCATATCATTCCTCATTATTATTATGGTCATTCTCACCTCATTTCATACCTTTATTTCAAGTTAGATGTAACTTTTATGATACCGGTAAACCGGGGCCACTTTGTGACACTTTTTGAGGTTTTTTTTGTTGTAAATAGCGGCAAATATTTAATATGCTCGCTAAATATTACTACCGATTTCAACATTCAAAGACTTAAGCTACATTTTCCGACTAGAATAAGCTCGATATCTTAAATACACGTGACGTAATTGAGGGTTAACCCAATGTCGGGGCGACTTAGTGACGAAGAACCTTCTCATAGAAAACACATTGACAATTATATTTTCACTTAGACACCACGCTTAGTTTAGTTTTGTGACTTAATAGCAAGATTTTTATGTCTTACTGAATGCATACCGGTACAACTTTTTTTTAAATAATAGAGGTAATACACAGAAATTTTAAAAACAAAAATTGAGTGATGAAAAAAATTTGTTTATTGGCATTTGCAATGCTTAACAAAACTTTTTTCTGTTCAATAATAATTAAAATACAATGAACCCAAGGTGTAAAATAACGGCTAGAACTTTCTTTAAAGTGAATAAACAGAACTAGACACAGTTAAAGAAAATCTATTGAAATCTGTAGGTGCTCTTCCTACCGGTACTCATTAAATAGCTGCACCTCCTTAACTTGGAAGAGCCCTCTAGTGCTCACTTGCTTCGGCGGGTCGATCTGCATCACAATCTCGGCCTTTGTGTAGAAGTTTTCCTTTGGCTTATCTGGCCATTTTCAGCTTTTCCTGGTTTTCTCCATGACATTGATGGCATAGCCATCAGCGTTTTCTGCAGTGATTTTTCCTGCCCTAAGTTCCTCTTCGTAGCTAACTAGTACGTGGTCTCTCACGGTACGTTTTTCCGAGTTTGGAGTTGTGGACTACTGGGCACTGTCGGTGTTCATCTCTTCAAGGTCAGAAAACGTTTCCGAGCTATCGCCGTCATCGTGCACCGAATATGTGTCGCTCTCTGTTTCGGACTCTTCACTTTCATCAATCTTCTTTTCCTCAGTCCGGCCTTTCTTGCCCGCTGATTCCTGCTTTTTGGAGTTTCCATCCTTTGGCTTACGGCCTCTTTTTTTTTTCTTCCAAGTACCCGATTGCTCATTGTCTTCTTTGGCGTCTTGGAAATCAGCTGTTCCGATGCTTTTGCCGGCTGGAATATTGAGCTTCTTCCGTCTTTTGACTGTTCTAGCTGCGGTCACCTCGCCCCTTTTCTTCCGTAGTTCCTCCATGAACAGTTCTCCAACACACGCAGCCATGTTTCCCAAATTTTCATCAGCTACATGGTTTGGCAGTCGCTTTAAAACTGTTTCTTTGTCGAGGGGAAACATTCCCGTCTTTCGGAAACCAGCTTGAAGATTCGATGCTCTATAAGGCTCCATCGCAGCTTCCAGTTTCTTCAGAAGTCCTGGAGACTCATCATTAGGCACAGAGACAAATAAATCTTGGGGAGACTTTGTGACACATTCGAAGTGTCACAAAGTAGCTCTGATTATCACTGAATTTTTAAATAAGTGCAAATAATTTCCACAAAACACATCGTACGAAATCGGTATTGCATTAACTTGTACACTAAATATAAGTGTTTAATGTTAATTAATGTTAATGTTAATTTCATTCCAGCAACACTCTCCACTATCATTTCATTTCATCTGTCATTCATGTAATCATTGCCCCAGAGGAGTGCGTCAGGCCTCGGCAGCCGGCACAGTTCATATCCACGCCGCTAGATGGGGGCTTCATTCATTCCATTCCTGACCCGGTCGGACACTGGAAGCAGGCTGTGGATTTTCATTTTTTCAATGTTAATTACCTGTCAAACTCCAACTATGCATTCAGCGGCGACCACAATCGAAATTCTCCGGAAAACTTGTTAATAATGAAATTGCCGCATGCAACAAAACAAGTCACTATACTCTGAATTACCAATAAAGCTCGCTGACAGCTGTCAAAGCTAGCACGTGGGGAAATACTGCATTGCCACTGAGGCAGATCATGACTCATAACATTCCAAGAGTCTTGCAGGAAGACACAAATACTGGGTAAGTTAGCCCCCTGCCTGGCGCTCTAATGACCGTGACGAGTGAAGACACACTGAGTCAAACCATATGCTCTTTTTTTTCTTCTTTTTTTTTCGGGGGGGGGGGGGGGGCGAAAGGTTTCCCGCACCCCCCGCGTGGCACCCGACCTTACTACTGGTGCCTCCGACATGCAATTAGTCTACATAGTAGAAGAGAAAGCATAGGGGATTGGAAAGAGAGGATTGCCCTTTGAGGCTTTGCGCCTGTCCCATCGCGGTCGCGATCTACCAGGCATCATGGGTTGATATTAACATAGGTATATATTATCATATATGTGCACATATAAATATGTACACATATACAACGGTAAGATTGTAGGGCCAGGGAAAACCGCATAGACAGAAAGGAAAGATTGTCTACACGTAAAACCTGGCGGCTTGGTTATTGCCACATGCAAGGATAATGTGGGTATGGAAATGAGTAGGTTTTGTTAGTACGGGAGGTGTATCATGCAACAGTTGCAAAATCCGTTTCCTCGCCGAGATTTGTATTTGTGGGAATCAGTTGGCTTGGCACTGCTGGGACTAGCGCGTCCGCAATGGCGGACGAACTGTACTTCCGGGGCTAGGTTCGGAGCACAGTCCGCCCGCCTAGAGCGTCCTAGTACCAAGTCTCCGTGATCCGGAGAGGGGAGCCACGCCTGCGAACAGGGGCTTCTTCTCTCGTGTCCTGGACATAGCTGATGGTTGTTATCAATCACTCCGCCGCTGCATACACTCGTCCTGAAACTATAAGCTAATGATTATTAATAGTCCTCCCCTTGGCTATCCTGTCGGCAAGCCAGGGGAAGGGTTTTTAAAACTATTTTTGTTTTTGCCTTAACTAAATTTAAGCTGAAACAAAGAAACAAACTGAAACAGAGAGTCAGACGTGCACATGGACATAGACACTTAGTTGCTACACATAAATATATACACTTCATGTATGCAGCAAGGGGGGCGCGTGCGGCCGCCTTGGTTGGCCTGAGCCGTTACCAAGGACTTCCTTGGGAATGTGGAGTTGGGGTTATCCATGGGAGAATTCCATGGGATGTGTATTTTGGGGGTGACATTTGTATTGTATGTCCCTGGGGTTAGTGCCGCTTTGCGCTACTCATAGCACCTACCTTTCCTGACTTGACCTGAAGAGAATGTGTCGAGGGGTAGGGTATTTGCTATTTCGGCCCATATCGTGTCGGCCGAGGGCTCTTACGAGTGGGTTTGCCGAATAGCGCCTGGAGCGTTGTGACCTTAGTGCAAGTTGTCGCACAAAGGCTTTGATGCTTGGCGTATTTGTTATGCGTTCTAGCTCCCGCGTGGGTGTATCCCGCGGGAGCTTTTGTGCTAACCGCAAGCATTTGTTTTGGATCATCTGCAGCTTTTTGAGGTTCGACTTAGCTGTGTAACCCCATACAGGGCTGGCGTACATAATAATGGGCCTTATGAGGGCTTTATACATGTTTACGCCCAGCGTCTTGTCGAGACGACTCATCCTATTTAGGAATGGGTAGAGCTGCAGTAATCGCATGTTGGCTTTGCGCTGTAGTGTTTTGACATGGTGCAGCATGGTTAGTTTAGCATCTAGGGTTACTCCCAGATACTTAACTGTGCTCGTCCATGGTATGTCGCGCGCAAATAATGTGAGTGGCCGGATGGAATCAGGTCGGCGTGAGATACGGTTCTTCTTGGTGAAGAGAACCGCCTGGCTTTTGTCCACGTTGACTTTTTTCCGCCAGTCTCTAAAATACGGTTCCAGGGCCCATAGCGCTTCCTGCAGCCGTTTTCGAATGCTGGCTATGCGGAAGTGTTGGGCTGTCATTGCCGAGTCATCAGCATAGAGGTATAACGTAGTTAATGCTCCTGCTGGTGTTGGCATGTCATTGATGTACAGGCTGAACAGCACGGGAGCTATAATACTCCCCTGCGGGACGCCTGCTATGATCTGTCGCTTAGTGGGCAGCACGTTCAGAATATCAACCTGGAATGTGCGGCCATCTAGATAGGATTGGATGAGTCGTATGTAGGCCGGGTGGAAATTACAGTCTATTAGCTTGGCTAATAGGCCTGTGTGCCACACCTTGTCGAAAGCTTTCTGAATGTCTAAGAAGACAGCTCCGGTGTCGCGTTTTTGGTTGAACCCAACCGTGGCGTGTTCGACCAGCCTCATAAGCTGCTGCGTTGAGGAGTGGTGGTTCCGAAACCCGAACTGCTCATTTCTGAGCAGTCCATTTTCCTTAACGTGCGCTACTATTCTCTTTAGCAGTATTTTCTCGAATACTTTGCTTAGTGAGTGTAGTAGGCTTATTGGGCGGTAGTTGTCGGGATTTGTCTTGTTTTTGCCCGGTTTACCGAATACTAATATTTTTGCTTGCTTCCAGCGCACAGGGTAGTACTGTAGCGAGAGCATTGCATTGAATATGGAGGTTAGTATTCGCAGGGCCTTGTCAGACAACCACTTCAGAACTATATTCTGTTGGTTGTCTGGGCCCGGGGCTTTTCGATTGGGGAGGTGCCGGATGATCCACTTTATTTCGTGAATAGTGGTTTTGCGGACTTCCGGCTTGGGTGCATTGGTTATGTAGTCATTTACCTTTGCATCCATCCTGAGCGTGAACTCCGGGTTAGAGGGTGTATCGTTGGGAGTAAATGCTTCCTCTAGGGAGTTCGCTAGGGCCTCCAGTTTGTCCCGTGTCGAATAGGCCGGTCCTGTCGGTGTTTCTAGTGTCGGCACCTGATGGGTTTCGCGGGTGAAGTGTCTCGCGAGGGGCCACACTGATGGTGTATTTTCTGTGGGGTTGGTACCAAATTTTGATATGAGATTACCCCAAGAGCTGCACCGATGTTCATGTAGAGCGTTCTGGATTTCAACATTAAGTTGATTTTTCCTGACTCTGTCGTGGTCCCTGTGGTATTTCGTCCATTCCCGCCTTATGTTGTTCCTTTCCCTTATTAGTGCCCGGATGCGTGCTGGTATTTCCAGTTTCCGCTCGCGGGTGTTTACAAGGGGAACACTTGTGTCCAAGGCGACTTGGATGGCTGTTACCAGGGTTTCCACGGCAGTGTCTAGCTCCTGATTTGAGTTTAGTGGCATGTCATCTTTGCCATCTAGTTCTTGGTCTAGTATGGCCTTGAACTGGTTCCAGTTAGCAGCTTTATAGTTACGTACGGGCCTGGTTCCAGTTTCGATGACTTCAGGGGGGGGGGGGGTCGCAAGTGTAATGATCGTTGGCTTGTGATTTGACGAGAGGTCATTTATCACACTGATTCTGTGACTGAGCGTTACCTGGTTCATCAGGCATATGTCCAGAATGTCAGCAATGTCCGTCGAATTACATTGCGGTACGAAGGTTGGCTCGTTGGGGGCAGCGACTATGTAGTCATTGGCTATCATGTGCGCATAAAGCCTCCTCCCCGAGTGATTGGGGCGGAGACATCCCCAGTGGGCACTTTTGGAATTGAAATCCCCTCCGAGTATGGTATGAGTGCCAGTTTTGAATAGGGGTTCTATGTCCTGTGTATTTATCCGGTTGGTGTGATTGTACACTGAATAAATATTCAGGTATGTACCTTGCACAGGCAAGCGGATGCCGCAGGCCTCGAGTGAATGCAGTTCTGGTTTGTCTAGTTCCATGTGAGCTATTTCTTTACGGACCAATACTGCCACTCCTCCTTTCGACATATCAGTGTGTTCGCGGCGATCTCGTCTTACGGTGTGAAAGCCTCTTACGGTGAATTTCTGCCTGGGCTGTAAGTGAGTTTCTGTTATGAGCGCCACGTGTATGTCATGGGTTTGGAGGAATAACGCGAGTTCTGTTTTCTTTATGCGGACTCCATCGGCGTTCCAATTTAAAACGCGGATTCCGTCCGTGTGTGTATAGTTGGGGGGTGGTGTTTATAAATGTGGTGAAAATGCTCATCCACTGGTTCATTGGGGCCGTGAATAGCTCCATAATTAGCGCCATCACGGCCTGGCACAATGTTCCCATCGTCAACCCTGGAAAGAGTTGATTTAAGAAGGCATTGATTTTGTCCCAGATGGTGCTGGGAGCCTGATCCAGTGGTGGGCTGGCCTGAGTGACTGTGTTTGAGGGAGGGGTGGGGGCAATAGGGAGGAGAGTAGCTGGGGGCGATGCGACTTGGTTTGGCTGGCAAGGGATGGAGCTAGAAGCTTGTTGGGCTTCTCTCGTTTGCTCCGCAGCCGTGGTGGTCTTTGCTTCGGTATTTTTGGGGCGTTTGGAACGGACCTTATATTTCCTTTGTTCCTTGGGGATCCAACCAGCCTTCGGGCTGACTACCTAACAACACCTTGGGAGGGGGCACTGAGATCGGGTCTGGGCAGGTGGAGGTGCTGGGCTGAGGATTGATCTCAGTGTTTGGGTGTGACGTGTCTCTGTTGCTGGTTGGCTGTGTCCCCCCTTCAAATCTAATTTCGGTCCTGCCTGATGGGCCTTTAGGCATTGATGATGCCTTGGTGCCTGAAGGGCCTCCACGTGCCTGGTGCATGCCACCTTGATGCGCACCAGTTTGCACCGTGTTTCGTCTGTTGGCTTCGTATGCCCTGCGGGTGGGGCAGTTCTTAAAATTAGCCGCTGCTCACTGCTGTGTCGGCATACATTGCAATATTGCTCACTGTTGCCATGGAGACCGTTACCCCTCTCGTCTCCACTCCTCCCCTCACCCATCAAGCGGATGACAGTTTTCACCGAGCATCTTTTGTAAATCAAAGTATACCGGCCAGCGCGCGCAGCGAAAGCTTTTCTCTGTAGCCCCTAGTGGACGCCAAACACTCCACTTCACCATACCGGCCGCTGCACGTGTCTATCTCTCTTGGTTACGGCGCCAATTTCAAAAACAAAAATTCACGTCGCTTGTCACAATGACACTTCGATCGTCACGGTATCTTTTAATTATGCTGATAATTACATTTCAGTTAATGGCTGATAAAGGGACCAGCACTGTAGGCTCCGAAACATGTATCAACAACAGGCTCTAATGTAACTCCGTTAGTGTGACAAAAAATATATGCATTGATCAGGCGGATCATCTCCTCTTTTTATTGTACTTAACTGTCAATCAATACGGAACCATGACTGAACCTAATAATATTATCCTGTACATATTT
Organism: Meconema thalassinum; assembly: GCA_946902985.2. Taxonomy (NCBI): domain Eukaryota; kingdom Metazoa; phylum Arthropoda; class Insecta; order Orthoptera; family Tettigoniidae; genus Meconema; species Meconema thalassinum. The sequence goes on along the minus strand of OX336388.2, from coordinate 190,199,597 downwards.
TAAATGTGATCACGTTCCTCACTTGGTAAATGTCCTGCACTCTACTCGCAGAGAGACTCCTCCTTCAGTGTTGGAGCGAGCCATGGACCAGTTTTACTGTTAAAGTGTGCGATCGGTAGTCTAACCTTTTTCACGTCGCTTCGGATTGCTTTAATTGTGTGTGTGTCTGTTTCGTTAAAGATAATTCAGTACATGAGGAGTTCCTGCAATTTATTCCAATTAATGATACAGATAAAGTCATCAAGATAGGCAGATGGTATATTGGCTTTCACGGCCAGTGAATTAAAACTCAGCAATTCTTCTAGGTTTGTGCCGTGTCTTGTGTGGGGTTTCACCTAGGACACCAAGCTGGCTCATCGGCAGGCTCTTGATGTCCCCGCCCGGACCCCCACAGGAGTAACGAACTGCGCGCTACCTCCCTTTAGATAGAGTGCAACTGCACTACTTTACTGCGAGAACTAAAAGCTCAAGCAGCCTTAACCTCGCTATGAAGGCTTCCAAAGAGATGGTATATGGGCTTTCACGGCCGGTGAATTAAAATTCGGCAATTCTTCTAGGTTTGTGCCATGTCTTGTGTGGGCTTTCGCCTAGGACACCAAGCTGGCTCATCGGCGGGCTCTTGATGTCCCCGCCCGGACCTCCACAGTAGTAACGAACTGCGCGCTACCTCCCTTTATATGCAGTGCAACTGCACCACTTTACTGCGAGAACTAAAACTCAAGCAGCCTTAACCTCCCTATGAAAGCTTCCAAAAAGATGGTATATGGGCTTTCACGGCCAGTGAATTAAAACTCAGCAATTCTTCTAGGTTTGTGCCATGTCTTGTGTGGGGTTTCACCTAGGACACCAAGCTGGCTCATCGGCGGGCTCTTGATGTCCCCGCCTGGACCCCCACAGGAGTAACGAACTGCGCGCAACCTCCCTTTATATGCAGTGCAACTGCACCACTTTACTGCGAGAACTAAAACTCAAGCAGCCTTAACCTCCCTATGAAAGCTTCCAAAACGATGGTATATGGGCTTTCACGGCCAGTGAATTAAAACTCAGCAATTCTTCTAGGTTTGTGCCATGTCTTGTGTGGGGTTTCACCTAGGACACCAAACTGGCTCATCGGAGGGCTCTTGATGTCCCCGCCCGGACCCCCACAGGAGTAATGAACTGCGTGCTACCTCCCTCTATATGCAGTGCAACTGCGAGAATTAAAAGCTCAAGCAGCCTTAACCTCCCTATGAATTTTGAGAGTCAATAGTGATGGCAGTAGGAACACGGAGAGCAAAACATTATTTTTCTCTCACATAATATCAATATTATAAGCAACAACGTAACTATGGTCATGATGATTCCACTGCATCGTTCCAGTTTTAATATTTCATTTCTGTTTACCTTTTTTTAAATTTTCTTTTTTTGCCATTTTTTATTGTGTCGAAAATATAATGAGGCCTAAATTAGTTTTCATGCAAAGAGAACGGTTATTTAATGATGTTTTTTATGAACATTAATCGAAATATCATTTTAATTATGATGATGACTGTCGTTTTAAGGGGCGGAATAGCAAGGTCATCTGTCCCTTTAATAATGTACGGCACACAATTACCCTATTATATTAATTAAACCCCCCCCCCCCCGGAAGGTAATCCTGCGTACGCCACTGACTCTATCTTATATTAGTCAATGACTTGGTGGCTGCTGCTCTTGTCATCCACTTTATAGGGGAAAGTTGGGTAAAACCGGGTGGCTAGACTTTGAGTGCTTCCTGAAGCTATGTTTATTTTCAGATGAGTATTAAATCCTGCATACATGCTCATTGAATAGTTTTATTTCATAATACAGCCATCATAAATAAACGAGAGAGTCATTCTGTTTATTATTATAAAAAATAGAAAGAAAGTCAATTCACCCGGTTATACCCCACCGGTGGGGTAGAACCGGGTACACAAGTTGAGTATATGGAAAATTAGAAAACACATTCTTTTCTTCATTGTCTACCTAATATTTTTCTGGTCTCATGACTGTCACTTTGATATTCTCACGTATGTTCTCGGCATCTTATTGCAGCATAGAGATTCTAAAAAAAAAAAAATCTTAATGAAATTAGCAACACAACTATTTTTGTACCGATTGAAAAATTAAAAGTCTGGGCCTACACATCGTTAAATTGTATTTCAAATAATAACACTTATCTCTCTCTCTCTCTCACACACACACACACTCTTATTTTAAAAATCTATTTAATAGCCATTATTGTGGAGTGCTGAATAGATGGGGTGAAATCGGGCACTACCCGATCCTGCCCCACGCGTCATACCCGGTTTCACCCCACTGGTAGTTGTAGAGAAAAACATGGATTAGCCAAACAATATCGATTTGAATCTTAAATACACCCATACCATCCTAAGCCTAAAGAAATAAGCTACATACAATGCACTTACCTCTACTCTTACTGTTGTAGTACTTTGGTAGTAATCGATGCAGTTTAAAAGAAAGTTGTAACAAGAAATCACAAAAATTCAAAATCATTCGTCACAAATATACAAATCTCCACAGTGGAATGGCGAGCTCCCCGGAGGTTCACCTTGGCCTTGGGAGTTTTGTTTGGCTGTCGGCCGCCAGGAAGAAGCAATAACAGAGCCAGAATTGGGGTACCCAGTTTGAACCCGACTACCCGGTTATGCCCCACTTTCCCTAAGTGTGAGTGGGTTAGGGCCAGCAATCTAAGTGTCACTTAACTCAAAGAAGTTGTTCTTTTTGGATTCGAAATTCAAATTTATGAATTTTTGTTGTTATTTGTTTTATTTATATTAGACATCCGAGGTAATGACACGGGTAGCAGGAAAGATAGGAGAAGATAAGATGAAAGCAATGGTGTTTGCAGATGATCTCATGGTCTGAGGAAACAAGGAGGAGGAAATTCAGGAGCAACTGAAGGCTTGAGAAGAAATAGTGGGAGAGTACGGATGGAAGTTCATCATCAGTAAATGTGAGATCCTGTTAACGACCAGGAAAAAGGACAGACCAATGAGTTGGATAACACTTGGAGGTAGACAGCTGAAGAAGGTGGAAAGTCTCAAGTACTTGGGAAGTATAGTGGAGGAAAATGGGAGAAATGACAAAGAGATTACGGAACGTGGCAGACAGGCAGAAGAATTTCTGAGAAGCATTAGGAACTTAGTGTGGAATAAAGATGTCCCACAAAAAAGCAAAGAAGTGTTATACAGAAGCTACTATATCCCGATACTGACCTATGCTTCAGAAACGTGGACAATGAAGAAAAGAGACGTAAGCAGAATACAGGCAAGTGAAATGAAGTTCCTGTGAAGTAGGATCGGAGTAACAAGAAGAGACAGGGTGAGGAATGAAAAGGTCAGGGAAATAGTGAAAGAGGAGCCCTTGCAAGGTAGGATTGAGACATCAAGACTGAGGTGGTATGGACACTTAAAGAGAATGGAAGAGAAGAAGATTCCCAAGAGGATACATGAGACGCAGATGCAGAAGAAACGACCAAGGGGAAGACCAAGAGATAGGTGGCTGAAAGGAGTGGAGGAATGTGTCAAGAAGAGAGGCGAGGACTGGACCAGAGTGACAGCGGAGAGGTGGTGGGAAGAAAGGACTAAGTGGCGAGGCTTATGTTCCAAACAGACCCCCCAGCCTGGGGCTGGAAAATGTACAAGATGATGATGATGATGATGATGATATTAGGCATCCACCCCAAAATTTGTGAATAAGAAAAAAGAAAAAATATTTGAACTGTGTTATGAGGGGCAGATGACCTCGCTGTTAAACCAACAACAACTACTGTTTTGCAGTGTGCTCCACCTGATCGTGAACTTGCTGGTGCAGATCCTGCTGGGTATTCCTCTGGAGATGGTCCATCGGTGGTGGAGGGTGCTCATCCTGTACGTGGCGGGGGTGGTGGCCGGCTCGCTCGGCACCTCCATATCGGACCCCGCAGTGAGGCTGGCGGGGGCGTCCGGTGGGGTGTACGCCCTCATCACCGCTCACGTGGCCTCCATCATCATGGTGAGCATTGCCAGATAGAAGTTAGTAAATTTACATTCAAGCAACAGTTTTTTGTATCTTTTTAGTGTATTTTAGCTAGTTAGATTTTTGACAGGTTTTTCATACTAAAGCACAAGGACAACCTATGAAATCAAAATATGAATGGGTTCAAACTATACCGATATACGTCCGTCTAATCTTCTTCTTCCTAAAGTCTTCCCCTTGGAACAGGGTCCGCTTTTTGGATCGATGCACGCCATTTCTTGCGATCTAACGCTTCCTGTAGGTGTAAATTTCTTGATCGTAGATCTGCGTTTATAGTGTCCAGCCACCGTGTCCAGCGTCTCCCACGCTGTCTCCGGCCGTCGACTGTTGGACGATAGGCCGAGCTGATGACTGAACTTGGTGGTGGTCAGACGATGTGTCCATACCAACAGAGTCCCCATTGCTGCATTTTCTCATCGATTGGAGTCACACCAGCTAGTTGTGTAGTGAATATGGTCGAGCAGAGCATCCGCACTTCTAGGCGCTGGCCATAATGCAACTGGTCTCATCATTGTGCGATACATCTTGGAATTTAGGCAGATAGGCATCTTCTTATCACAAAGAACACCGGTGACATCTCTGAATCACAACGAAGTCGTTTTGATTCTTGCTCGCACAACAACATTCAAAGAGCCGTCACTATGTAATCGAGAACGTAGGTATGCACCTTGGGGATTGGATGATGATGATGATAATTGTTGTTTTAAGGGGCCTAATATCCAGGTTATCGGCACCTAATGGTCTGTGTGATAGCGAAAATGTCAATGAAGTGGAAACCAGAACGAAAAGTAAGTGAGCAGGAAAATACTTACAAAAAGGAACTCAGATTGAAACTACTCACAAAATGGAGAGCGGTAATACGTAAATAAGGACATTTCGAACGAAAATACTGAAAATAAGGAATAGAGCGAAAAATACTCACAAAATGTAGGTGAAGTTCAAAATACGTACAATATGCAACGTGCAGTCGAAATACTTACAAAATGCAAGGGAAATCAAAATACTTACAAAATGCAGTTGAGATTGAAAATACGCACAAAATGTAATGTAGATTCAAAATACCCACAAAATGCAATTGAGAATTAACTACTTGAACAAAGAGGGGTAGGTTGAAAATACAAAATGCAATTGAAATTGCTTACAAAATGTATGGTAGTGTTACGTGCCACTCCCTAGTGGCACTTCCGTTAACTGGATTACGGTGGGTAGAAGCACAACACGAATTGTTCCTTTAAAGAAACGTATTAGCTTTATTGCGGGTCAGAAAGATACAACACACAAATAGCAAATACAAGCAATTAGTATCTCACTCTAGTTTCCTCTTGTAGGGAACACTTGTCAATAAGCCACAGAAGTTAATCCCTCCTAATGGGACCGGTGGCCTCGGTAGAACTACCTGCAACACTTCCTTGAATACACACGCTACAGTTATTTACGATAGCCGGTCACTCACCACTACACTCTGCTTCGCTGTTCGCTGGCTAGGGAAACAGCCCCCGGTGTTTTCGCAATTCACCACACTAACCTGTGTTGCACTGGAAAACACACTCGCTCAAGACACAGTTCCTCCGTAGGCTTCACACTCCTCCGCTGTCAAGAGAATCAGCTTCACTAGGGTTTCGCAAGTCACGTCACCAACAACTGTCGCTCAGGTAAAAGCGCGCACTAGCTCGAAAACACTGTCCACCTCGCCGGCCAGGCCGCTCTTATATAGCAGGCTGGTGACTCAATGAATACTTCTAGACCCGTCCAGGATTCACAGCTTCTCGAGATTTCCATCACTGGCTGGGTCACGAATATTGTGGACCATCCCTTTGTCCTAGTAGCCCTGTTGCGAAAGGCGCAGGTAATACACAGAGGCAGAGCATAGCCCGGGGGCGGCGGCGACTCACGTGGCGAGGCGACGAAACAAACTCACAGTCGTAACACCTCCCCCTTCCTAAAAGGCTGATCATCCCGATCAATCATTGGTCCGTCTGTGTCCCTCCGTAGGGTGCCAGGCGATCTCGATGCACGATCTTCATCTTCGCCCTCGGGCTCCGCTGGATCCTGTAGACGACATCGTTGATCCGTTTAATGACTCGGTATGGGCCCTCCCAGGACTTCTGCAGTTTGGCTGACAGGCCTTTCTTCCGTAATGGGTTGAAGAGCCAGACCAGGTCGTCCTCGTGGAATCCGCCGGCATCGGTCTGCTGGTCGTATCGGGTCTTAATTCGGTCGGTCTCGATCCGCAGTCTCCTCCTCGCGAACGCGTGCACGTCCTCCAGTTGGTCGACCAGCTCTTGACAATACTGGCTTACCGGGACCGGATCATTCCCAGGTCGGCCGAAGGCAAGATCGACAGGTAGACGGAGTTCCCTCTCAAACATGGCCCGGGCTGGTGTGCATCCGGTGGCTTAATGCACGGCGATGCGGTAGGCCAGGAGAAATAGTGGATGATGTTTGTCCTAATCCCTCTGGTGTTCGCTGACGACTATTCGGGTATGGTTCTCGATGGTGCGATTGAATCGCTCTACCATCCCGTCGGACTGAGGGTGTAGCGGCGTTGTCCTTGTCTTCCGGATTCCCAGCAGCTGGCATAGGTTCTGGAACACCTGCGACTCGAAGTTCCTCCCTTGGTCGGAGTGCAGCTCCAGGGGTACTCCATACCGGCTGACGAATTCCTTCACCAGGGTCTCTGCGATCGTCGCGGCTTCTTGGTTAGGGAGCGCATACGCCTCCGGCCATTTGGTGAAGTAATCGCTGACGACCAATATGTAGCGGTTCCCTGCCTCGCTCAACGGGAATGGCCCAGCAACATCGATGGCTACTCTCTCCATGGGGCCGCCCACGTTGTTGGTCTTCAGTGGGCCCCGTCGTCTTCGTCCTGGTCCCTTGCTGGCTGCGCATTCGTGGCACCTCGCGCAGTGGTTCTCCACGTCTGCTCAGCATCCGATCCAGTAAAACCGCTCTCTCAGCTTCTCCAGGGTCTTCTTTATCCCTAGGTGTCCACCAGATGATCCTCCATGGACTTCCTTCAGGACTTCCTGCGTCATAGCTTTTGGTACGACGACTTGTTCCCGAGATGTCTTCCCGTCGGTGCTCTCCCAGATACGGCAGATGAGGCCATCCCTTACAATCAGCGAGTTCCACTGGACCCAGTAGGACAATGTTCCACCCGGGTTTGGGAACACAGGCCCTCTTCCATTCGGCTATCAGTCCCAGGTCATCATCTTCTGCTTGTGCCCGCGTGAAAGATTCGTGGCTCCAGCTCCCTTGAAGCTCCACGGTAGTCCTTCGGCACTGTATCCCGGTGTTCTCCTCCCTTCTAGTACAGAAGGTGCAGTCTTCGGGCCACGGCCTTCGTGACAGGGCGTCGGCGTTAGAATGCAGTTGGCCTTTCCTGTGCTGGATTTCAAAGTTGTACTGTTGAAGCCTCTCTAACCATCGCGCGAGTTGACCCTCGGGCTGCTTGAAGTTCAGGAGCCACCGCAGCGATGCATGGTCGGTCCTGATGAGAACTTCTTGTCCGTACAGGTACTTGTGGAAGTGTTCAATGGTCTTCACGATGGAAAGCAGTTCCTTCCTGGTCACGCAGTAGTTCCTCTCTGGCTTTGATAAGGCTTTGCTGAAGTAGGCCACTACTCTCTCCTCGCCGTCCACTACTTGCGACAGGATTCCCCCAATACCAAAGTCGCTGGCATCGGTATCGACGATGAACCTTGTTCCAGGTCTGGGGTAGGCCAGAATAGGAGCGGTGCACAGAGCCTGCTTGAGTTGTTCGAAGGCACTGTGACATTCTGCTGTCCACGTGAAGAGTTGGTCCTTCTCAGTCAGTCGATGCAGTGGTTTGGCGATGTCGGCGAATCCTCTCACGAAGCGACGGTAATAAGTGCAGAGTCCCAGGAAGCTTCATAGTTGGGACTTGTCCTTCGGAACTGGCCACTCCCTCACAGCTGCGGTCTTTTCTGGGTCGGTGCACACCCCTTCCTCGGAGACAATATGCCCAAGGTACTGGACCTGCTTCTGGAAGAGCTGACACTTCTTGGGGCTCAACTTCAGCTGGGCAGCCCGTAGCCTCATCAAGATCTCCTTCAGGTTGCTGTAGTGCTCCCCGAAGCTTCTCCCCAGAACGATGACGTCGTCTAGGTAGACCAGGCAGGTCTTCCAGTTTAGTCCCCTCAGAATGGACTCCATTAGCCTTTCGAGGTCGCAGGGGCGTTGCACAGACCGAATGGCATGACAGTGAACTGCCAGAGCCCGTTGCCCACAGAGAACGCAGTTTTCTCGTGGTCCTTAGGGTGGACATCCACCTGCCAGTAGCCACTCTTCAAATCCAAGGTGGAGAACCATCTTGACTCTGATATGGTGTCCAGGGTGTCGTCGATCCGGGGTAGAGGGTAGCTGTCCTTCTTCGTGACGTCATTCACCCACCTGTAATCCACGCAGAACCTGGTGGAACCATCCATCTTCTTCACTAGCACGACCGGAGAACTCCAAGGACTATGTGATGGCTCGATCACCCCTTGCTCCTTCATCTCTTCTACCATCCGGTCGACTTCGGCTTGCTTGGCGAATGGGACACGACGGAATGGGGCCCTAATCGGTGCGCTGTCCCCAACGTCGATTCTGTGCTGGATCAAGCTTGTCCTGCCGAAGTCTTTGCTCCCCACGGAGAAGACATCCTGGAATTCATGTAGCAGGTCCCGAAATTAGCGTGATTGTTCCTCGTCTAAATGGTCCTGGGATCCTTGGTACAGCTTCTGTAGTTCTTCTGGCAGGGCGCGTCTTCTTCGGTTGTCCGTCTGCAGGTGTCCGTCCGTCGTGTCTGTGATGCGGGCAATCCAGGTAACGGGCTCGCAGACTCCTAGGTTGGTGTCCCGCTGAACCGTAACGTTGTAGTCGTTCAGGTTGGACAGGTGGACGTACGGCCAAGACGTCGTGTTGATGAGAGTCTTGGCAATTTGCAATCCTTTTATCTGGATGTCCTCATATTTTGGCTCGACAATAGCCGCCACTCCCTCAGCAGTTCCGTCGACAATTACGGCAGTGCTACCTCCGTCCTGGCGGGAACAATGACGTCCTCTCTCAGACTTACTCGTCGTGCGGTGACGGCCTCGTGTGCTGATTGCAAAGCAAGTTCCTCACCTCCGAAATGCAGAGTGTTGGTACTCAGGTCCAAGATGATGTTGTTCTGGTCCAGGAAGTCCAGTCCGATGATCACTTCGTTTGATACATCAGCCACGAGCACTGGATGCTTCACCGCCCGTCGACCAATGACGAGCTCCAGAGATGCTTCGCCATGTACCGGTGCTGTCTCTCCGGTCGCGGTTATTAGCTGGAGGTCCCTTTGTGTGGGTTGCACTCTCCACTTCGGGATCACGGTGGGATTGACGATGGTCCTCGACGCTCCCGTGTCGATCCGCATGGGCCAGCTCACTCCGTTGACGACTCCGTCGACCATCAGGCTGCTATTATCCCTCCGTAACTGCGTCACACGAACTTGGACTGCCGGGGCTTGACGACTGACACAAGCTAACCTTTGCCCCCCAAGGCTGGCTAATAGTCGTTTCCCTGGGCCGCGCGGTTTTCAGACGACTGATTTCCCGTCGGATACCCTCGGCGGCGGCGATCACCGCAGTCCTTGCTCAGATGGCCTTTCTTACCGCAGGCCCAGCAGGTCGGTAGCCCTCTTCCGGGCCGCCTCTCCGGTTGTCTTCCGGCTGTGTCGTTGCTGGTGGTGCCGTGACTATCGAAGAAACGGCTTAGCACCTCCATCAATTCGTCGGCCAGGGGCTTGGTCTCGTTGGTTTTTGCTGGTTCGTCGACGTCCACTTGACGTCCCCGCGCGTGCATTCTAGATGCTTGTTTTGCCGTCTCGAACTGAAGTGCGTGGCTCAGCGCATCTGCCAGGGTCTTATTGTGCGCGAGTCGCAGCGCCTGTTGAGTTTCCGAGTCCCGTAGCCCGTCGGTGAAGGTCTGCGTCACTATCTGATCCAGAAAGTCGGCCGGCGCTGTTGGGTAGGCGAGCCTTACTAGGCGTGCGATGTCCATCTCGAACTCCTGCAGGGTTTCCGCGTTCTTTTGTACCCGGGTCCGGAGCTGCATCTGGTAGGCCTGCTGGAGATGGCTATCTCCATATCGGGACTCCATATGGGCGATTAGTGAAGCGTAGTCCTGGGATCCAGTCGGGATGGCCTGAAGGACGTTAAGGACGTCCCGTCTCAGTGCTACAATGAGAGCTGTAGCCTTTTCCGTGCTGTTCCAGCTGTTTATGGAACAGGCTGCCTCGAACTGACGTAAATAGGTGCTCCACGGGACCTTTCCGTCGAAGGTTGGGGGCGTCACTCTGCTCTGTCCCGTTCCTGATATTCCCGGTGTACCTGTGGGCAGGATTCGGCACAGCTCGGCAACTTCCTCTTGAAGAGCGTTGAATCCCGCTTCCATCCCCGTCGGCGGGCGTTGGTTCAGCTCAGCAATTTCCTTTTGTATGGCGTTGAATTTCTCTTCCACCCCCGTCAGTGGGCGTTGGCGCAGCTCGGCAACTTCCTTTTGTAAGGCGTTGAATTTCTCCTCTACCCCCATCAGCGGGCGGCGGCGCAGCTTGGCAATTTCAACTTGTAAGGGATCGAACTTCTTTATCCACTGCCGTGACTTCCTCACGCAGACCCAGTTCTAATTTCTTCAGGTCCTGTGTTAAATTATTCTGACCGTCTTCCATCTTCTTCTGGCCGTCCTCTATCTTCTTCAGGTCCTCCGCTAGCTTATTTTGACCGTCTTCTGGTTTGGCAGTTTAGTCTTCGGCTAGATTCTCCTGGCCGTCTTCCTTCTTCTTCTGGCCGGCCTCCATCTTGGTTTCCATGCCACTTAACTTTTCTAGCAATGCTGCCAATTGTGCTTCCATTTTAGATGTTTGTCTTGTAAAGGGCATGCACTCACAGGAAAATTAGAGAACTGTGGTAAAATGACCTGCTCGGGTTTTGAAACCAGGACCTTCAGGTGTGCTTGAGTTCGTAATCCGGCTTCTGACACCAGTTGTTACGTGCACTAGTGGCACTTCCGTTAACTGGATTACGGTGGGTAGAAGCACAACACGAATTGTTCCTTTAAAGAAACGTATTAGCTTTATTGCGGGCCAGAAAGATACAACACACAAATAGCAAATACAAGCAATTAGTATCTCACTCTAGTTTCCTCTTGTAGGGAACACTTGCCTTTCACTTGTCAATAAGCCACAGAAGTTAATCCCTCCTAATGGGACCGGTGGCCTCGGTAGAACTACCTGCAACACTTCCTTGAATACACACGCTACAGTTATTTACGATAGCCGGTCACTCACCACTACACTCTGCTTCGCTGTCCGCTGGCTAGGGAAACAGCCCCCGGTGTTTTCGCAATTCACCACACTAACCTGTGTTGCACTGGAAAACACACTCGCTCAAGACACAGTTCCTCCGTAGGCTTCACACTCCTCCGCTGTCAAGAGAATCAGCTTCACTAGGGTTTCGCAAGTCACGTCACCAACAACTGTCGCTCAGGTAAAAGCGCGCACTAGCTCGAAAACACTGTCCACCTCGCCGGCCAGGTCGCTCTTATATAGCAGGCTGGTGACTCAATGAATACTTCTAGACCCGTCCAGGATTCACAGCTTCTCGAGATTTCCATCACTGGCTGGGTCACGAATATTGTGGACCATCCCTTTGTCCTAGTAGCCCTGTTGCGAAAGGCGCAGGTAATACACAGAGGCAGAGCATAGCCCGGGGGTGGCGGTGACTCACTCGGCGAGGCGACGAAACAAACTCACAGCCGTAACTGTAGATTCAAACTTCTCATTTGGATGGACAATACTTACAAAATGCAATTTAGATTGAAAATATTACAAAATGTAATTTAGATTCAAAATACCCACAAAAATGCAATTGAGACTTAACTACTTGAACAAAGCGGGGTAGGTTGAAAATACAAATTGCAATTGAAATTCAAAATACTCACAAAAGGACCCCTACGATATTGAAAGACTTACTAAAAAGCAATTTAGATTGTCAATCCTTACAAAATGCAATCGAGGTTGAAAAACACTCACAAAATGCAACGTAGATTGAGGAGACTTACAAAATGGAACGGAGATTGAAAATATGCAAAAATAAGAGTGCGGGAATCTTAAAGGGAAAAGGAAATATAATGAAAAGAAAAACAACAGGAAAGTGAAAGAGGAGAGGGTCCGTCCCACAGGTAAGGGACAAAAGGGGGAAACCGGACCCAACTCAGGAATCCCTCGGGGTCGCCAACTCCCGAACTCACCAGCCGTGAGCCCCTGAGGGTGTAGCACTTTCTAGGGTGCACCGGAAGTGGTGGGGCTACATACACCCTACCTCCTTGAGGGCCTTGAGCAGAAGGCAGGAGATAACAGGAAAAGAAAAAGAAGGCTGACCCCTCCCAGAAGGAAGGGATCAGGAGAGATGAGACAAGGGCCAATGAAGGCGGGAAAGGAAGAGACTCCCTAGGCCTCGGATACCCTAATACCGTCAGGGTCGGAAAAGAGCAAGAGTTGACCAAGGGAGGTCGACAGGAAAGAAGACAGAGCCGAGCCCGGCACAAGTAAGTGGAAGCAATGCCGGACTCAGCTGGGGTCCCGTGGTCGCCAACCCACGTCCCACTTGATGTCAGGTAGAAACTCCAGGAATATCATCCCTGACCCACATAAAATTGGAATAATAAGGGGCTAACATTTCATTCATATATATGACTTTAGGAATTAACTCCCATTGGATAGCCATATCCGTTGAATAAGAGACTTACATCATCGCCTGGACCAGGGCTCTGGAATATCCCAGTGCCCCCTTCATCTAAGATTTGGAAACAAATCCCGGTCTGGGCAATGACTGGGGTCAAATTTGTAAAATATGCAGCTCACTACAGTCAGCGTGTCATTAAATAAGTTATTAACCTTACCATTTTTCCCCCATGGTGATTCTCTACTTAGTATAAAACAAAGTTCCCGATTCTTGGATGCTACGGGTAAACTCGAGAACTACTAGATGGATTTTGATGCGGTTTTCACCATTCTGTAAAGGATGTCTCGAGGATGATTTCTGTAGGAAATAATTTATTTATGATCAAAGGAAGCCGAGCAATAACGATTTCAGTGGAAAAGTCGAAAAAAAAACTGGCGTCCGGGCGCTTTGTAAGCTTACGCTGGGTAAACCGTTAAAAATATATAAATACTATGAGCTTAAGAATTGTTCAGCATGAAAAGTTCTACAAAAAAGTCCGCGAGAGCATATATCTATCTTCAATACATCGCGAACTATAAGTGTTTTTACGTTTTAATTTTTTCCTACCATGTCCATTCAACAACTGAGGCAACGGTTTACGAGCTAGCTAAAAGCGAGTCTATCATCCCTGTTATAGCCTAGCTAGCGGGCGAACCTATTGCCCCAGATACAGCCAGCAGCAAACCCTTGAGTCGTGTTGAATTAAGACTTCTGAGAAGGGTGGTTGTGTTTGGAGTTTCCCTAGAGGTGCAACTCGGGTTTTCTTCATTTCGCCAGTGAAACACAGTCAAGTTAAGATTGGACGGAAGGCGGATTTGAGTTTCATTCACTTCGCCATTCCCTAGAAGTGCAACTCTCATTTCGCCTGTGAACTTTTCGTTCCGCAATATTCACAGTCAATTTAAGATTGGACGGAAGGAGGATTATATTATATTAAATTATGCTGATTGGCGTATAATCTCTACTTAGTATAAAACAAAGTCCCCGATTCTTGGATGTCACGGGTAATCTCGAGAACCACTGAATGGATTTTGATGGGGTTTTCACCATTCTGTAAAGGATATCTCGAGGAAGGTTTCTGTAGAAAATAATTTATTTATGACCAAAGGCAGTCAAGGACTAACGATTTCAGTGAAAATGTCGAAAAAAAAACAACTGGCGTCCGTGCACTTTTAAAGCTTACGCTGGGCAAACCGTTAAACATATATAGAGTATTTGTACTATGTGTGTAAGAATTGTTCAGCATGAAATGTTCTACAAAAAAAAGCCCGGGAGAGCATATCTCTATCTTCAATACATTGCCTACTATAAGTATTTTTACGTTTTCATTTCTTCCTACAATCTCCATTCAGTTACTGAGGCGACAGTTTACGAGCTAGCTAGGGGCGAGTCTATCACCCCAGTTACAGCTTAGCTAGCGGACGAGCTTATTGCCCAGCAGCAAACTGTCGAGTCGTGTTGAGTTAAAAACTTAGAGATGAGTGGTTGTGTTTGGAGTTTCCCTGGAAGTGCAACTCGGCTTTTCTTCATTTAGCCTGTGAAATTTTCGTTCCGCAACATTCATAGTCAAGTTATGATTGGACGGAAGGGGGATTTGTGTTCTATGCACCTCGCCATTCTTAAATTACGTCTGACAAGAATTTGTTGCACATGCATCTCCATGATAATATAATTAATAGTCCAGTCATTGATTTTAACCCATCATGCCGAGACGTAAAACGGATACTGGTCGTTGTTCATTGACACTGAAAAAAGAAAGCTTTTAACACGTAATGCATTCATAACTGTTCCCGGGCGAAGCCGGGGTGGGCTGCTAGTATAGTATAATTTCTTGCTGTTAGGTTGAATCAGGATTTTATTCACTGTTGCCACTCATGTTTCAAAATCACCATGGTTACAGACGCTGGAACTGGCACTACTATTGTAACTTGAAAGCTGGCAGAATGAGATGCGTCTCGTCTGTCTTTCAGGTTCGTCAACGTTTAAATCGTTAGCCAGATACCAGGACATGTATTGAAGAACATTTATACATTTAATCTCAAGTAGTCTGCATATTCTATGAAGTTCGTATAATTGTATACGATTGTAACCCCTATAATTGATTTCACAACAGCATACATGGTAATCCGTTTGAGATGTCAGAAAAGTAAAACGCTATACACAAGAAACTACCGGGTCATCATTTTATTTCCCGCATGTACGCGCCGCTAGGCCGGTCAAGGTGGCCTTGGCGTTCTCCCCGCAACGAACACGTGCGCTGCGATCGGCAATGTTGCAATAAGCTGTCAGTATCTCCGGCGTATTCAAGCTTGTGAAGTGCTAGTTGATTTGATCATAAGGCCGTTCTTTCATGAACTCACGGACGAAGAAAAGAACAATGGTTACTTCATGCAAGATAATGCAACGGCGCACACAGCTAATCACTCCTTGGCAGTAATACGGGAAGTTTTCAATGACCGTATAGTTAATTATCCCGCCAGATCACCCGATTTAAATCCATGTGATTATTACCTCTAGGGAATGCTGAAAGGAAAGGTAATTGCAAACAATCCTCACACAAGTGAGGAGTTAAAAGAAAATATTCGCCAAGTTATAACGAACGTCACCCAGGAAAAAATTCGCCATGTGTCTAGAAACTTGTTTACAAGGTGCCAGGGATGCTTGCTAGCTGACGGACAACACTTTGAACATTTCTTGTAAAACCAGGTAAGTTTGTAGATAATTTTCACTAGAAATTGCTATTAAATAACTGTATGTTGACGCGAAGTAGTGGGGAGAAGTCGCGCACTTTTTACCGGCCAGCGAGCGGGTGTCAGCGCGAGAGCTTGCCGCGCCGTGATCGGTATCGGATGCGAGACTTAAATTGATGACCCTGTATGTACATGTATTGCTTGTTAACGGTACATACGTGTTTGTGTCACAGCACATTAGCACTCATCATGTCCACCATCGCTCACACGGCACAAATGATACCTCGAATCCATGTTGCGCCACGTGGCACTCAGCATTTCTGGAGTGATTTGCTAAAAGGCCGCTGTAATCTCCCTCCGTAGGTCAGCCAGATTCTGTGGTCTTTGTGCGTACGCTGTCGACTTGACGTAGCCCCATACAAATAAATCTGAACGAGTTAGTTCAGGGCTATTAGGAGGCCATGGGATAGGTCCATCACCAGCGATCGTTGAATATGAGGTTTAATTGTTCCCTCACCATGATAGCCCAATGCGGTGGAGCACCATCCTGTTGATAGATAATCATGTCCAGTATCCCATCTTGCTGCAATTGAGGGACCACATACTGCTCAATCATGTCAAGATAATTGACGGCACGATCACGGCACGAACAGTCTCCTCCGCAAAATAGAATGGTCCGTAGACTTTCTCAGAGGTCACTCCGCACCACACATTCACTTTAGGGCTGGCTCTTTCAAGTTCCTATGAGACATGTGGATTTTCCGTTCCCCAAATGATGCAGTTATGCGTGTTGACTCGGCCAATCATATGGAATGTGGCTTCGTCCGTGAACATCCATCGTTTTAACCTTTGATCGTCACCTTACTGCCGCTCACACATCGTCGTAACAAAACTGAGTCGAGCTCCGTAATTCAGCTGTGTCAATGCTTGCAGGCGCTGCATACGGTATGGACGCATGTGAAGATAACGCCTAGCAATCCTGTGACATGTTGTGTATGGTGTATTCTGCTCTGTTGATAAGCGGCTGAGTGACTCTCGTGGACTCTGCGTCATGGCTTGTCGAATATCTTCCTCCTTGTAACCTTGTTGCTATCACGCCGCCTTCCACCTATGTGAGGCATCTGCAATCCATTTTCCAAAAACATGTTGTACCATTTAACAATGTCCCGATGTGATGGGACATCCCTAACGTTGTACTGACATCTGAAAGCTGGCTGGGTCTTCACTAGACTCGAAATTTGTCATGCCATACGACACACCGAGTACGTTGTTGTGGTGTAACGACCATCTTCACTCTACTCTGTAACAACACTGAGCACTGAACGTGTGCTAACCGCTCTGTATCTGACATCTGGTGATTGCACTATACCGGGTGAGTTAGCCGTGGTCGTTACGGCATGACTGCTGGCAGGCGCTCACATCCGGGAGGCGAGGAGGTTCGAATCCCCCCGCCGGCAACCTTGAAGATGGTCTTCTGTGGTTTCCCATCTTCCTTCCTGTCAAATGCCGGGGTTGGTCCCTAACTATAGGCCACAGCCGCTACCGTCCAACTCCTCGTCCTTACCTTCCAACTTCCCTCCCCAACGGTACTTGTAGCTCACCCATTGGGTGTCCGTCTTGAAGCAGCTACATAACTGGCGAGCCGAACATGTCCTCGGACACTCCCGGCACTAAAAGCCATACGCTAAAAAAAGCTCTATAAACTACAATGCTGCGTTATCTCACGGAAGTCATTGTTAACTCCCATCATTGTCACGTACATTACAGAAAATTGCATAGATATACAAGGTGCGTTCAAAAAGTAACGAGCCGGAGGCTGTAATGCGCAAACCGGTGACGACATCGGCTAATCTTGGCGTGTGTAACGAGGTGTGGTTCCGACCAGAGCGTGGAAGGTCACAGCCCGTCGCTAGAGGTCACGCGTGCACGTCACGTGACGATACAAAGTGAGCAGCAGCATGCATCAATCGTCCAACCAAGACCAAGACAGTAGGCCATTCGACATGCTTCCTGGTATGGTAGAAGACTGTGGGGCACCCATTGGGCACACACTTTCCGCAAGTGCAGTCGTTCCTTCATGATGGTGTGCACACTGCCGACGCTCAATCTGACCACGGCGGCTATGGCGTTCACTGTCACTCGGCGGTCCTGGGTAATGAGTGCATCAACCAGCTGGACGTTGTCATCGGTAATGCAGGGGGGTGCCCCAGACCGGGCATCATCGGCTAACGACACCCGTCCTTCCCCGAAGCGCTTGTGCCACGCCTTGACCCTTGCAAGGGACATGCAGTGTTCGCCGTACATTTGTGACATTCGGTGATGAATGTCCGTGCCCCCTACTCCTTTTGCTGTCAGAAACCGAACAACAGCGCTTTGCTCTTCGTTTGACGCCTACATGTCACTGTTTGCAATGCGACTGGCAGCGTTGGACGATTGATGCATGCTGCTGCTCGCTCTGTATCCTCACGTGACGAGCACGCGTGCCCTCTAGCGACGGGCTGTGACCTTCCACGCTCTGGTCGGAACCACACCTCGTTACACACGCCACGATTAGCCGATGTAGTCACCGGTTTGCGCATTACAGCCTCCGGCTCGTTATTTTTGAACGCACCTTATATACGCATTAACATAATAGCTATAACGTTATACTTTTCTGACATCCCAAACGGATGACCCTGTATATCTATGTTTGTTAATGATGTTCAAAGAGTAAATAACTGTTTTATTTCCAGAATTGGTCTGAAATGAGGTTTGCCCGTCTGCAGCTGGTCATATTCTTCATCCTTGCTGGCAGTGACATAGGAACTGCTATTTACAACCGCTACATCCTGGAGAAGGTCAATCAGGTATGGGGCTTCTTTCGAGCAAGAGGTCATAACCGACACGTATTAAAGCATCACTACTTAGTATGAAACAGTCCCCGATTCTTGGATGTCACGGGTAATCTCGAGAACTACTGGATGGATTTTGATGCGGTTTTCACCATTCTGTAAAGTATATCTTGAGGAAGGTTTCTGTAGAAAATAATTTACTTATGATCAAAGAAAGCCGAGCAGTAACGATTTCAGCGAAAAAGTAAAAAAACAAACTGGTGTCCGTGCGACTTTTAAGCTTACGCTGGGCAAACCGTTAAAAATATCAGTATACTATGAGTGTAAGAATTGTTCAGCGTGAGAAATTCTACAAAAAAAGTCCGCGAGAGCATATCTCTATCTTCGATATATCGCCCACAATTAGTGTTTTTAGTTTGGACGGAAGGGGGATTTGTGTATCATGCACCTCGCCATTCTTAAATTACGTCTGACAGGAATTCCTTGCACATTCATAACTGTTCTCGGGCGAAGCCGGGGCGGGTTGCTAGTGACACTATATAATTATTATCCTTATAATTTCCGCACTATCAAAATTAAAATTATATCACAAAATAAAATAGCGTGCTAATAAATCTAAGAGAAATTAGACATACCTTGCACCTTCTTCGGGTACAAGGACACAATTCCAGCACCGTCTCATCAAAAGGAAAGAGAGGATGAAAATTACAGCCGGGAACAAGTAGCAGCCAATCGTGTGTTGTGTTTTGTGCTAAGATATCTTTCGACAAATTATCAGATACCGTGTGCCTTTTTTTCACGAAGCAGCTGTCAGGACGGGACTTACATAAACTCCTGCTGGACGTTATTCTCGAGGTTGAACAATGCGGTTTCATAATTATAATAATTGTCTCTGATAATCACAAAACTAACACTACAATGATGAGGCATTTAGGGGGAGGGAATTTGCAACCAATGGTCAATCATCCATACGCCGAGTCTAGGAATTTATTCCCTTGTTTTGATCTTTATCACATTCTAAAAAAAAAAACATTAGAACGCAGTTTCTGTAACGAGAGATGACTGATGGTACTGGAATAATTTCAGGGAAATACTTGTCATTACTATACACAATGCAAAAGGATGAGATCGTCAAACCAGTCAGACACCTCACTAAAAAACACATCGAACCACTAAATTTGAAAAAAAAAATGAATGTTCGGCGTTCCAAGGAAGTGTTCTCGTCAGAAGTTATTGGTGCCATTAGTACACTGAAAGAAAATATAGGCATGCACCCGGAAGCGTACACATTCATGGACGCAGAAGCAAACATTTTTTTTTTTGAAAAACGTTAATAAATCGTTCGCTATGCATTACGTGAGCATCACATATCATCATATTCAGTCTAGAAATCCAGATAAAGGGATTTTTTTTCTCATTAAATGACGGTCGCCTAAACTGGCTAGAGGAATATTTTCTTTCTTACCTTGAAACTTTGAAAGCTGCTAGTAACGCTGTTAGAAAGGACTTCCTGAGTTCTGAGACTTACGAAGCTACCTATACAATTAATCACGGATTCAACTGTCCAGTGCATAAGGTATCTTCTAAAAATGGGTAGAGGAAAGTCGCCAAATATGGGGAGGTTTCTTATAGGGCTCACATTAGACATAAGAAGGAACGGAATAATTTTGGTTTTCTCACCAATGTAAACCTCATGCGATATACTATGTATATCTTAAATATGGGCACGTTCGATGTTGTAATACCCTCTGATATTATTGTTAACTTTAAAAGTGCACTTTCCCCGTATTAGGCAACCGGGTTTCGTAATATGGGGAGGTGAGAAACCTCACGGTTTTTATTTATAATAGGTACACTGAATAGTATACCCTACTAATTAAAGCATTAATTCTGACAATGTAATGAAATCATGAACACAAATAGTACAAAAATACAAAAATGAATATTTTAAGTTAATAACAGTCCTAGTTTCCTGTTGCCGAACTTCCAAACCGTTCAGCAGGAAATTGCATAAACTTTAATGAAATCCGAGTGATTGTGATCGAATTCAACTGTAACGAGGTGCAAGGTATGTCTAATTTCTCTTAGATTTATTAGCACGCTATTTTATTTTGTGATATAATTTGCATTTTGATATTGCGGGAATTATAATGATAATATATAGTGTCACTAGCAACCCGCCCCGGCTTCGCCCGGGAACAGTTATGGATGTGCAAGGAATTCCTGTCAGACGTAATTTAAGAATGGCGAGGAGCATGCCAAATCCCCCTCCCGTCTAAACTAAAATCACTTATAGTGGGCGATGTATCGAAAATAGAGATATCCTCACGCGGACTTTTTTGTACAATTTTTCATGCTGAACAATTCTTACACTCATAGTATATTGATATTTTTAACGGTTTGTTCAGCGTGAGCTTAAAAAGCGCACGGACGTCAAGTTCTTTCTTCGACCTATTCACTGAAATCTAAAATCGTTACTGCTTGGCTCCCTTTGATCATAAATAAATTATTTTATACAGAAATCTTCCTCGATATTACCTGTACAGAATGGTGAAAGCCGCATCAAAATCCATCCAGTGGTTCTCGAGATTACCCGTGATATCCAACAATCGGGGACTTTGTTTTACACTAAGTAGAGATAAGTCTGAGTCGTGCAATGCTTGGTGAACAGCGCTGTGTGAGCAGTTGAGTAACTAACAAGATTTCATGTAAAAGGTCTCATTATCTAGGCCGGTATGAGCGCAGCTCGCATTCAGTCGGCCGCACAGATTACCTGCGGCCGTGGTTTGGTCACCTTAGTGCATACTGTTACCAACAGAGGGCACCGTAGTTGTCTCACTTGGGGCGACGCACAGGGGCTGTGGCAGTAACCCAACCTTAAAGTTTCGTCACGAGGACGCTGTTGACATAACAAACAACAAACCATGGGCTATTTTGCCACAGACATGGATATATTTTGGAAATGTGTGTTCCAGAAGGAAACAGGATTTTAAATGTACGATCGAGCTATGTATATTCACAAATAAAATTTGTTTCCTCCGGGAACACACATTTCCTATATGGATTAGCAAGGTAAGCTAACACCATTTCGATTAGGAAGTTTTGACTTCCGTAGTACATTGGCGCTGCTCGTGGCGACATTTGGGCCTTGCAGCGGCCTTCTCAGTATGTATGGGAAGGTGGGCCACAGTGAGACATGCTCATTAAATCTTTTTTTTTTTTTTTTTTTAAGAGGGACATTTTTTAATATTTCTTAGAGGTTGGCTCTCCTGGTAGCAGACATTTTGATCCTGTTTACTCTTTGAAAGAAGCATGTTATGTTGGAGATAAACAACATCTTCGTTTTTGAGGTAAGAAAAGTAAAATTTTCTTCCTTTGTTTTTTTTATAGTTATGTGTATCATTGTACATTAATGAATATAATATGGTCAAAATACATACATATTACTAAATAATTATTGGAATTGTCAGCTTGTTCAGTATTGTAGGTGAGAGAGTAGACATAATTGTTTTTACATGTCGCAAGTGGGCCACAGTGAGACACAGTAGGGTGGGCTACAGTGAGACAGTGAGAAAGATATACGGAGTTACCCCAAAGCTGAGGAGAGGGCAGAGTCAACTTCTAGGAGAGAAAAGAGGAGATCTTTCATTCCAACTCACACCCCAGAAATAAATAAACATGATTTTAAGTTCACAAATAAAAATTAAAAAATCTAAAGAACTGCAAGAAGAATTTGTTCAGCCAAAGGCAGCCCTAGCTACAGACATTTCCATGGATGATGATGTTGATGATTATTCTAATTCAGACAGCTCATCAGATAATGAAGAAATCGAGCTCCTAACATTTCATCAACTTGCTCGCAAACCTAAGGAAGGTGACTTCGTTCTGGTTGAGTTTTCAGGGAAACACTCAAGATTTTGCATCGGGGAAGTGAAATGAGATTTTGTTATGAAAATTATTAAGTAAAATTCTTAAGAAAAAGAGCAAAAATGATAGGCAGTTCTTTTTTTTACCCATAGGGTGCGGATATTGCTTCAGTCCCCGCGAAAGGCACCAGATCACTGTGGCCGGTTTCCTGTGCATATGGCAAAACAAATAGACAAAAGTCATATCTCAAATTTTCTGTAAATTTTGGGAATCTGAATGTGCTGTAGTGTTTTCTGGCATTAATTATTTGTTTTAGTGTTTATCTATGTATTTAACCAGTCAAAATAAATTCTTTTCATTGTGTCTCAGTGTGGACCATCATCTGTCCCAGTGTGGCCCACGGGTGGGCTACAGTGAGACGGCTGCAACATGTTCACAATTTATTATTTTTACAGAAACGTGTGGATGTTTTGGAAATTCTAAGGGTATGAAATTGAAGAGCAACAATCAACTTATATTTCAGTATATAAAGACATTCTCATATATCAAAAAATAAGACAGTATACTAAAATATATTTTTTCTGTCTCACTGTGGCCCACCTTCCCCTACCAGCACGCATCTTGGTGAGGTGTACTCCAACCAGCTGACGAGCCCAATGGTACACTGGGGTGGAATGCTGGCAACTGTTTTTGAGCTAGCCGGACCATTTTCAAATTTTCTTTGTGGATTTGTGAATATGCATATATTTGTCGTACCGTAAAATCAGTTTCTTTGAAATGACAAAATGTCGAAGAAACTCCATCCATCAATAAACACACAGGGTGTCGAGTGATGACCTGTTATTAAATTCCCGTATGAACTGCTTCAAATGCGCAGTAACGGAGGGCAGTCTCAGAAGTGCGGAGTTGTTGTTCTTGATGCGGCCAGGGCAATGACAACGATCCTATCTTCTGCCAACTTAGGAGTCTCAGCGACCACTATAGGGTCTAAACAGGATATAGCACGGGTCATCTTGTAAGCAAGAGGTGACCTCTCTTTGATTTTTTCAGCCATACGAATGTACAATTTTCGGCAGTTGGTGCGAAAATGCAGCACACCCGTGTCTGGAATTTTCTGAGATCTTGTGCTGTTAGCTTCTTTAAGGGCTGCTCTTGTCGAGAAATGGCCTTTTTGCCATCTCTTGATGAATCCAGTACATTTGCATTTGTCAGTTGGTACAGGCTAGAGTAAAAGGTGGCTTTTCACCGATGTCTCAGTCTCACTCATGGCTGTGATTATATGGAAGCTACTGAGGTATGGTTGGCCTGTTCGCCATCTCTTGATGAATACAGTACTTTTGCATTTGTCAGTTGGCACAGGCTAGAGTAAAAGGTGGCTTTTCACCGATGTCTCAGTCTCACTCATGGCTGTGATTATATGGAAGCTACTGAGGAATGGGTGTTGCTTAGTAATGGCATTCGAGGCACAGTCAGTGCCTGTGAATGCTGTGAAGGGTTCAACTCATAGGGTTAGGACTACTGTTCTGACTCAGTGAGGAAAGCAATGGCAAACTACCTCACTCCTCTTCTTGCCTAGAACGCCTCAAAATAGTGCTGCCTTGGGTTTTTGTGGGTATCTACTCACATAACGTAACGGCGGTACTTTTTGAGGATCCAACCAGCCTTCGGGCTGACTACCTAACAGACACTGAGTTATGGGTGGTGCTTAGTAATGTCATTCAGGGCACAGTCTGTGTCTGTGGATGCTGTGAAAGGTTCTACTCATAGGGTTAGGACTACTGTTCTGATTCAGTGAGGAAAGCAATGGCAAACTACCTCACTCCTCTTCTTGCCTAGGGGCGTGGTGGCGCAGCGGTCAAGCTGTATGCCTCTCACCAAGGCGGACCGGGTTCGATTCCCGGTCAATGCATGTGAGATTTTCGATGTGAAATGCCATGTCCTGTGGTTCGGATTCCACGTAAAACGGAGGTCCCGTGGCTTATGATCGCGAGATTAACGGTCACGTTAAACTACAAGCTTCCTTCCTTTTCCTCTTCTTGCCTAGAATGCCTCAGTATAGTGCTGCCTTAGGTTTTTGTGGGTATCTACTCACATAACGTAACGGCGGTGCTATTTGAGGATCCAACCAGCCTTCGGGCTGACTACCTAACAGACAGACTTGTCGAGAAACCCAGGTCGAAAAATCAACTGGTTCACCAGAAAAAACGGGATCTGGAAGAGTACGAACGCCCTTAAGAAGAAATGAAGAAATATGAAGTCTGAAAGGCTAAGTAAGCACATCACCTTGAAGTAATGCGAGAGCGGTTCTGGGGTGATGAACGCATCATGGGTAAAGGAATGTGGTTTTCAGTGGGTAAGAATCCCACACTCTTCTGGAGTGCGGACCCTTCACAAGTGTCCTTTTGAAGATTTTCCACAGTCTCTCATGAAAGAAAAAAAGAGTTAGTGCGCGTTATCTGTTTTAATTCAAGTAAGGATTGCATACAATAATTTCAAGTAGTTCCTACTTTTGCTACCAAATGCTACTGTCCACGCCACCTAGCTTGTGGGCCCACCCTTCACCAACATTAATATTTGTAATTTAAGTAGGTTATGTTAAATTGAGGTTAACGGCGGAATTGGTTGCGGCTGTGTGGCGGGAAGGACCCAATAAGTGCTCAGCCAATCAGAGAAAGTTTTGATTAGGAGACCGTGCTCGGGCATTATTAAAATTTTGGGAGATAGAAACACACCCTTAATAGCTAGAGAGTCTAAGAGCAAGCAGCTATTTCGCAAAATAGCCAACGTTTGAAATACATTTTACCACTTTCAGATACCTTTCCTGGTTGAAAAGTAATGACGCTATCTAAAGTTTGACATTTAAAGGGGCGTGGCAAGTTAGTGCAAGCATATTAAAAACCAATATTTAGGGCCAAATTGGCTCCTAGCACGTTTAAACCATATATATTCTGAAAGAGAGAACTCCAAAGAGTAATAATATACAAAAATCCAAAAAGTGATTTTTTCAAAATTTTCTTTTAAGCACATGAATGTCCGCAATGGTCCATTTTAGGATATAGTATTGTTAGTTTTTAATATGTTGTGTAATAATGTGCAATGCATTCTTGATTTAGGATGACCTTGATTGTAGGTTTAATATAAGGGCTCATACAGCCCAAAACATGTGCCCTATATTTTGATTCTGAATGTATGTGTAGGCCTATTGATTGATGGAGTTTCTTCAATCATTTTGTCAATACGGACCCACAAGAATCCATTGTGGATTCAAATTATCTCGTAAAGATCAGTTTATGGAAACCCTTCTTCTTCTTCCTTACCTTTGTACCGTTGGGTGTCGGTACATTTCAGCCATTTATTAAAGTTTCTTCTGTCGTGCACCATTCTCTGAACATCACCCAAGGTCTTCCCTCGCTTCCTGATCAGTCCCAAGATGTACTCCTCCCATTCAATCCGTGGCCTTCCTCTTGTTCTTCTTCCTTAAGTCTGTTTCGCCACACCTGCTTCGCTTTCCTTTCATCTTCCATTCTTTGTAGGTGACCAATCCAGCCCAATCCTCTCCTCTCAATGGCATCCATTATTGGCTCCTGCTGAAGCTCATCTCTCACTGTGGTATTTCTAATATGGTCTCGTCGAGTTTTCCCGGTAACTCATCTCAGCGGCGACCAAACGACTCTCCAGTTTTTTTTGCACTGTCCAACTCTCTGACCCATACAGGAGGGTTGGCAGGTATACCCACATTTTTGTGTTTCTGGTCATTTATTTCTTCCCTATGACTGTGTTGTTTATACCATAGTAAAATTGATTAGCTTTTCTAATTCTGTTGTTTATTTCTGCTTCTAATTTTCCATCCTCTCTGATGATGGTGCCCAGATATTCAAATTGTTCTACTTGCTCAATATCCTCGTTGTTCCACTTGATCTGAAGCTGTACTTTGGTGACCTGCATTACCTTGGTTTTGCTCGCGTTCACTGTCATCCCACAGTCCTGGAAGGCATAAGCCCATTCAGTAAGAGCTAGTTGGAGATCCTCCTCCTTCCCAGCCAAAATCTGAATTTCATCTGCATAGACCAAGGATTGGACAGATATTGGCCTCATGTTCCAGTTGCCAACCTTAATTCTTTTGGTTCTTCTTCTACACTGTTTAATGACTTGGTTCATGAAGATCACAAAGAAAAGAGGGCTCAAGCTGTCGAGTGCTGCCCAAAGCTGTTCCCTAGGGACCGAGTCAAATGCGGCCTTTAGGTTGACAAATGCAGCTAGAACATCCTTCCCACGACTAAGTCGTTTCTCTCCAACGGTTCTTAGAGTGTATATATGGTCGTGTGTTTGTCTATTTGGCCGGAAAGCACATTGTTCTTCTTCCAATTTTTCCTCTACTTCTTGTCCCAGCCTCTTCTCCAATATGCGAGAGTATATCTTTCCGGCCACACTGGAAATACAAATTGCTCGATAGGTTGCACATTCCAGAGTGCTGCCCTTCTTACGGATAGGAACAATAATGTTCTTCTCCCAGTCCTTTGGAATCTTCTGAATGCTAGATGCTTGTTGGCATATCCTTGTCATCCATTTCACCACAGCCTCTCCTCCATACTTCATCAATTCCGGTGAAATTCCATCCCAACCAGCTGCCTTGCCCACCTTCATTTCAGCGATAATCTCTCTTCCTTCACTCTGCATAATTGTCTCCCCTTCTTCTAGTTCTTCTTCTGGCCCATTACCGGAATCGTCTTGTGGAACACGTCTTCATAATAGGTGCTCCACGTATCAAGAATGTTCCGTGGCCTCGTTTGGATCTTCTGGTTCCTGTCTTTAATGTTTCTGATTCTCTTTCCAATTTTGCCTTGAAGGGATCTTAATAAATTTTTCAAAACTTCTTCTGATTATTTCTGTATTCTGATTCCATTTCATCCCCAAATTCCTGCCAGTTCCTTGCTTTTGCCTCTTGTACATGTTGCTTAGCTTTATTACGTGCTTCCACATAATTCCTCCAGTCCTCTACCCTTCTTGTCCTCATGTACTCCTTGCATGCTGCCTTTTTCCTCCTTACACCTTCCTTGACCTCCTCAGTCCACCACTTTGTTCGTTTCCTTCTTGTGTTTACTGAATTTTTCCCACAGACCTCTTCTGCTACTTTGATAATATTCGTCTTAAATTCCCTCCATCTCTCTTCTAAGTTCCAGCCTCTCTCAGGTTCTTCCCTTTCTTTCTGCTGAAGTTTTTCCCCAACTTCTGAACGTAGTTCTGCCTTCCCTCTTCCTCTCTGAATTCAGAAATTCTTATTTTCTCAAACCGAAGATGAGAGGGTGTGGGTGTAGCCTTAAACCTTGTTTTCATAACCAGAAGCCGATGTTCTGTACTCATTTATGCACTGCGGAAGACCCTTACATCTAGTGCTGCATGTTCTCGGTGTAACAAAAGTAGTCAATTTAACTCTTTGCTCCTCGGCCTACTGCCTCAAAAGTTATTTTATGAATACTTTTATGTGGGAAAAAGATGTTGACAATTCTTAACTCATTATCAATACAGAATTCCAACATTCTTTCTCCAATGGTATTGACGGTACGTTCTGCTTCATGTTGGCCCATTCATCCATGTCCTCGACGTAACCTGTTTCCAATCCTAGCATTCCAGTCCCCCATCACAATAACATGTCTACTTCTTTCCCTGGCTTCGTCTATAGCTTTTTGCATTTGAACATAGAATTGCTCCTTATCTACTTCTTGCATATCTTTAGTGGGGGCAAAGACCGGCACTAGCGTAATACTTTCTTCCAGTTCCACATCCACTTTGTTTTCACTGCTTCGGACATTATGATGGCCACTCCTCCTTTTGCCTGTTCATTCCTGCTGACTCCTGAGTATCTCATTTGACCACTACCCGTTCTCTTGGTTTCACTGACTCCAAATATGGCGAGCTTGTACTTCTCCATTTCTTGAACTATTTCTACCTCCTTCCCTGACAGCGAGGTCACATTTCAAATACCAATTCTCATATGCCGTTTCGCGCCAGGTTGTATCCTTAATATCCGTCCGGCTACTCTCATGTTTCTCTGAATAGTTTCATTTCACTCCACGTGGGTTATTAACCTTACGGATGCTAGCATGATGAAGGCGCTGCCCTCTTAGCTGTAATGCCGACCCGTTTTCTGTCAGGGTATTGTCATGACCGGTTTTGGTTTAGCCTTGAACCATACCGGACGCGCAATTCCGGGTCAAGCCAGTTCATGTTGGTCAACACGGTGGTGCTGAGGAGTGCATACGTGAGTTGTAACTTTTTTGGATATAAGTTGAGTTGACTTCCCAACTAGAGGCAATAATACCTTAGATGTTTATCTGTTGGTTGGTTGGTTCCTTAGTTTAGGGGCTGCGACAACGCGGTCATGTAGCCCCGTGTACTTTGGGTGTGTGTAGAATCTGTCTGATAACCGGTGTTAATTGTGATGACTGTATTAGTGTGTGTATCTGTTTTTTAATTCAAGTAGGGACTGCAACTTTGAATTTTCAAATAGTTCCTACTTTTGCCGCCAAACGCCACCGTCAACGACTACTAGGCCTAGTTCAGAACTAGCTACTAGACGCCACCGCAGTCGGCTCTTGGCAACGAACGTAGCAACCTAAGAGCGTTGTTTACATTCTTAACCTATCCAATTTAGTTTCACTCAGGTGTAATTAGTGGAAAGATCTTTAACATGCCATAAATCTATGACATGGGACCGCCGGCTTTACTTCCCCTCCGAAGGAAGGCATACTGAGGGATTTTAACGCTCTTAAAAAATCCGACGGCTTCGGCCGGGTTTGAACCCGCTATCTTGGGCATAGAAGCTCAGCATGCTACCAACTACGCCACCGAAGCCGCCGATGTTTATCTCGTAAGGCCTGTAGAGCTGTATATTAACTGTCTGAAAATACCAGGAATTAGTGACCATTCTGGGGTTGAATTAAATATTAGATACGGTGACATTACAAAATTAGACTCTGATGTAGCAAATAAGATCATATTTCAGTATGGCAGGGCGGATCAGGGCAAATTTCAGGGGTATTTGAATGTGCTATTTGTAGGATGGGCATCGGAAGGAAATCAATTAATATCCTGGGACTAACTTTTTGAAAATTTTAAATAGCGCTATTGATAAATTTGTTCCATTTAAATTACTGAAACAAAACCCAGATCCTGAGTATTACACACGGGAAATCAGGAGTCTTAAACGGAAAATTAGGAAATTATACAATAAAAGACATGATAGTGACAAGTATATGTTGGAACAAGAGTTTAGTGCTTTTCAGTCGGTCAACACGAATGTACCCAAAAGAGATGGGTTATGCCCTAATCCTGAAATAAATTACATGAGATTAATAAAACACTAGGATGACCAGTTTCGATCGTCAAGCGATCATCATCAGATCCAATACACTTAGGCTATAAAATCTATGTTTGAAATACAGGTGAAAATATTTACAATATGTACAATTATTTAGTTGCAGTATTGGTACTGCAACTGTCAGTGTATGCTAAATGCAGTATATATGTTAGGTGAAATGCTAAATGGTGATGGCTATCCGGAGATTGTACTTTAGAGAGATTATATGGCTGTAAACTATGGTTAAACTATAAAATTTTTAGGCTAACTACTTATCTGATTGTCTTCCGTACTACAGCTATTCGCAGTTTCCGTGCTCACTTGAACCCGCTGTGCGGTCGACTGCGGTGGTTATCTTAACGACTGGTTTTTCCCTGCCTTCCCCCCTGTCCCTACGTGCTGTGGGGAGTGATCGCGATGTGTTTATGTGAGGTGTTGCCAACCTAGATAAGATGTATGTTATTGAATGAGGTGGATCTACAACTATTAAAGACCGTGGATTAGTCCTCGCCACGCGTGGAGCATAACCCATTCGAACTAAGCGTTGACGGTCTTATGAGGACGTCCCGGCACCTTTAATACTGCCTCTAATATGGGCCTTGGTTTATTGCAGAAGAAAAGTACATCGTACACCTGATCCAGATAACATTTACCTATTAAAAACCCCCTAATTTCCCCCCATTTTTTTATCTAGCTTGGCTGTGTCGCTAAATTGTGTTTTGTTTCCGACAGGGTGTGTTTTTTAGTAGCGTGAAGAGGGGTGAGCTCTCCATGAACGTGTGTTCATTTAGATTGTTGGGATTGTTTCGTTTGGCTAGGTGTATCTCGATTGCTTCCTTTATGTCAAGAGCTCTGCCTTTCGATTCGTGATGGATTATTTTAAGGTCCGACTCTATGTTGGTAAAGCTATGCCCTGCGTCACACATATGTTCGCACACGGCTGAATGTGTTCCGTATCTTATCGCATTTCTATGTTCATTATAACGTGTGTCTACTCGCCTTCCACTCTGCCCGATGTAATTAGCTTGACAATCGGTGTCTTGGCACGTTATAGAATATACCCCTGACCTTGAATACGGGTCACGTTTATTTAGATTACTATTTAGGAGGTGCCTAGCGGTTGTGTTTTTCGTCGTGAAAGCTATCTTTATGCCTTGCTTTTGAATAGGTTAGTGATTTTATATGTATTCGCATTCACATAGTTGAAACGCGCAAATTTTTTCTCATTACTGTCCGGTTTGGGAATCGTTTTATCTTTATTTTTATGTTTGGCTATAATTTGATTTATTTTGCTTGGCGAGAAGTTGTTTTCCTTTGCTATTTGCATAATAGTTCTTATTTCCTTATTATAGTTGTCTTTTGACATGGGTATGTTTAAAGCCCTGTGCACCATTGAATTGAAACCCGCTAGTTTGTGCGTACTGGGGTGATTAGACTGATTGTCGATTGCATGCGAGGTTTGTGTTGCTTTCCGGAATATGGAATATGAAAGGTCGTTGTCTTTACGTTCAATAGTTATATCGAGATAATTTATTTTCCGGTCTATTTCGGATTCCTTAGTGAATTTGATAGAATGGTGAAGGCTATTAATGGATTGGAGAATTGTTTCTTCGCTTGTTAGTTCAGTATCGTAGATGCAAATTACATCATCTACGTATCTTTTCCATATTACTATTCCCTTTGTTGAAGTCTTTTCTAAGAACGCATTTTCTAGTGCATTGATGAAGATGAAGAAGTGCATTTAGCATACACTGACAGTTGCAGTACCAATACTGCAACTAAATAATTGTACATATTGTAAATATTTTCACCTGTATTTCAAACATAGATTTTATAGCCTAAGTGTATTGGATCTGATGATGATCGCTTGACGATCGAAACTGGTCATCCTAGTGTTTTATTAATCTCATGTAATTTATTTCAGGATTAGGGCATAACCCATCTCTTTTGGGTACATTCGTGTTGACCGACTGAAAAGCACTAAACTCTTGTTTACTAAGGCAACACTGAAAATATGGCTTCAAACACCACAATATATGTTGGAATTTAAGTCCTTATCAAGAGAGCTCGTCTTAAAAAAAGAGGGCTGCTCATGACAATTATATGCAAGGTTTACTTGGTTCGGGAGGCGATGGGTGGAAAAAAAATTACAGTTATGTTAGGAGAAGAAAGGGAAATTCAAATAATTTGTCGATGATAATGTCCGGTGACGGTAAATTAATTACTGAGAAGCAGGCCATTGCTAATGAATTAAATGTCTTTTATGGTAGTGTGTTCAATAAATCCAATAGCTGTCTGTTGGACCTTAACGGTGAATCAGGGGCTCCACTTCTCCAAATAAACCAGTCAGCAATTGTAAAGCTAATACAAAAATTACGTTACAATATATCGAAGGGTCCTGATAATATTGTTAGTGAAGTACTTAAACTAGGAGGTAGGGCCGTGGCACGTTACTTAGAGGTGATGTTTAATGTGTCCATAAACAATGCGCAAATCCCGGATGACTGGAAAAGAGCTACGGTAGTCCCAATATTTAAGGGAGGGAGCAGACTTGAATTGGGCAACTACAGGCCGGTTAGTCTAACGTCTCATTTGCGACTACTTGAGGGAACAGTGGGAAGCATTATCATGGTTTAATGATAGGCAACATGGATTTCGGAAAGGTTACTCATGCGAGAGTCAGATGCTATCACTTTTTCAAGATATTAGCGAATCGTTAGACGATGGAGTTTCAGTCGACGCCGTAGTTATAGATTTTGCGAAGGCATTTGATGTCGTGCCGCATGACGCTACTCCACTAATTAGCTTCGACGAAGATTGATAGAAGAGTAATTTTATGGATCCAAGAATTTTTGACGGGTCGTTCCCAGAAAGTGAAAGTTGAAGGCCGATTCTCGGATGAAATTACCGTAACGTCGGGTATCCCTCAGGGCAGCGTAATCGGAACTTTGATATTTTTGGCGTTTATAAAATGACTTACCAAATGGGATTCGCAGTGACTGTCGATTGTTTGCGGACGATTGTGTAATATATCGAAAGATACATGACTCACAAGACAATGCAGTACTTCTAGATGACCTGAACCTGGTATATAAGTGGGCGATTGAAAATAAAATGAAAATAAACACAAGAAAATGTAGTCTAATAAATATAGGGAAAGTGCGAAGGCAAGATTTTCAATATAACATTGGCTCGGAAATACTTGTAGAAGAAGATTCTTGCAAATATTTGGGCGTTCACGTAAGAAATGATATGAAATGGAGTAGTCATATAGGATGTGTAGTTTCTAAAGCTTACAAATCCCTGCACTTTGTAATGAGGGTATTAAAAGGAAGTAGTACCTCTGCTAAAGAATTAGGATATTTGTCACTTGTAAGACCTATTCTGGAATACGCCTCGGCGGTTTGGGATCCATATCAGGTAGGGCTCATAAATGAGTTGGAAATGGTACAAAGAAAGGCCGCTAGATTTGTGCTCAGTGACTTTAATCCCAGGAGCAGTGTGAGCCGTATGTTAAAGAAACTTGGGTGGGAATCACTTGAGGCTAGGAGGATGAAATCTAGACTCTGCGCTAAGTACAACACGTATACAAATCAACCAGCATGGGGTGAGCTTAGCAAACGTATGAAAAAGCCTACTTACATGGGTAGGAGCGACCATCCTTTCAAAGTTAAGGGCCGACCACAGCGAACAAATTATGGTAAATAATCTTTCGTAAACCGTGCCATTGATAATTGTAACTCTCTACCTGCCGCAGTCTTAGAGCCTTTTCCCAAACATATAGGTGTGTTTAAGAAAAGACTAACTATTAGTGTAAATACTCCAGTTTAATTGTTAGTGAATTGTTATGTACAATTATTTATTTGTTATCTATATCTAATTTGCCACCGGGGGACACACCCCCAATTGCAAATAAACGAATGAATGAATGAATGAAAAGCGCTGACCTCAGAGCAGTCGGGGGTCAGACAGTGGGACCAGACTGCGAGAGGAGAAGGACTGTCCGTGAGGGCAGCGTGAAATAGAGTGACTTGAGTTTGACGATCGGGAGATCGGACAAACGTGATCAAGCACCTGTTGACCAAGGGGACTGGTGCTGAGCATCATTCCAGAAAGACGGCTGAGTGATCAGGTGAGATCTTGCATTATTGTTTCCTTCGTTGATGTAAGTTAGCCGAGCAAGCCCTGTACCTGCACGGTGGATTCCTGGAAGCTGTTGAAAGTAATGAACCGGCAGTACGTGAGAGATCTCTCTTTATTGGGGAGCTACCCCGTATTCCTGAACTCCCTCATTCTCCTACTTCCCATAAGTGGTGTGCAGTTAATCCTGGGTAAGACGATCGGTAAGGACACGGTAACGATCCTGCTACCTGAGCTTACAGAACCCCCTAAGCGTGAAGGACCCCGTTAAAGAACCCCTGGGTGGTCGACGGCTTAAATCCGTACCACCAGGCAGGGTAGAAGTCAAAGTCGAGGTCGAAACAGTATCTTCTCTTATCCTTTGGGGTCCTCTCCCTACCTGCAAGGCAGCAGTTTGTGGTTAGCACTTCCTCTGCCTACTCCGCCGTTGAGGTGTTTACAAGGTTCCTTCTTCCGCCTTCGTAGCCATTTCCTGCTCAAAGCCTTCATCTGGCCTCCAAAAGGGGGACTCCTCCGCCCGTAGCCGTTGATCCTCCCTCGGCCAGACAGTCGCAGGTCGTACCGTCCTGTTTCTGGAAACCCTCCTGGTAAAACTCTATTGCCAAACCACTGATGGCTGATATGTTTGAAGCAGCAACAACAAGTAATTAAGTGGGTGTTTCTGTTAACAGATCGGCTATGCGGCACGCTTGGCGGGGGCACTGGCCGGCCTGCTGCTGGGCATCAATGTGTTGCGGAACCTCGAGGTGAAGAAGTGGGAGAGAGTCCTGTGGTGGGCATCCATCACCACCTACTGCGTCCTCATGCTGGCGGCCATCGTCTGGAACATCGCCTTTCCCTCCTACTTCCCGGTCCAGGACAACAAGTTGTAGCGTCCCAACCTCGTTGCAGGAGTTAATGAGAGATGAACTGGGCTCCAGATGGCGTTGTCTCCCGAGTCGGCACATAGTCGAGTTGGTGCTGATGGAAGTGAACAAGAAAGAAATGTTCGTTGATGTCGCATTAGAATGAGCTCAGAAATTCCTCTTCTTAAACCAGCCATCAAGAATCTCCACAATGGCCTTTCGGACATCAGGTCTTGTGAAACATTTCTCGATATCTGACATTTTCCTAGCAAGTCTGAAGAAGACTTCTTCTTTTTAGCGTTGTCCCGCTGGTGCATGTTTTAGCCAAAAAATAACGTTTCCCTCAATTTCAAAAATTTTGCCCATCTTCATGCACCATGTAAAAGAGGCCCACGCGCTGTAAAAAATGACACCTCAAACATCGTTCTAGCATCATTCCTTCCTTCACAAGGCCACCAGGGGCTCACAACCTCTTAAGTGAAGTAGCAAGTATGGGTGGCATTTTCAAATGTTTGTTCAGAAAAGTTGAAAATCTTTGAAAATGTCAGCCGTGCTTCCTGGGTAAACATTTAACACAACCTAGCCGTTCTTAAGATTCTTCACCGGTAATGAAAGCCACCGTCCGCACCGTCCTCCACCGAGTGATGAGAACAGAAAGATAATGTTTGGAAACTTGATCTGTTTGAGAAATATAATTTGTTGGGGAAACCGCCCTGGGGTTTTTGAGGCTATCGTAACGTCTGACGGGAGAATGTTTCACTTTGTGGAGCTGATAGTGTCATTCACTTGGGTTAGGGTTCTCTTCTTAAGTATTCAATCCATGGATTGGTCTGCGGCAGTTCTCCAGTCGGCTCTATTTATAGCTTTCCTCTTCATCTCTTGATAGTTTCTGCATCCTACATCAGACATGAATTGCTGTACATATTGTAGGCGTGGTCTTCTCGACATCTTTTGCCTTCAACCATTCCCTCCAATACCGTTTTCAGCAGGCTGTTGTGTCTCAAAATATGTCCTATCAGTCCTCCTCTTTATGCTTTTCCATAAGCAAGCTAAATTTACAAATATTATTCTTCTTCATTTCTCGGTTGCAGTAATCTGCGTCGGGGTGTGAATCAAGGACTTCTCCACCACTCTCGTCCTTCCTCCACTTTCACTCCTTTTTTCTCAACGCTCTCCCTCACTGGACCCATCCACCTCATCCTCGGCCTTCCCCTTTGTCACCTTCCCGTGATTTTCTCAGTGGATAAACAGGACTGATGGCCAAGACGTCCCAAGTTATTAAACATGCTCCATGGCTGCTGAATAGATGAGCGTATGGAGATCCCAGGTTCAATTACTGGTTCTGGGAGCAGCCATCCTGAACGTGATTCACCTTCGATATTAAACCCAAATACACACTTACAATAGCACATGTTATCAGACAAATTCCCTGGCTTAATTAGTATCGTCGCTGAACTTGCAATACCCCGTATAATTGGGCATTGTGTCGATGTGCCGTCCAACATAACAATTCACGGCAGGTTCATTTTCCTGTGCGTATAACTAAAGGAAAGTGACCCTTAAATGCACTGTACTGTAGGAGTGCATAACCACACGGGAATATTTCAAGTTAGAAATTAATTATAATTAAGACGAGGTTATTACTTCTTAAAACCTTTCCAGACCCATATCAAGTCTTCGACATAAACACGGCAAAACCTGCTGCGTAATCGTAATCAAAAGGAGAAGCAACCAGATATGCAGATACGTTGACAGGTCAACGTTAACAGGTCAAAACACGAACAACTGCAACAGACTTAAAGGAAATTTCCTCCTAACGTTTTTTAAAGTGTTTTTAAATTTTTAGAGTATATTTTACCTTATTTGTTACCGGGTGGGTTAGCCGTGGTCGTTACGGCGTGGCTGCAGGCAGTCGCTCACATCCGGGAGGCGAGGAGGTTAGAATCCCCCCGCCGACAACCTTGAAGATGGTCTTCTGTGGTTTCCCATCTTCCTTCCAGGCAAATGCCGGGGTTGGTCCCTAACTACAGGCCACAGCCGCTACCTTTCAACTCCTTGCCCTTACATTCACACTTTCCTCCCCAGACAACACTCCACACGCGACAGTACTTGTAGCTCACCCCATGGGTGTCCACATAGAAGAAGCTACAAACTGGCGACCCGAACATGTCCTCGGACACTCCTGGCACTAAAAGCCATACGCTAAAAAATAAATTTAAAAAATTCAAATTATTTTTGTTGGCATGCTTTTCAAGTGTTTGAAATTATTTTAAGTGTTCTATTTTGAAATAACCAGCAATGTTCACCTTATTTCATTCTCTCACCATCCATCATAAATAATACTGGCTGTACGAAAAGACAAAAGCTGATGAAGGGGCAAAAACTATTCTTTAGTTTCCCAATGCCCCGAAACATGACTGAAAAAGTGTAAATAAACACTAAATTAAGCCAAGTATTAACTAGAAAAAAGAGAAAAGCCAAGTATTGACTAGATGGAAACATTTAATCTAACTTAAACTAAATTTGTGAATATAGACCAATCATGGATAATAATAATATTCCTAAATACACAGGAATATCCTTTTCTACAGTACAATGACTTTAAAGATCATTTCTCTTTGCGATTGTACACAGGAAAAGAACCTAACGTGTTGTGTTGTATACAGCGTGACCAATATTAGGAAAGAACAGCATTATCAGATACGCGGTACCGGTATTGCAAGTTCAGCGACGATATACTGTTCGGGTTTATGGAAATTAAAATTCACAACATTTTGCTTCATTATGTATCATTACTGCCGTGCCGTACTGTATCCAGTATTGATGTTCTTGGAATACGAGTCTATTATCATTAGTGCTCGGATGTTTAAGACATAATAATAGCCCGAATATGCAAGCAAATATGACCTTAAAAATAACGAAATATGACCTGAAAATGACTGATTTAAACATGGCCGTTTTTTTAAATTATAAATCCCAGCGACGATCCCTTCGAGATTATATTGTTAACTAAATTGTTTATTCCTATTTTCTGAATATACATGTTTAGGTCGTTAGTTCCAGTCTATTTGTGTAAGCACCAGTTCCCGTTCGGTAAGTTGAGGATGATTACACACCTACAGCTGCCGTCAAACTGCCGAAATATGACGTTCTTACCAACAAATGCTCAAAATATGATGTAATGGTAATAAATGTTCGAAATATGCATTTAAATGACAAATAAAAACCGTTATATTGTGACGATAATCACTTGATTTGCATCAGAAACCCATCCAGCATGAAAATGGAGGCAAAAAAAAAGATATGATTTTCCGAAACATCCGAGCCCTAATTATAAGTTTATTGCAATATTTTAAAAAATTGGCTCATGAATGTGTAAACCAAAGTCCATTCACAAGAATATTCACTGCTTGTCCCGCCTTTGTCAATGCCAATGAAATGTTTAACCCTTTAACAGAACATGTTTCAGGTCTAAATCAGACCCTTCTTCAGCTGCTTGACATTCTACAGTTAGTTAGAAAGCGTTCCGTTTACGTGTTTTATTTTAAAAGTTATGGTATTAAGAAACTTTTGACTTTTTAAAAAAGTATGTCATGTGTTACGTCGCAATACACAAGCTAAAAGACTTCTTTCCCTTTCCTTTAAGGGAGAACTTCCTTTGTTTTATTGTTGTTGCATTTTCGGTTAATAGTGAATGAGAACTGATATTGGCGAGCAGCTGAAGAAGGGTCTGATTTGTACTGCTAAAGGGTTAGTAATTTAATATGTACCAACAAAGGCGGACATACAGTGAACATTCTTGTGAATAAACTTTGTTATATTGAGTAAATATGGACCAAATAGTGATAAAACATCTACTTGGATGCTGCTGCCCTTCTCCGACAGGAACTCCTGGACATGTGCCTGCTTTAAATACAATCATAGAATTACTGAGTAAGTCTTACTTAACAATCATCAACTATCCTCAGCTTGCCACGGTGAGTAAGTGGTTATAGTGTCGGACTACCAACCCCAAGATTGCAGGTTCGCCCCTGGCCATGGTAAGTGATTTTTGAAAGGCGACAAAAATCACGACACTCATGTCATACGTTGTTGGCATGTTAAAGAACCCATTTTAATTCAGTAGGCCGTGTTCAATGGCAAAATTAATCTCGGGATTTTCCGCCATCACAAAGTTCCTCCATTTTCTACTTGAAAGCGCTGTAGTGTCAATGAGTTTAGATATCTAACCTCCTTGACTTTCATAGCGTTCAAAGGAACGACAAAATTCCACATCCAAGCTACCCTCTGGGTGTCAATTAACAAAGCTTGCACCCGGCATCCGCGGCCATACGATATTACTATTATTATTATTATTATTATTATTATTAACTATCCTCTGCTACGGTATTCATAATAAAATCATATCAACACAGTTGATTGTGTCTTGGTCACAGCACAAGCTGCCTCAGAAAGAATGGCTACAGTTTGAGACCATAAACATATGTGATCCCTGTTGAAAAGCAAGAAAACAAGTGCCTGTAATCTCTGCGAGCTATGTTACACGCTATCTAAGATGGTTATGTTGATGTTTTTGGAAATG
Organism: Meconema thalassinum; assembly: GCA_946902985.2. Taxonomy (NCBI): domain Eukaryota; kingdom Metazoa; phylum Arthropoda; class Insecta; order Orthoptera; family Tettigoniidae; genus Meconema; species Meconema thalassinum. The sequence goes on along the minus strand of OX336388.2, from coordinate 190,160,491 downwards.
CAAAGGTTATGGAAGTAAATCGTGAGTCCAAACACGACTCATTTAGATGTGCACCTCGACTTGAGAAGTTAACTATTTTGTGAAAACTTGACACATACAGTGTATGAATTATTTTGAACAAGGCTAAGTCAAAGCTTGCAAACCATTTTTATGTTTATCTAAGCGTTTAAGAAAATAATGGAAGGTTTGTGATGTTTTATCAATTTTGACAACAGTGGTAGTTTGGATTTGCGGGAACAAATCTTGTATTTAGTGAAAAGCAAATGTAAATCTATAAGTGTATTTTATATGTGTATTGTATCAATGGTCGGAACTCATGCATTGTTCGATGCCCGCCGCCATGAAAATCTGCAAAATTTTCTATAGGAATGGCTAATGTTAGTAAGATAGAGGAGTTGACTATTTTATTGCTAGAGGTGTTATTGCATTTTCTCAGAATGCCAACATTATTGTTTCCAGACCAATATTTTCATCCAGACCAATGGTTTTCGCCTAGACCAATAATGGTTAGGTAGCGCGTTAGCTAATATAAAGACCCCTGGTTTTTGTCATGCACAGTGGGGGTAGTCACGCATCAATAATCTTTATTGAGACCAATGGTTTTGCCTAGTAGTACAATCAGTAATTTTCACCTATAATTTGGTCTAGAGAGTCGCTGGGGAAGTGAGTTGGCAACATGTTTTTGGTAAGATTATTACCGTACTTGAAAGTTAATGTTGGCAATTTCCTTATTTTTAAAGTGTGAACGTGGTGTTTGTCAATAGCAGTGGGCTTCAATAACGTGGCTCACTAAGTAGAAAGCATCTATATCTGAAGTTAATAATATATTTTTAATTAATTTGGGATAGAATTTAGGAGGAAATGAATGTACAATGGACGATGGTGCAACTACAGCCTTTGGCTATAGGGTTAAAACGACAAGCTTAGAATCACTGACGGTGGAATTCGAACCCACCTGTTTCCGAGTTCATGGACAACAGCCTTTTTCAATGTGATTTTTTCCCCAAGTTAAATACAGTAAAAGCGATGAAATTACGGTCCGGTAAATTCAATTTTTTTCAAATTTGTGTACGACAAACGAGCATATTGCTTTTACGAGTAACACTGAAGTTCTAAAATTATTGATAGATAGATGTCATTTATTGCAGAAACACAAGAGAACATCAAGTAGGCTACAATGCACTGCCGGCTGGAACGCACCCCTCCTGGCTGCTTTAAACTGCCTGGCCATTCAACGATTACAGCATTGGTTTAAGCGTACAACCTCGTTTCCAAATAAAGGCGCTAGGAAGCAGCACCAAGTCACTGTGGCAGACATAAGTTTTGTATTGATGTTAATGGCGAAGTTGTGTTTGGAATTTATTCTGAATGATTTTATAATGCTGTAAAGCTACGTGCCCTTTTGTAAATCAGAACAGGGCAAGTTAGAATCCCGGGGAATGTCATTTCATGAGATACCATCGGACAATTCACTGCGTGGGATGTGGTTACGTGCAATTTCCAGAGAAGGTGACGAAGAGGAAGCAAATACATAGAAAAATAAAAAAATACATAAATGAATGAATGATTAAGTGAGTACATGCGTGAGTCAATAAATATGTAAGTAAATAAATAAGTAAATAAATATGTAAGTACATAAATAAATAAGTAAATAAATATGTAACATTGTGGGGTTTGAAGCCATTTTTCAGTGTTGCCTAAGTAATCAAAAGTTTGGTGCTTTTCAGTCGGTCAACACGAATGTAATAATGAGATTAATAAATTTAATGTAATTTATTTCAGAATTAGGGCATAACCCAGCTCTTTTTGGGTACATTCGTGTTGACCGACTGAAAAGCACCAAACGTTTGTTATACATATGTAAGTAAATAAATAAGTAAAATAATAAATAAGTAAATAAATAATTAAATAAATATGTAAGTAAATAATACATCAAAAAGTGAATAAGTAAGCAAATAAATAAGAAAATAAATAATTAAATAAATAAATGTGTAAGTAAATAAGAAAATAAATATGTTAAAAATATGTAAATAAATAATTAAGCAAATAAATAAGAAAATAAATAAGTAAATAAAAGAATAAGTAAATAAATAATTAAATAAATAAATTTGTAAGTAAATAAATAAGTAAATACATAAACAATCTATCCAAAAAAAATCTGTAAAAATGTATAATACAGCCATCACAATAAGACGGGTTATCAGACAAATTCAACTCACACCCAAGTACATGGGGCTACATGACCACGATGTCGCAAAGCCCCTAAATAAATCAACATCCCATTTTTCGGGGGCCGGAGGCATTTTCTTTTCCCTGTCTTTTATTGTCCTTATTCTTTTCTTTTCATCTCGCCAAGTATATAAGTTAGATTTAACTCAGTTAGAAGTAGTTGTATTTTTATTATCATCTGCATAATTACGGGAAAATGAGCTAGACATTTCGTCCCTTAAAACAATCGCCTCCACCACATGTATTTTTGCTTTCCTTTATACTGAAAATTTGCGCGTAAGTATGTGTCCGAATACTTTTAGATGATTGAATAACAAAAGAACTAACTTAGTGTAATGTTTTCACGTCCGTCAATCTCGATATTAAGCCTCCAAACATAACAATCCTTCGTTTCAGGCATCTTCCTCTTTAAAAAGCCGCGGCAATCTCAGTGCCTTGGTGCTGCACCTAGCGGTGAATTAATGCATATATCTTGTGCGCCTGTGAGTGTCGAATGGTCAGGCAGTTTAAAGCAGCCCCTATATTCTTTGGCCAGGAGGGGTGCGATCCAGCCAGCAGTGGTACAACGCAATCGTCAAACAAACTAGGAAATGTAGAATATATAAATACACAGTGTTGTGTTCTGAATCACACACAGACACACATGCACGCACACACACAGACACACACACAAGAGTACATTATTTACAGCATATATTTGATATAAATGCATATTACAAAGCAAGGTCAACATGCCGGTTTAAGTCATACATCAGAAAAGGTTAAATAGTAACAGTGAACTACACCAAAAGCTAAGTATGTCTAATTGACTTACAGACTTCAAAGAATTCATCTGTTTTATAAATGCTGTTGTTAGTTAGTAGATACTTAATCTTTTGTTTGTAGATATTCAAAGGCAAATGCCTAACAATGGCTGGAAGGGAATTGAAAAATTTCAGGGATATATAAATGAATGTCTTCTGAGTTCTACTGAACTTACATCTGTAAAGCCCTAAGTTGTTCCTATTCCTCGTGCTATAACAATGTGATAGACCCAGCACCTCATACTTGTTGTGGTTTTCTTTGATATATAAGAGGCACTGGCAAAGTCATGACACCTACAGTAACAAATGCTTGCCTACAGTGACTTCGAGGACCACAAATTAACCTCAGAGCTCTTTTCTGCAATCTGAACAATTTCTCCGCATGCGACATGTGACCCGAAAGTAATGTTCCATAGGCCAAATGGCTATGAATTTGTGCAAAGTAGACTACTCTTAATACATTGGACTGATGCATGATGTAAGTCTTCTCAATAAATAAATCCCACTACAGACCTTAGATGCAATATTCTGTATATGTTTCTCCCCCCGGCCGACCTTGGCTACTGCGCATCTAGTGTGCGCATAGCAAGGTCACGTCCCCTCCAAAACAAAACTTACTTTAACCAGCTGGCGTTCAGTGAAAGAATTACACGTTTAACATAAAGGGTTTCGGTGCTATAATTTTTTGAATTGTTGGCATTATTTTTCGACGACCCTGTATAATTGAAATATTATTATACAGTATATTATACAGTATTTATTGCAGCCAATGGTCATTTCAATTGTACGCCCGTAGGCTCCTCAACAAGTTCAATTTCAAGTAGTTCCAAATTTGGTTACCAGATGCCACTGTCACTGGCACCCAGCGCTGAAATTTGGAACTTGATAGAGAGTTTCTAACCAAATAACCTACAAATTTTGGCTACACACTACCAATTGTAGTGGTAGGTTCTTTTACATGTCATAAATCTAAGACATGGGCCCACCGGCTTTACTTCCCCTCCAAATAAAGGCACACTGAAGGATTTAACGCTCTTAAAAATCCTCGGCCGGACTTAAACCCGAGATCTTGGGCATAGCAGTTCAAAATGCTACAATTATTATTACTATTATTATTATTGCTTGTTGGTTTTTTATGTTGTAATTGATTTCGTGATGAACATTTTGTACAAAAACAAAATTGCACAAAATCAGTTAGTGTAAATTTACAAGGATTAAAAATTAATTTTACAGTGTTTATTTATAGAGGGAGGCCCGGGAGATTCCAGCCCCAGGGCCCGTCTTCGCTCTCCACGGCCCTGTGCACGATACAGAGGGAGGCATTGGCTTCAAAAGTACTACAACCGGAAGTCAATACAGTGCTGAACGATGTAATTAGTGTTGTAAATTCTGTGAAAGCAAGAGCTTTAAACAGTCGGCTATTTTCCATTCTTTGCAAGGAGATGTGATCTACACATGATTCGCTTCTATTGCACACGGAGGTACGTTGGATGTCTCGTGGTCGAGTCCTTCGTCGCGTTGTGGAATTGAAGAATGAACTTCGTATTTTCCTATTGGACAGCAGTCCTACACTCGCAACCCTGTTTCTGGATGAGAAATGCCTTCTAATACTGTGCTACTTGGCAGACGTATTTGAAAAACTGAATGAACTTAACATGTCACTTCAAGGACGAAATAGTAATATTTTCATTCTAAGCGACAAAGTGCTTGCTTTTAAGAGAAGACTTGAACTTTGGAAAGCCCAGATGGACAAAGGTAACTGTGAGATGTTTCATTGTCTGAATGAATTCCTGGAAGAAAATGAGTTAGATATTTGTCAAATTAGTGGAATTGTCGTAGAACACCTCCAAAACCTTCGTCAAAAATTCGAGGGTAGATTTCCACAACCTTCAACTGAGAATGACTGGATTCGCAGTCCGTTTGAAACGAACGTAGCAGCCCACCTGTCAACGGCAGATCAGGAGGAACTAATAGAAGTCTCAAGTGACAGAATACTTCGAAATGAATTTAAGTCGACGTCTCTTGAAAATTTTTGGTTGCAGATTCGGAATGAATATCCCATTTTATCAAGAAAAGCAGTGGACCTGTTATTACCCTTCGCTTGAACTTACTTGTGTGAGTCAACATTTTCCACAATGGCAACCGTCATCGGTCTCGGCTGCAGATGGAGGGGGATCTGCGGGTTGCTGTTTCAAACATCCAACCAAGACTGGATTTACTTTCATCTCAAATTCAAACTCACTCATCACACTAACTCCGTAAGATTCTGAGAATTACCGAATTCTGATCCATGTTCCACTTGTTCATGGGTGAAGAGTTTTAACATAACATTTTTCAAATTCACAGTGAAATGTTGAAAATTGTATATATTATTTTGATTGTCATTTATGAGTCACAAGCTTTCAAATAAGAAAAGCATTACTGAACACAGGTGTCACAGCTAAAGAGCTAATTAGTAAAACAAACAAAATTTGCTCATTTCCAATAACTGCACGTGCAGCAAAAGTAATACATATGAATGACATTTTTTTTTACAAAACGTTGTTGTACTTTGATGTGCTTAAGAATAATGAATTGTGTGTCATTATTAGTATTATTATTAATATAACTGGTAGTTAAAATCCTAATTAGGCAGTAGGATACACAGTAGATCTTGTGTGATCTTTCTTTTGTGGGAAGTAGCCTATGAGAAGTGCTAAGAAAGGAAATGAGAATAGGGGGGGGGGGGGGGGGGGCGGCTAGATATTTCATGTTTCAGAAGGGGGCACGACAGAAAAAGTTTGAGATTCCCTGGCAATATGGAACATAGGAAATAGTTAAAAAATAAAATGATACAAACTAATTGCGATATAGAATGGTATGAAATAACGCGCCAATCGATTTACCCGTCATCTAGTGGAAGGCTTTCGTACTATGAAGATGGCTATGAAATCCTGTTCCTGAACTCGTAACAAGCGTCATAACAAGGTACCTTACAGAGTACCACTTTGAGCATCGCTAGCCATGGGTTGTTATGCCTATGGTAAAGATTCCGTCGTAACCATGTTGGTGGGTTGTTATAGAGTGAAGTTACAGAATCGGGGGACTAGACCAACTCACAACTTGCCCACCATATGTTGTAGAGCTTGTGTCACTCTCAGCTTATAAGGACGAAAAATATACAGTAACTGACTTTCTTGAGAATGGACAGTTTGAAACGTTCTGAAGGCATACTAAATAATCTAGTGTGTTTCATAAAACATACGGCTTTTACAATAATACACGAGTTGGAATCCCCACATGTGAATAGTCAAAAAATATTGTATAAACAGGAGTCTGGAATAGAATTTTTATTAAGGTGCCCATTTTAGTCGTATTGTCCGTGCATGCCTGAATGAGCGGTATTCTGATCACTTGGTCTCCACGCTCACTGGACTTGAATCCGTTGAATATGTGTGATGACAATTAAAGTCGATGATGTTCATAACTGCTGTGGAGGATAAGGCAACATTTCATGCACAGGTTGTGCTGTGTTATCAAAGAATACATACAATCTTAGCCGTGCTTGAGGGTGTTATTTACTCAGTGCAGAAGTGGCATAGTGTGTGTGGGCATTTCAAACAACTCGAGTAAGATATTGGGTGTGTCACATCATTGTAAACATAAACAGTACAGTACTTCCATGTCTAGTTAGTTAGTTATTGTTGTTTTAAGGGGCGGAACTACGAGGTCATCTGCTCCTCTTAACACAGATTAAAGAATACAAATTTTGAATTGAATTTAAAATTTTGAAGTGGATATCTAAATTTAAAAAGACCAAAAATTAATAAAACAAAACAAAAAATTAAATAAAAATAAAAATTATAAAAATAAACAAAATTCACGGAAAAACAAAAAAAATAGCCTAATTCAAAAACGAACAATTCGTTGAGTCAATGTTCACTGGAGAATTTAGATTGCTGGCCCTAACCCACTCTCACTTATAAAGCGGATAACGCGATCAGCAGCCACCGCGTCATCGGCTAATATAAGTTTGAGTGTCGTCTGCAAACCAAGGTTTCTTCGTAAGTCAGCAAGATCCACACACTCGGTTAAAATGTGGGCCACGGTGAATACGGCTCCACAGGTACAAAGTGGGGGGGTCTTCCCTTCTCATTAGGTACGAGTGGGTGGATCTTGTATGACCTATCCTTAGCCTACACAAAATGACGGACTCTCTCCGTGACCGGAAAGAGCTCCGCCACACGCGAGTAGTTCCCTTGATCGCTCTCAGTTTACTGGGCAGTGGGTCAGCTAGCCACTGACTCCCCCAAAATGCCAGAACTTGTAGGCGTAACTGAGAGCGAATATCTCTAGCAGGTACCTCCATTGGTCGAGGTGATAGTGATACCGCCTCTTTTGCAGCTTGGGGCCGATAGCCTAGATGTTAGGCCCCTTAAAACAACAATTATCATCACATCATCATCATCTTTTGCAGCTTGATCAGCCAACTCATTTCCCGCAATTCCCATGTGGCTTGGAAGCCACAGAAAGGTGATTCGAGTGTCTGGAGCGTGGCGCTCTATGGAAGTGAAACATGGACTATTGGTGCAGCAGAAAAGAGGAGAATTGAGGCATTTGAAATGTGGTGTTACAGGAGAATGATGAAGATCAGATGGGTAGATAGGGTTACAAACGAAGAGGTATTAAGGCGAGTGGGAGAGGAGAGATGTTTCTGGCGACTGCTAATGAAGAGAAGAGATAGGTTGGTAGGACACATACTAAGACACCCAGGAATAGCAAGCTTAGTTATGGAAGGAAGGGTCGAGGACAAGAACTGTAGGGGTAGACCAAGGTTAGAATATGTTAAACAGATTGCCTCGGATGTAGGGTGTGGTAGCTATGTAGAGATGAAACGATTAGCTCAGGACAGGGACGAATGGAGAGCTGCATCAAACCAGTCAAAAGACTGAAGACTCAAACAACAACAACGTGGCACAACCCGGCTAGTAGGTCGTGGATTCGCTGCACTAGGGGGTGTTGCGGGAAACATGTCTGATATCTCAATAATAATGTTCATATACATGTGTAGATTGCAAGCCCGAGATACTAACACGTATTAATGGAACATCCTATACACACTTATAAGGGACGTTTCTTTCTCAAGACGACCAGGTAGGCCTTAGAGGCCACACTTGTCATTAGTGAATGACGTGCGCTCTCATGCTTCCCCTACCTCTCACTCTGGCAAGAAGCATTTGGGCCTTGTCGTTCTGTACATTCGGGCAAAGAATATAGGCATTCGGGTACCTTTGGTCAAAGCGACTACCAGCAACATTCGCAATCCGGACCATCTGACTTATTAGTCGGACCACGCATTTGGATTGAGGCGGTCACGAATTTATGTCTAGTAGCTCTATGAATACCAGGCCCCGGGCTATAAACGGGCTTACTGGGCATTTGCCCAGGACGCCAAATTGTAGGGGGCGCCGAAATTTAGGTGACGCTGAACGCTGAAAAAGTATGACCCAACAATCCCAACTTTAAAAATAAGTATGACATGGAAATCTTTAAAAAGTAGGATAAAATAACTAATATTTACGTGAATATAAAATAAAAGTACTACCCGTATTGAATATCACATGCATTCGTAGTATTTATGTTTAATCGTGATTATAGTATAACTCTTTCAGACAGCAAACTAAATTCTCTGTTGCTATTGTGTTGTGAAAAAGACGTAACCCTTAGCACAGACTTTTCTGACATCATAAATAAATTTGCAAAGTTAAAAGCCAGAAAAAAAAACCTTTGATTTGAAATGTTTCTGTATATTGTACTTTTAAAATTTAACTTTTGAATTTGTAATCTGGGTTTTAGTGTGATTAATGTATCAATAAATGGCTACAACATTGTATGAACGACTTACTTTTCTTATTGTTTCCTGTGATACAATATTAGTAACGTAGTTGTTTGAAAAAAAAAAACTATTATGCTATTTTTATAACACATAAATTAGAAAAAGGGCGCCAGTAGACCATTTGCCCAGGGCGTCTATCACCTTAGTCCGGGGCCTGTGAAAACTGGTAAGTGTTTAGTGTAGCTATTAGAAGATTTCTTGATGGATAAATAACTTGTGCGAAAGTGAAAAGTAGAGGATCGCCAGACAAGGGACCGCAGCGATTGTCTCAGGACGAGAGAACCTGTGAAGGGTCTGTACACGGGAGCAAGGAGCAGAAGAAGGAAGCAACCAAGCCCACGAACACAAAAGGACTAGCGCACCCGTGCGAGAAATCTCGCATGTTCATAAACCACACTTTCCCCAATAGCTTTATAATGAGAGACTTAAGCAGAAAGGTTGTAATGTTTTTATTTTAACCAAATGATTATAGAACACTATTTACATTTCAGTTAGAATTCCAAGTTCTACGTTCCGTAACTTAAGAAGGCAATCACTGAAAATTGGATCATCGTAACACCGGTTATTCGATATTTGAGGCACCTAGAATCAAAACCCGCCAAATCCATATTTTATGAAAATTGAGATAAGCATTGTTTCATATAGCTTTTGCTGCGCTGAATTCATTAAAACTATTATTTTGTTACAAAACCCGCTACATCCTACTGTAAAACGAAGTCAAAGTTGAGGCTTAGTTGCAATATCCGCCAAGTCCAACGACAGTTTCGCCATTTTTGGTCACAAAACACGCCACATCCACATCAGCCAATAGGAGCACCCAGTTCCGCCATCTTACCGTCCATGATGCTTTGCGAAGTGTGTACTCTTTACCTACGTGCATTAGTCAGAGAATGTACCTGTTAGGGACCTACGCCTACCCGGTGTAGGTATAACCAATAAAACAAATTGAATGAAACGCTCAAGACTTCTCATAAGAAAACTTTATATTCTAGTAACCGCCATTACAACATTTTCACTGCCTTGTGTATCAAAGCTCTTAACAACAAGAAACACAAAAGTCATGGAGTAAAGAGTAATCGTCCGTGACATCCTCCCACCTTTGATGCAAATCAAACACAATGTTCATAAACAGAGACGGGAAGGCGTGTTTACTCTTCTTCCACTCCTGGTGAAGTTGCGACTTCTGAGACTTACTGCCTCCGGAACTGCACCACTAAGTAAGGGCACCTCCTCACTCCCACCTCCAGCCTCCAAAGGATATAGGTGTCTCGTAGGTCGGAGGAGTTCTCCTGAGGATGTCTTTACCCTAACTACTCGGGTCACTTTGTCTTTACCTGGAAGTGTAGCTGTCACTCTTCCTAGGGGCCAGTCTATCCTTCTCTTGTCATCACTACCAATGATGGTCAGACTCCTTGCCCGATGAACTGCATAGAAGGCTACCCAGATACTCCAGTCGGAATCTCCTCCTCAGCTCACCCCTTAGCTGTTGAAGATATTGAAACCTTCTGGTGAGATTAACTTGATCTAGCATGTCTAAATCAGGAGTGCCAACCACGGGAATGTCCTGAAGAAACATTGATGGGGTCAGAGGTACCAATTCATCACAGTCTTCTGAAATGTAGGTAAGGGGCCTCGAGTTGATTACCGATTCACTATCCGCAATCACAGTCAATAGTTCTTCATATGTCAAGATAGCTTTGCCTAAAACACGCCTTAATAATTTCTTGACCATTTGCACAATACGTTCCCAGAATCCACCCCACCAAGGGGCTGAAGGAGGACTAAATTTCCACTCGATTCTATCAACTGATACTTCCGCACACAATTTTTTCCAGTCAATGAAGCCAAACAAATTGTTGGTGCCAACAAAGTTTGTCCCGTTGTCACTATAAATCACACGAGGCCTTCCTCGTCGGGCTATGAAACGCCTAAGAGCTAACAGAAACCCTGCAGTGGACAAAGTCATGACTAATTCAAAATGGACCGCTCTCACTACGGCACATGTAAAAATCACAATCCAAGCCTTGTTCTTGCATTTTAAGTATAGCGGTCCAGCAAGGTCCACTCCCACTACCTCAAATACACCTGCATCTCTCACACGATCTTCTGGAAGGGCTGGCGTTTCCGGAATTGTATTTTCCATTTCGAATCTTCTGCACTGGGTACACTTCCTGATGACTTTGCGAATGGTTCTTCTTCCCTTTGGTATCCAGTAGTGCTCCCTGAGTATAGCAAGTAAAATCTAAACACCAGCATGAGAGGCTCTCAAATGATGATCTCTGATTATCATCTCAGTCAAAGGGTGCTTTGATGGCAATAACACTGGCGCACGGAAATCATATTCATCCTTCCTGTTGGTAATTTTTGTCTTAATCCTGAAGAGACCCATCTGGTCTTTAAAAAATCAGAATGTTTTCTGGTTGTCCCTTTCGGTAAACTTCTCTTCCTGACCTAATTTCAGCAGTCGTTTCTCTGCCATTGAAATTTCGAGACAATCTAATTCTGAAGCAACATTTTTCACTACGTCCTTCCTGGCATTGTTGACGAACCGTAACATCCAGGCCACCATTCTAACGATTCGTGAGTACTTGGAAAAATAAATCAAATACCAGTGTTTTTCCTGGGAGACAAGCATAGTATTGGTAACATGGCCTTTTCTTCTTTCTTCATCGACCTCCTCTTCATTAACTTTTACAATGCGCGTTGGCCAGCTGTTTTCTTCCAACTTTAACCAAACGGGTCCCTCTGACCAACGAGAAGAAATCAGCTGCAACGTAGAGCAACCTCTCGAAGGTAGATCGGCTGGGTTGTCCGTCCCTGGTAGATGAAACCAACGCTTTGGGTTAGTTAATGTTCTAATTTCTTTCACACGGTTAGTGACGAACACTCCCCAAGCTTCCTCGCTTCGTATCCAACATAAAACAGAAGACGAGTCACTCCAGTAGTACTCCGGGACGTCCGTTAGATTCAAGCTTTCCTTCACTGTAAAGGCAAGGCGTGAGCCTATAGTGCAAGCTAATAGCTCCAGTCTCGGTATCGTCACCTTCTTGAGTGGTGCTACCCTGGATTTTGCTGCGACCAGTTGCACTTCAAATTCTTTCCCATTGAATGATTTCAAGAAAATAACAACCGCATAACCTACTTGACTAGCATCACAAAATACATGCAAACTCCAAGAGGATCTGTCCTCACAATTAGAAAATCTTCTAGGCACTTTAATCTCAGCAATAGAGGGCAGTTCATGTAACCATTTATTGAATTTGCTTTGGGCGTCTTCACTCAGTGGACTATCCCAACTTATTTTCTCTCTCCAACTTTCCTGAAGCAAAATCTTTGGCACAATGGAAACCGGACAAGTAAATCCAATTGGATCAAAGATACTTTGAGCTACCGACAAAACTGTCCTCCTTGTGAGAACATCAGATTCATTTAATTTTGCTACTTTACAAGCCAAAGTATCAGCCACTGGGTCCCACCACAAACCCAAAACGGGTGTCACTTCGGGAACCTCATCCTCCAGACTCAATCTGGTGTGCTCCCACCCTCGGAGGTCAAATTTTCCTTGCGACAGTAACTCCCTAGACTCATCCACAAATTGTTTGAGTTCTTCCTCTGTGTTCAAGGAAGTGACGCAATTGTCTACATATAGTGAGGTTCTTAGTTTATCTGCTGTCTCAGTGAAGCATGTACTGTTTTTCAGATGACTGTCCAATACGGCTCCAAGTAGAAATGGACTACAGTTCACTCCGAAAACGACCCGTTTGTGGCGGTATATTTTAAGAGTCCCCTCAGTGAAGTTCTCCCACCATAGGAATTTCAGAAAGTTTCGATCATTCTCAGAGACTGAAATTTGAAGAAACGCCTTCTTAATGTCTGCGATCACACCTATCCTGTTTAAACGGAACCGGTTCAAAATAGAAGGAATTACTTCCAACAAATTAGGACCCTTTTCCAGACAGTCATTGAGTGAAAGTCCTCCTTTCGATTTACATGAAGCATCAAACACCGGCCTCACTGCTGTACTCGATCCTTCCTTGAAAACTCCTCGGTGTGGTAAATAATACCCAACATCCTGAGAGCCCTCCTGACCAACTTCTTCGATTATCCCTTCCTGTTCCCAGTCCTGAAGCACCTGCTGGTACTTCTCAAATTTGTCTTCCTTGATCAAACGGTGTGTTACAGAAACCAGTCTTTTTAACGCAACTTCCTTGTTGCCTGACAATAACTGCTGATCTCCTTTCCACGGAAGTGCGACTTCATACCTTCCTTCCTCATTGATCTTAACATTTTCTTGGAAATGTTTCAATGTTGCAATTTCAATTTCCTTCTTCGATAGTGTTTCAGCAGGATCACCAATTCCAATGGTTTCCAGGTTCCACAGTTCACCCAAAGAAGCAGTTCTCACAAACAGAGAGTTCACCATTGACACTGTGCTATCGTTTTCAGTTGTCTTCCAAAGCTGACCCATCACTGTCCAACCAAATGTAGTCCTAACAGCAACCAATCCAGACTTCAACTTGATTGTGTCCCCAGTCAATAAACTACCCACAGTGTCTGCGCCGATTAGTAGTTCAATCTCCGATGGCTCTGGGCCAAAATCAGAGAGCCAGATTTTCTTTTCTCTGATCTCATCCATCCAAGGGCCCCGGTTTAACCGTGGGATTACACCACAAATTTCCTTTTGTCCCAACACCTTTAATTTTCGAGAAATTGAATGATGTAGGTCGTCTATATCTATCTAGGTTATGATCATTGGCACTGATTGAAGCACCCCCAAAAAGCCTGTGTTCAATTTTTTCAGTCTTTGATGGAATATACCCCATTTCCTCAGCAATCTTCTCTAACAGATAGGATCTCTGCGAGCCTGTATCTAACAACGCCCGTACAGTTTTTTCTCTCCCTTGATGAACCAACCTAACTACAAGAGTTTGCAGCAGTACTTCCGAAACATCACTAGTTTGTGTATTAAGGGTTGTAGTTGGGACACCAGGCAATTTTGAGCCCCTTTCCTGGTGCTATTCCCCCTATTTACATCTAATTTTGGGCACATAATAGCTTCATGTTTACTACTGCACACAAGACACTTCAGTTTCGTAATACAATTTGCAGCCCTATGTCCAACCTTCAGATACAAAAAATAAGCTTTGTTTTCAGACAGCCTTTTACGTTTGTCCCCTAAGTTCATTTCTTGAGCAAGATAACACCCCTTACTGATATGTGTTTTTTTACAGAAGACACACGTTAAACTGTTTCCTTCGCCTTTACCAGCAAAGAGAACACTAGCAGTTGCTAAACTACTCTCTTTCCATTCTTTAACTTTAGCACTCCTTGATTCACTAGAAACTCCAAAACCAGCTTGAGCAAATGTAATCCTCTCTTCACTTTCTACTTCACCCTTCAGAAAACCAAGTAATGCAGTCAATTTGTCGGCATGTCCATTGTCTTGATCCCTCATAGCCGTTGACGAACTCCTCATCCAGACACGTAACACTTCCTCAGGCAAGCAGGATTCTACTAGAGGGAAAAGCATTGACCCGCACTTATCTCGGGTAACACCTATAGACTCCAAAGCTCTCAGTTGTGCTTCCAACTTGTCATATAGACTAGCAAGTTGAGTCTTCTTCCTTGTTTGAGAAACATTTTTCACTACAAGACTTATGAGTTCCCTTACATAGAACTCAGTCAATAAATCCTCCCTTCCAAATCTGCCCTGAAGAGATTCCACTGCTTTAGGGTAATTTTCAGCAGTAGGGGGGAAACTGGCAACTAATTCTCTAGCGCGACTATCAACTTTCGTGGATTGGATCAAGTATTGGAATTTGTCTTCGTCCTCAATTTCAGAGTCCTCATGAATGCGCCGAAATTGTCCCCAAAATTCCAACCAATTTTTAATCTTCCCATCGAATTTCATGAGTTCTATTTTAGGTAGTTTCAACTGCCTTTTGGTTTTATTCCCATCTGATAGGACCGATCTTGCTGACACCACTGCCAATACATTGGAATTAGCCTGCAACCGTAGAGCATACTTCTGTCTTGCATCATCCAATCTGTCTCGAAAACTGTCTACATATTCGTACTCACGGTCATACTCGTCCCCTTCCTTTTCCAGCAACATGCTTAAAACTTTCTCGTCCAACGGTGCCAGCTCCGTTCCTAACCTCTCCAATTTGGTTAGCAAGGACTGTAAGGTGTCGTCGTCCACGCCGTCTTGAATTTCTTGATTTAAGTTTTGCAAAAGCGCATTGTACGTCTTCGTAAAAGTCGCTCTTACCGGCTTCCGCGCTTTCATTAACTTCTCCATTTCCAATACGAACACAGAACAGGAACACGAACGAACAGGAACACGCGGTCTTTAAATCAACACAATCTTCAAGTTGTTTGAATTAATACGCCATCCTGGCAGGGTCGCCAATATTTTGTTAGGGACCTACGCCTACCCGGTGTAGGTATAACCAATAAAACAAATTGAATGAAACGATCAAGACTTCTCATAAGAAAACTTTATATTCTAGTAACCGCCATTACAACATTTTCACTGCCTTGTGTATCAAAGCTCTTAACAACAAGAAACACAAAAGTCATGGAGTAAAGAGTAATCGTCCGTGACAGTACCTCTGCCTGACGTGATTAGAATGGTTTATGTTGTTGTACTTTCTGATAATAATAATTTGTTTTGGATAATTTTGACAAAGAACAAGAAGAACAATAACATTTTGGTCTGGGTGATGTTTTCCACAGAACTGACATTTGCGAACACAAACGTGTCACGAAACCTGAATTTGATATGACTCACGTAAAGCCAGAAGCCATAAACAGAGGGATTGTCCTTCAGGCACAAGAAGTGAAAGATGTTTCGAGACTGCTTTCGAAGCATTTTGGAGAAAGGTGGAGGGAAAATGTAGAGCTGCAGTTTTATTGCAATCTGCAAAGTCGTGGCGAACACGAAGAGAATGATGATTGAGAAACTACTATTGAGGATGAGGTAGAAACAGAAATTGTGTAGCTATAACTTCCAGTAAATAATGTGATTTAATAGTTGAATGACGATAGTTTTGTCTCTAAAGGCAATTACCATAGTAATTGAATAATAATTTAATTTGACGCTTTTCCTTATTATTATTATTATTATTATTGTTCAGTACTGTAGGCTACAGTATTGCCGGCCCCGTGGTGTTGGGGTAGCGCGCCTGCCTCTCACCCGCTCACCCGGAGGCCCCGGGTTCGATTTCCGGCTCCGTCAGTGATTTTGGAAACTGACGTGAGGGCTGGAACGGGGTGCACTCAGCCTCGTGAGGACAATTGAGTAACTGACAGTGAGGCAGCGCCCCGATCACGAAAACCAAGATTAACGGCCGAGGGGACCCGATGCGCTGGTCATGCGGCACCCCAATATCTGCAGGCCAAAAGGCTGGGGATTAGGCCCTTCACGGGCTGTAGTGCCAGGGGTTATTTACTGTACAGTATTATTACCTTTTCAGGAATTGATTGCCGGCGGTGGAGATGGGAACTACTCTTTATGTAATTGTGTCACACGTCAGCTTGCTTCGTTGACAGGTACAGTTGCGCGCGTAGGATATGACTCAGCTCCAGTACCCCCAGTCATCATTTAACTGTCCATGGTGACATGAGCTCCTGTGGCGCTTATCTGACGCAATGCAGCGTGACCTATGTGCAGATTGCACTCTGTCATCGCTGTGTCCTCCGCTTCGCCCCGCAGAGCTCATGCTACAATAAACATAAACGCTGGCTCAGCCACACTAGCGGCAATCAAATCCTGAATGGGTAATATGAGTTTTATTCTTTTTCTGTTTATCCTAATAAAACACAACCGCCCCTTAAAACAACAATAACAACAACAAAACACAAAAATTATACGATTTTTTTAAAGTTATAACCTATATTTAGTTAACTTTCATTCAAATATTATTTTCTGAATAAAGCTTACGTAGTTTCTACAATCTCTTCGCAACTTCAAATGTATTAGGGCTCTTTGGTATCAAAACCTGCCAAATCCAAATCTTAGTAACAAACCCCGACTAATCCGAATTATTGCTTTATATTTTTCTACATACATTTTTAACTATATCGGGGATCAGCTTTGTACTTCGTCACTGTTTTTTAAAAGAACTAATTCATTTTTTAGTGAAAAAAGTATTTCGTTTTGGGTATTGGTTCGTTTGTGACAGTTTTTGCCACTTTGCCGAAAAAGTGAAGGAATGGATTTGGCGGGTTTTGATTCTAGGCACCTCATTTATGAAATTATACGATTTGAGTACTCATTTATTTGATTTACTGGTTCTGAAATCCATGCAAAATGATAAAGGAAATTCCTCAGTGTTAAAATAACATGAAACAGGCATCACAGCGGCCAAAATGTGAAGTGGACAGCAATTATGGAGCTTATTTTCTTACAGCAACAGTATCTGCAAATCGCACACTTCGTACATTTTTTGAAAGTCATTTTTTAAAGAAATGATAGATATTTATGAAATTAAGAGTGCAATTCGTCACTGCTAATGTCTATTCTCTTTCATTTGAATGCTCATTTGTCACGATCGGTCGCTTGTGAGCGCCGTAGGAGGGATGCATACTACTGAAATAATATATACGATGATAATATTGTGCACCGCAAACTTGATCTTGTAATGATATGAGAGAGGTCAACGGAATTCTATGATACCGTACCGTACAAATAAATAATATAAGTACATTATCAACACCTACCATTTGAGTCTCAATTTGCGATTAAATACTGAAAGCTTTCCCCCCACATTTTTCGGCTGACACCTTGACATTTTCGGAACTATTAATCTCTCATAGTGGCCTGTTTGCCATCTCTTGATGAATACAGTACATTTGCATTTGTCAGTTGGCACAGGCTAGAGTAAAAGGTGGCTTTTCACCGATGTCTCAGTCTCACTCATGGCTGTGATTATATGGAAGCTACTGAGGTATGGGTGGTGCTTAGTAATGACATTCGGGGCACAGTCAGTGCCTGTAGATGTTTTGAAAGGTTCTACTCATAGGGTTAGGACTACTGTTCTGACTCAGCGAGGAAAGCAATGGCAAACTACCTCACTCCTCTTCTTGCATAGAACGCCTCAATATAGCGCTGCCTTGGGTTTTTGTGGGTATCGACTCACATAACGTAACGGCGGTGCTTTTTGAGGATCCAACCAGCCTTCGGGCTGACTACCTAACAGACAACAGACAATCTCTCATAGCAACCAGAAGTGCTCGAGTTTTATCGCCTGTTCTTTAACTGCAATAGAGGTCTTGTTTTACTCTCTTGAAGGGAAAGAAAACCTTCATGTCTTATTTATATATTTTTACAAAAGAGTTTGACCTCTTAAGCAGAAAATTACTAGCCTACGGTACTTAAGAAAACTGGACGAAATCTTTGATAAAAGAGACAAATGATAAGCTTACATTGTTAGTAACTTAGGCACGGTATTGTGCCCAAATCCAGTTGCCCAGATTTGAGAGCACAGGCCCAGATGTTAAGTCCAGAGCTGAGGTTTTGAATAGCGCGCTCTCATTGTTCTTAGAAGCATTTCGAAGCTTTATGCAGCCAACAGATCGCTAAGTGAGGTAGCAAATTTATCAGAGTCGAGGCTATATTTGTATAAAATATTTTCCGATTGAGTAGAAACATGGGAATAACACCAAATTACTAGCACGGACAAGGGAAGAAGATCGTGCCATATTTCAAGAAAATTGATCGAGCGGAAGCTGAGATATGAGATGTTTTAGTTTGAGCAGATCTCAAGCAGTGACGTCAAGGAGTCCGCCCGCAGAGTATAAAATGGCTGGGAGCCATAGCTCAATATGTTACTTCGCCACAGCACTCAGTTGCTGAAACATCACGTAACTTCGTAAGCGCTTTGCCGCTAAGGACATCGTTATACTTTGAAAATATCTTCGTGCACATGATTGCAATATGTTTTACTAGCACACGGTTGCTATGACTTAGTGAATTTCTACGACAGTACATGGTTACTGGACTTCGAAAAGTGTTTGACATTTTAGTGAACTTCGAATTCTTCTTAAGTTATCACTGAGGTGATAGACCTTGTTGTAGAACTTTGGTAATTATTCCTGCTACACGGACATATGATAGACTTTGTCTATATTTGTTTCCACTGTCCACTAATATTTAAACTGGATTATTTTTATCCAATGGCCAGAACAAGCTTTTGACTTGGTAACTATTTGACCAACCAAGAAAAGTCAGTACTTTTCACATACCATTCTTGCACGGTTCAGTTCATTTAGCCGACATAGGGAAACCAGCATGCCTAGCATTGTCTGGAGAGTGAGAAACTCTGCCCAGGGACTTGAACATCAGAACTTGTACCGGTGCTGAATAAGATTGTCAGAGTATTGATAGTACTGAATGCATCACAGTTGGGTCACGTTACAATCTGGTATTTTGCATCATGGATCATTTCGGACTGACCCCAGTCAGGAATATTACTTCAGCTGTTGAAGCAGCAAATATTACAAACAGTTTTCATCAAGATTATCAGGCAACGAGTATGAATACCGCTATGTCTGGTTAGACATCTTGCGGGTGTATAATGGAGGCCGATACGAGAATTTAAGTGCGTGTCCAAATGGGGACAGAAGACTGGAATAGTCTGGGTCAGACCAGATTATCTACATCAAGATCTACAAGAATGTAAGCTACATTTTGCATTATTTGTATGCCTAGTTAGCTGGAATTCTCATTTTTCTACAGTCTTGCCAACACATTTTTTTCTTCTATATTTTGCTGTTGCAAATAGTTTTTTGCAAGGCATGGGAAGCCTTGATCTGAGCAGTTTTTACACTCAGACATGAGAAGTCAATGATTTGAATTAATGGACGAGCAAAACGAGCATTTATTTGATTTTTATATTTTATTTTTCTAATCGCGGTCATCAGCCGTCGTAACTGTATATTTAATAATAAATTTAAGTTGAGGAATGGATGTTTATCCATATTTAAGAAGTCGAGGATGATATTTCCCGAACAGTTAAGCCACGTTAATTCCATTTGTGGAAATAATAATAATAATAATAATAATGCTGATTTAATAATAATAATTATTTTCAATATTTTTTCAGAGATATTAATAATTATGATTTATATTTTCTAATAATCATATCATGTAGTGAATTTATAAAGTTGATATTTAAAACAGTTTGCTAGATCGGATACTTGTTTTTCCGGAAGCTAGTGGTTATCGCACGCCCACATTCAACTAACAGAATAATTCCATGGGAACAGTTTACCACTTGCATTATGCAATTAAATCTTTTAGAAGACACGGAAAGTAATGATACGGGAAGCAAATAGAATGTATAAAATAGGGTTTAACTAGAGTTTGTATAAATATAAAATCATTATGAGCAACGTCTTGTGATAGAACGTTTGGCTAGAAATAGACACGGTGTGGAATTATTAATGTTTAGACTGATGGTAAAATTACTATAAAGTCATTGAGGAGCTTACACGCTTATAAATCTTCCAGTTTGAGTAACAAGCAAAGGCTTGATTATTACGTATAATTTGGGAAAACATTTTTGTGTGTGTGGAAATAGTTAAATATACCATTCTGATTGTGCAATTTAAGTCGCAGGAATGAGGTTGTTATTATGGAGCATCAACCATATTGTAGGTTGGATGACTTTGAAATAATGTTGGGAGTTGAAATATTGTTGCAAGCCACACTTTCGTCGAATTTATAACCAAGGGTTATTTTATGGAACCATCATAGTCGATTCACAGTTTACCCACATGTTCTATAAATATTTCCTAGTAATTGTTGACCCGGAATTTTGTTATTAACATTTACCTTTCATTATGAGAAGACTTTACCATTGTCTAAATGCTAATTATGATCATGTGATTTTTTGACACATTTAAATCTAATGGGCAGACACTGTAAATGATTTAAAACTGTTATTTCTTAACAACCACTACAATATTAGAGGATATTTGTGATCCTGTTAAAAATATAAACATTATGTAAATTAATGAGATGATTAACATTTTGACATTCTGTCAAAGAATTATAATTTCGATAATAGCAACTGATATTGTTTTGTGATAAATTTTCTAAATAATATTTCCAAGTGATATTTAAATAATTGAATGGTTAAATCCATATTAAATAGGATTGATGCTTTGTTAATAACAATTTTTGACCATAATATTGCTAATTGAGTCAAGAGCTCAGAATAAATTTTGGATCGAGAACAAATGATACATTAAATATTTTTTATGTTTATCGAAGTTCTTCAAATTCATGCTCGAATGTCCATGTAATTAATATTGTGTTATATTCATTGTTATGACTTTATATTTGAACCAATTTTGAGATACTGATTGCTGGAAAAAGTGTTAGTTAATTTTCTGCTACTATTTTGAAAAACAAAAACAGTGATTTTTGTTCATCGAGTGATAATATTTCATTTCAACGTGTGAATACTTAAAAGTTAGGAATCAGAATGGACAATTCAATTTGCACTGACAAACCTACGGTTGTAAATAATTCATTTGAACGAAGTCAGCAGGACTAAATATCTGACTTTCGTTTCAAATACCTAGTGTTCATGTGTTGGTGAATCTGTAAATTTGTGTATAATGATCCGTCATGCATCCATAATGCTATTTTTAGTATTACTTCAGTTAACCTTTTAAACATTTTAATAAAATGAGATAATTTTACGGATTGTGTTATTTTCAGAAAATCTTCTTCTATCCTTATTGTTGCATCGAGCCGAAAATCAGTAAAGCATTTTTTTGTGTTATTGTAGTCACTTTAACCCTTATGGTGCCCTGGGATGTTTAGATTCTCGTGCTGACTGATTTTTGGTGAAATGCATATGTGGTCGCCCGGACTTCGGTCTAAACGGGCACAGTATTTAAGGTGACATGGACTATAATCATCATGTTTGTAGTGGTGAGGACATAATGGTAAGGTTTCATGTAAGGCAAAGTGCACTATACCAGGTGACCTCCCTAATAATATTGTTTTGTGCAGCTTCTGTTATCAGGAAGGTCGATATTTCTCTGCTTCCATCCCGTATGATACCGGTACTAATGCACTACCGGGTGAGTTAGCCGTGGTGGTTACGGCATGACTAATGGCAGTCGCTCACATCCGGGAGGCGAGGAGGTTCGAATCCCCCCGCCGGCAACCTTGAAGATGGTTTTCTGTGGTTTCCCATCTTCCTTCCAAGCAAATGCCGGGGTTGGTCCCTCACTATAGGCCACAGCCGCTACCTTCCAACTCCTCGCCCTTCCCTTCCAACTTTCCTCCCCAACGGTACTTGTAGCTCACCCATTGGGTGTCCGTCTCGAAGCAGCTACAAAACTGGCGAGCCGAACATGTCCTCGGACACTCCCGGCACTAAAAGCCATACGCTAAAAAAAAACTAATGCACTGCAAGCATATCCCGCAAACGATACTCCTATTAGCCTGTAGTCACATCGACACCTTCCCGGCTATGCTGGTGATAATAGTTATTGACCATAATCTTCAAAAACTTGGTTTTCTTCTCCATATCAACATTTGTTAATAATGAGGCACGATGAGCATAGATCAACATTGTGGATCGGCAAGGTTAATAAAAACACAACAGTGTCCCATGCATTTTATTTGTACTTACACAAACCTTCACAAAACAAAACAAAACAAAATACTGTACTTCAACAACTTGAGCAAAATACTGACAAACCATTCTAGAAGCTCAACTAGGTACACGTAAAAACATACAAAAATATATACAGCTCTCTTATGTCAATAATTTAAGGCAGTAGCTCATATCGTCCCTCGAGAGCCATTCAGGGTACGTCCAAGCGATGCCAAGATATAGAAAATTTTCGAATAGGGCACTTTCCCGCCCAGTGATTTAGTTGGAAAAAAAATATTTACAGGAACTCACCTTATTAATTCAGCAATTTCCAAATGGACTCGTATTGGGTATCAAAATCAGCGGCCTCGTGTTTCCGACAAGTTGTTTCGTCAGCCATGACTTGACATATGGTTGTGGGTTAAATAAATGCACAGGAGGTCCTACGCTGCTTATGAAAATAAGTCCGCTTGATCTTTCAACCAGCAGCCTATTTCTCTTTTCGGTGTGGATCTCATTCATGGTACTGAAAGCTCTTTCAGCTTCTGCTGAAGAGATGGGAATGGTCTGTAGAGTCTTGATTAAAGGCATCAGCTCCACTGGAATTTCCTTGGTCTCGACATACTTTCTAAAAGCATTAATGTACCTCCACTTGTCTGACATGTGGAAAATGTCACATAGGTTGCCGACACTCTCATCACCATAGCAGATGTCCAAAGTAGAAGTGGAGGGCCAATTATTTTTGTATAGTACCTTTGAATCACTGATAACTTGTGTCATTCTCTCATGTCTCTGCTGACTAGAGCTGGAACCAAGATGAGATGATGTGGACACATTTTCCATAAGCCTGTTATTTAAATTGTTCACAAGACTTCTGAAAAACTGCTTTCTGTCAATTTTTACAACTTTTTTAGAATCATGTAATCCTATGTTTCTAAACTTTTTGTTTTCTGCTGCTTTAAGAACTGTTCTGTAGTATTCTCCAGAAGCTGAGTTACACATAGATTCAAACACTTTTATAGTGCGCTTGATTGCATTTTGAGCCTCTGTCAGACTTGTCTCTCTTTTCTGCAACTCTAATGACAAATCAGCTAACTCAACAAGAGCATCATACACAATTGCAATATTTTCTAGAAATTCTACACAAGTTAACATATTTTCTAGACCTTGGAATTTTGCCCTTTCTTTGGAGTCTCTCTGGTGGTCATTTTTGGCCTCACTAAAATGTTTTATTAGAGCACTGTAGTTTTCCCAGACAGCTTTTACAGTTCTCTGGCTTGAAACTACCCATCTTATTGTAAATATTTTCCCAATCTTCTTAACTCTTTGTTCCAGTGAAGCAGCACAAATGTTGAGTTCCCTTTGATTTTTGGGAGACATGCTGTATAAAGAATACAATTTGTCAAAGAAAGAATGGAAATGGTTAACACCTGTAACTTCATTCCTTGTATCAGAAACGGCCAATTCCAAGCGATGGTTTAAACAGTGCCAGATTACTATATCTGGAAATAACTTTAAAAACTGTGCTCCAACTCCATTTCTTTTACCTAACATTACAGAGGCCCCATCACATGCTAGACCAACTAAATGTTCTGCCAGAAAGTTTTCATTCATCCCATATGAAGAAAGATTCTTCAATATCTCTCGAGTAATAACATCTGCTGTAGTTGATTCAAGTTCTATCAAGTCCCAGAAAAAGGAAACAACTTCAGAGTTATCTGAAAGAGCACATCTCAAACATAATACTAACACAGATTTTACACTAACTGTTGTTGATTCGTCAATCATAATACTGATTTTCCTCTGATTTTCTGTTATAGATTTTGCTATTTTATTTCTCATTTCCTGTGAAATGTGTTCAATAATATTAGCACAACTAAAATTTGTATGAAGAACTCGTCCCACATCTAAACCATTTAATTGTTGAAGTTCAACATAAGCCTGTAGGTCTACGAAGGGTCTATTTCTTTTCGCAATTGAGTATGCTGTTCGAAATACTCGAACGGTGGTTTCTAGGTGTTTGACATTCATAGTGTCCAAGCAACTTTCAAATATCTTATTATTGGATTCTGATTTTTGTAACATAGCTTTTTTGTGAGATTTTGAATTTTTGTGCTCAAATATTTCTTTCCTAAGTCTTGTTTGTTGTTGTTGTTTGAGTCTTCAATCTTTTGACTGGTTTGATGCAGCCCTCCATGCCTCCCATTTCCGTTGGGATGAACCTTGCATTCTACCCATACTTTCATTAGCTTAAGTCCTGCCCCTTTAGAAACTCCTAATCCTAATTTACTTTCCTCTTTACATATATTGCAGCCTAAATTTTTATTTCCTGCAAATAACCACTCGCTCTCTGACAAAAAAAATAACGGCACTGAGACTCGTTCCAACAGTCGGGAAAATCTTGTTTTCGGTAGGTGGGTCCTTGAATTTCACAGTCAATGGTAGAAGGTGTAGAACCATAACCTAGATTCTCCCTTGAATCTGCATCACACGTTTCAGCAACATTTAATCCAGGGTCTATCTCTATACTCACGTCTTTAATGAAACTAATGTTCTCGGAACTCCATTCAGTTTCGTTTTTACTTGAGCCATCACACACCTTTTTAGTATTCTTTGATTCTTAATCTTCATCCCCAGCACGTTTTTTTTTTTAACCCAGCCCTTAAGTAAACTCATTGTCACAAGTTGTGATCACAACTCACTTTCACAGTCACTGGAAAACTTGAAAGGTACTACGGGGCTACTGATGTTCATTAACTGCAGAGAGATTCCGTACTATCTGCTTCACAGCAACACATCGAGCAAAACATAAAATAAAACTTGGATTCACACAAACATAACGAGCGGAAGAAAGTTGTTGTGCTCACTTCCCGCTCTCCGTATCCAATAGCAGTGTAGCCAACCTTAGAGAACCAGAAAAACGCCCAGGAGTGTAAAAGCGACCGTATTTTATGAACATAAAACCGTAAGGTTCGATATTAGTCCGCTAGAGTACACCCGTGACGTTTCAGCGCTATGTATAGATTATAAACGATTTTCTTACTGAATGTAAAATTGTTACGTCATTCTAAAGCGGGAAGATATTTTCCGGAACGGCGTTCCAGCCCGTTCCGGTCCAACTAAACCACTGTTCCCGCCACAGATTATCAAGAAACATATGTATTGAAATGAAATCCGTTGATAAATCTGCGGTAAATGGAGAAATATTGCTGTAATTTATAAGAAATGTACCACTTGTCACATGCAATGAAGATGTAGCGCCATGTTTGAATAACGCAGGTCTGCAGTCATCTGTTCATCACCACGAGGCAATGAACATAACGAGAAAGACGAAGCACTCACTCGCAGATCGCACGAAAACTTAAAAGAATGTATATTTTCTGCTAGAGCTGAGAGAGCGGACCAAACAGGCGACAGAAAATATCCGGCACATATATCGCAAATTAGATTATTCCGCATGGAACTTGAAAGGTGGATCGTACCCCAATCATCATGGGCGCTACAGGTGACTTTTCGAAAATCCAATTTAAGAAACATCTTAATACTAATTCAGGGGATTGGTTCTCAGGGGAGACGGCTGAGACCAATATTTTCAAGTCCGCAAAATACTGCAATGCGCAGGCACGAGCCCCTGAGAACAAATGAAGTACCGGAAGTACTGGAATTACACCCAATAGCAACACAATCTCTACGCACTCTCTGTCTCTGAAGACCAGCACTCATATGTTAATTTCTATCAAGGCAAAGAATATCGCAAGAGACCTACTGTTTTGGCGCACGGTGTGACATATTCACACATCAGATGTAAGAGGGTATCGAATCCACACCTTAATGAGCGCTAAGGGCTTAGAGCATAAATACAATAGAGGGCGCATTGCCACACTGCGCCTGTACTGTGAAGTGAAACCAACATCTCGATCAGCTGACTGAAGGGTAATGGCTCAAGACCGACTACAATTGGCTAATGGCGAATGCTAAGCAACGTCAAGGAATACAAAAGGAGCTCCATATTGGATAATTCTATTATCACTATCCGCAGTTCCCTTCAGTCAGCTGATCGAGATGTTGGTTTCAACAATGTGACGTCATCAGCCATCTATTGCATTTATGGTCTAAGGCTAAGGGTGACTTATCACTATCAAATGAATGGCGGTTATGGCGAAGCAATCGCGCCAAAGTTACGGCACTTCTTTTCCAGAGAATATCAAGGAGCACATGTATTTCAACCGAAATCAATCGAAAAAAAGGGTAGATTTAAATTTTGATTATCGGCATGCAGTGGCAATATATCTCCTGGCATGCAATTAAGTTTTTTTTATTAAAGGGGAAGCTAATCATTTCTTTATGTCTTATTTTCCTGCTTAACCGGGGGTTTAAATAAAAAATCTTGAAGTGTCCAAGAGGTTTGATCTGGAAGCTGACCAACGAAGTTATCCGACCAGGCACGAAGGCGGCCGACAGCTGGGTTTTAATATTGAGACGATTATTCAATCGACTCAGTAACACAAACATCACCTTCACTTTACAAAGCTGTTTCAACGAACATTTTGCTTCTGCTGCCTCTTTCTTGTTAGCTGACTTTGAAAAATACTCTAGAGCTGCTGTAACTGAAGCAACACGTTTCTGAAAATACATTACTCCTCTATATTTACATACCCATCACGTGTCACTTTGAAGACGTATCTCTAAAACACGTTCTCTTGGAGAAAGATCACTCTGTATCTCAACAAACTTTTGCTGTCTTACAGTAGATACAGACTGAAAAGCATAAATTGCTTCGAGTAAACCAAAAGTGTCCCCTACCACGTCTACTGCCTTTGAAACGTCCACCAAAACTAAATTTAAGCGATGTGCATAACAATGCACGTAAACACACGGGTTATTGACCTTTTGCCGCAATAAACTTTGCACACCGTTTATCTTCCCTGACATAACTGCGGCTCCATCATATGCTTGTCCAATGCACTTACATGGATCGAAATCCACTGAAACAAGGTACTTTAAGCTGAATTAGGTATACTTTCTGCATTCAGTTGAGACAAATGTATAAAACCAATGAAACGCTCCTCTATAGAATTTTGTCCTACATATCTGCAGTAGCGTAGCGTCAGGATAGACAAGGTATACACTGTCTATCCAAATTTACGTAACCAATTGCAGGTTATATTATTATTTATTGTAATGTTGTTTTTCTTCCAAGTTCTTAAGCCATAATAGTAATTTTCATGATTTAAAAGATTCAGCGCTTGCTTCCTGCGTACGAACAACGAGGCAGATAGACACTTTGAGGATGTCTCCCTTGCCTTCTTATTAAAGCGTGCAATCTCGTGCGCACGCCGCCATCCCCTCCATGCCTCTCCACACTGCCTGCCGTGAACATAGTAGACATGTCTTCTACCAATCACAGCCCAGCAAAGTTACCCGCCGAGGCAACACGTTCAAATACAGCCATTCACAGCACTTTCCATTAACACATTTCATACAAATACTTAAACCATTAATATACACATCAGAGGCTATTATTAATTTCAAAACCCACAACCTACTCAAGGTATATAAATTTTCATACTTCCAAAAACCAGCCTACTTGAGGCCTTTCTCACTTCATATAACTAATTAACTACAATTTCAAACCATTTTCAACTACCACTTTTATTATTATTATTATTATTACTACCAACTGAAGCTGCTGCACCAAGCCTGATGAGCGAACGAACAAATATCATCTATTGCCACTGCGAATCTGATGGTCATCAGCCCTAGCAGCAGACCCTAAGTCAGCATTCGCAGCTCAACAGGCAAATTAGGCGTCATTTCAACTTCTAAAATACTGAAAAATATATTTATCTAAATCAACCAACTTATAAATTTTAACCTACTTAAAATCACAAGCTCTAGCTCCTTCATATCTAACGAGGCGATAGAGTTTATTTTCAACCAATTCATTTATTATTCACAAAAGGGTAAAAGGAGCACCTCTAGGAGCACTAGTCCCTGACACCATCCCATGGGCGCTTGGTCGCGCTACTGCCCTAGAACTTGACTTGACATGTCTTTTCTTTGGCGATGTAGTGAACGTTTCGTGATTCTGTATTTATCGTGCCTTAGTTTCTAGTTATTTTAACCATGGCAAGTGATGAGCTATTAGTTGACATGAACAGTGTAACTTTTGATTCTGAAAGATTTCTTCATAGTATCACTATCATTAACATTTGAACAAAAGTTGGAACAAACATCTAAAATAAATCGCCCTTAGTTGGATTTGTCCCAAAAAGATGGCAAAGTTGCAAGAAAATTTAAAAGTAGTTGCCATTCGAAATATAGATGGTTGTGTGGTTCTCAGCACACAAAGTACCGACAGAATTGAGCATTGTTTAGTGGAAACAACGCGATTAGCAGCTGTGAAATATAGTGAAAATGTAACTCGAAATTGGCGAATAGTGGGTCGCCTAATAGCTGGTGTGCCATCTCGGGTGGCAAGAACTTGCCTTCAGAGGCCAAAGAGATGACCACGAATATCTTAATAAGGGCAATTATTTAGAAACCCTCGATTGGCTGGCAATAGAAGAATCATTTATGAAAGAAGTCAGCTTGAAGGCAGCTCTGTTTTTGAAGGTATGTCTCCAGACATCCAAAATAATTTATTGCAATCTGTCACTAATGCAGTAATGGAAAGGATTGCAGAAGAGCTTTAATCATGTGAATTTGTGGCCATTCAGGCAGATGAGACTACTGACGTGTCCTTCAAAGCTCTTAATTAAGTGTAATAATTGTGCGATATGTCTGTAACTGGAGAGTTGAGAAATATTTGTAGGTTTCTTCGATGTATCATTAGATATAAGTGTACAGGGTTCGGCAATACACACATAATTTTCGATCTGAAAGAATATAAAATACATAAGAAAATGGCAAAACCTCAATACCTAACTAACTAGACTTATGCTGGAGCTACTGTCATGTCGGGTAGCAACAATGGTCTTCAAGCAATTATCAGACAGCATTATTTGTACATTGTTACGCTCATCCATTGAACTTAGTTCTTTTACATGGGGCCAAGAGAATAGGTAGTATGTAAGATTTAAGTTAAAACTTTAAACATTTTCTTTAAAATGTGTTACTGCAGTTCTTCTTTTTATTTGTGTCTACCCAATTATTTTCCTCACGCTACGCTACTGCATAACTGACACATACGGACATCTGTTCCACTTTACTAACATCTCTAGCTTCATCCAGGATTAAGGAAAAATAACCATTGTTATATTTTCCCGTCTCTCCTCCAATATGTTAAACTATTATAGTAGCTGAGATATCAAGAAATTCATTTTGAGAATCTTTAGATGAGTAAGTTGCATTCTTTGATAGACTGTTTACATTCTCCATTGTGCTTTCACTTTCTAGTTTAATTACATTTAAAATTTCAACAAAATTCCCTTTATTACCGGTATTACCACTATCGTCATCCGAAACTGTTTCGCGATGTCCTCTAAGCCCAATGTCTTGCCGAGCACAAGGTAATGCGACTCGGGCAATTATTGCCACAGCTGAGCGGTTGCGCAATATGTCATCTTTGTGTTTCTCGCTTAGCTTCGAAATCACTTTGCCGCTACGTTCACTTTCCAGAAAACTGTTCCACTTTACTATTGAAGATTTATGACATTCACTATCAGCATGCTTTTCAAGTTTTTCTCCTATTCTTTTCCAATTGTAAACTCCAGATTTAGTGAAAACATGTTCAGCATTGCTTGAATCAGATTAACGAAATGAGGACACGGAAAACAGCATCTTTGTTCTCAGAGTATTCAATAAATATATACCTATCAAACCATCTATATATTTAAAACACTAAGGCGATTTTTGTTACCGCGAGATTGAGAGAATGACAGAACCGATTTACTTCGTAGAGCACGCTAACGAAAGCTCTTGGTCTGCAGATTTGCAGAGTGGCTCTAAAATAAACAAATATGTTACTGTATATTTTTTTATTAATATAGAAAATAGCAGAATTCTTTCCCCTCACGCATGCGCACAATCCGCCTTGGCTCATGACAAAATGGCGGTGAGAACTCCATTAAAATGTAAGTTATTTAATAAACGTCCATGTAATTGAAAACATACATTAACCAAGTTCTGACAGTAAAATATAATAACAGTATGAACATATACGAATGTGCAACATTGTTTTTTTGTTGTTAATGAAATGAATTATATTCTTCAGATGCGGGTTTTGAAGTTAGTGAACGGTTGCGTCTGCTAATAAACCAGAGTGCGCGAGTAGCTATTTGGTTAAGGGGACTGGGTGTGGATCCAAGGAGCACGGGTTCGATCCTACCCCACGCCAGTTTTTTTCTACTAAAATATTGTTTTATCAAGGAGTATTAGTAACGTTTTATGTCAGTTCAAGATACATATTTCTACATTCTCTCTCAATACGTTTTATTTCCGTTTTACCATTGCTTTACAGCATGTGATCAAAAGAGCCCACTACTGTTGTCCTCAATACGCCGTTTGAATATCTGCAATCAGATCCAGTAACTGACAATGGATGGTAGTACCTCACCCATATTGATCCAATAACTGACAACAGATGGCAGCACCATTGCATCGATATATTTAAAACACAAGACATGGTGCGTTTTCACGTGATAGTTAAATATTGTTTTATCACGGAGTATTAGTAACGTTTTATGTCAGTTAAAGATACATATTTCTACATTCCCTCTCAATACATTTTATTTCCATTTTACCATTGCATTACAGCTTGTGATCAAAAGAGCTAACTGTTGTCCTCAACACGCCGTTTGAATATCTGCAATCAGTTCCAGTAACTGGTAGTACCTCGCCCACATAGTTTCAGTAACTGACAACAGACGGCAGCACCATTGCATCGATATAATTACAAGACATGGCGCGTTTTCACGTGATAGTTATTTATGAGAATTATAAACGAGTGGAATATTTAAGAAGGGAAATGTTGAAGAACATTAACTGACTGACAGTTGAATGTGTAGGCTATGTTGTTTATGTACCTTAATATTGCAATTTCTTCCAAGTTGGTAGCGTCCTAGACTAAAAGTTATAATTATGCATCGTCGATATACACTTAAATTATTAAAGAAAAAAGTAGTTTTCCAGGCACTCGCGCGTGTCCACAATTGCTTTCGCCATGAGAGACACTTGGCAAACATAATTCGTTTGAAGGGCTCCGACATCGTGGTCACTCAGCCCCGCGCACTTTGGTGTGTATGTGTAAAATTTTCTCTGATAACCTGTGTTATTGTGATGGCTGCATTAATGTGTGTATTTGTAATTAAGGTGGGAAATGGCAAGAAGACGGCCGTGGCAGTAGGGAGGCTGGGGGGGTTTTGACTCAAATACCGTTATTTATGCAAATTAGGGGGCGTGTGAAGGTCAATGACCTTGAGGTAGGTCATGGTCAATGACCTTGAGGTAGGTCATTGACCCCCAAGGTCGCCGGGACCCCGGAAGGTAAACAAACCTTGGAGGGTCCAGGAACCGGTTTGAGGGGGTGTGGGTGGAGGGGAGGAGTGGGGGTGGGGTGGGGGGAGTGGGGGTGGGGAGGGGGAGGGGGAGGGGGTGGTGGCGAGGGTGGGGGATGAGGGGGAAGGATGGAAGAGGCTCTGCACGAGACCCTCCTCGACCCAGTCTCTCTGTTGGACTGAGCGCCTTCTCTGATATTATCCTGGGCTATATAGCTTTGCTTTGAGCCCGATGAGATCCGAGTGTTGCCGAAGGTTTCCGAATCCTTGGTTGTGAATGAATCGTCAGAGAATTGAACGGTCAACTGGTGTGTGTGTGTGTGTGTGTGACGTCACAGCAGATTACGGGATGTGAGGTAGGTCATGAACGGGAGTGTTTTGAATGGAAAACATTAGTGTAACTGCTGTGTGTGACGTCACAGCAGATTACGGGATGTGGGGTAGGTCATGAACGGGAGTGTTTTGAATGGAAAACATGAATGGCGGTGGATGGCGGTGGTTGTTGAACCCTGACGTGGTAGGTTGGTTAGGTGTGAATGGGTCTGAGAGACAAACAAGATGGGGTTGAAAGCGCTCAATGGTAAACAAACATCGATGCGTGGGTGGATGTTTAATGAACATAGGTGTTTGTGTGAATGAATAAACAGATTTGAACGGTTAACCTGTGTGTGACGTCACATGGGATGACTAATCCTGAGATTGACAACGGGTTGTATGGTAGGTCATGTCTGGGAATGACCTTACGGTGATTGAGAGGGTGCGGGACAAATGATGAGGTAAACGTGTTTGAATCATGAATGGAGATGGATGGTGGGTGTTGAACTCTGGCTTGCTTGGTAGGTTGAATGTAAAAACAAATAAAACCAGAAGCAAAAAAAAGTAAAATTATGTTTTTATTTTGGAACTGTTATTCACCAGCTTATTCTTCTTCCTCTTCCTCTTCATCTTCCTCTTCATCATCATCGTCTTCTTCTTCTTCATCTTCTCCAACTCTCTCACACCCTTCCATCGCCGACATCAACTCCGTAAAAAACTCCACCAAAACTGGATCATTTCCAAAGCTATAAAAAAAATGTATACAATAAAGAGTACAACAAAATTGTTTTATAACGCTTGTTTATCTAAATATTGTATTGTGAATTGCTGGGAGTGTGTGAGAGCAAGTACAGTTCACCTAAGTCTGCAGCAGCTTCCAGCGGACGCCCTTAGGGTGAGCTACAAGTTCTGTTCATTTTAAGTAGTTTCAAAATTTTGCTACTAGATATTAATGATACCTAGTGGTGAATGTTGGAACTTGAGTATGGGTTTCAGTGCTGGCAGTGTTCACGAACATGTGTGACTCACTTGAGTATGTAGCTGCTTCCAGCGAACGCCTTTAGGGTGAGCTACAAGTTCCAAGTTTTTTTGCTACCAGATAATAATGCCATCTAGTGGTAAATGTTGGAACTTGTTTTGACAAAATCTAACCTGTCAATTTAGCTTCACACAAGTTTAGTCTGTGGACGGATCTTTTACATGTCATAAAGTGAGAACATGTAACCACTGGCTTTACTCCCCCTCCAAAGGAAGGCATACTGAAGGATTTTAACACACTTAAAAAAAAATCTGACTTCCTTCCCAATCCTTTTTTTATTCATCGCAATAACACGGGTTATCAGACAAATTCTACTCTCACCCAAGTAAACATGGGCTACAAAGGCGGTAACTACGCTCAGTATTTCTAATCATTTTGAAGAAGAAAAAAAAACACCGCTTGCTTCCAGTATTTGACCAGATCAGGAATGGAATGAATTAAACTCCATCTAGCGGCGAGAAAGATCTGTGTTGGCTGCCAAAGCCTGTCTCACTTTTGTCAGTCAATGTTTAAATGAATGACAGATAAAAAGAAATGATAGTGGAGGGTGTTGCCGGAAGAAAATTTTGACAGGGAAAACTGGTGTTCCCAGAGAAAAACCTGTCTGCTTTTGGTTTACCCAGCACAGATCTAATATAAAGTGACTGGAATTGAACCACGCACCCAGCCGTGAGAGACTGGCGTGCTGCTACATAAGGCTTTAGTAAATAAATAATACTTACATTAACAGATCAAGCGTCAACTCCTCCTGGGGTTCTTCTTCTTCCACCCCCATGACTTCATCGATCTTGTTGCCAGACATTGCAGCGAATGATATGTTGTGAAAAGGAACAACCTCTTTATATACTGGGTGTTTTGTGGTGAAAGGTGGATTAATTAGGAGTGTTTAAGGTAGTTGTACAGGGTTATACAGTGTGGAGCTATTTCTGGTGAAAGGAAGGTCAGTAACGATTCCTGTATTAATGCAGGGTAATGCCGTATGGAGGTCATGTTTGTGTGAAAGGAACGGTAATTCAGGAACGTTTCCTGTATTCGGGGGGGGGGGGTATAAATAGTCGAGCAGAATTGAAATGAAAGTAGAGTTGGCCACGAGCTTACAGCGTTCACACCAGATTGAAAAAAAGGAAGATTGTAGTTTTACGTGACCGTGAATCTTGTGATTATGAGCCACGGGACCTCCTTTTTACGTGGAATCCGAACCACAGGACATGGCATTTCACTTCGAAAATCTCACATGCATTGACCGGGAATCGAACCCAGACCGCCTTGGTGAGAGGCATACAGCTAGACCGCTGAGCCACCACGCCCCTGGCACACCAGATTGAAATTGGATCCTTGTCTATCAGGTAATATTCAACATACTTAAGTATATAACTTTAAAGTATATCCTAGTGTATATATTTGACTATGTGCTACTGGGAGACTAACTCAACCAAATTGTTTACAAAATAAGTGATTGTACTGTACAGAAAAGAGGAGAATTGAAGCATTTGAAATGTGGTGTTACAGGAGAATGATGAAGATCAGATGGGTAGAGAGAGTAACAAATAAAGAGGTATTAAGACGAGTGGGAGAGGAGAGATGTTTCTGGCGACTGCTAATGAAGAGAAGAGATAGATTGGTAGGACACATATTAAGACACCAGGAATAGCAAGCTAAGTTATGGAAGGAAGGGTCGAGGACAAAAACTGTAGGGGTAGACCAAGGTTAGAACATGTTAAACAGATTGTGTCGGGTGTAGGGTGTCGGAGCTATGTAGAGATGAAACGATTAGCTCAGGACAGGGAGGAATGGACAGCTGCATCAAACCAGTCA
The DNA here is from genome assembly GCA_946902985.2 of Meconema thalassinum. Lineage (NCBI taxonomy): Eukaryota > Metazoa > Arthropoda > Insecta > Orthoptera > Tettigoniidae > Meconema > Meconema thalassinum. The sequence goes on along the minus strand of OX336388.2, from coordinate 190,125,296 downwards.
AAAGACTGAAGACTCAAACAACAACTGTACATTACAGTACTTGTAAATGCTGTGATGGTAGGTTTAAATCTACATGAAGATGATTAGAATTTTAATAGTATAATGGCCTATTGACAAAGCTGGTTTTAAAAGTTAGACGGTATGAATCAGACAAGCAATAATTACTTCAAGTATGAAACGAGCAGAATTCATAGCATGTAATAAGATTGGTTTTAACGTGACTTGCATCTTAAACCACTAACTGCCTGGGATATATAAAATGAATGCAGCTCAATTATATATAATTACTGTTATTATCCAATTAAATGTTGCCGATTTCACTGCATTGCCCCGCGAGATAATGACAGTGCTCGAGGCAGTCATGGAATAGATAATGATCTCTTATGTATTGCAAAGGTGAAGGATTTATGTAACATTAGCACCGAGACATGCATTCACTTTTATACATCCGCTCCAGGTCAAGTAACCTATTTAGTTAAGGACATTTAAATCATCACCTCCCAACTAATGTAGGCCCCCATGCACTAGGGTGTATTGAACAGATAAATTATGTAAGCAACCTGCCCCCGGCTTCACCCGGGAACAGATATAATATACAAACAACCCGACCCGGCTTCGCCGGGAACAGTTATGTTATACCAGAAACCCAACCCGGCTTCGCCCGCGAACAGTTATATTATACCAAAAGCATGCACCGACTTCGCTCGAGAACAGTTAAATTATACAAACAATCTGCCCCGGCTTTGTCCGGGAACAGTTAAATTATACAAACAATCCGCCCCGGCTTCGCCCGGGAACAGTTGTAAACCGCTCTGGCTTCTCCCGGGAACAGTTTAATTATACAAGCAATCTGCCCCAGCTTCGCCCGGAAACAGTTATAGATTATACTAGAAAACCGCTCCGGCTTCGCCCGGGAACAGTTATATATTATTCTAGAAACCCGCTCTGGCTTCTCCCGGGAACAGTTAAATTATAGAAGCAATCTGCTCCGGCTTCACCCGTGAACAGTTATATATTATACTAAAAACCCGCTCCGGCTTCACCCGGGGGACAGTTAAATTATACAAAAAATATCCGCCTCGGCTTCACCCGAGAACAGTTAAATTATACAAGCAATCTACCCCAGCTTCGCCCGGAAACAGTTATAGATTATACAAGAAAACCGCTCCGGCTTCGCCCGGGAACAGTTATATATTATTCTAGAAACCCGCTCTGGCTTCTCCCGGGAACAGTTAAATTATAGAAGCAATCAGCTCCGGCTTCACCCGTGAACAGTTATATAATATACTAGAAACCCGCTCCGGCTTCGCCCGGGGGACAGTTAAATTATACAAGCAATCTGCTTCGGCTTCGCCTGGGAAACAGTTATATATTATACTAGAAACCTGCTCTGGCTTCGCCCGGGAACAGTTATACATTATACTAGAAACCTGCTCCAGCTTCGCCCGGGAACAGTTATATATTATTCTAGAAACCCGCTCCAGCTTTGCCCGGGAACAGTTAAATTATACAAGCAATCTGCTCCGGCTTCACCCGTGAACAGATATATATTATACTAGAAACCCGCTCCGGCTTCGCCCGGGAGACAGTTAAATGATATAAGTAATCTTCCCCGGCTTCGCCCGTAAACAGTTATATATTATACTAAAAACCTGCTCCGGCTTCGTCTGGGAACAGTTATACATTATACAAGCAATCTGCCCGACTTCACCCGGGAACATTTATATATTATACTAGAAACCCGCTCCGGCTTCACCCGGTGGACAGTTAAACTATACAAGCAATCTGCCCTGGCTTCGCCCGGGAACAGTTAAATTATACAGGCAATCTGCCATGGCTTCACCCGGGAACAGTCATATATTATACTAGAAACCCGCTCCGGCTTCGCCCGGGAACAGTTAAATTATACAAGAAATTCACCCCAGCTTCACCCGGGAACAGTTATATATTATACTAGTAACCCGCTACGGCTTCGCCCGGGGGGACAGTTAAATTACACAAGCAGTTTGCTCCGGCTTTGCCAGGGAACGGTTAAATTATACAAGCAATCTGACCCGGTTTCACCAAAGTACAGTCATGACCAGCACCTGACCATGTAGCACCTGGGTGTATAACTTGTTTGATAACCTGTGTTCTTGTAATGGAATGAGGAGAAGTAGGAAAATGGTGAACGCAAGCTGCTGACAATTAAATTAGTGGCTAGCGATAATGGGTGTGTAGAAGGGTTTTGATAACTTTTGTGTGTATATACATATTTGCTAATGGCTTAGGTATACTAAAACACTATTATAGATATCAAATTCGATTTCAGAATGTCGGCAATAAAAAAATGCGAATTCCATAGGGAAAGATGCTGGACCAGAGACTAAACGACTACAGGATCTGCAGGTAAACGAGTCTTATTTGGTAACTGCTGTTCGTCGAGTCAAGACGAAATTTGGGGAACGTATTCTTTGTGAACTGGAGGACTTTGTAGTATTTCTACCGTCGAGATTCAAGGAACTCAGCGAGGAAGATGTAGCCGATCTCAACAAAGGGACCATCTATTTAAAATACATGGGACTGGAAAACAAAAGATGTCTTGTGGAATTCATAGAAGAAAAAAATAAAATTTAAAATTAGTTTATGTAAAAACGGAATTTGCAGGGAAAATAAACTTTGGTTCACTCTCTCTGCAAACCGTTCAGTTTTTGTAATTGTTAAGTACTAAGGGACATCATGTCGTCACCGATACAAAGTTGGCAAGATGTGGATAGTTGTTTCAATAACAATATCTGTTGCACTAAAGTCAATAATGATGCAAACATTTTATATCTCAATGAATATTTAAACACTAGTTACAACATTTTTCAAAACAAAATACAAGACTGTTTAAGAGAACATGTAGCGTTAAAGGTTAACGCTGAATTATTATGTGACTTTGCTATTTTGAAACAAGGTGTCGAAATTATTCAGCCAATCTATTTACACACACACATGACTAAATTATACCGCACTGATAATATACACAGTTGGTATAGTAAAAACATTGTTGATAAACTCACAACACGCTTTGCTGAGTTTCAAGAATTAGAAAGCGGGAAATCGCTGGAAGCTATCAATCATCTTAAAATTAATGTATGCACCTTTGATCCCATAAATAGTGGGTCATCTCATGTTAATTTGCCTAAACAGTTGGAAAACCGTCACGCAGTTATCAATGTGGATAATAATGATGTTTTCTGCTTTATTTGGTCCCTGGCTGCTGGGCTATGTTCTGCAAGTAAAAATGTTCACAGAATGGGCACATATCACCAGAAATTTATGGAATTAATGATCAGTCTAAATTTAGCAGACATAGAATTCCCAATGGACCTCAACGCCATTTCTCGTTTTGAATCTAAAAATCTGATTTACTCCATTAATGTATACGGAGTTGAAGGGGACAAAGTTATTGGGCCACTCTATGTGACAAAGGAAAAAAAGAAAAGCATTTTAATTTATTGTACATTGAAGGGGAATTGTGCAACCTTTATTGTTATATCAAAGATCTTTCCAGACTAGTTCGTTCACAAGTTACAAAGAGTAAAAATAGGGTATATATATGTGATCGCTGTTTGCAATATTTTACTAGCAATCAAAAGTTGACAGCCCATACTATTGATTGCATTACACAACCAGCTGTAAAAATTACATTCCCAGAAAAGGATAAAGCCAGTATGAAATTTCAAAATGTGTCTCGTCAAGAACCGCTTCCATTTACAGTATATGCAGATTTTGAATGTTTAACCACACCCATTGACACATGTAACCCGGATCCAGCACGCCCGTACACTCAACAAGTACAGCAACATGTGCCATTCAGTTGTGCTCTAAACGTGATTTGCTCATATGACCCTTCGCTTTCTTACTTCAAATCTTATCGCGATGCAAATGCTGCTGCTTGGTTTTTAAATGAATTGGACGCCTTGGCAGATCGGGTGTACAATATCCTGGAAAACCCAATTCCGCTTCAAATGTTGGATGCAGACGAGGTGGCTTTTGCAACAGCAACCACTTGCCACATTTGTCAAAAACCAATAGCAACTTGTGACACGCCGGTGAGGGACCATAATCGGTACACTGGCAAATTTAGAGGAGCAGCTCATAGTGCATGTAATTTGGCCTATAAAAGAGCACGCTATATTTCTTGTTTCTTGCACAACATGTCTCGGTATGACAGTCATCTAATTATTAAGGAATTTGTTAACCTTGAAAACCAAAAGTTTTCTTTAATTCCACAAAATCATGAAAATTTTATTTTGTTTACAAAATGGCGAAATGGAATTAGTATACGATTTTTAGATTCGTATAGATTCCTCGCATCATCATTGGATGCGCTGGTTCAAGGGCTTCACCCAAACAATTTGAATTCTGTACGTCAAAACTTTACTGGTGACGAACAATTTGAATTATGCATTCGAAAAGGGGTGTTTCCCTATAATCATGTAAACAATTGGGCATGTTTGCAGGAAACTGCACTCCCTTCAAAGGATAAATTTTACAATGACTTAACAAAAAGTCATATTTCTGAAGAAGACTATTTACACGCCCAAAAAGTATGGGACGTGTTCAAGATATCAACTTTGGGCGAGTATGCTGATTTATACCTCAAAATTGATACACTACTTTTGACAGACGTGTTTGAACACTTTCGCAAACTGTGTCTTGAAATCTACAATCTAGATCCAGCCCATTACTACACCCTTGCCGGATACAGTTGGGACTGTATGTTGAAGGTGACTGAAATAGAACTGGAACTATTAACTGACATCGACATGTTGCTCTTTTTTGAACGTGGGATACGTGGCGGGCTTGTATCGCTTGTGCAAAAGCATGCCAAAGCAAATAATCCATATATGGATACATACAAACCAAAGCAACCTACAACATACCTCACCTACCTGGATTGTAACAATTTATACGGATATGCTATGGAAAAACCGCTTCCGTATCAAAATTTTCGATGGCTGACTTCAGATGAAGTTTCAAATTTTAATTTACAGGACGCGTTGAGCAATAACACACGTGGCTATGTTCTAGAAGTTGACATATTATATCCCCGCGAGATACACAATGATCATTCTGATCTACCATTTTGTGTTGAAAAACTACAACCTCCCAGTTCACGTTCCAACAATAAAAAGTTGCTGGCAACGTTAAATCCGAAAAATCGCTACGTCATACACATCGAAAATTTAATGCAATGTTTGAAACACGGTTTGAAGCTACAAACCATTCACCGCATTATTTGTTTTGACCAGAAACCATGGTTACAACCGTACATGCAATTAAATACTCATTATCGGCAGCACGCCAAGACTACATTCGAGTCAAATTTTTATAAATTAATGAACAATGCATGCTACGGTAAATCTATGGAAAATATTAGAAAGCAAAGAACTATTCATTTGGTAAACCACTGGGATGGTCGATATGGCGCACGAAAATATATTGCTATGCCCAATTTCCATTCAGTACGAGTTATTGAAACTGATTTAGTAACCATTGAATTGTCAAAGACAGAAATCATGTATAACAAACCAATTTACTTAGGAATGGTAATACTTGACTATTCAAAATTTGTAATGTATCAATTTCATTATGAGTTTGCCAAACAAAAGTTTGGAGATGTAAAATTACTGTATATGGATACAGACAGTCTTATTTATCAAACCAATAAGACGGATATTTACTCTGTGATGAGAGAACATCCAAGTTACTTTGATACCTCAAACTATGAGGTTAACAATATGTTTTGCATAATTCCCATGAATAAAAAACACATTGGTCTATTTAAGGATGAGTGTGCGGGCGATGTTATGACGGAATTTGTGGCTTTGGCGCCGAAAATGTACGCATTTTCAACACAAAAGAATAAAGGTCAATGCAAAGCGAAGGGTGTTCTTCGTAGCGTCACACAATTCCTCAATGTTGAGGAATATCGATGTGTACTCTACACAAACACCTCTCGCTTGTACCAGCAAACACGCATTCTTTCAAAGAACCATAATATATTTACAGTAAATCAAAATAAAACATCGCTGTCTACATATGACAATAAACGGTTGTGGGATGGTGTAAATAGCTTGCCTTTTGGTCATGTCCACACCTAGTAAATAAGAACACACTTTAATTTTTCAATTCTTTTTTATTACAATTGTATGTTTTTACAAGAAGAAACCAAAACATCTTTTGTGAATGCTGTAATCTGGTGGACTGACTCTCAAATAAATACTTAACAATATTTGATTCATGGTTATTTCTTTGTCCTTTTCCTCGCTAATCCACAACCACCACCGATCATTAGCTTTGACTTCATAGCTCCTGCCACGATCAAGGCTGCAATCTTTTCACCAATGGAAGCAGTAGATGATGTCACGCGCTGCACAGCCTTTCTTAGAAGAATGTGGTCTGCAACTCGACGTACTTCTGCATTCTTGTCGCTGTAAGCAATGTCATGATCTCTACACGCAGCATCCAATTTGTTGATTCCAGAATTACCTTGTGCTAGACGTTGGTTTAGTTTAGTCCCAGGTCCACAAAATTGATAGCCGGGAATATGCAGTTCAATGGGAAGTACATCAATGGCCTTGTTAACTAGACCATGACCAGCAAAGGTCCGATATATCTTTTTCAATCGTTGTCTTACTTTTTGGTGCTGGCGATACTGCCGCTGCTGTCTCTTCTTCCTCTTCTTCATCGCAACCATGGAATGATGAAGCAAAGTCTTTACAGGACGGTATATTTGTATGGCCGTGGTACAATTTGATGAGCTGACACGTTCCACACTGTCTAATGGATGGCATTTTAGTAATAGACACTTGCTGGTGATGACTAAAGTCAGTGCATGGTTGTAGTTCACGCAGACCAGGATCTCTGCTCCATTCACTAGGTACACTGTGCCAAATATTTTTCACCGCGTTTGAAGCAACATAAAACAGGAACGCCTTGGGCAAAGCGTTCAATTCCTCATCTGTGAAACTGTCAAGCTTTTTTTTACAGGCAAAAAACTTGACAATAGCTCGCTCTGTGGGGTTTGAGTCCAAACCTTCAATTGCTGCCATATTACTACACGCCCACACTGATCACTGGTATGTCTCACACTGAAGCTGACGTTACAACGCCTTGCACTCAACATGCAAGTTTTGACATGCTCTGCGAGCTAGCCAATCAAAAAGCTTCCAAACATTTTGAAGTGTTTTATTTTGTAGAGGTTCATCAGGCACGGACAGGTTGTACAGTGCAGGACATCCCAGATCATGAAGGTCAACAAGTTGACATGTTGAATTAACATACTGACGCAACCATTCCTTTTTTTCACTTCCCTTTACAAATACAAGGTCAGCACCAAACAAGTGAGCTTTCAGAACAAGTGATAGATGCTGGTAAGGAATGTCGCCTTCTTTCCAGACTAGTCCCAAATTGCGTTGCAACCACTCTGTTTGTCTTCTGTCCTCGTCTGACTGCAAATGCAATGGAAACGGTGGTTCAAAGACAAAACTGGTTACTCTTGGTGCCCACATGGTTGTGCAGTCAATAATTCCTACTTCTTTAAATACAAACTTGTTTCCGTTCACCTTGAAACCCTGCACGTCGACAATCAATGTTTTCGGCATGGCGACGGATATCACACCTTCCACCACCGCTGCTTCTTAACAACTAACTGATTGGATAGGAGCGGGAAAATAATATACACACAAAGAATCAATTACACAATTTTATTCATAAAGTTATCAGTACATCGCTTACAATTTTTTATCATAGGATTTGGACCATCCCAATCACAGTGAGAATCTCCTCGATGCATAAAGTGTCTACGACAAGGACGGCAGGCTGCAACATCCGCCGACATACGGAGGTGTAATTGTAGCTTATCCCAATTAAGGTCAATGTCGTGTGCACCGTACGCGGTCAGAAATCCAGCTGGTAAATAGGCAATCAGATGCTGCGGCATTTCACGAAGAAATTGTGCTTTATGGTAGGCGCGTATTGCTAAACTCACCAGGGTGCGATAAATCTCAAATGCTGCATCAGCGTCTCGACTTGTTGAGCAACGATCGCATTTGCAGTCCATACAATCTACCCGCTCTCCAACATGACAAGATGAAGCTTTGGCAACGCCATCGTCCACATTATTTGTTTGATTAGCGATGGGCTTGTTGTTGTAGCCCCTGTCATGAATACCAAACGTAGACATGAATCCATCTGGTAAATAGTGAACCAGATGCGGCGGCATTCTAAGCACAGTATGATTCTTGTGATAGGCAGTTATAGCTTCACTCACTAGGGCGCGATAAATGGTAAACCTTGAATCTTCATCTGAACCTGGTGAATCACTTTCACATTTGCAGACCCACCTCGCAGAGGGGGTTGTGACTTCATCGTAGCTTTCCATGACTGTGAAGGGCAATGCAGGAAGACATGCTATTTATACTCTGGTCACCATATTGGACAGCGGTTGATAAAACACTTGCGCCTCGTGAACAATAAGGCAATAGGCTGTTGTTTTTTCTGGAATAACTGTAGATGTTTCAAATTCTAGTCTGATATCAATTGTTGTTTCCTTCATCGACTCCTCCAAATACGAACAGTCCATCACCACCAGAGGCGCCTTGGACTTGAAGTCTTGTGGTGATAATAGCGGACATGCCTCTTTCTGATAATAGGAAGACTGAAAGTTTACAAACATGTCATAGAGCTTACCATATTTGTTCTTGTTAAAGTTTAAATCCATTCCCTCATAGGGAAAGGTAACTCCGTTCAAAAAGAGTCGTATATTTCGTAATTGGATGTGGTCAAATTTTGATGCATCTTTATTCTGTTGATATTTGCGATCTGTTTGAAATCCAACCAGGACGTAGAGTGGCCGCTCTGTATACCGTGAGGTTTTTATAGACCAAGTATGTGTATCGGAGAGTGGTAATACCGGGTATTCATGCAGCTCCCAGCTTCTAAATTGAATGGGTAAAGCTGTATCCTTCTCCACAATCTTGAGCAGACTCAATTTTTTCTGATCTGATAGAGTAACGTGCGGTACTTTCCATAGAATTCGTTGCAGTAGAATTTTTGTATCTATTGGCGCTGTATCAGCTCCCTTTAGCGCATTATAATCACTCCTGTCTCGTACAAGAATCAGATCCTGTCTTGCGTTCACAACAATGCGCTTATGATCCTCTGCAAAGCCTAGTATTAATTTTAGAGGTAAATGTCCAGTAAATGTACCATCATCGTTAATCATCCAGTCGTTGGTTGAGTTGGGACACCAACCAGCCATACAAAAAGCTTTACTCTCTTCGCTTCCGTACGAGGGATAAAGTTTCATGACACTTGTTATGCCAACATTTCGAGTAGTATCCACTTCAATACCGTTGATCACGTAGCGAACCTCAGAAAACAAAAAGGCCAAAGCATTGTTGGCCAACTTTGACGTTGTTGGAATGGTACCATCCAATTTGGTGAGTTGCCCTTCAATCTGGATGTAACTTTCATGTGGAAGCGTGTAGATATCTTGTTGGTTAATAGTAATTCGAATCTCATCATTATTATTTAGTCCCTGAGTATACGGTTGGTAGGAATGGTGTTCAATTCTTACAATACCCTCCTGTACTTCGACAGGGTTTGTCACGTCTAGAATCGAATTCATGACGTAAGATGTAACCAAGTTGTTGTAGGATCTGCTTGTTGACACGTGTTAACCTGTACACGCGTTGAGCACAACTAACACCTGCTCTTGACAGCGTTGCCGCTTTATACACTTGTTTCATGCTGGCTTCAAATACAGTTTGTAGGTCACAGGTGTATGAGGGTCTAACCGGATGAGACGTTGGTTTCTATTCACCAGTCTTAAGGTAATATTCCTGATGTTGGTCACACTCACAGGATGATAGAGCACCACCGACGGGTTTTCGCGGATGATATAACCACCAGGTGAAGTAACAATAAAATCATAAAGCGAATGCGAGGGATCTTGATTGGTGTAGACGTCTGTAATAATATTACACGTGACAGATATGTGATGATCTTCAATTATTTTCACCGGTTGGTCAGACTTGTGTATCACGTTTGGTACTAACACTTGTGGTGAATAGCCTAACAATGACCCAATCGAATCTGGTTGAGATTTAAAATCAATCCTAAAAGAAGAAAGAATACTGCAGCGATGTGTCACGTTGTTGGCTATGAGTTCAAACTTGCGTGTCCCGTCCAGAAATGCTTTTAGACTAAATTCTTTGGTGAGAGTTGTGTAGATGTGATCGTGAATATCATCTACGGTGTAGCTGCCAGACGGTAGAGTTAACACATAGTCATCGTAGTAGAACTTATCATTGACGTCTTCAATTACGTTGCAGATTCTATTATAGCCTTCAAACGAAACAAGTCCCAGCACGTAGGGTCGTCGTCCCAATTCAATAGGAGGATAAAAGTCAACAGTTACTTCCGCACCTTGTCCGTGCACTGTAAACGTTCTACTTTCTGTTGTCATAATGACCACGTCACCCGCCGTGCTCGGTCTTATATAGAAAAGTCAAACATAGACGACCGCACTGTTGCGTGTTAAAATTTTGCACTCGTTTCACATTATAGTGTATTGTTGCACTGCTTCCAAAATAGCGAACAAGCTCTGTCGGAGGAGGAAGATTTCCAAAACTGTCAAAGTACCACACGGTTCGCCCATGCTTTATGTAGGCCACATAATGCGTTCCCGGTCCATGACTGTCATCCAAATTGACAACTGCACTTTCATGGCTCCGTGGTCGAGACGGTAGTTGGTTGCGCATAAACACGCCTCGAAAGTGGGAGATCTTAAGCTGTTTTGCATATCTTATAACTTCCTCATGCGTCATGGCTCGTCGTGGCAGTGCATCGATTAACCGTTTTTGGCGACATGTAAATGCCGAGTCCTTTCTTGTAGGGTGCTAGCTTTCATGTTCACACCTTTGCCGCGCAGTGCTATGGCCTCCATAGTTTTATTATGCCTTTCACTTTCCTTCAACTGTTGCTTCGCCTCCTCAACAGCTTTCACCGTTCGTGCTACCGCACTTGCTCCTCCAAGAAGTGAACCCAGGGCTGCTAGTCCAGCAAACAGTGCAGGTAAAAATCCACCACGTTTCGGCACAGGAATAACTCGGGCACGTTTTCTAAAACGTAGTTTACTTTTGGGATTCGCATGCAATCGTGCTGCTCGGAGTGCTTTCTTAATAGCCAACTCGCTATTTGTTTCTCCGCGCGAAGCTTGACGTGCCGCGTGAAGAATAGCTTTAAAACCTCCCTTTCTGGACAACTTCTTCCTCTTCTTCACCACATATCTCTGTTTCACCATCGCGACCAAAGAACAAGACAACCTCACACCGCAAAGTATAGAACACAACTAACACTCCTCAGGAAGGGAACCTGTAGTTATTTATTCAATGGTGGCTGTATATTCAAGTTCTATATACAGAGGAAAATCGTTCATCGTTTTCCCCGCCTTTTTTTCTTCAGACGAGAGTTTCAAGTGAAAGAATAATTTGTCTCCGGCTTTCACCGGTTGATCAATAAGTGGTTGAACACTACCGTTTAATCGTACCTCTAAATGTTTCAAATCTGGTGCATACTCAATTACACGAATGGCACCATCATACATTAAACGGTAATTGTCATACCCCGAACGTAGTATGTAGGCGAGGTTATTGGGATCTTTTACCGGTTGTTGGTTTACAATGTGAAGCAGAAATATAGAGGGTATTGATTTAATAAAAAGCGATAACCGTTGTTCCAAAAATCGTTTGGTCGTCACGTCGTGAGGTTGCACAGGATCAGCAACTTCGGCTATTCGTCTTCGCTTCATCTGTAGAGCGTTCTCCTTAATTTCCCACACCTTTTCCATTTCAGAGTTTAAAAACCGTTTTGTACAAACATCTTGATCATCTTCAGGATCGGCCACATGCACAAAGCGTGCATTATTTGCTGTATAGCCCTTTACAGTTAGGGTGGGCACAATACTGAGCACCTGTTTCACCTTGTTATCTACATAGTCCTTTCGAGCAGCGTCCGTGTTGTCTGTTGGAAGAGCCAGCTGAGTGATTCGACGTTGGTGTACGTCATAGTCCTTTGCTTCTGTTAACACCACAGCATTGGTTAAAACATAGGCTTTGGTGCACACATCTTGATCGTTCACAGGATCTGCAACGCCCGTAATACGTTTATTCTGAGCCTCATAATCTCCTTTGATACGTCGTAATCGGTAATAATCTACATACTTTTTTGAACATGCGTCCGAGGGTAATACGGGTTCTGTTATATTGGTCAATCGCTTTCCATTAAAGTTGTAATTGCCATCTGTAGTGCGTGACAATACATTAGCATCGACATATCGTTTAGTAGCCGGATCTGTATCATGTTTTGGATCGTTTGTCAAAGCAAATCGTTCATTTGTTTTGAGAGTTCTTCCAAAGGCGTCCATGGTTACACTGGAACTGAAACACCCGTTTGCCTCATGTATATAGAGACCAGCTCTTCCCCTTTCACATTTAGTTGATATGCAGATTATTAAGCAACAACATTCACTTCCGGTGGGAGACTTGGTTTCACACCTCTTCTCAACATCGTCCGAACAACGTCATGGATCACTCTTCCCATCCTCCATTCGCTGTCTCATCGCCGGCCCGTCGGGATGTGGAAAAACCAATCTTCTGCTTACCCTCATCACCTCCTTAAACGGAGTGTGCTTTCAAAATATCTATATTTTTGCCAAATCACTGTATCAACCGCTGTATGTGTTCTTGGAACAGGTCATGTCAGGTCTGCGCAACATGGGCTACTTCACATTCGCAGCGCACGAAGATGTCATTTCTCCAGACAATGTTCGCCCCCATTCGCTTATGATTTTTGACGATGTGGCCACAGAACGACAGGGCATTATTCAGGCTTACTTTAGCATGGGACGTCATAAATATATTGATTGTTTTTATCTCGCTCAAACCTATTCGCGAATACCAAAACAGTTGATTCGTGACAATGCCAACGTGATTGTTCTCTTCCGACAGGATGAGCGCAACATGCATCACGTCTACGATGATCACGTGAACCCAGACATGACCTTTCAAGCCTTTACACAGTTGTGTGCCATGTGTTGGAACGCTCATCACCACAGTTGTCTTGTTATTGATAAGCAGAGCAACATCAACAATGGACGCTACCGCATGGGATTTGATCATTTCATTCGTATTTAAGTAGCTGCATCGCTTTTCTGAACATCATTTGTTCAGATGTCATGGCGACAACAGGGAGTCAATTAAAAAAGCACATAATCCGTGCACGAAATAGCATTCGACAAAAGTTTCGCTATCTAAAACGTGCACATGCCGACAGTGAATTGTTTGTCGAAAAACATTTGAAATCACCTCTGGAAGCTGTGTTGAAAGGAACAACAAAGCCTAGTACACGCTCAAAAGAAACGCAAACAATTGAAGAGGAGGAGGAGGAAGAAAATGATGAAGAACCTGAGGATGTTTTTTCTCCATTGCTTCCGTCTTCTGACTCCAAAGAATCACCGCTGCCCCAGTTTTTGAAAACATCAATAATTTCTGAAACACCCACTAGAGCCAAAGAAAAGCAGCCTACTCTTAAAGAAATATTGAATACGCCCGAACAATATGTGCGGTTAAAATCCATTTTACTACAAAATTATGGTGCGCTGGTTACCCCCTTCCTTGAAGATCTTTTTACTAAGAAAACTGATACTACCTATGGTGTTCGCTATGAAAACAATAGATTTCGAATTGGCGATTCAGCAATCAAGATAAGTGACAATGTTTTGATTGTTAAAACAGTTCGTTACAAATTGACGCCAGGGCTTTTAGAACTTTTATTTTCACGTACACCTTCTACCGAGGACTATGATAAAGAAGATCTTGAAAAGTATAAAGACATCTTGATGGCTACAAATGGTTTTAGACGTAATTATAAACGTTCTGAAGCAATAAATGCTAATAAGGGCTTCAAATATAAAACCATCATATCAAAATTGTTTCCCACCTATGCAAGTGTTCGCCGTGCAAATTCAGCGTCCGGTATCACGTTTAATACTTTGAAACCATTCATCGATTTCGCCTATTGGAACAATCCAAATAAGTTGGTTAAACGTCTGCAACTGTTGCGTGCATCGGAACAGGCCGGTCATACCGGACACGAGGCGGAAGTTTTAGAAATAGAAGAGGAGCTTCGTCATGCTGGCATTATTGTCTAATGAGTCAACGTGTTCATACACCCTCGCCTGTTAAGGCTGCCATTGCTCGCGAGTTGCATAGACCAGCTCGTCGTCTCTACCATCGTCGTCGTGTCATCACACGGGGCGTTGACGATCTTTGGCAAGCTGATCTGGTTGAAATGATTCCCTATGCCAAAGCTAACAACGGGGTCAACTATCTGCTCACCGTCATCGACGTTTATTCCAAAATGGCCTTTGTTGAACCTGTTCGGAATAAATCTGCACAACTGGTCACCGCTGCATTCAAGACCATCGTTCAGCGGTCAAGACGACAACCTCGTTTGCTTCAAACAGATCAAGGCAAAGAATTTTTCAACAAGACTTTTTCCGCTTATCTCAAATCGCTTGACATCCATCACTATTCCACTTTTAGCAATCTAAAGGCAAGTGTTGTAGAACGTTTCAACCGCACACTCAAGACGCGCATGTGGGAACAATTTACAGCAAGAGGATCCTATCGCTGGCTTGAACTTGTAGGCGACCTGGTGACACGTTACAACAACACTAAACATAGAACCATCAAAATGAAACCACGCCTTGTAACCAAGAGCATTGCGCAATTGGATCGCATTCATCACAAAATCAAAACAGTAGATCCACGACGTCATCAATTACGTATTGGTGATTATGTGCGCATCAGTAAACATAAAACAATCTTCGCCAAAGGATACACACCAAACTGGAGCACAGAAATATTTCGTATTCGCAAGGTAAAACTTTCTAATCCAGTTGTTTATTTACTTGATGACCTCAACAAGCAGCCAATCCAAGGAGGATTCTACATGGAGGAACTGCAAAGGACGCAATATCCCAAGCATTATCTTGTTGAAAAAATTGTACAAAAACGTGGCAATAAACTTTTTGTTAAGTGGCTAGGTTTTAATGCCACATATAATTCATGGATTAATAAATCAGATCTGGTGTACACCTTCTTGTTTTTATTTCATGTCGAGCTGGTCGACTCAACATGCCATGCGATTTGTATCCTACCCCCCACCCTACCATTTACAGGAAATACTACTCCAGATTCATTGATGTTTGTTTACCATTGAGCACATTCAACAACCAGTTCATTCCCCCTCTCTCTCAATTCCATTCACTACTCCCGATACCATTGATGTTTGTTTACCATTGAGCGCTTTCAACCCCATCTTGTTTGTCTCTCAGACCCATTCACACCTAACCAACCTACCACGTCAGGGTTCAACAACCACCGCCATCCACCGCCATTCATGTTTTCCATTCAAAACACTCCCGTTCATGACCTACCCCACATCCCGTAATCTGCTGTGACGTCACACACAGCAGTTACACTAATGTTTTCCATTCAAAACACTCCCGTTCATGACCTACCTCACATCCCGTAATCTGCTGTGACGTCACACACACACACACACACCAGTTGACCGTTCAATTCTCTGACGATTCATTCACAACCAAGGATTCGGAAACCTTCGGCAACACTCGGATCTCATCGGGCTCAAAGCAAAGCTATATAGCCCAAGATAATATCAGAGAAGGCGCTCAGTCCAACAGAGAGACTGGGTCGAGGAGGGTCTCGTGCAGAGCCTCTTCCATCCTTCCCCCTCAACCCCCACCCTCGCCACCACCCCCTCCCCCTCCCCTCCCCTCCCCCACTCCCCCCTCCCCACCCCCACTCCTCCCCTCCACCCACACCCCCTCAAACCGGTTCCTGGACCCTCCAAGGTTTGTTTACCTTCCGGGGTCCCGGCGACCTTGGGGGTCAATGACCTACCTCAAGGTCATTGACCATGACCTACCTCAAGGTCATTGACCTTGCCACGCCCCCTAATTTGCATAAATAACGGTATTTGAGTCAAAACCCCCCCAGCCTCCCTACTCGTGGCCTTAAGTTAGGAACCATCCCGGTATTTGCCTTGAGTGGAAGTGGGAAACCAGGGAAAAACACATCCAAGATTGTCGAGGAGAGAATCAATCCTTCCTCTTCTTAGTTATACCTCAAGAGTCTGAATGTGCCCCGTTTTTGCCCTCAGACCAGAATTAAATTTCTTGGCAGAGCAGGAAATGTAACCCGGGTCTCTGAGGCGATAGCCAAGAATGGGTGGGATTCCATGTGTTAATACGATTTTTGACATGCACGGGACATAGAATTCTAGACCTGCCTCCATCAGGGTGACTGCCGAAGTGATTATTGAGTATAGGCCTATGCTCATTCCAGTAGGGCGAAGTGATTCTATGTTCCCCTGCAAAATGTACTGCCATAACCTATAACAGGTGATGGAAATTGCTTATTTAGAGCAGTTTTGTACTGTTTATATCAAAATGAAGAACGTCCTGAGTTGCGTTTTCATGTTATTGCAAAAAATTTCGCTGGCAGGAACAATTATAAGGAATTTATTTTAAGTGATCAGTCTCATCGCTTTCTCCTCACCAACCAACTTGAGTATGAAAGTCTCTGGACGGTCATGCTGAACGTCATTGTATAAGACAATTGTTTAATGATTATTTGTTTAGAGTACTGAGTCGAACTACGCAGTTGATTTCGGCAAATGGAAGTATTATTTGCCATTTAATATTTAGCGGCTCCGTTATTGCAGGACACTATAGTGTTATCGAATAATACGAAGCCACATTTAAAATCCAATATAAATAGGCCATTTCAGAAACAATTCCAGATATTATGCAGTACAGTGTAAGGTCTTTGACGATCCAATGTAAACATTGTTCTACATTGTATTTCTCTTGCGTAAAATCTACGCGTGGTTACTTTGGCCTTTACTGTTGTGATGGTAAAATTGATCTGCTGGAATATAAAATATTTGCCAAGCTGCAAAAATGTAATATTAATTTAAATGTCACTGAACTTATATCCAGTAGTTCAAACACATACGTCAGCATTAACAGATTGGATACTGAAGATGAAAGCCAGCTACTTCATTTCCCTATTATAGAATTCTTCAATTCCTTGGAATTAAGTGATTCGCCTCCACATACTCCGAACGTTTGAGCCATAGTTATGCTCCTTAGAAATCTGAACGTTTCCCAAGGACTCACATATAGAAATATATTAAGTGTAAGAAATATGTAAGAAATTGCTTGGATTCGGATATAATAGGTGCAGAAATATTAGGCAGAGAGCTCAAATTCTACGACTTGATTTAACACCTTCCGATAAAACACTTGCAGGTACAGTACATTTTCTTTTAATAGGCAACAATGTCCTATTCGCTCGGCCTACTTTATCACAATCAATCAAGCTCAAGGAGAAACTCTGGAACGTATTGGGCTATTTACCTCATCACGTTTTCAGTCATGACCAGCATTATGTTGCAATGTTGAGAGTGCTATCTTTTGATGCCCTTAAAGTTGCAATAGTGCTAAAAAGTATTCGTACAAAGAATGTAACTTATATAAGAAGCTTCTTCAGTATTTTTTTTTCCATTTTCCGTCATGTTTTGACGGGTTTCAACTAGTTTACTGTTAAAACTTCTGTTCTTATTGTATAGTAACGTTTGTTTATAAACTGATAAGCTGTACCCGGCATGCGTTGCAATGCCAATCAAAGAAAGTGTTGGCGTTGAAATTCTGTTTCTTGAAGTGCTTTTGGATACACAACATGTTAACTGCCTCTAAGCTATCGTAAAATGTATTTTCTAATTTAGAACCATTCGTGGAAGCGTGCACAACAACTTTCAAAAGTTTCATCGCTGTCACTCATTTGTTGAATCTACTCGTACGCTACCTGTTGTGAAATTGATTTACTAAGTCGAAACCCTCCCCTGGCGTGTACACAATAACTCATCAATGATTCATCGCAATCGGATGAATTGTATATGCACGTATGGGGGGTTTTGTTTAAACGATTCGTGCGCTGTCACTCATTTGTTGAATCTACTCGTGCGCTACCTATTGAGAAATGTATTACTAAGTCGAAGCCCTTCCCTGGCGTGTACACAATAACTCATCAAGGTTTCATCGCAATCGAAGAATGTTATATAAACGCAATAGGGGATTTTGTTGAAACGTTTCGCGCGTCGTCACCCATTTCTTGCATCTACTCTTGCGCTACTTATTGTGAAATGGGTTTACTAAGTCCCCTTCCCTGGCGGGTACACAATAACTGATCAATGTTTCATCGCAATCGGATGAATAGTGTATGAACGCATACCTGATTTTGTTTAAACGATTCGCGCTCCGTCACTCATTTGTTGAATCTACTCGTGCGCTACCTACTGTAAAATGTATTTACTAAGTTAGAAACCGTCACGTAAGTGTCCACAACATCTCACCCAAGTTTCATCGCTATCGGACTAATGGGACATGAAGACATAGGGGACTGTATTGAAACGCTCCGCATGTCGTCGTTCATTTGTCGAATCTACTCGTGTGCTACCTACTGTGAAATGTATTTACTAAGCCAGAAACCTTCCTTGGAGTGTCCACCATATTTCACCCAAGTTTCACCGCTAACGGCAGAATGGTATATGACCTTATACGGGACTTTGTTGAAACGCTTCGCGCGTCGTCCCTCATTTGTTGAATCTACGCGTGCGCTACCTATTGTAAAATGTATTTACTAAGTCAGAAACCTTCCTTGGAGTGTACTCAACATCTCACCCAAGTTTCATCGCAATCGGACGAATGGTATATGAACGCATAGTAGACATACCCACAGACAAACTATCACGTTACATTGATTTTTATATATATAGATATATAGATTTACGTGGTTGGCATGGACCATCATAGATCGATGCACTGATATCAAATGGTACCGGTTCGTCTATATTAGAAACAGTTGCACTCACATTTTTGTCACAGAATTGGGGAGATAACGATGCACTTGTATCGCATGGAGGTTTGTCTACATTGGAAACTTCTGAACTTGCATTTAAGTCACAAAGTTGGGAAAAGATTTTAATACTCTTCGGTTCATTCTGTTCACATGCACTTTCATCGCACTTCCGCTTGTCACATGAAAAGAACTTCAAAATATTACTCTGTTTAGACATACCGTAACTAATACAAGAAAACGTCTACTCAAGTATAGCGACTAATCATCTGCTACTGAAGACTGTTGCAAAACGATAAATCCTTCCTGTGATTGTTAGAATAACGAGCAATCGGCACTGTCGTCTGTCAGACTTTTAATGCAGACCACTCTCACTGATTGTTGTAAAGAAATATCTCAACATGTTGTCTTGGTGTATGCACTACACAAGTTAAACACATTATATTTATACACGATTTCAATTGTGTGCTTAAATTAGGCTACATATAATAAAATAAATAAATCTTGAAATTTAAAGAAAAAATTAACTTAATTAAATGCATTAGTTTGTTTTATATCAGATAAATTATATCTGTAAATTATCAATTTATTTAGTAACCAAGGAATTTTAAAATAATTATTTCACTAAAACTGGGTCGAATTCCACGTAAAAATGGAGGTCCCGTGGGTAATGATCGCGAGATTAACGGTCAAGAGCCTACCTTGTTAATCCATATTGGAAATGTCTGTTCCCAAAGGAAACAGGATGTTAAATGTCAGATTGAGCTATGTACATTAATTAACAAATTCACAAATGAAATTAGATAATATGTTTCCTTCGGGAACAGACATTTCCAAATTTCACTTTGATTGGTTGGTTCCTCAATTTTGGGGCTGCGACAGCGCGGTCATGTAGCCCTGTGTATTTTGGGTGTGTGTACAATTTGTCTGGTAACAGGTGTTAATTGTATAGCTGTATTAGTGTGTGTTATCTGTATTTAATTCAAGTAAGGACTGCATACATTCGATTTTCAAGTAGTTCCAACTTTTGCTACCAAACGCCACCATCAACGACTAACTAGTTCTGAACTTTGTTACTAGATGCCACCGCAGACGGCTCCTGGCGACGAACATTGGAACCTAAGAGTGTTAGTCAAAGATAACATATAATTTAGCTTCACACAGGTGTAATTAGTGGAAGGTTCTTTATCATGCCATAAATCTATGACATGGGAACGCCGGCTTTACTTCTGCTCCGAAGGAAGGCATACTGAGGAATTTTAACGCTCTTAAGAAATCCGACGATTTGGCTGGGTTTGAATCCGGGTCTTTGGGCATAGAATCTCAGCATGCTAATAACTACGCCTCCGAAGCCACCCAAATTTCACTTTCGTGGACGATAACGCTCGTCCGCACAGAGCTGGCATTCTCAACCTGGTGCTCTTTAAATGATATTTGGTGCTCGCGTCATACGAGCCAAAAAGTAGTTCCCCTTAGATCCTCAATTCAAATGTTGTTCCACTAACTGGAATAATAGTGATTTCATTACGAGTGTTTTTCCTCCTGATGAAAACCGTATTATGCACTGCTTTTTCCACTCAGGTGGAAGCTTTTGGCTGATGTCACTGAAGGCGACAGTTTTAGATTTAGCCTACACCAAGCACAGCGGCTTCGGTGGCGTAGTCGGTAGCATGCTGAAATGCTATGCCCAAGATCATGGGTTCAAACCCGTCAAAGTGCGTACAATCCTTCATTATGCCTTCCTTCGGAGGGGAAGTACATGTAAAAAACAAACTACCACTACAAATAATGGTGTGTAGCTAAATTTGTAGGTTATTTGGTTAGAAACACTCTATCAAGTTGCAACATTCACCACTAGGTGTCGGTGACAGTGGTGTCTAATAGCCAAAGTTGGAACTACATGAAATTGAACTTGATGGTGTTCTATTAAAATGCCCTGCTATGGCCATTGGCTGCAATTCATGTACAGTGAAGCCTCTCAAATGCGGACAAAATAATTTGTCGGTATGTGGAAGGTGTCCTTAAAAGGTAGGGCTGATATTTTAAAAACAAAATTAGGCCAAGACAAATGAAATTGCAATATTTACATTTCATACTGAACTGTAGGCTACCATAGTTAGGTTATGAACATCTCCAATTTCTTTCTTTCTTTATCGTTTAGGCCTACTTAGCACCACGGGGCTCGTATCTACTCTTCGGTAAAGTTGTTGCTTTCTTCTTCTTCCAATAGTCCCGCATTTTCTGACTATGAGTCAGTCTTCTTTCTTCTGTCCACTTAACTCCTGCAGTCTTCTTACTCGTATGGGACGTTGGGAAAACGCCCTGTCGGATAACGGTCACGAGTTTGTCCCAGTGGGATATCGAGTTGTTCCATATCTGACTTGACTGATGCAATCCATTTGTTCTTAGAAGCCTTGCCTCTTCCTGTTACTGTGAATATCCTGTTGACGAGTCTTTCAGAATCCAGACGGGCCAAGTGTCCATAAAAGGTCAGGCGTCTTTTCCTTATAGACGTGATGATGTCCTCCTGTTGTTTATAGAATTCATCATTATGACGGATTCTGAAAATGCCTCCTTCCTCTCTAATTGGACCTAATATCCTCCTCAGAATCTTCCTCTCTTCTGAGTGGGCCCTTTCTGGTCATTACAAGGCACTCAAAAGCATACAGAACAGATGGCTTGACGACCGAGTTATAGTGTCTGAGTTTGAGGTTCTTCGAGAGGCACTAATAAGAATATTTTATTCACCATTGATCATTTACATGAAATAGGTTTCGTCATTTGTACAGTATTATTAGTATCCTCTACTGTATGTACAGTTATTAAAAATCAATATTAACAATTTTTATCTCCAAGAATTCTTTTACGTTGTAAAATGGATTTTCTAACATCCATTTGTGCAGTTTTCTTTTGAACACACTGAAGAACGTAGACTGTGCAGAATGTGGTAATTTATTAAAACAATGTATGCCATTTACTTTATATGAGCTACCAGTTTTTGCCAGTCTATGGCTTGGGATATCAATGTTTCCTTTATTTCGAGTGTTGTGATGGTGTATGTCTTCCCTAGTGATAAATTCACTTAAATTGTTTTTGACATATAGTAACAAGATGAAAATATATAGATTTGTAATTGTTAATATTTTAAGTCTAATAAAAAGGGGACGACAGTGCTCCCTAGGATCAGCTTTACACATTACACGAACAACCTTCTTTTGTATCAGCAACACATAATGGACATACGGTGAGTGACCCCATAGTAGCAGCCCATAAGAAATGTGGGACTGAAAGAGTCCAAAATATGCCATTCTCAGATAGTCTGTTGTCACTAATTCCCTCAATTTCCACAGGAGGTAAGAAACACATGATACCCTTTTACAGACATGGTTGACGCGAACTTCCCAGTTTAATTTGGAATCTATATAAATGCCTAAGAGCTTAACTGACTGAATTTCTATATTATTAGACAACCCTAACAGAAAGTGTTGAGATTTATCCACATTGCATAGTAATTTATTGGATGAAAACCAATTTACTGCAGTTCTAAGGGCTTCTTGCGACATCTCATTCTGACGTAATGTTCTGATGCACGTTAATTAATGTTGTGTCGTGTGCGTAAGACACAACTGATTGTGATATAACATGTTTTGGTAAATCATTAACTGCAACGTTAAAAAGAAAAGGACCGAGGACCGAACCCTGCGGTACACCGGTTATGACTTCTTTTTGTGTAGAGTGTCTATTTCTAATTGCTACAAATTGGCTTCTGTTACTTAAGTATGACTTCATTACATCCAGTGTGGGGCTATTTACACCATACATCTGAAGTTTTTCCAACAGAATCTCAAGGTTAATGCAATCAAAAGCTTTACTCAGATCACATAAAACCAGAGACACCATGTTCTTACTTTCAAAAGCTGTTAAAGTTTGATCGACAACTTCCAAAACAGCATAAGTTGTGTTTTTACCTCGTCTAAATCCAAACTGAATGCTGGATAGCAGGGCATAAGTTTCAAAGTAACTGCTAAGTTGGTTGTAAATAACAGATTCAATTATCTATACTAAGTTAATATAATAAAGCTGAAGAGTTTGTGTGTTTATGTGTTTAAACACGCTAATCTCTGGATCTACCAGTCCGATTCGAAAAATTCTTTTTTTATATGATAGCCAGATTCAATAGGAATAGTTTAGGCTATGTATCAATAGGCTACACCTCTCAGGTAACCTTCAAGATTGAATTTTGTTCAGTAAGTCGGTAGAACAAGTGCTCCCGAACAGCTCTATCCGCATGCGCTGGCGTTATGGTAAGTGATACGTACTCCGTTTCACCTATCTGAACCAAAATTTGTATATTTACCCTTTGGAACCCTGATGGTAACACTGTCTACGTGAAAGTTATGACAGACCAGTCCATTCCCTGCATTTAGGCCCTTTGGAACCCTGCGAGTAACACTGTTTACATGAAATTTCGGACAGACCACTCCATTCCTTGCATTTAGGCCCTTTGTCCCAAATCTACACCGTTTCACCGATCAGAAGCAAAATTTGTATACTTACCCTTTGGAACCCTGCGAGTAACACAGTCTGCATGAAATTTCGGACAGACCACTCCATTCCCTGCATTTAGGCCCTTTGGCATAAATCTACACTGTTTCACCGATCTCAACCAAAATTTGTATACTTACCCTTTGGAACCCTGCCTACATGAAATTTATGACAGACCAGTCCATTCCCTGCATTTAGGCCCTTTGGCACAAATCTACACCCTTTCACCAATCTGAACCAATATTTTTATACTTACCCTTTGGAACCCTGCGAGTAACACTGTTTACATGAAATTTCGGACAAACCACTCCATTCCCTGCATTTAGGACTTTGACACACATCTACACCGTTTCACCGATCTGAACGGCAATTTGTATACTTAGGCCTACCCTTTGGAACCCTGCGAGTAACACTGTCTGCATGAAATTTTGGACAGACCCCTCCATTCTCTGTATTTAGGCCCTTTTGCACAAATATACACCGTTTCACAGATCTGAACCAAATTTTACATACTTACCCTTTGGAACCCGACGAGTAACACTGTCTGCTTGAAATTTCGGACAGAACACTCCATTCCCTGCATTTAGGCCCTTCATCACAAATCTACACCGTTTCTCCTAATTGCAC
The DNA here is from genome assembly GCA_946902985.2 of Meconema thalassinum. NCBI lineage: Eukaryota > Metazoa > Arthropoda > Insecta > Orthoptera > Tettigoniidae > Meconema > Meconema thalassinum. The sequence continues at coordinate 190,101,081 of OX336388.2, read as the reverse complement.
CAAATTTTACATACACTTTGAAACCCTGCTGGTAACACTGTCCACTTGATATTTTGGACAACGCTCCCCATTCCCTGCATTTAGAATAACAGACAAAATGTACTTGAAAACCACGTATTAAGGCCCCAGAACCATTCATGTCCGTAGTAGTGTAACTGTAAGAGTATTTTAATAAGTCTATTGTTGACGGGCTGTTCGGGCTGCATCACGTCACCCCTACCAGTGTTCTGGTGCAGAATTGCGAAAATAGTTGCATCTTGCGCTGTTTAGAAATTGCAGTCACGGGGGGTAATTAGTGCAAAAAGATTTCTTAGGCTCCTTTAAACAGTTATCATCATGATAATATTATGCCTCTGTATAAGTACAATGGTGTTGGTGCAGTACATTGAGGTTATCAGCTGCAATAAGCGTTGGTGCTTTCAAATGTACCTTCATTTATTCCGAAACTTATCGTTAAGCGCTTTGTGACGATAAATGATACTATTGCTACCTCAGTAGCTCGGGACAGCCCACGTATTCCAAAGAGTTCTGATTATTTTCCTACGGCGCTATGCGAAAAAAGACGACACTATTGGTCTCTACATTTCTAACAGTCAATGAGATATAGGCCCTATGCAGTTTCTTTTATTTCACTTACTCCTCTTTCTATTTTTTTTTGTAAATTTGTTTGTAAATTACTTGTGTCAGTGCTGTAGTTAGTAAATAGCTGTTCCCATATTCATAATTATCATTACGGGAAAATGACATGAATGTTACGTCTATTATACTGTACTACTTATCACCCCCACTACAACCACCACCACCACCACCACCACCACAACGTGGCCGCAAAGGTGAAGACCCGTAATAGCATCATTCAGAAGCTTGTTGGTACCTCCTGGGGTTCCAGCGCTCAAACTTTACGATCAACTGCTCTGGCACTGTCATACTCCGTTGCTGAATACTGCTGCCCATCTTGGCTAAACAGTGTCCACTCCAAGAAGATAGATGTGCAACTTAACCAGACAATGCGACTGATTACGGGCTGCATACGTAGCACACCCACTACATGGCTACCTGTTCTAAGTAACATCCAACATCCAGCTCTTCGAAGATCAGAGGCTCTCCTGAAGATCTGGAAAACCATTCAGAAGAACCCCCAGCTACCCATACATACTGATGCAGCAAAAGCAGGTAATCAACGGTTGAAGTCAAGAAAAGCACCTTGGCGCTCTGCAGTATGGTACTTCTTGAAGACTCTTCATTTAACATCTCAGAAGCATAGAAAACTATGTGGGAGGAATCATCAGTATTCAATGCACATCTGAATGAAAACCCTTCCAACCGGATAGAAGGTTTCAAACTCCCCAGACGCCAATGGAGAATCATTAATCGGATCCGTACAGAACAAGGCAAATGTGGATTCCTGCTTCACAAATGGGGTTGGGTTACTTCTTTTAACTGCGATTGTGGAGCTACCCTGCAAACCATCGGACATATTGTTGGTGAATGTCCGCAACGAGCGTTCCAAGGATCAGTAGGTGACATTCATCATGCATCTTCTGAGGCACTTCAGTGGATTGATGGCCTGGATTTAGAAGTTTAATCCAAGAACTTGTGTTTATGACTATGTATATAACTGTATATATAACTTTATATGTAGGGTATGAACTTTTATTTTAACTCTGTATCATCATACGATAAATAATAAACCACCACAAAAAGATATATTTTTAAAATATTGTTTTCTGTTAGTTTAAGTATCATGTGCAGTTCTGTGGTAGTATTCATTATCATCCATAAAAAAAAAAAAATCCACCGGGCGAAGCCGGGCACTACTGCTAGTTTTAGATAATATGGGAAACTGCTCGGTAGTTCTGGAAGACATGTTTGTCGCCACTTTTGAAGATTGGAATAACCTTAGAAATTTTAAGCATGTTTGGAAAGAATCCAAACTTTAAACATTTATTAACAATAGTAGCCGATATAGCCGATATAGTTGGGATGGACAGTATGGAATACTCATTGATTTCATAATAACAGACCGAGAATGGGGAAGATACATCATCAATACTGAACCCATGTACCATTGGTTCAAGGGGTCGAATCCATGTATTATTGGTAAAAGGAAGGAAGGAAATATACAGTCTTCAGTGGAACATAGACAGATTTTATACAAGAGGGCGAGCATAACGTTGTGTAATAAACTGGAGCCCAGGTGGCCAGGAAATGAGATCATGCATGACGCATTGATAAGGAGCCGGTCACGACTATAATTAGAACGAGTGGGACTTTCCGTCGGAGTGACTGCGAGCGTGTTTCGGAAATTGCCCTTACGTTGCAGGAAAATGGCAACCGCGCAGCTGTGCCAGAAGAAGAATAATTAGATTTAACCCATTTGCAAGAATAAAATTAACTAAAGAAATACAGCATTGTGAATCATTTCGGAATACAGATTTTTGTGTGGAGGAAGATGTTATAATAAATGCCCATGAAAGAAGTGCCGACGTGGCCATACGTCATTGGGAGTTCCCCGAAGCCCGAGGAGGTGGGGAATAAAAATCAACTGTAACACCCACACAGCTGAAGACCAAATTTTATTTAATATCTCAGAACTGCACGATCGATTTTTATGTGCAAAGAAGTCAGTTTACGTTTAGAAAACAAGCTTTCCAGAGATATAATTTTTAAATGTCTGCGACCATTACTTCAAAAGTTGGTTCTGGAAAAGACAAGGATTTTATCTTTTTGTCGCCGATTTGTATAAAAGTCCTGGCTGCGCCAGACAAATCATGCAGTATCAGTCAGCCCAGGGGGGCGTGACGTTGGAGCATCACCATATTCAGTCTTGAACGACCGCTGAGGCGGGTCGTACTGTTTCACATCGAATGCAGTTTAGAACAGACCTCGTGCAGAGAGGCTGTATCACATCGAAGGCAGTTTACCAGGACTCCTTGAGGGGAGACGTTGTATCATATCGTATAGACAGTATCCGACAGCCCGAGGGCGTCGCTGTATCGACAACCAACGTGCACCCGTAAGGAGTGGCCGAGAAGTATTATTATAGTATCGCCGTGTGGAGACTTAGGAAAATCCTAATATAGGATTTAGTTCCGCCAGTATCAATCTTATAGTGAAAAGTTCAGTATTACAGTCAAAGTAGGCTGCGAACTTAAAGAACAGGCGATAGGTCTTCAAATAACAGTTCATTTAAACGACCGAAAGTATCGTAACGTTTTGAAGTACCATAATAGCGAAACAAACATTCTATCAACGTTAAAGAACCCGATCATGGTCGGACAAAATAAGGTCCGCATAGTATTCTGAAAAGATAGGGATTATAGAACAGAATAATCAGAAGGGAGCACTAAATTCAAGACGTTGTTTCAAGGAAACAAACGAACTATAAAAAGCACTAAGTTACGAGGAGCATTAGATGCTAGAAAATAATAGGTCACCGATAGAGTATCTGGGAGACCGTGAACAAGACAGACTTTCGCTAGACAAACTAATAGGGTCTAGAGAGAAGCAATTTCGAGCTAATAATAATAATAGCCGATCGTCAGGAAACCGGATTTGAAGAAGTACCATTCCAGGGAGGGGTAGAGTGTTCGAGACTTTCATATTCTAGTCAGATAGGAAGCCGACATCTACTAGTCTCACCCTTGGAGACGGGGAATCAAGAAATCACGTGTGCAAGGCCTAATCAAAGCCTCAGTGATCAGAATCAGTGTAGTGTAAATATATAAAATTTGTGTTAGCATAGTAATTTTTCAGTGATTTTATTGTGAATAATAGAAAAATACAGAATTGTATTTTAAAATGCTACCAGTGTTTAAGGTATACAAGTTATGTGTCAAGATATGTCAGTGTATGAAATGAATTTGAGCAAGATGGTTTAATCACAAATAGTGGGCGAAATGAAACATCGTTGGAAAGTACGGTTGGGGACCGTCTGAGCATGTAAGTAACCATTTTCATTATGTTATGTGTTGGGAAGTATTAGTGTACAATCCACCTGAGAATGAGAAGTAGGGAAGTTGTTGAATAACAAATAACAGAATAAGAGCGCAATCTGAACAAATAAAAATTGAGAAATTATAAGATGATTATGTGAAATGAATAAATCCCTTAGAGGAAATGTAGGAAATAAAATATCAGTGTATTTGATAAATGTTATGAAAGCAAGCGTAATAATAATAATAATAAAAATTATATAAATGAAGATTAAGTTGAATTATATGAAAGTAGTAGCTTTTGAGCTCCTGTAAAAGTATAAATACATGGTGTGAATACATGTTCTTAATGTATAGCGATTGTTGTCACGGGAGAGGATTAATATAAAAATTGAGATGTAGATCAAATGTTGATTTTGAATTTATCAGTTCTTTGGAAGACGCTAGGCCTTAAAGTAATGTATAGCGCAATGTAGTGCATTAAAGTAAATTGTCACGCTAGGAAGGCGTTGAATCTAAATATACTTGGTAAATTAATTATGAGGGACAGTTGATTGCGGTAATTGAGCTATGGTAAGTCCTCCATATAGTGATGTGGATTACGAGGCCATGCGTGTTTATAAAGGGTGCGAATTTATTGTATTATGAGCGCAGGGTAGACAGAGGTCGCCATAAGTCGCGAATTGTTGTAAAGTCCTCCAGTATGGGATGTAGTTCCCGAGGCAGTGAGAGAATCGAACCAAGGTTCGTTTGTGTGAAAGCCCCTAAATATTGTTGTTGTATTGAATTATTCTTATCCATCAATGATGACACTTCATAATTAATAAATGCCAAGGTTACGAAAGTGGTCTATGAACCTAAATAATGTTGTTAAAATGAATGAAAGAAACGCCAGGTCTGTTCAGAGAACTGTGTATAAGAAATAGCTGTTTTAAAGCATGAGTGTAGCCGTCCCGTGTGGGCGAGATTTGGGGTCTCCCTCCTGGACAATAAATCACGTTGAGTGTTACGGCCCGACCCCTCGCTATTGAAAGTGTGGTAGGTCTGGGGACCGTCTGTTGGAAGTAATAATACACCATGAGTGTTTAGAGTTTGTTAATGACCCGGGATTCGAACCGAGGTTCTTGTAGATGAAAGTTACCGCTTGCAAGTTCAGATCGTTTGCTTTCTTATGAGATGATGGTCTTTTAAGACAAATAATAATAAATATAAATCCCTAATGTAATGGTATATTAATGTAGAATTTCACGAGTTCAGTGAGGACAATTAGATTTCGGGAGTAATCATAATTTTTGACTTTGTTCAAGTAGTCTTCTATAACTCGGGAGTACACAAGTATTTTCCCAATCACTGTAGTGGATTTGTTAACTTAAGAGAGGTGGTAACATGAGAACATTGTGAAATGCCAAAAAAATTTAAGTAAAGGAGTAACATTTACTTTAAATAAGATTATATATTGTTTTGATCATAAGAAACTCATAAATAGATATTGAGATGTGTAAAGAATAACACAGTTTATATTGGAATGTATCGAGCCATTGGAGCTCGTGATTGTAGTGAATTTTAAACGGGATACCTTATGGAAGTGAAAAGAATTATAAGTTTGTTGGTTTGAAGGAAACCATGTATTTAATATAAAATTTGTTTGATTTTATGTATTCCTTGTTCACTTTGAACAAGTTAGAAGGATTGGTCAGTAGTTTATTTGTTTAATTTGTTTGTAGCGCCATATATTTGGTTAATTAAATGTTTTATAATAGGAGTTGATTTGTTTTATTTTGGAAGTGTATCCTCTATTTAATCCAGAATGTGTAAGTCACAGAGTGGGAGAACATACCATAACCCCGAAAATCCCGATTTGAGCATTGCTGGCATACTGTGATTTGCATATTTCTTGCTAAAAGGGCACAATACCAAGATAATCCCCAGTGAAAGTATGGAAGGTGACCACAGACTGTTAATTGTGGAATTAAAACAAGTAAAACTTCCTAAAATTGTATTGAAGAAAAAACCAAAGATCAAGATTTGGGAATTGGAGGAGGAGGATAAAAGAATAGCATTCCAAGATAGGATAAAAAGAAAGTTGCCTAACACAGAAATTCGAAGTGGAGAAGAAGAGTGGTAAAATTTGAGACAGACTTTTGTAGAAGTAGCAATTGAGATATGTGGGAAAACAAAAGCAACAGTGGTGGACAGACAAAATAAAAGAAGAAATAAAGGAAAGGAACAGGGTAAAGAAAGAAATCGATTAGGAAAAGCAAAAGAAATATCAGAGAGATGAGATTACAATAGAAAGATTACATGTGAATAAAAGTAAAGAGGAGTATTAAAGAAGAAAAGGAGAAATGTTGGGGAGAGTTTACCAATAAAATTGAACAAGATAGTCGAGGAAATCAAAAATTATTATACAGAGTAATAAAATCGAAAAGAACTAATCAAGAAAAATCAAGGCATTAAAGAGAGAAGATGGATCCATAGTACATAATGAAAGGGGGCTTCAGAAGGTGTTGGCAAAATATTTTAAAAACCTTTATAATGAGGATGACAGTTCTGAGGAAGAAGGAGATAAGAAATTGGAAATAATAGTTGGAGGAAAAGAAGAGAACCCAGTAACATGGTTGGTGCTTGAAAGGGCAGTGAAAACAATGACCAAAGGTAAAGCAAGTGGAAAAGATGAATTCAATGCTGATATGATTAAGGCAGCAGGAAGCATCGGCTTACAGTGGCTATATAGAGTCCTCAATGCCATATGGAAGGATGAAATAATACCTGAAGATTGGCAACAAGGAAACATTATACCATTGTTCAAAAAAGGGAATAGGAAGAAATGTGAAAATTATAGAGGTATAACTTTATTATCACATGGGCTGAAAATACTGGAGAAAGTCATGGACAAAAGACTGAGGGATATAATAGAAACGCTGTTAGAGGAAGCACAATATGGTTTCAGACCGAATATATCAACAATAGATTTGATATTTACAGTACGTTTGATATTAGAAAAACATCAGGAAAGAAACAAGGAAATCATTTTCGTATTTTTAGATTTGGAAAAGGCCTCTGATACAGTTAAGAGAAAACATGTATGGGAGTGCCTACTGAAAAGCAATGTATCAAAATCATTAATTAATAAGATAAAAATGTTGTATCATGAGAGTAAAAGCAGCGTACAAGTCGTAAGTGGTGACTCTGAAACATTCTATACAAAAAAAGGCCTCAAGCAAGGAAGTACATTATCACCATTATTATTTATTATACTGATGGATGAAATTATAAAACGTGTAAAACAGAATATCAGTAATGATGAAGTGAATGCTTTGGTATTTGCAGATGATGTGGTGATTTGGGGAAAAGGAGAAAAGGAAGTACAAAAGAGACTGGACATTTGGAATGAAAATCTGAAGGAGTTTGGAATGGTAATTAGTAAAAAGAAAACTGTAGTCATGTACTGTGGAAAAAAGAAAAAGAAAAGTCAAGTGAACATAGATGGGGTACGGTTAGAGAATGTAGAACAGTTTACATATCTAGGTAGCACTATAAATGGAAGTAATGACATCAACATTGAGATTAATAACAGACTAAGTACGGGTATCACATGTTATCATCAAGTCAGAGAACTTTTATGGGATGACCAAGTACCCAAGAGAACGAAATTAACATTATATAAACAGTATTTCGTACCAATTGTAACATATGGACTGGAAACACTGGTAACAAATAAAAGGCAAAATAGTGAGATACAAGCAGTAGAAATGAAATTTTTAAGAACTTTAGTTAAAAAGACAAGAAGGGATAGAATTCAAAATACTAAAATCAGAGAAGAGTTAAATACGGAACCGTTAAATCAGAAGATACAGAAAGCAAGGTTACGTTGGTTCGGACATGTAAAAAAATGGGTAAGGAAAGAGTTAGGCCAGGCGACAGGTAGTTCAATAAGGAAATAATTAGTGGAAAGCTGGAAATTGCTTTAATCGCTTTATTTGGACCCAGATATTACTCTCCCAATTATTCCCCCTCGAGCGAAGTCGGCGTTGGCCTTTCTGGCCATAAGAAGGTACCATTTTTTGTTATTTTGCAAATATCTCCCAAACCATCAACTTTATCAACAAAATACCTATTATAAAAATAATCTAGGGTAACTTTCCTACAAAAATGTGCTGTACCATTTGTCTCTAATGTGAACCGTTACGATGCTACGACCATTCAAAGTGGAGCCCTTTTTGATTCTTGCGGAAAAGCTATGGAAATGATATGCCATATCAAAGTTTCTACATGTTATAAATATTTGTCAGCATTCCAGGTGCACAAGCTGTTAACTTGTTACAAGTATAACAGCTTTTCAATGTAAACAGCTGTGTCAAAGTACCTACCATTAGTATTATTATTACGTAGTATTGGCATAAAATCACTCTTTTCCACACCACCTGGCGGTAGGGTAAATGGCGCGTTTTTTTAGTGGTGTCCCCGGGAGGCCTAATCCACTGTTCAAATGTCAAAGTTAGTCGATTTTAAACCATTTTGATGAAGGCTGGTAGTCTTGATCGTCTGCCTCAATTTCTCCGTCATCGCTTTCATCGTCTGTTCGGTACATTTGTCCGACGTCACAGGGCGTTCAAGATTAACATCAATGATGCGGACTTGAGAACATTTGGTAATCAACTCACGATCCCTTTCCTCGTGGACAACACATTGTTTCGTTAAGCACAGGAGTTGTCGGGGATGGACAAATCACTTGTCATATGGCCTATGAAATTGGAATAGCAGCCCAAAACTTTCGCAATGTGAAGTTCCTTAGAAAAAATCGCGTGATGCCTTTCCGCGCGGTAAATTCAAAAATAAAAATCCGCACCACGGATATTCCTGTTGATCCTCTTGTGCTTTTCCAACGCACTTGCCTTGCAAAGAATTCCGATACAGAATTGAAACAATATTTCCAGTTTGATCTAGCTCCGTATCCGGTTGCGATCTTTGATAAAGCGGGAATGCGTAAGACGCAAAAGTCTGTGTTCTATAAATTATTCCATCCTGTTATCGATGAGTCCACATTTGAGAACCTACATCACGTTCTCGACGGAGGATATCTTCTGCACCGTGTAATTTGGCACCAAACCGATACTTTTGTCGACATTAGTGCCAAATATGTGAATTACGTTAAAAGATACTTCAAAACAGTGTCATTATTTTCGATGGGTATCCTGGCGACCCAGCAGCTCGCAGTACCAAGTCCGCTGAACGTCTTCGACGATCGCACAAGCATGATGCTGCTAATGTTCTTTTTTATGAGTCCATGACGGCACCTAGGCCACAAGCAAAATTTTTGTATAATGGCACAAACTAAGATTGATCGACTTGTTGCGCGTCAAATTCGAAAGCGAAGGAATCGAAACCAGACAAGCTCCAGAAGATGCCGATGTGCTCATCGTTACCACCACACTCGAGTTATCTTGGCCCGACAATTCGGTCATTATAGTGGCTGAAGATATATATATCCTGGTAATCTTGGCGGCTCGTGTGCCACCCTCCACGAAAATGTATTTTCTGAAACCCGGCAATGGTTCAACCAAACAACTATTTTGCACAACAAGTTTCAATCTCCCGCCGTGTGTGCAGGAAAACGTCCTCTTTTTGCATGCGTTTAGTGGGTGCGATACGTCTTCGTTTCACAGGCTGGGCAAAATGAAATTCGTAACACTGCTGAAAAGTAATGAGGAACTGCAAACAGCTGTTAGGGTTTTCCGAGACGTGAACGCAAACTCCGATGAAATTGACAAAGCGGACCAGTTGGTTTTGGCTTTTTGACAACAAAACCATGGGAAATACCCTGAATGAGTTGCGGTTCCAACTGTTTGCAAAATCTCTAAGCAAACATCGATTTAATCTCGCAAGCTTACCTCCCACTGAATCAGCGGCACGTGAGCACTCTTTAAGAACATACCATCAAATCCAAACATGGTATGGAAATGATACAAATCCACTGGATTGGGGCTGGAAAAATTCTCAATGTGGTTTGGTTCCCATATCTACGACGAGGGATCTGGCGCCACAAACGCTTCTAAACACAGTGTCCTGCAAATGTTCGAAAGGATGTAACGCAGCGTGTGGTTGCAGGAAAACGGGCCTCCGATGCTTCAGAATCTGCATGAATTGTATGGGACGGTCATGTACAAATGCTGCCGAGGAAGATGATATGGTTGATTGTGACGGAGACATAGATGTTAATCTTGAGCGCCCTGTGACGTCGGACAAATGTACCGCTACAGACGATGAAAGCGATGACGGAGAAATTAAGGCAGACGATCAAGACTACCAGCCTTCATCAAAACGGTTTAAAATCGACTAACTTTGATATTTCAACAGTGGATTAGGCCTCCTGGGTACACCACTTAAAAAAAAAAACGCGCCATTTACTTTACCGCCAAGTGGTGTGGAAAAAGAGTGATTTTATGTCAATACTACGTAATAATAAGTGAGACAGCGCCCCGATCACGAATACCAAGATTAACGGCCGAGGGGACCCGATGCGCTTATCACGCGTCACCCCAATATCTGCAGGCCAAATGGCTGGGCAGCGGTCGCTTGGTCGGCCTTAGCCCGTCATGGGCTGTATAGTGCCAGGGGTTGAGTTGACTACGTAATAATAATAGGCCTACTATTGGTAGATACTTTTCCACAGCTGTTTACATTGAAAAGCTGTTATACTTGTAACAAGTTAACAGCTTGTGCACCTGGAATGCTGACAACTATTTATAACATGTAGAAACTTTGATATGGCATATCATTTCCATAGCTTTTCCGCAAGAATCAAAAAGGGCTCCACTTTGAATGGTCGTAGCATCGTAACGGTTCACATTAGAAACAAAAGGTACGGTACATTTTTGTACGAAATTTTCTCTAGATTATTTTTATAATAGGCATTTTGTTGATAAAGTTGATGGTTTGGGAGATATTTGCAAAAAAAAAAGGTACGTTCTTAGGGCCAAAGGGGCAACGCCGACTTCGCTCGAGGGGGAAAACTTGGGAGAGTAATATCTGGGTCCAAATAAAGCGATTAAATCAATTTCCAGCTTTCCACTAATTATTTCCTTATTGATGCTTTTTTTCCGACCTGTCATCTGGCCTAAGTAGCAAGAAGGGAATTAGAAAGAGAAGTCAAGGGAAAGAGACCAGTTGGAAGACCAAGAAGAAGGTGGTTGGACCAAATTTTGAAGGACATTGGAGAAGCTGGATTGGATGTGGCAGAAGTGATGGAACAGGAAAAATGGAAGGACAGAAAGGAGTGGAGGAGGCTTGTAAACCACACCCGGGTGACTGGAGTGGGACTTTGATGATGATGATGATGATGAGTAGCTAGAGGTTCACAAATTAAGTGTATTGTTTGTTTGATAATATAATTAGATAACCAATAGCAGTCCGTGCTTTTTGAATTTGATAATTTATACGTGACCTTTATAATTTCATTTGGTGTAATGTCAACCCAGTGGAAAATATGCCCCCCTGATAGGCGTGGACTAGGTTCAGCATTCGCCGATGTACCTGTTAGATTGATTTTATCTCCTATTCTTTTCACATTGTTCAAAAAAAAAAAGTCATTCATAGCATCTGGATCCAGTAATACGTCCTGTGTATTACTAGGAGTGTTCTCTTGTGTTATAATGTCCCAAGCTGCCTTGCATTTATTGGATGCACCTTCAATGTATTTTTCACAAGCTAATTTTTTTTGCAAGTGCATGTTTAGTTCTGTAAAACTTTTTACACTGAAGATATGTTTCGTATGCCTCATTCTGCACAATCCCTTGCTCACATGAGTTTTTATGAATTCTGTACAAAATTAGCATCCTTTCTCTTATTTGGTGCAAAGAAAGTAGCAAAGGTTCATGATCAGCAAAAGATCCACCAACTAACCTAATATTGTATTCATCACTTGGGAGATTGACAATAATAATATCAAAGCAAGCATTACTGCATGTTGGAGATCTATTTGTACATTTTAAATTAAAGGATCTTATAAGGTTCAAAAATGTTCTTGAAATTTGCCCAGTTAGCTTCACCATTTCAATATTAAAATCCCCACAGATAGCTACTTCGGAGTTGGATTTTAGAATTTTCTTGATAGCCAATTCAAAATTCTCAAGAAATACATGGGAGATCTATACAAGCTAACAATTATTAAATTCACTTCAACTAATTTAACACAGCTAAATTCCACATCTAATTCACAGTTATATAAATAAATAATAAATATAGCCTAGATAATCCCATAAGGGCTAAGGCCGCCTGCGAACAGGGACGTGCTCTGGTTTAAACTCGTTAGGCGAGCAAGTCCTAAGGAGTTGTGTACAAGTTTTTACTCCACTTGCTACACTTCACTGTAGTTCACTTAACTAACACTACATTTCACTTCGCTTTACGTGCGTTGTTTGGCTGGTAACAGGTTGCAGAAGTGTATCTTTCATGTCATAGGTGTGCTGTCTACCAGCATCTTTCGTTGTTGAAGCTCTCCTTCTCTTCCCTTCTTATAGTTCCATACGTCTCCATTCTTGTCTCTCCCTTGCTATCCTCGTCCAGTGTTTGCCTGTCTTCCTTACGAGTCATCCCAGCGGGACCTCTGTCTACCCACGTTCCTTCTTCTTGCCCTGGGGTCCCATACCGTTAGCTTGTGCGTCCATCGATCGTCTTTCATTCTGGCCACGTGGCCTCCCCACTTCCATTTTAGCCCGTCAACTGTTGTCAGGGCATCTTTCATGGCAGTTCTTCTTCTTATCTCCTCGTTTCATAATATGTCTCTCAAGGAAACTTGAAGGATCTTCCGTTCCATTTTACGTTGACATACCCGGATTGTTTGCCTTTGCTTCTCTGTTAAAGCCCAGGTTTGACAGCCGTATAGCAGTACCGGTATTACACATTTTCTAGCACTTCTGACTTTAGACTTATTTTCTGGGATTTGTCCATCAATATAAATTTTAAGGACCAGAACTTCTTCCATGCTTGTCCAACTCGTCTCTTGATTTCCTTCTCCTGGGAGCAGTCAAATGACAGGTTTTGTCCAAGATAGACGTATTCCTGTGTGTACGCTAGTGGTTTGCCATTGATGAGGATTTGTACTTCCAGTGAGTTGGTCATCAGTTTTGTGTTTAGGGGGTTCATAGATAGACCTACTTCTTTACTGACAGTGTCCAGGTCCGCTAGCATTTGTTCCAAGTCTGTTGCCGATTTTGCTAGCAGTGCAATATTGTCTGCGAACCGTAAGTGTGTCAGCCTTCCCCGTTTATTTCGATGCCGTATTTGTTGTCCCATTCCAACTTCCTAAATTGGTTCTCCAGTAGGCATGTGAACAACTTTGATGAGAGGGGGTCGCCTTGTTTCACGCCTCTCTCTAAGTTGATGTTTGCACCCTCCCTCTCCGTTCTTACCCTCGCTTGGCAGCCGTCGTAGAGCTTTTCCAGTAGTCTGACATATCTCTTTTGTATGCCATGGCTTCTCAATGCCTCTAGCACACAACTATGCTCCACAGAATCTAAGGCTTTGTTATAGTCTACGAATGCAATGTTTAGTTCGAGATTAAATTCCTGCGTTTTATCCAAGAGCTGGTTCATTGCTTGCAGGTGGTCAATTGTGCTAAAGCTTGTTCTAAAACCGGCTTGTTCCACTGCCTGGTTTTCATCTAGTAGTTTAGACATCCTTCTAGTCATGATTTTCGTGAAAAGTTTGTAGAGACTGGCCATTAAACTGATTGGTCTGTAGTTATTAATGTCATCTTTAGCGCCTTTCTTGTGAAGCAGAACAATAACGCTCTGTTTCCATTCAGTTGGAATTTCTTCTGTTTCAAGTATCATATTGAATAGCTTGTTATCACTTCTATGAGATCCTCACCACCCATTTTCAGATATTCGTTGTAGATGGCATCCTCTCCGGGGCATTTCTCGTTTTTCGCCTCCTTTATTGCTGCTCTGACTTCACTGGTCATGATGGGAGGAATTTCTTTCTTCGTGTAGTGCCTCCAGCCCTTTATCACTTTGGTCTGAGTCTCTTCGTTGGTGTGTACTGGAGTACAGCTCTCTGTAGAAGTCTGTGGCCTGTTTCGTTATTTCCTCCCTTGTTGCTTGTCTTTTACCCCAGGCATTATATGCAAAAAACACGGCCAACCTAAAAAAAATAATGTAAAGCCGAAATTTGGCATAGATGTTCCCTAGTACCCTAGAAACAAATCCTGAAAAGTCCCCATCTCTGCGGTGTCCACGTCATAGTTTTTGGAGGATTCAAAAGGGCTTAAATAGGGCCTAAGTGCCAAAAACAGCATTTTTGCTTCCTGCGTTTAAAATATTGATCCAAATTTAGTTCTCGCGAGCTTTAGCAATTAATAAAAATGAACCAGTAGGATAACGGACTTATTGCTATTGATGAAGGAATAAAAACTAATTTAAAAGTTTTAGCACAATTGACTAAAGACCCAGAATGAAAGTTATAAAGCATACTTTTAGCTTTATATTGGCACATTACCCATGTCTATGCAAGAAACGGTTACCGAGTTACGCTCCCAAAGCATAACCGCTGTTGAAAAGGCACCCGATCGCGTTTCTAGGTGACAGCGCTCGGCCTGTCGGAGCAGGCCAACAATACTCCAAACAATTAATTCAGCTTCTAAACAGTCTTGGATTTTCAGTAAATTTGGCGGAAGTCAACAGGTACGAAGTTTCAGCGCTTCGTGAAGAACGTCCAATCCCGAATGCTGGAGCGTTCACGTAGTTTTGCTTTGACAACGCTCACTTTAACATAAGGACATTGGACGGGTGAAACACATTTCACTGCATGGGAGGCATCAAGTGCACAGGTCCAGCGCTTGACAGTAAAATATCTCCACTCCCACGTACACGAGAAGTTCCTAATGCTGGTGTGATTGCGGCGATGGGAAAGTTCAACATTTCGTGGTATCGGAAGCCCTCTTCTCCTGGTTCAAAGGACGTCAAGATTAAGGAGTTAACTGTGGAAGCCCCAAACTCTGTGGCTATTGCGTCTTTGATGGACTCCTTGTGGTTATCTGTACGGTGGTCAGGTGGAATTGCTTTATGACGACGTCACTGTCTGCTCATGCTCAACCAGCTCCCCAGACGACGTCAGTTGATACCATGCCGTTCATTAACTTGGAACCGAGCAATCCATCAACTATATATTCCGCGTTGAAATTTGCCGCAAGAGAGTGCGTGGAACTGAAACAAAGCACTTGTTTCCAAACCTTTGACCAGCCCCCATACGCGAAAGCTGCGGAGATAGTCGCATCGCACACTTCAGAGGAACTCAAAAACGTGGTTGTTCGTCTAGGCGGATTTCACATTCTAATGTCGTTTCTTGGGGCAATCGGCTACGTGATGAATGGAAGCGGTTTGGAGGAGCCTTGGGTGGAAATATACGGTAAATCGTCAGTGACTCACATGATGTCTGGACACGCATATTCTAGTTAGGCTTGCAATTAGCTCGCTCTTAAAAATGATTACGTTATGCCTTCCATTTCAAATGTATCAATAACGCGAAACTGTGCATGTTCTAGGGCCCTCAGAGCGCATTTTCTAACAAAACAGGATGTCGGGACAATGTTACTCAACATGAACGACGGGCTGAAGGATGACAAGGACGAAATACAGGCGCTTTTTACCGCATTCCAAGAAGGCGCCGCCAACGGCTTGCTATCATATCCTTGCCTTCAACGTTTCAAAGAGTCGCTTCATGACTCATTTTCTTCAATGAGCCAGAAAACTCGCACAGGAAAGCTGTGGGTAGAGTACATCAAACAGCAAGCCTGGAAAATATTGAATGATTCTGCATCTTCACGCGAGGAAATTAAGGTATTCGTCTCTGCGGCTCCAGATGAAAAGGCCATAATATCAGCTGAAGAGAAGTTCGCGATTTGTCTCTACGACAGTGCCAAATCGGAGTGCAAAAGCCTCGACGAACTTCGGGTAGTGAAATACAGCCAAAAAATTGCCAAACAACCGGTCACAGCGTCATTTCAGCTGGCTTGACTTCCGCCGACTTCGGCGTCATACAGACAACATTCACTGGTGGTATATTTGCAAGTTCAGGAATGGTTAGGATTTTCTTTGGACCCGACCCAATGGGGATGGAAAATCCAACACTCAGCTTTACTACCAGTGACAACTCATCTTCCAGCTGCTCCAGATCATCTCCTCAATTTGGTGTTCTGCAACTGCAAGAGCTCTTTTGGTAGCCGGTGTGAGTTCTGCTGATAGCGACTAAAGACCCGAAGTAAAAGTTGTAAAGTACACTTGTAGCTTTAAAACGATACATTGACCATGCTCGTTAATGTGTGGGCACTGCAGTGGAAAAGCATGTGGCAACGTCACATTTGATTGCTCAGACGATGAGGAGGACGATTGAGTCCGATGTAAGCGTTGTTTTGCAAGTGTTCTTTGTAAAAAAAAAAAGCTTTTTAAGCTTTGTTTTGTTATTAATTGCATTATGCATATTATGAATGTACGTTTAACTGCTAACTGCATTAAACTCATTTTGTTCTATGCTAACTGTTTCTGCTAGTTCACCTGGATTCAAGGAAATACCATCCTTAAAGTTCTTGAGCAAAGATACAAAATGGAGTCAGCAAAGGTGAATAGATGGGGCCCACCACGTAAATGGGCGTTCGTTCAGAAAGCGACTGCCACACATCCACTTTTATATTTGTAACTGTATCTCTGCTGCTGTTTGTCTGATGAACATGGGCAATGTATCGTTTTAAAGCTACAAGTGTGCTTTACAACTTTTACTTCGGGTCTTTAGTCGCTACCAGCAGCTGTTTGCACGATAAGTCCCGGCTAATGACAAATTTTCGTGAGAAAAGTTGAGCTAAAAATGTTTGATTACTGATCTGTTTAAATGTATGGCAATAATTACGACCAATAAGAGCGTTATATATAACGCAGTCCTTCTCTTATTACTCTCAAAGCTCATTAGAACTGATTTTGGATCAATATTTTGAACGCAGGAAGCAAAAAAGCTGTTTTTGGCACTTAGCACCATTTAAGCCTTTTGAACTCTCTAAAAACTATGACGCGGACGCCGCAGAGATGGGGACTTTTCAGGATTTGTTACTAGGGTACTAGGGAACATCTATGCCAAATTTCAGCTTTACATTATTTTTTTTAGGTTAAAGCCTAATATGCCTGGGCTATTTTACCTCTTTTGTCTTTCACTCCAAGCATCCACTGTTTGTCTGGTGCTAGTTATTTTCTCATCTTTCTTATTGATTTTGAATCTTCTGCATACTTTCTATGTTGTGGTCTCGAATGTCCTTTCTAATCTCCCTTTTTGTGCGCTTATTAAGCTGTCCGTACTCTAACTTTTTCTGGTTGTTATCTACAGCTTGTGCTTTCAATAATTCCCTTTCCTCGATTAGGCGTTTGGTACTGTCTTTTAGCTTATCGCATCGTCCCTTCTTACTTCTTGGTATTGCTGAGTTGTTAGATGCAGATGTTATACAATTTATGAGTTCTGTGTAGAGGTGCTGTGTGCTTAGGTGGTTTTGTTGCTTCAGGTGATTTAGATTTTGCTGGATTTCTTTGGCATATTTGGTCTGGTTGATCTGTCCAGGGCTAGTTTTCCTGGTCTTGAAGTATGGCCGTCTATTCTTCTTTATTGTCAGCTTTAAGCGCACCATTCTATGGTCGGTGTCGAATTTCAGCCCGTTGATCACTTGAATATCCATTACTTCCTTTAAGTTGTCGGTAAGTATAAAGTCAATTTCGTTTTTTGTCTTGCCGTTCGGGCCTCTCCATGTCCATCTATCGCAATTTCTTGAAGAAGGTGTTCACAATTTTCATGTTGTGTCCTTGAGCAAACTGGATCAATCTGTCTCCTCTCCCGTTTCTAATTCCGTATCCGAATGGTCCCATAGGTGCTTTGTCTGTATGTTCCTTGATTCGTACTTTACTGTTAAAGTCCCCCATTACGAACGTTCTTTGTGTTTTGGAGTTGTCCAGTGTGTCTTCTAGTTGCTCGTAAACCTCTTCAATTTCCTCCTCTGTGCTGTTCTCTGTGGGGGCATAGATTAGTATAATTACGATGGTATTCCCTTCTAGATCTAAGGACAGTAGCGCAATTCTCTCTGAGATTCCTCGAATTTCCCGAATGTTGTTTTTTAGGTGCTTCTTGATCATGAAGCCCACTCCTTTTTGCCCTTTGGTTTCACCGATGTAACTGAAGATGTCTCCATTCGGTTTTTCTCGGATTCCTTCGCCGAGTTGTCTTACTTCACTAAGTCCTAGTATGTCGTACTTTATGTTTAAGAGAGCATTTTCCAGTTCAAGTTCCTCGTCTTCAGTTCTCAGAGACGTTACGTTGAGTGTGGCAAGTATTAGTTCTTTCTTGGTTACCGCCGGTTGCTTGACCACAGTGCGGCGGTCAGCTCCCCGTTTTTTAGATCCTCCCAATTAATCCATTGACCGTTTAGGAGGATCTTTTGGTAGCCCACTTTCACCTCGCTGTTACCTTTGCTCCTCTCCTCCCTGGCTATCTGTCTTAATTTCCCTTGTACTTCTTTTTCGTTCTTGGTGAGGTCGTCGTCATCATAGAGGTATTGTCCCTTTAGCTTGTGTTTGTTTCTCATAATTTTCAGCTTGTCTGCAAAGTGTTTAAATGTGACTCTCACTATCCCTTTATCGTGGCAGTCTCTCCCAATCTGCAATACGCCTTCTACGTTGACTTCAGTTTCTATTTTGTCCAGTATATATTTGACTTTGCTTAATAGCTCACTGTTTGCTAGGTTTTCATGTAATAGCTCTTTACTTTTAATGACAATGTTGTTCTTTCTTTCCCTCTTCAATCTTTGCTCCTCTTGTAGCTCTAGGGCATGTATTTTCTCGGATAGTGTGTCTAGTTTTTCTTGCGTTCTGTTGTCCACATTTTCTATTTTCCGTTCAAGGGCGTCGTTTATTTTACGTGAAATTTCTTCTGTTGTCCTTAGTTCTTGTTTGATGCTGTTTATTTCATCTCTTGTTTCCTTTCGAAAGTCTTCATTTTGTTTCTTTAAGTTTTGAAGCTCTGTTAGGATTTCAGAAAACATGTCTTTCACTTCTTTTGATTCCTTCCCTTGGGTTTGTTGGTTTACTGCTTGAGTCTCTTCTTCAGAGCTTTGTGAGCGGTACCTTGTGGGAGCTCTCGACTTCCGTTTCTCGCGTGCGTCTTTGTTTTCTGATTTCGAGGAGGGTTTCATGTTGTCTTCACAGTTATATAGGCTTAAATCAACCTTAACAAATTTCAGACAGTCCCTAACTAAGATTCCCACACCTCCGTTTTTCTTTTTTCGTCTACACATGATATCTGCTATGGCACACCCATGAGTCACAAAGAAGTCAACTTGATTTTCAGTGAGCCAGTGCTCAGACATGCATACCATATCAATTTTCTCAATTTTGAAGAATTGTTCTAGTTTTAATCCTGATGCACTGAATATTGACCTGCAGAATAGTCAGTGAACTATTATTTTTTAACTTAGACCTGATATTTGACAGTTCTGTACATAGGCCTATAGGCTTGTTAATTTTAATTGTCTGACAAGAACCAAACCTGGTTTGTCTATCTGACACACTAATACTCCCCCCCCCCCCTCCAGTCTGGAGAGAGCCTAGCCTAGATTGACAACTACCGTAATACCTTTCACTGACTCAGATTCTGTTGACCGATCTGCATCGGTCAATTTCTCAAGTTTTTTAGAGGAACAGGAGCGGTTTCAGAATCTGTATCTTGAATTGCATTAATAAATTCTATTACCCTATTTAAAACATATGTTTTACATAACCTGTTAAGATGCAGTCCATGCCTAGTATGAAATCTCCTTCCTAAATTACTTATATCTACATATTTTACATTTTTGAAGTATTTACATATTTTCACAAGTTCTTCATTGACCTTAGTTACCTCCTTGTTAACACAAGACCATGCAGGAAGATCGTGGCGGTGGGGAACAGAAAATACCACCACTTTAGTGTGATGTATCGGTAATTCCTGAAGTTTCGATTTGAGGGAAGAGATCATTCCTCTTGCTTCATTTCTTCCTACGTCATTAGTTCCAGCCAAGAAAACAGCAGCATCCGTAGCTCCTATGCGTGCACAACAATCTTGACTTTCCGAGGTTACATCAGAAAACTTTGCGCCGGGCTTAAGCACAACGAAAACATCATGCTTAGTGTTTCTCAATAGTTCTGTAGCAATATTTCTCCCCTGACTGTCTGCAAATATTCTTATTTTCGCACATCATCCGGAAATCGGCGAGATTTTGCAACTAGGTTTAGCGATATCATTTGCGAGGTTAGCATCACTTTCACATCGACAATCTGACAAAACTGCATCTGAATTTGCATCGTCAAATTCGTTGGTGCAGCTTGCAAGGGGTTCAAAACTATTTTTTTAAACAGGAAAAGCACCATCGTCCTCTATTCTCTTTCTAGAACCCGAATGTTTAACAGTAACAGATTCCCATCTTCTACAGTTATTAGGCCTAACTGATTCACCTCGCACCCGTTCCCAGGCTGAATTAAGTTCAGGCTCTAACCCACTGTTCAGAGGCTTCCTCTCCATAACATTGATCTTGTCTTTAAGTTCATCATTTTCAGTTTTAAGAGCCTCAATGTCGCTTCGAAAAATGTTGAAATGAAAATCCACAGCCTGCTTCCAGTCTCCGACCGGGTCAGGAATGGAATGAATGAAGCCCCCATCTAGCGGCGAGGATATGATCTGTGCCGGCTGCCGAGGCCTGACGCACTCCTCTGGGGCAATGAATAAATGAATGACAGATGAAATGAAATGATAGTGGAGAGTGTTGCTGGAATGAAATTTTTGACAGGGAAAACCGGATTACCCGGAGAAAAACCTGTCTGCCTCCGTTTAGTCCAGCACAGATCTCACATGGAGTGACCGGGATTTGAACCACGGACCCAGCGGTGAGAGGCCGGCGTGCTGCCGCCTAAGCCACGGAGGCTTGCTTCGAAGAATGTTAATAATTTCAAAAGCATTTTCGTACTCATTGGATTTTAGACCCTCACCGAGAACAACATTCACTATGCACTGTTCACAAAACCATTCTTCATTCCCGTTCATTTCTCCATCACCGGGCCATTACCACATTTGAAGTGCCACCATCGATCACATGTACCACACAGAATTCCGTTCTTAAATATTTTATTGCATTTACCACACTTACTATCACGTTTTACGCCTACTTTCTCGGGAGTCGATACAGTCACGCTAGTAATGCCGGACGCCATCTAGAGATGAATAGATACTACGACAGGAATGATAAGCCCTTTGTTGGTACATCTGCCATCTATGGCTAGGTTCTCGCTCTGATTCGCAGAAATCCCATTCTCCGTAGTACTTAACTGCAGGTACCTTTTGTATGGTAGTGTCTGTGAGAGGAATATTACAAGGGCTCTCTTTGATATTGGTCACAAATTCAATCTTCTTTAAACCAATTACTGTAAATAAAAGCAGTAATGGAGTACTTACAATGTTATGATGAATTCTTAAATAAGTCAGGCAGGTTGGTTTGTCGAGTGAACTTCGCATGTAACTGTTGTTTTAAAGGCAGCGCATCATTATCGCTGTGACTAACGGCAAAAATTTTCAGTCGCTTCACCACCTGGCAAGCAGAGTTATAATTTGTTATAGGATTTTCATCTTATTCTTCTTCTCTTCACTCACTGTCTTAATCAGTTGTTGGTTTTGTTGTTTGCATGTCCTTCACAACGTTATTAACGTTTGAAACCCGAATAATTTTGTCCGAATAACAGATGTTAAGCAGACTTCCTTGCCTAATGAGCTGTCCATGTTCGCACCAGAGAAGTGGCCGTAAAGAGAGGTTAAGCAGACTTCCTCGCCTAATGAGCTGTCCATGTTCGCATCAGAGAAGTGGCCGTAAAGAGAGGTTAAGCAGACTTCCTCGCCTAATGAGCCGTCCATGTTCGCATCAGAGAAGTGGCCATAAAGAGAGGTTAAGCAGACTTCCTCGCCTAATGAGCTGTCCATGTTCGCATCACAGAAGTGTCCGTAAAGAAAGGTTAAGCACACTTTCTCGCCTAATGAGCTGTCCATGTTCCCTTCAGAGAAGTGTCCGCAAAGAAAGGTTAAGCAGACTTTCTCGCCTAATGAGCTGTCCATGTTCGCATCAGAGAAGTGGCCGTAAAGAGAGGTTAAGCACACCTCCTCGCCCAATGAGCTGTCCATGTTCGCATCAGAGAAGTGGCCATAAAGAGAGGTTAAGCAGACTTCCTCGCCTAATGAGCTGTCCATGTTCGCATCAGAGAAGTGGCCATAAAGAGAGGTTAAGCAGACTTCCTCGCCTAATGAGCTGTCCATGCTTGCATCAGAGAAGTGGCCGTAACGAGAGGTTAAGCACACTTCCTCGCCTAATGAGCTGTCCATGTTCGCATCAGAAAAGTGGCCGTAAAGAGAGGTTAAGCACACTTCCCCGCCTAAAGAGCTGTCCATGTTCGCATCAGAAAAGTGTCCGCAAAGAAAGGTTAAGCACACTTCCTCGCCTAATGAGCTGTCCATGTTCGCATCAGAAAAGTGTCCGCAAAGAAAGGTTAAGCAGACTTTCTCGCCTAATGAGCTGTCCATGCTCACATCAGAGAAGTGGCCGTAAAGTTAAGCACACTTCCTCGCCCAATGAGCTGTCCATGTTCGCATCAGAGAAGTGGCCGTAAAGAGAGGTTAAGCAGACTTCCTCGCCTAATGAGCTGTCCATGTTCGCATCAGAGAAGTGGCCGTAAAGAGAGGTTAAGCAGACTTCCTCGCCTAATGAGCTGTCCATGTTCGCACCAGAGAAGTGGCCATAAAGAGAGGTTAAGCAGACTTCCTCGCCTAATGAGCTGTCCATGTTCGCATCAGAGAAGAGGCCGTAAAGAGAGGTTAAGCAGACTTCCTCGCCTAATGAGCTGTCCATGTTCGCACCAGAGAAGTGGCCATAAAGAGAGGTTAAGCAGACTTCCTCGCCTAATGAGCTGTCCATGTTCGCATCAGAGAAGTGGCCATAAAGAGAGGTTAAGCAGACTTTCTCGCCTAATGAGCTGTCCATGTTCGCATCAGAGAAGTGTCCGTAAAGAAAGGTTAAGCACACTTCCTCGCCTAATGAGCTGTCCATGCTTGCATCAGAGAAGTGGCCGTAAAGAGAGGTTAAGCACACTTCCTCGCCTAATGAGCTGTCCATGTTCGCATCAGAAAAGTGCCCGCAAAGAAAGGTTAAGCAGACTTTCTCGCCTAATGAGCTGTCCATGTTCGCATCAGAGAAGTGGCCGTAAAGAGAGGTTAAGCACACTTCCTCGCCCAATGAGCTGTCCATGTTCGCATCAGAAAAGTGTCCGTAAAGAAAGGTTAAGCAGTCTTTCTCGCCTAATGAGCTGTCCATGTTCGCATCAGAGAAGTGGCCGTAAAGAGAGGTTAAGCACACTTCCTCGCCTAATGAGCTGTCCTTGTTCGCATCAGAGAAGTGGCCGTAAAGAGAGGTAAAGCACACTTCCTCGCCTAATGAGCTGTCCATGTTCACAACAGAGAATTGGCCGTAAAGAGAGGTTAAGCACACTTCCTCGCCTAACGAGCTGTCCATGTTCGCATCAGAGAGGTGTCCGTATGAAAGGTTAAGCACACTTCCTCGCCTAACGATCTGTCCATGTTCGCATCCGAGAAGTGGCCTTAAAGAGAGGTTAAGCACACTTCCTCGCCTAATGAGCTGTCCATGTTCGCATCAGAGAAGTGACCGTAAAGGGAGGTTAAGCACACTTCCTCGCCTAATGAGCTGCCCATGTTCGCATCAGGGAAGTGTCCGTAAAGAAAGGTTAAGCAGACTTTCTCGCCTAATGAGCTGTCCAAGTTCGCATCAGAGAAGTGACCGTAAGGAGAGGTTAAGCACACTTCCTCGCCTAATGAGCTGTCCATGTTCGCATCAGAGAAGTGGCCATAATGAGAGGTTAAGCACACTTCCTTGCCTAATGAGCTGTCCATGTTCGCATCAGAGAAGTGGCCGTAAAGAGAGGTTAAGCACACTTCCTCGCCTAATGGGCTGTCCATGTTCGCATCAGAGAAGTGGCCGTAAAGAGAGGTTAAGCACTCTTCCTCGTCTAACGAGCTGTCCATGTTCGCATCAGAGAAGTGTCCGTAAAGAAAGGTTAAGCAGACATTCTCGCCTAATGAGCTTTCCATGTTCGCATCAGAGAAGTGGCCGTAAAGAGAGGTTAAGCACACTTCCTCGCCTAGTGAGCTGTCCATGATCGCATCAGAGAAGTGGCCGTAAAGAGAGGTTAAGCACACTTCCTCGCCCAATGAGCTGTCCATGGTCGCATCAGAGAAGTGTCCGTAAAGAGAGGTTAAGCACACTACCTCGACTAACGAGCTGTCCATGTTCGCATCGGAGAAGTGGCCGTAAAGAGAGGTAAAGCACACTTCCTCGCCTAATGAGCTGCCCATGTTCGCATCAGAGAAGTGTCCGTAAAGAAAGGTTAAGCAGACTTTCTCGCCTAATGAGCTGTCCATGTTCGCATCAGAGAAGTGGCCGTAGAGAGATGTTAAGCAGACTTCCTCGCCTAATGAGCTGTCCATGTTCGCATCAGACAAGTGGCCATAAAGAGAGGTTAAGCACACTTCCTCGCCTAATGAGCTGTCCATGTTCGCATCAGAGAAGTGACCGTAAAGAGAGGTTAAGCACACTTCCTCGCCTAATGGGCTGTCCATGTTCGCATCAGAGAAGTGGCCGTAAAGAGAGGTTAAGCACTCTTCCTCGCCTAACGAGCTGTCCATGTTCGCATCAGAGAAGTGTCCGTAAAGAGAGGTTAAGCACACTTCCTCGCCTAATGGGCTGTCCATGTTCACATCAGAGAAGTGGCCGTAAAGAGAGGTTAAGCACACTTCCTCGCCTAATGAGCTGTCCATGTTCGCATCAGAGAAGTGGAAATAAGAAGAGGTTAAGCACACTTCCTCGCCTAATGAGCTGTCCATGTTCGCATCAGAGGAGTGGCCGTAAAGAGAGGTTAAGCACACTTCCTCGCCTATTGGGCTGTCCATGTTCGCATCAGAGAAGTGGCCGTAAAGAGAGGTTAAGCACTCTTCCTCGCCTAACGAGCTGTCCATGTTCGCATCAGAGAAGTGTCCGTAAAGAAAGGTTAAGCAGACATTCTCGCCTAATGAGCTTTCCATGTTCGCATCAGAGAGGTGTCCGTATGAAAGATTAAGCACACTTCCTCGCCTAACGATCTGTCCATGTTCGCATCACAGAAGTGGCCGTAAAGGGAGGTTAAGCACACTTCCTCGCCTAATGAGCTGCCCATGTTCGCATCAGAGAAGTGTCCGTAATGAAAGGTTAAGCAGACTTTCTCGCCTAATGAGCTGTCCATGTTCGCATCAGAGAAGTGACCGTAAGGAGAGGTTAAGCACACTTCCTCGCCTAATGAGCTGTCCAAGTTCGCATCAGAGAAGTGGCCATAAGGAGAGGTTAAGCACACTTCCTCGCCTAATGTGCTGTCCATGTTCGCATCAGAGAAGTGGCCGTAAAGAGAGGTTAAGCACACTTCCTCGCCTAATGGGCTGTCCATGTTCGCATCGGAGAAGTGGCCGTAAAGAGAGGTTAAGCACTCTTCCTCGCCTAACGAGCTGTCCATGTTCGCATCAGAGAAGTGTCCGTATAGAAAGGTTAAGCAGACATTCTCGCCTAATGAGCTTTCCATGTTCGCATCAGAGAAGTGGCCGTAAAGAGAGGTTAAGCACACTTCCTCGCCTAATGAGCTCTCCATGATCGCATCAGCGAAGTGGCCGTAAAGAGAGGTTAAGCACACTTCCTCGCCAAATGAGCTGTCCATTGTCGCATCAGGGAAGTGTCCCTAAAGAGAGGTTAAGCACACTTCCTCGACTAATGAGCTGTCCATGTTCGCATCAGAGAAGTGGCCGTAAAGAGAGGTAAAGCACACTTCCTCGCCTAATGAGCTGTCCATGTACACATCAGAGAAGTGGCCGTAAAGAGAGGTTAAGCACACTTCCTAGACTAACGAGCTGTTCATGTTCGCATCAGAGAAGTATCCGTAAAGAAAGGTTAAGCACACTTCCTCGTCTAACGAGCTGTCCATGTTCGCATCAGAGAAGTGGCCGTAAAGAGAGGTTAAGCACACTCCCTCGCCTAATGAGCTGTCCATGTTCGCATCAGAGAAGTGGCCGTAAAGAGAGGTTAAGCACACTTCCTCGCCTAATGGGCTGTCCATGTTCGCATCAGAGAAGTGGCCGTAAAGAGAGGTTATGCAATCTTCCTCGCCTAACGAGCTGTCCATGTTCGCATCAGAGAAGTGTCCGTAAAGAAAGGTTAAGCAGACATTCTCGCCTAATGAGCTTTCCATGTTCGCATCAGAGAAGTGGCCGTAAAGAGAGGTTAAGCACACTTCCTCGCCTATTGAGCTGTCCATGATCGCATCAGAGAAGTGGCCGTAAAGAGAGGTTAAGCACACTTCCTCGCCTAATGAGCTGTCCATGGTCGCATCAGAGAAGTGTCCGTAAAGAGAGGTTAAGCACACTTCCTCGACTAACGAGCTGTCCATGTTCGCATCAGAGAAGTGGCCGTAAAGAGAGGTAAAGCACACTTCCTCGCCTAATGAGCTGTCCATGTTCACATCAGAGAAGTGACCGTAAAGAGAGGTTAAGCACACTTCCTCGACTAACGAGCTGTCCATTTTCGCATCAGAGAAGTGTCCGTAAAGAATGTTAAAGCACACTTCCTCGTCTAACGAAATGTCCATGTTCCCATCAGAGAAGTGGCCGTAAAGAGAGGTTAAGCACACTTCCTCGCCTAATGAGCTGTCCATGATCGCATCAGAGAAGTGGCCGTAAAGAGAGGTTAAGCACACTTCCTCGCCTAATGAGCTGTCCATGTTCGCATCAGAGAAGTGGCCGTAAAGAGAGGTTAAGCAGACTTCCTCGCCTAATGAGCTGTCCATGTTCGCATCAGAGAAGTGGCCATAAAGAGAGGTTAAGCAGACTTTCTCGCCTAATGAGCTGTCCATGTTCGCATCAGAGAAGTGGCCGTAAAGAGAGGTTAAGCACACTTTCTCGCCTAATGAGCTGTCCATGTTCGCATCACAGAAGTGGCCGTGAAGAGAGGTTAAGCAGACTTTCTCGCCTAATGAGCTGTCCATGCTCGCATCAGAGAAGTGGCCGTAAAGAGAGGTTAACCACACTTTCTCGCCTAATGAACTGTCCATGCTCGCATCAGAGGAGTGGCCGTAAAGAGAGGTTAAGCACACTTCCTCGCCTAATGAGCTGTCCATGTTCGCATCAGAGAAGTGGCCGTAGAGAGATGTTAAGCAGACTTCCTCGCCTAATGAGCTGTCCATGTTCGCATCAGACAAGTGGCCATAAAGAGAGGTTAAGCAGACTTTCTCGCCTAATGAGCTGTCCATGTTCGCATCAGAGAAGTGACCTAAACAGAGGTTAAGCACACTTCCTCGCCTAATGAACTGTCCATGCTCGCATTGAGACGTGGCCATAAAGAGAGGTTAAGCAGACTTTCTCTCATAATGAGCTGTCCATGTTCGCATCAGAGAAGTGGCCGTAAAGAGAGGTTAACCACACATTCTCGCCTAATGAGCTGACCATGCTCGCATCAGAGGAGTGGCCGTAAAGAGATGTTAAGCACACTTCCTCGCCTGATGAGCTGTCCATGTTCGCATCAGAGAAGTGGCCGTAAAGAGAGGTAAAGCACACTTCCTCGCCTAATGAGCTGTCCATGTTCACATCAGAGAAGTGGCCATAAAGAGAGGTTAAGCACACTTCCTCGCCTAACGAGCTGTCCATGTTCGCATCAGAGAAGTGTCCGTAAAGAAAGGTTAAGCACACTTCCTCGCCTAACGAGCTGTCCATGTTCGCATCAGAGAAGTGGCCGTAAAGAGAGGTTAAGCACACTTCCTCGCCTAATGAGCTGTCCATTTTCGCATCAGAGAAGTGTCCGTAAAGAAAGGTTAAGCAGACTTGCTCGCCCAATGAGCTGTCCATGTTCGCATCAGAGAAGTGTCCGTAAAGAAAGGTTAAGCAGACTTTCTCGCCTAATGAACTGTCCATGTTCGCATCAGAGAAGTGTCCGTAAAGAAAGGTTAAGCACACTTCCTCGCCTAATGAGCTGTCCATGTTCGCATCAGAAAAGTGTCCGCAAAGAAAGGTTAAGCAGACTTTCTCGCCTAATGAGCTGTCCATGTTCGCATCAGAGAAGTGGCCGCAAAGAGAGATTAAGCACACTTCCTCGCCCAATGAGCTGTCCATGTTCGCATCAGAGAAGTGTCCGTAAAGAAAGGTTAAGCAGTCTTTCTCGCCTAATGAGCTGTCCATGTTCGCATCAGAGAAGTGGCCGTAAAGAGAGGTTAAGCACACTTCCTCGCCTAATGAGCTGTCCTTGTTCGCATCAGAGAAGTGGCCGTAAAGAGAGGTAAAGCACATTTCCTCGCCTAATGAGCTGTCCATGTTCACATCAGAGAATTGGCCGTAAAGAGAGGTTAAGCACACTTCCTCGCCTAACGAGCTGTCCATGTTCGCATCAGAGAGGTGTCCGTATGAAAGATTAAGCACACTTCCTCGCCTAACGATCTGTCCATGTTCGCATCAGAGAAGTGGCCGTAAAGGGAGGTTAAGCACACTTCCTCGCCTAATGAGCTGCCCATGTTCGCATCAGAGAAGTGTCCGTAATGAAAGGTTAAGCAGACTTTCTCGCCTAATGAGCTGTCCATGTTCGCATCAGAGAAGTGACCGTAAGGAGAGGTTAAGCACACTTCCTCGCCTAATGAGCTGTCCAAGTTCGCATCAGAGAAGTGGCCATAAGGAGAGGTTAAGCACACTTCCTCGCCTAATGTGCTGTCCATGTTCGCATCAGAGAAGTGGCCGTAAAGAGAGGTTAAGCACACTTCCTCGCCTAATGGGCTGTCCATGTTCGCATCGGAGAAGTGGCCGTAAAGAGAGGTAAAGCACACTTCCTCGCCTAATGAGCTGTCCATGTACACATCAGAGAAGTGGCCGTAAAGAGAGGTTAAGCACACTTCCTAGACTAACGAGCTGTTCATGTTCGCATCAGAGAAGTATCCGTAAAGAAAGGTTAAGCACACTTCCTCGTCTAACGAGCTGTCCATGTTCGCATCAGAGAAGTGGCCGTAAAGAGAGGTTAAGCACACTTCCTCGCCTAACGAGCTGTCCATGTTCGCATCAGAGAAGTGTCCGTATAGAAAGGTTAAGCAGACATTCTCGCCTAATGAGCTTTCCATGTTCGCATCAGAGAAGTGGCCGTAAAGAGAGGTTAAGCACACTTCCTCGCCTAATGAGCTGTCCATGATCGCATCAGCGAAGTGGCCGTAAAGAGAGGTTAAGCACACTTCCTCGCCCAATGAGCTGTCCATTGTCGCATCAGGGAAGTGTCCCTAAAGAGAGGTTAAGCACACTTCCTCGACTAATGAGCTGTCCATGTTCGCATCAGAGAAGTGGCCGTAAAGAGAGGTAAAGCACACTTCCTCGCCTAATGAGCTGTCCATGTACACATCAGAGAAGTGGCCGTAAAGAGAGGTTAAGCACACTTCCTAGACTAACGAGCTGTTCACGTTCGCATCAGAGAAGTATCCGTAAAGAAAGGTTAAGCACACTTCCTCGTCTAACGAGCTGTCCATGTTCGCATCAGAGAAGTGGCCGTAAAGAGAGGTTAAGCACACTTCCTCGCCTAATGAGCTGTCCATGATCGCATCAGAGAAGTGGCTGTAAAGAGAGGTTAAGCAAACTTCCTCGCCTAATGAGCTGTCCATGTTCGCATCAGAGAAGTGGCCGTAAAGAGAGGTTAAGCAGACTTCCTCGCCTAATGAGCTGTCCATGTTCGCATCAGAGAAGTGGCCATAAAGAGAGGTTAAGCAGACTTTCTCGCCTAATGAGCTCCCCATGCTCGCATCGGAGAAGTGGCCGTAAAGAGAGGTTAACCACACTTTCTCGCCTAATGAACTGTCCATGCTCGCATCAGAGGAGTGGCCGTAAAGAGAGGTTAAGCAGACTTCCTCGCCTAATGAGCTGTTCATGCTTGCATCAGAGAAGTGGCCTTAACGAGAGGTTAAGCACACTTCCTCGCCTAATGAGCTGTCCATGTTCGCATCAGAAAAGTGGCCGTAAAGAGAGGTTAAGCACACTTCCTCGCCTAATGAGCTGTCCATGTTCGCATCAGAAAAGTGTCCGCAAAGAAAGGTTAAGCACACTTCCTCGCCTAATGAGCTGTCCATGTTCGCATCAGAAAAGTGTCCGCAAAGAAAGGTAAAGCAGACTTTCTCGCCTAATGAGCTGTCCATGTTCGCACCAGAGAAGTCGCCGTAAAGTTAAGCACACTTCCTCGCCCAATGAGGTGTCCATGTTCGCATCAGAGAAGTGGCCGTAAAGAGAGGTTAAGCAGACTTCCTCGCCCAATGAGCTGTCCATGTTCGCATCAGAGAAGTGGCCGTAAAGAGAGGTAAAGCAGACTTCCTCGCCTAATGAGCTGTCCATGTTCGCACCAGAGAAGTGGCCGTAAAGAGAGGTTAAGCATACTTCCTCGCCTAATGAGCTGTCCATGTTCGCATCAGAGAAGTGGCCGTAAAGAGAGGTTAAGCAGACTTCCTCGCCTAATGAGCTGTCCATGTTTGCATCAGAGAAGTGGCCATAAAGAGAGGTTAAGCAGACTTCCTCGCCTAATGAGCTGTCCATGTTCGCATCAGAGAAGTGGCCATAAAGAGAGGTTAAGCAGACTTTCTCGCCTAATGAGCTGTCCATGTTCGCATCAGAGAAGTGTCCGTAAAGAAAGGTTAAGCACACTTCCTCGCCTAATGACCTGTCCATGCTTGCATCAGAGAAGTGGCAAAAAAGAGAGGTTAAGCACACTTCCTCGCCTAATGAGCTGTCCATGTTTGCATCAGAAGAGTGTCCGCAAAGAAAGGTTAAGCAGACTTTCTCGCCTAAGGAGCTGTCCATGTTCGCATCAGAGAAGTGGCCGTAAAGAGAGGTTAAGCACACTTCCTCGCCCAATGAGCTGTCCATGTTCGCATCAGAGAAGTGTCCGTAAAGAAAGGTTAAGCAGTCTTTCTCGCCTAATGAGTTGTCCATGTTCGCATCAGAGAAGTGGCCGAAAAGAGAGGTTAAGCACACTTCCTCGCCTAATGAGCTGTCCTTGTTCGCATCAGAGAAGTGGCCGTAAAGAGAGGTAAAGCACACTTCCTCGCCTAATGAGCTGTCCATGTTCACATCAGAGAATTGGCCGTAAAGAGAGGTTAAGCACACTTCCTCGCCTAACGAGCTGTCCATGTTCGCATCAGAGAGGTGTCCGTATGAAAGGTTAAGCACACTTACTCGCCTAACGATCTGTCCATGTTCGCATCCGAGAAGTGGCCGTAAAGAGAGGTTAAGCACACTTCCTCGCCTAATGAGCTGTCCATGTTCGCATCAGAGAAGTGGCCGTAAAGGGAGGTTAAGCACACTTCCTCGCCTAATGAGCTGCCCATGTTCGCATCAGAGAAGTGGCCGTTAAGAGAGGTTATGCACTCTTCCTCGCCTAACGAGCTGTCCATGTTCGCATCAGAGAAGTGTCCGTAAAGAAAGGTTAAGCAGACATTCTGGCCTAATGAGCTTTCCATGTTCGCATCAGAGAAGTGGCCGTAAAGAGAGGTTAAGCACACTTCCTCGCCTAATGAGCTGTCCATGATCACATCAGAGAAGTGGCCGTAAAGAGAGGTTAAGCACACTTCCTCGCCTAATGGGCTGTCCATGTTCGCATCAGAGAAGTGGCCGTAAAGAGAGGTTATGCACTCTTCCTTGCCTAACGAGATGTCCATTTTCGCATCAGAGAAGTGTCCGTAAAGAAAGGTTAAGCAGACATTCTTGCCTAATGAGCTTTCCATGTTCGCATCAGAGAAGTGGCCGTAAAGAGAGGTTAAGCACACTTCCTCGCCTAATGAGCTGTCCATGATCGCATCAGCGAAGTGGCCGTAAAGAGAGGTTAAGCACACTTCCTCGCCTAATGAGCTGTCCATGGTCGCATCAGAGAAGTGTCCGTAAAGAGAGGTTAAGCACACTTCCTCGATTAACGAGCTGTCCATGTTCGCATCAGAGAAGTGGCCGTAAAGAGAGGTAAAGCACTCTTCCTCGCCTAATGAGCTGTCCATGTTCACATCAGAGAAGTGGCCGTAAAGAGAGGTTAAGCACACTTCCTCGACTAACGAGCTGTCCATTTTCGCATCAGAGAAGTGTCCGTAAAGAAAGGTTAAGCACACTTCCTCGTCTAACGAGCTGTCCATGTTCGCATCAGAGAAGTGGCCGTAAAGAGAGGTTAAGCACACTTCCTCGCCTAATGAGCTGTCCATGTTCGCATCAGAGAAGTGGCCGTAGAGAGATATTAAGCAGACTTCCTCGCCTAATGAGCTGTCCATGTTCGCATCAGACAAGTGGCCATAAAGAGAGGTTAAGCAGACTTTCTCGCCTAATGAACTGTCCATGTTCGCATCAGAGAAGTGACCTAAAGAGAGGTTAAGCACACTTCTCGCCTAATGAGCTGTCCATGGTCGCATTGAGACGTGGCCATAAAGAGAGTTTGGCAGACTTTCTGTCCTAATGAGCTGTCCATGTTCGCATCAGAGAAGTGGCCGTAAAGAGAGGTTAACCACACATTATCGCCTAATGAGCTGTCCATGCTCGCATCAGAGAAGTGGCCGTAAAGAGATGTTAAGCACACTTCCTCGCCTAATGAGCTTCCATGTTCGCATCAGAGAAGTGGCCGTAAAGAGAGGTAAAGCACACTTCCTCCCCTAATGAGCTGTTCATGTTCACATCAGAGAATTGGCCATAAAGAGAGGTTAAGCACACTTCCTCGCCTAACGAGCTGTCCATGTTCGCATCAGAGAAGTATCCGTAAAGAAAGGTTAAGCACACTTCCTCGCCTAACGAGCTGTCCATGTTCGCATCAGAGAAGTGGCCGTAAAGAGAGGTTAAGCACACTTCCTCGCCTAATGAGCTGTCCATTTTCGCATCAGAGAAGTGACCGTAAAGAGAGGTTAAGCACACTTCCTCGCCTAACGAGCTGTCCATGTTCGCATCAGAGACGTGTCCGTAAAGAAAGGTTAAGCACACTTCCTCGCCTAATGAGTTGTCCATGTTCGCATCAGAGAAGTGGCCGTAAAGAGAGGTTAAGCACACTTCCTTGCCTAATGAGCTGTCCATTTTCGCATCAGAGAAGTGACCGTAAAGAGAGGTTAAGCACACTTCCTCGCCTAATGAGCTGTCCATGTTCGCATCAGGGAAGTGTCCGTAAAGAAAGGTTAAGCAGACATTCTCGCCTAATGAGCTGTCCATGTTCGCGTCAGAGAAGTGGCCGTAAGGAGAGGTTAAGCACACTTCCTCGCCTAATGAGCTGTCCATGCTCGCATCAGAGAAGTGGCCATAAAGAGAGGTTAAGCACACTTCCTCGCCTAATGAGCTGTCCATGTTCGCATGAGAGAAGTGGCCGTAAAGAGAGGTTAAGCACACTTCCTCGCCTAATGAGCTGTCCATTTTCGCATCAGAGAAGTGACCGTAAAGAGAGGTTAAGCACACTTCCTCGCCTAACGAGCTGTCCATTCTCGCATCAGAGACGTGTCCGTAAAGAAAGGTTAAGCACACTTCCTCGCCTAATGAGTTGTCCATGTTCGCATCCGAGAAGTGGCCGTAAAGAGAGGTTAAGCACACTTCCTTGCCTAATGAGCTGTCCATGTTCACATCAGAGAATTGGCCGTAAAGAGAGGTTAAGCACACTTCCTCGCCTAACGAGCTGTCCATGTTCGCATGAGAGAAGTGGCCGTAAAGAGAGGTTAAGCACACTTCCTCGCCTAATGAGCTGTCCATGTTCGCATCAGAGAAGTGGCCGTAAAGAGAGGTTAAGCAGACTTCCTCGCCTAATGAGCTGTCCATGTTCGCATCAGAGAAGTGGCCATAAAGAGAGGTTAAGCAGACTTTCTCGCCTAATGAGCTCCCCATGCTCGCATCGGAGAAGTGGCCGTAAAGAGAGGTTAACCACACTTTCTCGCCTAATGAACTGTCCATGCTCGCATCAGAGGAGTGGCCGTAAAGAGAGGTTAAGCAGACTTCCTCGCCTAATGAGCTGTTCATGCTTGCATCAGAGAAGTGGCATTAACGAGAGGTTAAGCACACTTCCTCGCCTAATGAGCTGTCCATGTTCGCATCAGAAAAGTGGCCGTAAAGAGAGGTTAAGCACACTTCCTCGCCTAATGAGCTGTCCATGTTCGCATCAGAAAAGTGTCCGCAAAGAAAGGTTAAGCACACTTCCTCGCCTAATGAGCTGTCCATGTTCGCATCAGAAAAGTGTCCGCAAAGAAAGGTAAAGCAGACTTTCTCGCCTAATGAGCTGTCCATGTTCGCACCAGAGAAGTGGCCGTAAAGTTAAGCACACTTCCTCGCCCAATGAGGTGTCCATGTTCGCATCAGAGAAGTGGCCGTAAAGAGAGGTTAAGCAGACTTCCTCGCCCAATGAGCTGTCCATGTTCGCATCAGAGAAGTGGCCGTAAAGAGAGGTAAAGCAGACTTCCTCGCCTAATGAGCTGTCCATGTTCGCACCAGAGAAGTGGCCGTAAAGAGAGGTTAAGCATACTTCCTCGCCTAATGAGCTGTCCATGTTCGCATCAGAGAAGTGGCCGTAAAATGAGGTTAAGCAGACTTCCTCGCCTAATGAGCTGTCCATGTTCGCATCAGAGAAGTGGCCATAAAGAGAGGTTAAGCAGAATTCCTCGCCTAATGAGCTGTCCATGTTCGCATCAGAGAAGTGGCCATAAAGAGAGGTTAAGCAGACTTTCTCGCCTAATGAGCTGTCCATGTTCGCATCAGAGAAGTGTCCGTAAAGAAAGGTTAAGCACACTTCCTCGCCTAATGAGCTGTCCATGCTTGCATCAGAGAAGTGGCAAAAAAGAGGTTAAGCACACTTCCTCGCCTAATGAGCTGTCCATGTTCGCATCAGAAGAGTGTCCGCAAAGAAAGGTTAAGCAGACTTTCTCGCCTAAGGAGCTGTCCATGTTCGCATCAGAGAAGTGGCCGTAAAGAGAGGTTAAGCCCACTTCCTCGCCCAATGAGCTGTCCATGTTCGCATCAGAGAAGTGTCCGTAAAGAAAGGTTAAGCAGTCTTTCTCGCCTAATGAGTTGTCCATGTTCGCATCAGAGAAGTGGCCGAAAAGAGAGGTTAAGCACACTTCCTCGCCTAATGAGCTGTCCTTGTTCGCATCAGAGAAGTGGCCGTAAAGAGAGGTAAAGCAAACTTCCTCGCCTAATGAGCTGTCCATGTTCACATCAGAGAATTGGCCGTAAAGAGAGGTAAAGCACACTTCCTCGCCTAACGAGCTGTCCATGTTCGCATCAGAGAGGTGTCCGTATGAAAGGTTAAGCACACTTACTCGCCTAACGATCTGTCCATGTTCGCATCCGAGAAGTGGCCGTAAAGAGAGGTTAAGCACACTTCCTCGCCTAATGAGCTGTCCATGTTCGCATCAGAGAAGTGGCCGTAAAGGGAGGTTAAGCACACTTCCTCGCCTAATGAGCTGCCCATGTTCGCATCAGAGAGGTGTCCGTATGAAAGGTTAAGCACACTTACTCGCCTAACGATCTGTCCATGTTCGCATCCGAGAAGTGGCCGTAAAGAGAGGTTATGCACTCTTCCTCGCCTAACGAGCTGTCCATGTTCGCATCAGAGAAGTGTCCGTAAAGAAAGGTTAAGCAGACATTCTGGCCTAATGAGCTTTCCATGTTCGCATCAGAGAAGTGGCCGTAAAGAGAGGTTAAGCACACTTCCTCGCCTAATGAGCTGTCCATGATCACATCAGAGAAGTGGCCGTAAAGAGAGGTTAAGCACACTTCCTCGCCTAATGGGCTGTCCATGTTCGCATCAGAGAAGTGGCCGTAAAGAGAGGTTATGCACTCTTCCTTGCCTAACGAGATGTCCATTTTCGCATCAGAGAAGTGTCCGTAAAGAAAGGTTAAGCAGACATTCTTGCCTAATGAGCTTTCCATGTTCGCATCAGAGAAGTGGCCGTAAAGAGAGGTTAAGCACACTTCCTCGCCTAATGAGCTGTCCATGATCGCATCAGCGAAGTGGCCGTAAAGAGAGGTTAAGCACACTTCCTCGCCTAATGAGCTGTCCATGGTCCCATCAGAGAAGTGTCCGTAAAGAGAGGTTAAGCACACTTCCTCGATTAACGAGCTGTCCATGTTCGCATCAGAGAAGTGGCCGTAAAGAGAGGTAAAGCACTCTTCCTCGCCTAATGAGCTGTCCATGGTCACATCAGAGAAGTGGCCGTAAAGAGAGGTTAAGCACACTTCCTCGACTAACGAGCTGTCCATGTTCGCATCAGAGAAGTGTCCGTAAAGAAAGGTTAAGCACACTTCCTCGTCTAACGAGCTGTCCATGTTCGCATCAGAGAAGTGGCCGTAAAGAGAGGTTAAGCACACTTCCTCGCCTAATGAGCTGTCCATGATCGCATCAGAGAAGTGGCCGTAAAGAGAGGTTATGCACACTTCCTCGCCTAATGAGCTGTCCATGTTCGCATCAGAGAAGTGGCCGTAAAGAGAGGTTAAGCAGACTTCCTCGCCTAATGAGCTGTCCATGTTCGCATCAGAGAAGTGGCCATAAAGAGAGGTTAAGCAGACTTTCTCGCCTAATGAGCTGTCCATGTTCGCATCAGAGAAGTGGCCGTAAAGAGAGGTTAAGCACACTTTCTCGCCTAATGAGCTGTCCATGTTCGCATCAGAGAAGTGGCCGTAAAGAGAGGTTAAGCAGACTTTCTCGCCTAATGAGCTGTCCATGCTCGCATCAGAGATGTGGCCGTAAAGAGAGGTTAACCACACTTTCTCGCCTAATGAACTGTCCATGCTCGCATCAGAGGAGTGGCCGTAAAGAGAGGTTAAGCACACTTCCTCGCCTAATGAGCTGTCCATGTTCGCATCAGAGAAGTGGCCGTAAAGAGAGGTTAAGCAGACTTCCTCGCCTAATGAGCTGTCCATGTTCGCATCAGAGAAGTGGCCATAAAGAGAGGTTAAGCAGACTTTCTCGCCTAATGAGCTGTCCATGTTCGCATCAGAGAAGTGACCTAAAGAGAGGTTAAGCACACTTCCTCGCCTAATGAGCTGTCGATGCTCGCATTGAGACGTGGCCATAAAGAGAGTTTGGCAGACTTTCTGTCCTAATGAGCTGTCCATGTTCGCATCAGAGAAGTGGCCGTAAAGAGAGGTTAACCACACATTATCGCCTAATGAGCTGTCCATGCTCGCATCAGAGAAGTGGCCGTAAAGAGATGTTAAGCACACTTCCTCGCCTAATGAGCTGTCCATGTTCGTATCAGAGAAGTGGCCGTAAAGAGAGGTAAAGCACACTTCCTCCCCTAATGAGCTGTTCATGTTCACATCAGAGAATTGGCCATAAAGAGAGGTTAAGCACACTTCCTCGCCTAACGAGCTGTCCATGTTCGCATCAGAGAAGTATCCGTAAAGAAAGGTTAAGCACACTTCCTCGCCTAACGAGCTGTCCATGTTCGCATCAGAGAAGTGGCCGTAAAGAGAGGTTAAGCACACTTCCTCGCCTAATGAGCTGTCCATTTTCGCATCAGAGAAGTGACCGTAAAGAGAGGTTAAGCACACTTCCTCGCCTAACGAGCTGTCCATGTTCGCATCAGAGACGTGTCCGTAAAGAAAGGTTAAGCACACTTCCTCGCCTAATGAGTTGTCCATGTTCGCATCAGAGAAGTGGCCGTAAAGAGAGGTTAAGCACACTTCCTTGCCTAATGAGCTGTCCATTTTCGCATCAGAGAAGTGACCGTAAAGAGAGGTTAAGCACACTTCCTCGCCTAATGAGCTGTCCATGTTCGCATCAGGGAAGTGTCCGTAAAGAAAGGTTAAGCAGACATTCTCGCCTAATGAGCTGTCCATGTTCGCGTCAGAGAAGTGGCCGTAAGGAGAGGTTAAGCACACTTCCTCGCCTAATGAGCTGTCCATGCTCGCATCAGAGAAGTGGCCATAAAGAGAGGTTAAGCACACTTCCTCGCCTAATGAGCTGTCCATGTTCGCATCAGAGAAGTGGCCGTAAGGAGAGGTTAAGCACACTTCCTCGCCTAATGAGCTGTCCATGTTCGCATCAGAGAAGTGGCCGTAAAGAGAGGTTAAGCGCTCTTCCTCGCCTAACGAGCTGTCCATTTTCGCATCAGAGAAGTGTCCGTAGAGAAAGGTTAAGCAGACTTCCTCGCCTAACGAGCTGTCCTTGTTCGCATCAGAGAAGTGTCCGTAAAGAAAGGTTAAGCACACTTCCTGGCCTAACGAGCTGTCCATGTTCGCATCAGAGAAGTGGCCGTAAAGAGAGGTTAAGCACACTTCCTCGCCTAATGAGTTGTCCATTTTCGCATCAGAGAAGTGACCGTAAAGAGAGGTTAAGCACACTTCCTCGCCTAACGAACTGTCCATGTTCGCATCAGAGAAGTGTCCGTAAAGAAAGGTTCAGCACACTTCCTCGCCTAAAGAGTTGTCCATGTTCGCATCAGAGAAGTGGCCGTAAAGAGAGGTTAAGCACACTTCCTTGCCTAATGAGCTGTCCATTTTCGCATCGGAGAAGTGACCGTAAAGAGAGGTTAAGCACACTTCCTCGCCTAATGAGCTGTCCATGTTCGCATCAGAGAAGTGTCCGTAAAGAAAGGTTAAGCAGACTTTCTCGCCTAATGAGCTGTCCATGTTCGCATCAGAGAAGTGGCCGTTAGGAGAGGTTAAGCACACTTCCTCGCCTAATGAGCTGTCCATGCTCGCATCAGAGAAGTGGCCATAAAGAGAGGTTAAGCACACTTCCTCGCCTAATGAGCTGTCCATGTTCGCATCAGAGAAGTGGCCGTAAGGAGAGGTTAAGCACACTTTCTCGCCTAATGAGCTGTCCATGTTCGCATCAGAGAAGTGGCCGTAAAGAGAGGTTAAGCACACTTCCTCGCCCAATGAGCTGTCCATGTTCGCATCAGAGAAGTGTCCGTAGAGAGAGGTTAAGCACACTTCCTCGCCTAATGAGCTGTCCATGTTCACATCAGAAAAGTGTCCGCAAAGAAAGGTTAAGCAGACTTTCTCGCCTAACGAGCTGTCCATGTTCGCATCAGAGAAGTGGCCGTAAAGAGAGGTTAAGCACACTTCCTCGCCCAATGAGCTGTCCATGTTCGCATCATAGAAGAGTCCGTAAAGGAAGGTTAAGCAGTCTTTCTCGCCTAATGAGCTGTCCATGTTCGCATCAGAGAAGTGGCCGTAAAGAGAGGTTAAGCGCTCTTCCTCGCCTAACGAGCTGTCCATGCTCGCATCAGAGAAGTGGCCATAAAGAGAGGTTAAGCACACTTCCTCGCCTAATGAGCTGTCCATGTTCGCATCAGAGAAGTGGCCGTAAGGCGAGGTTAAGCACACTTCCTCGCCTAATGAGCTGTCCATGTTCGCATCAGAGAAGTGGCCGTAAAGGGAGGTTAAGCGCTCTTCCTCGCCTAACGAGCTGTCCATGTTCGCATCAGAGAAGTGTCCGTAGAGAAAGGTTAAGCAGACTTCCTCGCCTAACGAGCTGTCCATTTTCGCATCAGAGAAGTGTCCGTAAAGAAAGGTTAAGCACACTTCCTCGCCTAACGAGCTGTCCATGTTCGCATCAGAGAAGTGGCCGTAAAGAGAGGTTAAGCACACTTCCTCGCCTAATGAGCTGTCCATTTTCGCATCAGAGAAGTGACCGTAAACAGAGGTTAAGCACACTTCCTCGCCTAACGAGCTGTCCATGTTCGCATCAGAGAAGTGTCCGTAAAGAAAGGTTAAGCACACTTCCTCGCCTAATGAGTTGTCCATGTTCGCATCAGAGAAGTGGCCGTAAAGAGAGGTTAAGCACACTTCCTTGCCTAATGAGCTGTCCATTTTCGCATCAGAGAAGTGACCGTTAAGAGAGGTTAAGCACACTTCCTCGCCTAATGAGCTGTCCATGTTCGCATCAGAGAAGTGTCCGTAAAGAAAGGTTAAGCAGACTTTCTCGCCTAATGAGCTGTCCATGTTCGCATCAGAGAAGTGGCCGTAAGGAGAGGTTAAGCACACTTCCTCGCCTAATGAGCTGTCCATGCTCGCATCAGAGAAGTGGCCATAAAGAGAGGTTAAGCACACTTCCTCGCCTAATGTGCTGTCTATGTTCGCATCAGAGAAGTGGCCGTAAGGAGAGGTTAAGCACACTTCCTCGCCTAATGAGCTGTCCATGTTCGCATCAGAGAAGTGGCCGTAAAGAGAGGTTAAGCGCTCTTCCTCGCCTAACGAGCTGTCCATGTTCGCATCAGAGAAGTGTCCGTAGAGAAAGGTTAAGCAGACTTTCTCGCCTAATGAGCTGTCCATGTTCGCATCAGAGAAGTGGCCGTAAAGAGAGGTTAAGCACACTTCCTCGCCTAATGAGCTGTCCATGATCGCATCGGAGAAGTGGCCGTAAAGAGAGGTTAAGCACACTTCCTCGCCTAATGAGCTGTTCATGATCGCATCAGAGAAGTGTCCGTAAAGAGAGGTTAAGCAGACTAATGAGCTGTCCATATTTGCATCAGAAAAGTGTTCGTAAAGAGAGGTTACATACTAATGAGCTGTCCATGTTCGCACCTGAGAAGTGTCTGTAAAGAGAGGTTAAGCACACTTCCTCGCCTAATGAGCTGTCCATGTTCGCATCAGACAAGTGTTCGTAAAGAGAGGTTACATACTAATGAGCTGTCCATGTTCGCATCAGAGAAGTGTCTGTAAAGAGAATTTAAGCAGACTAGTGAGCTGTCCATGTTTGCTTCTGAGAAGTGTTCGTAAAGAGAGGTTACATACTAATGAGTTGTCCATGTTCGCAACTGAGAAGTGTCTGTAAAGAGAGGTTAAGCACACTTCCTCGCCTAATGAGCTGTCCATGTTCGCATCAGGCAGGTGTTCGTAAACAGAGGTTACATACTAATGAGCTGTCCATGTTCGCATCAGAGAAGTGTCGGTAAAGAGAATTTAAGCAGACTAGTGAGCTGTCCATGTTCGCATCAGAGAAGTGTTCGTAAAGAGAGGTTACATACTAATGAGCTGTCCATGTTCGCAACTGAGAAGTGTCTGTAAAGAGAGATTAAGCACACTTCCTCGCCTAATGAGCTGTCCATTTTCGCATCAGAGAAGTGTCCGTAAAGAGAGGTTAAGCCGACTCTCTCGCCTAATGAGCTGTCCATGTTCGCATCAGACAAGTGTCTGTAAAGAGAGGTTTTGACAGTAAGAAATTTCGTCATTTTGTGAAATAATAATTTTTAATCTACAGTAAAAATAATTGGACATCCCTGTTCTATGAGTAAAACAAAAGATGCTGATTCTACACGTACATACAAGTAGTTGCAGCATGCCTGGTGGGTGGCGAATCCCTAGGTATTTCAGCACTTGTGAGGGAGAGAGATAGGGTCCGTGCTTGTTACATTATTATGTTCAATTTGAAGGTGCTCGGGTACTTGGTCTAGCACGAGGGTGAGAACGCCAGATGTAAGATATTCTAGACGTGTATCATACAGTTCCCGTGGGAGACTTGCCAGTTACCTCCGTCGGGCGCTGGCTCTGCAATCAGCAGATTCAGAGGGTAGTGAAAGAAAAGAAAAAAAAAGAGCTTTACAGTAGTCTCATATGATGTGTAACTTCTGACATGTTATCCTACCTTGAAGTTGTGACCGTTTTTATTATCCTTGACGTTCATCAACACACAAAAAATCTTTTTATTTTTTTCATTCTCATAATACATAACAATTCCAAGACTCGCCTTTTTTGTCTTCACTGCCTACTTGATATTTCTACTCTCGCACTGCCTTCTTGATACTCTGCTGTTACAAAGTAATCCGTATGTGATAAACATTCAACACGGTACCATTGCCGTCCCATTTTTCAAAATCACTCCCACAAAATATCCAGCAACCGAGTGGAAAGATGTTACACATCAAGAACTGGACTGGTCATTCATGTACGGGGTTGGCCATGAGGCTAACAACCCCACACCGTCAAAAGAATCTCGTTACGAAACCCTCGAGATTGCATCGGAACACTGGTTGATTTAGAAGAGTGAGGGAGACCAAAGCCCATCTTGGAAGTAAGTGTGTTGTTCTAATAGAATTTTACTATTTTGTGTGCTTACATTTGCCACTTTTTCTTCTAGCCTTTGTTCCGCAGAGCAGGGTCGGCTCTACTGCACATATTGCCTCCATCTTGCACGGTCTGCAGCGTCCTTCTTCTCAACATTGCCTGCTCGCATGTCCTCCGCTTCTTGGGCCGTCCTTGTGGTCGCTTGCCTACTATAAGGTGCGTTCAAAAAGTAAGGAGTCGGAGGCTGAAATGCGCAAACCGGTGATGACATCGGCTAATCGTGGCGTGTGTAACGAGGTGTGGTTCCGACCAAAGCGTGGGAGGTCATAGCTCGTCGCTAGAGGGCACGCATGCAAGTCACGTGACGATACAAAGCGAGCAGCAGCATCAATCGTCCAACGCTGCCAGTCGCATTGCAAACAGTGACATTGAGGCGTCAAATGAAGAGCAAAGAGGTGTTGTTCGGTTTCTGACAGCGGAAGGAGTAGGGGGGAACGGACATTAATCACCGAATGTCACAAGTGTACGGCGAACACTGCATGTCCCTTGCAAGGGTCAAGACGTGGCACAAGCGCTTCAGGGAAGGATGGGTGTCGTTAGCCGATGATGCCCGTTCTGGGGCACCCCCCTGCATTACCGATGACAACGTCCAGCTGGGTGATGCACTCATTACCCAGGACCGCCGAGTGACAGTGAACGTCATAGCCGCAGTGGTCAGATTGAGCGTCAGAAATTTGCTCACCATCATGAAGGAACGACTGCACTTGCGCAAAGTGTGTGCCCAATGGGTGTCCCACAGTCTTCAACCACACCAGGAAGCATATCGAATGGCCCACTGTCTTGGTCATCTGCAGCGCTATGCGAGGGAAGGGAATGGGTTCCTGGCACGAGTGGTGGCTGGAGATGAGTCATGGTGTCATCACTTCGAACCAGAATCCAAACGACAAAGCCTCCAGTGGAAGCATCCAGGGTCACCACCACCCATAAAAGGCAAGGCCATCCACACGAGTGCAGGAAAGGTAATGCTGACGTTCTTCTTTGACCAAGATGGCCCCCTTCTGATACACTTCATGCCGCACGGGACAACAGTGAATGCCCAGCGTTACTCGCAAACCTTGACCTCCCTTCGCCAAGCGATCAAAACAAAACGACCAGGCAATCTCACCCGTGGGGTCATTCTGCTCCACGACAATGCACGACCTCATGCGGCCAACACAGTCGCAGCACTCCTGCAGAAATTCAAATGGGAGGTTCTCGGACACCCTCTATACAGTCCAGACTCTCTCCCTGTGATTACGCCATGTTTGGTCCCCTGAAAAGGGCTCTGCGGGGCCAACGATTCACCTCGGACGTCGACGTCCAGCTGTACGTGCGGAACTTGTTCACATCGCAGCCCAGGGAATTTTATGAGACAGCCATTCACCGCCTCGTGTCACAGTGGGACAAGTGCTTCAACAGCCAGGGCCAATACTTCTAACATACAGGTACTGGTTTCTGTAATTAAGCCTCCGGCTCGTTACCTTTTGAACGCACCTTATACATCTACTACTTCTTGCCACTATGTCCTCGCAACTCCGTAGTACATGTCCGTACCAACGCAGGCGAGCTTCCAGCATCTTGTCAGGGATCAGTGCGACACCAAGGGTGCCTCTTACATGGACATTGGTGACATGATCTAGTCTTGTTAGGCCAATGGACCAGCGCAGCATCCTCATCTCCACATCTGTTGGTTACTGGCCAACACAATGCTACAGGCCTGATCACAGTGCCGTATTATTTCGACTTTAGCTGTACAGGAATCTTACGATCACATATAACCCCTGTCACTTGTCTTAACCCAAGATGTATTTGTTCGCATTGGCACTTCTCTCAACGTGTCTCCATCTGATGTTATTTATGAGCCTCTGGGGCGGTAAATTATTTTGATTGATTGCTTGTAAAGCGAAGGTTTAGGTTCCACAAAGAATCAACAGGATTCTATACAGGATTCTTTATTTTACAAAAGATGAATATGATGATACGATGATCAGTCTGTTGTTACTCGGCCTTGTATATCCTCGGGGCGATGATGTCTCCAACCGTCAGAGTCTGAAACAGAGAACACAATTGTACACTATGACGGGCGCCATCCAATGTAGCAGAGGTGATCGCATACTTGTGTGGATTTGCAAGGATTCTGAAT
Organism: Meconema thalassinum; assembly: GCA_946902985.2. Lineage (NCBI taxonomy): Eukaryota > Metazoa > Arthropoda > Insecta > Orthoptera > Tettigoniidae > Meconema > Meconema thalassinum. Next base: position 190,056,825 of record OX336388.2, on the reverse strand, counting down.
GTTTATGTTTAATGTCAGTTTGTGATGACACTGAATTCTAATTTGAAGACATACTCACCAACTCTCAAATTGAACAAATGAGAGAAATATTGAGTTTTATAAACGGAATTAAATAATTATTAAATTTCTTAAAACTTTGTCCTTTCAAGCTAGGTGTGGGTTAGGCCATTTCTTTGATTACTAGCAAACCCATCTCGCATGTGTATAAACCACCCGCATGACTATCGTGTTGTTTGTTTAAAAGCACTTTATCATCATCATCATCATCATCATCACGTTTTCACTCCAGTTTCCCGGGTGTGGTTTACGAGCGCTCTCCATTTTGGTCGATTCATGTACCACTGCTCCTTCAAGACTTCATCCCAGTTGATTCCCTTGGATGTGATATCTCCCTTCACTTGGTCCAGCCATCTCCTCCTAGGTCTTCCAACAGGTCTCTTTCCACTTTATAAACAAATAAATATATTTCCGTTAAATTTTCAAGGAATGTAAGATTTTTCCTGTACTATTGAGACGATTCGGAAGATTTTGGAACATATCACACCTTCTAACTCCCTTCTGGTTTAGAAGCTTTTGTTTTGTGAAACATGCAGTACACCTTAGCATTTTATATAATGTGATATGTTCATTCAAACTCTAGCTACCATCATTGGTTTTTGTAAAAACTGCCAAAATAACTTTGTTTTCAGCGTATCTATGATCCGTTCAGCTGAACCTGGCCATCGGTGATTCCATGGATCATTGCTCTCCAAGTTGTCCTGCGTCGTTTAGTTGTTCCAGGGTCAGGTTGGAGCCTGTCTAAGCAACGTGTCCTGGTCTTCTTGCACCGCTGATCATTCCTAGCACAATTGCTTTTCCAATCCATCTGATCGCATAACGTGGCCAAAGTATGCTAGCCTCAACCTCATAATCTCACTGACCAATGACCCACAGGGCTTGATACGCTCTAATACCGCAGTCCATGGTATTCTTAAGATTGTACGCCAACTCCAGAGCTCTAAAGCATCTATCTTCCTCTTGTCTGCCTGTTTGAGCGTCCTGCTCTCACATCCATACAGGAACAGTGAACAACACAAACATATATCTCTACCCTTCCAGATTGCGGACATAGTCATCGTGGCGCTTCGTCCAAGAGGAATTCATCTCTATACGCATACATCTATAGTGGAGTTTCTTTGTTACACTCTCATGCAAAATGTGCCCAACTGATCGAGCTGTGATAACATCAGTGCCGACTGCTAATTTTTGTAATGATTAGGGCGTAATATGATAGGCTTAACTTAAGACAATAGCTTGCCACGGTGGGTGAGTGGTCAACGTGTCGGTCTACTAACCCCCCAAGCTTGCAGGTTCGCTCCTGGCCGAGGTAAGTGATTTTTGAAAGGCGGCAAAAATTAAAACACCATGTCATACGATGTTGGCATGTCAAAGAACCCATTTGAATTCAGTAGGCCGTGTTCATAATGGCAAAATTAATTTCGGGAGTTTCCGCCAACAAAGTTCCTCATTTCTCTACTAGAAAGCACTATAGTGTTCAAGGAGCTTAGATATCTAACCTCCTTGACTTTCATAGTGCTTCAAGGAACAACGGAATTTGACATGCAAGCTACCCTCTGGGTGTCAAATAACAAAGCTTGCACCCGGCACCCGAGGCCATAAGATATTATTATTAATACTTAAGACAATTATTATAGCTCGGCTAAGTTGAGATATTAGACTCAGTTTAATATTAATTATTCAGTCGCACAGCGCCATTACAAACACATTACACAATACAATACCACTCCAAAGATGTGCACACGCTGAAAACAGACTATCTATTCTGACCGCGCAAAATCGTAACCAATAAGCCGCAGTGTTGGTTTAAATTCAACCGATAGCGAGACTTGAGAATCTCAGTCGAAGTCCTCAGAGCGCCATTAAACAGACCAAACTTGCCCCTTCCCTCTCAAGGGCTCCCATGCATTTCTAAAGCTATAAACACGTGCTTTGAGGATGCAAGGCTTCCTTCCTCAGCTTTCTACTCCGGGCAGTGAAGATCACATTTCACCCTCCTAGGGGTGAAATTAAGAACTAGTTACAAGTACTGACAGTTACAGTGAGACAGAGCTTATCAAGAGGGCACGCAAGATAGCCCCAAAGGCTATTTTACAAAACAATCAATTTAATCTTTTAAAACAGTTACAGCTGAGAGCTGACTGTAGGAGGATCCTCACGTCCTACATGGAGGAATCGCCACTGGATAACTTAGTTTATGTATCTGGGAACAACTTGGGCTAGCCTATTTTCATTTCACAAACCATGAGGTGAACAATGGAATCAACAAGGCAACTTGTTATGACAACAAAGGTGACATTGTACAAATCCTTTAGAATTATCCATATTGGTCACAGGAAGAGGATCAATGGCATCTGCAATGGAGAAGATGGACTTCGGAACAGTGTAGTTGGCAGAAGGGGCAACAAGTGCTCGGGTTCTAAGAGCAAAAGGTATATGGTTGCCATACATCATTTGAGCCAATGCTCCGGATAGAAAACTCCGTTATAAAACCCAGTCAAGGAGTTTCTTCGACATAATCGAAGTCTTTGATTGTGATGAGCTTTTGGGTCTGAGGGCTCATTAGAGATGGCGGCGGAAGAACCAATATGGTCAATGGCGGCTCTCGGGTCTTCCAAGAAGATCAAGACCTTGGTGTCAGGTGGCAACCGACCGTAAAATTGAAAGTCATCTTTATATTAATCATGAGGCGAAACGGAAATGGAAAGAGATTCACAGCTAGGGCGTCCCCCTCAAGCGACGGAAATGCTAGGGCGTTCCCCGTAAGCGACGAAACATTGAAGGATATGATTTTGTGTTCGTGTCTGTCGTTAACTGTGTGATGTATGCAAGTGGTGGTCTTCCTCTTGTGGTTTTCCCTTCTAACATCCCTTCGATGACTCTTGCTAGTAGGCTATTATGTCTTAGAATATGTCCCAACATATTTGCTCATCTTGTTTTCAGACTCTTCATAAAGCTTCTACTTTCTTCTGCTCTTCTGAATACCTCTTCATTTGTCATATGTTGTATCCAACTGATCTTAAGCATTCTTCTCCAGCACCAAGCCTCAAAAGCCATCAACTTCCTCTCTTCTGACTTCCCTATTGTCCTGGTCTCACAGTCTTTTCCTTATTTTTAGGTCTGTACTTCTGGATGTGTGAAGAGATTCTCGTTTCTATAAAAGGTGTTCTTTGCCTGAATAATTATACTCCTAACTTCTCGTTTGCTGGTTCCATCATAGGTTATCAAGCTTCCCAAATACTTATATTCCTTCACATGTTGTACTCTAACAAGTGTCTCCAAAATGCAAGAAAGAAGTAGAAGGAAGTCGATCCGTGAGAAGACCAAGAAAGATCTAGTCAGGAATGGTGAGAACTATGTGGAAAGATTGTTAACTATTTGTACTCGTTTTTATTACAAAACAGAACTTACTCTCTGAATGTGCAAATTATAAGGAAAGATGATGTCCAGGACACCCTTGGAATTGCCCCTGTTCGTGGCGAGGTTACGTTGGTACGGGCACATGGCCTGAGTCTATAGTTATATGTACTAAAAAGTGTCAGAATATGTACATCAGTGGCGGCCAGTAATAAGGTTGCAGTGTTGCACAACGACCAGATTAATTCATGAAAAACAATTAATTTCGTAATAATATTTTTTAATAACTTCTATATAGATTGTTTGGCTTTTGCTGACGACATTGCTCTAATTACTGATACACAGGAAAATGCCAGAACACAAATTGATAATTTAATATAACAAGCAAATAAAATAGGTCTACAAATTTCCTTCACAAAGACAGAATTTATATCCAATGTCAAAAATAGTCCCGATAAATTATGTATTCCACAAAACGAAATCAAAAGAGTGAATTCTTTCAAATATCTCGGTGAATGGATTACAATAAATAATAATGAGAAAAACAGCCTAACAGTTAGAACAAGGAAAATGAATATAGCTTTCCAGCTCACCAGGAACATTTATAAGAAAAAAGCATTACCTAATTCTATTAAAATTAAACATTATAATACTGTTGTGAAACCAGAGGCCTTATATGGATCTGAAACACTCAAATTAATGAATAAAGGTGAAATTAACAAAATCATGGTCATGGAAAGGAAAATAATTAGAAGTATACTTGGCCCTAGGAAAGTAGGAGCAGATTACAACAGACCTAGACCAAATGTAGAAATTTATGAGCATGTAGAAAACATACTACATACCATGCGAAGAAGAAGATTATCGTTTTTTGGACATTGACAAAGAATGAACGATGATAGATTGAAAAAGAAAATTTTCAATAAAATTATAAAACTTAAGATACAGCCAGCTTGGTTTCAACAGACCTTGAAATGACCTTAAAGAGGCCAATATACAAATCGAAGACATACCTAATAGACAACTCTTTCGGAACAAAATTAAAACTGTCACCTTCAAGGAGAAACTAGAGAGAAGCAGGAAACAGCCACACAACATTGAGGAGCTCCGGCGACAACAATCTGAAAGAATGAAGCAATTTTGGGTGACCAAGAAGAAATCTTATAGCAAAACTTGATGTATTGATTTAACGTGCTCTATTAAGGGCTATTCGATTAAATAATACATAATATTTTTAGTACTAGGAGTTGTATGTTTCATTCTATATGTATAGGAATTCATAATTCTGTTCTTTAATAATTCAGGAAATCTTATAGTAAGTTACTGTGAACTGACTGAGAAAGCGAGGCGCGCCAGCCGTCTAGAGGCGCTCGTCCGTTTGGTCGTTGCCAAGCCCAAGCACCGACCAGATCTCAATAGTGAAGGGTATGGCAGAGATGCTAGACCGGGTAAGCCCTATCTCAGCAGTTAACACGGCTGGTCGTTGCCCGCTGACTGCAACAAAGAGGCCGAGGCGCAGGCGCGGACGGAGACATCCGAGATGCTTCGTCAACTGCCGAATCCATGTGTTGCAATGTTGGGCGTACTTGTGACACTCGCAGTTCTCGCCCTCATATATAACTTACGTTGTTTTGTTCTCGTGATGGTTTTCATGTAGACTAACTTATGTTCCAATTTTAATCCGATGAAATTGTGATGTCTCTGAACTGTGGCATTTGTTATGAATGAGGTACATCTGTTTTACCGCGCAATTGAATACAGTTTTCTCCGATATCAAGCAGTCATTTACCCTACCACCTTATGGGTGCCCGCAGGAGGTGTGAGGAGCGAGGGTGGCAAGGAGGGGCCGTGTACCCACCCCCTGTAATTACAAGAATACCGGTATTTCGAATGTTCATTGTCACACCAGTTTATTTCATAAAGTGAAGTTACTGATGGTTAACTGATTTAGATGTAGGGATAATTCCTCAGTTTTATTTAACTTAGTAATTTGGGATTATTTGAGAATATCTTCAGTTATTTAAAAAATCGGCGAACTGGATTAACATTACTATTTTATTGAACTGCTTGATTTTTATTTTTGTCGATACTTTGTGATACAACTACTTTTTGCCTGTTTTTAAAGAATGAACATTATGACGAAGATTCACCAAGAAAAGCGAACTCCTATGGACAAAAACTTTGAACTAAAAAAAAGAAATCCTCCCATTTATGCCATAAAGACTATGTACTCAACGGTTTAAGAGCAGCCAAATAATGAATGTCATGAAGCAAGTAAGAAATGAAACGAAAATTGCCGGGGGGTAAGTCTCAATATCACCTAGTGACATGTAGGTAACAAAATAAAAAATAATACATCCCCCTCCCTCCCTCTTAGAAAAAATCCTGCGGGTGCCCATGAACCACCTTAATGAAAATAGTGCAACAGCCAGAAAAATTGTCCGCCAGCCGCTACTGATGTACTTAATGTAAATATATTCTGCATAATATGGACAGTAAAATTAATTTTACCACTAAAAACTAAACTTTGTTACTTTTAGAGCCTAACAATACATTCAAAAAACACTGGATTCATAAATTAAGGTATGTATATACGTTTAGGAAGAAAATCCACATTTTTAAACCAATTCCTCTAAAACCACATCACACAGGAAACCCAACCATCAATTTTTTTGTATCAGAAACTCTGTTCTCTGCATTTTTTGAAGAACAGAACAAAAAATGACAATTTTTCAAAATATTATTCAATCATTAAATTTATTACCGGGTGAGTTAGCCGTGGTCGTTACGGCATGACTGCTGGCAGTCGCTCACATCCGGGAGGCGAGGTGGTTTGAATCCCCCCGCCGGCAACCTTGAAGATGGTCTTCTGTGGTTTCCCATCTTCCTTCCAGGCAAATGCCAGGGTTGGTCCCTCACTATAGGCCACAGCCGCTACCTTCCAACTCCTCGCCCTTACATTCCTACTTTCCTCCCCAACGGTACTTGTAGCTCACCCATTGGGTGTCCGTCTTGAAGCAGCTACACAACTGACGAGAAGAACATGTCTTCGGACACTCCCGGCACTAAAAGCCATACGCTAAAATAAACTGAGTTCTTCTATTTAACGCATATAATGTTGTGAACTAGAATCGTGCAGTTATCTGCAACAGGCAGTGTAGTAGTGTTTTTCATTTTTCAAAAGTGAAATGCGATTTTATCATTGTGGTGTTTGAAGCCATATTTTCAGTGTTGCCTTAGTAAACAAGAGTTTAGTGCTTTTCAGTCGGTCAACACGAATGTACCCAAAAGAGATGGGTTATGCCCTAATCCTGAAATAAATTACATGAGATTAATAAAACACTAGGATGACCAGTTTCGATCGTCAAGCGATCATCATCAGATCCAATACACTTAGGCTATAAAATCTATGTTTGAAATACAGGTGAAAATATTTACAATATGTACAATTATTTAGTTGCAGTATTGGTACTGCAACTGTCAGTGTATGCTAAATGCAGTATATATGTTAGGTGAAATGCTAAATGGTGATGGCTATCCGGAGATTGTACTTTAGAGAGATTATATGGTTGTAAACTATGGTTAAACTATACAATTTTAGGCTAACTACTTATCTGATTGTCTTCCGTACTACAGCTATTCGCAGTTTCCGTGCTCACTTGAACTCGCTGTGCGGCCGACTGCGGTGGTTATCTTAACGACTGGTTTTTCCCTGCCTTCCCCCCCTGTCCCTACGTGCTGTGGGGAGTGATCGCGATGTGTTTATGTGAGGTGTTGCCAACCTAGATAAGATGTATGTTATTGAATGAGGTGGATCTACAACTATTAAAGACCGTGGATTAGTCCTCGCCACGCGTGGAGCATAACCCATTCGAACTAAGCGTTGACGGTCTTATGAGGACGTCCCGGCACCTTTAATACTGCCTCTAATATGGGCCTTGGTTTATTGCAGAAGAAAAAGTACATCGTACACCTGATCCAGATAACATTTACCTATTAAAATAAATTAAAATAATCAAGGTGGCTGAAGTTTTCAAAGTATCAATAAATCTCCAGTTCACAGCATTCATTAGCTCTAATATGATGTATCAATAACATTCCTATATCAATTTGTGATGTTGATTTTGTTGATTTGAAAGGCATAAAATGTTAGAGATTTTAATTCTGATAATAACGTAAGTGATGTTACACTTTCACGATGTGACCAAATAAACGAACTTACGACATATTAAAAATGGTAATTCTTCGGGAATGTTGGACCTGGATCTTACAGTTGCACATAGCTTTCTTTTTTTATCGTTTAGGCCCACTTAGGACGACGGGGCTCGTATCTACTCTTCGGCAGTGACATTTTCCAAACAAACAAACAAACAAAATCCGGGTATTAATTGTAAAAAAATTATAAATAGCCTACTACATAATAATTACTTTCGTTTATTTCAAATTTAATATAAATCAAGTAAACAGTAGTTAGATACTGTAAACTACAAAGTTAAAGATATAAATCAATAAATTGTACCTACCCTTAAAGAATATAGTGTATTTACTTAGGAATATTTGTTATAGTTTGTAGTTGCAAGTGATTGTGCGCGGAGTAGTGGCGACACTGCCTGTTGTACGGACAGTCAGCTGTACGCTAGCGCTAGAGGCTTGGCGGGAGTTTTTCTTTGTTTACGTTTATGCGGATCGAACTGGCAGTGGCAGACGATAGTCCTCATTTCAGTGTTACGCTGACGCCATTACGCCACTTGGTTTAGTTCTGCTAGTTTGGTGGTTTTTAGTGTTGCTATGGAAAAGTTTTTGGTGAAGTTGAAGCAGACTTTGAAGAAACCTAATGAACCTTCAAAAGAATGTGTTGACGGTGAGTCTTCTAGTAGAAGTTCCGATGAAGAAGAAGTTCAAGTAGTTAAAAAACTAAAAACTGACGATCCTTCTACGAATGTTCAGCCGAAACGACCACTTGATCTTAGCGCAAGTGCCAGTGATGGGCCGAAGTAACCGCAGCTAAATTTTCCTAGACGGAATATAGGAGGAAAACAGCGGTCCTGCCATACCAACTGGTATAGTAAGTATTCTTGGTTAGAATACTCAGTAGGAAATGACGCTGTATTTTGTTTCTTTTGCCGACACTTCTCTGTCACAGGCAGAGAAGTACTTACTACTTCGGGATATAATGACTGGAAAACTTTCAGTAAAATGTCAGACAAACACGAGAAATCTAGCTGTCACAAACTTTGCCTAACAAAGTACAAAGGATGGCTGGATACACAAAAAACTGGTGCCGTTACTATCAAAATTAACGAGCATATGGCGCAAACAATAGAAAAGAATAGAGATACATTAAAGACCCTCGTGAGAATTGTGATATTTTGTGCACGCCAAGACATTGCTCTGAGAGGACACAGGGAGGGTGAAAACGAAAATTGCAGTGACAGTAATGAACCAGATGAAGCAAAGGAGGGGGCTGAGAAGTTTTCGGATGTAAATCGTGGGAACTTTCAAGAATTAATAAACTTATTATGTTTAGAAAATGACCGGTTTAATTTGAATCTAAAAACCATGCCTGGAAACGCCAAGTATACATCTAAAGATGTACAAAATGACATTTTAGACACCGCTGCGAATTTGATTACTCGCAGTATAGTTGAGGAAATAAAATCTAGTAACGTATACAGCATTATAGTGGATGAAGCTCGAGATGAAGGACACACATAACAAATGAGTATCTGCTGTCGTTACGTTCATCAATGTAAGATAAAAGAAAGATTTTTGGGTTTTGTTCAATTGAAAGAGCTAACCTCTGGATCTTTAGCTAGCAAAATAAAACAGTTTTTGGAATCAATTGGAGTTGAAATAAGGAACTGTGTAAGTCAGTCATATGACGGTGCTTCCGTTATGTCGCGAAGGTTTAACGGGCTGCAGTCCCTTATTAGACAGATGACTAAAAATCCTTGCCCTTACGTACATTGCCATGCACATCGGTTAAATTTAGTCTTGGTTGACGTCGCTAAAAATGTGCAAATAGTTAGGGGAAACTATGGGCCTTTTGGAAGCAATATATGCTTTTCAATCGTGTTCTACGCTTCGCCATGAAATGTTCATATTTACTCAAGATACTAAAACTGGGAGGAAAGTCATCATAGTGCCTCAACATAGTGACACTAGATGGGTGGCGAAGTATAAGGGGGTAAATTTTTTTAAGAATCAGTTTGGCACTGTAATAAATGCTTTGCAGAAGTGCACTGAAAGTTCAAAACCAAGAGAAGCAGCTGAGGCAAAAGGTCTTCTGATGCAATTTAGATCTTTTGAAAATGTCTTCATTCTAGTTAGTCTTGAGGGTATTTTACAAGTTGTAAATATCCTATCAAAGCAACTACAGTCTCCAACCCTGGACATAGGAAAGTGCCTTAAGCTCGTAAAAGCAACAATGGATAGCTTAGGCCAGTTTCGATCAGAGGAAAAGTTTGAAGAATTTTTTGAAGAAACAAAACAGATTTGCGAAAACAATGACATTTATTGTTCAACCGACACTGGGCGAGGCCGCCATAAACAAGAGACAACAACAAGTCTTGATGACTATTTTGTTCTAGAAACCTCTGGAAAGGGAAGGTCAAAGTGTGTAGAGAGTGATGAAAGTGAGCATAAGGCAAAACTAAGAGGGGTGTATTTTGATGTACTTGACAATAAACTATGTGAAATGAAAAAAAGGTTTATTGACAATGATGTTCAAATGGCTTGTATCTTGGCATGTGATCCAAAATCAGAAGAGTTTTTGAATCCTGAAGTTTTGTGTAATTTTGCAGAACTTCACGGCAAGGATAGTGACTTTACCTCTACCCTAAAAGTACAGTGTGGTTTAGGTAAATTAATGTTTGGCAACTCCAATAGTAGCATTGATGTGTTGAGGGACTTAACCGATTTCCCATCGTTTGAAGAATTACAACACATTATGACCATTATATTGACGATGCCCGTCTCCACAGCGTCTGCTGAAAGGACTTTTTCTACAATGAGAAAAATCAAATCAAATTTGCGGGCCACAATGACTGGGAAGAGACTCAACAGTTTGGGAATAACATCCATCGAAAGAGAAGCAAGCTGGGAACTTCTAAACCATCCCCATCCCGTCGTTGATGAATTTGCTTCTCAGAAGGGTAGAAGATTGCAGTTTTCCATTAAATGAACTGTGCATTTGAGATGTGTTTGTGTGCATATTATTGGATTGGTTTGAGTTGTATTTTATGTTTTCTACTTAAAGTTAAAATTAGCTTTGTGAAATTTATAGTTAATAAAGTGTATTTTGTTGAAATTCAAAAAGTGTTATGAGTTTTTATTTTGAAGGTTAATCCATTATTTCGAATAATATCCCCCTTAGATAGTTAGAATAAGTCATTTTGTGTTTTGAATCAATAAAAGCTAATAGGCAAATAAACTATATTACAAGTAGACCATATCTTATGCAACAACTTACTGTAATTGTGATTACAACTTACTGTAATTGTGATTACAACTTACTGTGATCGGAGCAACTTACTGGAATTGTGATTAGTGATTCTAAGTCTTGTCAAAATTTTCTTTCCTGATAATTAGAGAGTGTGTACAGTCAATTTCAAAAACGTCAGTTAATATATTATTTTATCACAATCTGGAAAACAATTAAAGGTCTAAATTCTAAGCAAGTGACGAAATATTTTAGGCTTAATTCCATGACTAAAAACATCATGGCTCTGCATGCTCTAAAACCTTATTTGAGACACCGAAACTACTTTTATTTGGCTATACCACATGTATAGCCCAATAAAAGCAAGCTTCCTTCCTTCCTTTTTACTTGTAAGGGACGTTGGGAAAACGCCCTGTCGGATGACGGTCACGATTTTGTCCCAGTGGGATATCGAGTTATTCCATATCTGACTTGACTGATGCAATCCATTTGTTCTTAGAAGCCTTGCCTCTTCCTGTTACTGTGAATATCCTGTTGGTGAGTCTTTCAGAATCCAGACGTGCCAAGTGTCCATAAAAGGTCAAGCAACTTTTCCTTATAGACGTGATTGTCCTCCTGTTGTTCATACAATTCATTATTATCCCTCCTTTCTCTCTAATTGGACCTAATATCCTCCTCAGGATCTTCCTCTCTTTTAACTCCAGATTTTCATACCATATTTGATATTCCGGGATATTTACATACAAGTAAGACATGTTCAAATGAGCCCCCTTAAAATAGTTTATAACTACTTACAGGTGGAATATCGACATGATTATGGTAATTTGGAATTGGAAACGTACACACCTTAAATTACTAATTTTTTTTCAGTTCACTTACATTTTATTTGTTATTCATTGGTTATTTCCATTACGAGTACAGTCTGCCACAAAATGGTGCTTCATATTTTGAAACTTGAAGCTTCTCTTGTTGTATCGGCTGAAGCTTTGCTGTGCCACACACGAGGTGATGTATTTGATTCTAGTTTAACTTACACATTTCCTCAAGTTCCAGGTCTCAAAGGGATCCTTGCTATTGTTACCTTGGAATTCTTTCTTTCGTGAAAAACAATTAAGCTGTAAACTTGTACTGTGTTGCCATACTTTCTGTCACTGAAAACGAAAATAATTCTACTCCTAAGAGTAAAATATATACAAATTTATTTATTTGTTTAAATGTTATGGTCTGCATGGGACCATTTTAGTCAGGTTTGTCTTCTTTTTATCCACCCGATACTTCTTCATCCTCTCCGAGCGTAATTTTTCTCTTCCTCTGGAATCTCTCTTTCCATCCTCTGTTTGCTGATCTTCGTCTGTAACGTAGTGTGTTTAGTGCGTCCATCTTGTATTTTAAGTCTTCTATTGTAATATGTGATCCACCTAATATTGCTCTTACTCTTCCTACATTTTCTTACTGATTCTATTTTCTGGTGACCGTATTAAATGCCCCAAGAAAGGTATCAGCTTCTTTTTCTAGTGCTTTTCACTGGTCCTATTTATGTATAGAATGTTTTATTGGGAGCTAGCCTCATCTACTTGATAGTTCTCCTCTCAATCTATTGCAACGGTATTTCTTGTTTTGAATTGCATAGGTAATGTGTGACTGTTTTAATTTGGTTGCTATTGAGAGATATGCTATGCTCTAACGTCTGGTTGGTTCCTCAGTTTAGGGACTGTGACAACGCAGTCATGTAGTCCCGTGGTGTGTGTAGAATCTGTCTGTTAATTGTAATGGCTGTATTAGGGTGTGTTATCTTTAATTCAGGTACGGACTGCAGACGATCAATTTCAAGTAGTTCCTACTTTTGTTACCGTCAACGACGGCACACTACATGCCACCGCAACCAGCACCCGGCGATGAACATTGGAAATTAATGACAGCGCTAATCAAATCTAACCTACAAATTTAGCTTCACACAATTGCACATGCAGAGTTTGGACGTTTCTTACGTCGTGTATTCCGGAGCAATGATCTAAGAATCTTTACAAAACTAATGGTATACCAAGTTGTTGTTATTTCTACGTTACTCTATGGATGTGAGACCTGGACCCTATACCGCCAGACCATCAAAAAACTGGAATGATTTAATCTGCAGAAACTCCGTTCCATTATGCACATCAAACGGGATGACTCTATAACGAATGCTGCGGTTCTCGAGAGAGCAGAGAGGCCATCATCATTAGTCACCGGCTTAGATGGATCGGTCATGTCCAACGCATGAATGACGACAAACTCACAAGGAAAATCCTGTACAGTGAGCTCAGCACGGGCAAGAGACCTCTAGGAGCACCTTGGAAGCGTTACAAAGATCAGCTTAAACAAAACTTGAGGAGTGTAGCCATTGATCCAGATAGGCTAATTAGCATACACTTGCGGAAGATCGCACACGTTGGCATGCAGCCACCTCAGCTGCGGTTTCACATTTTGAAGAAGAACGCCGAAGGCAGGAAATGGAAACTTGTCAGAGGAGAAAGCTGCGCCAGATATTGCCAAGTCCTCCACCTTCCATCACATGCATCGTGTGCGACCGTATGTTCTATGCCAGAATTGGTCACCAGCGACATCACCATCGAGTGAATACAAATTAGTAATGCAGAAAAGAAACATACACTCGGATACGAGTATTGGGTGCCGCCGCCGCAGAGTTAGTGGAAGGTTCTTTTGCATGCCATAAATCTATGACATGGGCCCGCCGGATTACTTCCCCTCCGAAGGAAGGCATACTGAGGTTTTTTTTACGCTCTTAAGAATCCGACGACTTAGGCCCGGTTTGAACCCACGATCTTGGGCATAGAAGCTCAGCATGCTACCAACTATGCCACCGAGCAGATCTCTAACCAGTCTATCGATTCAATTTTGTTGTGTTAAAACTCAGCAATTCTTCTAGGTTTGTGCCGTGTCTTGTGTGGGGTTTCGCCTAGGACACCAAGCTGGCTCATCGGCGGGCTCTTCGTGTCCCCGCCCGGACCCCCACAGGAGTAACGAACTGCGCGTTACCTCCCTTAATATAGAGTGCAACTGCACTCCTTGACTGTGAGAACTAAAAGCTCAAGCAGCCTGAACCTCCCTATGAAGGCTTCCAAAGAGATGGTATATTGGCTTTCACGGCCGCTGAATTAAAACTCAGCAATTCTTCTAGGTCCGGGCGGGGACACCAAGAGCCCGCCGATGAGCCAGCTTGATGTCCTAGGCGAAACCCCACACAAGACACGGCACAAACCTAGAAGAATTGCTGAGTTTTAATTCACCGGCCGTGAAAGCCAATATACCATCATTTTGGAAGCCTTCATAGGGAGGTTATGGCTGCTTGAGCATTGTGTTCTCGCAGCTAAGTAGTGCAGTTGCACTCTATATAAAGGGAGGTAGCGCGCAGTTCGTTACTCCTGTGGGGGTCCGGGCGGGGACACCAAGAGCCCGCCGATGAGCCAGCTTGATGTCCTAGGCGAAACCCCACACAAGACACGGCACAAACCTAGAAGAATTGCTGAGTTTTAATTCACCGGCCGCGAAAGCCAATATACCATCTTTTTGGAAGCCTTCATAGGGAGGTTATGGCTGCTTGAGCTTTGTGTTCTCGCAGCTAAGTAGTGCAGTTGCACTCTATATAAAGGGAGGTAGCGCGCAGTTCGTTACTCCTGTGGGGGTCCGAGCGGGGACACCAAGAGCCCGCCGATGAGCCTGCTTGGTGTCCTAGGCGAAACCCCACACAAGACACGGCACAAACCTAGAAGAATTGCTGAGTTTTAATTCACCGGCCGTGAAAGCCAATATACCATCTTTTTGGAAGCCTTCATAGGGAGGTTATGGCTGCTTGAGCTTTGTTTTCTCGCAGCTAAGTAGTGCAGTTCCACTCTATATAAAGGGAGGTAGCGCGCAGTTCGTTACTCCTGTGGGGGTCCGAGCGGGGACACCAAGAGCCCGCCGATAAGCCTGCTTGGTGTCCTAGGCGAAAACCCACACAAGACACGGCACAAACCTAGAAGAATTGCTGAGTTTTAATTCGCCGGCCGTGAAAGCCAATACACCATCTTTTTGGAAGCCTTCATAGGGAGGTTATGGCTGCTTGAGCTTTGTGTTCTCGCAGCTAAGTAGTGCAGTTGCACTCTATATAAAGAGAGGTAGCGCGCAGTTCGTTACTCCTGTGGGGGTCTGGGCGGGGACACCAAGAGCCGGCCGATGAGCCAGCTTTGTGTCCTAGGCGAAACCCCACACAAGACACGGCACAAACCTAGAAGAATTGCTGAGTTTTAATTCACCGGCCGTGAAAGCCAATATACCATCTTTTTGGAAGCCTTCATAGGGAGGTTATGGCTGCTTGAGCTTTGTTTTCTCGCAGCTAAGTAGTGCAGTTCCACTCTATATAAAGGGAGGTAGCGCGCAGTTCGTTACTCCTGTGGGGGTCCGGGCGGGGACACCAAGAGCCCGCCGATGAGCCAGCTTGATGTCCTAGGCGAAACCCCACACAAGACACGGCACAAACCTAGAAGAATTGCTGAGTTTTAATTCACCGGCCGTGAAAGCCAATATACCATCTTTTTGGAAGCCTTCATAGGGAGGTTATGGCTGCTTGAGCTTTGTGTTCTCGCAGCTAAGTAGTGCAGTTGCACTCTATATAAAGGGAGGTAGCGCGCAGTTCGTTACTCCTGTGGGGGTCCGGGCGGGGACACCAAGAGCCCGCCGATGAGCCAGCTTGATGTCCTAGGCGAAACCCCACACAAGACACGGCACAAACCTAGAAGAATTGCTGAGTTTTAATTCACCGGCCGTGAAAGCCAATATACCATCTTTTTGGAAGCCTTCATAGGGAGGTTATGGCTGCTTGAGCTTTGTGTTCTCGCAGCTAAGTAGTGCAGTTCCACTCTATATAAAGGGAGGTAGCGCGCAGTTCGTTACTCCTGTGGGGCTCCGGGCGGGGACACCAAGAGGCCGCTGATGAGCCAGCTTGATGTCCTAGGCGAAACCCCACACAAGACACGGCACAAACCTAGAAGAAATGCTGAGTTTTAATTCACCGGCCGTGAAAGCCAATATACCATCTTTTTGGAAGCCTTCATAGGGAGGTTATGGCTGCTTGAACTTTGTGTTCTCGCAGCTAACTAGTGCTGTCCCACTCTATATAAAGGCAGGTAGCGCGCAGTTCGTTACTCCTGTGGGGGTCCGGGCGGGGACACCAAGAGCCCGCCGATGAGCCAGCTTGATGTCCTAGGCGAAACCCCACACAAGACACGGCACAAACCTACAAGAATTGCTGAGTTTTAATTCACCGGCCGTGAAAGCCAATATACCATCTTTTTGGAAGCCTTCATAGGGAGGTTATGGCTGCTTGAGCTTTGTGTTCTCGCAGCTAAGTAGTGCAGTTGCACTCTATATAAAGGGAGGTAGCGCGCAGTTCGTTACTCCTGTGGGGGTCCGGGCAGGGTCACCAAGAGCCCGCCGATGAGCCAGCTTGATGTCCTAGGCGAAACCCCACACAAGACACGGCACAAACCTAGAAGAATTGCTGAGTTTTAATTCACCGGCCGTGAAAGCCAATATACCATCTTTTTGGAAGTCTTCCTAGGGAGGTTATGGCCGCTTGAGCTTTGTGTTCTCGCAGCTAAGTAGTGCAGTTCCACTCTATATAAAGGGAGGTAGCGCGCAGTTCGTTACTCCTGTGGGGGTCCGGGCGGGGACACCAAGAGCCCGCCGATGAGCCAGCTTGATGTCCTAGGCGAAACCCCACACGAGACACGGCACAAACCTAGAAGAATTGCTGAGTTTTAATTCACCGGCCGTGAAAGCCAATATACCATCTTTTTGGAAGCCTTCATAGGGAGGTTATGGCTGCTTGAGCTTTGTGTTCTCGCAGCTAAGTAGTGCAGTTGCACTCTATATAAAGGGAGGTAGCGCGCAGTTCGTTACTCCTGTGGGGGTCCGGGCGGGGACACCAAGAGCCCGCCGGTGAGCCAGCTTGATGTCCTAGGCGAAACCCCACACAAGACACGGCACAAACCTAGAAGAAATGCTGAGTTTTAATTCACCGGCCGTGAAAGCCAATATACCATCTTTTTGGAAGCCTTCATAGGGAGGTTATGGCTGCTTGAACTTTGTGTTCTCGCAGCTAAGTAGTGCTGTTCCACTCTATATAAAGGGAGGTAGCGCGCAGTTCGTTACTCCTGTGGGGGTCCGGGCGGGGACACCAAGAGCCCGCCGATGAGCCAGCTTGATGTCCTAGGCGAAACCCCACACAAGACACGGCACAAACCTACAAGAATTGCTGAGTTTTAATTCACCGGCCGTGAAAGCCAATATACCATCTTTTTGGAAGCCTTCATAGGGAGTTTATGGCTGCTTGAGCTTTGTGTTCTCGCAGCTAAGTAGTGCTGTTCCACTCTATATAAAGGCAGGTAGCGCGCAGTTCGTTACTCCTGTGGGGGTCCGGGCGGGGACACCAAGAGCCCGCCGATGAGCCAGCTTGATGTCCTAGGTGAAACCCCACACAAGACACGGCACAAACCTAGAAGAATTGCTGAGTTTTAATTCACCGGCCGTGAAAGCCAATATACCATCTTTTTGGAAGTCTTCCTAGGGAGGTTATGGCCGCTTGAGCTTTGTGTTCTCGCAGCTAAGTAGTGCAGTTCCACTCTATATAAAGGGAGGTAGCGCGCAGTTCGTTATTCCTGTGGGAGTCCGGGCGGGGACACCAAGAGCCCGCCGATGAGCCAGCTTGATGTCCTAGGTGAAACCCCACACAAGACACGGCACAAACCTAGAAGAATTGCTGAGTTTTAATTCACCGGCCGTGAAAGCCAATATACCATCTTTTTGGAAGTCTTCCTAGGGAGGTTATGGCCGCTTGAGCTTTGTGTTCTCGCAGCTAAGTAGTGCAGTTCCACTCTATATAAAGGGAGGTAGCGCGCAGTTCGTTATTCCTGTGGGAGTCCGGGCGGGGACACCAAGAGCCCGCCGATGAGCCCGCTTGATGTCCTAGGTGAAACCCCACACAAGACACGGCACAAACCTAGAAGAATTGCTGAGTTTTAATTCACCGGCCGTGAAAGCCAATATACCATCTTTTTGGAAGCCTTCATAGGGAGGTTATGGCTGCTTGAGCTTTGTGTTCTCGCAGCTAAGTAGTGCAGTTGCACTCTATATAAAGGGAGGTAGCGCGCAGTTCGTTACTCCTGTGGGGGTCCGGGCGGGGACAACAAGAGCCCGCCGATGAGCCAGCTTGATGTCCTAGGCGAAACCCCACACAAGACACGGCAGAAACCTACAAGAATTGCTGAGTTTTAATTCACCGGCCGTGAAAGCCAATATACCATCTTTTTGGAAGCCTTCATAGGGAGGTTATGGCTGCTTGAGCTTTGTGTTCTCGCAGCTAAGTAGTGCAGTTGCACTCTATATAAAGGGAGGTAGCGCGCAGTTCGTTACTCCTGTGGGGGTCCGGGCGGGGACTCCAAGAGCCCGCCGATGAGCCAGCTTGATGTCCTAGGCGAAACCCCACACAAGACACGGCACAAACCTAGAAGAATTGCTGAGTTTTAATTCACCGGCCGTGAAAGCCAATATACCATCTTTTTGGAAGCCTTCATAGGGAGGTTATGGCTGCTTGAGCTTTGTGTTCTCGCAGCTAAGTAGTGCAGTTGCACTCTATATAAAGGGAGGTAGCGCGCAGTTCGTTACTCCTGTGGAGGTCTGGGCGGGGACACCAAGAGCCGGCCGATGAGCCAGCTTGATGTCCTAGGCGAAACCCCACACAAGCCACGGCACAAACCTAGAAGAATTGCTGAGTTTTAATTCACCGGCCGTGAAAGCCAATATATCATCTTTTTGGAAGCCTTCATAGGGAGGTTATGGCTGCTTGAGCTTTGTGTTCTCGCAGCTAAGTAGTGCAGTTGCACTCTATATAAAGGGAGGTAGCGCGCAGTTCGTTACTCCTGTGGGGGTCCGGGCGGGGACACCAAGAGTCCGCCGATGAGCCAGCTTGATGTCCTAGGCGAAACCCCACACAAGACACGGCACAAACCTAGAAGAAATGCTGAGTTTTAATTCACCGGCCGTGAAAGCCAATATACCATCTTTTTGGAAGCCTTCATAGGGAGGTTATGGCTGCTTGAACTTTGTGTTCTCGCAGCTAAGTAGTGCTGTTCCACTCTATATAAAGGCAGGTAGCGCGCAGTTCGTTACTCCTGTGGGGGTCCGGGCGGGGACACCAAGAGCCCGCCGATGAGCCAGCTTGATCTCCTAGGCGAAACCCCACACAAGACACGGCACAAACCTACAAGAATTGCTGAGTTTTAATTCACCGGCCGTGAAAGCCAATATACCATCTTTTTGGAAGCCTTCATAGGGGGGTTATGGCTGCTTGAGCTTTGTGTTCTCGCAGCTAAGTAGTGCAGTTGCACTCTATATAAAGGGAGGTAGCGCGCAGTTCGTTACTCCTGTGGGGGTCCGGGCGGGGACCCCAAGAGCCCGCCGATGAGCCAGCTTGATGTCCTAGGCGAAACCCCACACAAGACACGGCACAAACCTAGAAGAATTGTTGAGTTTTAATTCACCGGCCGTGAAAGCCAATATACCATCTTTTTGGAAGCCTTCATAGGGAGGTTATGGCTGCTTGAGCATTGTGTTCTCGCAGCTAAGTAGTGCAGTTCCACTCTATATAAAGGGAGGTAGCGCGCAGTTCGTTACTCCTGTGGGGGTCCGGGCGGGGACACCAAGAGCCCGCCGATGAGCCAGCTTGATGTCCTAGGCGAAACCCTACACAAGACACGGCACAAACCTAGAAGAATTGCTGAGTTTTAATTCACCGGCCGTGAAAGCCAATATACCATCTTTTTGGAAGCCTTCATAGGGAGGTTATGGCTGCTTGAGCTTTGTGTTCTCGCAGCTAAGTAGTGCAGTTGCACTCTATATAAAGGGAGGTAGCGCGCAGTTCGTTACTCCTGAGGGGGGGTCCGGGCGGGGACAGCAAGAGGCCGCCGATGAGCCAGCTTGATGTCCTAGGCGAAACCCCACACAAGACACGGCACAAACCTAGAAGAAATGCTGAGTTTTAATTCACCGGCCGTGAAAGCCAATATACCATCTTTTTGGAAGCCTTCATAGGGAGGTTATGGCTGCTTGAACTTTGTGTTCTCGCAGCTAAGTAGTGCTGTCCCACTCTATATAAAGGCAGGTAGCGCGCAGTTCGTTACTCCTGTGGGGGTCCGGGCGGGGACACCAAGAGCCCGCCGATGAGCCAGCTTGATGTCCTAGGTGAAACCCCACACAAGACACGGCACAAACCTACAAGAATTGCTGAGTTTTAATTCACCGGCCGTGAAAGCCAATATACCATCTTTTTGGAAGCCTTCATAGGGAGGTTATGGCTGCTTGAGCTTTGTGTTCTCGCAGCTAAGTAGTGCAGTTGCACTCTATATAAAGGGAGGTAGCGCGCAGTTCGTTACTCCTGAGGGGGGGTCCGGGCGGGGACACCAAGAGGCCGCCGATGAGCCAGCTTGATGTCCTAGGCGAAACCCAACACAAGACACGGCACAAACCTAGAAGAATTGTTGAGTTTTAATTCACCGGCCGTGAAAGCCAATATACCATCTTTTTGGAAGCCTTCATAGGGAGGTTATGGCTGCTTGAGCTTTGTGTTCTCGCAGCTAAGTAGTGCAGTTGCACTCTATATAAAGGGAGGTAGCGCGCAGATCGTTACTCCTGTGGGGGTCCGGGCGGGGACACCAAGAGCCCACCGATGAGCTAGCTTGATGTCCTAGGCGAAACCCCACACAAGACACGGCACAAACCTAGAAGAATTGCTGAGTTTTAATTCACCGGCCGTGAAAGCCAATATACCATCTTTTTGGAAGCCTTCATAGGGAGGTTATGGCTGCTTGAGCATTGTGTTCTCGCAGCTAAGTAGTGCAGTTGCACTCTATATAAAGGGGGGTAGCGCGCAGTTCGTTACTCCTGTGGGGGTCCGGGCGGAGACACCAAGAGCCCGCCGATGAGCCAGCTTGATGTCCTAGGCGAAACCCCACACGAGACACGGCACAAACCTAGAAGAATTGCTGAGTTTTAATTCACCGGCCGTGAAAGCCAATATACCATCTTTTTGGAAGCCTTCATAGGGAGGTTATGGCTGCTTGAGCTTTGTGTTCTCGCAGCTAAGTAGTGCAGTTGCACTCTATATAAAGGGAGGTAGCGCGCAGTTCGTTACTCCTGTGGAGGTCTGGGCGGGGACACCAAGAGCCGGCCGATGAGCCAGCTTGATGTCCTAGGCGAAACCCCACACAAGCCACGGCACAAACCTAGAAGAATTGCTGAGTTTTAATTCACCGGCCGTGAAAGCCAATATATCATCTTTTTGGAAGCCTTCATAGGGAGGTTATGGCTGCTTGAGCTTTGTGTTCTCGCAGCTAAGTAGTGCAGTTGCACTCTATATAAAGGGAGGTAGCGCGCAGTTCGTTACTCCTGTGGGGGTCCGGGCGGGGACACCAAGAGCCCGCCGATGAGCCAGCTTGATGTCCTAGGCGAAACCCTACACAAGACACGGCACAAACCTAGAAGAATTGCTGAGTTTTAATTCACCGGCCGTGAAAGCCAATATACCATCTTTTTGGAAGCCTTCATAGGGAGGTTATGGCTGCTTGAGCTTTGTGTTCTCGCAGCTAAGTAGTGCAGTTGCACTCTATATAAAGGGAGGTAGCGCGCAGTTCGTTACTCCTGAGGGGGGGGTCCGGGCGGGGACAGCAAGAGGCCGCCGATGAGCCAGCTTGATGTCCTAGGCGAAACCCCACACAAGACACGGCACAAACCTAGAAGAAATGCTGAGTTTTAATTCACCGGCCGTGAAAGCCAATATACCATCTTTTTGGAAGCCTTCATAGGGAGGTTATGGCTGCTTGAACTTTGTGTTCTCGCAGCTAAGTAGTGCTGTCCCACTCTATATAAAGGCAGGTAGCGCGCAGTTCGTTACTCCTGTGGGGGTCCGGGCGGGGACACCAAGAGCCCGCCGATGAGCCAGCTTGATGTCCTAGGCGAAACCCCACACAAGACACGGCACAAACCTACAAGAATTGCTGAGTTTTAATTCACCGGCCGTGAAAGCCAATATACCATCTTTTTGGAAGCCTTCATAGGGAGGTTATGGCTGCTTGAGCTTTGTGTTCTCGCAGCTAAGTAGTGCAGTTGCACTCTATATAAAAGGAGGTAGCGCGCAGTTCGTTACTCCTGAGGGGGGGTCCGGGCGGGGACACCAAGAGGCCGCCGATGAGCCAGCTTGATGTCCTAGGCGAAACCCAACACAAGACACGGCACAAACCTAGAAGAATTGTTGAGTTTTAATTCACCGGCCGTGAAAGCCAATATACCATCTTTTTGGAAGCCTTCATAGGGAGGTTATGGCTGCTTGAGCTTTGTGTTCTCGCAGCTAAGTAGTGCAGTTGCACTCTATATAAAGGGAGGTAGCGCGCAGATCGTTACTCCTGTGGGGGTCCGGGCGGGGACACCAAGAGCCCACCGATGAGCTAGCTTGATGTCCTAGGCGAAACCCCACACAAGATACGGCACAAACCGAGAAGAATTGCTGAGTTTTAAGTCACCGGCCGTGAAAGCCAATATACCATCTTTTTGGAAGCCTTCATAGTGATGTTATGGCTGCTTGAGCTTTGTGTTCTCGCACCAAATAGTGCAGTTGCACTCTATATAAAGGGAGGTAGCGCGCAGTTCGTTACTCCTGTGGGGGTCCGGGCGGGGACAACAAGAGCCCGCCGATGAGCCAGCTTGATGTCCTAGGCGAAACCCCACACAAGACACGGCACAAACCTACAAGAATTGCTGAGTTTTAATTCACCGGCCGTGAAAGCCAATATACCATCTTTTTGGAAGCCTTCATAGGGAGGTTATGGCTGCTTGAGCTTTGTGTTCTCGCAGCTAAGTAGTGCAGTTCCACTCTATATAAAGGGAGGTAGCGCGCAGTTCGTTATTCCTGTGGGAGTCCGGGCGGGGACACCAAGAGCCCGCCGATGAGCCAGCTTGATGTCCTAGGCGAAGCCCCACACAAGACACGGCACAAACCTAGAAGAATTGCTGAGTTTTAATTCACCGGCCGCGAAAGCCAATATACCATCTTTTTGGAAGCCTTCATAGGGAGGTTATGGCTGCTTGAGCTTTGTGTTCTCGCAGCTAAGTAGTGCAGTTGCACTCTATATAAAGGGAGGTAGCGCGCAGTTCGTTACTCCTGTGGGGGTCCGGGCGGGGACACCAAGAGCCCGCCGATGAGCCAGCTTGATGTCCTAGGCGAAGCCCCACACAAGACACGGCACAAACCTAGAAGAATTGCTGAGTTTTAATTCACCGGCCGTGAAAGCCAATATACCATCTTTTTGGAAGCCTTCATAGGGAGGTTATGGCTGCTTGAACTTTGTGTTCGCGCAGCTAAGTAGTGCAGTTGCACTCTATATAAAGGGAGGTAGCGCGCAGTTCGTTACTCCTGTGGGGGTCCGGGCGGGGACACCAAGAGCCCACCGATGAGCTAGCTTGATGTCCTAGGCGAAACCCCACACAAGACACGGCACAAACCGAGAAGAATTGCTGAGTTTTAAGTCACCGGCCGTGAAAGCCAATATACCATCTTTTTGGAAGCCTTCATAGTGATGTTATGGCTGCTTGAGCTTTGTGTTCTCGCACCAAATAGTGCAGTTGCACTCTATATAAAGGGAGGTAGCGCGCAGTTCGTTACTCCTGTGGGGGTCCGGGCGGGGACAACAAGAGCCCGCCGATGAGCCAGCTTGATGTCCTAGGCGAAACCCCACACAAGACACGGCACAAACCTACAAGAATTGCTGAGTTTTAATTCACCGGCCGTGAAAGCCAATATACCATCTTTTTGGAAGCCTTCATAGGGAGGTTATGGCTGCTTGAGCTTTGTGTTCTCGCAGCTAAGTAGTGCAGTTCCACTCTATATAAAGGGAGGTAGCGCGCAGTTCGTTATTCCTGTGGGAGTCCGGGCGGGGACACCAAGAGCCCGCCGATGAGCCAGCTTGATGTCCTAGGTGAAACCCCACACAAGACACGGCACAAACCTAGAAGAATTGCTGAGTTTTAATTCACCGGCCGTGAAAGCCAATATACAATCTTTTTGGAAGCCTTCATAGTGAGGTTATGGCTGCTTGAGCTTTGTGTTCTCGCAGTCAAGGAGTGCAGTTGCACTCTATATAAAGGGAGGTAGCGCGCAGTTCGTTACTCCTGTGGGGGTCCGGGCGGGGACACCAAGAGCCCGCCGATGAGCCAGCTTGATGTCCTAGGCGAAGCCCCACACAAGACACGGCACAAACCTAGAAGAATTGCTGAGTTTTAATTCACCGGCCGCGAAAGCCAATATACCATCTTTTTGGAAGCCTTCATAGGGAGGTTATGGCTGCTTGAGCTTTGTGTTCTCGCAGCTAAGTAGTGCAGTTGCACTCTATATAAAGGGAGGTAGCGCGCAGTTCGTTACTCCTGTGGGGGTCCGGGCGGGGACACCAAGAGCCCGCCGATGAGCCAGCTTGATGTCCTAGGCGAAGCCCCACACAAGACACGGCACAAACCTAGAAGAATTGCTGAGTTTTAATTCACCGGCCGTGAAAGCCAATATACCATCTTTTTGGAAGCCTTCATAGGGAGGTTATGGCTGCTTGAACTTTGTGTTCGCGCAGCTAAGTAGTGCAGTTGCACTCTATATAAAGGGAGGTAGCGCGCAGTTCGTTACTCCTGTGGGGGTCCGGGCGGGGACACCAAGAACCCGCCGATGAGCCAGCTTGATGTCCTAGGCGAAACCCCACACAAGACACGGCACAAACCTAGAAGAATTGCTGAGTTTTAATTCACCGGCCGTGAAAGCCAATATACCATCTTTTTGGAAGCCTTCATAGGGAGGTTATGGCTGCTTGAGCTTTGTGTTCTCGCAGCTAAGTAGTGCAGTTGCACTCTATATAAAGGGAGGTAGCGCGCAGTTCGTTACTCCTGTGGGGGTCCGGGCGGGGACACCAAGAGCCCGCCGATGAGCCAGCTTGATGTCCTAGGCGAAACC
The DNA here is from genome assembly GCA_946902985.2 of Meconema thalassinum. Classification (NCBI taxonomy): domain Eukaryota; kingdom Metazoa; phylum Arthropoda; class Insecta; order Orthoptera; family Tettigoniidae; genus Meconema; species Meconema thalassinum. Next base: position 190,031,890 of record OX336388.2, on the reverse strand, counting down.
CCACACAAGACACGGCACAAACCTAGAAGAATTGCTGAGTTTTAATTCACCGGCCGTGAAAGCCAATATACCATCTTTTTGGAAGCCTTCATAGGGAGGTTATGGCTGCTTGAGCTTTGTGTTCTCGCAGCTAAGTAGTGCAGTTGCACTCTATATAAAGGGAGGTAGCGCGCAGTTCGTTACTCCTGTGGGGGTCCGGGCGGGGACACCAAGAGCCCGCCGATGAGCCAGCTTGATGTCCTAGGCGAAACCCCACACAAGACACGGCACAAACCTACAAGAATTGCTGAGTTTTAATTCACCGGCCGTGAAAGCCAATATACCATCTTTTTGGAAGCCTTCATAGGGAGGTTATGGCTGCTTGAGCTTTGTGTTCTCGCAGCTAAGTAGTGCAGTTGCACTCTATATAAAGGGAGGTAGCGCGCAGTTCGTTACTCCTGAGGGGGGGTCCGGGCGGGGACACCAAGAGGCCGCCGATGAGCCAGCTTGATGTCCTAGGCGAAACCCAACACAAGACACGGCACAAACCTAGAAGAATTGTTGAGTTTTAATTCACCGGCCGTGAAAGCCAATATACCATCTTTTTGGAAGCCTTCATAGGGAGGTTATGGCTGCTTGAGCTTTGTGTTCTCGCAGCTAAGTAGTGCAGTTGCACTCTATATAAAGGGAGGTAGCGCGCAGATCGTTACTCCTGTGGGGGTCCGGGCGGGGACACCAAGAGCCCACCGATGAGCTAGCTTGATGTCCTAGGCGAAATCCCACACAAGACACGGCACAAACCGAGAAGAATTGCTGAGTTTTAAGTCACCGGCCGTGAAAGCCAATATACCATCTTTTTGGAAGCCTTCATAGTGATGTTATGGCTGCTTGAGCTTTGTGTTCTCGCACCAAATAGTGCAGTTGCACTCTATATAAAGGGAGGTAGCGCGCAGTTCGTTACTCCTGTGGGGGTCCGGGCGGGGACAACAAGAGCCCGCCGATGAGCCAGCTTGATGTCCTAGGCGAAACCCCACACAAGACACGGCACAAACCTACAAGAATTGCTGAGTTTTAATTCACCGGCCGTGAAAGCCAATATACCATCTTTTTGGAAGCCTTCATAGGGAGGTTATGGCTGCTTGAGCTTTGTGTTCTCGCAGCTAAGTAGTGCAGTTCCACTCTATATAAAGGGAGGTAGCGCGCAGTTCGTTATTCCTGTGGGAGTCCGGGCGGGGACACCAAGAGCCCGCCGATGAGCCAGCTTGATGTCCTAGGCGAAGCCCCACACAAGACACGGCACAAACCTAGAAGAATTGCTGAGTTTTAATTCACCGGCCGCGAAAGCCAATATACCATCTTTTTGGAAGCCTTCATAGGGAGGTTATGGCTGCTTGAGCTTTGTGTTCTCGCAGCTAAGTAGTGCAGTTGCACTCTATATAAAGGGAGGTAGCGCGCAGTTCGTTACTCCTGTGGGGGTCCGGGCGGGGACACCAAGAGCCCGCCGATGAGCCAGCTTGATGTCCTAGGCGAAGCCCCACACAAGACACGGCACAAACCTAGAAGAATTGCTGAGTTTTAATTCACCGGCCGTGAAAGCCAATATACCATCTTTTTGGAAGCCTTCATAGGGAGGTTATGGCTGCTTGAACTTTGTGTTCGCGCAGCTAAGTAGTGCAGTTGCACTCTATATAAAGGGAGGTAGCGCGCAGTTCGTTACTCCTGTGGGGGTCCGGGCGGGGACACCAAGAACCCGCCGATGAGCCAGCTTGATGTCCTAGGCGAAACCCCACACAAGACACGGCACAAACCTAGAAGAATTGCTGAGTTTTAATTCACCGGCCGTGAAAGCCAATATACCATCTTTTTGGAAGCCTTCATAGGGAGGTTATGGCTGCTTGAGCTTTGTGTTCTCGCAGCTAAGTAGTGCAGTTGCACTCTATATAAAGGGAGGTAGCGCGCAGTTCGTTACTCCTGTGGGGGTCCGGGCGGGGACACCAAGAGCCCGCCGATGAGCCAGCTTGATGTCCTAGGCGAAACCCCACACAAGACACGGCACAAACCTAGAAGAATTGCTGAGTTTTAATTCACCGGCCGTGAAAGCCAATATACCATCTTTTTGGAAGCCTTCATAGGGAGGTTATGGCTGCTTGAGCTTTGTGTTCTCGCAGTCAAGGAGTGCAGTTGCACTCTATATAAAGGGAGGTAGCGCGCAGTTCGTTACTCCTGTGGGGGTCCGGGCGGGAACACCAAGAGCCCGCCGATGAGCCAGCTTGATGTCCTAGGCGAAACCCCACACAAGACACGGCACAAACCTAGAAGAATTGCTGAGTTTTAATTCACCGGCCGTGAAAGCCAATATACCATCTTTTTGGAAGCCTTCATAGGGAGGTTATGGCTGCTTGAGCTTTGTGTTCTCGCAGCTAAGTAGTGCAGTTGCACTCTATATAAAGGGAGGTAGCGCGCAGTTCGTTACTCCTGTGGGGGTCCGGGCGGGGACACCAAGAGCCCGCCGATGAGCCAGCTTGATGTCCTAGGCGAAACCCCACACAAGACACGGCACAAACCTAGAAGAATTGTTGAGTTTTAATTCACCGGCCGTGAAAGCCAATATACCATCTTTTTGGAAGCCTTCATAGGGAGGTTATGGCTGCTTGAGCATTGTGTTCTCGCAGCTAAGTAGTGCAGTTCCACTCTATATAAAGGGAGGTAGCGCGCAGTTCGTTACTCCTGTGGGGGTCCGGGCGGGGACACCAAGAGCCCGCCGATGAGCCAGCTTGATGTCCTAGGCGAAACCCCACACAAGACACGGCACAAACCTAGAAGAAATGCTGAGTTTTAATTCACCGGCCGTGAAAGCCAATATACCATCTTTTTGGAAGCCTTCATAGGGAGGTTATGGCTGCTTGAACTTTGTGTTCTCGCAGCTAAGTAGTGCTGTTCCACTCTATATAAAGGCAGGTAGCGCGCAGTTCGTTACACCTGTGGGGGTCCGGGCGGGGACACCAAGAGCCCGCCGATGAGCCAGCTTGATGTCCTAGGCGAAACCCCACACAAGACACGGCACAAACCTACAAGAATTGCTGAGTTTTAATTCACTGGCCGTGAAAGCCAATATACCATCTTTTAGGAAGCCTTCATAGGGAGGTTATGGCTGCTTGAGCTTTGTGTTCTCGCAGCTAAGTAGTGCAGTTGCACTCTATATAAAGGGAGGTAGCGCGCAGTTCGTTACTCCTGTGGGGGTCCGGGCGACGACACCAAGAGCCCGCCGATGAGCCAGCTTGATGTCCTAGGCGAAACCCCACACAAGACACGGCACAAAACCTAGAAGAATTGCTGAGTTTTAATTCACCGGCCGTGAAAGCCAATATACCATCTTTTTGGAAGCCTTCATAGGGAGGTTATGGCTGCTTGAGCTTTGTGTTCTCGCAGCTAAGTAGTGCAGTTGCACTCTATATAAAGGGAGGTAGCGCGCAGTTCGTTACTCCTGTGGGGGTCCGGGCGACGACACCAAGAGCCCGCCGATGAGCCAGCTTGATGTCCTAGGCGAAACCCCACACAAGACACGGCACAAAACCTAGAAGAATTGCTGAGTTTTAATTCACCGGCCGTGAAAGCCAATATACCATCTTTTTGGAAGCCTTCATAGGGAGGTTATGGCTGCTTGAGCTTTGTGTTCTCGCAGCTAAGTAGTGCAGTTGCACTCTATATAAACGGAGGTAGCGCGCAGTTCGTTACTCCTGTGGGGGGTCCGGGCGGGGACACCAAGAGCCCGCCGATGAGCCAGCTTGATGTCCTAGGCGAAACCCCACACAAGACACGGCACAAACCTAGAAGAATTGCTGAGTTTTAATTCACCGGCCGTGAAAGCCAATGTACCATCTTTTTGGAAGCCTTCATAGGGAGGTTATGGCTGCTTGAGCTTTGTGTTTTCGCAGCTAAGTAGTGCAGTTGCACTCTATATAAAGGGAGGTAGCGCGCAGTTCGTTACTCCTGTGGGGGTCCGAGCGGGGACACCAAGAGCCCGCCGATGAGCCTGCTTGGTGTCCTAGGCGAAACCCCACACAAGACACGGCACAAACCTAGAAGAATTGCTGAGTTTTAATTCACCGGCCGTGAAAGCCAATATACCATCTTTTTGGAAGCCTTCATAGGGAGGTTATGGCTGCTTGAGCTTTGTGTTCTCGCAGCTAAGTAGTGCAGTTGCACTCTATATCAAGGGAGGTAGCGCGCAGTTCGTTACTCCTGTGGGGGTCCGGGCGGGGACACCAAGAGCCCGCGATGAGCCAGCTTGATGTCCTAGGCGAAACCCCACACAAGACACGGCACAAACCTAGAAGAATTGCTGAGTTTTAATTCACCGGCCGTGAAAGCCAATATACCATCTTTTTGGAAGCCTTCATAGGGAGGTTATGGCTGCTTGAGCTTTGTGTTCTCGCAGCTAAGTAGTGCAGTTGCACTCTATATAAAGGGAGGTAGCGCGCAGATCGTTACTCCTGTGGGGGTCCGGGCGGGGACACCAAGAGCCCACCGATGAGCTAGCTTGATGTCCTAGGCGAAACCCCACACAAGACACGGCACAAACCGAGAAGAATTGCTGAGTTTTAAGTCACCGGCCGTGAAAGCCAATATACCATCTTTTTGGAAGCCTTCATAGTGATGTTATGGCTGCTTGAGCTTTGTGTTCTCGCACCAAATAGTGCAGTTGCACTCTATATAAAGGGAGGTAGCGCGCAGTTCGTTACTCCTGTGGGGGTCCGGGCGGGGACAACAAGAGCCCGCCGATGAGCCAGCTTGATGTCCTAGGCGAAACCCCACACAAGACACGGCACAAACCTACAAGAATTGCTGAGTTTTAATTCACCGGCCGTGAAAGCCAATATACCATCTTTTTGGAAGCCTTCATAGGGAGGTTATGGCTGCTTGAGCTTTGTGTTCTCGCAGCTAAGTAGTGCAGTTCCACTCTATATAAAGGGAGGTAGCGCGCAGTTCGTTATTCCTGTGGGAGTCCGGGCGGGGACACCAAGAGCCCGCCGATGAGCCAGCTTGATGTCGTAGGTGAAACCCCACACAAGACACGGCACAAACCTAGAAGAATTGCTGAGTTTTAATTCACCGGCCGTGAAAGCCAATATACAATCTTTTTGGAAGCCTTCATAGTGAGGTTATGGCTGCTTGAGCTTTGTGTTCTCGCAGTCAAGGAGTGCAGTTGCACTCTATATAAAGGGAGGTAGCGCGCAGTTCGTTACTCCTGTGGGGGTCCGGGCGGGGACACCAAGAGCCCGCCGATGAGCCAGCTTGATGTCCTAGGCGAAGCCCCACACAAGACACGGCACAAACCTAGAAGAATTGCTGAGTTTTAATTCACCGGCCGCGAAAGCCAATATACCATCTTTTTGGAAGCCTTCATAGGGAGGTTATGGCTGCTTGAGTTTTGTGTTCTCGCAGCTAAGTAGTGCAGTTGCACTCTATATAAAGGGAGGTAGCGCGCAGTTCGTTACTCCTGTGGGGGTCCGGGCGGGGACACCAAGAGCCCGCCGATGAGCCAGCTTGATGTCCTAGGCGAAGCCCCACACAAGACACGGCACAAACCTAGAAGAATTGCTGAGTTTTAATTCACCGGCCGTGAAAGCCAATATACCATCTTTTTGGAAGCCTTCATAGGGAGGTTATGGCTGCTTGAACTTTGTGTTCGCGCAGCTAAGTAGTGCAGTTGCACTCTATATAAAGGGAGGTAGCGCGCAGTTCGTTACTCCTGTGGGGGTCCGGGCGGGGACACCAAGAACCCGCCGATGAGCCAGCTTGATGTCCTAGGCGAAACCCCACACAAGACACGGCACAAACCTAGAAGAATTGCTGAGTTTTAATTCACCGGCCGTGAAAGCCAATATACCATCTTTTTGGAAGCCTTCATAGGGAGGTTATGGCTGCTTGAGCTTTGTGTTCTCGCAGCTAAGTAGTGCAGTTGCACTCTATATAAAGGGAGGTAGCGCGCAGTTCGTTACTCCTGTGGGGGTCCGGGCGGGGACACCAAGAGCCCGCCGATGAGCCAGCTTGATGTCCTAGGCGAAACCCCACACAAGACACGGCACAAACCTAGAAGAATTGCTGAGTTTTAATTCACCGGCCGTGAAAGCCAATATACCATCTTTTTGGAAGCCTTCATAGGGAGGTTATGGCTGCTTGAGCTTTGTGTTCTCGCAGCTAAGTAGTGCAGTTGCACTCTATATAAAGGGAGGTAGCGCGCAGTTCGTTACTCCTGTGGGGGTCCGGGCGGGGACACCAAGAGCCCGCCGATGAGCCAGCTTGATGTCCTAGGCGAAACCCCACACAAGACACGGCACAAACCTAGAAGAATTGTTGAGTTTTAATTCACCGGCCGTGAAAGCCAATATACCATCTTTTTGGAAGCCTTCATAGGGAGGTTATGGCTGCTTGAGCATTGTGTTCTCGCAGCTAAGTAGTGCAGTTCCACTCTATATAAAGGGAGGTAGCGCGCAGTTCGTTACTCCTGTGGGGGTCCGGGCGGGGACACCAAGAGCCCGCCGATGAGCCAGCTTGATGTCCTAGGCGAAACCCCACACAAGACACGGCACAAACCTAGAAGAAATGCTGAGTTTTAATTCACCGGCCGTGAAAGCCAATATACCATCTTTTTGGAAGCCTTCATAGGGAGGTTATGGCTGCTTGAACTTTGTGTTCTCGCAGCTAAATAGTGCTGTTCCACTCTATATAAAGGCAGGTAGCGCGCAGTTCGTTACACCTGTGGGGGTCCGGGCGGGGACACCAAGAGCCCGCCGATGAGCCAGCTTGATGTCCTAGGCGAAACCCCACACAAGACACGGCACAAACCTACAAGAATTGCTGAGTTTTAATTCACTGGCCGTGAAAGCCAATATACCATCTTTTAGGAAGCCTTCATAGGGAGGTTATGGCTGCTTGAGCTTTGTGTTCTCGCAGCTAAGTAGTGCAGTTGCACTCTATATAAAGGGAGGTAGCGCGCAGTTCGTTACTCCTGTGGGGGTCCGGGCGACGACACCAAGAGCCCGCCGATGAGCCAGCTTGATGTCCTAGGCGAAACCCCACACAAGACACGGCACAAAACCTAGAAGAATTGCTGAGTTTTAATTCACCGGCCGTGAAAGCCAATATACCATCTTTTTGGAAGCCTTCATAGGGAGGTTATGGCTGCTTGAGCTTTGTGTTCTCGCAGCTAAGTAGTGCAGTTGCACTCTATATAAAGGGAGGTAGCGCGCAGTTCGTTACTCCTGTGGGGGTCCGGGCGACGACACCAAGAGCCCGCCGATGAGCCAGCTTGATGTCCTAGGCGAAACCCCACACAAGACACGGCACAAAACCTAGAAGAATTGCTGAGTTTTAATTCACCGGCCGTGAAAGCCAATATACCATCTTTTTGGAAGCCTTCATAGGGAGGTTATGGCTGCTTGAGCTTTGTGTTCTCGCAGCTAAGTAGTGCAGTTGCACTCTATATAAACGGAGGTAGCGCGCAGTTCGTTACTCCTGTGGGGGGTCCGGGCGGGGACACCAAGAGCCCGCCGATGAGCCAGCTTGATGTCCTAGGCGAAACCCCACACAAGACACGGCACAAACCTAGAAGAATTGCTGAGTTTTAATTCACCGGCCGTGAAAGCCAATGTACCATCTTTTTGGAAGCCTTCATAGGGAGGTTATGGCTGCTTGAGCTTTGTGTTTTCGCAGCTAAGTAGTGCAGTTGCACTCTATATAAAGGGAGGTAGCGCGCAGTTCGTTACTCCTGTGGGGGTCCGAGCGGGGACACCAAGAGCCCGCCGATGAGCCTGCTTGGTGTCCTAGGCGAAACCCCACACAAGACACGGCACAAACCTAGAAGAATTGCTGAGTTTTAATTCACCGGCCGTGAAAGCCAATATACCATCTTTTTGGAAGCCTTCATAGGGAGGTTATGGCTGCTTGAGCTTTGTGTTCTCGCAGCTAAGTAGTGCAGTTGCACTCTATATCAAGGGAGGTAGCGCGCAGTTCGTTACTCCTGTGGGGGTCCGGGCGGGGACACCAAGAGCCCGCGATGAGCCAGCTTGATGTCCTAGGCGAAACCCCACACAAGACACGGCACAAACCTAGAAGAATTGCTGAGTTTTAATTCACCGGCCGTGAAAACCAATATACCATCTTTTTGGAAGCCTTCATAGGGAGGTTATGGCTGCTTGAGCTTTGTGTTCTCGCAGCTAAGTAGTGCAGTTGCACTCTATATAAAGGGAGGTAGCGCGCAGATCGTTACTCCTGTGGGGGTCCGGGCGGGGACACCAAGAGCCCACCGATGAGCTAGCTTGATGTCCTAGGCGAAACCCCACACAAGACACGGCACAAACCGAGAAGAATTGCTGAGTTTTAAGTCACCGGCCGTGAAAGCCAATATACCATCTTTTTGGAAGCCTTCATAGTGATGTTATGGCTGCTTGAGCTTTGTGTTCTCGCACCAAATAGTGCAGTTGCACTCTATATAAAGGGAGGTAGCGCGCAGTTCGTTACTCCTGTGGGGGTCCGGGCGGGGACAACAAGAGCCCGCCGATGAGCCAGCTTGATGTCCTAGGCGAAACCCCACACAAGACACGGCACAAACCTACAAGAATTGCTGAGTTTTAATTCACCGGCCGTGAAAGCCAATATACCATCTTTTTGGAAGCCTTCATAGGGAGGTTATGGCTGCTTGAGCTTTGTGTTCTCGCAGCTAAGTAGTGCAGTTCCACTCTATATAAAGGGAGGTAGCGCGCAGTTCGTTATTCCTGTGGGAGTCCGGGCGGGGACACCAAGAGCCCGCCGATGAGCCAGCTTGATGTCCTAGGTGAAACCCCACACAAGACACGGCACAAACCTAGAAGAATTGCTGAGTTTTAATTCACCGGCAGTGAAAGCCAATATACAATCTTTTTGGAAGCCTTCATAGTGAGGTTATGGCTGCTTGAGCTTTGTGTTCTCGCAGTCAAGGAGTGCAGTTGCACTCTATATAAAGGGAGGTAGCGCGCAGTTCGTTACTCCTGTGGGGGTCCGGGCGGGGACACCAAGAGCCCGCCGATGAGCCAGCTTGATGTCCTAGGCGAAGCCCCACACAAGACACGGCACAAACCTAGAAGAATTGCTGAGTTTTAATTCACCGGCCGCGAAAGCCAATATACCATCTTTTTGGAAGCCTTCATAGGGAGGTTATGGCTGCTTGAGCTTTGTGTTCTCGCAGCTAAGTAGTGCAGTTGCACTCTATATAAAGGGAGGTAGCGCGCAGTTCGTTACTCCTGTGGGGGTCCGGGCGGGGACACCAAGAGCCCGCCGATGAGCCAGCTTGATGTCCTAGGCGAAGCCCCACACAAGACACGGCACAAACCTAGAAGAATTGCTGAGTTTTAATTCACCGGCCGTGAAAGCCAATATACCATCTTTTTGGAAGCCTTCATAGGGAGGTTATGGCTGCTTGAACTTTGTGTTCTCGCAGCTAAGTAGTGCTGTTCCACTCTATATAAAGGCAGGTAGCGCGCAGTTCGTTACACCTGTGGGGGTCCGGGCGGGGACACCAAGAGCCCGCCGATGAGCCAGCTTGATGTCCTAGGCGAAACCCCACACAAGACACGGCACAAACCTACAAGAATTGCTGAGTTTTAATTCACTGGCCGTGAAAGCCAATATACCATCTTTTAGGAAGCCTTCATAGGGAGGTTATGGCTGCTTGAGCTTTGTGTTCTCGCAGCTAAGTAGTGCAGTTGCACTCTATATAAAGGGAGGTAGCGCGCAGTTCGTTACTCCTGTGGGGGTCCGGGCGACGACACCAAGAGCCCGCCGATGAGCCAGCTTGATGTCCTAGGCGAAACCCCACACAAGACACGGCACAAAACCTAGAAGAATTGCTGAGTTTTAATTCACCGGCCGTGAAAGCCAATATACCATCTTTTTGGAAGCCTTCATAGGGAGGTTATGGCTGCTTGAGCTTTGTGTTCTCGCAGCTAAGTAGTGCAGTTGCACTCTATATAAAGGGAGGTAGCGCGCAGTTCGTTACTCCTGTGGGGGTCCGGGCGACGACACCAAGAGCCCGCCGATGAGCCAGCTTGATGTCCTAGGCGAAACCCCACACAAGACACGGCACAAAACCTAGAAGAATTGCTGAGTTTTAATTCACCGGCCGTGAAAGCCAATATACCATCTTTTTGGAAGCCTTCATAGGGAGGTTATGGCTGCTTGAGCTTTGTGTTCTCGCAGCTAAGTAGTGCAGTTGCACTCTATATAAACGGAGGTAGCGCGCAGTTCGTTACTCCTGTGGGGGGTCCGGGCGGGGACACCAAGAGCCCGCCGATGAGCCAGCTTGATGTCCTAGGCGAAACCCCACACAAGACACGGCACAAACCTAGAAGAATTGCTGAGTTTTAATTCACCGGCCGTGAAAGCCAATGTACCATCTTTTTGGAAGCCTTCATAGGGAGGTTATGGCTGCTTGAGCTTTGTGTTTTCGCAGCTAAGTAGTGCAGTTGCACTCTATATAAAGGGAGGTAGCGCGCAGTTCGTTACTCCTGTGGGGGTCCGAGCGGGGACACCAAGAGCCCGCCGATGAGCCTGCTTGGTGTCCTAGGCGAAACCCCACACAAGACACGGCACAAACCTAGAAGAATTGCTGAGTTTTAATTCACCGGCCGTGAAAGCCAATATACCATCTTTTTGGAAGCCTTCATAGGGAGGTTATGGCTGCTTGAGCTTTGTGTTCTCGCAGCTAAGTAGTGCAGTTGCACTCTATATCAAGGGAGGTAGCGCGCAGTTCGTTACTCCTGTGGGGGTCCGGGCGGGGACACCAAGAGCCCGCGATGAGCCAGCTTGATGTCCTAGGCGAAACCCCACACAAGACACGGCACAAACCTAGAAGAATTGCTGAGTTTTAATTCACCGGCCGTGAAAGCCAATATACCATCTTTTTGGAAGCCTTCATAGGGAGGTTATGGCTGCTTGAGCTTTGTGTTCTCGCAGCTAAGTAGTGCAGTTGCACTCTATATAAAGGGAGGTAGCGCGCAGATCGTTACTCCTGTGGGGGTCCGGGCGGGGACACCAAGAGCCCACCGATGAGCTAGCTTGATGTCCTAGGCGAAACCCCACACAAGACACGGCACAAACCGAGAAGAATTGCTGAGTTTTAAGTCACCGGCCGTGAAAGCCAATATACCATCTTTTTGGAAGCCTTCATAGTGATGTTATGGCTGCTTGAGCTTTGTGTTCTCGCACCAAATAGTGCAGTTGCACTCTATATAAAGGGAGGTAGCGCGCAGTTCGTTACTCCTGTGGGGGTCCGGGCGGGGACAACAAGAGCCCGCCGATGAGCCAGCTTGATGTCCTAGGCGAAACCCCACACAAGACACGGCACAAACCTACAAGAATTGCTGAGTTTTAATTCACCGGCCGTGAAAGCCAATATACCATCTTTTTGGAAGCCTTCATAGGGAGGTTATGGCTGCTTGAGCTTTGTGTTCTCGCAGCTAAGTAGTGCAGTTCCACTCTATATAAAGGGAGGTAGCGCGCAGTTCGTTATTCCTGTGGGAGTCCGGGCGGGGACACCAAGAGCCCGCCGATGAGCCAGCTTGATGTCGTAGGTGAAACCCCACACAAGACACGGCACAAACCTAGAAGAATTGCTGAGTTTTAATTCACCGGCCGTGAAAGCCAATATACAATCTTTTTGGAAGCCTTCATAGTGAGGTTATGGCTGCTTGAGCTTTGTGTTCTCGCAGTCAAGGAGTGCAGTTGCACTCTATATAAAGGGAGGTAGCGCGCAGTTCGTTACTCCTGTGGGGGTCCGGGCGGGGACACCAAGAGCCCGCCGATGAGCCAGCTTGATGTCCTAGGCGAAGCCCCACACAAGACACGGCACAAACCTAGAAGAATTGCTGAGTTTTAATTCACCGGCCGCGAAAGCCAATATACCATCTTTTTGGAAGCCTTCATAGGGAGGTTATGGCTGCTTGAGTTTTGTGTTCTCGCAGCTAAGTAGTGCAGTTGCACTCTATATAAAGGGAGGTAGCGCGCAGTTCGTTACTCCTGTGGGGGTCCGGGCGGGGACACCAAGAGCCCGCCGATGAGCCAGCTTGATGTCCTAGGCGAAGCCCCACACAAGACACGGCACAAACCTAGAAGAATTGCTGAGTTTTAATTCACCGGCCGTGAAAGCCAATATACCATCTTTTTGGAAGCCTTCATAGGGAGGTTATGGCTGCTTGAACTTTGTGTTCGCGCAGCTAAGTAGTGCAGTTGCACTCTATATAAAGGGAGGTAGCGCGCAGTTCGTTACTCCTGTGGGGGTCCGGGCGGGGACACCAAGAACCCGCCGATGAGCCAGCTTGATGTCCTAGGCGAAACCCCACACAAGACACGGCACAAACCTAGAAGAATTGCTGAGTTTTAATTCACCGGCCGTGAAAGCCAATATACCATCTTTTTGGAAGCCTTCATAGGGAGGTTATGGCTGCTTGAGCTTTGTGTTCTCGCAGCTAAGTAGTGCAGTTGCACTCTATATAAAGGGAGGTAGCGCGCAGTTCGTTACTCCTGTGGGGGTCCGGGCGGGGACACCAAGAGCCCGCCGATGAGCCAGCTTGATGTCCTAGGCGAAACCCCACACAAGACACGGCACAAACCTAGAAGAATTGCTGAGTTTTAATTCACCGGCCGTGAAAGCCAATATACCATCTTTTTGGAAGCCTTCATAGGGAGGTTATGGCTGCTTGAGCTTTGTGTTCTCGCAGCTAAGTAGTGCAGTTGCACTCTATATAAAGGGAGGTAGCGCGCAGTTCGTTACTCCTGTGGGGGTCCGGGCGGGGACACCAAGAGCCCGCCGATGAGCCAGCTTGATGTCCTAGGCGAAACCCCACACAAGACACGGCACAAACCTAGAAGAATTGTTGAGTTTTAATTCACCGGCCGTGAAAGCCAATATACCATCTTTTTGGAAGCCTTCATAGGGAGGTTATGGCTGCTTGAGCATTGTGTTCTCGCAGCTAAGTAGTGCAGTTCCACTCTATATAAAGGGAGGTAGCGCGCAGTTCGTTACTCCTGTGGGGGTCCGGGCGGGGACACCAAGAGCCCGCCGATGAGCCAGCTTGATGTCCTAGGCGAAACCCCACACAAGACACGGCACAAACCTAGAAGAAATGCTGAGTTTTAATTCACCGGCCGTGAAAGCCAATATACCATCTTTTTGGAAGCCTTCATAGGGAGGTTATGGCTGCTTGAACTTTGTGTTCTCGCAGCTAAATAGTGCTGTTCCACTCTATATAAAGGCAGGTAGCGCGCAGTTCGTTACACCTGTGGGGGTCCGGGCGGGGACACCAAGAGCCCGCCGATGAGCCAGCTTGATGTCCTAGGCGAAACCCCACACAAGACACGGCACAAACCTACAAGAATTGCTGAGTTTTAATTCACTGGCCGTGAAAGCCAATATACCATCTTTTAGGAAGCCTTCATAGGGAGGTTATGGCTGCTTGAGCTTTGTGTTCTCGCAGCTAAGTAGTGCAGTTGCACTCTATATAAAGGGAGGTAGCGCGCAGTTCGTTACTCCTGTGGGGGTCCGGGCGACGACACCAAGAGCCCGCCGATGAGCCAGCTTGATGTCCTAGGCGAAACCCCACACAAGACACGGCACAAAACCTAGAAGAATTGCTGAGTTTTAATTCACCGGCCGTGAAAGCCAATATACCATCTTTTTGGAAGCCTTCATAGGGAGGTTATGGCTGCTTGAGCTTTGTGTTCTCGCAGCTAAGTAGTGCAGTTGCACTCTATATAAAGGGAGGTAGCGCGCAGTTCGTTACTCCTGTGGGGGTCCGGGCGACGACACCAAGAGCCCGCCGATGAGCCAGCTTGATGTCCTAGGCGAAACCCCACACAAGACACGGCACAAAACCTAGAAGAATTGCTGAGTTTTAATTCACCGGCCGTGAAAGCCAATATACCATCTTTTTGGAAGCCTTCATAGGGAGGTTATGGCTGCTTGAGCTTTGTGTTCTCGCAGCTAAGTAGTGCAGTTGCACTCTATATAAACGGAGGTAGCGCGCAGTTCGTTACTCCTGTGGGGGGTCCGGGCGGGGACACCAAGAGCCCGCCGATGAGCCAGCTTGATGTCCTAGGCGAAACCCCACACAAGACACGGCACAAACCTAGAAGAATTGCTGAGTTTTAATTCACCGGCCGTGAAAGCCAATGTACCATCTTTTTGGAAGCCTTCATAGGGAGGTTATGGCTGCTTGAGCTTTGTGTTTTCGCAGCTAAGTAGTGCAGTTGCACTCTATATAAAGGGAGGTAGCGCGCAGTTCGTTACTCCTGTGGGGGTCCGAGCGGGGACACCAAGAGCCCGCCGATGAGCCTGCTTGGTGTCCTAGGCGAAACCCCACACAAGACACGGCACAAACCTAGAAGAATTGCTGAGTTTTAATTCACCGGCCGTGAAAGCCAATATACCATCTTTTTGGAAGCCTTCATAGGGAGGTTATGGCTGCTTGAGCTTTGTGTTCTCGCAGCTAAGTAGTGCAGTTGCACTCTATATCAAGGGAGGTAGCGCGCAGTTCGTTACTCCTGTGGGGGTCCGGGCGGGGACACCAAGAGCCCGCGATGAGCCAGCTTGATGTCCTAGGCGAAACCCCACACAAGACACGGCACAAACCTAGAAGAATTGCTGAGTTTTAATTCACCGGCCGTGAAAGCCAATATACCATCTTTTTGGAAGCCTTCATAGGGAGGTTATGGCTGCTTGAGCTTTGTGTTCTCGCAGCTAAGTAGTGCAGTTGCACTCTATATAAAGGGAGGTAGCGCGCAGATCGTTACTCCTGTGGGGGTCCGGGCGGGGACACCAAGAGCCCACCGATGAGCTAGCTTGATGTCCTAGGCGAAACCCCACACAAGACACGGCACAAACCGAGAAGAATTGCTGAGTTTTAAGTCACCGGCCGTGAAAGCCAATATACCATCTTTTTGGAAGCCTTCATAGTGATGTTATGGCTGCTTGAGCTTTGTGTTCTCGCACCAAATAGTGCAGTTGCACTCTATATAAAGGGAGGTAGCGCGCAGTTCGTTACTCCTGTGGGGGTCCGGGCGGGGACAACAAGAGCCCGCCGATGAGCCAGCTTGATGTCCTAGGCGAAACCCCACACAAGACACGGCACAAACCTACAAGAATTGCTGAGTTTTAATTCACCGGCCGTGAAAGCCAATATACCATCTTTTTGGAAGCCTTCATAGGGAGGTTATGGCTGCTTGAGCTTTGTGTTCTCGCAGCTAAGTAGTGCAGTTCCACTCTATATAAAGGGAGGTAGCGCGCAGTTCGTTATTCCTGTGGGAGTCCGGGCGGGGACACCAAGAGCCCGCCGATGAGCCAGCTTGATGTCCTAGGTGAAACCCCACACAAGACACGGCACAAACCTAGAAGAATTGCTGAGTTTTAATTCACCGGCAGTGAAAGCCAATATACAATCTTTTTGGAAGCCTTCATAGTGATGTTATGGCTGCTTGAGCTTTGTGTTCTCGCAGTCAAGGAGTGCAGTTGCACTCTATATAAAGGGAGGTAGCGCGCAGTTCGTTACTCCTGTGGGGGTCCGGGCGGGGACACCAAGAGCCCGCCGATGAGCCAGCTTGATGTCCTAGGCGAAGCCCCACACAAGACACGGCACAAACCTAGAAGAATTGCTGAGTTTTAATTCACCGGCCGCGAAAGCCAATATACCATCTTTTTGGAAGCCTTCATAGGGAGGTTATGGCTGCTTGAGCTTTGTGTTCTCGCAGCTAAGTAGTGCAGTTGCACTCTATATAAAGGGAGGTAGCGCGCAGTTCGTTACTCCTGTGGGGGTCCGGGCGGGGACACCAAGAGCCCGCCGATGAGCCAGCTTGATGTCCTAGGCGAAGCCCCACACAAGACACGGCACAAACCTAGAAGAATTGCTGAGTTTTAATTCACCGGCCGTGAAAGCCAATATACCATCTTTTTGGAAGCCTTCATAGGGAGGTTATGGCTGCTTGAACTTTGTGTTCGCGCAGCTAAGTAGTGCAGTTGCACTCTATATAAAGGGAGGTAGCGCGCAGTTCGTTACTCCTGTGGGGGTCCGGGCGGGGACACCAAGAACCCGCCGATGAGCCAGCTTGATGTCCTAGGCGAAACCCCACACAAGACACGGCACAAACCTAGAAGAATTGCTGAGTTTTAATTCACCGGCCGTGAAAGCCAATATACCATCTTTTTGGAAGCCTTCATAGGGAGGTTATGGCTGCTTGAGCTTTGTGTTCTCGCAGCTAAGTAGTGCAGTTGCACTCTATATAAAGGGAGGTAGCGCGCAGTTCGTTACTCCTGTGGGGGTCCGGGCGGGGACACCAAGAGCCCGCCGATGAGCCAGCTTGATGTCCTAGGCGAAACCCCACACAAGACACGGCACAAACCTAGAAGAATTGCTGAGTTTTAATTCACCGGCCGTGAAAGCCAATATACCATCTTTTTGGAAGCCTTCATAGGGAGGTTATGGCTGCTTGAGCTTTGTGTTCTCGCAGCTAAGTAGTGCAGTTGCACTCTATATAAAGGGAGGTAGCGCGCAGTTCGTTACTCCTGTGGGGGTCCGGGCGGGGACACCAAGAGCCCGCCGATGAGCCAGCTTGATGTCCTAGGCGAAACCCCACACAAGACACGGCACAAACCTAGAAGAATTGTTGAGTTTTAATTCACCGGCCGTGAAAGCCAATATACCATCTTTTTGGAAGCCTTCATAGGGAGGTTATGGCTGCTTGAGCATTGTGTTCTCGCAGCTAAGTAGTGCAGTTCCACTCTATATAAAGGGAGGTAGCGCGCAGTTCGTTACTCCTGTGGGGGTCCGGGCGGGGACACCAAGAGCCCGCCGATGAGCCAGCTTGATGTCCTAGGCGAAACCCCACACAAGACACGGCACAAACCTAGAAGAAATGCTGAGTTTTAATTCACCGGCCGTGAAAGCCAATATACCATCTTTTTGGAAGCCTTCATAGGGAGGTTATGGCTGCTTGAACTTTGTGTTCTCGCAGCTAAGTAGTGCTGTTCCACTCTATATAAAGGCAGGTAGCGCGCAGTTCGTTACACCTGTGGGGGTCCGGGCGGGGACACCAAGAGCCCGCCGATGAGCCAGCTTGATGTCCTAGGCGAAACCCCACACAAGACACGGCACAAACCTAGAAGAATTGCTGAGTTTTAATTCACCGGCCGTGAAAGCCAATGTACCATCTTTTTGGAAGCCTTCATAGGGAGGTTATGGCTGCTTGAGCTTTGTGTTCTCACAGCTAAGTAGTGCACTTGCACTCTATATAAAGGGAGGTAGCGCGCAGTTCGTTACTCCTGTGGGGGGTCCGGGCGGGGACACCAAGAGCCCGCCGATGAGCCAGCTTGATGTCCTAGGCGAAACCCCACACAAGACACGGCACAAACCTAGAAGAATTGCTGAGTTTTAATTCACCGGCCGTGAAAGCCAATGTACCATCTTTTTGGAAGCCTTCATAGGGAGGTTATGGCTGCTTGAGCTTTGTGTTTTCGCAGCTAAGTAGTGCAGTTGCACTCTATATAAAGGGAGGTAGCGCGCAGTTCGTTACTCCTGTGGGGGTCCGAGCGGGGACACCAAGAGCCCGCCGATGAGCCTGCTTGGTGTCCTAGGCGAAACCCCACACAAGACACGGCACAAACCTAGAAGAATTGCTGAGTTTTAATTCACCGGCCGTGAAAGCCAATATACCATCTTTTTGGAAGCCTTCAAAGGGAGGTTATGGCTGCTTGAGCTTTGTGTTCTCGCAGCTAAGTAGTGCAGTTGCACTCTATATAAAGGGAGGTAGCGCGCAGTTCGTTACTCCTGTGGGGGTCCGGGCGGGGACAACAAGAGCCCGCCGATGAGCCTGCTTGGTGTCCTAGGCGAAACCCCACACAAGACACGGCACAAACCTAGAAGAATTGCTGAGTTTTAATTCACCGGCCGTGAAAGCCAGTATACCATCTTTTTGGAAGCCTTCATAGGGAGGTTATGGCTGCTTGAGCTTTGTGTTCTCGCAGCTAAGTAGTGCAGTTGCACTCTATATAAAGGGAGGTAGCGCGCAGTTCGTTACTCCTGTGAGGGTCCGGGTGGGGACACCAAGAGCCCGCCGATGAGCCAGCTTGATGTCCTAGGCGAAACCCCACACAAGACACGGCACAAACCTAGAAGAAATGCTGAGTTTTAATTCACCGGCCGTGAAAGCCAATATACCATCTTTTTGGAAGCCTTCATAGGGAGGTTATGGCTGCTTGAACTTTGTGTTCTCGCAGCTAAGTAGTGCTGTTCCACTCTATATAAAGGCAGGTAGCGCGCAGTTCGTTACTCCTGTTGGGGTCCGGGCGGGGACCCATAAGAGCCCGCCGATGAGCCTGCTTGATGTCCTAGGCGAAACCCCACAAAAGACACGGCACAAACCTACAAGAATTGCTGAGTTTTAATTCACCGGCCGTGAAAGCCAATATACCATCTTTTTGGAAGCCTTCATAGGGAGGTTATGGCTGCTTGAGCTTTGTGTTCTCGCAGCTAAGTAGTGCAGTTGCACTCTATATAAAGGGAGGTAGCGCGCAGTTCGTTACTCCTGTGGGGGTCCGGGCGGGGACACCAAGAGCCCGCCGATGAGCCAGCTTGATGTCCTAGGCGAAACCCCACACAAGACACGGCACAAACCTAGAAGAATTGCTGAGTTTTAATTCACCGGCCGTGAAAGCCAATATACCATCTTTTTGGAAGCCTTCATAGGGAGGTTATGGCAGCTTGAGCTTTGTGTTCTCGCAGCTAAGTAGTGCAGTTGCACTCTATATAAAGGGAGGTAGCGCGCAGTTCGTTACTCCTGTGGGGGTCCGGGCGACGACACCAAGAGCCCGCCGATGAGCCAGCTTGATGTCCTAGGCGAAACCCCACACAAGACACGGCACAAAACCTAGAAGAATTGCTGAGTTTTAATTCACCGGCCGTGAAAGCCAATATACCATCTTTTTGGAAGCCTTCATAGGGAGGTTATGGCTGCTTGAGCTTTGTGTTCTCACAGCTAAGTAGTGCACTTGCACTCTATATAAAGGGAGGTAGCGCGCAGTTCGTTACTCCTGTGGGGGGTCCAAGCGGGGACACCAAGAGCCCGCCGATGAGCCAGCTTGATGTCCTAGGCGAAACCCCACACAAGACACGGCACAAACCTAGAAGAATTGCTGAGTTTTAATTCACCGGCCGTGAAAGCCAATATACCATCTTTTTGGAAGCCTTCATAGGGAGGTAATGGCTGCTTGAGCTTTGTGTTTTCGCAGCTAAGTAGTGCAGTTGCACTCTATATAAAGGGAGGTAGCGCGCAGTTCGTTACTCCTGTGGGGGTCCGAGCGGGGACACCAAGAGCCCGCCGATGAGCCTGCTTGGTGTCCTAGGCGAAACCCCACACAAGACACGGCACAAACCTAGAAGAATTGCTGAGTTTTAATTCACCGGCCGTGAAAGCCAATATACCATATTTGGAAGCCTTCATAGGGAGGTTATGGCCGCTTGAGCTTTGTGTTCTCGCAGCTAAGTAGTGCAGTTGCACTCTATATAAAGGGAGGTAGCGCGCAGTTGGTTACTCCTGTGGGGGTCCGGGCGACGACACCAAGAGCCCGCCGATGAGCCAGCTTGATGTCCTAGGCGAAACCCAACACAAGACACGGCACAAACCTAGAAGAATTGTTGAGTTTTAATTCACCGGCCGTGAAAGCCAATATACCATCTTTTTGGAAGCCTTCATGTGGAGGTTATGGCTGCTTGAGCATTGTGTTCTCGCAGCTAAGTAGTGCAGTTGCACTCTATATAAAGGGAGGTAGCGCGCAGTTGGTTACTCCTGTGGGGGTCCGGGCGACGACACCAAGAGCCCGCCGATGAGCCAGCTTGATGTCCTAGGCGAAACCCAACACAAGACACGGCACAAACCTAGAAGAATTGTTGAGTTTTAATTCACCGGCCGTGAAAGCCAATATACCATCTTTTTGGAAGCCTTCATAGGGAGGTTATGGCTGCTTGAGCTTTGTGTTCTCGCAGCTAAGTAGTGCAGTTGCACTCTATATAAAGGGAGGTAGCGCGCAGTTCGTTACTCCTGTGGGGTCCGGGCGGGGACACCAAGAGCCCGCCGATGAGCCAGCTTGATGTGCTAGGCGAAACCCCACACGAGACACGGCACAAACCTAGAAGAATTGCTGAGTTTTAATTCACCGGCCGTGAAAGCCAATATATCATCTTTTTGGAAGCCTTCATAGGGAGGGTATGGCTGCTTGAGCTTTGTGTTCTCGCAGCTAAGTAGTGCAGTTGCATTCTATATAAAGGGAGGTAGCGCGCAGTTCGTTACTCCTGTGGGGGTCCGGGTGGGGACACCAAGAGCCCGCCGATGAGCCAGCTTGATGTCCTAGGCGAAACCCCACACAAGACACGGCACAAACCTACAAGAATTGCTGAGTTTTAATTCACCGGCCGTGAAAGCCAATATACCATCTTTTTGGAAGCCTTCATAGGGAGATTATGGCTGCTTGAGCTTTGTGTTCTCGCAGCTAAGTAGTGCAGTTGCACTCTATATAAAGGGAGGTAGGGCGCAGTTCGTTACTCCTGTGGGGGTCCGGGCGGGGACACCAAGAGCCCGCCGATGAGCCAGCTTGATGTCCTAGGCGAAACCCCACACAAGACACGGCACAAACCTAGAAGAATTGCTGAGTTTTAATTCACCGGCCGTGAAAGCCAATATACCATCTTTTTGGAAGCCTTCATAGGGAGGTTATGGCTGCTTGAGCATTGTGTTCTCGCAGCTAAGTAGTGCAGTTGCACTCTATATAAAGGGGGGTACCGCGCAGTTCGTTACTCCTGTGGGGGTCCGGGCGGAGACACCAAGAGCCCGCCGATGAGCCAGCTTGATGTCCTAGGCGAAACCCCACACGAGACACGGCACAAACCTAGAAGAATTGCTGAGTTTTAATTCACCGGCCGTGAAAGCCAATATACCATCTTTTTGGAAGCCTTCATAGGGGGGTTATGGCTGCTTGAGCTTTGTGTTCGCGCGGCTAAGTAGTGCAGTTGCACTCTATATAAAGAGAGGTAGCGCGCAGTTCGTTACTCCTGTGGAGGTCTGGGCGGGGACACCAAGAGCCGGCCGATGAGCCAGCTTGATGTCCTAGGCGAAAGCCCACACAAGACACGGCACAAACCTACAAGAATTGCTGAGTTTTAATTCACCGGCCGTGAAAGCCAATATACCATCTTTTTGGAAGCCTTCATAGGGAGGTTATGGCTGCTTGAGCTTTGTGTTCTCGCAGCTAAGTAGTGCAGTTGCACTCTATATAAAGGGAGGTAGCGCGCAGTTCGTTACTCCTGTGGGGGTCCGGGCGGGGACACCAAGAGCCCGCCGATGAGCCAGCTTGATGTCCTAGGCGAAACCCCACACAAGACACGGCACAAACCTAGAAGAATTGCTGAGTTTTAATTCACCGGCCGTGAAAGCCAATATACCATCTTTTTGGAAGCCTTCATAGGGAGGTTATGGCTGCTTGAGCTTTGTGTTCTCGCAGCTAAGTAGTGCAGTTCCACTCTATATAAAGGGAGGTAGCGCGCAGTTCGTTACTCCTGTGGGGCTCCGGGCGGGGACACCAAGAGGCCGCTGATGAGCCAGCTTGATGTCCTAGGCGAAACCCCACACAAGACACGGCACAAACCTAGAAGAAATGCTGAGTTTTAATTCACCGGCCGTGAAAGCCAATATACCATCTTTTTGGAAGCCTTCATAGGGAGGTTATGGCTGCTTGAACTTTGTGTTCTCGCAGCTAAGTAGTGCTGTCCCACTCTATATAAAGGCAGGTAGCGCGCAGTTCGTTACTCCTGTGGGGGTCCGGGCGGGGACACCAAGAGCCCGCCGATGAGCCAGCTTGATGTCCTAGGCGAAACCCCACACAAGACACGGCACAAACCTAGAAGAATTGCTGAGTTTTAATTCACCGGCCGTGAAAGCCAATATACCATCTTTTTGGAAGCCTTCATAGGGAGGTTATGGCTGCTTGAGCTTTGTGTTCTCGCAGCTAAGTAGTGCAGTTGCACTCTATATAAAGGGAGGTAGCGCGCAGTTCGTTACTCCTGTGGGGGTCCGGGCAGGGTCACCAAGAGCCCGCCGATGAGCCAGCTTGATGTCCTAGGCGAAACCCCACACAAGACACGGCACAAACCTACAAGAATTGCTGAGTTTTAATTCACCGGCCGTGAAAGCCAATATACCATCTTTTTGGAAGCCTTCATAGGGAGGTTATGGCTGCTTGAGCTTTGTGTTCTCGCAGCTAAGTAGTGCAGTTGCACTCTAAATAAAGGGAGGTAGCGCGCAGTTCGTTACTCCTGTGGGGGTCCGGGCGGGGACACCAAGAGCCCGCCGATGAGCCAGCTTGATGTCCTAGGCGAAACCCCACACGAGACACGGCACAAACCTAGAAGAATTGCTGAGTTTTAATTCACCGGCCGTGAAAGCCAATATATCATCTTTTTGGAAGCCTTCATAGGGAGGGTATGGCTGCTTGAGCTTTGTGTTCTCGCAGCTAAGTAGTGCAGTTGCATTCTATATAAAGGGAGGTAGCGCGCAGTTCGTTACTCCTGTGGGGGTCCGGGTGGGGACACCAAGAGCCCGCCGATGAGCCAGCTTGATGTCCTAGGCGAAACCCCACACAAGACACGGCACAAACCTACAAGAATTGCTGAGTTTTAATTCACCGGCCGTGAAAGCCAATATACCATCTTTTTGGAAGCCTTCATAGGGAGTTTATGGCTGCTTGAGCTTTGTGTTCTCGCAGCTAAGTAGTGCTGTTCAACTCTATATAAAGGCAGGTAGCGCGCAGTTCGTTACTCCTGTGGGGGTCCGGGCGGGGACACCAAGAGCCCGCCGATGAGCCAGCTTGATGTCCTAGGTGAAACCCCACACAAGACACGGCACAAACCTAGAAGAATTGCAGAGTTTTAATTCACCGGCCGTGAAAGCCAATATACCATCTTTTTGGAAGCCTTCATAGGGAGGTTATGGCCGCTTGAGCTTTGTGTTCTCGCAGCTAAGTAGTGCAGTTGCACTCTATATAAAGGGAGGTAGCGCGCAGTTCGTTAATACTGTGGGGGTCCGGGCGGGGACACCAAGAGCCCGCCGATGAGCCAGCTTGATGTCCTAGGTGAAACCCCACACAAGACACGGCACAAACCTAGAAGAATTGCTGAGTTTTAATTCACCGGCCGTGAAAGCCAATATACCATTTTTTGGAAGTCTTCCTAGGGAGGTTATGGCCGCTTGAGCTTTGTGTTCTCGCAGCTAAGTAGTGCAGTTCCACTCTATATAAAGGGAGGTAGCGCGCAGTTCGTTATTCCTGTGGGAGTCCGGGCGGGGACACCAAGAGCCCGCCGATGAGCCCGCTTGATGTCCTAGGTGAAACCCCACACAAGACACGGCACAAACCTAGAAGAATTGCTGAGTTTTAATTCACCGGCCGTGAAAGCCAATATACCATCTTTTTGGAAGCCTTCATAGGGAGGTTATGGCTGCTTGAGCTTTGTGTTCTCGCAGCTAAGTAGTGCAGTTGCACTCTATATAAAGGGAGGTAGCGCGCAGTTCGTTACTCCTGTGGGGGTCCGGGCGGGGACAACAAGAGCCCGCCGATGAGCCAGCTTGATGTCCTAGGCGAAACCCCACACAAGACACGGCACAAACCTAGAAGAATTGCTGAGTTTTAATTCACCGGCCGTGAAAGCCAATATACCATCTTTTTGGAAGCCTTCATAGGGAGGTTATGGCTGCTTGAGCATTGTGTTCTCGCAGCTAAGTAGTGCAGTTGCACTCTATATAAAGGGGGGTAGCGCGCAGTTCGTTACTCCTGTGGGGGTCCGGGCGGAGACACCAAGAGCCCGCCGATGAGCCAGCTTGATGTCCTAGGCGAAACCCCACACGAGACACGGCACAAACCTAGAAGAATTGCTGAGTTTTAATTCACCGGCCGTGAAAGCCAATATACCATCTTTTTGGAAGCCTTCATAGGGAGGTTATGGCTGCTTGAGCTTTGTGTTCTCGCAGCTAAGTAGTGCAGTTGCACTCTATATAAAGGGAGGTAGCGCGCAGTTCGTTACTCCTGTGGAGGTCTGGGCGGGGACACCAAGAGCCGGCCGATAAGCCAGCTTGATGTCCTAGGCGAAACCCCACACAAGCCACGGCACAAACCTAGAAGAATTGCTGAGTTTTAATTCACCGGCCGTGAAAGCCAATATATCATCTTTTTGGAAGCCTTCATAGGGAGGTTATGGCTGCTTGAGCTTTGTGTTCTCGCAGCTAAGTAGTGCAGTTGCACTCTATATAAAGGGAGGTAGCGCGCAGTTCGTTACTCCTGTGGGGGTCCGGGCGGGGACACCAAGAGGCCGCCGATGAGCCAGCTTGATGTCCTAGGCGAAACCCCACACAAGACACGGCACAAACCTACAAGAATTGCTGAGTTTTAATTCACCGGCCGTGAAAGCCAATATACCATCTTTTTGGAAGCCTTCATAGGGAGGTTATGGCTGCTTGAGCTTTGTGTTCTCGCAGCTAAGTAGTGCAGTTGCACTCTATATAAAGGGAGGTAGCGCGCAGTTCGTTACTCCTGTGGGGTCCGGGCGGGGACACCAAGAGCCCGCCGATGAGCCAGCTTGATGTGCTAGGCGAAACCCCACACAAGACACGGCACAAACCTAGAAGAATTGCTGAGTTTTAATTCACCGGCCGTGAAAGCCAATATACCATCTTTTTGGAAGCCTTCATAGGGAGGTTATGGCTGCTTGAGCTTTGTGTTCTCGCAGCTAAGTAGTGCAGTTGCACTCTATATAAAGGGAGGTAGCGCGCAGTTCGTTACTCCTGTGGGGGACGGGCGGGGACACCAAGAGCCCGCCGATGAGCCAGTTTGATGTCCTAGGTGAAACCCCACACAAGACACGGCACAAACCTACAAGAATTGCTGAGTTTTAATTCACCGGCCGTGAAAGCCAATATACCATCTTTTTGGAAGCCTTCATAGGGAGATTATGGCTGCTTGAGCTTTGTGTTCTCGCAGCTAAGTAGTGCAGTTGCACTCTATATAAAGGGAGGTAGGGCGCAGTTCGTTACTCCTGTGGGGGTCCGGGCGGGGACACCAAGAGCCCGCCGATGAGCCAGCTTGATGTCCTAGGCGAAACCCCACACAAGACACGGCACAAACCTAGAAGAATTGCTGAGTTTTAATTCACCGGCCGTGAAAGCCAATATACCATCTTTTTGGAAGCCTTCATAGGGAGGTTATGGCTGCTTGAGCATTGTGTTCTCGCAGCTAAGTAGTGCAGTTGCACTCTATATAAAGGGGGGTACCGCGCAGTTCGTTACTCCTGTGGGGGTCCGGGCGGAGACACCAAGAGCCCGCCGATGAGCCAGCTTGATGTCCTAGGCGAAACCCCACACGAGACACGGCACAAACCTAGAAGAATTGCTGAGTTTTAATTCACCGGCCGTGAAAGCCAATATACCATCTTTTTGGAAGCCTTCATAGGGGGGTTATGGCTGCTTGAGCTTTGTGTTCGCGCGGCTAAGTAGTGCAGTTGCACTCTATATAAAGAGAGGTAGCGCGCAGTTCGTTACTCCTGTGGAGGTCTGGGCGGGGACACCAAGAGCCGGCCGATGAGCCAGCTTGATGTCCTAGGCGAAAGCCCACACAAGACACGGCACAAACCTACAAGAATTGCTGAGTTTTAATTCACCGGCCGTGAAAGCCAATATACCATCTTTTTGGAAGCCTTCATAGGGAGGTTATGGCTGCTTGAGCTTTGTGTTCTCGCAGCTAAGTAGTGCAGTTGCACTCTATATAAAGGGAGGTAGCGCGCAGTTCGTTACTCCTGTGGGGGTCCGGGCGGGGACACCAAGAGCCCGCCGATGAGCCAGCTTGATGTCCTAGGCGAAACCCCACACAAGACACGGCACAAACCTAGAAGAATTGCTGAGTTTTAATTCACCGGCCGTGAAAGCCAATATACCATCTTTTTGGAAGCCTTCATAGGGAGGTTATGGCTGCTTGAGCTTTGTGTTCTCGCAGCTAAGTAGTGCAGTTCCACTCTATATAAAGGGAGGTAGCGCGCAGTTCGTTACTCCTGTGGGGCTCCGGGCGGGGACACCAAGAGGCCGCTGATGAGCCAGCTTGATGTCCTAGGCGAAACCCCACACAAGACACGGCACAAACCTAGAAGAAATGCTGAGTTTTAATTCACCGGCCGTGAAAGCCAATATACCATCTTTTTGGAAGCCTTCATAGGGAGGTTATGGCTGCTTGAACTTTGTGTTCTCGCAGCTAAGTAGTGCTGTCCCACTCTATATAAAGGCAGGTAGCGCGCAGTTCGTTACTCCTGTGGGGGTCCGGGCGGGGACACCAAGAGCCCGCCGATGAGCCAGCTTGATGTCCTAGGCGAAACCCCACACAAGACACGGCACAAACCTAGAAGAATTGCTGAGTTTTAATTCACCGGCCGTGAAAGCCAATATACCATCTTTTTGGAAGCCTTCATAGGGAGGTTATGGCTGCTTGAGCTTTGTGTTCTCGCAGCTAAGTAGTGCAGTTGCACTCTATATAAAGGGAGGTAGCGCGCAGTTCGTTACTCCTGTGGGGGTCCGGGCAGGGTCACCAAGAGCCCGCCGATGAGCCAGCTTGATGTCCTAGGCGAAACCCCACACAAGACACGGCACAAACCTACAAGAATTGCTGAGTTTTAATTCACCGGCCGTGAAAGCCAATATACCATCTTTTTGGAAGCCTTCATAGGGAGGTTATGGCTGCTTGAGCTTTGTGTTCTCGCAGCTAAGTAGTGCAGTTGCACTCTAAATAAAGGGAGGTAGCGCGCAGTTCGTTACTCCTGTGGGGGTCCGGGCGGGGACACCAAGAGCCCGCCGATGAGCCAGCTTGATGTCCTAGGCGAAACCCCACACGAGACACGGCACAAACCTAGAAGAATTGCTGAGTTTTAATTCACCGGCCGTGAAAGCCAATATATCATCTTTTTGGAAGCCTTCATAGGGAGGGTATGGCTGCTTGAGCTTTGTGTTCTCGCAGCTAAGTAGTGCAGTTGCATTCTATATAAAGGGAGGTAGCGCGCAGTTCGTTACTCCTGTGGGGGTCCGGGTGGGGACACCAAGAGCCCGCCGATGAGCCAGCTTGATGTCCTAGGCGAAACCCCACACAAGACACGGCACAAACCTACAAGAATTGCTGAGTTTTAATTCACCGGCCGTGAAAGCCAATATACCATCTTTTTGGAAGCCTTCATAGGGAGTTTATGGCTGCTTGAGCTTTGTGTTCTCGCAGCTAAGTAGTGCTGTTCAACTCTATATAAAGGCAGGTAGCGCGCAGTTCGTTACTCCTGTGGGGGTCCGGGCGGGGACACCAAGAGCCCGCCGATGAGCCAGCTTGATGTCCTAGGTGAAACCCCACACAAGACACGGCACAAACCTAGAAGAATTGCTGAGTTTTAATTCACCGGCCGTGAAAGCCAATATACCATCTTTTTGGAAGCCTTCATAGGGAGGTTATGGCCGCTTGAGCTTTGTGTTCTCGCAGCTAAGTAGTGCAGTTGCACTCTATATAAAGGGAGGTAGCGCGCAGTTCGTTAATACTGTGGGGGTCCGGGCGGGGACACCAAGAGCCCGCCGATGAGCCAGCTTGATGTCCTAGGTGAAACCCCACACAAGACACGGCACAAACCTAGAAGAATTGCTGAGTTTTAATTCACCGGCCGTGAAAGCCAATATACCATTTTTTGGAAGTCTTCCTAGGGAGGTTATGGCCGCTTGAGCTTTGTGTTCTCGCAGCTAAGTAGTGCAGTTCCACTCTATATAAAGGGAGGTAGCGCGCAGTTCGTTATTCCTGTGGGAGTCCGGGCGGGGACACCAAGAGCCCGCCGATGAGCCCGCTTGATGTCCTAGGTGAAACCCCACACAAGACACGGCACAAACCTAGAAGAATTGCTGAGTTTTAATTCACCGGCCGTGAAAGCCAATATACCATCTTTTTGGAAGCCTTCATAGGGAGGTTATGGCTGCTTGAGCTTTGTGTTCTCGCAGCTAAGTAGTGCAGTTGCACTCTATATAAAGGGAGGTAGCGCGCAGTTCGTTACTCCTGTGGGGGTCCGGGCGGGGACAACAAGAGCCCGCCGATGAGCCAGCTTGATGTCCTAGGCGAAACCCCACACAAGACACGGCACAAACCTAGAAGAATTGCTGAGTTTTAATTCACCGGCCGTGAAAGCCAATATACCATCTTTTTGGAAGCCTTCATAGGGAGGTTATGGCTGCTTGAGCATTGTGTTCTCGCAGCTAAGTAGTGCAGTTGCACTCTATATAAAGGGGGGTAGCGCGCAGTTCGTTACTCCTGTGGGGGTCCGGGCGGAGACACCAAGAGCCCGCCGATGAGCCAGCTTGATGTCCTAGGCGAAACCCCACACGAGACACGGCACAAACCTAGAAGAATTGCTGAGTTTTAATTCACCGGCCGTGAAAGCCAATATACCATCTTTTTGGAAGCCTTCATAGGGAGGTTATGGCTGCTTGAGCTTTGTGTTCTCGCAGCTAAGTAGTGCAGTTGCACTCTATATAAAGGGAGGTAGCGCGCAGTTCGTTACTCCTGTGGAGGTCTGGGCGGGGACACCAAGAGCCGGCCGATGAGCCAGCTTGATGTCCTAGGCGAAACCCCACACAAGCCACGGCACAAACCTAGAAGAATTGCTGAGTTTTAATTCACCGGCCGTGAAAGCCAATATATCATCTTTTTGGAAGCCTTCATAGGGAGGTTATGGCTGCTTGAGCTTTGTGTTCTCGCAGCTAAGTAGTGCAGTTGCACTCTATATAAAGGGAGGTAGCGCGCAGTTCGTTACTCCTGTGGGGGTCCGGGCGGGGACACCAAGAGGCCGCCGATGAGCCAGCTTGATGTCCTAGGCGAAACCCCACACAAGACACGGCACAAACCTACAAGAATTGCTGAGTTTTAATTCACCGGCCGTGAAAGCCAATATACCATCTTTTTGGAAGCCTTCATAGGGAGGTTATGGCTGCTTGAGCTTTGTGTTCTCGCAGCT
The DNA here is from genome assembly GCA_946902985.2 of Meconema thalassinum. NCBI lineage: Eukaryota > Metazoa > Arthropoda > Insecta > Orthoptera > Tettigoniidae > Meconema > Meconema thalassinum. The sequence goes on along the minus strand of OX336388.2, from coordinate 190,002,776 downwards.
AAGTAGTGCAGTTGCACTCTATATAAAGGGAGGTAGCGCACAGTTCGTTACTCCTGTGGGGTCCGGGCGGGGACACCAAGAGCCCGCCGATGAGCCAGCTTGATCTCCTAGGCGAAACCCCACACAAGACACGGCACAAACCTACAAGAATTGCTGAGTTTTAATTCACCGGCCGTGAAAGCCAATATACCATCTTTTTGGAAGCCTTCATAGGGGGGTTATGGCTGCTTGAGCTTTGTGTTCTCGCAGCTAAGTAGTGCAGTTGCACTCTATATAAAGGGAGGTAGCGCGCAGTTCGTTACTCCTGAGGGGGGGTCCGGGCGGGGACAGCAAGAGGCCGCCGATGAGCCAGCTTGATGTCCTAGGCGAAACCCCACACAAGACACGGCACAAACCTAGAAGAAATGCTGAGTTTTAATTCACCGGCCGTGAAAGCCAATATACCATCTTTTTGGAAGCCTTCATAGGGAGGTTATGGCTGCTTGAACTTTGTGTTCTCGCAGCTAAGTAGTGCTGTCCCACTCTATATAAAGGCAGGTAGCGCGCAGTTCGTTACTCCTGTGGGGGTCCGGGCGGGGACACCAAGAGCCCGCCGATGAGCCAGCTTGATGTCCTAGGCGAAACCCCACACAAGACACGGCACAAACCTACAAGAATTGCTGAGTTTTAATTCACCGGCCGTGAAAGCCAATATACCATCTTTTTGGAAGCCTTCATAGGGAGGTTATGGCTGCTTGAGCTTTGTGTTCTCGCAGCTAAGTAGTGCAGTTGCACTCTATATAAAGGGAGGTAGCGCGCAGTTCGTTACTCCTGTGGGGGGGTCCGGGCGGGGACACCAAGAGGCCGCCGATGAGCCAGCTTGATGTCCTAGGCGAAACCCAACACAAGACACGGCACAAACCTAGAAGAATTGTTGAGTTTTAAATCACCGGCCGTGAAAGCCAATATACCATCTTTTTGGAAGCCTTCATAGGGAGGTTATGGCTGCTTGAGCTTTGTGTTCTCGCAGCTAAGTAGTGCAGTTGCACTCTATATCAAGGGAGGTAGCGCGCAGTTCGTTACTCCTGTGGGGGTCCGGGCAGGGGACACCAAGAGCCCGCGATGAGCCAGCTTGATGTCCTAGGCGAAACCCCACACAAGACACGGCACAAACCTACAAGAATTGCTGAGTTTTAATTCACCGGCCGTGAAAGCCAATATACCATCTTTTTGGAAGCCTTCATAGGGAGGTTATGGCTGCTTGAGCTTTGTGTTCTCGCAGCTAAGTAGTGCAGTTGCACTCTATATAAAGGGAGGTAGCGCGCAGTTCGTTACTCCTGTGGGGGTCCGGGCGGAGACACCAAGAGCCCGCCGATGAGCCAGCTTGATGTCCTAGGCGAAACCCCACACGAGACACGGCACAAACCTAGAAGAATTGCTGAGTTTTAAGTCACCGGCCGTGAAAGCCTATATACCATCTTTTTGGAAGCCTTCATAGTGATGTTATGGCTGCTTGAGCTTTGTGTTCTCGCACCAAATAGTGCAGTTGCACTCTATATAAAGGGAGGTAGCGCGCAGTTCGTTACTCCTGTGGGGGTCCGGGCGGGGACAACAAGTGCCCGCCGATGAGCCAGCTTGATGTCCTAGGCGAAACCCCACACAAGACACGGCACAAACCTACAAGAATTGCTGAGTTTTAATTCACCGGCCGTGAAAGCCAATATACCATCTTTTTGGAAGCCTTCATAGGGAGGTTATGGCTGCTTGAGCTTTGTGTTCTCGCAGCTAAGTAGTGCAGTTGCACTCTATATAAAGGGAGGTAGCGCGCAGTTCGTTACTCCTGTGGGGGTCCGGGCGGAGACACCAAGAGCCCGCCGATGAGCCAGCTTGATGTCCTAGGCGAAACCCCACACGAGACACGGCACAAACCTAGAAGAATTGCTGAGTTTTAATTCACCGGCCGTGAAAGCCAATATACCATCTTTTTGGAAGCCTTCATAGGGAGGTTATGGCTGCTTGAACTTTGTGTTCGCGCAGCTAAGTAGTGCAGTTGCACTCTATATAAAGGGAGGTAGCGCGCAGTTCGTTACTCCTGTGGGGGTCCGGGCGGGGACACCAAGAACCCGCCGATGAGCCAGCTTGATGTCCTAGGCGAAACCCCACACAAGACACGGCACAAACCTAGAAGAATTGCTGAGTTTTAATTCACCGGCCGTGAAAGCCAATATACCATCTTTTTGGAAGCCTTCATAGGGAGGTTATGGCTGCTTGAGCTTTGTGTTCTCGCAGTCAAGGAGTGCAGTTGCACTCTATATAAAGGGAGGTAGCGCGCAGTTCGTTACTCCTGTGGGGGTCCGGGCGGGAACACCAAGAGCCCGCCGATGAGCCAGCTTGATGTCCTAGGCGAAACCCCACACAAGACACGGCACAAACCTAGAAGAATTGCTGAGTTTTAATTCACCGGCCGTGAAAGCCAATATACCATCTTTTTGGAAGCCTTCATAGGGAGGTTATGGCTGCTTGAGCTTTGTGTTCTCGCAGCTAAGTAGTGCAGTTGCACTCTATATAAAGGGAGGTAGCGCGCAGTTCGTTACTCCTGTGGGGGTCCGGGCGGGGACACCAAGAGCCCGCCGATGAGCCAGCTTGATGTCCTAGGCGAAACCCCACACAAGACACGGCACAAACCTAGAAGAATTGTTGAGTTTTAATTCACCGGCCGTGAAAGCCAATATACCATCTTTTTGGAAGCCTTCATAGGGAGGTTATGGCTGCTTGAGCATTGTGTTCTCGCAGCTAAGTAGTGCAGTTCCACTCTATATAAAGGGAGGTAGCGCGCAGTTCGTTACTCCTGTGGGGGTCCGGGCGGGGACACCAAGAGCCCGCCGATGAGCCAGCTTGATGTCCTAGGCGAAACCCCAAACAAGACACGGCACAAACCTAGAAGAAATGCTGAGTTTTAATTCACCGGCCGTGAAAGCCAATATACCATCTTTTTGGAAGCCTTCATAGGGAGGTTATGGCTGCTTGAACTTTGTGTTCTCGCAGCTAAGTAGTGCTGTTCCACTCTATACAAAGGCAGGTAGCGCGCAGTTCGTTACACCTGTGGGGGTCCGGGCGGGGACACCAAGAGCCCGCCGATGAGCCAGCTTGATGTCCTAGGCGAAACCCCACACAAGACACGGCACAATCCTACAAGAATTGCTGAGTTTTAATTCACTGGCCGTGAAAGCCAATATACCATCTTTTTGGAAGCCTTCATAGGGAGGTTATGGCTGCTTGAGCTTTGTGTTCTCGCAGCTAAGTAGTGCAGTTGCACTCTATATAAAGGGAGGTAGCGCGCAGTTCGTTACTCCTGTGGGGGTCCGGGCGGGGACACCAAGAGCCCGCCGATGAGCCTGCTTGATGTCCTAGGCGAAACCCCACACAAGACACGGCACAAACCTGCAAGAATTACTGAGTTTTAATTCACCGGCCGTGAAAGCCAATATACCATCTTTTTGGAAGCCTTCATAGGGAGGTTATGGCTGCTTGAGCTTTGTGTTCTCGCAGCTAAGTAGTGCAGTTGCACTCTATATAAAGGGAGGTAGCGCGCAGTTCGTTACTCCTGTGGGGGTCCGGGCGGGGACACCAAGAGCCCGCCGATGAGCCAGCTTGATGTCCTAGGCGAAACCCCACACAAGACACGGCACAAACCTAGAAGAATTGCTGAGTTTTAATTCACCGGCCGTGAAAGCCAATATACCATCTTTTTGGAAGCCTTCATAGGGAGATTATGGCTGCTTGAGCTTTGTGTTCTCGCAGCTAAGTAGTGCAGTTGCACTCTATATAAAGGGAGGTAGCGCGCAGTTCGTTACTCCTGTGGGGGTCCGGGCGGGGACACCAAGAGCCCGCCGATGAGCCAGCTTGATGTCCTAGGCGAAACCCCACACAAGACACGGCACAAACCTAGAAGAATTGCTGAGTTTTAATTCACCGGCCGTGAAAGCCAATATACCATCTTTTTGGAAGCCTTCATAGGGAGGTTATGGCTGCTTGAGCTTTGTGTTCTCGCAGCTAAGTAGTGCAGTTGCACTCTATATAAAGGGAGGTAGCGCGCAGTTCGTTACTCCTGTGGGGGTCCGGGCGACGACACCAAGAGCCCGCCGATGAGCCAGCTTGATGTCCTAGGCGAAACCCCACACAAGACACGGCACAAAACCTAGAAGAATTGCTGAGTTTTAATTCACCGGCCGTGAAAGCCAATATACCATCTTTTTGGAAGCCTTCATAGGGAGGTTATGGCTGCTTGAGCTTTGTGTTCTCACAGCTAAGTAGTGCACTTGCACTCTATATAAAGGGAGGTAGCGCGCAGTTCGTTACTCCTGTGGGGGGTCCGGGCGGGGACACCAAGAGCCCGCCGATGAGCCAGCTTGATGTCCTAGGCGAAACCCCACACAAGACACGGCACAAACCTAGAAGAATTGCTGAGTTTTAATTCACCGGCCGTGAAAGCCAATGTACCATCTTTTTGGAAGCCTTCATAGGGAGGTTATGGCTGCTTGAGCTTTGTGTTTTCGCAGCTAAGTAGTGCAGTTGCACTCTATATAAAGGGAGGTAGCGCGCAGTTCGTTACTCCTGTGGGGGTCCGAGCGGGGACACCAAGAGCCCGCCGATGAGCCTGCTTGGTGTCCTAGGCGAAACCCCACACAAGACACGGCACAAACCTAGAAGAATTGCTGAGTTTTAATTCACCGGCCGTGAAAGCCAATATACCATCTTTTTGGAAGCCTTCAAAGGGAGGTTATGGCTGCTTGAGCTTTGTGTTCTCGCAGCTAAGTAGTGCAGTTGCACTCTATATAAAGGGAGGTAGCGCGCAGTTCGTTACTCCTGTGGGGGTCCGGGCGGGGACAACAAGAGCCCGCCGATGAGCCTGCTTGGTGTCCTAGGCGAAACCCCACACAAGACACGGCACAAACCTAGAAGAATTGCTGAGTTTTAATTCACCGGCCGTGAAAGCCAGTATACCATCTTTTTGGAAGCCTTCATAGGGAGGTTATGGCTGCTTGAGCTTTGTGTTCTCACAGCTAAGTAGTGCTGTTCCACTCTATATAAAGGCAGGTAGCGCGCAGTTCGTTACTCCTGTTGGGGTCCGGGCGGGGACCCATAAGAGCCCGCCGATGAGCCTGCTTGATGTCCTAGGCGAAACCCCACAAAAGACACGGCACAAACCTACAAGAATTGCTGAGTTTTAATTCACCGGCCGTGAAAGCCAATATACCATATTTTTGGAAGCCTTCATAGGGAGGTTATGGCTGCTTGAGCTTTGTGTTCTCGCAGCTAAGTAGTGCAGTTGCACTCTATATAAAGGGAGGTAGCGCGCAGTTCGTGACTCCTGTGGGGGACGGGCGGGGACACCAAGAGCCCGCCGATGAGCCAGTTTGATGTCCTAGGTGAAACCCCACACAAGACACGGCACAAACCTACAAGAATTGCTGAGTTTTAATTCACCGGCCGTGAAAGCCAATATACCATCTTTTTGGAAGCCTTCATAGGGAGATTATGGCTGCTTGAGCTTTGCGTTCTCGCAGCTAAGTAGTGCAGTTGCACTCTATATAAAGGGAGGTAGGGCGCAGTTCGTTACTCCTGTGGGGGTCCGGGCGGTGACACCAAGAGCCCGCCGATGAGCCAGCTTGATGTCCTAGGCGAAACCCCACACAAGACACGGCACAAACCTAGAAGAATTGCTGAGTTTTAATTCACCGGCCGTGAAAGCCAATATACCATCTTTTTGGAAGCCTTCATAGGGAGGTTATGGCTGCTTGAGCATTGTGTTCTCGCAGCTAAGTAGTGCAGTTGCACTCTATATAAAGGGGGGTAGCGCGCAGTTCGTTACTCCTGTGGGGGTCCGGGCGGAGACACCAAGAGCCCGCCGATGAGCCAGCTTGATGTCCTAGGCGAAACCCCACACGAGACACGGCACAAACCTAGAAGAATTGCTGAGTTTTAATTCACCGGCCGTGAAAGCCAATATATCATCTTTTTGGAAGCCTTCATAGGGAGGGTATGGCTGCTTGAGCTTTGTGTTCTCGCAGCTAAGTAGTGCAGTTGCATTCTATATAAAGGGAGGTAGCGCGCAGTTCGTTACTCCTGTGGGGGTCCGGGTGGGGACACCAAGAGCCCGCCGATGAGCCAGCTTGATGTCCTAGGCGAAACCCCACACAAGACACGGCACAAACCTACAAGAATTGCTGAGTTTTAATTCACCGGCCGTGAAAGCCAATATACCATCTTTTTGGAAGCCTTCATAGGGAGTTTATGGCTGCTTGAGCTTTGTGTTCTCGCAGCTAAGTAGTGCTGTTCAACTCTATATAAAGGCAGGTAGCGCGCAGTTCGTTACTCCTGTGGGGGTCCGGGCGGGGACACCAAGAGCCCGCCGATGAGCCAGCTTGATGTCCTAGGTGAAACCCCACACAAGACACGGCACAAACCTAGAAGAATTGCTGAGTTTTAATTCACCGGCCGTGAAAGCCAATATACCATCTTTTTGGAAGCCTTCATAGGGAGGTTATGGCCGCTTGAGCTTTGTGTTCTCGCAGCTAAGTAGTGCAGTTGCACTCTATATAAAGGGAGGTAGCGCGCAGTTCGTTAATACTGTGGGGGTCCGGGCGGGGACACCAAGAGCCCGCCGATGAGCCAGCTTGATGTCCTAGGTGAAACCCCACACAAGACACGGCACAAACCTAGAAGAATTGCTGAGTTTTAATTCACCGGCCGTGAAAGCCAATATACCATTTTTTGGAAGTCTTCCTAGGGAGGTTATGGCCGCTTGAGCTTTGTGTTCTCGCAGCTAAGTAGTGCAGTTCCACTCTATATAAAGGGAGGTAGCGCGCAGTTCGTTATTCCTGTGGGAGTCCGGGCGGGGACACCAAGAGCCCGCCGATGAGCCCGCTTGATGTCCTAGGTGAAACCCCACACAAGACACGGCACAAACCTAGAAGAATTGCTGAGTTTTAATTCACCGGCCGTGAAAGCCAATATACCATCTTTTTGGAAGCCTTCATAGGGAGGTCATGGCTGCTTGAGCTTTGTGTTCTCGCAGCTAAGTAGTGCAGTTGCACTCTATATAAAGGGAGGTAGCGCGCAGTTCGTTACTCCTGTGGGGGTCCGGGCGGGGACAACAAGAGCCCGCCGATGAGCCAGCTTGATGTCCTAGGCGAAACCCCACACAAGACACGGCACAAACCTAGAAGAATTGCTGAGTTTTAATTCACCGGCCGTGAAAGCCAATATACCATCTTTTTGGAAGCCTTCATAGGGAGGTTATGGCTGCTTGAGCATTGTGTTCTCGCAGCTAAGTAGTGCAGTTGCACTCTATATAAAGGGGGGTAGCGCGCAGTTCGTTACTCCTGTGGGGGTCCGGGCGGAGACACCAAGAGCCCGCCGATGAGCCAGCTTGATGTCCTAGGCGAAACCCCACACGAGACACGGCACAAACCTAGAAGAATTGCTGAGTTTTAATTCACCGGCCGTGAAAGCCAATATACCATCTTTTTGGAAGCCTTCATAGGGAGGTTATGGCTGCTTGAGCTTTGTGTTCTCGCAGCTAAGTAGTGCAGTTGCACTCTATATAAAGGGAGGTAGCGCGCAGTTCGTTACTCCTGTGGAGGTCTGGGCGGGGACACCAAGAGCCGGCCGATGAGCCAGCTTGATGTCCTAGGCGAAACCCCACACAAGCCACGGCACAAACCTAGAAGAATTGCTGAGTTTTAATTCACCGGCCGTGAAAGCCAATATATCATCTTTTTGGAAGCCTTCATAGGGAGGTTATGGCTGCTTGAGCTTTGTGTTCTCGCAGCTAAGTAGTGCAGTTGCACTCTATATAAAGGGAGGTAGCGCGCAGTTCGTTACTCCTGTGGGGGTCCGGGCGGGGACACCAAGAGGCCGCCGATGAGCCAGCTTGATGTCCTAGGCGAAACCCCACACAAGACACGGCACAAACCTACAAGAATTGCTGAGTTTTAATTCACCGGCCGTGAAAGCCAATATACCATCTTTTTGGAAGCCTTCATAGGGAGGTTATGGCTGCTTGAGCTTTGTGTTCTCGCAGCTAAGTAGTGCAGTTGCACTCTATATAAAGGGAGGTAGCGCACAGTTCGTTACTCCTGTGGGGTCCGGGCGGGGACACCAAGAGCCCGCCGATGAGCCAGCTTGATCTCCTAGGCGAAACCCCACACAAGACACGGCACAAACCTACAAGAATTGCTGAGTTTTAATTCACCGGCCGTGAAAGCCAATATACCATCTTTTTGGAAGCCTTCATAGGGGGGTTATGGCTGCTTGAGCTTTGTGTTCTCGCAGCTAAGTAGTGCAGTTGCACTCTATATAAAGGGAGGTAGCGCGCAGTTCGTTACTCCTGAGGGGGGGTCCGGGCGGGGACAGCAAGAGGCCGCCGATGAGCCAGCTTGATGTCCTAGGCGAAACCCCACACAAGACACGGCACAAACCTAGAAGAAATGCTGAGTTTTAATTCACCGGCCGTGAAAGCCAATATACCATCTTTTTGGAAGCCTTCATAGGGAGGTTATGGCTGCTTGAACTTTGTGTTCTCGCAGCTAAGTAGTGCTGTCCCACTCTATATAAAGGCAGGTAGCGCGCAGTTCGTTACTCCTGTGGGGGTCCGGGCGGGGACACCAAGAGCCCGCCGATGAGCCAGCTTGATGTCCTAGGCGAAACCCCACACAAGACACGGCACAAACCTACAAGAATTGCTGAGTTTTAATTCACCGGCCGTGAAAGCCAATATACCATCTTTTTGGAAGCCTTCATAGGGAGGTTATGGCTGCTTGAGCTTTGTGTTCTCGCAGCTAAGTAGTGCAGTTGCACTCTATATAAAGGGAGGTAGCGCGCAGTTCGTTACTCCTGAGGGGGGGTCCGGGCGGGGACACCAAGAGGCCGCCGATGAGCCAGCTTGATGTCCTAGGCGAAACCCAACACAAGACACGGCACAAACCTAGAAGAATTGTTGAGTTTTAATTCACCGGCCGTGAAAGCCAATATACCATCTTTTTGGAAGCCTTCATAGGGAGGTTATGGCTGCTTGAGCTTTGTGTTCTCGCAGCTAAGTAGTGCAGTTGCACTCTATATCAAGGGAGGTAGCGCGCAGTTCGTTACTCCTGTGGGGGTCCGGGCAGGGGACACCAAGAGCCCGCGATGAGCCAGCTTGATGTCCTAGGCGAAACCCCACACAAGACACGGCACAAACCTAGAAGAATTGCTGAGTTTTAATTCACCGGCCGTGAAAGCCAATATACCATCTTTTTGGAAGCCTTCATAGGGAGGTTATGGCTGCTTGAGCTTTGTGTTCTCGCAGCTAAGTAGTGCAGTTGCACTCTATATAAAGGGAGGTAGCGCGCAGATCGTTACTCCTGTGGGGGTCCGGGCGGGGACACCAAGAGCCCACCGATGAGCTAGCTTGATGTCCTAGGCGAAACCCCACACAAGACACGGCACAAACCGAGAAGAATTGCTGAGTTTTAAGTCACCGGCCGTGAAAGCCTATATACCATCTTTTTGGAAGCCTTCATAGTGATGTTATGGCTGCTTGAGCTTTGTGTTCTCGCACCAAATAGTGCAGTTGCACTCTATATAAAGGGAGGTAGCGCGCAGTTCGTTACTCCTGTGGGGGTCCGGGCGGGGACAACAAGTGCCCGCCGATGAGCCAGCTTGATGTCCTAGGCGAAACCCCACACAAGACACGGCACAAACCTACAAGAATTGCTGAGTTTTAATTCACCGGCCGTGAAAGCCAATATACCATCTTTTTGGAAGCCTTCATAGGGAGGTTATGGCTGCTTGAGCTTTGTGTTCTCGCAGCTAAGTAGTGCAGTTGCACTCTATATAAAGGGAGGTAGCGCGCAGTTCGTTACTCCTGTGGGGGTCCGGGCGGAGACACCAAGAGCCCGCCGATGAGCCAGCTTGATGTCCTAGGCGAAACCCCACACGAGACACGGCACAAACCTAGAAGAATTGCTGAGTTTTAAGTCACCGGCCGTGAAAGCCTATATACCATCTTTTTGGAAGCCTTCATAGTGATGTTATGGCTGCTTGAGCTTTGTGTTCTCGCACCAAATAGTGCAGTTGCACTCTATATAAAGGGAGGTAGCGCGCAGTTCGTTACTCCTGTGGGGGTCCGGGCGGGGACAACAAGTGCCCGCCGATGAGCCAGCTTGATGTCCTAGGCGAAACCCCACACAAGACACGGCACAAACCTACAAGAATTGCTGAGTTTTAATTCACCGGCCGTGAAAGCCAATATACCATCTTTTTGGAAGCCTTCATAGGGAGGTTATGGCTGCTTGAGCTTTGTGTTCTCGCAGCTAAGTAGTGCAGTTGCACTCTATATAAAGGGAGGTAGCGCGCAGTTCGTTACTCCTGTGGGGGTCCGGGCGGAGACACCAAGAGCCCGCCGATGAGCCAGCTTGATGTCCTAGGCGAAACCCCACACGAGACACGGCACAAACCTAGAAGAATTGCTGAGTTTTAATTCACCGGCCGTGAAAGCCAATATACCATCTTTTTGGAAGCCTTCATAGGGAGGTTATGGCTGCTTGAACTTTGTGTTCGCGCAGCTAAGTAGTGCAGTTGCACTCTATATAAAGGGAGGTAGCGCGCAGTTCGTTACTCCTGTGGGGGTCCGGGCGGGGACACCAAGAACCCGCCGATGAGCCAGCTTGATGTCCTAGGCGAAACCCCACACAAGACACGGCACAAACCTAGAAGAATTGCTGAGTTTTAATTCACCGGCCGTGAAAGCCAATATACCATCTTTTTGGAAGCCTTCATAGGGAGGTTATGGCTGCTTGAGCTTTGTGTTCTCGCAGTCAAGGAGTGCAGTTGCACTCTATATAAAGGGAGGTAGCGCGCAGTTCGTTACTCCTGTGGGGGTCCGGGCGGGAACACCAAGAGCCCGCCGATGAGCCAGCTTGATGTCCTAGGCGAAACCCCACACAAGACACGGCACAAACCTAGAAGAATTGCTGAGTTTTAATTCACCGGCCGTGAAAGCCAATATACCATCTTTTTGGAAGCCTTCATAGGGAGGTTATGGCTGCTTGAGCTTTGTGTTCTCGCAGCTAAGTAGTGCAGTTGCACTCTATATAAAGGGAGGTAGCGCGCAGTTCGTTACTCCTGTGGGGGTCCGGGCGGGGACACCAAGAGCCCGCCGATGAGCCAGCTTGATGTCCTAGGCGAAACCCCACACAAGACACGGCACAAACCTAGAAGAATTGTTGAGTTTTAATTCACCGGCCGTGAAAGCCAATATACCATCTTTTTGGAAGCCTTCATAGGGAGGTTATGGCTGCTTGAGCATTGTGTTCTCGCAGCTAAGTAGTGCAGTTCCACTCTATATAAAGGGAGGTAGCGCGCAGTTCGTTACTCCTGTGGGGGTCCGGGCGGGGACACCAAGAGCCCGCCGATGAGCCAGCTTGATGTCCTAGGCGAAACCCCAAACAAGACACGGCACAAACCTAGAAGAAATGCTGAGTTTTAATTCACCGGCCGTGAAAGCCAATATACCATCTTTTTGGAAGCCTTCATAGGGAGGTTATGGCTGCTTGAACTTTGTGTTCTCGCAGCTAAGTAGTGCTGTTCCACTCTATACAAAGGCAGGTAGCGCGCAGTTCGTTACACCTGTGGGGGTCCGGGCGGGGACACCAAGAGCCCGCCGATGAGCCAGCTTGATGTCCTAGGCGAAACCCCACACAAGACACGGCACAATCCTACAAGAATTGCTGAGTTTTAATTCACTGGCCGTGAAAGCCAATATACCATCTTTTTGGAAGCCTTCATAGGGAGGTTATGGCTGCTTGAGCTTTGTGTTCTCGCAGCTAAGTAGTGCAGTTGCACTCTATATAAAGGGAGGTAGCGCGCAGTTCGTTACTCCTGTGGGGGTCCGGGCGGGGACACCAAGAGCCCGCCGATGAGCCTGCTTGATGTCCTAGGCGAAACCCCACACAAGACACGGCACAAACCTGCAAGAATTACTGAGTTTTAATTCACCGGCCGTGAAAGCCAATATACCATCTTTTTGGAAGCCTTCATAGGGAGGTTATGGCTGCTTGAGCTTTGTGTTCTCGCAGCTAAGTAGTGCAGTTGCACTCTATATAAAGGGAGGTAGCGCGCAGTTCGTTACTCCTGTGGGGGTCCGGGCGGGGACACCAAGAGCCCGCCGATGAGCCAGCTTGATGTCCTAGGCGAAACCCCACACAAGACACGGCACAAACCTAGAAGAATTGCTGAGTTTTAATTCACCGGCCGTGAAAGCCAATATACCATCTTTTTGGAAGCCTTCATAGGGAGATTATGGCTGCTTGAGCTTTGTGTTCTCGCAGCTAAGTAGTGCAGTTGCACTCTATATAAAGGGAGGTAGCGCGCAGTTCGTTACTCCTGTGGGGGTCCGGGCGGGGACACCAAGAGCCCGCCGATGAGCCAGCTTGATGTCCTAGGCGAAACCCCACACAAGACACGGCACAAACCTAGAAGAATTGCTGAGTTTTAATTCACCGGCCGTGAAAGCCAATATACCACCTTTTTGGAAGCCTTCATAGGGAGGTTATGGCTGCTTGAGCTTTGTGTTCTCGCAGCTAAGTAGTGCAGTTGCACTCTATATAAAGGGAGGTAGCGCGCAGTTCGTTACTCCTGTGGGGGTCCGGGCGACGACACCAAGAGCCCGCCGATGAGCCAGCTTGATGTCCTAGGCGAAACCCCACACAAGACACGGCACAAAACCTAGAAGAATTGCTGAGTTTTAATTCACCGGCCGTGAAAGCCAATATACCATCTTTTTGGAAGCCTTCATAGGGAGGTTATGGCTGCTTGAGCTTTGTGTTCTCACAGCTAAGTAGTGCACTTGCACTCTATATAAAGGGAGGTAGCGCGCAGTTCGTTACTCCTGTGGGGGGTCCGGGCGGGGACACCAAGAGCCCGCCGATGAGCCAGCTTGATGTCCTAGGCGAAACCCCACACAAGACACGGCACAAACCTAGAAGAATTGCTGAGTTTTAATTCACCGGCCGTGAAAGCCAATGTACCATCTTTTTGGAAGCCTTCATAGGGAGGTTATGGCTGCTTGAGCTTTGTGTTTTCGCAGCTAAGTAGTGCAGTTGCACTCTATATAAAGGGAGGTAGCGCGCAGTTCGTTACTCCTGTGGGGGTCCGAGCGGGGACACCAAGAGCCCGCCGATGAGCCTGCTTGGTGTCCTAGGCGAAACCCCACACAAGACACGGCACAAACCTAGAAGAATTGCTGAGTTTTAATTCACCGGCCGTGAAAGCCAATATACCATCTTTTTGGAAGCCTTCAAAGGGAGGTTATGGCTGCTTGAGCTTTGTGTTCTCGCAGCTAAGTAGTGCAGTTGCACTCTATATAAAGGGAGGTAGCGCGCAGTTCGTTACTCCTGTGGGGGTCCGGGCGGGGACAACAAGAGCCCGCCGATGAGCCTGCTTGGTGTCCTAGGCGAAACCCCACACAAGACACGGCACAAACCTAGAAGAATTGCTGAGTTTTAATTCACCGGCCGTGAAAGCCAGTATACCATCTTTTTGGAAGCCTTCATAGGGAGGTTATGGCTGCTTGAGCTTTGTGTTCTCACAGCTAAGTAGTGCTGTTCCACTCTATATAAAGGCAGGTAGCGCGCAGTTCGTTACTCCTGTTGGGGTCCGGGCGGGGACCCATAAGAGCCCGCCGATGAGCCTGCTTGATGTCCTAGGCGAAACCCCACAAAAGACACGGCACAAACCTACAAGAATTGCTGAGTTTTAATTCACCGGCCGTGAAAGCCAATATACCATATTTTTGGAAGCCTTCATAGGGAGGTTATGGCTGCTTGAGCTTTGTGTTCTCGCAGCTAAGTAGTGCAGTTGCACTCTATATAAAGGGAGGTAGCGCGCAGTTCGTGACTCCTGTGGGGGACGGGCGGGGACACCAAGAGCCCGCCGATGAGCCAGTTTGATGTCCTAGGTGAAACCCCACACAAGACACGGCACAAACCTACAAGAATTGCTGAGTTTTAATTCACCGGCCGTGAAAGCCAATATACCATCTTTTTGGAAGCCTTCATAGGGAGATTATGGCTGCTTGAGCTTTGCGTTCTCGCAGCTAAGTAGTGCAGTTGCACTCTATATAAAGGGAGGTAGGGCGCAGTTCGTTACTCCTGTGGGGGTCCGGGCGGTGACACCAAGAGCCCGCCGATGAGCCAGCTTGATGTCCTAGGCGAAACCCCACACAAGACACGGCACAAACCTAGAAGAATTGCTGAGTTTTAATTCACCGGCCGTGAAAGCCAATATACCATCTTTTTGGAAGCCTTCATAGGGAGGTTATGGCTGCTTGAGCATTGTGTTCTCGCAGCTAAGTAGTGCAGTTGCACTCTATATAAAGGGGGGTAGCGCGCAGTTCGTTACTCCTGTGGGGGTCCGGGCGGAGACACCAAGAGCCCGCCGATGAGCCAGCTTGATGTCCTAGGCGAAACCCCACACGAGACACGGCACAAACCTAGAAGAATTGCTGAGTTTTAATTCACCGGCCGTGAAAGCCAATATATCATCTTTTTGGAAGCCTTCATAGGGAGGGTATGGCTGCTTGAGCTTTGTGTTCTCGCAGCTAAGTAGTGCAGTTGCATTCTATATAAAGGGAGGTAGCGCGCAGTTCGTTACTCCTGTGGGGGTCCGGGTGGGGACACCAAGAGCCCGCCGATGAGCCAGCTTGATGTCCTAGGCGAAACCCCACACAAGACACGGCACAAACCTACAAGAATTGCTGAGTTTTAATTCACCGGCCGTGAAAGCCAATATACCATCTTTTTGGAAGCCTTCATAGGGAGTTTATGGCTGCTTGAGCTTTGTGTTCTCGCAGCTAAGTAGTGCTGTTCAACTCTATATAAAGGCAGGTAGCGCGCAGTTCGTTACTCCTGTGGGGGTCCGGGCGGGGACACCAAGAGCCCGCCGATGAGCCAGCTTGATGTCCTAGGTGAAACCCCACACAAGACACGGCACAAACCTAGAAGAATTGCTGAGTTTTAATTCACCGGCCGTGAAAGCCAATATACCATCTTTTTGGAAGCCTTCATAGGGAGGTTATGGCCGCTTGAGCTTTGTGTTCTCGCAGCTAAGTAGTGCAGTTGCACTCTATATAAAGGGAGGTAGCGCGCAGTTCGTTAATACTGTGGGGGTCCGGGCGGGGACACCAAGAGCCCGCCGATGAGCCAGCTTGATGTCCTAGGTGAAACCCCACACAAGACACGGCACAAACCTAGAAGAATTGCTGAGTTTTAATTCACCGGCCGTGAAAGCCAATATACCATTTTTTGGAAGTCTTCCTAGGGAGGTTATGGCCGCTTGAGCTTTGTGTTCTCGCAGCTAAGTAGTGCAGTTCCACTCTATATAAAGGGAGGTAGCGCGCAGTTCGTTATTCCTGTGGGAGTCCGGGCGGGGACACCAAGAGCCCGCCGATGAGCCCGCTTGATGTCCTAGGTGAAACCCCACACAAGACACGGCACAAACCTAGAAGAATTGCTGAGTTTTAATTCACCGGCCGTGAAAGCCAATATACCATCTTTTTGGAAGCCTTCATAGGGAGGTTATGGCTGCTTGAGCTTTGTGTTCTCGCAGCTAAGTAGTGCAGTTGCACTCTATATAAAGGGAGGTAGCGCGCAGTTCGTTACTCCTGTGGGGGTCCGGGCGGGGACAACAAGAGCCCGCCGATGAGCCAGCTTGATGTCCTAGGCGAAACCCCACACAAGACACGGCACAAACCTAGAAGAATTGCTGAGTTTTAATTCACCGGCCGTGAAAGCCAATATACCATCTTTTTGGAAGCCTTCATAGGGAGGTTATGGCTGCTTGAGCATTGTGTTCTCGCAGCTAAGTAGTGCAGTTGCACTCTATATAAAGGGGGGTAGCGCGCAGTTCGTTACTCCTGTGGGGGTCCGGGCGGAGATACCAAGAGCCCGCCGATGAGCCAGCTTGATGTCCTAGGCGAAACCCCACACGAGACACGGCACAAACCTAGAAGAATTGCTGAGTTTTAATTCACCGGCCGTGAAAGCCAATATACCATCTTTTTGGAAGCCTTCATAGGGAGGTTATGGCTGCTTGAGCTTTGTGTTCTCGCAGCTAAGTAGTGCAGTTGCACTCTATATAAAGGGAGGTAGCGCGCAGTTCGTTACTCCTGTGGAGGTCTGGGCGGGGACACCAAGAGCCGGCCGATGAGCCAGCTTGATGTCCTAGGCGAAACCCCACACAAGCCACGGCACAAACCTAGAAGAATTGCTGAGTTTTAATTCACCGGCCGTGAAAGCCAATATATCATCTTTTTGGAAGCCTTCATAGGGAGGTTATGGCTGCTTGAGCTTTGTGTTCTCGCAGCTAAGTAGTGCAGTTGCACTCTATATAAAGGGAGGTAGCGCGCAGTTCGTTACTCCTGTGGGGGTCCGGGCGGGGACACCAAGAGGCCGCCGATGAGCCAGCTTGATGTCCTAGGCGAAACCCCACACAAGACACGGCACAAACCTACAAGAATTGCTGAGTTTTAATTCACCGGCCGTGAAAGCCAATATACCATCTTTTTGGAAGCCTTCATAGGGAGGTTATGGCTGCTTGAGCTTTGTGTTCTCGCAGCTAAGTAGTGCAGTTGCACTCTATATAAAGGGAGGTAGCGCACAGTTCGTTACTCCTGTGGGGTCCGGGCGGGGACACCAAGAGCCCGCCGATGAGCCAGCTTGATCTCCTAGGCGAAACCCCACACAAGACACGGCACAAACCTACAAGAATTGCTGAGTTTTAATTCACCGGCCGTGAAAGCCAATATACCATCTTTTTGGAAGCCTTCATAGGGGGGTTATGGCTGCTTGAGCTTTGTGTTCTCGCAGCTAAGTAGTGCAGTTGCACTCTATATAAAGGGAGGTAGCGCGCAGTTCGTTACTCCTGAGGGGGGGTCCGGGCGGGGACAGCAAGAGGCCGCCGATGAGCCAGCTTGATGTCCTAGGCGAAACCCCACACAAGACACGGCACAAACCTAGAAGAAATGCTGAGTTTTAATTCACCGGCCGTGAAAGCCAATATACCATCTTTTTGGAAGCCTTCATAGGGAGGTTATGGCTGCTTGAACTTTGTGTTCTCGCAGCTAAGTAGTGCTGTCCCACTCTATATAAAGGCAGGTAGCGCGCAGTTCGTTACTCCTGTGGGGGTCCGGGCGGGGACACCAAGAGCCCGCCGATGAGCCAGCTTGATGTCCTAGGCGAAACCCCACACAAGACACGGCACAAACCTACAAGAATTGCTGAGTTTTAATTCACCGGCCGTGAAAGCCAATATACCATCTTTTTGGAAGCCTTCATAGGGAGGTTATGGCTGCTTGAGCTTTGTGTTCTCGCAGCTAAGTAGTGCAGTTGCACTCTATATAAAGGGAGGTAGCGCGCAGTTCGTTACTCCTGAGGGGGGGTCCGGGCGGGGACACCAAGAGGCCGCCGATGAGCCAGCTTGATGTCCTAGGCGAAACCCAACACAAGACACGGCACAAACCTAGAAGAATTGTTGAGTTTTAATTCACCGGCCGTGAAAGCCAATATACCATCTTTTTGGAAGCCTTCATAGGGAGGTTATGGCTGCTTGAGCTTTGTGTTCTCGCAGCTAAGTAGTGCAGTTGCACTCTATATCAAGGGAGGTAGCGCGCAGTTCGTTACTCCTGTGGGGGTCCGGGCAGGGGACACCAAGAGCCCGCGATGAGCCAGCTTGATGTCCTAGGCGAAACCCCACACAAGACACGGCACAAACCTAGAAGAATTGCTGAGTTTTAATTCACCGGCCGTGAAAGCCAATATACCATCTTTTTGGAAGCCTTCATAGGGAGGTTATGGCTGCTTGAGCTTTGTGTTCTCGCAGCTAAGTAGTGCAGTTGCACTCTATATAAAGGGAGGTAGCGCGCAGATCGTTACTCCTGTGGGGGTCCGGGCGGGGACACCAAGAGCCCACCGATGAGCTAGCTTGATGTCCTAGGCGAAACCCCACACAAGACACGGCACAAACCGAGAAGAATTGCTGAGTTTTAAGTCACCGGCCGTGAAAGCCTATATACCATCTTTTTGGAAGCCTTCATAGTGATGTTATGGCTGCTTGAGCTTTGTGTTCTCGCACCAAATAGTGCAGTTGCACTCTATATAAAGGGAGGTAGCGCGCAGTTCGTTACTCCTGTGGGGGTCCGGGCGGGGACAACAAGAGCCCGCCGATGAGCCAGCTTGATGTCCTAGGCGAAACCCCACACAAGACACGGCACAAACCTACAAGAATTGCTGAGTTTTAATTCACCGGCCGTGAAAGCCAATATACCATCTTTTTGGAAGCCTTCATAGGGAGGTTATGGCTGCTTGAGCTTTGTGTTCTCGCAGCTAAGTAGTGCAGTTGCACTCTATATAAAGGGAGGTAGCGCGCAGTTCGTTACTCCTGTGGGGGTCCGGGCGGAGACACCAAGAGCCCGCCGATGAGCCAGCTTGATGTCCTAGGCGAAACCCCACACGAGACACGGCACAAACCTAGAAGAATTGCTGAGTTTTAATTCACCGGCCGTGAAAGCCAATATACCATCTTTTTGGAAGCCTTCATAGGGAGGTTATGGCTGCTTGAACTTTGTGTTCGCGCAGCTAAGTAGTGCAGTTGCACTCTATATAAAGGGAGGTAGCGCGCAGTTCGTTACTCCTGTGGGGGTCCGGGCGGGGACACCAAGAACCCGCCGATGAGCCAGCTTGATGTCCTAGGCGAAACCCCACACAAGACACGGCACAAACCTAGAAGAATTGCTGAGTTTTAATTCACCGGCCGTGAAAGCCAATATACCATCTTTTTGGAAGCCTTCATAGGGAGGTTATGGCTGCTTGAGCTTTGTGTTCTCGCAGTCAAGGAGTGCAGTTGCACTCTATATAAAGGGAGGTAGCGCGCAGTTCGTTACTCCTGTGGGGGTCCGGGCGGGAACACCAAGAGCCCGCCGATGAGCCAGCTTGATGTCCTAGGCGAAACCCCACACAAGACACGGCACAAACCTAGAAGAATTGCTGAGTTTTAATTCACCGGCCGTGAAAGCCAATATACCATCTTTTTGGAAGCCTTCATAGGGAGGTTATGGCTGCTTGAGCTTTGTGTTCTCGCAGCTAAGTAGTGCAGTTGCACTCTATATAAAGGGAGGTAGCGCGCAGTTCGTTACTCCTGTGGGGGTCCGGGCGGGGACACCAAGAGCCCGCCGATGAGCCAGCTTGATGTCCTAGGCGAAACCCCACACAAGACACGGCACAAACCTAGAAGAATTGTTGAGTTTTAATTCACCGGCCGTGAAAGCCAATATACCATCTTTTTGGAAGCCTTCATAGGGAGGTTATGGCTGCTTGAGCATTGTGTTCTCGCAGCTAAGTAGTGCAGTTCCACTCTATATAAAGGGAGGTAGCGCGCAGTTCGTTACTCCTGTGGGGGTCCGGGCGGGGACACCAAGAGCCCGCCGATGAGCCAGCTTGATGTCCTAGGCGAAACCCCACACAAGACACGGCACAAACCTAGAAGAAATGCTGAGTTTTAATTCACCGGCCGTGAAAGCCAATATACCATCTTTTTGGAAGCCTTCATAGGGAGGTTATGGCTGCTTGAACTTTGTGTTCTCGCAGCTAAGTAGTGCTGTTCCACTCTATACAAAGGCAGGTAGCGCGCAGTTCGTTACACCTGTGGGGGTCCGGGCGGGGACACCAAGAGCCCGCCGATGAGCCAGCTTGATGTCCTAGGCGAAACCCCACACAAGACACGGCACAATCCTACAAGAATTGCTGAGTTTTAATTCACTGGCCGTGAAAGCCAATATACCATCTTTTTGGAAGCCTTCATAGGGAGGTTATGGCTGCTTGAGCTTTGTGTTCTCGCAGCTAAGTAGTGCAGTTGCACTCTATATAAAGGGAGGTAGCGCGCAGTTCGTTACTCCTGTGGGGGTCCGGGCGGGGACACCAAGAGCCCGCCGATGAGCCTGCTTGATGTCCTAGGCGAAACCCCACACAAGACACGGCACAAACCTGCAAGAATTACTGAGTTTTAATTCACCGGCCGTGAAAGCCAATATACCATCTTTTTGGAAGCCTTCATAGGGAGGTTATGGCTGCTTGAGCTTTGTGTTCTCGCAGCTAAGTAGTGCAGTTGCACTCTATATAAAGGGAGGTAGCGCGCAGTTCGTTACTCCTGTGGGGGTCCGGGCGGGGACACCAAGAGCCCGCCGATGAGCCAGCTTGATGTCCTAGGCGAAACCCCACACAAGACACGGCACAAACCTAGAAGAATTGCTGAGTTTTAATTCACCGGCCGTGAAAGCCAATATACCATCTTTTTGGAAGCCTTCAAAGGGAGATTATGGCTGCTTGAGCTTTGTGTTCTCGCAGCTAAGTAGTGCAGTTGCACTCTATATAAAGGGAGGTAGCGCGCAGTTCGTTACTCCTGTGGGGGTCCGGGCGGGGACACCAAGAGCCCGCCGATGAGCCAGCTTGATGTCCTAGGCGAAACCCCACACAAGACACGGCACAAACCTAGAAGAATTGCTGAGTTTTAATTCACCGGCCGTGAAAGCCAATATACCATCTTTTTGGAAGCCTTCATAGGGAGGTTATGGCTGCTTGAGCTTTGTGTTCTCGCAGCTAAGTAGTGCAGTTGCACTCTATATAAAGGGAGGTAGCGCGCAGTTCGTTACTCCTGTGGGGGTCCGGGCGACGACACCAAGAGCCCGCCGATGAGCCAGCTTGATGTCCTAGGCGAAACCCCACACAAGACACGGCACAAAACCTAGAAGAATTGCTGAGTTTTAATTCACCGGCCGTGAAAGCCAATATACCATCTTTTTGGAAGCCTTCATAGGGAGGTTATGGCTGCTTGAGCTTTGTGTTCTCACAGCTAAGTAGTGCACTTGCACTCTATATAAAGGGAGGTAGCGCGCAGTTCGTTACTCCTGTGGGGGGTCCGGGCGGGGACACCAAGAGCCCGCCGATGAGCCAGCTTGATGTCCTAGGCGAAACCCCACACAAGACACGGCACAAACCTAGAAGAATTGCTGAGTTTTAATTCACCGGCCGTGAAAGCCAATGTACCATCTTTTTGGAAGCCTTCATAGGGAGGTTATGGCTGCTTGAGCTTTGTGTTTTCGCAGCTAAGTAGTGCAGTTGCACTCTATATAAAGGGAGGTAGCGCGCAGTTCGTTACTCCTGTGGGGGTCCGAGCGGGGACACCAAGAGCCCGCCGATGAGCCTGCTTGGTGTCCTAGGCGAAACCCCACACAAGACACGGCACAAACCTAGAAGAATTGCTGAGTTTTAATTCACCGGCCGTGAAAGCCAATATACCATCTTTTTGGAAGCCTTCAAAGGGAGGTTATGGCTGCTTGAGCTTTGTGTTCTCGCAGCTAAGTAGTGCAGTTGCACTCTATATAAAGGGAGGTAGCGCGCAGTTCGTTACTCCTGTGGGGGTCCGGGCGGGGACAACAAGAGCCCGCCGATGAGCCTGCTTGGTGTCCTAGGCGAAACCCCACACAAGACACGGCACAAACCTAGAAGAATTGCTGAGTTTTAATTCACCGGCCGTGAAAGCCAATATACCATCTTTTTGGAAGCCTTCATAGGGAGGTTATGGCTGCTTGAGCTTTGTGTTCTCGCAGCTAAGTAGTGCAGTTGCACTCTATATAAAGGGAGGTAGCGCGCAGTTCGTTACTCCTGAGGGGGGGTCCGGGCGGGGACACCAAGAGGCCGCCGATGAGCCAGCTTGATGTCCTAGGCGAAACCCAACACAAGACACGGCACAAACCTAGAAGAATTGTTGAGTTTTAATTCACCGGCCGTGAAAGCCAATATACCATCTTTTTGGAAGCCTTCATAGGGAGGTTATGGCTGCTTGAGCTTTGTGTTCTCGCAGCTAAGTAGTGCAGTTGCACTCTATATCAAGGGAGGTAGCGCGCAGTTCGTT
Organism: Meconema thalassinum; assembly: GCA_946902985.2. Taxonomy (NCBI): domain Eukaryota; kingdom Metazoa; phylum Arthropoda; class Insecta; order Orthoptera; family Tettigoniidae; genus Meconema; species Meconema thalassinum. Next base: position 189,980,792 of record OX336388.2, on the reverse strand, counting down.
ACTCCTGTGGGGGTCCGGGCAGGGGACACCAAGAGCCCGCGATGAGCCAGCTTGATGTCCTAGGCGAAACCCCACACAAGACACGGCACAAACCTAGAAGAATTGCTGAGTTTTAATTCACCGGCCGTGAAAGCCAATATACCATCTTTTTGGAAGCCTTCATAGGGAGGTTATGGCTGCTTGAGCTTTGTGTTCTCGCAGCTAAGTAGTGCAGTTGCACTCTATATAAAGGGAGGTAGCGCGCAGATCGTTACTCCTGTGGGGGTCCGGGCGGGGACACCAAGAGCCCACCGATGAGCTAGCTTGATGTCCTAGGCGAAACCCCACACAAGACACGGCACAAACCGAGAAGAATTGCTGAGTTTTAAGTCACCGGCCGTGAAAGCCTATATACCATCTTTTTGGAAGCCTTCATAGTGATGTTATGGCTGCTTGAGCTTTGTGTTCTCGCACCAAATAGTGCAGTTGCACTCTATATAAAGGGAGGTAGCGCGCAGTTCGTTACTCCTGTGGGGGTCCGGGCGGGGACAACAAGAGCCCGCCGATGAGCCAGCTTGATGTCCTAGGCGAAACCCCACACAAGACACGGCACAAACCTACAAGAATTGCTGAGTTTTAATTCACCGGCCGTGAAAGCCAATATACCATCTTTTTGGAAGCCTTCATAGGGAGGTTATGGCTGCTTGAGCTTTGTGTTCTCGCAGCTAAGTAGTGCAGTTGCACTCTATATAAAGGGAGGTAGCGCGCAGTTCGTTACTCCTGTGGGGGTCCGGGCGGAGACACCAAGAGCCCGCCGATGAGCCAGCTTGATGTCCTAGGCGAAACCCCACACGAGACACGGCACAAACCTAGAAGAATTGCTGAGTTTTAATTCACCGGCCGTGAAAGCCAATATACCATCTTTTTGGAAGCCTTCATAGGGAGGTTATGGCTGCTTGAACTTTGTGTTCGCGCAGCTAAGTAGTGCAGTTGCACTCTATATAAAGGGAGGTAGCGCGCAGTTCGTTACTCCTGTGGGGGTCCGGGCGGGGACACCAAGAACCCGCCGATGAGCCAGCTTGATGTCCTAGGCGAAACCCCACACAAGACACGGCACAAACCTAGAAGAATTGCTGAGTTTTAATTCACCGGCCGTGAAAGCCAATATACCATCTTTTTGGAAGCCTTCATAGGGAGGTTATGGCTGCTTGAGCTTTGTGTTCTCGCAGTCAAGGAGTGCAGTTGCACTCTATATAAAGGGAGGTAGCGCGCAGTTCGTTACTCCTGTGGGGGTCCGGGCGGGAACACCAAGAGCCCGCCGATGAGCCAGCTTGATGTCCTAGGCGAAACCCCACACAAGACACGGCACAAACCTAGAAGAATTGCTGAGTTTTAATTCACCGGCCGTGAAAGCCAATATACCATCTTTTTGGAAGCCTTCATAGGGAGGTTATGGCTGCTTGAGCTTTGTGTTCTCGCAGCTAAGTAGTGCAGTTGCACTCTATATAAAGGGAGGTAGCGCGCAGTTCGTTACTCCTGTGGGGGTCCGGGCGGGGACACCAAGAGCCCGCCGATGAGCCAGCTTGATGTCCTAGGCGAAACCCCACACAAGACACGGCACAAACCTAGAAGAATTGTTGAGTTTTAATTCACCGGCCGTGAAAGCCAATATACCATCTTTTTGGAAGCCTTCATAGGGAGGTTATGGCTGCTTGAGCATTGTGTTCTCGCAGCTAAGTAGTGCAGTTCCACTCTATATAAAGGGAGGTAGCGCGCAGTTCGTTACTCCTGTGGGGGTCCGGGCGGGGACACCAAGAGCCCGCCGATGAGCCAGCTTGATGTCCTAGGCGAAACCCCACACAAGACACGGCACAAACCTAGAAGAAATGCTGAGTTTTAATTCACCGGCCGTGAAAGCCAATATACCATCTTTTTGGAAGCCTTCATAGGGAGGTTATGGCTGCTTGAACTTTGTGTTCTCGCAGCTAAGTAGTGCTGTTCCACTCTATACAAAGGCAGGTAGCGCGCAGTTCGTTACACCTGTGGGGGTCCGGGCGGGGACACCAAGAGCCCGCCGATGAGCCAGCTTGATGTCCTAGGCGAAACCCCACACAAGACACGGCACAATCCTACAAGAATTGCTGAGTTTTAATTCACTGGCCGTGAAAGCCAATATACCATCTTTTTGGAAGCCTTCATAGGGAGGTTATGGCTGCTTGAGCTTTGTGTTCTCGCAGCTAAGTAGTGCAGTTGCACTCTATATAAAGGGAGGTAGCGCGCAGTTCGTTACTCCTGTGGGGGTCCGGGCGGGGACACCAAGAGCCCGCCGATGAGCCTGCTTGATGTCCTAGGCGAAACCCCACACAAGACACGGCACAAACCTGCAAGAATTACTGAGTTTTAATTCACCGGCCGTGAAAGCCAATATACCATCTTTTTGGAAGCCTTCATAGGGAGGTTATGGCTGCTTGAGCTTTGTGTTCTCGCAGCTAAGTAGTGCAGTTGCACTCTATATAAAGGGAGGTAGCGCGCAGTTCGTTACTCCTGTGGGGGTCCGGGCGGGGACACCAAGAGCCCGCCGATGAGCCAGCTTGATGTCCTAGGCGAAACCCCACACAAGACACGGCACAAACCTAGAAGAATTGCTGAGTTTTAATTCACCGGCCGTGAAAGCCAATATACCATCTTTTTGGAAGCCTTCAAAGGGAGATTATGGCTGCTTGAGCTTTGTGTTCTCGCAGCTAAGTAGTGCAGTTGCACTCTATATAAAGGGAGGTAGCGCGCAGTTCGTTACTCCTGTGGGGGTCCGGGCGGGGACACCAAGAGCCCGCCGATGAGCCAGCTTGATGTCCTAGGCGAAACCCCACACAAGACACGGCACAAACCTAGAAGAATTGCTGAGTTTTAATTCACCGGCCGTGAAAGCCAATATACCATCTTTTTGGAAGCCTTCATAGGGAGGTTATGGCTGCTTGAGCTTTGTGTTCTCGCAGCTAAGTAGTGCAGTTGCACTCTATATAAAGGGAGGTAGCGCGCAGTTCGTTACTCCTGTGGGGGTCCGGGCGACGACACCAAGAGCCCGCCGATGAGCCAGCTTGATGTCCTAGGCGAAACCCCACACAAGACACGGCACAAAACCTAGAAGAATTGCTGAGTTTTAATTCACCGGCCGTGAAAGCCAATATACCATCTTTTTGGAAGCCTTCATAGGGAGGTTATGGCTGCTTGAGCTTTGTGTTCTCACAGCTAAGTAGTGCACTTGCACTCTATATAAAGGGAGGTAGCGCGCAGTTCGTTACTCCTGTGGGGGGTCCGGGCGGGGACACCAAGAGCCCGCCGATGAGCCAGCTTGATGTCCTAGGCGAAACCCCACACAAGACACGGCACAAACCTAGAAGAATTGCTGAGTTTTAATTCACCGGCCGTGAAAGCCAATGTACCATCTTTTTGGAAGCCTTCATAGGGAGGTTATGGCTGCTTGAGCTTTGTGTTTTCGCAGCTAAGTAGTGCAGTTGCACTCTATATAAAGGGAGGTAGCGCGCAGTTCGTTACTCCTGTGGGGGTCCGAGCGGGGACACCAAGAGCCCGCCGATGAGCCTGCTTGGTGTCCTAGGCGAAACCCCACACAAGACACGGCACAAACCTAGAAGAATTGCTGAGTTTTAATTCACCGGCCGTGAAAGCCAATATACCATCTTTTTGGAAGCCTTCAAAGGGAGGTTATGGCTGCTTGAGCTTTGTGTTCTCGCAGCTAAGTAGTGCAGTTGCACTCTATATAAAGGGAGGTAGCGCGCAGTTCGTTACTCCTGTGGGGGTCCGGGCGGGGACAACAAGAGCCCGCCGATGAGCCTGCTTGGTGTCCTAGGCGAAACCCCACACAAGACACGGCACAAACCTAGAAGAATTGCTGAGTTTTAATTCACCGGCCGTGAAAGCCAGTATACCATCTTTTTGGAAGCCTTCATAGGGAGGTTATGGCTGCTTGAGCTTTGTGTTCTCACAGCTAAGTAGTGCTGTTCCACTCTATATAAAGGCAGGTAGCGCGCAGTTCGTTACTCCTGTTGGGGTCCGGGCGGGGACCCATAAGAGCCCGCCGATGAGCCTGCTTGATGTCCTAGGCGAAACCCCACAAAAGACACGGCACAAACCTACAAGAATTGCTGAGTTTTAATTCACCGGCCGTGAAAGCCAATATACCATATTTTTGGAAGCCTTCATAGGGAGGTTATGGCTGCTTGAGCTTTGTGTTCTCGCAGCTAAGTAGTGCAGTTGCACTCTATATAAAGGGAGGTAGCGCGCAGTTCGTGACTCCTGTGGGGGACGGGCGGGGACACCAAGAGCCCGCCGATGAGCCAGTTTGATGTCCTAGGTGAAACCCCACACAAGACACGGCACAAACCTACAAGAATTGCTGAGTTTTAATTCACCGGCCGTGAAAGCCAATATACCATCTTTTTGGAAGCCTTCATAGGGAGATTATGGCTGCTTGAGCTTTGCGTTCTCGCAGCTAAGTAGTGCAGTTGCACTCTATATAAAGGGAGGTAGGGCGCAGTTCGTTACTCCTGTGGGGGTCCGGGCGGTGACACCAAGAGCCCGCCGATGAGCCAGCTTGATGTCCTAGGCGAAACCCCACACAAGACACGGCACAAACCTAGAAGAATTGCTGAGTTTTAATTCACCGGCCGTGAAATCCAATATACCATCTTTTTGGAAGCCTTCATAGGGAGGTTATGGCTGCTTGAGCATTGTGTTCTCGCAGCTAAGTAGTGCAGTTGCACTCTATATAAAGGGGGGTAGCGCGCAGTTCGTTACTCCTGTGGGGGTCCGGGCGGAGACACCAAGAGCCCGCCGATGAGCCAGCTTGATGTCCTAGGCGAAACCCCACACGAGACACGGCACAAACCTAGAAGAATTGCTGAGTTTTAATTCACCGGCCGTGAAAGCCAATATACCATCTTTTTGGAAGCCTTCATAGGGGGGTTATGGCTGCTTGAGCTTTGTGTTCGCGCGGCTAAGTAGTGCAGTTGCACTCTATATAAAGAGAGGTAGCGCGCAGTTCGTTACTCCTGTGGAGGTCTGGGCGGGGACACCAAGAGCCGGCCGATGAGCCAGCTTGATGTCCTAGGCGAAAGCCCACACAAGACACGGCACAAACCTACAAGAATTGCTGAGTTTTAATTCACCGGCCGTGAAAGCCAATATACCATCTTTTTGGAAGCCTTCATAGGGAGGTTATGGCTGCTTGAGCTTTGTGTTCTCGCAGCTAAGTAGTGCAGTTGCACTCTATATAAAGGGAGGTAGCGCGCAGTTCGTTACTCCTGTGGGGTTCCGGGCGGGGACACCAAGAGCCCGCCGATGAGCCAGCTTGATGTCCTAGGCGAAACCCCACACAAGACACGGCACAAACCTAGAAGAATTGCTGAGTTTTAATTCACCGGCCGTGAAAGCCAATATACCATCTTTTTGGAAGCCTTCATAGGGAGATTATGGCTGCTTGAGCTTTGTGTTCTCGCAGCTAAGTAGTGCAGTTGCACTCTATATAAAGGGAGGTAGCGCGCAGTTCGTTACTCCTGTGGGGGACGGGCGGGGACACCAAGAGCCCGCCGATGAGCCAGCTTGATGTCCTAGGCGAAACCCCACACAAGACACGGCACAAACCTAGAAGAATTGCTGAGTTTTAATTCACCGGCCGTGAAAGCCAATATACCATCTTTTTAGAAGCCTTCATAGGGAGGTTATGGCTGCTTGAGCTTTGTGTTCTCGCAGCTAAGTAGTGCAGTTGCACTCTATATAAAGGGAGGTAGCGCGCAGTTCGTTACTCCTGTGGGGGTCCGGGCGGGGACACCAAGAGCCCGCCGATGAGCCAGCTTGATGTCCTAGGCGAAACCCCACACAAGACACGGCACAAACCTAGAAGAATTGCTGAGTTTTAATTCACCGGCCGTGAAAGCCAATATACCATCTTTTTGGAAGCCTTCATAGGGAGGTTATGGCTGCTTGAGCTTTGTGTTTTCGCAGCTAAGTAGTGCAGTTGCACTCTATATAAAGGGAGGTAGCGCGCAGTTCGTTACTCCTGTGGGGGTCCGAGCGGGGACACCAAGAGCCCGCCGATGAGCCTGCTTGGTGTCCTAGGCGAAACCCCACACAAGACACGGCACAAACCTAGAAGAATTGCTGAGTTTTAATTCACCGGCCGCGAAAGCCAATATACCATCTTTTTGGAAGCCTTCATAGGGAGGTTATGGCTGCTTGAGCTTTGTGTTCTCGCAGCTAAGTAGTGCAGTTGCACTCTATATAAAGGGAGGTAGCGCGCAGTTCGTTACTCTTGTGGGGGTCCGGGCGGGGACACCAAGAGCCCGCCGATGAACCAGCGTGATGTCCTAGGCGAAACCCCAAACAAGACACGGCACAAACCTAGAAGAAATGCTGAGTTTTAATTCACCGGCCGTGAAAGCCAATATACCATCTTTTTGGAAGCCTTCATAGGGAGGTTATGGCTGCTTGAGCTTTGTGTTCTCGCAGCTAAGTAGTGCAGTTGCACTCTATATAAAGGGAGGTAGCGCGCAGTTCGTTACTCCTGTGGGGGTCCGGGCGGGGACACCAAGAGCCCGCCGATGAGCCAGCGTGATGTCCTAGGCGAAACCCCAAACAAGACACGGCACAAACCTAGAAGAATTGCTGAGTTTTAATTCACCGGCCGTGAAAGCCAATATACCATCTTTTTGGAAGCCTTCATAGGGAGGTTATGGCTGCTTGAGCTTTGTGTTCTCGCAGCTAAGTAGTGCAGTTGCACTCTATATAAAGGGAGGTAGCGCGCAGTTCGTTACTCCAGTGGGGGTCCGGGCGGGGACACCAAGAGCCCGCCGATGAGCCAGCTTGATGTCCTAGGCGAAACCCCACACAAGACACGGCACAAACCTAGAAGAATTGCTGAGTTTTAATTCACCGGCCGTGAAAGCCAATATACCATCTTTTTGGAAGCCTTCATAGGGAGGTTATGGCTGCTTGAGCTTTGTGTTCTCGCAGCTAAGTAGTGCAGTTGCACTCTATATAAAGGGAGGTAGCGCGCAGTTCGTTACTCCTGTTGGGGTCCGGTGGGGACACCAAGAGCCCGCCGATGAGCCAGCTTGATGTCCTAGGCGAAACCCCACACAAGACACGGCACAAACCTAGAAGAATTGCTGAGTTTTAATTCACCGGCCGTGAAGCCAATATACCATCTTTTTGGAAGCCTTCATAGGGAGGTTATGGTTGCTTGAGCTTTGTGTTCTCGCAGCTAAGTAGTGCAGTTGCACTCTATATAAAGGGAGGTAGCGCGCAGTTCGTTACTCCTGTGGGGGTCCGGGCGGGGACACCAAGAGCCCGCCGATGAGCCAGCTTGATGTCCTAGGCGAAACCCCACACAAGACACGGCACAAACCTAGAAGAATTGCTGAGTTTTAATTCACCGGCAGTGAAAGCCAATATACCATCTTTTTGGAAGCCTTCATAGGGAGGTTATGGCTGCTTGAGCTTTGTGTTCTCGCAGCTAAGTAGTGCAGTTGCACTCTATATAAAGGGCGGTAGCGCGCAGTTCGTTACTCCTGTGGGGGTCCGGGCGGGGACACCAAGAGCCCGCCGATGAGCCAGCTTGATGTCCTAGGCGAAACCCCACACAAGACACGGCACAAACCTAGAAGAATTGCTGAGTTTTAATTCACCGGCCGTGAAAGCCAATATACCATCTTTTTGGAAGCCTTCATAGGGAGGTTATGGCTGCTTGAGCTTTGTGTTCTCGCAGCTAAGTAGTGCAGTTGCACTCTATATAAAGGGAGGTAGCGCGCAGTTCGTTACTCCTGTGGGGTCCGGGCGGGGACACCAAGAGCCCGTCGATGAGCCAGCTTGATGTCCTAGGCGAAACCCCACACAAGACACGGCACAAACCTAGAAGAATTGCTGAGTTTTAATTCACCGGCCGTGAAAGCCAATATACCATCTTTTTGGAAGCCTTCATAGGGAGGTTATGGCTGCTTGAGCTTTGTGTTCTCGCAGCTAAGTAGTGCAGTTGCACTCTATATAAAGGGAGGTAGCGCGCAGTTCGTTACTCCTGTGGGGGTCCGGGCGGGGACACCAAGAGCCCTGGGTAGTTTATTGGCTGAGGAATAACCCACCCACCAAGGGAAGATGATTAAAAAAAGGAAGTAGGTTTTGGATTGGAGAAAAAGGATAGAAAAATAGGAGGAGAGTCCTGCAAAAGTTGTAAATTTAACTTTAAATACCTTTAGAGGCAGTTGCCACTGAAAATTAACTCCCTGATACCTAAAGTAGGTACGAGCTTTGTCGAAGCTAACGGGAACCGCAGCTAGGACTTGGGCGATTTGCAAGAGAGAGGCTTTAGTGTATTTCCTCCCAAGCATGTATAAAACTACTATAGGGAAGGGTGATGGTCTGGCAAGACTGATAGTAACAAATTTATTGTATGGTTTTTCAAAGCAATTCGTTTTTGCAAAGTAATTCGAAGAATGCCAATGATTTAACTCAGGTTTGGTATTTTCAATTTCCAAAATTATGGAGTTCCTGTAAAGGCGACCAAGTGTCTCTAAGAAGGAAAATGATAAAAGACCTTATGGAGTAATTTTGGTAAATGAACCAATGGTTGCATTGGAAAATGGCTAAGCTTTTACTCAGCGAGGAGCCGGCTAAAAGTTTAGACAAAAAGAAACACTTATCTTTTAGAAAACTGACCATAAGTTTTCGGAGAGGGTCTTCACAAGCAGGTAGCTGGCTTAGCGAGCTTTACTTGCCTTACTGGCCAATTAGAATGAGCTATTAATGCTAAAAGGAACTTTAGTGAGGTGAAAATTAAGAGTTCTTGCTCAAATGCAACGAATGGTGAAAGCCCTATTAATGATTTTAATGGCATTGAGTAGGGAGAGCCAAGGAAGACAGGATTTTGCCTAAACTTTGTATTAGAAAATGAAAAAGCGAAAAGAAACGCTTCATTTATTTAACAATTCAAAGAAGTTTGAGGAAATTAACAATTATGTAATATAATTTTGACAAACATAGTTCATTTAAACTTTTTTAAGAAATGGGGTCGCAGACCTCCTCACATTAAACGATTGCTCCAGGCAATTGACAATTTATGAGGTTTCAGACCTTAAATGTTTCTAAAATCTCTATAAGAAAATAAAAAGACATGTGTAGTAATTAAAGTTTAAACATTTAAATTTAGTACAAAGAGTGTACTTTAAGAAATTCTTAAGAGAATGTTCTAGAGAAAGTGACAACTTTGAAAATAACAATGAGAAAAACATGAAGAATAAGATAGAAGTTCCTACAACTTCTTATATTTATACAGAATTAATGTTGGTTATTATGCAAATAAGGGCAGGTCACTTACTGTGAAACCTGAAGAAAGTTAAAAGGAATGTTCTAGACTTCCCAAGTTTGAGTAGGAATCACTAGCCAAATGGGACAGTTTCCATTTCGTGAAACCTGAAAATGACTCGCTCAAGAGTTTAAAGAATTGTTTTCCCTGATTATAGGAAAGGAACAATGTGAATTTGAATCGTGTATCACACACGTAATTATACAGAAATTAATTAATGTTAAACAAGCAAAATTGGAAGGGCACTTCGTGAGTGACACCTTATAGAAAAGTTACAATTTTATTAATATGGGTTGTTAGTAGAAGGTTGAGGAAAGATCATTGGGATATAGGATCAATGTTCATGGCCGTATTTAATATAAACGGACGATCGCGACGCGGTAGAAAGTTGAACAAGCACTGGTTTTCACTATAGTTCGTTGAAACATATGAAAAGTTCACTATAGAAACACGAAAGTTTATGACAGAGAAAGTTATTGCAATGCTGAAAAGAACTGGTTGCACTAGGTAGGCGAGAGTCTATTGCTGGAGAAAATGGTGGATTACAGTTAAATGCGCCATAGAACATCCCAACGGTGGACGAAAGTTAGCTATTGCAGTAATTTGTAAGGAAGATTCCTCATTTTAAATATTATTTTCACAAGTGAGTGAAAAATACCTGACGGCAAGACTCGCAGATAGAGTACAAGATCTGGAAGGTTCCAGGACGATCTTAGTAGAAAAATGGGGCCAAAGTAAATCCAGCGGAGGAACTTGCTTTGCGAATTATAGACAGTGGGTATTAGATAATATCCCACGTAGTGAGAGGATTTCTCATTTGAATAGCTTAAGAAAAGCTCCTTTTTAGTAAGGTTAGCTTATACGAGCAAAAGCTCAACATGGCAAATCCCACGAAGAATGATTTTTGCCCCAAAATAAATAATTTCACACTGTCTATAAAAGTATCGTTAAAAGCACGTGGAAGTTAAAACCATGAAGATGAGGTTAAAACTTTTAAGATGGTACTTATCTTGATTTCATGTTGAAGGCGAAGTTTCCTTTGATGGCAACTACCTTGCCAACATGGCGTAGAAGAGAGTGTGCCTCTTGGTTTGAGGAGACTAGCTCAAGAGGAGCTTTAACTGACCGAGTCAACTGCCGATTGCGAAGTGAGACCTGCTCAACGGAGCACGGAGGGTCCAAGGAAGGGAAAAGAGTGGGGGGTAGGAGACAAAAGGAGAACATATAAGCATTGCCAATGTTACAACAAAAAATTGATCTTCTCTTGTTGAGCTGGTCTTCAAAGAGTTGATAACAGGCGATACTAGCGCAGCATGGTGAGTAAAAGAGTAGACGTAGTTCTCTTGCTCATGGAGATAATAGCTGGCGATGGCAGCAAAATCTGGTGGCCAGATGGAGAAAGAATTCCTCTTGCACGAGGAAGAGTTGAAGAGCTTCAGAGATTCGCTGCTAGATGACGCTAGGTGAGTCACAGAGAATATATATCTAGAACAGACTCATGAAGACATAAGAGACAGGAACCAAAGAGAAAATAGAAGATCACTGTTGGTGTTTGACAAAGAGGAAGGAAAGAACATGCAAAAGCATTGAAAATTATAATCTCTCGTACCGTGTATTCCAAGAATACACCAAGCCCGCCGATGAGCCAGCTTTATGTCCTAGGCGAAACCCCACACAAGACACGGCACAAACCTAGAAGAATTGCTGAGTTTTAATTCACCGGCCGTGAAAGCCAATATACCATCTTTTTGGAAGCCTTCATAGGGAGGTTATGGCTGCTTGAGCTTTGTGTTCTCGCAGCTAAGTAGTGCAGTTGCACTCTATATAAAGGGAGGTAGCGCGCAGTTCGTTACTCCTGTGGGGGTCCGGGCGGGGACACCAAGAGCCCGCCGATGAGCCAGCTTGATGTCCTAGGCGAAACCCCACACAAGACACGGCACAAACCTAGAAGAATTGCTGAGTTTTATGTCACTACATAAAATTAATAGTACACAAGGGATAAATAAATATTTGTCTGTATTTACCAATACGGATAACTACAAATTAAACAACGGAACGCATTACATACATATATAATTTTTTACTTATAACACATAAATACGGTGAAAAATCATTAATGATATCAATCAGACACTGCTGACAGCTGTTTACACGATGTTGGCAATAATGCTATTGACACTAATGCTCTAAACTCAAGCTCTTCTATTTTTCACCATAATGTCACAGGTTTATAAAAAGACACATTATTGGAGGAAGTTTATGTTTATAAACATTTCTGCTGAGTTATCGATTCTCAACACTACCTCGCCATCATACTTGTTTAGGGAACATTCACAAGAAAAAAAAGTGAATAAGGCGCATGAAATAGTTGTCTTAAAAGTACACAATGGTGCAAAACTTTCAGCAAATTTCACTTAGTATTCCCAGCGTTAATTGCACTGTTTTAGGAAATGTACACCCCCCTAGCACTTAAAAGTCCTCTCCGAGCAGCTGATGGCATTAATAACTGCATGGCAGTCATTGCATCAGGAAACAGGCTGTGGTAATTGATGAGAGGCTGCAGTAATGACACGACCTGCAACAGAACATCACACATTAAAAATAAAACTTTAAATAAAGAAGGGAAGGAACAAAAGGTCAATTTTTGGCATATAAGTAGAGTGGAACCTTGATTTTATTTTCTCAAATTATTTTTCTGGATTCATAGTATCAATGATAATGCCTATTCATCCAAAGTGAGAAAGTTATTGGGCATCAGTGTCGGTTGTGGTCTCATCAGCAATGTGACATGAATTCCCGCCATGAAATCATCTTCAGTGATATTATTTTTCCCTGACCATTTTCTAATACCTATCATATGTCTGTGAACATTGATATAGGCGATTATTTGTTTTAAAAGACGGAACATCGGGGTTCTTTGCACGCCCAACACACATGATGGAAATGCACTGTAAAGTAGGATGCAATTGGCATAGTATTATACTATATGACGGTCCAGCCTTGAGTTGTGAGAGGAGTGCATTACACAAAGCAGTAGATGAATAGTGCAGGGGACAGTTCGTCGACAAAAGGGGCTGTGATTGGGGTACAGGTATTCCTGGCGAATAAGAAGAGAACAGTCCAGTTCAGTCCACTCACGCATAACCAGACACATGTGGAAGGTTCTAGGCTATCTATCACCGACATATAGGAGAGTACGCAACTGTGAGTCAGTGAGAGTCAGAAAGTTTCTCTTCCTGAGAGTGCTGTTACGTTAAGCAGTTTGGGATGCTTATCTGCCAGGAAGGTGACCCGTGACATTCGAGTGTTATGATAGCTTGGTGCAGCGGTGTCCCAGAGACTACATGACAGTTCCCCACACTGACACTTCCACACACTGCCCAAAATACTGACACTTCCACACAGTCCTTGGACGCGGCTACCTGTTTAATGACTCAGAAATATTCCCGACTGACAGTTCCACACACATCCCCCCACCCCTAAGACTGTAGGCTTCAGTGATCATCGTTACAGCCGCTCCTGTGACAATGCACCTTAACATAATACTCATTTGGAGTGAAGAAAAGCGCTCGGTCTATGTACTTCATTACTAACACGGTCTCGAAAATATAATTCTGATGTAGTGTAATTACCATCAAAATAAAATAAATGCAGAGTCTGATTTCCATCACACTTTATCCAGGCTGTGGACTGGCAAAGTAATAACAAAAGCGATCAGTTTGGAGTTGTTATCAGTTTGGCGTGTTTAAAATCAGCTTTCTAGGCTTTGTCAGTTGTTTTGTATTTTGTTTTTGTTTTTTTGTTTTTTGTTTTTGTCACATTTGTTCAACAATAATATTAACCTACTCCATTTTCAGTGAATAGGCAACTGCCTTCACAAAACTTTTCATATTTTTGTCATTTTCGAACTTTTTCTGAATGTTCTCAATCCGTCCGTCCAGTTTGACATATTTTCGTCTTTTTTTTCCCTTCCATGTTGAGCTCGGCCTTTAAAAATGCGCAGTTTGTCTTCTCAGCTTCCGTCTTGAACACTTTGACAACCTCTTTTAATTTGGGGCGAGGTCTCCCGACAAGATTTTTGAGTCGGTTGTTCCAGCCCTCAACAGCATTCGTTGTCCTGTGTCGTGCTTGGTGGCAGTTCCACATCTCGATTGGAATGTCTTGGTTATCTTGCCAGTCGTCAACGAAGTAGTCAACTTGATCTTTTCCATAGTAGCCTTGGGGGAGAGGGGAGATGTGTGTGGAAATGTCAGTCGAGATTATTTCTGAGTCATTAAACAGGTAGCCACGTCCAAGGACTGTGTGGAAGTGTCAGTATTTTGGGCAGTGTGTGGAAGTGTCAGTGTGGGGAACTGTCCGGAAACCGTCCCAGAAGACATGTGGGAGGACTTGGGTTTTATGCGGTACGGACAGGAGCGCACGAGAAGCTACATCAGGGGGATTCCACCTAGGTAGTCATGGAACCAATAGCTGCAGTGGTGGTAACTGCGTGTTGAGGAGACTGCATGCATGGACAGAAGTGTACAGTTGTTGTACTGTAATGATGCATATAGAATGACTAGTATTAAGTTGTATCCTGTAAATACCAGGGATGGTCAAGACAATGAAATGAAATTAAAAAGGAGTGAAATAAGATGGTTTGAACATACAAACGTCTGGAATGAAATTATATGTGAAGAGGAATTAAAATAAAAGTATTTTAATTGTAACAGTATTGAAAGGAAAGAAATTATACAAGATTCGCAGAACTGTATTAAAGAGAAAATTGTTTAGTGAATGGAATTCGAAGAGGAATTAAATTAGGGATAGAATGTGAGGAATGAAATGTAAGGAGCGAAATGTGTAAACAAAACCATTACGTGAATTAAAAGGAATGAAATTCGGAATTAAATTATATCTGGAATTTTACTTTTTCATGAATCTCTGAGTGAAATTATGGAATAAAATGTGAGGAGTGAAATGTGAATAATAAAACTCCATTAATAATAAAAAAAAAGAACCAAAAGCACGGAGTGAAACTTAAAGTGAATTAAATCAGAAATGAAAATAATTCTTGAACTCAGAATAAAATTATATGTGGAATGAAATTAAATGTTGACCATGGAATGAAATTAAATGTGGAAGGAGGATGGAATTACATTAAATTTAGAATAAAATGTAATCTTGGGGTCAGAGTGAAATTAAATGTGGAATTGAATAAAATTCGCAGGTTGATTGGAATTAAAGGAATGAAATTAAATGTTGGGGTCGCAATGGAATTAAATGTGGAATGAAACTTAAACCCTCAGGTCGGAATGAAATTGAATGTGGAATTAAATTAAATCTTGAGGTCGGAGGGAAATTAAATCTTGAGGTCGGAGGGAAATTAAAAATTGAGGTCGGAGGGAAATTAAATCTTGAGGTCGGAATAAAATTAAGTCGTCGACTGGGAATGAAATGAAATTTGGAATGATATTAAATCTTGAGGTCGGAGTGAAATGAAACTTGGAACTAAATGAAATCTTGAGGTCCGAGTGAAATGAAATGTGAAACTAAACTAAATCTTGGGGTCGGAGTGAAATTAAATTCATACAATTAAATTCTATTCCGTCCGGAGTGAAATTAAATTCATACTATGTAATTCTATTCCTGTTGGAATGAAACTGTGAACATTTAATTCTATTCTGGCCAGAGTTAAATTAAACTTGAACAATTTGATTCTACTTCAGCCGGAGTGAAATTAAACCCAAACAATTTAATTCTACTTCAGCCGGAGTGAAATTAAATTCATACAATTTAATTCTATTCCAGCCGGAGTGAAATAAAATTCATACAATTTAATTCTCTTCCTGTTGGAATAAAACTGTGAACGAACATTTAATTCTATTCCAGCCGGAGTGAAATTGAATTCATACAATTTAATTCTATTCCGGCCGGAGTGAAATTAAATCCATACAATTTAACTTGGTCGCCTCCATGGTGTAGTGGTCAGCGTGCTTAGCTGCCACCCCGGAGGTCTGAGGTACGATTCCCGTCTCTGCCAAGAAATTTGAAAAAGTGGTGAGACTGGAACTGGGTCGACTCAGCCTCGGGTGGTCCAAATGAGTCGAGGGGGTACGATCCCCACCTCAGCCATCCTCAAAGTGGTTTTCCGAGGTGTCCCCGTCTCCAGGCAAATGCAGGCCACGGCAGCCTTCTTCCCTCTTCCTTGCCTATCCCTCCACATCTACCCATCCCTCATAAGGCCCCTGTTCGCTTATCAGGCGTGGCCGCCTGGCAAAGGTGCTAGTCCCACCTCCCGAGTTGTATCCAAGCCGACGTTTCAAGCTCCAGGACACTGCCCTGGAGGCGGTAAAGTTGGGATCCCTCGCTGAGTCGGAGGGAAAAACCAAACCTGGAGGGTAAACCGACTTTAAAAAATCCAACAAACATTTACATCTATTCCAGCCAGAGTGAAATTAAATCCATGCAATATAATTCTATTCTTGCCGGAATGAAACTGTGAATGATCATTTAGTTCTATTCAGGCCAGAGTGAAATTAAATTCTTGCTCATTCATTCCAACGAGCATTTCATTCTATTCCGACGTGAAAAATATAAATCCATAGAATTTAATGATGTGTAAATATGAAGTGAAATTTAATCCATAGAATTACTTTTTTTCGCCGCGGAATGGCACTTTCAATGAAGAGTTTTGTCTTATTCAATCCAATGAATGACAATGATCGTATGCCCTCCTGAGAAGTCGAGTGCAGGTCTTTCCAGTTGACGCCCGTGGGCCACCTGCACACCGTAATGAGGATGAAGTGATGACTTCACATTCACCCAGTCCCCAAGCTATGGGAATTAACCCCAGGAGAATAAAATCCTTCATGGCCTGGCTGGGAATCGAACCCGCGACACGTCGGACGAAAGCCTAGCGCGCTAACCATTTAGCCACGGAGCCTTTCACTCCAATGAAATGCTGGGATAAAATGTTAATACCCGAGGCATTTTGCTCAATTTTATTTCACTGGATTATTATTTTGATTTTTCATCTCTGCTGTTCATGTGCACCGAATATCTCTATGCCACGCTATCTAGCGATGCACCTTCACACCTGTGCGAGTACCAGCGCTCAAAATTATGAACTAACTTATTCGGCCAAGCTAGAACGGAAAGTTCTCCGTTACCACCACAGATGTCTCTGCCGACAGCTTCTTGTCACCAAGTTCAACATTCAAGAAGAAGAAATTTTCTTTCTATAATTAATTTATCTTTGTCATGTTGCCTTTATGTTCCCCTACTTCTCCTTCCTCCCTCCCCTCTGCCGCTTCACCAACACACACTTGGAGTTCACACCAAGGAGGATATATGGTTCACACTTTCATTCTCCGTTAGTGCTTCGACCTGTCATAAGGTCTCTCCTTTAGGGAGTAGTCTATACATCTGACATCCTTTTCTCATTATTATTTCGGCAGAAATCTCTGTCCGAGCCTACTGAGAGAATTTATACTTCGCATCACCATCCAGACTTCGAGAACATTCTACTACTACGCAGCGACTGAACTTATCTACACCGGCGTGACGTCACAATCTCACCAGCCTTCGTGGCCTTGACAGCGAGGCCTCGCCACGTGTTGCAGTCTGTTCGCCGACATTTTGTGTGCTACAAATTCACCAACGCAGCTTTACTATATTGAAACCATCTTCACCACGTTTCATCACCTGTAACAGGATATCATCGCTACATCTATTCATCGCTAGAGCCTGGCATATCAGCTCCTAACAGATACTTCACGCCGCGCAGCATTCTGTTGCTTCTCAATACCAGCTTTTGTACATTCATTCACCAGGCTCTTGTGTTCTCACACACTCCACGTACATTTTCATAGTGCTTAAAGTATTCTATCTATAAGCACTTCATTCCATCTCTACATTTCACGCTATCAGTGAACACTCCGCGTCATTTTATTCATCCCTTTACCTCACGCTCGCAGAGGTTTTTCTCATCTCGCCTTCATTTGTACCCTGTTGCCAGATCCTCGCCCGTGACATTCTCAACTTTTCCATACTCCTCAACAATCTACTGTCCGACTCATTCCCTTGCCCCATTTCATCCCACATTCCTGTGCTGTCCCTCGATACCTACCCTACTGCTCTAGCATCCTGCTGTGCCCAATCTCGTATACCCCCGACACTACCCATCATTTTTCAAATCACTACAATCATCATTCCAGCCATTTCAACCACATTCATCTTTATATAATTCTTCGTTTCTAACCCTTTTCCTCTTTCTCCTTTTTTAGGGACTTAGTGCCCTAGTCCTGCAATTCCTTTCGCGATCTTTGCACTCGCATCCCCCTGCCCTGGTAAAATTGGCCTCATCCTATACTTGTTGATACTTTCCACATATTCGTCATGGGTCGTGGATCCCCAAACCGTGATCCGCGTAACGCTAAGGGGACCAACAAGGAGGCACCGGCGCGTGCTAACTCTCAAGGCGCCATCCCTAAAAAACTAATCACAGCTACTACCACGTCTACCGCTACACCCTCCACCTCTGGCCATCACCCCAACCTCCCACCAGTAATCCCACAAACCGCCACCTTGTCCACGAAACGTAAAGTACCCGACCCAACGGACTCCGAACTTACCCACCGCTCCCGTTTGCGTGACCATGATGGGATGGAGGAGGGTGGTCATCCTTCTATTCCCTCACTGGATACCACTTTGAGCACCAACCCCCCTCCCTCCATCTTTGACCTACCACCCCTCCCTCGCCCATCGGGGAACCTACCCTTCCAGGAGGGACCGACCCCCTCCCCAATCTCCCAGTCCTCCGTCTCCTATGCAGCCAAGGCTGCTCAGCCCACCTATAAGCACTCCTACCTTATCTCTGGTCTCCAACACCTGTCCCGACAGGAAATCTCGGGAGCTTTGGAGACGCTCATCCCTCCCTCTCTACCTTTCATCCTGGTCTCCGTCTCTAATGGTGTAATCCTTAAAACCGACGATGACATCGTCGCCACCACTCTCGAGGACGCCAATTCACCCGCCCGACTCGATCCCACAGTGACGTTCGGTCCCCTTACATCGCGCCAAACACCCACCACAGCATCCCCTCCCCCCCCCCCCCCCCCCCCCGTTCACCACTCTTCTCGTGCGTGATCCGAGGCGTTGACCCTGATCTTCCTGAGGAGGTCGTCATATCGGAACTTGAGCGCGAGCAAATCCAGGTGAAAAAGGCCTTCCGCATAAAGTGCCCCACAGGCCCAACCTGGATGGTCAGGATTCTCCTGGCCACCCAGGCAGAAGTCGATCGCCTACTCCAGCTCGGTGTATACATCGTTCGATATCACCACCGAGTGGAACCCTCTAAAGCTCCACCTCCCATGGCTCTCCGTTGCAATAGGTGTCTGGCCTACAACCAGCACTCTACTGAACAGTGCCGCCAACCGCGCATCTGCCCCCACTGTTCCCAACCTGACCACCCCCTGCAACAATGTCCTAACCTCGCCCAACCTCCCAAATGCCACCAGTGCTCGGGTCAGCACCCTACACACTCCTACAAGTGTAAGGGTAAACCCGCACCTCCCCCGGATCATCCGGAGCTTGTCGCCCCCGTGAAGACAATCGACCCACCAACCCCGAACGCAAACACCCAATTTCCCCCCTTGACGGTGGAAAACCTCCTCCGCTTCCTCACCATCTCCCTTCAAAACCTCATGCCATTCCAACGGCCTCTGGTTCTCACACAACTCCAACAGGCTGCCCTCCAAATTTTTAATGTTCGCTTCTTCCCCTCATACGCCGGCCCCTTGACACATTTCACCTTCTCCCCACTGGTATCGACACAACATGGCAACTAAGACCATCCACACTGGGCCTCCCAAAACCATCTCTCTAATCTACAGCAATGTTTGCTCCTTCCACAAGAAGCGTCCCTTACTTCAGTACACCGTAGCCGCACATTCCGCAGACGCCGTTCTGCTAAACGAAACGTTTCTTCGTCCCCACCAGTCAGCCAGTCTCCCCGGCTACACCATTCACAGAGCGGACCACCCTCGCGAGATTGGGCGTGGGGTGTCGCCCTCTTACATAAGAACCGCATCCCACTACGCATTCACGTCCCTCCTCCCCCACTCTCCTTCCCTGAGAGCCTCATCGCGACTCTCTACTTCCCCTCCCGCGTACTTCATGTCGCAACTATCTACACCCGTCCCCGCCATCCCTTCCCCCGAGAGTTCCTAACCCATCTCCATACCACCTTCCCACATTTTCTCGTACTTGCGGACCTAAACATGCACTCCCGATCGGCAACGGAACTGGCTGACTTCCATAACTATCTACAGGGGATAAACTCCACCCTTGTAGCTATCCCCAAACATACTCGCCCTATATCCAACACCACACCGGATGCAATTATTGCACATAATCGCCTCGCACACCTTCTAACTGTGGACGTCCTCCTCAGTATAGGAAGCGACCATCTCCCCGTTTTGGTCACCATACCAACACGACCCACCACCGTCACCCCTCCGCCGCCGATTCTTCGCCAGAACTTTAAACAGGCAAACTGGCCTGCCTACAGAGATCACATCATCAACTCTCTCACCCCTCCCCTCCCGCATCTTGACTCTGCGGCCTCGGTCGACTCCTACACCCGAGTTCTAGAATCCTCCCTAACAGACGCCTCATCCGTTCACATCCCCATCACCCCGTACTCACCCTCCCGCCCCCCGTTACCCCCCAAAGCCCTCCCTCTCCTCCGGCTCTCCCACAGATATCTAGCCCACTATAAAAGATCACGCGATCGCTATTTCCTCACCCTTCACCGTCAGACTATCCGCCAGGTGCATTTCTACATCCGCGCCTTTCACCGCCGTAACTGGGTCTCAGTCTGCAACTCCTTGCAAGGCCAACGCTCCTCCCTTGGCTCTTACTGGAAACGCTTAAACACCCTCACTGGACGCTCCCCCACACCCATCTATCCCATCATCCACCAGGGCACTGCCCCACCGGATCTGCCCTCCAAGCTGGAGATCTTTGCCCGTCGCTTCGAACGGGTCTTTAACGGTCATTTTGGCCTCACCTTCGATGACACCGATAACGACGCCGTCAACTCCATCTCAGATCGACACTATCTCCAGCCCAATCATCAACACCCCCATATCCCACACCCTATCAACGACCCCATCACCCCCATCGATATTCACCTCGCCCTTTCCCGTACCAAAAATACTGCCCCCGGTCCCGATCAACTCCGCTATCTTCACATCAAAGAGGCACCCCCAATCTTCTTCCAGCTCCTCGCCACCCTCTATACCTACCTCCTCAAAACCGGATTTTACCCAACGGCATGGCGCGCTGCCACCATGCTTCTCTTCCCCAAACCCAACAAACCACTCTCCGACCCCTCCTCCTATCGTCCCATCTGCCTCATAGCCGTCCTCTCCAAACTCTTCGAAAAAATCCTAGTCCGCCGCACCTACCTCCATCTCAATCAACATCAGCTACTCCCCCTCTCCCAATGTGGCTTCCGGCCTGCCCTCTCCACCCATGACCAACTACTCCGCCTCACCACCCCCACAGCCGATAACATGAACCGCTTCCGCCCCACTCTCCTCCTCACCTTCGATTTTCAGAGTGCCTTCGACACCGTCTGGCACTCAGCTCTCCTTCTCAAACTCCACTACTACCACCTCCCTCATAATTTCATCCGCCTGATTGGAAACTTCCTCAGTCCCCGCACCGCCCGCATTTCTATCAATCGCACCCTCTCACGCTCCTTCTCTCTAACCCAAGGCGTACCCCAAGGGTCAGTACTATCCCCTCTCCTCTACATCCTTTTTGTCGGAGATATCCCCCAACCTCCGGCTCCCCTCCACCTCCTCCAGTTCGCAGACGACACTGCAATACTCGCTCCTTGCCCCTCCGTCGCAGCCATCAACAGACTGGTCCAACCATATCTCGACCGATTCACGGCCTGGTGCGATCGCTGGCATCTCAGTCTAAATACGGACAAGACCAAAGCCGTACTCTTCCGTCCCCGTCGCCATGCCAACTCGGCCACCCGCAACCCCAATCTTCTGACCCTACGCATCCACGATCACCGCCTTCACACTTCACCATCGCTATGCTACCTGGGCGTCATCTTTGACGAGCACTTCACCCTTCGTCCACATCTACGCGCACTTACGGCCACTGCTCAGAAGCGCTCTCGCCTCATCACCAGGCTGATCGGAACCTCTTGGGGGCTGCATGCCTCAACGCTATTCTACACATACAAGACCCTCATCCGCTCTTACATTACATATGGGCATGTTGTCTGGGCCGGCTGCGCCGCCAGCTACTTGCACCCCCTGGTAACCATGGAACGACGCATCGCCCGCATAGCCCTTCGCCTCCCCCCAATACACCCAAGTGAGGATCTGTACCGTCTAATGCCGTTGCCCCCCGTTACGACGTGCATACACCTACTTCAACTGCGCTACTTGAAGCGCGCTAGAAGGACGCAGAATCCTATTCTACGACAGCTTGAGGCACTCCAGCTACGCAATCCAGTATACTCCAAGCTAGGCCTACTCCACCTCAAGAGCCTCACCCCTGCCCCGGACTAATAGTCCTCTACAAAAAACAAAAACAAAACATCACATCAATCCATCCATACATACTCACATCTTACATCAACAGCTTATATTTCTTTTCTTTCTTTTCTTTTCTATTTCTTTTCCTTCTATTTTATTTCGACTCTTTTCTCTTCTCTCTCTTTTCTACAATAACGCTTCAATTCTCATCTCAACCAAAGTCATCCATCACCTTCATCTCAGCAAACAAACTCATCCATTTCTATTATCGCATTCATTACCGAATAGTTCAAACAACAATTACCATATCTCATCACCCACACTCCCCTCAACGCACCTTTTTCATCTCATCCCATACCATCTCATAATACATAATCATCCACTTCAAAAAAAAAAAAAACCAACTCCCCCTATCAAAGCTCATCACCCACTCTAACTTCTAACTCCTGGAAACACCAAATTTCAACTCTCTTACAACACCATTAAACTCAAACTCTCAAAATTCAACATCTAACGCCTTCACCTACAATAGTTCAATGCATTTAAGAGCAATTTTTCGTCAACATCAAATTTTCGAAACTTCAATCTTAGCCAAGAGGTCAAATTATTTCCCCTTCTCCAACTTACGCAATTCACCACCACCCTTCTCCTATAACTCTCCACCTTCCATTCAATCCCCTCCTCTGGCCCAAGAGATGGTGCGGCCATCTATAGGGGCCCGCCCACCCTCGTTGGGTGGGAATGAAATGACCCCCTTTATTATTATTATACATCTGAAACCTCATCCGCTTCATGGTGGTATCCATCCACAACATCCTTCCCTATCAACGACCCCTCATACTTACCCAACTCCAGATGGCGGCACAGCAGATATTCGGAGTATGCTTCCAGCCATCATTCTCGGGGCCGCTAGCCCACTTCACCTTCTTCCCCCACCCCCGCGTCACCGCCGTATAACCCCCACATGGCAGCGCAACCGACAAGACAACGACCTCCACGGCATATCTCCATACTCTTTCATAATGTCTGCTCCTTTCACGCACGTCGTACCCTACTTAGCCATACCCTCGCCACTCATCACATCGACGTCGCTCTCTTGAATGAGACCTTCCTCCGTGGAGTTGACCACGCACTCCTCCCGGGCTACACTCTCCTTCGGGCTGATCGTCCGCACAACCTAGGTCGAGGCGGATCCGCCCTAGCTTACCTCCCACGCTATCCCATCAGACACCACATTCCCCCACCCCCCCTTCATTTTCCGGAAAGCCTTATCGCCACGGTCTACTTCCCATCCCGAGTTCTCCATCTCGCCACAATTTACACCCGTCCTCGCCATCCCCTACCTAAAGTTTTCATAGCACACGTGGCCGAAACCTTCCCTCATTTCCTCATAATGGCAGACTTAAACCTCCACGACCGCTCGGCCCGGGAACTCCGCAGTCTGGATATATATCTCAACCACATCAACGCCTCACTGGTTCCCCTCCCTAAGCCCACACGTGCCTCCTCCCAAACTACCCCTGACGCCGTAATAGCGCACAACTCGCTACTCCATTTGGTGCATGTCACCGTCCTTCCACTCATCGGGGGTGATCATGCCCCAGTTCTTCTGCAGTTCGAAGTTCCCACTCGTAACACCCCAACACCACCACCTCGGATGGTACAGAACTTTTGTGCGGCCAACTGGCTGGCCTACCGCAATTATATTTCCGAACAGTTGCAGACCAACACCCAGCCCTTGAGCTCGCAATCCTCAGTGGATGCATACACCAAACATCTCCAAGAAACCTTACAACAGGCGGCACAGCGTCATATTCCCCTTACCCCATACACCCGTTCCCGACCCCCCATTCCCCCTAAGGCCCGACGCCTCCTCGCGCTTTCCCACTCCTATCACGCAACATTTCTCCGCACCAGGGATCGCTATTTCCTACAAAAGCACCGCCAGACTCTACGACAAGTAAAGTCTTACATCGAGGCCCATAAGAGGCTCACTTGGCATAAGACCTGCTCCAGGCAGAACGGCGTGTCTCCCTCACTCACCAAGTTCTGGCAACATCTCAACTGCCTCACGGGTAAATCTACTCCTATGTCGTACCCCATCATCTACAACGACACCGCACCACCCGACGATCCTGCCAAGTTGACCATATTTGCTAATAGACTCGCTCGCGTCTTCCGCGATGCACCTCACCCCACATTTACATAGGACGAAGACGAATTCATCGCCACAGTGCCTCTACGCCCACACCTTCAGCCTTCAACCACACATGCCTTCTCGCCGCACCCTCTCGATGTCCCTATCACCGAACTGGACATTTCCATAGCTCTCTCACGCACGACCAATACCGCCCCTGGTCCTGACTCCATTCGCTACCGGCATCTCAAGGAGGCACCTCCATCGTTTATCACAGCCTTAACTCATCTTTACAATCATCTTCTTCGCACCGGGTTCTACCCCACACCCTGGCGCCATGCCACGATGCTTCTATTTCCTAAACCTGACAAGCCCCTCTCCTCCCCTGATTCTTACCGTCCCATCTGCCTCACCGCTGTCCTCTCGAAAACCTTCGAGAAAATCCTCACCAAACGCATCCACACCCATCTCCGTCACCATCAGCTCCTTCCCCTCTCACAATGTGGCTTCAGACCCCATTTCTCCGCGCAGGATCAACTTCTCCACCTCTCTGCCATGGTAGCGGAAAACTACAACCGTCCAGCTCCAACTTTATTTATCGCCTTCGACTTCGAGAAAGCATTCGACACGGTCTGGCACGACGCCCTAGTCGTCAAACTACATTACTTCGACCTCCCCCATACCTACATCCGCTTTTTAAACACCTTCCTCCGGAACCGCACCGCAAGCATCACCATCAATGGCCACTACTCCCGCCCAATCCCCTTCGAACAGGGCGTCCCACAGGGCTCCGTCCTTTCCCCCCTTCTCTACGTCTTATTCGTCGCTGACATCCCACAACCCTCCCCTCCCATGCAACTTCTACAGTTCGCCGACGACACTGCTATCGTCGCACCGTTTGCCACTGTTCAACATATCAACACCCACGTCCAGCCCTACCTCGATCTCTTCACCTCCTGGTGTGGCAAATGGCATCTGCGCCTGAATCCAGAAAAAACACAGACCATCCTATTCCGCCCACGCAAGCGATCTCTCGCCCCAACCCGCAATCCCGCAAATCTCACTCTTCACCTACATCACCGCCGCTTAGCCCCCACCCCTACCGTACGATACCTCGGCCTCCTTTTCGACCAATTTTTCACCTTCCGCCCCTTCTTTAAAACCAAACTCCCTGTGGCACGAAAGCGGGCGTATCTTCTCCGGCGTCTGGCTGGAACAACCTGGGGACTGAATGAGAAACTACTACTCCATACCTACAAAGTACTCATACGCACATTTTTGGTGTACGGCCATCCTGCGTGGGCTGGATTCCCAGACTGCCCCCTTCGACCATTTCTCTCAATGGAACGCCGCCTAGTCCGCGTTGCGATGAGACTCCCATTCACTTACCGCACAGCAGACCTCGTCGACAGAATGCCACTGCCTCCACTAACGACATACGTCGAGTTACTTCAACGCCGCTACCTCAAACGGGCGCAGGCAACCAACAACCCCATAGTGTGCCCTCTCCTAAACAAGCCGCTCCGTGCCCCGGTACGTACTAGGCTCGGCATCTACAGCCTCAGGGCACTTCTTCCAGCACCCGACTAACAACCCAGTCTCCGATTATTTTGCTTATGAACGCTACTCCACTGGACACTGATGGCATCTTCGCCAGATTCGAAATAGCGAAACAACCATGTTTCTCAACACAATCAATTAATATTAAAAAAAACCTTCATCATCTTCACCTTCACACCCATTCACCGTCAAATTTCACATCGTTGACATCATCACTCCTCATTTACCCATTCAATTCATCCGATTTCAACCCCCCTCCCCCAATCTCAACTTGTTAAATCGCCACCATCCTCACATCACCAGCTCTGCGTTTTTCTTCTTTCTTTCTTTCTTTCTTTCATTCTGCTTTCTTTCTTCTTTCTCTCTCGCTCCACCAATACCACTCTCGCATCTCAACAAACATCATTCATTACTCCCTTCTCATCGACATCATTTAATTTCCTCACACAACCAGCTATTTAATTCTTTCTTCCTGTCTCTTTACTACCATAACACTCTCCTTCTCATCTCACCGCATATATATCAATACTCCCTTCTCATCACCATAAAAAAACTTTGAAAAAAAAAACTTGGGAAAAAAAATTATAAAATAATAATAATAAAAAAATCACCTTATGATCTGGACTTAAACACAGTCCCCCTTTTAGTTTTCCCCAATAAACTTAAAATTCATATCAATCTCAGGGCGAGCAATAGAAGTTCCTTCGTCTGCTTTGGCAGTGCAACTGTTGTTTTCCGTGGTTTCCGCGTTTTCTTTGTTTCATAAAATTTTCGACATTTAAAATTATATATACGCACAATGAAGCAGTCACCCTTCTCCTCCACATCCCCCTTCCTGCATCTAACTCTCCCTTCTCAAAACAAAACTTCGCCCCCAGCACCATTCTCCAAATCTCCCCAGCAATGCCCCAACCAAAATTCTCACACACTTTCTTCCAAATCCTAAAACCAAACCCACCCATCACCAAAATTTCCACCACTCCTAAATACCTTAACCCCCTGGCCCGAAGAGACGGCGAAACCGTCTAAGGGGGCCCGCCGCCGCAGGGGCAATAGCCATGCGGCGGAATGAAACGACTGCATATATATATATATATATATACATCTGAATGCATCTTATTTCTGACTATTCAGAGGAACGTAATTCTCGCCGAATATCTCCAGAAAGTATCTACGTCATCATCAAGTCATCGCCACGTTATCGCCATCGTTAAAGCTCTAGAAGTATCTGGATCCTTCGAGGCGACCCCGTCTGGCCACGTGGAGCTCACATCACGCCACTGCATTGCAGTCAGTGCACTTTCATCTTCATAATTTCATACATTTAAACATCCACTACATCTACTCTTCGCATCGTAATTCTACTGTACTGGCTGGTGACATCGTAGTAACAACGCTGCTTGCCTATCTACGTTTCTTCAAGGAGATAGACCAGAGCCAGCAGTTTTCTCATCGCCAGTGCACGCTACACAGAATACCTAGTGCTTGAACTACACTGCTACGTTCTTTCTGTGTAGCGCCTGTCGACATATAGCCTTCTTCTCGAGTCCTGCTGTAGTGACAGCACGTTCATTTCTACTTCATTTTCTTCACGCAACATCATCCATATTACAATTACACTGACATACACACAGCTCGTCTGCGACATATTTCTGTCCAGACTTACTCCTTCATCATACACACAGCTTTCATTCACCCATTATCATTCAGTCCTCGCCAGCGAGATATATTTCTCCTGACGTAGGCACTTCTTCGTCATATCCTCATCATCATCTCACATTTTGTTGTCTATAATTCCCTTGCAGTCCTTCTCACGTACCACCCCATTCCTTTTTGAAGGCCACGTAATACCGCTGCGCCATCCAGCCTTCTCCCTTTTTAGGGACTTAGTGCCCTAGTCCTGCAATTCCTTTCGCGATCTTTGCACCCCATCCCCCTGCCATGGTAAAATTGGCCTCGTCCTATACTTGTTAATACCTTCCACATATTCGTCATGGGTCGTGGCAAAGGTCGTGGATCCCCAAACCGTGATCCGCGTAACGCTAAGGGGACCAACAAGGAGGCACCGGCGCGCACTAACTCTCAAGGCGCCATCCCTAAAAACCTAACCACGGCTAGTACCATGTCTACCGCTACACCCTCCACCTCTGGCCTTCACCCGAACCTCCCACCAGTAACCCCACAAACCTCCATCCTGTCCGCGAAACGCAAAGTACCCGACCCCGCGGACTCTGAACTTACCCAGCGCTCCCGTTTGCGTGTCCATGATGGGATGGAGGAGGGTGGTCATCCTTCCATTCCCTTACTGGATGCCACATTGAGCACGAACCCCCCCTCCCTCCATCTTTGATCTCCCACCCCTCCCTCGCCCCACGGGGAACCTACCCTTCCAGGAGGGAACGACCCCCTCCCCCAATTCCCCAATCATCCGTCTCCTATGCAGCCAAGGCTGCTCAGCCCGCCTATAAGCACTCCTACCTTATCTCCGGTCTCCAACACCTGTCCAGACAGGAAATCTCGGGAGCTTTGGAGACGCTCATCCCCCCCTCTTTACCTTTCATCCTTGTCTCCGTCTCAAATGGTGTGATCCTCTAAACCGACGATGACATTGTCGCCACCACCCTTGAGGACGCCAATTCACCCGCCCGACTCGGTCCCACAGTGACGATCGGTCCCCTTACATCGCGCCAAACACCCACCACAGCAGCCCCTCCCCCCCGTTCACCACTCTTCTCGTGCGTGATCCGAGGCGTTGACCCTGATCTTACTGAGGAGGTCGTCATATCGGAACTTGAACGCGAACAAATCCAGGTGAAAAAGGCCTTCCGCATAAAGTGCCCCACAGGCCCAACCTGGATGGTCAGGATTCTCCTGGCCACCCAGGCAGAAGTCGATCGCCTACTCCAGCTCGGTGTATACATCTTTCGATATCACCACCGAGTAGAACCCTCTAAAGCTCCACCTCCCATGGCTCTCCGTTGCAATAGGTGTCTGGCCTACAACCAGCACTCTACTGAACAGTGCCGCCAACCGCGCATCTGCCCCCACTGTTCCCAACCTGACCACCCCCTGCAACAATGTCCAAACCTCGCCCAACCTCCCAAATGCCACCAGTGCTCGGGCCAGCACCCTACACACTCCTACAAGTGTAAGGGTAAACCCGCACCTCCCCCAGATCATCCGGAGCTAGTCGCACCCGTAAAGACAATCGACCACCCAACCCCGACCGCAAACACCCAATTTCGCCCCTTGACGGTGGAAAACCTCCTCCGCTTCCTCACCATCTCCCTTCAAAACTCATGCCATTCCAACGGCCTCTGGTTCTCACACAACTCCAACAGGCGGCCCTCTAAATTTTTAATGTTCGCTTCTTCCCCTCATACGCCGGCCCCTTAACACATTTCACCTTCTCCCCACTGGTATCGACACAACATGGCAACTAAGACCATCCACACTGGGCCTCCCAAAACCATCTCTCTAATATACAGCAATGTTTGCTCCTTCCACAAGAAGCGTCCCTTACTTCAATACACCGTAGCCGCACATTCCGCAGACGCCGTTCTACTAAACGAAACGTTTCTTCGTCCCCACCAGTCAGCCAGTCTCCCCGGCTACACCATTCACAGAGCGGACCACCTTCGCGAGATTGAGCGTGGGGGTGTCGCCCTCTTACATAAGAACCGCATCCCACTACGCGTTCACGTCCCTCCTCCCCCACTCTCCTTCCCTGAGAGCCTCATCGCGACTCTCTACTTCCCCTCCCGCGTACTTCATGTCGCAACTATATACACCCGTCCCCGCCGTCCCTTCCACGGGGAGTTCCTAACCCATCTCCCTACCACCTTCCCACATTTTCTCGTACTTGCGGACCTAAACATGCACTCCCGATCGGCAACGGAACTGGCTGACTTCCATAACTATCTACAGGGGATAAACTCCACCCTTGTAGCCATCCCCAAACATACTCGCCCTATATCCAACACCACACCGGATGCAATTATTGCACATAATCGCCTCGCTCACCTTCTAACTGTGGACGTCCTCCTCAGCATAGGAAGCGACCATCTCCCCGTTCTGGTCACCATACCAACACGACCCACCACCGTCACCCCTCCGCCGCCGATTCTTCGCCAGAACTTTAAACAGGCAAACTGGCCTGGCTACAGAGATCACATCATCAACTCTCTCACCCCTCGCCTCCCGCATCTCGACTCTGCGGCCTCGGTCGACTCCTACACCCGAGTTCTAGAATCCTCCCTCACAGACTCCTCATCCGTTCACATCCCCATCACCCCGTACTCACCCTCCCACCCCCCGTTATCCCCCAAAGCCCTCCCTCTCCTCCGGCTCTCCCACAGATATCTAGCCCACTATAAAAGATCACGCGATCGCTATTTCCTCGCCCTTCACCGTCAGACTATCCGCCAGGTGCATTTCTACATCAGCGCCTTTCACCGCCGTAACTGGGTCTCAGTCTGCCACTCCTTGCAAGGCCAACGCTCCTCCCTTGGCTCTTACTGGAAACGCTTAAACACGCTCACTGGACGCTCCCCCACACCCATCTATCCCATCATCCACCAGGGCACTGCCCCACCGGATCTGCCCTCCAAGCTGGAGATCTTTGCCCGTCGCTTCGAACGGGTCTTTAACGGTCATTTCGGTCTCACCTTCGATGACACCGATAACGACGCCGTCAACTCCATCTCAGATCGACACTATCTCCAGCCCAATCATCAACACCCCCATATCCCACACCCTATCAACGACCCCATCACCCCCATCGATATTCACCTCGCCCTTTCCCGTACCAAAAATACTGCCCCCGGTCCCGATCAACTCCGCTATCTCCACATCAAAGAGGCACCCCCTATCTTCTTCCAGCTCCTCGCCACCCTCTATACCTACCTCCTCAAAACCGGATTTTACCCAACGGCATGGCGCGCTGCCACCATGCTTCTCTTCCCCAAACCCAACAAACCACTCTCCGACCCCTCCTCCTATCGTCCCATCTGCCTCACAGCCGTCCTCTCCAAACTCTTCGAAAAAATCCTAGTCCGCCGCACCTACCTCCACCTCAATCAACATCAGCTACTCCCCCTCTCCCAATGTGGCTTCCGGCCTGCCCTCTCCACCCATGACCAACTACTCCGCCTCACCACCCTCACAGCCGATAACATGAACCGCTTCCGCCCCACTCTCCTCCTCACCTTCGATTTTCAGAGTGCCTTCGACACCGTCTGGCACTCAGCTCTCCTTCTCAAACTCCACTACTACCACCTCCCTCATAATTTCATCCGCCTGATTGGAAACTTCCTCAGTCCCCGCACCACCCGCATTTCTATCAATCGCACCCTCTCACGCTCCTTCTCCCTAACCCAAGGCGTACCCCAAGGGTCAGTACTATCCCCTCTCCTCTACATCCTTTTTGTCGGAGATATCCCCCAACCTCCGGCTCCCCTCCACCTCCTCCAGTTCGCAGACGACACTGCAATACTCGCTCCTTGCCCCTCCGTCGCAGCCATCAACAGACTGGTCCAACCATATCTCGACCGATTCACGGCCTGGTGCGATCGCTGGCAAAGCCGTACTCTTCCGTCCCCGTCGCCATGCCAACTCGGCCACCCGCAACCCCAATCTTCTGACCCTACGCATCCACGATCACCGCCTTCACACTTCACCATCGCTACGCTACCTGGGCGTCATCTTTGACGAGCACTTCACCCTTCGTCCACATCTACGCGCACTTACGGCCACTGCTCAGAAGCGCTCTCGCCTCATCACCAGGCTGATCGGAACCTCTTGGGGGCTGCATGCCTCAACGCTGTTCTACACATACAAGACCCTCATCCGCTCTTACATTACATATGGGCATGTTGTCTGGGCCGGCTGCGCCGCCAGCTACTTGCACCCCCTGGTAAACATGGAACGACGCTTCGCCCGCATAGCCCTTCGCCTCCCCCCAATACACCCAAGTGAGGATCTGTACCGTCTAATGCCGTTGCCCCCCGTTACGACGTGCATACACCTTCTCCAACTGCGCTACTTGAAGCACGCTAGAAGAACGCAGAATCCTATTCTACGACAAAAAAAAAAAAAAAAACAATAATCACCATCACATCAATCCATCCATACATACTCACATCTTACAGCAACAGCTTATATTTCTTTTCTTTTCTTTTCTATTTTATTTCGACTCTTTTCCCTTCCCTCTATTTTCTACAATAACGCTTCAATTCTCATCTCAACCAAAGTCATCCATCACCTCCATCTCAGCAAACAAACTCATCCATTTCTGGTATATTGGCTTTCACGGCCGGTGAATTAAAACACAGGAATTCTTCTAGGTTTGTGCCGTGTCTTGTGTGGGGTTTCGCCTAGGACACCAAGCTAGGCTCATCGGCGGGCTCTTGGTGTCCCCGCCCGGACCCCCACAGGAGTGACGAACTGCGCGCCACCTCCCTTTATATAAGGTGCAACTGCACCACTTGACTACGAGAACTAAAAGTTCAAGCAGCCTTAACCTCCCTATGAAGGCTTCCAAAAAGATGGTATATTGGCTTTCACGGCCGGTGAATTAAAACTCAGCAATTCTTCTAGGTTTGTGCCGTGTCTTGTGTGGGGTTTCGCCTAGGACACCAAGCTAGGCTCATCGGCGGGCTCTTGGTGTCCCCGCCCGGACCCCCACAGGAGTGACGAACTGCGCGCCACCTCCCTTTATATAAGGTGCAACTGCACCACTTGACTACGAGAACTAAAAGTTCAAGCAGCCTTAACCTCCCTATGAAGGCTTCCAAAAAGATGGTATATTGGCTTTCACGGCCGGTGAATTAAAACTCAGCAATTCTTCTAGGTTTGTGCCGTGTCTTGTGTGGGGTTTCGCCAAGGACACCAAGCTAGGCTCATCGGCGGGCTCTTGGTGTCCCCGCCCGGACCCCCACAGGAGTGACGAACTGCGCGCCACCTCCCTTTATATAAGGTGCAACTGCACCACTTGACTACGAGAACTAAAAGTTCAAGCAGCCCTAACCTCCCTATGAAGGCTTCCAAAAAGATGGTATATTGGCTTTCACGGCCGGTGAATTAAAACTCAGCAATTCTTCTAGGTTTGTGCCGTGTCTTGTGTGGGGTTTCGACTAGGACACCAAGCTAGGCTCATCGGCGGGCTCTTGGTGTCCCCGCCCGGACCCCCACAGGAGTGACGAACTGCGCGCCACCTCCCTTTATATAAGGTGCAACTGCACCACTTGACTACGAGAACTAAAAGTTCAAGCAGCCTTAACCTCCCTATGAAGGCTTCCAAAAAGATGGTATATTGGCTTTCACGGCCGGTGAATTAAAACTCAGCAATTCTTCTAGGTTTGTGCCGTGTCTTGTGTGGGGATTCGCCTAGGACATCAAGCTGGCTCATCGGCGGGCTCTTGGTGTCCCCGCCCGGACCCCCACAGGAGTAACGAACTGCGCGCTACCTCCCTTTATATAGAGTGCAACTGCACTACTTAGCTGCGAGAACACAAAGCTCAAGCAGCCATAACCTCCCTATGAAGGCTTCCAAAAAGATGGTATATTGGCTTTGACGGCCGGTGAATTAAAACTCAGCAATTCTTCTAGGTTTGTGCCGTGTCTTGTGAGGGGTTTCGCCTAGGACATCAAGCTGGCTCATCGGCGGGTTCTTGGTGACCCCGCCCAGACCCCCACAGGAGTAAGGAACTGTGCGCTACCTCCCTTTATATAGAGTGCAACTGCACTACTTAGCTGCGAGAACACAAAGCTCAAGCAGCCATAACCTCCCTATAAAGGCTTCCAAAAAGGTGGTATATTGGCTTTCACGGCCGGCGAATCAAAAGTCAGCTATTCTTCTAGATTTGTGCCGTGTCTTGTGTGGGGTTTCGCCTAGACATCAAGCAGGCTCATCGGCGGGCTCTTGATGTCCCCGCCCGGACCCCCACGAGAAACGAACTGCGCGCTACCTCCCTTTTCATAGAGTGCAACTGCACTACTTAGCTGCGAGAACACAAAGCTCAAGCAGCCATAACCTCCCTATGAAGGCTTTCAAAAAGATGGTATATTGGCTTTCACGGCCGGTGAATTAAAACTCAGCAATTCTTCTAGGTTTGTGCCGTGTCTTGTGTGGGGTTTCGCCTAGGACATCAAGCTGGCTCATCGGCGGACTCTTGGTGTCCCCGCCTGGACCCCCTCAGGAGTAACGAACTGCGCGCTACCTCCCTTTATATAGAGTGCAACTTCACTACTTAGCTGCGAGAACACAAACTCAAGCAGCCATAACCTCCCTATGAAGGCTTCCAAAAAGATGGTATATTGGCTTTCACGGCCGGTGAATTAAAACTCAGCAATTCTTCTAGGTTTGTGCCGTGTCTTGTGTGGGGTTTCGCCTAGGACATCAAGCTGGCTCATCGGCGGGTTCTTGGTGTCCCCGCCCGGACCCCCACGAGTAACGAACTGCGCGCTACCTCCCTTTTCATAGAGTGCAACTGCACTACTTAGCTGCGAGAACACAAAGCTCAAGCAGCCATAACCTCCCTATGAAGGCTTCCAAAAAGATGGTATATTGGCTTTCACGGCCGGTGAATTAAAACTCAGCAATTCTTCTAGGTTTGTGCCGTGTCTTGTGTGGGGTTTCGCCTAGGACATCAAGCTGGCTCATCGGCGGGTTCTTGGTGTCCCCGCCCGGACCCCCACAGGAGTAACGAACTGCGCGCTACCTCCCTTTATATAGAGTGCAACTGCACTACTTAGCTGCGAGAACACAAAGCTCAAGCAGCCATAACCTCCCTATGAAGGCTTCCAAAAGATGGTATATTGGCTTTCACGGCCGGTGATTTAAAACTCAGCAATTCTTCTAGGTTTGTGCCGTGTCTTGTGTGGGGTTTCGCCTAGGACATCAAGCTGGCTCATCGGCGGGCTCTTGGTGTCCCCGCCCGGACCCCCACAGGAGTAACGAACTGCGCGCTACCTCCCTTTATATAGAGTGCAACTGCACTACTTAGCTGCGAGAACACAAAGCTCAAGCAGCCATAACCTCCCTATGAAGGCTTCCAAAAAGATGGTATATTGGCTTTCACGGCCGGTGATTTAAAACTCAGCAATTCTTCTAGGTTTGTGCCGTGTCTTGTTTGGGGTTTCGCCTAGGACACCACGCTGGCTCATCGGCGGGCTCTTCGTGTCCCCGCCCGGACCCCCACAGGAGTAACGAACTGCGCGCTACCTCCCTTTATATAGAGTGCAACTGCACTACTTAGCTGCGAGAACACAAAGCTCAAGCGGCCATAACCTCCCTATGAAGACTTCCAAAAAGATGGTATATTGGCTTTCACGGCCGGTGAATTAAAACTCAGCAATTCTTCTAGGTTTGTGCCGTGTCTTGTGTGGGGCTTCGCCTAGGACATCAAGCTTGCTCATCGGCGGGCTCTTGGTGTCCCCGCCCGGACCCCCACAGGAGTAACGAACTGCGCGCTACCTCCCTTTATATAGAGTGCAACTGCACTACTTAGCTGCGAGAACACAAAGCTCAAGCAGCCATAACCTCCCTATGAAGGCTTCCAAAATGATGGTATATTGGCTTTCACGGCCGGTGAACTAAAACTCAGCAATTCTTCTAGGTTTGTGCCGTGTCTTGTGTGGGGTTTCGCCTAGGACATCAAGCTGGCTCATCGGTGGGCTCTTGGTGTCTCCACCAGACCCCCACAGGAGTAACGAACTGCGCGCTACCTCCCTTTATATAGAGTGCAACTGCACTACTTAGCTGCGAGATCACAAAGCTCAAGCGGCCATAACCTCCCTTTGAAGACTTCCAAAAAGATGGTATATTGGCTTTCACGGCCGGTGAATTAAAACTCAGCAATTCTTCTAGGTTTGTGCCGTGTCTTGTGTGGGGTTTCGCCTAGGACATCAAGCTGGCTCATCGGCGGGCTCTTGGTGTCCCCGCCCGGACCCCCACAGGAGTAACGAACTGCGCGCTACCTCCCTTTATATAGAGTGGAACTGCACTACTTAGCTGCGAGAACACAAAGCTCAAGCAGCCATAACCTCCCTATGAAGGCTTCCAAAAAGATGGTATATTGGCTTTCACGGCCGGTGAATTAAAACTCAGCAATTCCTCTAGGTTTGTGCCGTGTCTTGTGTGGGGTTTCGCTACGGACATCAAGATGGCTCATCGGCGGGCTCTTGGTGTCCCCGCCCGGACCCCCACAGGAGTAACGAACTGCGCGCTACCTCCCTTTATATAGAGCGCATCTGCACTACTTAGCTGCGAGAACACAAAGCTCAAGCAGCCATAACCTCCCTATGAAGGCTTCCAAAAAGATGGTATATTGGCTTTCACGGCCGGTGAATTAAAACTCAGCAATTCTTCTAGGTTTGTGCCGTGTCAGTGTGGGGCTTCGCCTAGGACATCATGCTGGCTCATCGGCGGGCTCTTGGTGTCCCCGCCCGGACCCCCACAGTATTAACGAACTGCGCGCTACCTCCCTTTATATAGAGTGCAACTGCACTAGTTAGTTGCGAGAACACAAAGCTCAAGCAGCCATAACCTCCCTATGAAGGCTTCCAAAAAGATGGTATATTGGCTTTCACGGCCGGTGAATTAAAACTCAGCAATTCTTCTAGGTTTGTGCCGTGTCTTGTGTGGGGTTTCGCCTAGGACATCAAGCTGGCTAATCGGCGGGCTCTTGGTGTCCCCGCCCGGACCCCCACAGGAGTAACGAACTGTGCGCTACCTCCCTTTATATAGAGTGCAACTGCACTACTTAGCTGCGAGAACACAAAGCTCAAGCAGCCATAACCTCCCTATGAAGGCTTCCAAAAAGATGGTATATTGGCTTTCACGGCCGGTGAATTAAAACTCAGCAATTCTTCTAGGTTTGTGCCGTGTCTTGTGTGGGGTTTCGCCTAGGACATCAAGCTGGCTCATCGGCGGGCTCTTGGTGTCCCCGCCCGGACCCCCACAGGAGTAACGAACTGCGCGCTACCTCCCTTTATTTAGAGTGCAACTGCACTACTTAGTTGCGAGAACACAAAGCTCAAGCAGCCATAACCTCCCTATGAAAGCTTCCAAAAAGATGGTATATTGGCTTTCACGGCCGGTGAATTAAAACTCAGCAATTCTTCTAGGTTTGTGCTGTGTCTTGGGTGGGGTTTCGCCTAGGACATCAAGCTGGCTCATCGGTGGGCTCTTGGTGACCCCACCGGACCCCCACAGGAGTAACGAACTGCGCGCTACCTCCCTTTATATAGAGTGCAACTGCACTACTTAGCTGCGAGAACACAAAGCTCAAGCAGCCATAACCTCCCTATGAAGGCTTCCAAAAAGATGGTATATTGGCTTTCACGGCCGGTGAATTAAAACTCAGCAATTCTTCTAGGTTTGTGCCGTGTCTAGTGTGGGGCTTCGCCTAGGACATCAAGCTGGCTCATCGCGGGCTCTTGGTGTCCCCGCCCGGACCCCCACAGGAGTAACGAACTTCGCGCTACCTCCCTTTATATAGAGTGCAACTGCACTACTTAGCTGCGAGAACACAAAGCTCAAGCAGCCATAACCTCCCTATGAAGGCTTCCAAAAAGATGGTATATTGGCTTTCACGGCCGGTGAATTAAAACTCAGCAATTCTTCTAGGTTTGTGCCGTGTCTTGTGTGGGGTTTCGCCTAGGACATCAAGCTGGCTCATCGGCGGGCTCTTGGTGTCCCCGCCCGGACCCCCACAGGAGTAACGAACTGCGCGCTACCTCCCTTTATATAGAGTGCAACTGCACTTAGCTGCGAGAACACAAAGCTCAAGCAGCCATAACCTCCCTATGAAGGCTTCCAAAAAGATGGTATATTGGCTTTCACGGCCGGTGAATTAAAACTCAGCAATTCTTCTAGGTTTGTGCCGTGTCTTGTGTGGGGTTTCGCCTAGGACATCAAGCTGGCTCATCGGCGGGCTCTTGGTGTCCCCGCCCGGACCCCCACAGGAGTAACGAACTGCGCGCTACCTCCCTTTATATAGAGTGCAAGTGCACTACTTAGCTGCGAGAACACAAAGCTCAAGCAGCCATAAACTCCCTATGAAGGCTTCCAAAAAGATGGTATATTGGCTTTCACGGCCGGTGAATTAAAACTCAGCAATTCTTCTAGGTTTGTGCCGTGTCTTGTGTGGGGTTTCGCCTAGGACATCAAGCTGGCTCATCGGCGGGCTCTTGGTGTCCCCGCCCGGACCCCCACAGGAGTAACGAACTGCGCGCTACCTCCCTTTATATAGAGTGCAACTGCACTACTTAGCTGCGAGAACACAATGCTCAAGCAGCCATAACCTCCCTATGAAGGCTTCCAAAAAGATGGTATATTGGCTTTCACGGCCGGTGAATTAAAACTCAGCAATTCTTCTAGGTTTGTGCCGTGTCTTGTGTGGGGTTTCGCCTAGGACATCAAGCTGGCTCATCGGCGGGCTCTTGGTGTCCCCGCCCGGACCCCCACAGGAGTAACGAACTGCGCGCTACCTCCCTTTATTTAGAGTGCAACTGCACTAGTTAGTTGCGAGAACACAAAGCTCAAGCAGCCATAACCTCCCTATGAAAGCTACCAAAAAGATGGTATATTGGCTTTCACGGCCGGTGAATTAAAACTCAGCAATTCTTCTAGGTTTGTGCTGTGTCTTGGGTGGGGTTTCGCCTAGGACATCAAGCTGGCTCATCGGTGGGCTCTTGGTGTCCCCACCGGACCCCACAGGAGTAACGAAATGCGCGCTACCTCCCTTTATATAGAGTGGAACTGCACTACTTAGCTGCGAGAACACAAAGCTCAAGCAGCCATAACCTCCCTATGACGGCTTCCAAAAAGATGGTATATTGGCTTTCACAGCCGGTGAATTAAAACTCAGCAATTCTTCTAGGTTTATGCCGCGTCTTGTGTGGGGTTTCGCCTAGGCCATCAAGCTGGCTCATCGGCGGGCTCTTGGTGTCCCCGCCCGGACCCCCTCAGGAGTAACGAACTGCGCGCTACCTCCCTTTATATAGAGTGCAATTGAACTACTTAGCTGCGAGAACACAAAGCTCAAGCAGCCATAACCTCCCTACGAAGGCTTCCAAAAAGATGGTATATTGGCTTTCACGGCCGGTGAATTAAAACTCAGCAATTCTTCTAGGTTTGTGCCGTGTCTTGTGTGGGGTTTCGCCTAGGACATCAAGCTAGCTCATCGGCGGGCTCTTGGTGTCCCCGCCCGGACCCCCACAGGAGTAACGAACTGCGCGCTACCTCCCTTTATATAGAGTGCAACTGCACTACTTAGCTGCGAGAACACAAAGCTCAAGCAGCCATAACCTCCCTATGAAGGCTTCCAAAAAGATGGTATATTGGCTTTCACGGCTGGTGAATTAAAACTCAGCAATTCTTCTAGGTTTGTGCCGTGTCTTGTGTGGGGTTTCGCCTAGGACATCAAGCTGGCTCATCGGCGGGCTCTTGGTGTCCCCGCCCGGACCCCCACAGGAGTAACGAACTGCGCGCTACCTCCCTTTATCTACTTAGCTGCGAGAACACAAAGCTCAAGCAGCCATAACCTCCCTATGAAGGCTTCCAAAAAGATGGTATATTGGTTTTCACGGCCGGCGAATTAAAACTCAGCAATTCTTCTAGGTTTGTGCCGTGTCTTGTGTGGGGTTTCGCCTAGGACATCAAGCTGGCTCATCGGCGGGCTCTTGGTGTCCCCGCCCGGACCCCCACAGGAGTAACGAACTGCGCGCTACCTCCCTTTATATAGAGTGCAACTGCACTACTTAGCTGCGAGAACACAAAGCTCAAGCAGCCATAACCTCCCTATGAAGGCTTCCAAAAAGATGGTATATTGGCTTTCACGGCCGGCGAATTAAAACTCAGCAATTCTTCTAGGTTTGTGCCGTGTCTTGTGTGGGGTTTCGCCTCGGACATCAAGCTGGCTCATCGGCGGGCTCTTGGTGTCCCCGCCCGGACCCCCACAGGAGTAACGAACTGCGCGCTACCTCCCTTTATATAGAGTGCAACTGCACTACTTAGCTGCGAGAACACAAAGCTCAAGCAGCCATAACCTCCCTATGAAGGCTTCCAAAAAGATGGTATATTGGCTTTCACGGCCGGTGAATTAAAACTCAGCAATTCTTCTAGGTTTGTGCCGTGTCTTGTGTGGGGTTTCGCCTAGGACATCAAGCTGGCTCATCGGCGG
Source organism: Meconema thalassinum (assembly GCA_946902985.2). Classification (NCBI taxonomy): domain Eukaryota; kingdom Metazoa; phylum Arthropoda; class Insecta; order Orthoptera; family Tettigoniidae; genus Meconema; species Meconema thalassinum. Next base: position 189,941,012 of record OX336388.2, on the reverse strand, counting down.
GCTCTTGGTGTCCCCGCCCGGACCCCCACAGTATTAACGAACTGCGCGCTACCTCCCTTTATATAGAGTGCAACTGCACTACTTAGCTGCGAGAACACAAAGCTCAAGCGGCCATAACCTCCCTAGGAAGACTTCCAAAAAGATGGTATATTGGCTTTCACGGCCGGTGAATTAAAACTCAGCAATTCTTCTAGGTTTGTGCCGTGTCTTGTGTGGGGTTTCGCCTAGGACATCAAGCTGGCTCATCGGTGGGCTCTTGGTGTCCCCGCCCGGACCCCCACAGGAGTAACGATCTGCGCACTACCTCCCTTTATATAGAGTGCAACTGCACTACTTAGCTGCGAGAACACAAAGCTCAAGCAGCCATAACCTCCCTATGAAGGCTTCCAAAAAGATGGTATATTGGCTTTCACGGCTGGTGAATTAAAACTCAGCAATTCTTCTAGGTTTGTGCCGTGTCTTGTGTGGGGCTTCGCCTAGGACATCAAGCTGGCTCATCGGCGGGCTCTTGGTGTCCCCGCCCGGACCCCCACAGGAGTAACGAACTGTGCGCTACCTCCCTTTATATAGAGTGCAACTGCACTACTTAGCTGCTAGAACACAAAGCTCAAGCAGCCATAACCTCCCTATGAAGGCTTCCAAAAAGATGGTGTATTGGCTTTCACGGCCGGCGAATTAAAACTCAGCAATTCTTCTAGGTTTGTGCCGTGTCTTGTGTGGGGTTTCGCCTAGGACATCAAGCTGGCTCATCGGCGGGCTCTTGGTGTCCCCGCCCGGACCCCCACAGGAGTAACGAACGGCGCGCTACCTCCCTTTATATAGAGTGCAACTGCACTACTTAGCTGCGAGAACACAAAGCTCAAGCAGCCATAACCTCCCTATGAAGGCTTCCAAAAAGATGGTATATTGGCTTTCACGGCCGGTGAATTAAATCTCAGCAATTTTTCTAGGTTTGTGCCGTGTCTTGTGTGGGGTTTCGCCTAGGACATCAAGCTGGCTCATCGGCGGGATCTTGTGTCTCCGCCTGGACCCCCACAGGAGTAACGAACTGCGCGCTACCTCCCTTTATATAGAGTGCAACTGCACTACTTAGCTGCGAGAACACAAAGCTCAAGCAGCCATAACCTCCCTATGAAGGCTTCCAAAAAGATGGTATATTGGCTTTCACGGCCGGTGAATTAAAACTCAGCAATTCTTCTAGGTTTGTGCCGTGTCTTGTGTGGGGTTTCGCCAAGGACATCCAGCTGGCTCATCGGCGGGCTCTTGGTGTCCCCGCCCGGACCCCCACAGGAGTAACGAACTGCGCGCTACCTCCCTTTATATAGAGTGCAACTGCACTACTTAGCTGCGAGAACACAAAGCTCAAGCAGCCATAACCTCCACATGAAGGCTTCCAAAAAGATGGTATATTGGCTTTCACAGCCGGTGAATTAAAACTCAGAAATTCTTCTAGGTTTGTGCCGTGTCTTGTGTGGGGTTTCGCCTAGGACATCAAGCTGGCTCATCGGCGGGCTCTTGGTGTCCCCGCCCGGACCCCCACAGTATTAACGAACTGCGCGCTACCTCCCTTTATATAGAGTGCAACTGCACTACTTAGCTGCGAGAACACAAAGCTCAAGCAGCCATAACCTCCCTATGAAGGCTTCCAAAAAGATGGTATATTGGCTTTCACGGCCGGTGAATTAAAACTCAGCAATTATTCTAGGTTTGTGCCGTGTTTTGTGTGGGGTTTCGCCTAGGACATCAAGCTGGCTCATCGGCGGGCTCTTGGTGTCCCCGCCCGGACCCCCACAGGAGTAACGAACTGCGCGCTACCTCCCTTTATATAGAGTGCAACTGCACTACTTAGCTGCGAGAACACAAAGCTCAAGCAGCCATAACCTCCCTATGAAGGCTTCCAAAAAGATGGTATATTGGCTTTCACGGCCGGTGAATTAAAACTCAGCAATTCTTCTAGGTTTGTGCCGTGTCTTGTTTGGGGTTTCGCCTAGGACATCACGCTGGCTCATCGGCGGGTTCTTGGTGTCCCCGCCCGGACCCCCACAGGAGTAACGAACTGCGCGCTACCTCCCTTTATATAGAGTGCAACTGCACTACTTAGCAGCGAGAACACAAAGCTCAAGCAGCCATAACCTCCCTATGAAGGCTTCCAAAAAGATGGTATAATGGCTTTCACGGCCGGTGAATTAAAACTCAGCAATTCTTCTAGGTTTGTGCCGTGTCTTGTGTGGGGTTTCGCCTAGGACATCAAGCTGGCTCATCGGCGGGCTCTTGGTGTCCCCGCCCGGACCCCCACAGGAGTAACGAACTGCGCGCTACCTCCCTTTATATAGAGTGCAACTGCACTACTTAGCTGCGAGAACACAAAGCTCAAGCAACCATAACCTCCCTATGAAGGCTTCCAAAAAGATGGTATATTGGCTTTCACGGCCGGTGAATTAAAACTCAGCAATTCTTCTAGGTTTGTGCCGTGTCTTGTGTGGGGTTTCGCCTAGGACATCAAGCTGGCTCATCGGCGGGCTCTTGGTGTCCCCGCCCGGACCCCCACAGGAGTAACGAACTGCGCGCTACCTCCCTTTATATAGAGTGCAACTGCACTACTTAGCTGCGAGAACACAAAGCTCAAGCAACCATAACCTCCCTATGAAGGCTTCCAAAAAGATGGTATATTGGCTTTCACGGCCGGTGAATTAAAACTCAGCAATTCTTCTAGGTTTGTGCCGTGTCTTGTGTGGGGTTTCGCCTAGGACATCAAGCTGGCTCATCGGCGGGCTCTCGGTGTCCCCGCCCGGACCCCCACAGGAGTAACGAACTGCGCGCTACCTCCCTTTATATAGAGTGCAACTGCACTACTTAGCTGCGAGAACACAAAGCTCAAGCAGCCATAACCTCCCTATGAAGGCTTCCAAAAAGATGGTATATTGGCTTTCACGGCCGGTGAATTAAAACTCAGCAATTCTTCTAGGTTTGTGCCGTGTCTTGTGTGGGGTTTCGAATTGGACATCAAGCTGGCTCATCGGCGGGCTCTTGGTGTCCCCGCCCGGACCCCCACAGGAGTAACGAACTGCGCGCTACCTCCCTTTATATAGAGTGCAACTGCACTACTTAGCTGCGAGACACAAAGCTCAAGCAACCATAACCTCCCTATGAAGGCTTCCAAAAAGATGGTATATTGGCTTTCACGGCCGGTGAATTAAAACTCAGCAATTCTTCTAGATTTGTGCTGTGTCTTCGGTGGGGTTTCGCCTAGGACATCAAGATGGCTCATCGGCGGGCTCTTGGTGTCCCCACCGGACCACAACAGGAGTAACGAACTGCGCGCTACCTCCCTTTATATAGAGTGCAACTGCACTACTTAGCTGCGAGAACACAAAGCTCAAGCAGGCATAACCTCCCTATGAAGGCTTCCAAAAAGATAGTATATTGGCTTTCACGGCCGGTGAATTAAAACTCAGCAATTCTTCTAGGTTTGTGCCGTGTCTTGTGTGGGGTTTCGCCTAGGACATCAAGCTGGCTCATCGGCGGGCTCTCGGTGTCCCCGCCCGGACCCCCACAGGAGTAACGAACTGCGCGCTACCTCCCTTTATATAGAGTGCAACTGCACTACTTAGCTGCGAGAACACAAAGCTCAAGTAGCCATAACCTCCCTATGAAGGCTTCCAAAAAGATGGTATATTGGCTTTCACGGCCGGTGAATTAAAACTCAGCAATTCTTCTAGGTTTGTGCCGTGTCTTGTGTGGGGTTTCGCCTAGGACATCAAGCTAGGCTCATCGGCGGGCTCTTGGTGTCCCCGCCCGGACCCCCACAGGAGTAACGAACTGCGCGCTACCTCCCTTTATATAGAGTGCAACTGCACTACTTAGCTGCGAGAACACAAAGCTCAAGTAGCCATAACCTCCCTATGAAGGCTTCCAAAAAGATGGTATATTGGCTTTCACGGCCGGTGAATTAAAACTCAGCAATTCTTCTAGGTTTGTGTCGTATCTTGTGTGGGGTTTCGCCTAGGACATCAAGCTGGCTCATCGGCGGGCTCTTGGTGTCCCCGCCCGGACCCCCACAGGAGTAACGAACTGCGCGCTACCTCCCTTTATATAGAGTGCAACTGCACTACTTAGCTGCGAGAACACAAAGCTCAAGCAGCCATAACCTCCCTATGAAGGCTTCCAAAAAGATGGTATATTGGCTTTCACGGCCGGTGAATTAAAACTCAGCAATTCTTCTAGGTTTGTGCCGTGTCTTGTGTGGGTTTTCGCCTAGGACATCAAGCTGGCTCATCGGTGGGCTCTTGGTGTCTCCACCGGACCCCCACAGGAGTAACGAACTGCGCGCTACCTCCCTTTATATAGAGTGCAACTGCACTACTTAGCTGCGAGAACACAAAGCTCAAGCGGCCATAACCTCCCTTTGAAGACTTCCAAAAAGATGGTATATTGGCTTTCACGGCCGGTGAATTAAAACTCAGCAATTCTTCTAGGTTTGTGCTGTGTCTTGGGTGGGGTTTCGCCTAGGACATCAAGCTGGCTCATCGGTGGGCTCTTGGTGTCTCCACCGGACCCCAACAGGAGTAACGAACTGCGCGCTACCTCCCTTTATATAGAGTGCAACTGTACTCCTTGACTGCGAGAACACAAAGCTCAAGCAGCCATAACCTCCCTATGAAGGCTTCCAAAAAGATGGTATATTGGCTTTCACGGCCGGTGAATTAAAACTCAGCAATTCTTCTAGGTTTGTGCCGTGTCTTGTGTGGAGTTTCGCCTAGGACATCAAGCTGGCTCATCGGCGGCCTCTTGGTGTCCCCGCCCGGACCCTCACAGGAGTAACGAACTGCGCGCTACCTCCCTTTATATAGAGTGCAACTGCACTACTTAGCAGCGAGAACACAAAGCTCAAGCAGCCATAACCTCCCTATGAAGGCTTCCAAAAAGATGGTATAATGGCTTTCACGGCCGGTGAATTAAAACTCAGCAATTCTTCTAGGTTTGTGCCGTGTCTTGTGTGGGGTTTCGCCTAGGACATCAAGCTGGCTCATCGGCGGGCTCTTGGTGTCCCCGCCCGGACCCCCACAGGAGTAACGAAATGCGCGCTACCTCCCTTTATATAGAGTGCAACTGCACTACTTAGCTGCGAGAACACAAAGCTCAAGCAGCCATAACCTCCCTATGAAGGCTTCCAAAAAGATGGTATCTTGGCTTTCACGGCCGGTGAATTAAAACTCAGCAATTCTTCTAGGTTTGTGCCGTGTCTTGTGTGGGGTTTCGCCTAGGACATCAAGCTGGCTCATCGGCGGGCTCTTGGTGTCCCCGCCCGGACCCCCACAGGAGTAACGAACTGCGCGCTACCTCCCTTTATTTAGAGTGCAACTGCACTACTTAGTTGCGAGAACACAAAGCTCAAGCAGCCATAACCTCCCTATGAAAGCTTCCAAAAAGATGGTATATTGGCTTTCACGGCCGGTGAATTAAAACTCAGCAATTCTTCTAGGTTTGTGCTGTGTCTTGGGTGGGGTTTCGCCTAGGACATCAAGCTGGCTCATCGGTGGGCTCTTGGTGACCCCACCGGACCCCCACAGGAGTAATGAAATGCGCGCTACCTCCCTTTATATAGAGTGCAACTGCACTACTTAGCTGCGAGAACACAAAGCTCAAGCAGCCATAACCTCCCTATGAAGACTTCCAAAAAGATGGTATATTGGCTTTCACGGCCGGTGAATTAAAACTCAGCAATTCTTCTAGGTTTGTGCCGTGTCTTGTGTGGGGTTTGGCCTAGGACATCAAGCTGGCTCATCGGCGGGCTCTTGGTGTCCCCGCCCGGACCCCCACAGGAGTAACGAACTGCGCGCTACCTCCCTTTATATAGAGTGCAACTGCACTACTTAGCTGCGAGAACACAAAGCTCAAGCAGCCATAACCTCCCTATGAAGACTTCCAAAAAGATGGTATATTGGCTTTCACGGCCGGTGAATTAAAACTCAGCAATTCTTCTAGGTTTGTGCCGTGTCTTGTGTGGGGTTTGGCCTAGGACATCAAGCTGGCTCATCGGCGGGCTCTTGGTGTCCCCGCCCGGACCCCCACAGGAGTAACGAACTGCGCGCTACCTCCCTTTATATAGAGTGCAACTGCACTACTTAGCTGCGAGACACAAAGCTCAAGCAGCCATAACCTCCCTATGAAGGCTTCCAAAAAGATGGTATATTGGCTTTCACGGCCGGTGAATTAAAACTCAGCAATTCCTCTAGGTTTGTGCCGTGTCTTGTGTGGGGTTTCGCTACGGACATCAAGCTGGCTCATCGGCGGGCTCTTGGTGTCCCTGCCCGGACCCCCACAGGAGTAACGAACTGCGCGCTACCTCCCTTTATATAGAGCGCATCTGCACTACTTAGCTGCGAGAACACAAAGCTCAAGCAGCCATAACCTCCCTATGAAGGCTTCCAAAAAGATGGTATACTGGCTTTCACGGCCGGTGAATTAAAACTCAGCAATTCTTCTAGGTTTGTGCCGTGTCTAGTGTGGGGCTTCGCTTAGGACATCAAGCTGGCTCATCGGCGGGCTCTTGGTGTCCCCGCCCGGACCCCCACAGGAGTAACGAACTGTGCGCTACCTCCCTTTATATAGAGTGCAACTGCACTACTTAGCTGCGAGAACACAAAGCTCAAGCAGCCATAACCTCCCTATGAAGGCTTCCAAAAAGATGGTATATTGGCTTTCACGGCCGGTGAATTAAAACTCAGCAATTCTTCTAGGTTTGTGCCGTGTCTTGTGTGGGGTTTCGCCTAGGACATCAAGCTGGCTCATCGGCGGGCTCTTGGTGTCCCCACCGGACCCCAACAGGAGTAACGAACTGCGCGCTACCTCCCTTTACATAGAGTGCAACTGCACTACTTAGCTGCGAGAACACAAAGCTCAAGCAGCCATAACCTCCCTATGAAGGCTTCCAAAAAGATGGTATATTGGCTTTCACGGCCGGTGAATTAAAACTCAGCAATTCTTCTAGGTTTGTGCCGTGTCTTGTGTGGGGTTTCGCCTAGGACATCAAGCTGGCTCATCGGCGGGCTCTTGGTGTCCCCACCGGACCCCAACAGGAGTAACGAACTGCGCGCTACCTCCCTTTATATAGAGTGCAACTGCACTACTTAGCTGCGAGAACACAAAGCTCAAGCAGCCATAACCTCCCTATGAAGGCTTCCAAAAAGATGGTATATTGGCTTTCACGGCCGGTGAATTAAAACTCAGCAATTCTTCTAGGTTTGTGCCGTGTCTTGTGTGGGGTTTCGCCTAGGACATCAAGCTGGCTCATCGGCGGGCTCTTGGTGTCCCCGCCTGGACCCCCACAGGAGTAACGAACTGCGCGCTACCTCCCTTTATATAGAGTGCAACTGCACTACTTAGCTGCGAGAACACAGAGCTCAAGCGGCCATAACCTCCCTATGAAGGCTTCCAAAAAGATGGTATATTGGCTTTCACGGCCGGTGAATTAAAACTCAGCAATTCTTCTAGGTTTGTGCCGTGTCTTGTGTGGGGTTTCGCCTAGGACATCAAGCTGGCTCATCGGCGGGCTCTTGGTGTCCCCGCCCGGACCCCCACAGGAGTAACGAACTGCGCGCTACCTCCCTTTATATAGAGTGCAACTGCACTACTTAGCTGCGAGAACACAAAGCTCAAGCAGCCATAACCCCCCTATGAAGGCTTCCAAAAAGATGGTATATTGGCTTTCACGGCCGGTGAATTAAAACTCAGCAATTCTTCTAGGTTTGTGCCGTGGCTTGTGTGGGGTTTCGCCTAGGACATCAAGCTGGCTCATCGGCGGGCTCTTGGTGTCCCCGCCCGGACCCCCACAGGAGTAACGAACTGCGCGCTACCTCCCTTTATTTAGAGTGCAACTGCACTACTTAGCTGCGAGAACACAAAGCTCAAGCAGCCATAACCTCCCTATGAAGGCTTCCAAAAAGATGGTATATTGGCTTTCACGGCCGGTGAATTAAAACTCAGCAATTCTTCTAGGTTTGTGCCGTGCCTTGTGTGGGGTTTCGAATTGGACATCAAGCTGGCTCATCGGCGGGCTCTTGGTGTCCCCACCGGACCACAACAGGAGTAACGAACTGCGCGCTACCTCCCTTTATATAGAGTGCAACTGCACTACTTAGCTGCGAGAACACAAAGCTCAAGCAGCCATAACCTCCCTATGAAGGCTTCCAAAAAGATGGTAGGCCTATATTGGCTTTCACGGCCGGTGAATTAAAACTCAGCAATTCTTCTAGGTTTGTGCCGTGTCTTGTGTGGGGTTTCGCCTAGGACATCAAGCTGGCTCATCGGCGGGCTCTTGGTGTCCCCGCCCGGACCCCCACAGGAGTAACGAACTGCGCGCTACCTCCCTTTATCTACTTAGCTGCGAGAACACAAAGCTCAAGCAGCCATAAACTCCCTATGAAGGCTTCCAAAAAGATGGTATATTGGATTTCACGGCCGGTGAATTAAAACTCTGCAATTCTACTAGATTTGTGCCGTGTCTTGTGTGGGGTTTCGCCTAGGACATCAAGCTGGCTCATCGGCGGGCTCTTGGTGTCCCCGCCCGGACCCCCACAGGAGTAACGAACTGCGCGCTACCTCCCTTGATATAGAGTGCAACTGCAGTACTTAGCTGCGAGAACACAAAGCTCAAGCAACCATAACCTCCCTATGAAGGCTTCCAAAAAGATGGTATACTGGCTTTCACGGCCGGTGAATTAAAACTCAGCAATTCTTCTAGGTTTGTGCCGTGTCTTGTGTGGGGTTTCGCCTAGGACATCAAGCTCGCTCATCGGCGGGCTCTTGGTGTCCCCGCCCGGACCCCCACAGGAGTAACGAACTGCGCGCTACCTCCCTTTATATAGAGTGCAACTGCACTACTTAGCTGCGAGAACACAAAGCTCAAGCAGCCATAACCTCCCTATGAAGGCTTCCAAAAAGATGGTATATTGGCTTTCACGGCCGGTGAATTAAAACTCAGCAATTCTTCTAGGTTTGTGCCGTGTCTTGTGTTGGGTTTCGCCAAGGACATCAAGCTGGCTCATCGGCGGGCTCTTGGTGTCTCCACCGGACCCCCACAGGAGTATAGAACTGCGCGCTACCTCCCTTTATATAGAGTGCAACTGCACTACTTAGCTGCGAGAACACAAAGCTCAAGCAGCCATAACCTCCCTATGAAGGCTTCCAAAAAGATGGTATATTGGCTTTCACGGCTGGTGAATTAAAACTCAGCAATTCTTCTAGGTTTGTGCCGTGTCTTGTGTGGGGCTTCGCCTAGGACATCAAGCTGGCTCATCGGCGGGCTCTTGGTGTCCCCGCCCGGACCCCCACAGGAGTAACGAACTGTGCGCTACCTCCCTTTATATAGAGTGCAACTGCACTACTTAGCTGCTAGAACACAAAGCTCAAGCAGCCATAACCTCCCTATGAAGGCTTCCAAAAAGATGGTGTATTGGCTTTCACGGCCGGCGAATTAAAACTCAGCAATTCTTCTAGGTTTGTGCCGTGTCTTGTGTGGGGTTTCGCCTAGGACATCAAGCTGGCTCATCGGCGGGCTCTTGGTGTCCCCGCCCGGACCCCCACAGGAGTAACGAACGGCGCGCTACCTCCCTTTATATAGAGTGCAACTGCACTACTTAGCTGCGAGAACACAAAGCTCAAGCAGCCATAACCTCCCTATGAATGCTTCCAAAAAGATGGTATATTGGCTTTCACGGCCGGTGAATTAAATCTCAGCAATTTTTCTAGGTTTGTGCCGTGTCTTGTGTGGGGTTTCGCCTAGGACATCAAGCTGGCTCATCGGCGGGATCTTGTGTCTCCGCCTGGACCCCCACAGGAGTAACGAACTGTGCGCTACCTCCCTTTATATAGAGTGCAACTGCACTACTTAGCTGCGAGACACAAAGCTCAAGCAGCCCTAACCTCCCTATGAAGGCTTCCAAAAAGATGGTATATTGGCTTTCACGGCCGGTGAATTAAAACTCAGCAATTCTTCTAGGTTTGTGCCGTGTCTTGTGTGGGGTTTCGCCTAGGACATCAAGCTGGCTCATCGGCGGGCTCTTGGTGTCCCCGCTCGGACCCCCACAGGAGTAACGAACTGCGCGCTACCTCCCTTTATATAGAGTGCAACTGCACTACTTAGCTGCGAGAACACAAAGCTCAAGCAGCCATAACCTCCCTATGAAGGCTTCCAAAAAGATGGTATATTGGCTTTCACGGCCGGTGAATTAAAACTCAGCAATTCTTCTAGGTTTGTGCCGTGTCTTGTGTGGGGTTTCGCCAAGGACATCCAGCTGGCTCATCGGCGGGCTCTTGGTGTCCCCGCCCAGACCCCCACAGGAGTAACGAACTGCGTGCTACCTCCCTTTATATAGAGTGCAACTGCACTACTTAGCTGCGAGAACACAAAGCTCAAGCAGGCATAACCTCCACATGAAGGCTTCCAAAAAGATGGTATATTGGCTTTCACAGCCGGTGAATTAAAACTCAGCAATTCTTCTAGGTTTGTGCCGTGTCTTGTGTGGGGTTTCGCCTAGGACATCAAGCTGGCTCATCGGCGGGCTCTTGGTGTCCCCGCCCGGACCCCCACAGTATTAACGAACTGCGCGCTACCTCCCTTTATATAGAGTGCAACTGCACTACTTAGCTGCGAGAACACAAAGCTCAAGCAGCCATAACCTCCACATGAAGGCTTCCAAAAAGATGGTATATTGGCTTTCACAGCCGGTGAATTAAAACTCAGCAATTCTTCTAGGTTTGTGCCGTGTCTTGTGTGGGGTTTCGCCTAGGACATCCAGCTGGCTCATCGGCGGGCTCTCGGTGTCCCCGCCCGGACCCCCACAGGAGTAACGAACTGCGCGCTACCTCCCTTTATATAGAGTGCAACTGCACTACTTAGCTGCGAGAACACAAAGCTCAAGCAGCCATAACCTCCCTATGAAGGCTTCCAAAAAGATGGTATATTGGCTTTCACGGCCGGTGAATTAAAACTCAGCAATTCTTCTAGGTTTGTGCCGTGTCTTGTGTGGGGTTTCGCCAAGGACATCCAGCTGGCTCATCGGCGGGCTCTTGGGGTCCCCGCCCGGACCCCCACAGGAGTAACGAACTGCGCGCTACCTCCCTTTATATAGAGTGCAACTGCACTACTTAGCTGCGAGAACACAAAGCTCAAGCAGCCATAACCTCCCTATGAAGGCTTCCAAAAAGATGGTATATTGGCTTTCACGGCCGGTGAATTAAAACTCAGCAATTCTTCTAGATTTGTGCTGTGTCTTCGGTGGAGTTTCGCCTAGGACATCAAGCTGGCTCATCGGCGGGCTCTTGGAGTCCCCACCGGACCCCAACAGGAGTAACGAACTGCGCGCTACCTCCCTTTATATAGAGTGCAACTGCACTACTTAGCTGCGAGAACACAAAGCTCAAGCAGGCATAACCTCCCTATGAAGGCTTCCAAAAAGATGGTATATTGGCTTTCACGGCCGGTGAATTAAAACTCAGCAATTCTTCTAGGTTTGTGCCGTGTCTTGTGTGGGGTTTCGCCTAGGACATCAAGCTGGCTCATCGGCGGGCTCTCGGTGTCCCCGCCCGGACCCCCACAGGAGTAACGAACTGCGCGCTACCTCCCTTTATATAGAGTGCAACTGCACTACTTAGCTGCGAGAACACAAAGCTCAAGCAGCCATAACCTCCCTATGAAGGCTTCCAAAAAGATGGTATATTGGCTTTCACGGCCGGTGAATTAAAACTCAGCAATTCTTCTAGGTTTGTGCCGTGTCTTGTGTGGGGTTTCGCCTAGGACATCAAGCTGGCTCATCGGCGGGCTCTCGGTGTCCCCGCCCGGACCCCCACAGGAGTAACGAACTGCGCGCTACCTCCCTTTATATAGAGTGCAACAGCACTACTTAGCTGCGAGAACACAAAGCTCAAGCAGCCATAACCTCCCTATGAAGGCTTCCAAAAAGATGGTATATTGGCTTTCACGGCCGGTGAATTAAAACTTAGCAATTCTTCTAGGTTTGTGCCGTGTCTTGTTTGGGGTTTCGCCTAGGACATCACGCTGGCTCATCGGCGGGTTCTTGGTGTCCCCGCCCGGACCCCCACAGGAGTAACGAACTGCGCGCTACCTCCCTTTATATAGAGTGCAACTGCACTACTTAGCTGCGAGAACACAAAGCTCAAGCAGCCATAACCTCCCTATGAAGGCTTCCAAAAAGATGGTATATTGGCTTTCACGGCCGGTGAATTAAAACTCAGCAATTCTTCTAGGTTTGTGCCGTGTCTTGTGTGGGGTTTCGAATTGGACATCAAGCTGGCTCATCGGCGGGCTCTTGGTGTCCCCGCCCGGACCCCCACAGGAGTAACGAACTGCGCGCTACCTCCCTTTATATAGAGTGCAACTGCACTACTTAGCTGCGAGACACAAAGCTCAAGCAACCATAACCTCCCTATGAAGGCTTCCAAAAAGATGGTATATTGGCTTTCACGGCCGGTGAATTAAAACTCAGCAATTCTTCTAGATTTGTGCTGTGTCTTCGGTGGGGTTTCGCCTAGGACATCAAGATGGCTCATCGGCGGGCTCTTGGTGTCCCCGCCCGGACCCCCACAGGAGTAACGAACTGTGCGCTACCTCCCTTTATATAGAGTGCAACTGCACTACTTAGCTGCTAGAACACAAAGCTCAAGCAGCCATAACCTCCCTATGAAGGCTTCCAAAAAGATGGTGTATTGGCTTTCACGGCCGGCGAATTAAAACTCAGCAATTCTTCTAGGTTTGTGCCGTGTCTTGTGTGGGGTTTCGCCTAGGACATCAAGCTGGCTCATCGGCGGGCTCTTGGTGTCCCCGCCCGGACCCCCACAGGAGTAACGAACGGCGCGCTACCTCCCTTTATATAGAGTGCAACTGCACTACTTAGCTGCGAGAACACAAAGCTCAAGCAGCCATAACCTCCCTATGAATGCTTCCAAAAAGATGGTATATTGGCTTTCACGGCCGGTGAATTAAATCTCAGCAATTTTTCTAGGTTTGTGCCGTGTCTTGTGTGGGGTTTCGCCTAGGACATCAAGCTGGCTCATCGGCGGGATCTTGTGTCTCCGCCTGGACCCCCACAGGAGTAACGAACTGTGCGCTACCTCCCTTTATATAGAGTGCAACTGCACTACTTAGCTGCGAGACACAAAGCTCAAGCAGCCCTAACCTCCCTATGAAGGCTTCCAAAAAGATGGTATATTGGCTTTCACGGCCGGTGAATTAAAACTCAGCAATTCTTCTAGGTTTGTGCCGTGTCTTGTGTGGGGTTTCGCCTAGGACATCAAGCTGGCTCATCGGCGGGCTCTTGGTGTCCCCGCTCGGACCCCCACAGGAGTAACGAACTGCGCGCTACCTCCCTTTATATAGAGTGCAACTGCACTACTTAGCTGCGAGAACACAAAGCTCAAGCAGCCATAACCTCCCTATGAAGGCTTCCAAAAAGATGGTATATTGGCTTTCACGGCCGGTGAATTAAAACTCAGCAATTCTTCTAGGTTTGTGCCGTGTCTTGTGTGGGGTTTCGCCAAGGACATCCAGCTGGCTCATCGGCGGGCTCTTGGTGTCCCCGCCCAGACCCCCACAGGAGTAACGAACTGCGTGCTACCTCCCTTTATATAGAGTGCAACTGCACTACTTAGCTGCGAGAACACAAAGCTCAAGCAGGCATAACCTCCACATGAAGGCTTCCAAAAAGATGGTATATTGGCTTTCACAGCCGGTGAATTAAAACTCAGCAATTCTTCTAGGTTTGTGCCGTGTCTTGTGTGGGGTTTCGCCTAGGACATCAAGCTGGCTCATCGGCGGGCTCTTGGTGTCCCCGCCCGGACCCCCACAGTATTAACGAACTGCGCGCTACCTCCCTTTATATAGAGTGCAACTGCACTACTTAGCTGCGAGAACACAAAGCTCAAGCAGCCATAACCTCCACATGAAGGCTTCCAAAAAGATGGTATATTGGCTTTCACAGCCGGTGAATTAAAACTCAGCAATTCTTCTAGGTTTGTGCCGTGTCTTGTGTGGGGTTTCGCCTAGGACATCCAGCTGGCTCATCGGCGGGCTCTCGGTGTCCCCGCCCGGACCCCCACAGGAGTAACGAACTGCGCGCTACCTCCCTTTATATAGAGTGCAACTGCACTACTTAGCTGCGAGAACACAAAGCTCAAGCAGCCATAACCTCCCTATGAAGGCTTCCAAAAAGATGGTATATTGGCTTTCACGGCCGGTGAATTAAAACTCAGCAATTCTTCTAGGTTTGTGCCGTGTCTTGTGTGGGGTTTCGCCAAGGACATCCAGCTGGCTCATCGGCGGGCTCTTGGGGTCCCCGCCCGGACCCCCACAGGAGTAACGAACTGCGCGCTACCTCCCTTTATATAGAGTGCAACTGCACTACTTAGCTGCGAGAACACAAAGCTCAAGCAGCCATAACCTCCCTATGAAGGCTTCCAAAAAGATGGTATATTGGCTTTCACGGCCGGTGAATTAAAACTCAGCAATTCTTCTAGATTTGTGCTGTGTCTTCGGTGGAGTTTCGCCTAGGACATCAAGCTGGCTCATCGGCGGGCTCTTGGAGTCCCCACCGGACCCCAACAGGAGTAACGAACTGCGCGCTACCTCCCTTTATATAGAGTGCAACTGCACTACTTAGCTGCGAGAACACAAAGCTCAAGCAGGCATAACCTCCCTATGAAGGCTTCCAAAAAGATGGTATATTGGCTTTCACGGCCGGTGAATTAAAACTCAGCAATTCTTCTAGGTTTGTGCCGTGTCTTGTGTGGGGTTTCGCCTAGGACATCAAGCTGGCTCATCGGCGGGCTCTCGGTGTCCCCGCCCGGACCCCCACAGGAGTAACGAACTGCGCGCTACCTCCCTTTATATAGAGTGCAACTGCACTACTTAGCTGCGAGAACACAAAGCTCAAGCAGCCATAACCTCCCTATGAAGGCTTCCAAAAAGATGGTATATTGGCTTTCACGGCCGGTGAATTAAAACTCAGCAATTCTTCTAGGTTTGTGCCGTGTCTTGTGTGGGGTTTCGCCTAGGACATCAAGCTGGCTCATCGGCGGGCTCTCGGTGTCCCCGCCCGGACCCCCACAGGAGTAACGAACTGCGCGCTACCTCCCTTTATATAGAGTGCAACAGCACTACTTAGCTGCGAGAACACAAAGCTCAAGCAGCCATAACCTCCCTATGAAGGCTTCCAAAAAGATGGTATATTGGCTTTCACGGCCGGTGAATTAAAACTTAGCAATTCTTCTAGGTTTGTGCCGTGTCTTGTTTGGGGTTTCGCCTAGGACATCACGCTGGCTCATCGGCGGGTTCTTGGTGTCCCCGCCCGGACCCCCACAGGAGTAACGAACTGCGCGCTACCTCCCTTTATATAGAGTGCAACTGCACTACTTAGCTGCGAGAACACAAAGCTCAAGCAGCCATAACCTCCCTATGAAGGCTTCCAAAAAGATGGTATATTGGCTTTCACGGCCGGTGAATTAAAACTCAGCAATTCTTCTAGGTTTGTGCCGTGTCTTGTGTGGGGTTTCGAATTGGACATCAAGCTGGCTCATCGGCGGGCTCTTGGTGTCCCCGCCCGGACCCCCACAGGAGTAACGAACTGCGCGCTACCTCCCTTTATATAGAGTGCAACTGCACTACTTAGCTGCGAGACACAAAGCTCAAGCAACCATAACCTCCCTATGAAGGCTTCCAAAAAGATGGTATATTGGCTTTCACGGCCGGTGAATTAAAACTCAGCAATTCTTCTAGATTTGTGCTGTGTCTTCGGTGGGGTTTCGCCTAGGACATCAAGATGGCTCATCGGCGGGCTCTTGGTGTCCCCACCGGACCACAACAGGAGTAACGAACTGCGCGCTACCTCCCTTTATATAGAGTGCAACTGCACTACTTAGCTGCGAGAACACAAAGCTCAAGCAGCCATAACCTCCCTATGAAGGCTTCCAAAAAGATGGTATATTGGCTTTCACGGCCGGTGAATTAAAACTCAGCAATTCTTCTAGGTTTGTGCCGTGCCTTGTGTGGGGTTTCGAATTGGACATCAAGCTGGCTCATCGGCGGGCTCTTGGTGTCCCCACCGGACCACAACAGGAGTAACGAACTGCGCGCTACCTCCCTTTATATAGAGTGCAACTGCACTACTTAGCTGCGAGAACACAAAGCTCAAGCAGCCATAACCTCCCTATGAAGGCTTCCAAAAAGATGGTATATTGGCTTTCACGGCCGGTGAATTAAAACTTAGCAATTCTTCTAGGTTTGTGCCGTGTCTTGTTTGGGGTTTCGCCTAGGACATCACGCTGGCTCATCGGCGGGTTCTTGGTGTCCCCGCCCGGACCCCCACAGGAGTAACGAACTGCGCGCTACCTCCCTTTATATAGAGTGCAACTGCACTACTTAGCTGCGAGAACACAAAGCTCAAGCAGCCATAACCTCCCTATGAAGGCTTCCAAAAAGATGGTATATTGGCTTTCACGGCCGGTGAATTAAAACTCAGCAATTCTTCTAGGTTTGTGCCGTGTCTTGTGTTCGGTTTCGCCTAGGACATCAAGCTAGGCTCATCGGCGGGCTCTTGGTGTCCCCGCCCGGACCCCCACAGGAGTAACGAACTGCGCGCTACCTCCCTTTATATAGAGTGCAACTGCACTACTTAGCTGCGAGAACACAAAGCTCAAGTAGCCATAACCTCCCTATGAAGGCTTCCAAAAAGATGGTATATTGGCTTTCACGGCCGGTGAATTAAAACTCAGCAATTCTTCTAGGTTTGTGTCGTATCTTGTGTGGGGTTTCGCCTAGGACATCAAGCTGGCTCATCGGCGGGCTCTTGGTGACCCTGCCCGGACCCCCACAGGAGTAACGAACTGCGCGCTACCTCCCTTTATATAGAGTGCAACTGCACTACTTAGCTGCGAGAACAAAAAGCTCAAGCAGCCATAACCTCCCTATGAAGGCTTCCAAAAAGATGGTATATTGGCTTTCACGGCCGGTGAATTAAAACTCAGCAATTCTTCTAGGTTTGTGCTGTGTCTTGGGTGGGGTTTCGCCTAGGACATCAAGCTGGCTCATCGGTGGGCTCTTGGTGTCTCCACCGGACCCCCACAGGAGTAACGAACTGCGCGCTACCTCCCTTTATATAGAGTGCAACTGCACTACTTAGCTGCGAGAACACAAAGCTCAAGCAGCCATAACCTCCCTATGAAGGCTTCCAAAAAGATGGTATAATGGCTTTCACGGCCGGTGAATTAAAACTCAGCAATTCTTCTAGGTTTGTGCCGTGTCTTGTGTGGGGTTTCGCCTAGGACATCAAGCTGGCTCATCGGCGGGCTCTTGGTGTCCCCGCCCGGACCCCCACAGGAGTAACGAACTGCGCGCTACCTCCCTTTATATAGAGTGCAACTGCACCACTTGACTACGAGAACACAAAGCTCAAGCAGCCATAACCTCCCTATGAAGGCTTCCAAAAAGATGGTATATTAGCTTTCACGGCCGGTGAATTAAAACTCAGCAATTCTTCTAGGTTTGTGCCGTGTCTTGTGTGGGGTTTCGCCTAGGACATCAAGCTGGCTCATCGGCGGGCTCTCGGTGTCCCCGCCCGGACCCCCACAGGAGTAACGAACTGCGCGCTACCTCCCTTTATATAGAGTTCAACTGCACTACTTAGCTGCGAGAACACAAAGCTCAAGCAGCCATAACCTCCCTATGAAGGCTTCCAAAAAGATGGTATATTGGCTTTCACGGCCGGTGAATTAAAACTCAGCAATTCTTCTAGGTTTGTGCCGTGTCTTGTGTGGGTTTTCGAATTGGACATCAAGCTGGCTCATCGGCGGGCTCTTGGTGTCCCCGCCCGGACCCCCACAGGAGTAACGAACTGCGCGCTACCTCCCTTTATATAGAGTGCAACTGCACTACTTAGCTGCGAGACACAAAGCTCAAGCAACCATAACCTCCCTATGAAGGCTTCCAAAAAGATGGTATATTGGCTTTCACGGCCGGTGAATTAAAACTCAGCAATTCTTCTAGGTTTGTGCCGTGTCTTGTGTGGGGTATCGCCTAGGACATCAAGCTGGCTCATCGGCGGGCTCTCGGTGTCCCCGCCCGGACCCCCACAGGAGTAACGAACTGCGCGCTACCTCCCTTTATATAGAGTGCAACTGCACTACTTAGCTGCGAGAACACAAAGCTCAAGCAGCCATAACCTCGCTATGAAGGCTTCCAAAAAGATGGTATATTGGCTTTCACGGCCGGTGAATTAAAACTTAGCAATTCTTCTAGGTTTGTGCCGTGTCTTGTTTGGGGTTTCGCCTAGGACATCACGCTGGTTCATCGGCGGGTTCTTGGTGTCCCCGCCCGGACCCCCACAGGAGTAACGAACTGCGTGCTACCTCCCTTTATATAGAGTGCAACTGCACTACTTAGCTGCGAGAACACAAAGCTCAAGCGGCCTTAACCTCCCTATGAAGGCTTCCAAAAAGATGGTATATTGGCTTTCACGGCCGGTGAATTAAAACTCAGCAATTCTTCTAGGTTTGTGCCGTGTCTTGTGTGGGGTTTCGCCTAGGACATCAAGCTGGCTCATCGGCGGGCTCTTGGTGTCCCCGCCCGGACCCCCACAGGACTAACGAACTGCGCGCTACCTCCCTTTGTATAGAGTGCAACTGCACTACTTAGCTGCGAGAACACAAAGCTCAAGCAGCCATAACCCCCCTATGAAGGCTTCCAAAAAGATGGTATATTGGCTTTCACGGCCGGTGAATTAAAACTCAGCAATTCTTCTAGATTTGTGCTGTGTCTTCGGTGGAGTTTCGCCTAGGACATCAAGCTGGCTCATCGGCGGACTCTTGGAGTCCCCACCGGACCCCAACAGGAGTAACTAACTGCGCGCTACCTCCCTTTATATAGAGTGCAACTGCACTACTTAGCTGCGAGAACACAAAGCTCAAGCAGGCATAACCTCCCTATGAAGGCTTCCAAAAAGATGGTATATTGGCTTTCACGGCCGGTGAATTAAAACTCAGCAATTCTTCTAGGTTTGTGCCGTGTCTTGTGTGGGGTTTCGCCTAGGACATCAAGCTGGCTCATCGGCGGGCTCTCGGTGTCCCCTCCCGGACCCCCACAGGAGTAACGAACTGCGCGCTACCTCCCTTTATATAGAGTGCAACTGCACTACTTAGCTGCGAGAACACAAAGCTCAAGCAGCCATAACCTCCCTATGAAGGCTTCCAAAAAGATGGTATATTGGCTTTCACGGCCGGTGAATTAAAACTCAGCAATTCTTCTAGGTTTGTGCCGTGTCTTGTGTGGGGTTTCGCCTAGGACATCGAGCTGGCTCATCGGCGGGCTCTCGGTGTCCCCGCCCGGACCCCCACAGGAGTAACGAACTGCGCGCTACCTCCCTTTATATAGAGTGCAACAGCACTACTTAGCTGCGAGAACACAAAGCTCAAGCAGCCATAACCTCCCTATGAAGGCTTCCAAAAAGATGGTATATTGGCTTTCACGGCCGGTGAATTAAAACTTAGCAATTCTTCTGGGTTTGTGCCGTGTCTTGTTTGGGGTTTCGCCTAGGACATCACGCTGGCTCATCGGCGGGTTCTTGGTGTCCCCGCCCGGACCCCCACAGGAGTAACGAACTGCGCGCTACCTCCCTTTATATAGAGTGCAACTGCACTACTTAGCTGCGAGAACACAAAGCTCAAGCAGCCATAAACTCCCTATGAAGGCTTCCAAAAAGATGGTATATTGGCTTTCACGGCCGGTGAATTAAAACTCAGCAATTCTTCTAGGTTTGTGCCGTGTCTTGTGTGGGGTTTCGAATTGGACATCAAGCTGGCTCATCGGCGGGCTCTTGGTGTCCCCGCCCGGACCCCCACAGGAGTAACGAACTGCGCGCTACCTCCCTTTATATAGAGTGCAACTGCACTACTTAGCTGCGAGACACAAAGCTCAAGCAACCATAACCTCCCTATGAAGGCTTCCAAAAAGATGGTATATTGGCTTTCACGGCCGGTGAATTAAAACTCAGCAATTCTTCTAGATTTGTGCTGTGTCTTCGGTGGGGTTTCGCCTAGGACATCAAGATGGCTCATCGGCGGGCTCTTGGTGTCCCCACCGGACCACAACAGGAGTAACGAACTGCGCGCTACCTCCCTTTATATAGAGTGCAACTGCACTACTTAGCTGCGAGAACACAAAGCTCAAGCAGCCATAACCTCCCTATGAAGGCTTCCAAAAAGATGGTATATTGGCTTTCACGGCCGGTGAATTAAAACTCAGCAATTCTTCTAGGTTTGTGCCGTGCCTTGTGTGGGGTTTCGAATTGGACATCAAGCTGGCTCATCGGCGGGCTCTTGGTGTCCCCACCGGACCACAACAGGAGTAACGAACTGCGCGCTACCTCCCTTTATATAGAGTGCAACTGCACTACTTAGCTGCGAGAACACAAAGCTCAAGCAGCCATAACCTCCCTATGAAGGCTTCCAAAAAGATGGTATATTGGCTTTCACGGCCGGTGAATTAAAACTTAGCAATTCTTCTAGGTTTGTGCCGTGTCTTGTTTGGGGTTTCGCCTAGGACATCACGCTGGCTCATCGGCGGGTTCTTGGTGTCCCCGCCCGGACCCCCACAGGAGTAACGAACTGCGCGCTACCTCCCTTTATATAGAGTGCAACTGCACTACTTAGCTGCGAGAACACAAAGCTCAAGCAGCCATAACCTCCCTATGAAGGCTTCCAAAAAGATGGTATATTGGCTTTCACGGCCGGTGAATTAAAACTCAGCAATTCTTCTAGGTTTGTGCCGTGTCTTGTGTGGGGTTTCGCCTAGGACATCAAGCTAGGCTCATCGGCGGGCTCTTGGTGTCCCCGCCCGGACCCCCACAGGAGTAACGAACTGCGCGCTACCTCCCTTTATATAGAGTGCAACTGCACTACTTAGCTGCGAGAACACAAAGCTCAAGTAGCCATAACCTCCCTATGAAGGCTTCCAAAAAGATGGTATATTGGCTTTCACGGCCGGTGAATTAAAACTCAGCAATTCTTCTAGGTTTGTGTCGTATCTTGTGTGGGGTTTCGCCTAGGACATCAAGCTGGCTCATCGGCGGGCTCTTGGTGACCCTGCCCGGACCCCCACAGGAGTAACGAACTGCGCGCTACCTCCCTTTATATAGAGTGCAACTGCACTACTTAGCTGCGAGAACAAAAAGCTCAAGCAGCCATAACCTCCCTATGAAGGCTTCCAAAAAGATGGTATATTGGCTTTCACGGCCGGTGAATTAAAACTCAGCAATTCTTCTAGGTTTGTGCTGTGTCTTGGGTGGGGTTTCGCCTAGGACATCAAGCTGGCTCATCGGTGGGCTCTTGGTGTCTCCACCGGACCCCCACAGGAGTAACGAACTGCGCGCTACCTCCCTTTATATAGAGTGCAACTGCACTACTTAGCTGCGAGAACACAAAGCTCAAGCAGCCATAACCTCCCTATGAAGGCTTCCAAAAAGATGGTATAATGGCTTTCACGGCCGGTGAATTAAAACTCAGCAATTCTTCTAGGTTTGTGCCGTGTCTTGTGTGGGGTTTCGCCTAGGACATCAAGCTGGCTCATCGGCGGGCTCTTGGTGTCCCCGCCCGGACCCCCACAGGAGTAACGAACTGCGCGCTACCTCCCTTTATATAGAGTGCAACTGCACCACTTGACTACGAGAACACAAAGCTCAAGCAGCCATAACCTCCCTATGAAGGCTTCCAAAAAGATGGTATATTAGCTTTCACGGCCGGTGAATTAAAACTCAGCAATTCTTCTAGGTTTGTGCCGTGTCTTGTGTGGGGTTTCGCCTAGGACATCAAGCTGGCTCATCGGCGGGCTCTCGGTGTCCCCGCCCGGACCCCCACAGGAGTAACGAACTGCGCGCTACCTCCCTTTATATAGAGTGCAACTGCACTACTTAGCTGCGAGAACACAAAGCTCAAGCAGCCATAACCTCCCTATGAAGGCTTCCAAAAAGATGGTATATTGGCTTTCACGGCCGGTGAATTAAAACTCAGCAATTCTTCTAGGTTTGTGCCGTGTCTTGTGTGGGGTTTCGAATTGGACATCAAGCTGGCTCATCGGCGGGCTCTTGGTGTCCCCGCCCGGACCCCCACAGGAGTAACGAACTGCGCGCTACCTCCCTTTATATAGAGTGCAACTGCACTACTTAGCTGCGAGACACAAAGCTCAAGCAACCATAACCTCCCTATGAAGGCTTCCAAAAAGATGGTATATTGGCTTTCACGGCCGGTGAATTAAAACTCAGCAATTCTTCTAGGTTTGTGCCGTGTCTTGTGTGGGGTATCGCCTAGGACATCAAGCTGGCTCATCGGCGGGCTCTCGGTGTCCCCGCCCGGACCCCCACAGGAGTAACGAACTGCGCGCTACCTCCCTTTATATAGAGTGCAACTGCACTACTTAGCTGCGAGAACACAAAGCTCAAGCAGCCATAACCTCGCTATGAAGGCTTCCAAAAAGATGGTATATTGGCTTTCACGGCCGGTGAATTAAAACTTAGCAATTCTTCTAGGTTTGTGCCGTGTCTTGTTTGGGGTTTCGCCTAGGACATCACGCTGGTTCATCGGCGGGTTCTTGGTGTCCCCGCCCGAACCCCCACAGGAGTAACGAACTGCGCGCTACCTCCCTTTATATAGAGTGCAACTGCACTACTTAGCTGCGAGAACACAAAGCTCAAGCAGCCATAACCTCCCTATGAAGGCTTCCAAAAAGATGGTATATTGGCTTTCACGGCCGGTGAATTAAAACTCAGCAATTCTTCTAGGTTTGTGCCGTGTCTTGTGTGGGGTTTCGCCTAGGACATCAAGCTGGCTCATCGGCGGGCTCTTGGTGTCCCCGCCCGGACCCCCACAGGAGTAACGAACTGCGCGCTACCTCCCTTTATATA
This sequence comes from Meconema thalassinum, assembly GCA_946902985.2. Taxonomy (NCBI): domain Eukaryota; kingdom Metazoa; phylum Arthropoda; class Insecta; order Orthoptera; family Tettigoniidae; genus Meconema; species Meconema thalassinum. The sequence goes on along the minus strand of OX336388.2, from coordinate 189,918,051 downwards.
GAGTGCAACTGCACTACTTAGCTGCGAGAACACAAAGCTCAAGCAGCCATAACCCCCCTATGAAGGCTTCCAAAAAGATGGTATATTGGCTTTCACGGCCGGTGAATTAAAACTCAGCAATTCTTCTAGGTTTGTGCCGTGTCTTGTGTGGGGTTTCGCCTAGGACATCAAGCTGGCTCATCGGCGGGCTCTTGGTGTCCCCGCCCGGACCCCCACAGGAGTAACGAACTGCGCGCTACCTCCCTTTATTTAGAGTGCAACTGCACTAGTTAGTTGCGAGAACACAAAGCTCAAGCAGCCATAACCTCCCTATGAAGGCTTCCAAAAAGATGGTATATTGGCTTTCACGGCCGGTGAATTAAAACTCAGCAATTCTTCTAGGTTTGTGCCGTGTCTTGTGTGGGGTTTCGCCTAGGACATCAAGCTGGCTCATCGGCGGGCTCTTGGTGTCCCCGCCCGGACCCCCACAGGAGTAACGAACTGCGCGCTACCTCCCTTTATATAGAGTGCAACTGCACTACTTAGCTGCGAGAACACAAAGCTCAAGCAGCCATAACCTCCCTATGACGGCTTCCAAAAAGATGGTATATTGGCTTTCACAGCCGGTGAATTAAAACTCAGCAATTCTTCTAGGTTTATGCCGCGTCTTGTGTGGGGTTTCGCCTAGGCCATCAAGCTGGCTCATCGGCGGGCTCTTGGTGTCCCCGCCCGGACCCCTTCAGGAGTAACGAACTGCGCGCTACCTCCCTTTATATAGAGTGCAATTGAACTACTTAGCTGCGAGAACACAAAGCTCAAGCAGCCATAACCTCCCTACGAAGGCTTCCAAAAAGATGGTATATTGGCTTTCACGGCCGGTGAATTAAAACTCAGCAATTCTTCTAGGTTTGTGCCGTGTCTTGTGTGGGGTTTCGCCTAGGACATCAAGCTAGCTCATCGGCGGGCTCTTGGTGTCCCCGCCCGGACCCCCACAGGAGTAACGAACTGCGCGCTACCTCCCTTTATATAGAGTGCAACTGCACTACTTAGCTGCGAGAACACAAAGCTCAAGCGGCCATAACCTCCCTATGAAGACTTCCAAAAAGATGGTATAGTGGCTTTCACGGCCGGTGAATTAAAACTCAGCAATTCTTCTAGGTTTGTGCCGTGTCTTGTGTGGGGTTTCGCCTAGGACATCAAGCTAGCTCATCGGCGGGCTCTTGGTGTCCCCGCCCGGACCCCCACAGGAGTAACGAACTGCGCGCTACCTCCCTTTATATAGAGTGCAACTGCACTACTTAGCTGCGAGAACACAAAGCTCAAGCAACCATAACCTCCCTATGAAGGCTTCCAAAAAGATGGTAGGCCTATATTGGCTTTCACGGCCGGTGAATTAAAACTCAGCAATTCTTCTAGGTTTGTGCCGTGTCTTGTGTGGGGTTTCGCCTAGGACATCAAGCTGGCTCATCGGCGGGCTCTTGGTGTCCCCGCCCGGACCCCCACAGGAGTAACGAACTGCGCGCTACCTCCCTTTATCTACTTAGCTGCGAGAACACAAAGCTCAAGCAGCCATAACCTCCCTATGAAGGCTTCCAAAAAGATGGTATATTGGCTTTCACGGCCGGTGAATTAAAACTCAGCAATTCTACTAGATTTGTGCCGTGTCTTGTGTGGGGTTTCGCCTAGGACATCAAGCTGGCTCATCGGCGGGCTCTTGGTGTCCCCGCCCGGACCCCCACAGGAGTAACGAACTGCGCGCTACCTCCCTTGATATAGAGTGCAACTGCACTACTTAGCTGCGAGAACACAAAGCTCAAGCAACCATAACCTCCCTATGAAGGCTTCCAAAAAGATGGTATACTGGCTTTCACGGCCGGTGAATTAAAACTCAGCAATTCTTCTAGGTTTGTGCCGTGTCTTGTGTGGGGTTTCGCCTAGGACATCAAGCTCGCTCATCGGCGGGCTCTTGGTGTCCCCGCCCGGACCCCCACAGGAGTAACGAACTGCGCGCTACCTCCCTTTATATAGAGTGCAACTGCACTACTTAGCTGCGAGAACACAAAGCTCAAGCAGCCATAACCTCCCTATGAAGGCTTCCAAAAAGATGGTATATTGGCTTTCACGGCCGGTGAATTAAAACTCAGCAATTCTTCTAGGTTTGTGCCGTGTCTTGTGCTGGGTTTCGCCAAGGACATCAAGCTGGCTCATCGGCGGGCTCTTGGTGTCCCCGCCCGGACCCCCACAGGAGTAACGATCTGCGCGCTACCTCCCTTTATACAGAGTGCAACTGCACTACTTAGCTGCGAGAACACAAAGCTCAAGCAGCCATAACCTCCCTATGAAGGCTTCCAAAATGATGGTATATTGGCTTTCACGGCCGGTGAATTAAAACTCAGCAATTCTTCTAGGTTTGTGCCGTGTCTTGTGTGGGGTTTCGCCTAGGACATCAAACTAGGCTCATCGGCGGGCTCTTGGTGTCTCCACCGGACCCCCACAGGAGTAACGAACTGCGCGCTACCTCCCTTTATATAGAGTGCAACTGCACTACTTAGCTGCGAGAACACAAAGCTCAAGCAGCCATAACCTCCCTATGAAGGCTTCCAAAAAGATGGTATATTGGCTTTCACGGCTGGTGAATTAAAACTCAGCAATTCTTCTAGGTTTGTGCCGTGTCTTGTGTGGGGCTTCGCCTAGGACATCAAGCTGGCTCATCGGCGGGCTCTTGGTGTCCCCGCCCGGACCCCCACAGGAGTAACGAACTGTGCGCTACCTCCCTTTATATAGAGTGCAACTGCACTACTTAGCTGCTAGAACACAAAGCTCAAGCAGCCATAACCTCCCTATGAAGGCTTCCAAAAAGATGGTGTATTGGCTTTCACGGCCGGCGAATTAAAACTCAGCAATTCTTCTAGGTTTGTGCCGTGTCTTGTGTGGGGTTTCGCCTAGGACATCAAGCTGGCTCATCGGCGGGCTCTTGGTGTCCCCGCCCGGACCCCCACAGGAGTAACGAACGGCGCGCTACCTCCCTTTATATAGAGTGCAACTGCACTACTTAGCTGCGAGAACACAAAGCTCAAGCAGCCATAACCTCCCTATGAAGGCTTCCAAAAAGATGGTATATTGGCTTTCACGGCCGGTGAATTAAATCTCAGCAATTTTTCTAGGTTTGTGCCGTGTCTTGTGTGGGGTTTCGCCTAGGACATCAAGCTGGCTCATCGGCGGGATCTTGTGTCTCCGCCTGGACCCCCACAGGAGTAACGAACTGTGCGCTACCTCCCTTTATATAGAGTGCAACTGCACTACTTAGCTGCGAGACACAAAGCTCAAGCAGCCCTAACCTCCCTATGAAGGCTTCCAAAAAGATGGTATATTGGCTTTCACGGCCGGTGAATTAAAACTCAGCAATTCTTCTAGGTTTGTGCCGTGTCTTGTGTGGGGTTTCGCCTAGGACATCAAGCTGGCTCATCGGCGGGCTCTTGGTGTCCCCGCTCGGACCCCCACAGGAGTAACGAACTGCGCGCTACCTCCCTTTATATAGAGTGCAACTGCACTACTTAGCTGCGAGAACACAAAGCTCAAGCAGCCATAACCTCCCTATGAAGGCTTCCAAAAAGATGGTATATTGGCTTTCACGGCCGGTGAATTAAAACTCAGCAATTCTTCTAGGTTTGTGCCGTGTCTTGTGTGGGGTTTCGCCAAGGACATCCAGCTGGCTCATCGGCGGGCTCTTGGTGTCCCCGCCCGGACCCCCACAGGAGTAACGAACTGCGTGCTACCTCCCTTTATAGAGTGCAACTGCACTACTTAGCTGCGAGAACACAAAGCTCAAGCAGCCATAACCTCCACATGAAGGCTTCCAAAAAGATGGTATATTGGCTTTCACAGCCGGTGAATTAAAACTCAGCAATTCTTCTAGGTTTGTGCCGTGTCTTGTGTGGGGTTTCGCCTAGGACATCAAGCTGGCTCATCGGCGGGCTCTTGGTGTCCCCGCCCGGACCCCCACAGGAGTAACGAACTGCGCGCTACCTCCCTTTATATAGAGTGCAACTGCACTACTTAGCTGCGAGAACACAAAGCTCAAGCAGCCATAACCTCCACATGAAGGCTTCCAAAAAGATGGTATATTGGCTTTCACAGCCGGTGAATTAAAACTCAGCAATTCTTCTAGGTTTGTGCCGTGTCTTGTGTGGGGTTTCGCCTAGGACATCCAGCTGGCTCATCGGCGGGCTCTCGGTGTCCCCGCCCGGACCCCCACAGGAGTAACGAACTGCGCGCTACCTCCCTTTATATAGAGTGCAACTGCACTACTTAGCTGCGAGAACACAAAGCTCAAGCAGCCATAACCTCCCTATGAAGGCTTCCAAAAAGATGGTATATTGGCTTTCACGGCCGGTGAATTAAAACTCAGCAATTCTTCTAGGTTTGTGCCGTGTCTTGTGTGGGGTTTCGCCAAGGACATCCAGCTGGCTCATCGGCGGGCTCTTGGGGTCCCCGCCCGGACCCCCACAGGAGTAACGAACTGCGCGCTACCTCCCTTTATATAGAGTGCAACTGCACTACTTAGCTGCGAGAACACAAAGCACAAGCAGCCATAACCTCGCTATGAAGGCTTCCAAAAAGATGGTATATTGGCTTTCACGGCCGGTGAATTAAAACTCAGCAATTCTTCTAGATTTGTGCTGTGTCTTCGGTGGAGTTTCGCCTAGGACATCAAGCTGGCTCATCGGCGGGCTCTTGGAGTCCCCACCGGACCCCAACAGGAGTAACGAACTGCGCGCTACCTCCCTTTATATAGAGTGCAACTGCACTACTTAGCTGCGAGAACACAAAGCTCAAGCAGGCATAACCTCCCTATGAAGGCTTCCAAAAAGATGGTATATTGGCTTTCACGGCCGGTGAATTAAAACTCAGCAATTCTTCTAGGTTTGTGCCGTGTCTTGTGTGGGGTTTCGCCTAGGACATCAAGCTGGTTCATCGGCGGGCTCTCGGTGTCCCCGCCCGGACCCCCACAGGAGTAACGAACTGCGCGCTACCTCCCTTTATATAGAGTGCAACTGCACTACTTAGCTGCGAGAACACAAAGCTCAAGCAGCCATAACCTCCCTATGAAGGCTTCCAAAAAGATGGTATATTGGCTTTCACGGCCGGTGAATTAAAACTTAGCAATTCTTCTAGGTTTGTGCCGTGTCTTGTTTGGGGTTTCGCCTAGGACATCAAGCTGGCTCATCGGTGGGCTCTTGGTGTCCCCGCCCGGACCCCCACAGGAGTAACGAACTGCGCGCTACCTCCCTTTATATAGAGTGCAACTGCACTACTTAGCTGCGAGAACACAAAGCTCAAGCAGCCATAACCTCCCTATGAAGGCTTCCAAAAAGATGGTATATTGGCTTTCACGGCCGGTGAATTAAAACTCAGCAATTCTTCTAGGTTTGTGCCGTGTCTTGTGTGGGGTTTCGCCTAGGACATCAAGCTAGGCTCATCGGCGGGCTCTTGGTGTCCCCGCCCGGACCCCCACAGGAGTAACGAACTGCGTGCTACCTCCCTTTATATAGAGTGCAACTGCACTACATAGCTGCGAGATCACAAAGCTCAAGCAGCCATAACCTCCCTATGAAGGCTTCCAAAAAGATGGTATATTGGCTTTCACGGCCGGTGAATTAAAACTCAGCAATTCTTCTAGGTTTGTGCCGTGTCTTGTGTGGGGTTTCGCCTAGGACATCAAGCTGGCTCATCGGCGGGCTCTCGGTGTCCCCGCCCGGACCCCCACAGGAGTAACGAACTGCGCGCTACCTCCCTTTATATAGAGTGGAACTGCACTACTTAGCTGCGAGAACACAAAGCTCAAGCAGCCATAACCTCCCTATGAAGGCTTCCAAAAAGATGGTATATTGGCTTTCACGGCCGGTGAATTAAAACTCAGCAATTCTTCTAGGTTTGTGCCGTGTCTTGTGTGGGGTTTCGAATTGGACATCAAGCTGGCTCATCGGCGGGCTCTTGGTGTCCCCGCCCGGACCCCCACAGGAGTAACGAACTGCGCGCTACCTCCCTTTATATAGAGTGCAACTGCACTACTTAGCTGCGAGACACAAAGCTCAAGCAACCATAACCTCCCTATGAAGGCTTCCAAAAAGATGGTATATTGGCTTTCACGGCCGGTGAATTAAAACTCAGCAATTCTTCTAGATTTGTGCTGTGTCTTCGGTGGGGTTTCGCCTAGAACATCAAGATGGCTCATCGGCGGGCTCTTGGTGTCCCCACCGGACCACAACAGGAGTAACGAACTGCGCGCTACCTCACTTTATATAGAGTGCAACTGCACTACTTAGCTGCGAGAACACAAAGCTCAAGCAGGCATAACCTCCCTATGAAGGCTTCCAAAAAGATGGTATATTGGCTTTCACGGCCGGTGAATTAAAACTCAGCAATTCTTCTAGGTTTGTGCCGTGCCTTGTGTGGGGTTTCGAATTGGACATCAAGCTGGCTCATCGGCGGGCTCTTGGTGTCCCCACCGGACCACAACAGGAGTAACGAACTGCGCGCTACCTCCCTTTATATAGAGTGCAACTGCACTACTTAGCTGCGAGAACACAAAGCACAAGCAGCCATAACCTCCCTATGAAGGCTTCCAAAAAGATGGTATATTGGCTTTCACGGCCGGTGAATTAAAACTCAGCAATTCTTCTAGATTTGTGCTGTGTCTTCGGTGGAGTTTCGCCTAGGACATCAAGCTGGCTCATCGGCGGGCTCTTGGAGTCCCCACCGGACCCCAACAGGAGTAACGAACTGCGCGCTACCTCCCTTTATATAGAGTGCAACTGCACTACTTAGCTGCGAGAACACAAAGCTCAAGCAGGCATAACCTCCCTATGAAGGCTTCCAAAAAGATGGTATATTGGCTTTCACGGCCGGTGAATTAAAACTCAGCAATTCTTCTAGGTTTGTGCCGTGTCTTGTGTGGGGTTTCGCCTAGGACATCAAGCTGGCTCATCGGCGGGCTCTCGGTGTCCCCGCCCGGACCCCCACAGGAGTAACGAACTGCGCGCTACCTCCCTTTATATAGAGTGCAACTGCACTACTTAGCTGCGAGAACACAAAGCTCAAGCAGCCATAACCTCCCTATGAAGGCTTCCAAAAAGATGGTATATTGGCTTTCACGGCCGGTGAATTAAAACTTAGCAATTCTTCTAGGTTTGTGCCGTGTCTTGTTTGGGGTTTCGCCTAGGACATCAAGCTGGCTCATCGGTGGGCTCTTGGTGTCCCCGCCCGGACCCCCACAGGAGTAACGAACTGCGCGCTACCTCCCTTTATATAGAGTGCAACTGCACTACTTAGCTGCGAGAACACAAAGCTCAAGCAGCCATAACCTCCCTATGAAGGCTTCCAAAAAGATGGTATATTGGCTTTCACGGCCGGTGAATTAAAACTCAGCAATTCTTCTAGGTTTGTGCCGTGTCTTGTGTGGGGTTTCGCCTAGGACATCAAGCTAGGCTCATCGGCGGGCTCTTGGTGTCCCCGCCCGGACCCCCACAGGAGTAACGAACTGCGTGCTACCTCCGTTTATATAGAGTGCAACTGCACTACATAGCTGCGAGATCACAAAGCTCAAGCAGCCATAACCTCCCTATGAAGGCTTCCAAAAAGATGGTATATTGGCTTTCACGGCCGGTGAATTAAAACTCAGCAATTCTTCTAGGTTTGTGCCGTGTCTTGTGTGGGGTTTCGCCTAGGACATCAAGCTGGCTCATCGGCGGGCTCTCGGTGTCCCCGCCCGGACCCCCACAGGAGTAACGAACTGCGCGCTACCTCCCTTTATATAGAGTGGAACTGCACTACTTAGCTGCGAGAACACAAAGCTCAAGCAGCCATAACCTCCCTATGAAGGCTTCCAAAAAGATGGTATATTGGCTTTCACGGCCGGTGAATTAAAACTCAGCAATTCTTCTAGGTTTGTGCCGTGTCTTGTGTGGGGTTTCGAATTGGACATCAAGCTGGCTCATCGGCGGGCTCTTGGTGTCCCCGCCCGGACCCCCACAGGAGTAACGAACTGCGCGCTACCTCCCTTTATATAGAGTGCAACTGCACTACTTAGCTGCGAGACACAAAGCTCAAGCAACCATAACCTCCCTATGAAGGCTTCCAAAAAGATGGTATATTGGCTTTCACGGCCGGTGAATTAAAACTCAGCAATTCTTCTAGATTTGTGCTGTGTCTTCGGTGGGGTTTCGCCTAGGACATCAAGATGGCTCATCGGCGGGCTCTTGGTGTCCCCACCGGACCACAACAGGAGTAACGAACTGCGCGCTACCTCCCTTTATATAGAGTGCAACTGCACTACTTAGCTGCGAGAACACAAAGCTCAAGCAGGCATAACCTCCCTATGAAGGCTTCCAAAAAGATGGTATATTGGCTTTCACGGCCGGTGAATTAAAACTCAGCAATTCTTCTAGGTTTGTGCCGTGCCTTGTGTGGGGTTTCGAATTGGACATCAAGCTGGCTCATCGGCGGGCTCTTGGTGTCCCCACCGGACCACAACAGGAGTAACGAACTGCGCGCTACCTCCCTTTATATAGAGTGCAACTGCACTACTTAGCTGCGAGAACACAAAGCTCAAGCAACCATAACCTCCCTATGAAGGCTTCCAAAAAGATGGTATATTGGCTTTCACGGCCGGTGAATTAAAACTCAGCAATTCTTCTAGGTTTGTGCCGTGTCTTGTGTGGGGTTTCGCCTAGGACATCAAGCTGGCTCATCGGCGGGCTCTCGGTGTCCCCGCCCGGACCCCCACAGGAGTAACGAACTGCGCGCTACCTCCCTTTATATAGAGTGCAACTGCACTACTTAGCTGCGAGAACACAAAGCTCAAGCAGCCATAACCTCCCTATGAAGGCTTCCAAAAAGATGGTATATTGGCTTTCACGGCCGGTGAATTAAAACTTAGCAATTCTTCTAGGTTTGTGCCGTGTCTTGTTTGGGGTTTCGCCTAGGACATCACGCTGGCTCATCGGCGGGTTCTTGGTGTCCCCGCCCGGACCCCCACAGGAGTAACGAACTGCGCGCTACCTCCCTTTATATAGAGTGCAACTGCACTACTTAGCTGCGAGAACACAAAGCTCAAGCAGCCATAACCTCCCTATGAAGGCTTCCAAAAAGATGGTATATTGGCTTTCACGGCCGGTGAATTAAAACTCAGCAATTCTTCTAGGTTTGTGCCGTGTCTTGTGTGGGGTATCGCCTAGGACATCAAGCTGGCTCATCGGCGGGCTCTCGGTGTCCCCGCCCGGACCCCCACAGGAGTAACGAACTGCGCGCTACCTCCCTTTATATAGAGTGCAACTGCACTACTTAGCTGCGAGAACACAAAGCTCAAGCAGCTATAACCTCCCTATGAAGGCTTCCAAAAAGATGGTATATTGGCTTTCACGGCCGGTGAATTAAAACTCAGCAATTCTTCTAGGTTTGTGCTGTGTCTTGGGTGGGGTTTCGCCTAGGACATCAAGCTGGCTCATCGGTGTGCTCTTGGTGTCTCCACCGGACCCCCACAGGAGTAACGAACTGCGCGCTACCTCCCTTTATATAGAGTGCAACTGCACTACTTAGCTGCGAGAACACAAAGCTCAAGCAGCCATAACCTCCCTATGAAGGCTTCCAAAAAGATGGTATAATGGCTTTCACGGCCGGTGAATTAAAACTCAGCAATTCTTCTAGGTTTGTGCCGTGTCTTGTGTGGGGTTTCGCCTAGGACATCAAGCTGGCTCATCGGCGGGCTCTTGGTGTCCCCGCCCGGACCCCCACAGGAGTAACGAACTGCGCGCTACCTCCCTTTATATAGAGTGCAACTGCACCACTTGACTACGAGAACACAAAGCTCAAGCAGCCATAACCTCCCTATGAAGGCTTCCAAAAAGATGGTATATTGGCTTTCACGGCCGGTGAATTAAAACTCAGCAATTCTTCTAGGTTTGTGCCGTGTCTTGTGTGGGGTTTCGCCTAGGACATCAAGCTGGCTCATCGGCGGGCTCTTGGTGTCCCCGCCCGGACCCCCACAGGAGTAACGAACTGCGCGCTACCTCCCTTTATATAGAGTGCAACTGCACCACTTGACTACGAGAACACAAAGCTCAAGCAGCCATAACCTCCCTATGAAGGCTTCCAAAAAGATGGTATATTGGCTTTCACGGCCGGTGAATTAAAACTCAGCAATTCTTCTAGGTTTGTGCCGTGTCTTGTGTGGGGTTTCGCCTAGGACATCAAGCTGGCTCATCGGCGGGCTCTCGGTGTCCCCGCCCGGACCCCCACAGGAGTAACGAACTGCGCGCTACCTCCCTTTATATAGAGTGCAACTGCACTACTTAGCTGCGAGAACACAAAGCTCAAGCAGCCATAACCTCCTTATGAAGGCTTCCAAAAAGATGGTATATTGGCTTTCACGGCCGGTGAATTAAAACTCAGCAATTCTTCTAGGTTTGTGCCGTGTCTTGTGTGGGGTTTCGAATTGGACATCAAGCTGGCTCATCGGCGGGCTCTTGGTGTCCCCGCCCGGACCCCCACAGGAGTAACGAACTGCGCGCTACCTCCCTTTATATAGAGTGCAACTGCACTACTTAGCTGCGAGACACAAAGCTCAAGCAACCATAACCTCCCTATGAAGGCTTCCAAAAAGATGGTATATTGGCTTTCACGGCCGGTGAATTAAAACTCAGCAATTCTTCTAGGTTTGTGCCGTGTCTTGTGTGGGGTATCGCCTAGGACATCAAGCTGGCTCATCGGCGGGCTCTCGGTGTCCCCGCCCGGACCCCCACAGGAGTAACGAACTGCGCGCTACCTCCCTTTATATAGAGTGCAACTGCACTACTTAGCTGCGAGAACACAAAGCTCAAGCAGCCATAACCTCGCTATGAAGGCTTCCAAAAAGATGGTATATTGGCTTTCACGGCCGGTGAATTAAAACTTAGCAATTCTTCTAGGTTTGTGCCGTGTCTTGTTTGGGGTTTCGCCTAGGACATCACGCTGGTTCATCGGCGGGTTCTTGGTGTCCCCGCCCGGACCCCCACAGGAGTAACGAACTGCGCGCTACCTCCCTTTATATATAGTGCAACTGCACTAATTAGCTGCGAGAACACAAAGCTCAAGCAGCCATAACCTCCCTATGAAGGCTTCCAAAAAGATGGTATATTGGCTTTCACGGCCGGTGAATTAAAACTCAGCAATTCTTCTAGGTTTGTGTCGTATCTTGTGTGGGGTTTCGCCTAGGACATCAAGCTGGCTCATTGGCGGGCTCTTGGTGACCCTGCCCGGACCCCCACAGGAGTAACGAACTGCGCGCTACCTCCCTTTATATAGAGTGCAACTGCACTACTTAGCTGCGAGAACACAAAGCTCAAGCAGCCATAAACTCCCTATGAAGGCTTCCAAAAAGATGGTATATTGGCTTTCACGGCCGGTGAATTAAAACTCAGCAATTCTTCTAGGTTTGTGCTGTGTCTTGGGTGGGGTTTCGCCTAGGACATCAAGCTGGCTCATCGGTGGGCTCTTGGTGTCTCCACCGGACCCCCACAGGAGTAACGAACTGCGCGCTACCTCCCTTTATATAGAGTGCAACTGCACTACTTAGCTGCGAGAACACAAAGCTCAAGCAGCCATAACCTCCCTATGAAGGCTTCCAAAAAGATGGTATATTGGCTTTCACGGCCGGTGATTTAAAACTCAGCAATTCTTCTAGGTTTGTGCCGTGTCTTGTGTGGGGTTTCGCCTAGGACATCAAGCTAGCTCATTGGCGGGCTCTTGGTGTCCCCGCCCGGACCCTCACAGGAGTAACGAACTGCGCGCTACCTCCCTTTATATAGAGTGCAACTGCACTACTTAGCTGCGAGAACACAAAGCTCAAGCAGCCATAACCTCCCTATGAAGGCTTCCAAAAAGATGGTATATTGGCTTTCACGGCCGGTGAATTAAAACTCAGCAATTCTTCTAGGATTGTGCCGTGTCTTGTGTGGGGTTTCGCCTAGGACATCAAGCTGGCTCATCGGCGGGCTCTTGGTGTCCCCGCCCGGACCCCCACAGGAGTAACGAACTGCGCGCTACCTCCCTTTATATAGAGTGCAAGTGCACTACTTAGCTGCGAGAACACAAAGCTCAAGCAGCCATAACCTCCCTATGAAGGCTTCCAAAAAGATGGTATATTGGCTTTCACGGCCGGTGAATTACAACTCAGCAATTCTTCTAGGTTTGTGCCGTGTCTTGTGTGGGGTTTTGAATTGGACATCAAGCTGGCTCATCGGCGGGCTCTTGGTGTCCCCGCCTGGACCCCCACAGGAGTAACGAACTGCGCGCTACCTCCCTTTATATAGAGTGCAACTGCACTACTTAGCTGCGAGACACAAAGCTCAAGCAACCATAACCTCCCTATGAAGGCTTCCAAAAAGATGGTATATTGGCTTTCACGGCCGGTGAATTAAAACTCAGCAATTCTTCTAGGTTTGTGCCGTGTCTTGTGTGGGGTTTCGCCTAGGACATCAAGCTGGCTCATCGGCGGGCTCTCGGTGTCCCCGCCCGGACCCCCACAGGAGTAACGAACTGCGCGCTACCTCCCTTTATATAGAGAGCAACTGCACTACTTAGCTGCGAGAACACAAAGCTCAAGCAGCCATAACCTCCCTATGAAGGCTTCCAAAATGATGGTATATTGGCTTTCACGGCCGGTGAATTAAAACATAGCAATTCTTCTAGGTTTGTGCCGTGTCTTGTTTGGGGTTTCGCCTAGGACATCACGCTGGCTCATCGGCGGGTTCTTGGTGTCCCCGCCCGGACCCCCACAGGAGTAACGAACTGCGCGCTACCTCCCTTTATATAGAGTGCAACTGCACTACTTAGCTGCGTGAACACAAAGCTCAAGCAGCCATAACCTCCCTATGAAGGCTTCCAAAAAGATGGTATATTGGCTTTCACGGCCGGTGAATTAAAACTCAGCAATTCTTCTAGGTTTGTGCCGTGTCTTGTGTGGGGTTTCGCCTAGGACATCAAGCTAGGCTCATCGGCGGGCTCTTGGTGTCCCCGCCCGGACCCCCACAGGAGTAACGAACTGCGTGCTACCTCCCTTTATATAGAGTGCAACTGCACTACTTAGCTGCGAGAACACAAAGCTCAAGCAGCCATAACCTCCCTATGAAGGCTTCCAAAATGATGGTATATTGGCTTTCACGGCCGGTGAATTAAAACATAGCAATTCTTCTAGGTTTGTGCCGTGTCTTGTTTGGGGTTTCGCCTAGGACATCACGCTGGCTCATCGGCGGGTTCTTGGTGTCCCCGCCCGGACCCCCACAGGAGTAACGAACTGCGCGCTACCTCCCTTTATATAGAGTGCAACTGCACTACTTAGCTGCGAGAACACAAAGCTCAAGCAGCCATAACCTCCCTATGAAGGCTTCCAAAAAGATGGTATATTGGCTTTCACGGCCGGTGAATTAAAACTCAGCAATTCTTCTAGGTTTGTGTCGTATCTTGTGTGGGGTTTCGCCTAGGACATCAAGCTGGCTCATCGGCGGGCTCTTGGTGACCCTGCCCCGACCCCCACAGGAGTAACGAACTGCGCGCTAGCTCCCTTTATATAGAGTGCAACTGCACTACTTAGCTGCGAGAACACAAAGCTCAAGCAGCCATAAACTCCCTATGAAGGCTTCCAAAAAGATGGTATATTGGCTTTCACGGCCGGTGAATTAAAACTCAGCAATTCTTCTAGGTTTGTGCTGTGTCTTGGGTGGGGTTTCGCCTAGGACATCAAGCTGGCTCATCGGTGGGCTCTTGGTGTCTCCACCGGACCCCCACAGGAGTAACGAACTGCGGGCTACCTCCCTTTATATAGAGTGCAACTGCACTACTTAGCTGCGAGAACACAAAGCTCAAGCAGCCATAACCTCCCTATGAAGGCTTCCAAAAAGATGGTATATTGGCTTTCACGGCCGGTGAATTAAAACTCAGCAATTCTTCTAGGTTTGTGCCGTGTCTTGTGTGGGGTTTCGCCTAGGACATCAAGCTGGCTCATCGGCGGGCTCTTGGTGTCCCCGCCCGGACCCCCACAGGAGTAACGAACTGCGCGCTACCTCCCTTTATATAGAGTGCAACTGCACTACTTAGCTGCGAGAACACAAAGCTCAAGCAGCCATAACCTCCCTATGAAGGCTTCCAAAAAGATGGTATATTGGCTTTCACGGCCGGTGAATTAAAACTCAGCAATTCCTCTAGGTTTGTGCCGTGTCTCGTGTGGGGTTTCGCCTAGGACATCAAGCTGGCTCATCGGCGGGCTCTTGGTGTCCCCGCCCGGACCCCCACAGGAGTAACGAACTGCGCGCTACCTCCCTTTATATAGAGTGCAACTGCACTACTTAGCTGCGAGACACAAAGCTCAAGCAACCATAACCTCCCTATGAAGGCTTCCAAAAAGATGGTATATTGGCTTTCACGGCCGGTGAATTAAAACTCAGCAATTCTTCTAGGTTTGTGCCGTGTCTTGTGTGGGGTTTCGCCTAGGATATCAAGCTGGCTCATCGGCGGGCTCTTGGTGTCCCCGCCCGGACCCCCACAGGAGTAACGAACTGCGCGCTACCTCCCTTTATATAGAGTGCAACTGCACTACTTAGCTGCGAGAACACAAAGCTCAAGCAGCCATAACCTCCCTATGAAGGCTTCCAAAAAGATGGTATATTGGCTTTCACGGCCGGTGAATTAAAACTCAGCAATTCTTCTAGGTTTGTGCCGTGTCTTGTGTGGGGTTTCGCCTAGGACATCAAGCTGGCTCATCGGCGGGCTCTTGGTGTCCCCGCCCGGACCCTCACAGGAGTAACGAACTGCGCGCTACCTCCCTTTATATAGAGTGCAACTGCACTACTTAGCTGCGAGAACACAAAGCTCAAGCAGCCATAACCTCCCTATGAAGGCTTCCAAAAAGATGGTATATTGGCTTTCACGGCCGGTGAATTAAAACTCAGCAATTCTTCTAGGTTTGTGCCGTGTCTTGTGTGGGGTTTCGCCTAGGACATCAAGCTGGCTCATCGGCGGGCTCTTGGTGTCCCCGCCCGGACCCCCACAGGAGTAACGAACTGCGCGCTACCTCCCTTTATATAGAGTGCAACTGCACTACTTAGCTGCGAGAACACAAAGCTCAAGCAGCCATAACCTCCCTATGAAGGCTTCCAAAAAGATGGTATATTGGCTTTCACGGCCGGTGAATTAAAACTCAGCAATTCTTCTAGGTTTGTGCCGTGTCTTGTGTGGGGTTTCGCCTAGGACATCAAGCTGGCTCATCGGCGGGCTCTTGGTGTCCCCGCCCGGACCCCCACAGGAGTAACGAACTGCGCGCTACCTCCCTTTATATAGAGTGCAACTGCACTACTCAGCTGCGAGAACACAAAGCTCAAGCGGCCATAACCTCCCTAGGAAGACTTCCAAAAAGATGGTATATTGGCTTTCACGGCCGGTGAATTAAAACTCAGCAATTCCTCTAGGTTTGTGCCGTGTCTTGTGTGGGGTTTCGCCTAGGACATCAAGCTCGCTCATCGGCGGGCTCTTGGTGTCCCCGCCCGGACCCCCACAGGAGTAACGAACTGCGCGCTACCTCCCTTTATATAGAGTGCAACTGCACTACTTAGCTGCGAGAACACAAAGCTCAAGCGGCCATAACCTCCCTAGGAAGACTTCCAAAAAGATGGTATATTGGCTTTCACGGCCGGTGAATTAAAACACAGCAATTCTTCTAGGTTTGTGCCGTGTCTTGTGTGGGGTTTCGCCTAGGACATCAAGCTCGCTCATCGGCGGGCTCTTGGTGTCCTCGCCCGGACCCCCACAGGAGTAACGAACTGCGCGCTACCTCCCTTTATATAGAGTGCAACTGCACTACTTAGCTGCGAGAACACAAAGCTCAAGCAGCCATAACCTCCCTATGAAGGCTTCCAAAAAGATGGTATATTGGCTTTCACGGCCGGTGAATTAAAACTCAGCAATTCTTCTAGGTTTGTGCCGTGTCTTGTGTTGGGTTTCGCCAAGGACATCAAGCTGGCTCATCGGCGGGCTCTTGGTGTCCCCGCCCGGACCCCCACAGGAGTAACGAACTGCGCGCTACCTCCCTTTATACAGAGTGCAACTGCACTACTTAGCTGCGAGAACACAAAGCTCAAGCAGCCATAACCTCCCTATGAAGGCTTCCAAAAAGATGGTATATTGGCTTTCAAGGCTGGTGAATTAAAACTCAGCAATTCTTCTAGGTTTGTGCCGTGTCTTGTGTGGGGCTTCGCCTAGGACATCAAGCTGGCTCATCGGCGGGCTCTTGGTGTCCCCGCCCGGACCCCCACAGGAGTAACGAACTGTGCGCTACCTCCCTTTATATAGAGTGCAACTGCACTACTTAGCTGCGAGAACACAAAGCTCAAGCAGCCATAACCTCCCTATGAAGGCTTCCAAAAAGATGGTATATTGGCTTTCACGGCCGGCGAATTAAAACTCAGCAATTCTTCTAGGTTTGTGCCGTGTCTTGTGTGGGGTTTCGCCTAGGACATCAAGCTGGCTCATCGGCGGGCTCTTGGTGTCCCCGCCCGGACCCCCCCAGGAGTAACGAACTGCGCGCTACCTCCCTTTATATAGAGTGGAACTGCACTACTTAGCTGCGAGAACACAAAGCTCAAGCAGCCATAACCTCCCTATGAAGGCTTCCAAAAAGATGGTATATTGGCTTTCACGGCCGGTGAATTAAAACTCAGCAATTCTTCTAGGTTTGTGCCGTGTCTTGTGTGGGGTTTCGCCAAGGACATCCAGCTGGCTCATCGGCGGGCTCTTGGTGTCCCCGCCCGGACCCCCACAGGAGTAACGAACTGCGCGCTACCTCCCTTTATATAGAGTGCAACTGCACTACTTAGCTGCGAGAACACAAAGCTCAAGCAGCCATAACCTCCCTATGAAGGCTTCCAAAAAGATGGTATATTGGCTTTCACGGCCGGTGAATTAAAACTCAGCAATTCTTCTAGGTTTGTGTCGTATCTTGTGTGGGGTTTCGCCTAGGACATCAAGCTGGCTCATCGGCGGGCTCTTGGTGTCCCTGCCCGGACCCCCACAGGAGTAACGAACTGCGCGCTACCTCCCTTTATATAGAGTGCAACTGCACTACTTAGCTGCGAGAACACAAAGCTCAAGCAGCCATAACCTCCCTATGAAGGCTTCCAAAAAGATGGTATATTGGCTTTCACGGCCGGTGAATTAAAACTCAGCAATTCTTCTAGGTTTGTGCCGTGTCTTGTGTGGGGTTTCGCCAAGGACATCCAGCTGGCTCATCGGCGGGCTCTTGGAGTCCCCACCGGACCCCACAGGAGTAACGAACTGCGCGCTACCTCCCTTTATATAGAGTGCAACTGCACTACTTAGCTGCGAGAACACAAAGCTCAAGCAGCCATAACCTCCCTATGAAGGCTTCCAAAAAGATGGTATATTGGCTTTCACGGCCGGTGAATTAAAACTCAGCAATTCTTCTAGGTTTGTGCTGTGTCTTCGGTGGGGTTTCGCCTAGGACATCAAGCTGGCTCATCGGCGGGCTCTTGGTGTCCCCACCGGACCCCAACAGGAGTAACGAACTGCGCGCTACCTCCCTTTATATAGAGTGCAACTGCACTACTTAGCTGCGAGAACACAAAGCTCAAGCAGCCATAACCTCCACATGAAGGCTTCCAAAAAGATGGTATATTAGCTTTCACGGCCGGTGAATTAAAACTCAGCAATTCTTCTAGGTTTGTGCCGTGTCTTGTGTGGGGTTTCGCCTAGGACATCAAGCTAGGCTCATCGGCGGGCTCTTGGTGTCCCCGCCCGGACCCCCACAGGAGTAACGAACTGCGCGCTACCTCCCTTTATATAGAGTGCAACTGCACTACTTAGCTGCGAGAACACAAAGCTCAAGCGGCCATAACCTCCCTTTGAAGACATCCAAAAAGATGGTATATTGGCTTTCACGGCCGGTGAATTAAAACTCAGCAATTCTTCTAGGTTTGTGCCGTGTCTTGTGTGGGGTTTCGCCTAGGACATCAAGCTGGCTCATCGGCGGGCTCTTGGTGTCCCCGCCCGGACCCCCACAGGAGTAACGAACTGCGCGCTACCTCCCTTTATATAGAGTGCAACTGCACTACTTAGCTGCGAGAACACAAAGCTCAAGCAGCCATAACCTCCCTATGAAGGCTTCCAAAAAGATGGTATATTGGCTTTCACGGCCGGTGAATTAAAACTCAGCAATTCTTCTAGGATTGTGCCGTGTCTTGTGTGGGGTTTCGCCTAGGACATCAAGCTGGCTCATCGGTGGGCTCTTGGTGTCTCCACCAGACCCCCACAGGAGTAACGAACTGCGCGCTACCTCCCTTTATATAGAGTGCAACTACACTACTTAGCTGCGAGAACACAAAGCTCAAGCGGCCATAACCTCCCTATGAAGGCTTCCAAAAAGATGGTATATTGGCTTTCACGGCCGGTGAATTAAAACTCAGCAATTCTTCTAGGTTTGTGCCGTGTCTTGTGTGGGGTTTCGCCTAGGACATCAAGCTGGCTCATCGGTGGGCTCTTGGTGTCTCCACCAGACCCCCACAGGAGTAACGAACTGCGCGCTACCTCCCTTTATATAGAGTGCAACTACACTACTTAGCTGCGAGAACACAAAGCTCAAGCGGCCATAACCTCCCTATGAAGGCTTCCAAAAAGATGGTATATTGGCTTTCACGGCCGGTGAATTAAAACTCAGCAATTCTTCTAGGTTTGTGCCGTGTCTTGTGTGGGGTTTCGCCTAGGACATCAAGCTGGCTCATCGGTGGGCTCTTGGTGTCCCCGCCCGGACCCTCACAGGAGTAACGAACTGCGCGCTACCTCCCTTTATATAGAGTGCAACTGCACTACTTAGCTGTGAGAACACAAAGCTCAAGCAGCCATAACCTCCCTATGAAGACTTCCAAAAAGATGGTATACTGGCTTTCACGGCCGGTGAATTAAAACTCAGCAATTCTTCTAGGTTTGTGCCGTGTCTAGTGTGGGGTTTCGCCTAGGACATCAAGCTAGGCTCATCGGCGGGTTCTTGGTGTCCTCGCCCGGACCCCAACAGGAGTAACGAACTGCGCGCTACCTCCCTTTATATAGAGTGCAACTGCACTCCTTGACTGCGAGAACACAAAGCTCAAGCAGCCATAACCTCCCTATGAAGGCTTCCAAAAAGATGGTATACTGGCTTTCACGGCCGGTGAATTAAAACTCAGCAATTCTTCTAGGTTTGTGCCGTGTCTAGTGTGGGGCTTCGCCTAGGACATCAAGCTGGCTCATCGGCGGGCTCTTGGTGTCCCCGCTCGGACCCCCACAGGAGTAACGAACTGTGCGCTACCTCCCTTTATATAGAGTGCAACTGCACTACTTAGCTGCGAGAACACAAAGCTCAAGCAGCCATAACCTCCCTATGAAGGCTTCCAAAAAGATGGTATATTGGCTTTCACGGCCGGTGAATTAAAACTCAGCAATTCTTCTAGGTTTGTGCCGTGTCTTGTGTGGGGTTTCGCCTAGGACATCAAGCTGGCTCATCGGCGGGCTCTTGGTGTCCCCGCCTGGACCCCCACAGGAGTAACGAACTGCGCGCTACCTCCCTTTATATCGAGTGCAACTGCACTACTTAGCTGCGAGAACACAAAGCTCAAGCAGCCATAACCTCCCTATGAAGGCTTCCAAAAAGATGGTATATTGGCTTTCACGGCCGGTGAATTAAAACTCAGCAATTCCTCTAGGTTTGTGCCGTGTCTTGTGTGGGGTTTCGCCTAGGACATCAAGCTGGCTCATCGGCGGGTTCTTGGTGTCCCCGCCCGGACCCCCACAGGAGTAACGAACTGCGCGCTACCTCCCTTTATATAGAGCGCATCTGCACTACTTAGCTGCGAGAACACAAAGCTCAAGCAGCCATAACCTCCCTATGAAGGCTTCCAAAAAGATGGTATACTGGCTTTCACGGCCGGTGAATTAAAACTCAGCAATTCTTCTAGGTTTGTGCCGTGTCTAGTGTGGGGCTTCGCCTAGGACATCAAGCTGGCTCATCGGCGGGCTCTTGGTGTCCCCGCCCGGACCCCCACAGGAGTAACGAACTGCGCGCTACCTCCCTTTATATAGAGCGCATCTGCACTACTTAGCTGCGAGAACACAAAGCTCAAGCAGCCATAACCTCCCTATGAAGGCTTCCAAAAAGATGGTATATTGGCTTTCACGGCCGGTGAATTAAAACTCAGCAATTCCTCTAGGTTTGTGCCGTGTCTTGTGTGGGGTTTCGCCTAGGACATCAAGCTAGGCTCATCGGCGGGTTCTTGGTGTCCTCGCCCGGACCCCAACAGGAGTAACGAACTGCGCGCTACCTCCCTTTATATAGAGTGCAACTGCACTACTTAGCTGCGAGAACACAAAGCTCAAGCAGCCATAACCTCCCTATGAAGGCTTCCAAAAAGATTGTATATTGGCTTTCACGGCCGGTGAATTAAAACTCAGCAATTCTTCTAGGTTTGTGCCGTGTCTTGTGTGGGGTTTCGCCTAGGACATCAAGCTAGGCTCATCGGCGGGCTCTTGGTGTCCCCGCCCGGAGCCCCACAGGAGTAACGAACTGCGCGCTACCTCCCTTTATATAGAGAGCAACTGCACTACTTAGCTGCGAGAACACAAAGCTCAAGCAGCCATAACCTCCCTATGAAGGCTTCCAAAAAGATGGTATACTGGCTTTCACGGCCGGTGAATTAAAACTCAGCAATTCTTCTAGGTTTGTGCCGTGTCTAGTGTGGGGCTTCGCCTAGGACATCAAGCTGGCTCATCGGCGGGCTCTTGGTGACCCTGCCCGGACCCCCACAGGAGTAACAAACTGCGCGCTACCTCCCTTTATATAGAGTGCAACTGCACTACTTAGCTGCGAGAACACAAAGCTCAAGCAGCCATAACCTCCCTATGAAGGCTTCCAAAAAGATGGTATACTGGCTTTCACGGCCGGTGAATTAAAACTCAGCAATTCTTCTAGGTTTGTGCCGTGTCTTGTTTGGGGTTTCGCCTAGGACATCACGCTGGCTCATCGGCGGGCTCTTGGTGTCCCCGCCCGGACCCCCACAGGAGTAACGAACTGCGCGCTACCTCCCTTTATATAGAGTGCAACTGCACTACTTAGCTGCGAGAACACAAAGCTCAAGCAGCCATAACCTCCCTATGAAGGCTTCCAAAAAGATAGTATATTGGCTTTCACGGCCGGTGAATTAAAACTCAGCAATTCTTCTAGGTTTGTGCCGTGTCTTGTGTGGGGTTTCGCCTAGGACATCAAGCTGGCTCATCGGCGGGCTCTTGGTGTCCCCGCCTGGACCCCCACAGGAGTAACGAACTGCGCGCTACCTCCCTTTATATAGAGTGCAACTGCACTACTTAGCTGCGAGAACACAAAGCTCAAGCAGCCATAACCTCCATATGAAGGCTTCCAAAAAGATGGTATATTGGCTTTCACGGCCGGTGAATTAAAACTCAGCAATTCTTCTAGGTTTGTGCCGTGTCTTGTGTGGGGTTTCGCCTAGGACATCAAGCTGGCTCATCGGCGGGCTCTTGGTGTCCCCGCCCGGACCCCCACAGGAGTAACGAACTGCGCGCTACCTCCCTTTATTTAGAGTGCAACTGCACTACTTAGCTGCGAGAACACAAAGCTCAAGCAGCCATAACCTCCCTATGAAGGCTTCCAAAAAGATGGTATATTGGCTTTCACGGCCGGCGAATTAAAACTCAGCAATTCTTCTAGGTTTGTGCTGTGTCTTGGGTGGGGTTTCGCCTAGGACATCAAGCTGGCTCATCGGTGGGCTCTTGGTGTCCCCACCGGACCCCACAGGAGTAACGAACTGCGCGCTACCTCCCTTTATTTAGAGTGCAACTGCACTACTTAGTTGCGAGAACACAAAGCTCAAGCAGCCATAACCTCCCTATGAAAGCTACCAAAAAGATGGTATATTGGCTTTCACGGCCGGTGAATTAAAACTCAGCAATTCTTCTAGGTTTGTGCTGTGTCTTGGGTGGGGTTTCGCCTAGGACATCAAGCTGGCTCATCGGTGGGCTCTTGGTGTCCCCACCGGACCCCACAGGAGTAACGAAATGCGCGCTACCTCCCTTTATATAGAGTGGGACAGCACTACTTAGCTGCGAGAACACAAAGCTCAAGCAGCCATAACCTCCCTATGAAGGGTTCCAAAAAGATGGTATATTGGCTTTCACGGCCGGTGAATTAAAACTCAGCAATTCTTCTAGGTTTGTGCCGTGTCTTGTGTGGGGTTTCGCCTAGGACATCAAGCTGGCTCATCGGCGGGCTCTTGGTGTCCCCGCCCGGACCCCCACAGGAGTAACGAACTGCGCGCTACCTCCTTTTATATAGAGTGCAACTGCACTACTTAGCTGCGAGAACACAAAGCTCAAGCAGCCATAACCTCCCTATGACGGCTTCCAAAAAGATGGTATATTGGCTTTCACAGCCGGTGAATTAAAACTCAGCAATTCTTCTAGGATTATGCCGCGTCTTGTGTGGGGTTTCGCCTAGGACATCAAGCTGGCTCATCGGCGGGCTCTTGGTGTCCCCGCCCGGACCCCCTCAGGAGTAACGAACTGCGCGCTACCTCCCTTTATATAGAGTGCAATTGCACTACTTAGCTGCGAGAACACAAAGCTCAAGCAGCCATAACCTCCCTACGAAGGCTTCCAAAAAGATGGTATATTGGCTTTCACGGCCGGTGAATTAAAACTCAGCAATTATTCTAGGTTTGTGCCGTGTCTTGTGTGGGGTTTCGCCTAGGACATCAAGCTAGCTCATCGGCGGGCTCTTGGTGTCCCCGCCCGGACCCCCACAGGAGTAACGAACTGCGCGCTACCTCCCTTTATATAGAGTGCAACTGCACTACTTAGCTGCGAGAACACAAAGCTCAAGCAGCCATAACCTCCCTATGAAGGCTTCCAAGATGATGGTAGGCCAATATTGGCTTTCACGGCCGGTGAATTAAAACTCAGCAATTCTTCTAGGTTTGTGCCGTGTCTTGTGTGGGGTTTCGTCTAGGACATCAAGCTGACTCATCTGCGGGCCCTTTGGTGTCCCCGCCCGGACCCCCACAGGAGTAACGAACTGCGCGCTACCTCCCTTTATAGAGTGCAACTGCACTACTTAGCTGCGAGAACACAAAGCTCAAGCAGCCATAACGTCCCTATGAAGGCTTCCTAAAAGATGGTATATTGGCTTTCACGGCCGGTGAATTTAAACTCAGCAATTCTTCTAGGTTTGTGCCGTGTCTTGTGTGGGGTTTCGCCTAGGACATCAAGCTGGCTCATCGGCGGGCTCTTGGTGTCCTCGCCCGGACCCTCACAGGAGTAACGAACTGCGCGCTACCTCCCTTTATATAGAGTGCAACTGCACTACTTAGCTGCGAGAACACAAAGCTCAAGCAGCCATAACCTCCCTATGAAGGCTTCCAAAAAGATGGTAGGCCTATATTGGCTTTCACGGCCGGTGAATTAAAACTCAGCAATTCTTCTAGGTTTGTGCCGTGTCTTGTGTGGGGTTTCGCCTAGGAGATCAAGCTGGCTCATCGGCGGGCTCTTGGTGTCCCCGCCCGGACCCCCACAGGAGTAACGAACTGCGCGCTACCTCCCTTTATATAGAGTGCAACTGCACTACTTAGCAGCGAGAACACAAAGCTCAAGCAACCATAACCTCCCTATGAAGGCTTCCAAAAAGATGGTATATTGGCTTTCACGGCCGGTGAATTAAAACTCAGCAATTCTTCTAGGTTTGTGCCGTGTCTTGTGTGGGGTTTCGCCTAGGAGATCAAGCTGGCTCATCGGCGGGCTCTTGGTGTCCCTGCCCGGACCGCCACAGGAGTAACGAACTGCGCGCTACCTCCCTTTATATAGAGTGCAACTGCACTACTTAGCTGCGAGAACACAAAGCTCAAGCAGCCATAACCTCCCTATGAAGGCTTCCAAAAAGATGGTATATTGGTTTTCACGGCCGGCGAATTAAAACTCAGCAATTCTTCTAGGTTTGTGCCGTGTCTTGTGTGGGGTTTCGCCTAGGAGATCAAGCTGGCTCATCGGCGGGCTCTTGGTGTCCCTGCCCGGACCCCCACAGGAGTAACGAACTGCGCGCTACCTCCCTTTATATAGAGTGCAAGTGCACTACTTAGCTGCGAGAACACAAAGCTCAAGCAGCCATAACCTCCCTATGAAGGCTTCCAAAAAGATGGTATATTGGCTTTCACGGCCGGTGAATTAAAACTCAGCAATTCTTCTAGATTTGTGCCGTGTCTTGTGTGGGGTTTCGCCTAGGACATCAAGCTGGCTCATCGGCGGGCTCTTGGTGTCCCCGCCCGGACCCCCACAAGAGTAACCAACTGCGCGCTACCTCCCTTTATATAGAGTGCAACTGCACTACTTAGCTGCGAGAACACAAAGCTCAAGCAGCCATAACCTCCCTATGAAGGCTTCCAAAAAGATGGTATATTGGCTTTCACGGCCGGTGAATTAAAACTCAGCAATTCTTCTAGGTTTGTGCCGTGTCTTGTGTGGGGTTTCGCCTCGGACATCAAGCTGGCTCATCGGCGGGCTCTTGGTGTCCCCGCCCGGACCCCCACAGGAGTAACGAACTGCGCGCTACCTCCCTTTATATAGAGTGCAACTGCACTACTTAGCTGCGAGAACACAAAGCTCAAGCAGCCATAACCTCCCTATGAAGGCTTCCAAAAAGATGGTATATTGGCTTTCACGGCCGGTGAATTAAAACTCAGCAATTCTTCTAGGTTTGTGCCGTGTCTTGTGTGGGGTTTCGCCTAGGACATCAAGCTGGCTCATCGGTGGGCTCTTGGTGTCCCCGCCCGGACCCCCACAGGAGTAACGAACTGCGCGCTACCTCCCTTTATATAGAGTGCAACTGCACTACTTAGCTGCGAGAACACAAAGCTCAAGCGGCCATAACCTCCCTAGGAAGACTTCCAAAAAGATGGTATATTGGCTTTCACGGCCGGTGAATTAAAACTCAGCAATTCTTCTAGGTTTGTGCCGTGTCTTGTGTGGGGTTTCGCCTAGGACATCAAGCTCGCTCATCGGCGGGCTCTTGGTGTCCCCGCCCGGACCCCCACAGGAGTAACGAACTGCGCGCTACCTCCCTTTATATAGAGTGCAACTGCACTACTTAGCTGCGAGAACACAAAGCTCAAGCAGCCATAACCTCCCTATGAAGGCTTCCAAAAAGATGGTATATTGGCTTTCACGGCCGGTGAATTAAAACTCAGCAATTCTTCTAGGTTTGTGCCGTGTCTTGTGTTGGGTTTCGCCAAGGACATCAAGCTGGCTCATCGGCGGGCTCTTGGTGTCCCCGCCCGGACCCCCACAGGAGTAACGATCTGCGCGCTACCTCCCTTTATACAGAGTGCAACTGCACTACTTAGCTGCGAGAAAACAAAGCTCAAGCAGCCATAACCTCCCTATGAAGGCTTCCAAAAAGATGGTATATTGGCTTTCACGGCCGGTGAATTAAAACTCAGCAATTCTTCTAGGTTTGTGCTGTGTCTTGGGTGGGGTTTCGCCTAGGACATCAAGCTGGCTCATCGGTGGGCTCTTGGTGACCCCACCGGACCCCCACAGGAGTAACGAACTGCGCGCTACCTCCCTTTATATAGAGTGCAACTGCACTACTTAGCTGCGAGAACACAAAGCTCAAGCAGCCATAACCTCCCTATGAAGGCTTCCAAAAAGATGGTATATTGGCTTTCACGGCCGGTGAATTAAAACTCAGCAATTCTTCTAGGTTTGTGCCGTGTCTAGTGTGGGGCTTCGCCTAGGACATCAAGCTGGCTCATCGCGGGCTCTTGGTGTCCCCGCCCGGACCCCCACAGGAGTAACGAACTTCGCGCTACCTCCCTTTATATAGAGTGCAACTGCACTACTTAGCTGCGAGAACACAAAGCTCAAGCAGCCATAACCTCCCTATGAAGGCTTCCAAAAAGATGGTATATTGGCTTTCACGGCCGGTGAATTAAAACTCAGCAATTCTTCTAGGTTTGTGCCGTGTCTTGTGTGGGGTTTCGCCTAGGACATCAAGCTGGCTCATCGGCGGGCTCTTGGTGTCCCCGCCCGGACCCCCACAGGAGTAACGAACTGCGCGCTACCTCCCTTTATATAGAGTGCAACTGCACTTAGCTGCGAGAACACAAAGCTCAAGCAGCCATAACCTCCCTATGAAGGCTTCCAAAAAGATGGTATATTGGCTTTCACGGCCGGTGAATTAAAACTCAGCAATTCTTCTAGGTTTGTGCCGTGTCTTGTGTGGGGTTTCGCCTAGGACATCAAGCTGGCTCATCGGCGGGCTCTTGGTGTCCCCGCCCGGACCCCCACAGGAGTAACGAACTGCGCGCTACCTCCCTTTATATAGAGTGCAAGTGCACTACTTAGCTGCGAGAACACAAAGCTCAAGCAGCCATAAACTCCCTATGAAGGCTTCCAAAAAGATGGTATATTGGCTTTCACGGCCGGTGAATTAAAACTCAGCAATTCTTCTAGGTTTGTGCCGTGTCTTGTGTGGGGTTTCGCCTAGGACATCAAGCTGGCTCATCGGCGGGCTCTTGGTGTCCCCGCCCGGACCCCCACAGGAGTAACGAACTGCGCGCTACCTCCCTTTATATAGAGTGCAACTGCACTACTTAGCTGCGAGAACACAATGCTCAAGCAGCCATAACCTCCCTATGAAGGCTTCCAAAAAGATGGTATATTGGCTTTCACGGCCGGTGAATTAAAACTCAGCAATTCTTCTAGGTTTGTGCCGTGTCTTGTGTGGGGTTTCGCCTAGGACATCAAGCTGGCTCATCGGCGGGCTCTTGGTGTCCCCGCCCGGACCCCCACAGGAGTAACGAACTGCGCGCTACCTCCCTTTATTTAGAGTGCAACTGCACTAGTTAGTTGCGAGAACACAAAGCTCAAGCAGCCATAACCTCCCTATGAAAGCTACCAAAAAGATGGTATATTGGCTTTCACGGCCGGTGAATTAAAACTCAGCAATTCTTCTAGGTTTGTGCTGTGTCTTGGGTGGGGTTTCGCCTAGGACATCAAGCTGGCTCATCGGTGGGCTCTTGGTGTCCCCACCGGACCCCACAGGAGTAACGAAATGCGCGCTACCTCCCTTTATATAGAGTGGAACTGCACTACTTAGCTGCGAGAACACAAAGCTCAAGCAGCCATAACCTCCCTATGACGGCTTCCAAAAAGATGGTATATTGGCTTTCACAGCCGGTGAATTAAAACTCAGCAATTCTTCTAGGTTTATGCCGCGTCTTGTGTGGGGTTTCGCCTAGGCCATCAAGCTGGCTCATCGGCGGGCTCTTGGTGTCCCCGCCCGGACCCCCTCAGGAGTAACGAACTGCGCGCTACCTCCCTTTATATAGAGTGCAATTGAACTACTTAGCTGCGAGAACACAAAGCTCAAGCAGCCATAACCTCCCTACGAAGGCTTCCAAAAAGATGGTATATTGGCTTTCACGGCCGGTGAATTAAAACTCAGCAATTCTTCTAGGTTTGTGCCGTGTCTTGTGTGGGGTTTCGCCTAGGACATCAAGCTAGCTCATCGGCGGGCTCTTGGTGTCCCCGCCCGGACCCCCACAGGAGTAACGAACTGCGCGCTACCTCCCTTTATATAGAGTGCAACTGCACTACTTAGCTGCGAGAACACAAAGCTCAAGCAGCCATAACCTCCCTATGAAGGCTTCCAAAAAGATGGTATATTGGCTTTCACGGCTGGTGAATTAAAACTCAGCAATTCTTCTAGGTTTGTGCCGTGTCTTGTGTGGGGTTTCGCCTAGGACATCAAGCTGGCTCATCGGCGGGCTCTTGGTGTCCCCGCCCGGACCCCCACAGGAGTAACGAACTGCGCGCTACCTCCCTTTATCTACTTAGCTGCGAGAACACAAAGCTCAAGCAGCCATAACCTCCCTATGAAGGCTTCCAAAAAGATGGTATATTGGTTTTCACGGCCGGCGAATTAAAACTCAGCAATTCTTCTAGGTTTGTGCCGTGTCTTGTGTGGGGTTTCGCCTAGGACATCAAGCTGGCTCATCGGCGGGCTCTTGGTGTCCCCGCCCGGACCCCCACAGGAGTAACGAACTGCGCGCTACCTCCCTTTATATAGAGTGCAACTGCACTACTTAGCTGCGAGAACACAAAGCTCAAGCAGCCATAACCTCCCTATGAAGGCTTCCAAAAAGATGGTATATTGGCTTTCACGGCCGGCGAATTAAAACTCAGCAATTCTTCTAGGTTTGTGCCGTGTCTTGTGTGGGGTTTCGCCTCGGACATCAAGCTGGCTCATCGGCGGGCTCTTGGTGTCCCCGCCCGGACCCCCACAGGAGTAACGAACTGCGCGCTACCTCCCTTTATATAGAGTGCAACTGCACTACTTAGCTGCGAGAACACAAAGCTCAAGCAGCCATAACCTCCCTATGAAGGCTTCCAAAAAGATGGTATATTGGCTTTCACGGCCGGTGAATTAAAACTCAGCAATTCTTCTAGGTTTGTGCCGTGTCTTGTGTGGGGTTTCGCCTAGGACATCAAGCTGGCTCATCGGCGGGCTCTTGGTGTCCCCGCCCGGACCCCCACAGTATTAACGAACTGCGCGCTACCTCCCTTTATATAGAGTGCAACTGCACTACTTAGCTGCGAGAACACAAAGCTCAAGCGGCCATAACCTCCCTAGGAAGACTTCCAAAAAGATGGTATATTGGCTTTCACGGCCGGTGAATTAAAACTCAGCAATTCTTCTAGGTTTGTGCCGTGTCTTGTGTGGGGTTTCGCCTAGGACATCAAGCTGGCTCATCGGTGGGCTCTTGGTGTCCCCGCCCGGACCCCCACAGGAGTAACGATCTGCGCACTACCTCCCTTTATATAGAGTGCAACTGCACTACTTAGCTGCGAGAACACAAAGCTCAAGCAGCCATAACCTCCCTATGAAGGCTTCCAAAAAGATGGTATATTGGCTTTCACGGCTGGTGAATTAAAACTCAGCAATTCTTCTAGGTTTGTGCCGTGTCTTGTGTGGGGCTTCGCCTAGGACATCAAGCTGGCTCATCGGCGGGCTCTTGGTGTCCCCGCCCGGACCCCCACAGGAGTAACGAACTGTGCGCTACCTCCCTTTATATAGAGTGCAACTGCACTACTTAGCTGCTAGAACACAAAGCTCAAGCAGCCATAACCTCCCTATGAAGGCTTCCAAAAAGATGGTGTATTGGCTTTCACGGCCGGCGAATTAAAACTCAGCAATTCTTCTAGGTTTGTGCCGTGTCTTGTGTGGGGTTTCGCCTAGGACATCAAGCTGGCTCATCGGCGGGCTCTTGGTGTCCCCGCCCGGACCCCCACAGGAGTAACGAACGGCGCGCTACCTCCCTTTATATAGAGTGCAACTGCACTACTTAGCTGCGAGAACACAAAGCTCAAGCAGCCATAACCTCCCTATGAAGGCTTCCAAAAAGATGGTATATTGGCTTTCACGGCCGGTGAATTAAATCTCAGCAATTTTTCTAGGTTTGTGCCGTGTCTTGTGTGGGGTTTCGCCTAGGACATCAAGCTGGCTCATCGGCGGGATCTTGTGTCTCCGCCTGGACCCCCACAGGAGTAACGAACTGCGCGCTACCTCCCTTTATATAGAGTGCAACTGCACTACTTAGCTGCGAGAACACAAAGCTCAAGCAGCCATAACCTCCCTATGAAGGCTTCCAAAAAGATGGTATATTGGCTTTCACGGCCGGTGAATTAAAACTCAGCAATTCTTCTAGGTTTGTGCCGTGTCTTGTGTGGGGTTTCGCCAAGGACATCCAGCTGGCTCATCGGCGGGCTCTTGGTGTCCCCGCCCGGACCCCCACAGGAGTAACGAACTGCGCGCTACCTCCCTTTATATAGAGTGCAACTGCACTACTTAGCTGCGAGAACACAAAGCTCAAGCAGCCATAACCTCCACATGAAGGCTTCCAAAAAGATGGTATATTGGCTTTCACAGCCGGTGAATTAAAACTCAGAAATTCTTCTAGGTTTGTGCCGTGTCTTGTGTGGGGTTTCGCCTAGGACATCAAGCTGGCTCATCGGCGGGCTCTTGGTGTCCCCGCCCGGACCCCCACAGTATTAACGAACTGCGCGCTACCTCCCTTTATATAGAGTGCAACTGCACTACTTAGCTGCGAGAACACAAAGCTCAAGCAGCCATAACCTCCCTATGAAGGCTTCCAAAAAGATGGTATATTGGCTTTCACGGCCGGTGAATTAAAACTCAGCAATTATTCTAGGTTTGTGCCGTGTTTTGTGTGGGGTTTCGCCTAGGACATCAAGCTGGCTCATCGGCGGGCTCTTGGTGTCCCCGCCCGGACCCCCACAGGAGTAACGAACTGCGCGCTACCTCCCTTTATATAGAGTGCAACTGCACTACTTAGCTGCGAGAACACAAAGCTCAAGCAGCCATAACCTCCCTATGAAGGCTTCCAAAAAGATGGTATATTGGCTTTCACGGCCGGTGAATTAAAACTCAGCAATTCTTCTAGGTTTGTGCCGTGTCTTGTTTGGGGTTTCGCCTAGGACATCACGCTGGCTCATCGGCGGGTTCTTGGTGTCCCCGCCCGGACCCCCACAGGAGTAACGAACTGCGCGCTACCTCCCTTTATATAGAGTGCAACTGCACTACTTAGCAGCGAGAACACAAAGCTCAAGCAGCCATAACCTCCCTATGAAGGCTTCCAAAAAGATGGTATAATGGCTTTCACGGCCGGTGAATTAAAACTCAGCAATTCTTCTAGGTTTGTGCCGTGTCTTGTGTGGGGTTTCGCCTAGGACATCAAGCTGGCTCATCGGCGGGCTCTTGGTGTCCCCGCCCGGACCCCCACAGGAGTAACGAACTGCGCGCTACCTCCCTTTATATAGAGTGCAACTGCACTACTTAGCTGCGAGAACACAAAGCTCAAGCAACCATAACCTCCCTATGAAGGCTTCCAAAAAGATGGTATATTGGCTTTCACGGCCGGTGAATTAAAACTCAGCAATTCTTCTAGGTTTGTGCCGTGTCTTGTGTGGGGTTTCGCCTAGGACATCAAGCTGGCTCATCGGCGGGCTCTTGGTGTCCCCGCCCGGACCCCCACAGGAGTAACGAACTGCGCGCTACCTCCCTTTATATAGAGTGCAACTGCACTACTTAGCTGCGAGAACACAAAGCTCAAGCAACCATAACCTCCCTATGAAGGCTTCCAAAAAGATGGTATATTGGCTTTCACGGCCGGTGAATTAAAACTCAGCAATTCTTCTAGGTTTGTGCCGTGTCTTGTGTGGGGTTTCGCCTAGGACATCAAGCTGGCTCATCGGCGGGCTCTCGGTGTCCCCGCCCGGACCCCCACAGGAGTAACGAACTGCGCGCTACCTCCCTTTATATAGAGTGCAACTGCACTACTTAGCTGCGAGAACACAAAGCTCAAGCAGCCATAACCTCCCTATGAAGGCTTCCAAAAAGATGGTATATTGGCTTTCACGGCCGGTGAATTAAAACTCAGCAATTCTTCTAGGTTTGTGCCGTGTCTTGTGTGGGGTTTCGAATTGGACATCAAGCTGGCTCATCGGCGGGCTCTTGGTGTCCCCGCCCGGACCCCCACAGGAGTAACGAACTGCGCGCTACCTCCCTTTATATAGAGTGCAACTGCACTACTTAGCTGCGAGACACAAAGCTCAAGCAACCATAACCTCCCTATGAAGGCTTCCAAAAAGATGGTATATTGGCTTTCACGGCCGGTGAATTAAAACTCAGCAATTCTTCTAGATTTGTGCTGTGTCTTCGGTGGGGTTTCGCCTAGGACATCAAGATGGCTCATCGGCGGGCTCTTGGTGTCCCCACCGGACCACAACAGGAGTAACGAACTGCGCGCTACCTCCCTTTATATAGAGTGCAACTGCACTACTTAGCTGCGAGAACACAAAGCTCAAGCAGGCATAACCTCCCTATGAAGGCTTCCAAAAAGATAGTATATTGGCTTTCACGGCCGGTGAATTAAAACTCAGCAATTCTTCTAGGTTTGTGCCGTGTCTTGTGTGGGGTTTCGCCTAGGACATCAAGCTGGCTCATCGGCGGGCTCTCGGTGTCCCCGCCCGGACCCCCACAGGAGTAACGAACTGCGCGCTACCTCCCTTTATATAGAGTGCAACTGCACTACTTAGCTGCGAGAACACAAAGCTCAAGTAGCCATAACCTCCCTATGAAGGCTTCCAAAAAGATGGTATATTGGCTTTCACGGCCGGTGAATTAAAACTCAGCAATTCTTCTAGGTTTGTGCCGTGTCTTGTGTGGGGTTTCGCCTAGGACATCAAGCTAGGCTCATCGGCGGGCTCTTGGTGTCCCCGCCCGGACCCCCACAGGAGTAACGAACTGCGCGCTACCTCCCTTTATATAGAGTGCAACTGCACTACTTAGCTGCGAGAACACAAAGCTCAAGTAGCCATAACCTCCCTATGAAGGCTTCCAAAAAGATGGTATATTGGCTTTCACGGCCGGTGAATTAAAACTCAGCAATTCTTCTAGGTTTGTGTCGTATCTTGTGTGGGGTTTCGCCTAGGACATCAAGCTGGCTCATCGGCGGGCTCTTGGTGTCCCCGCCCGGACCCCCACAGGAGTAACGAACTGCGCGCTACCTCCCTTTATATAGAGTGCAACTGCACTACTTAGCTGCGAGAACACAAAGCTCAAGCAGCCATAACCTCCCTATGAAGGCTTCCAAAAAGATGGTATATTGGCTTTCAAGGCCGGTGAATTAAAACTCAGCAATTCTTCTAGGTTTGTGCCGTGTCTTGTGTGGGGTTTCGCCTAGGACATCAAGCTGGCTCATCGGTGGGCTCTTGGTGTCTCCACCGGACCCCCACAGGAGTAACGAACTGCGCGCTACCTCCCTTTATATAGAGTGCAACTGCACTACTTAGCTGCGAGAACACAAAGCTCAAGCGGCCATAACCTCCCTTTGAAGACTTCCAAAAAGATGGTATATTGGCTTTCACGGCCGGTGAATTAAAACTCAGCAATTCTTCTAGGTTTGTGCTGTGTCTTGGGTGGGGTTTCGCCTAGGACATCAAGCTGGCTCATCGGTGGGCTCTTGGTGTCTCCACCGGACCCCAACAGGAGTAACGAACTGCGCGCTACCTCCCTTTATATAGAGTGCAACTGTACTCCTTGACTGCGAGAACACAAAGCTCAAGCAGCCATAACCTCCCTATGAAGGCTTCCAAAAAGATGGTATATTGGCTTTCACGGCCGGTGAATTAAAACTCAGCAATTCTTCTAGGTTTGTGCCGTGTCTTGTGTGGAGTTTCGCCTAGGACATCAAGCTGGCTCATCGGCGGCCTCTTGGTGTCCCCGCCCGGACCCTCACAGGAGTAACGAACTGCGCGCTACCTCCCTTTATATAGAGTGCAACTGCACTACTTAGCAGCGAGAACACAAAGCTCAAGCAGCCATAACCTCCCTATGAAGGCTTCCAAAAAGATGGTATAATGGCTTTCACGGCCGGTGAATTAAAACTCAGCAATTCTTCTAGGTTTGTGCCGTGTCTTGTGTGGGGTTTCGCCTAGGACATCAAGCTGGCTCATCGGCGGGCTCTTGGTGTCCCCGCCCGGACCCCCACAGGAGTAACGAAATGCGCGCTACCTCCCTTTATATAGAGTGCAACTGCACTACTTAGCTGCGAGAACACAAAGCTCAAGCAGCCATAACCTCCCTATGAAGGCTTCCAAAAAGATGGTATCTTGGCTTTCACGGCCGGTGAATTAAAACTCAGCAATTCTTCTAGGTTTGTGCCGTGTCTTGTGTGGGGTTTCGCCTAGGACATCAAGCTGGCTCATCGGCGGGCTCTTGGTGTCCCCGCCCGGACCCCCACAGGAGTAACGAACTGCGCGCTACCTCCCTTTATTTAGAGTGCAACTGCACTACTTAGTTGCGAGAACACAAAGCTCAAGCAGCCATA
This sequence comes from Meconema thalassinum, assembly GCA_946902985.2. NCBI lineage: Eukaryota > Metazoa > Arthropoda > Insecta > Orthoptera > Tettigoniidae > Meconema > Meconema thalassinum. Next base: position 189,884,026 of record OX336388.2, on the reverse strand, counting down.
ACCTCCCTATGAAAGCTTCCAAAAAGATGGTATATTGGCTTTCACGGCCGGTGAATTAAAACTCAGCAATTCTTCTAGGTTTGTGCTGTGTCTTGGGTGGGGTTTCGCCTAGGACATCAAGCTGGCTCATCGGTGGGCTCTTGGTGACCCCACCGGACCCCCACAGGAGTAATGAAATGCGCGCTACCTCCCTTTATATAGAGTGCAACTGCACTACTTAGCTGCGAGAACACAAAGCTCAAGCAGCCATAACCTCCCTATGAAGACTTCCAAAAAGATGGTATATTGGCTTTCACGGCCGGTGAATTAAAACTCAGCAATTCTTCTAGGTTTGTGCCGTGTCTTGTGTGGGGTTTGGCCTAGGACATCAAGCTGGCTCATCGGCGGGCTCTTGGTGTCCCCGCCCGGACCCCCACAGGAGTAACGAACTGCGCGCTACCTCCCTTTATATAGAGTGCAACTGCACTACTTAGCTGCGAGAACACAAAGCTCAAGCAGCCATAACCTCCCTATGAAGACTTCCAAAAAGATGGTATATTGGCTTTCACGGCCGGTGAATTAAAACTCAGCAATTCTTCTAGGTTTGTGCCGTGTCTTGTGTGGGGTTTGGCCTAGGACATCAAGCTGGCTCATCGGCGGGCTCTTGGTGTCCCCGCCCGGACCCCCACAGGAGTAACGAACTGCGCGCTACCTCCCTTTATATAGAGTGCAACTGCACTACTTAGCTGCGAGACACAAAGCTCAAGCAGCCATAACCTCCCTATGAAGGCTTCCAAAAAGATGGTATATTGGCTTTCACGGCCGGTGAATTAAAACTCAGCAATTCCTCTAGGTTTGTGCCGTGTCTTGTGTGGGGTTTCGCTACGGACATCAAGCTGGCTCATCGGCGGGCTCTTGGTGTCCCTGCCCGGACCCCCACAGGAGTAACGAACTGCGCGCTACCTCCCTTTATATAGAGCGCATCTGCACTACTTAGCTGCGAGAACACAAAGCTCAAGCAGCCATAACCTCCCTATGAAGGCTTCCAAAAAGATGGTATACTGGCTTTCACGGCCGGTGAATTAAAACTCAGCAATTCTTCTAGGTTTGTGCCGTGTCTAGTGTGGGGCTTCGCTTAGGACATCAAGCTGGCTCATCGGCGGGCTCTTGGTGTCCCCGCCCGGACCCCCACAGGAGTAACGAACTGTGCGCTACCTCCCTTTATATAGAGTGCAACTGCACTACTTAGCTGCGAGAACACAAAGCTCAAGCAGCCATAACCTCCCTATGAAGGCTTCCAAAAAGATGGTATATTGGCTTTCACGGCCGGTGAATTAAAACTCAGCAATTCTTCTAGGTTTGTGCCGTGTCTTGTGTGGGGTTTCGCCTAGGACATCAAGCTGGCTCATCGGCGGGCTCTTGGTGTCCCCACCGGACCCCAACAGGAGTAACGAACTGCGCGCTACCTCCCTTTATATAGAGTGCAACTGCACTACTTAGCTGCGAGAACACAAAGCTCAAGCAGCCATAACCTCCCTATGAAGGCTTCCAAAAAGATGGTATATTGGCTTTCACGGCCGGTGAATTAAAACTCAGCAATTCTTCTAGGTTTGTGCCGTGTCTTGTGTGGGGTTTCGCCTAGGACATCAAGCTGGCTCATCGGCGGGCTCTTGGTGTCCCCACCGGACCCCAACAGGAGTAACGAACTGCGCGCTACCTCCCTTTATATAGAGTGCAACTGCACTACTTAGCTGCGAGAACACAAAGCTCAAGCAGCCATAACCTCCCTATGAAGGCTTCCAAAAAGATGGTATATTGGCTTTCACGGCCGGTGAATTAAAACTCAGCAATTCTTCTAGGTTTGTGCCGTGTCTTGTGTGGGGTTTCGCCTAGGACATCAAGCTGGCTCATCGGCGGGCTCTTGGTGTCCCCGCCTGGACCCCCACAGGAGTAACGAACTGCGCGCTACCTCCCTTTATATAGAGTGCAACTGCACTACTTAGCTGCGAGAACACAAAGCTCAAGCGGCCATAACCTCCCTATGAAGGCTTCCAAAAAGATGGTATATTGGCTTTCACGGCCGGTGAATTAAAACTCAGCAATTCTTCTAGGTTTGTGCCGTGTCTTGTGTGGGGTTTCGCCTAGGACATCAAGCTGGCTCATCGGCGGGCTCTTGGTGTCCCCGCCCGGACCCCCACAGGAGTAACGAACTGCGCGCTACCTCCCTTTATATAGAGTGCAACTGCACTACTTAGCTGCGAGAACACAAAGCTCAAGCAGCCATAACCCCCCTATGAAGGCTTCCAAAAAGATGGTATATTGGCTTTCACGGCCGGTGAATTAAAACTCAGCAATTCTTCTAGGTTTGTGCCGTGGCTTGTGTGGGGTTTCGCCTAGGACATCAAGCTGGCTCATCGGCGGGCTCTTGGTGTCCCCGCCCGGACCCCCACAGGAGTAACGAACTGCGCGCTACCTCCCTTTATTTAGAGTGCAACTGCACTACTTAGCTGCGAGAACACAAAGCTCAAGCAGCCATAACCTCCCTATGAAGGCTTCCAAAAAGATGGTATATTGGCTTTCACGGCCGGTGAATTAAAACTCAGCAATTCTTCTAGGTTTGTGCCGTGCCTTGTGTGGGGTTTCGAATTGGACATCAAGCTGGCTCATCGGCGGGCTCTTGGTGTCCCCACCGGACCACAACAGGAGTAACGAACTGCGCGCTACCTCCCTTTATATAGAGTGCAACTGCACTACTTAGCTGCGAGAACACAAAGCTCAAGCAGCCATAACCTCCCTATGAAGGCTTCCAAAAAGATGGTAGGCCTATATTGGCTTTCACGGCCGGTGAATTAAAACTCAGCAATTCTTCTAGGTTTGTGCCGTGTCTTGTGTGGGGTTTCGCCTAGGACATCAAGCTGGCTCATCGGCGGGCTCTTGGTGTCCCCGTCCGGACCCCCACAGGAGTAACGAACTGCGCGCTACCTCCCTTTATCTACTTAGCTGCGAGAACACAAAGCTCAAGCAGCCATAACCTCCCTATGAAGGCTTCCAAAAAGATGGTATATTGGATTTCACGGCCGGTGAATTAAAACTCAGCAATTCTACTAGATTTGTGCCGTGTCTTGTGTGGGGTTTCGCCTAGGACATCAAGCTGGCTCATCGGCGGGCTCTTGGTGTCCCCGCCCGGACCCCCACAGGAGTAACGAACTGCGCGCTACCTCCCTTGATATAGAGTGCAACTGCAGTACTTAGCTGCGAGAACACAAAGCTCAAGCAACCATAACCTCCCTATGAAGGCTTCCAAAAAGATGGTATACTGGCTTTCACGGCCGGTGAATTAAAACTCAGCAATTCTTCTAGGTTTGTGCCGTGTCTTGTGTGGGGTTTCGCCTAGGACATCAAGCTCGCTCATCGGCGGGCTCTTGGTGTCCCCGCCCGGACCCCCACAGGAGTAACGAACTGCGCGCTACCTCCCTTTATATAGAGTGCAACTGCACTACTTAGCTGCGAGAACACAAAGCTCAAGCAGCCATAACCTCCCTATGAAGGCTTCCAAAAAGATGGTATATTGGCTTTCACGGCCGGTGAATTAAAACTCAGCAATTCTTCTAGGTTTGTGCCGTGTCTTGTGTTGGGTTTCGCCAAGGACATCAAGCTGGCTCATCGGCGGGCTCTTGGTGTCTCCACCGGACCCCCACAGGAGTATAGAACTGCGCGCTACCTCCCTTTATATAGAGTGCAACTGCACTACTTAGCTGCGAGAACACAAAGCTCAAGCAGCCATAACCTCCCTATGAAGGCTTCCAAAAAGATGGTATATTGGCTTTCACGGCTGGTGAATTAAAACTCAGCAATTCTTCTAGGTTTGTGCCGTGTCTTGTGTGGGGCTTCGCCTAGGACATCAAGCTGGCTCATCGGCGGGCTCTTGGTGTCCCCGCCCGGACCCCCACAGGAGTAACGAACTGTGCGCTACCTCCCTTTATATAGAGTGCAACTGCACTACTTAGCTGCTAGAACACAAAGCTCAAGCAGCCATAACCTCCCTATGAAGGCTTCCAAAAAGATGGTGTATTGGCTTTCACGGCCGGCGAATTAAAACTCAGCAATTCTTCTAGGTTTGTGCCGTGTCTTGTGTGGGGTTTCGCCTAGGACATCAAGCTGGCTCATCGGCGGGCTCTTGGTGTCCCCGCCCGGACCCCCACAGGAGTAACGAACGGCGCGCTACCTCCCTTTATATAGAGTGCAACTGCACTACTTAGCTGCGAGAACACAAAGCTCAAGCAGCCATAACCTCCCTATGAATGCTTCCAAAAAGATGGTATATTGGCTTTCACGGCCGGTGAATTAAATCTCAGCAATTTTTCTAGGTTTGTGCCGTGTCTTGTGTGGGGTTTCGCCTAGGACATCAAGCTGGCTCATCGGCGGGATCTTGTGTCTCCGCCTGGACCCCCACAGGAGTAACGAACTGTGCGCTACCTCCCTTTATATAGAGTGCAACTGCACTACTTAGCTGCGAGACACAAAGCTCAAGCAGCCCTAACCTCCCTATGAAGGCTTCCAAAAAGATGGTATATTGGCTTTCACGGCCGGTGAATTAAAACTCAGCAATTCTTCTAGGTTTGTGCCGTGTCTTGTGTGGGGTTTCGCCTAGGACATCAAGCTGGCTCATCGGCGGGCTCTTGGTGTCCCCGCTCGGACCCCCACAGGAGTAACGAACTGCGCGCTACCTCCCTTTATATAGAGTGCAACTGCACTACTTAGCTGCGAGAACACAAAGCTCAAGCAGCCATAACCTCCCTATGAAGGCTTCCAAAAAGATGGTATATTGGCTTTCACGGCCGGTGAATTAAAACTCAGCAATTCTTCTAGGTTTGTGCCGTGTCTTGTGTGGGGTTTCGCCAAGGACATCCAGCTGGCTCATCGGCGGGCTCTTGGTGTCCCCGCCCAGACCCCCACAGGAGTAACGAACTGCGTGCTACCTCCCTTTATATAGAGTGCAACTGCACTACTTAGCTGCGAGAACACAAAGCTCAAGCAGGCATAACCTCCACATGAAGGCTTCCAAAAAGATGGTATATTGGCTTTCACAGCCGGTGAATTAAAACTCAGCAATTCTTCTAGGTTTGTGCCGTGTCTTGTGTGGGGTTTCGCCTAGGACATCAAGCTGGCTCATCGGCGGGCTCTTGGTGTCCCCGCCCGGACCCCCACAGTATTAACGAACTGCGCGCTACCTCCCTTTATATAGAGTGCAACTGCACTACTTAGCTGCGAGAACACAAAGCTCAAGCAGCCATAACCTCCACATGAAGGCTTCCAAAAAGATGGTATATTGGCTTTCACAGCCGGTGAATTAAAACTCAGCAATTCTTCTAGGTTTGTGCCGTGTCTTGTGTGGGGTTTCGCCTAGGACATCCAGCTGGCTCATCGGCGGGCTCTCGGTGTCCCCGCCCGGACCCCCACAGGAGTAACGAACTGCGCGCTACCTCCCTTTATATAGAGTGCAACTGCACTACTTAGCTGCGAGAACACAAAGCTCAAGCAGCCATAACCTCCCTATGAAGGCTTCCAAAAAGATGGTATATTGGCTTTCACGGCCGGTGAATTAAAACTCAGCAATTCTTCTAGGTTTGTGCCGTGTCTTGTGTGGGGTTTCGCCAAGGACATCCAGCTGGCTCATCGGCGGGCTCTTGGGGTCCCCGCCCGGACCCCCACAGGAGTAACGAACTGCGCGCTACCTCCCTTTATATAGAGTGCAACTGCACTACTTAGCTGCGAGAACACAAAGCTCAAGCAGCCATAACCTCCCTATGAAGGCTTCCAAAAAGATGGTATATTGGCTTTCACGGCCGGTGAATTAAAACTCAGCAATTCTTCTAGATTTGTGCTGTGTCTTCGGTGGAGTTTCGCCTAGGACATCAAGCTGGCTCATCGGCGGGCTCTTGGAGTCCCCACCGGACCCCAACAGGAGTAACGAACTGCGCGCTACCTCCCTTTATATAGAGTGCAACTGCACTACTTAGCTGCGAGAACACAAAGCTCAAGCAGGCATAACCTCCCTATGAAGGCTTCCAAAAAGATGGTATATTGGCTTTCACGGCCGGTGAATTAAAACTCAGCAATTCTTCTAGGTTTGTGCCGTGTCTTGTGTGGGGTTTCGCCTAGGACATCAAGCTGGCTCATCGGCGGGCTCTCGGTGTCCCCGCCCGGACCCCCACAGGAGTAACGAACTGCGCGCTACCTCCCTTTATATAGAGTGCAACTGCACTACTTAGCTGCGAGAACACAAAGCTCAAGCAGCCATAACCTCCCTATGAAGGCTTCCAAAAAGATGGTATATTGGCTTTCACGGCCGGTGAATTAAAACTCAGCAATTCTTCTAGGTTTGTGCCGTGTCTTGTGTGGGGTTTCGCCTAGGACATCAAGCTGGCTCATCGGCGGGCTCTCGGTGTCCCCGCCCGGACCCCCACAGGAGTAACGAACTGCGCGCTACCTCCCTTTATATAGAGTGCAACAGCACTACTTAGCTGCGAGAACACAAAGCTCAAGCAGCCATAACCTCCCTATGAAGGCTTCCAAAAAGATGGTATATTGGCTTTCACGGCCGGTGAATTAAAACTTAGCAATTCTTCTAGGTTTGTGCCGTGTCTTGTTTGGGGTTTCGCCTAGGACATCACGCTGGCTCATCGGCGGGTTCTTGGTGTCCCCGCCCGGACCCCCACAGGAGTAACGAACTGCGCGCTACCTCCCTTTATATAGAGTGCAACTGCACTACTTAGCTGCGAGAACACAAAGCTCAAGCAGCCATAACCTCCCTATGAAGGCTTCCAAAAAGATGGTATATTGGCTTTCACGGCCGGTGAATTAAAACTCAGCAATTCTTCTAGGTTTGTGCCGTGTCTTGTGTGGGGTTTCGAATTGGACATCAAGCTGGCTCATCGGCGGGCTCTTGGTGTCCCCGCCCGGACCCCCACAGGAGTAACGAACTGCGCGCTACCTCCCTTTATATAGAGTGCAACTGCACTACTTAGCTGCGAGACACAAAGCTCAAGCAACCATAACCTCCCTATGAAGGCTTCCAAAAAGATGGTATATTGGCTTTCACGGCCGGTGAATTAAAACTCAGCAATTCTTCTAGATTTGTGCTGTGTCTTCGGTGGGGTTTCGCCTAGGACATCAAGATGGCTCATCGGCGGGCTCTTGGTGTCCCCACCGGACCACAACAGGAGTAACGAACTGCGCGCTACCTCCCTTTATATAGAGTGCAACTGCACTACTTAGCTGCGAGAACACAAAGCTCAAGCAGCCATAACCTCCCTATGAAGGCTTCCAAAAAGATGGTATATTGGCTTTCACGGCCGGTGAATTAAAACTCAGCAATTCTTCTAGGTTTGTGCCGTGCCTTGTGTGGGGTTTCGAATTGGACATCAAGCTGGCTCATCGGCGGGCTCTTGGTGTCCCCACCGGACCACAACAGGAGTAACGAACTGCGCGCTACCTCCCTTTATATAGAGTGCAACTGCACTACTTAGCTGCGAGAACACAAAGCTCAAGCAGCCATAACCTCCCTATGAAGGCTTCCAAAAAGATGGTATATTGGCTTTCACGGCCGGTGAATTAAAACTTAGCAATTCTTCTAGGTTTGTGCCGTGTCTTGTTTGGGGTTTCGCCTAGGACATCACGCTGGCTCATCGGCGGGTTCTTGGTGTCCCCGCCCGGACCCCCACAGGAGTAACGAACTGCGCGCTACCTCCCTTTATATAGAGTGCAACTGCACTACTTAGCTGCGAGAACACAAAGCTCAAGCAGCCATAACCTCCCTATGAAGGCTTCCAAAAAGATGGTATATTGGCTTTCACGGCCGGTGAATTAAAACTCAGCAATTCTTCTAGGTTTGTGCCGTGTCTTGTGTTCGGTTTCGCCTAGGACATCAAGCTAGGCTCATCGGCGGGCTCTTGGTGTCCCCGCCCGGACCCCCACAGGAGTAACGAACTGCGCGCTACCTCCCTTTATATAGAGTGCAACTGCACTACTTAGCTGCGAGAACACAAAGCTCAAGTAGCCATAACCTCCCTATGAAGGCTTCCAAAAAGATGGTATATTGGCTTTCACGGCCGGTGAATTAAAACTCAGCAATTCTTCTAGGTTTGTGTCGTATCTTGTGTGGGGTTTCGCCTAGGACATCAAGCTGGCTCATCGGCGGGCTCTTGGTGACCCTGCCCGGACCCCCACAGGAGTAACGAACTGCGCGCTACCTCCCTTTATATAGAGTGCAACTGCACTACTTAGCTGCGAGAACAAAAAGCTCAAGCAGCCATAACCTCCCTATGAAGGCTTCCAAAAAGATGGTATATTGGCTTTCACGGCCGGTGAATTAAAACTCAGCAATTCTTCTAGGTTTGTGCTGTGTCTTGGGTGGGGTTTCGCCTAGGACATCAAGCTGGCTCATCGGTGGGCTCTTGGTGTCTCCACCGGACCCCCACAGGAGTAACGAACTGCGCGCTACCTCCCTTTATATAGAGTGCAACTGCACTACTTAGCTGCGAGAACACAAAGCTCAAGCAGCCATAACCTCCCTATGAAGGCTTCCAAAAAGATGGTATAATGGCTTTCACGGCCGGTGAATTAAAACTCAGCAATTCTTCTAGGTTTGTGCCGTGTCTTGTGTGGGGTTTCGCCTAGGACATCAAGCTGGCTCATCGGCGGGCTCTTGGTGTCCCCGCCCGGACCCCCACAGGAGTAACGAACTGCGCGCTACCTCCCTTTATATAGAGTGCAACTGCACCACTTGACTACGAGAACACAAAGCTCAAGCAGCCATAACCTCCCTATGAAGGCTTCCAAAAAGATGGTATATTAGCTTTCACGGCCGGTGAATTAAAACTCAGCAATTCTTCTAGGTTTGTGCCGTGTCTTGTGTGGGGTTTCGCCTAGGACATCAAGCTGGCTCATCGGCGGGCTCTCGGTGTCCCCGCCCGGACCCCCACAGGAGTAACGAACTGCGCGCTACCTCCCTTTATATAGAGTTCAACTGCACTACTTAGCTGCGAGAACACAAAGCTCAAGCAGCCATAACCTCCCTATGAAGGCTTCCAAAAAGATGGTATATTGGCTTTCACGGCCGGTGAATTAAAACTCAGCAATTCTTCTAGGTTTGTGCCGTGTCTTGTGTGGGTTTTCGAATTGGACATCAAGCTGGCTCATCGGCGGGCTCTTGGTGTCCCCGCCCGGACCCCCACAGGAGTAACGAACTGCGCGCTACCTCCCTTTATATAGAGTGCAACTGCACTACTTAGCTGCGAGACACAAAGCTCAAGCAACCATAACCTCCCTATGAAGGCTTCCAAAAAGATGGTATATTGGCTTTCACGGCCGGTGAATTAAAACTCAGCAATTCTTCTAGGTTTGTGCCGTGTCTTGTGTGGGGTATCGCCTAGGACATCAAGCTGGCTCATCGGCGGGCTCTCGGTGTCCCCGCCCGGACCCCCACAGGAGTAACGAACTGCGCGCTACCTCCCTTTATATAGAGTGCAACTGCACTACTTAGCTGCGAGAACACAAAGCTCAAGCAGCCATAACCTCGCTATGAAGGCTTCCAAAAAGATGGTATATTGGCTTTCACGGCCGGTGAATTAAAACTTAGCAATTCTTCTAGGTTTGTGCCGTGTCTTGTTTGGGGTTTCGCCTAGGACATCACGCTGGTTCATCGGCGGGTTCTTGGTGTCCCCGCCCGGACCCCCACAGGAGAAACGAACTGCGTGCTACCTCCCTTTATATAGAGTGCAACTGCACTACTTAGCTGCGAGAACACAAAGCTCAAGCGGCCTTAACCTCCCTATGAAGGCTTCCAAAAAGATGGTATATTGGCTTTCACGGCCGGTGAATTAAAACTCAGCAATTCTTCTAGGTTTGTGCCGTGTCTTGTGTGGGGTTTCGCCTAGGACATCAAGCTGGCTCATCGGCGGGCTCTTGGTGTCCCCGCCCGGACCCCCACAGGACTAACGAACTGCGCGCTACCTCCCTTTGTATAGAGTGCAACTGCACTACTTAGCTGCGAGAACACAAAGCTCAAGCAGCCATAACCCCCCTATGAAGGCTTCCAAAAAGATGGTATATTGGCTTTCACGGCCGGTGAATTAAAACTCAGCAATTCTTCTAGATTTGTGCTGTGTCTTCGGTGGAGTTTCGCCTAGGACATCAAGCTGGCTCATCGGCGGACTCTTGGAGTCCCCACCGGACCCCAACAGGAGTAACTAACTGCGCGCTACCTCCCTTTATATAGAGTGCAACTGCACTACTTAGCTGCGAGAACACAAAGCTCAAGCAGGCATAACCTCCCTATGAAGGCTTCCAAAAAGATGGTATATTGGCTTTCACGGCCGGTGAATTAAAACTCAGCAATTCTTCTAGGTTTGTGCCGTGTCTTGTGTGGGGTTTCGCCTAGGACATCAAGCTGGCTCATCGGCGGGCTCTCGGTGTCCCCTCCCGGACCCCCACAGGAGTAACGAACTGCGCGCTACCTCCCTTTATATAGAGTGCAACTGCACTACTTAGCTGCGAGAACACAAAGCTCAAGCAGCCATAACCTCCCTATGAAGGCTTCCAAAAAGATGGTATATTGGCTTTCACGGCCGGTGAATTAAAACTCAGCAATTCTTCTAGGTTTGTGCCGTGTCTTGTGTGGGGTTTCGCCTAGGACATCGAGCTGGCTCATCGGCGGGCTCTCGGTGTCCCCGCCCGGACCCCCACAGGAGTAACGAACTGCGCGCTACCTCCCTTTATATAGAGTGCAACAGCACTACTTAGCTGCGAGAACACAAAGCTCAAGCAGCCATAACCTCCCTATGAAGGCTTCCAAAAAGATGGTATATTGGCTTTCACGGCCGGTGAATTAAAACTTAGCAATTCTTCTGGGTTTGTGCCGTGTCTTGTTTGGGGTTTCGCCTAGGACATCACGCTGGCTCATCGGCGGGTTCTTGGTGTCCCCGCCCGGACCCCCACAGGAGTAACGAACTGCGCGCTACCTCCCTTTATATAGAGTGCAACTGCACTACTTAGCTGCGAGAACACAAAGCTCAAGCAGCCATAAACTCCCTATGAAGGCTTCCAAAAAGATGGTATATTGGCTTTCACGGCCGGTGAATTAAAACTCAGCAATTCTTCTAGGTTTGTGCCGTGTCTTGTGTGGGGTTTCGAATTGGACATCAAGCTGGCTCATCGGCGGGCTCTTGGTGTCCCCGCCCGGACCCCCACAGGAGTAACGAACTGCGCGCTACCTCCCTTTATATAGAGTGCAACTGCACTACTTAGCTGCGAGACACAAAGCTCAAGCAACCATAACCTCCCTATGAAGGCTTCCAAAAAGATGGTATATTGGCTTTCACGGCCGGTGAATTAAAACTCAGCAATTCTTCTAGATTTGTGCTGTGTCTTCGGTGGGGTTTCGCCTAGGACATCAAGATGGCTCATCGGCGGGCTCTTGGTGTCCCCACCGGACCACAACAGGAGTAACGAACTGCGCGCTACCTCCCTTTATATAGAGTGCAACTGCACTACTTAGCTGCGAGAACACAAAGCTCAAGCAGCCATAACCTCCCTATGAAGGCTTCCAAAAAGATGGTATATTGGCTTTCACGGCCGGTGAATTAAAACTCAGCAATTCTTCTAGGTTTGTGCCGTGCCTTGTGTGGGGTTTCGAATTGGACATCAAGCTGGCTCATCGGCGGGCTCTTGGTGTCCCCACCGGACCACAACAGGAGTAACGAACTGCGCGCTACCTCCCTTTATATAGAGTGCAACTGCACTACTTAGCTGCGAGAACACAAAGCTCAAGCAGCCATAACCTCCCTATGAAGGCTTCCAAAAAGATGGTATATTGGCTTTCACGGCCGGTGAATTAAAACTTAGCAATTCTTCTAGGTTTGTGCCGTGTCTTGTTTGGGGTTTCGCCTAGGACATCACGCTGGCTCATCGGCGGGTTCTTGGTGTCCCCGCCCGGACCCCCACAGGAGTAACGAACTGCGCGCTACCTCCCTTTATATAGAGTGCAACTGCACTACTTAGCTGCGAGAACACAAAGCTCAAGCAGCCATAACCTCCCTATGAAGGCTTCCAAAAAGATGGTATATTGGCTTTCACGGCCGGTGAATTAAAACTCAGCAATTCTTCTAGGTTTGTGCCGTGTCTTGTGTGGGGTTTCGCCTAGGACATCAAGCTAGGCTCATCGGCGGGCTCTTGGTGTCCCCGCCCGGACCCCCACAGGAGTAACGAACTGCGCGCTACCTCCCTTTATATAGAGTGCAACTGCACTACTTAGCTGCGAGAACACAAAGCTCAAGTAGCCATAACCTCCCTATGAAGGCTTCCAAAAAGATGGTATATTGGCTTTCACGGCCGGTGAATTAAAACTCAGCAATTCTTCTAGGTTTGTGTCGTATCTTGTGTGGGGTTTCGCCTAGGACATCAAGCTGGCTCATCGGCGGGCTCTTGGTGACCCTGCCCGGACCCCCACAGGAGTAACGAACTGCGCGCTACCTCCCTTTATATAGAGTGCAACTGCACTACTTAGCTGCGAGAACAAAAAGCTCAAGCAGCCATAACCTCCCTATGAAGGCTTCCAAAAAGATGGTATATTGGCTTTCACGGCCGGTGAATTAAAACTCAGCAATTCTTCTAGGTTTGTGCTGTGTCTTGGGTGGGGTTTCGCCTAGGACATCAAGCTGGCTCATCGGTGGGCTCTTGGTGTCTCCACCGGACCCCCACAGGAGTAACGAACTGCGCGCTACCTCCCTTTATATAGAGTGCAACTGCACTACTTAGCTGCGAGAACACAAAGCTCAAGCAGCCATAACCTCCCTATGAAGGCTTCCAAAAAGATGGTATAATGGCTTTCACGGCCGGTGAATTAAAACTCAGCAATTCTTCTAGGTTTGTGCCGTGTCTTGTGTGGGGTTTCGCCTAGGACATCAAGCTGGCTCATCGGCGGGCTCTTGGTGTCCCCGCCCGGACCCCCACAGGAGTAACGAACTGCGCGCTACCTCCCTTTATATAGAGTGCAACTGCACCACTTGACTACGAGAACACAAAGCTCAAGCAGCCATAACCTCCCTATGAAGGCTTCCAAAAAGATGGTATATTAGCTTTCACGGCCGGTGAATTAAAACTCAGCAATTCTTCTAGGTTTGTGCCGTGTCTTGTGTGGGGTTTCGCCTAGGACATCAAGCTGGCTCATCGGCGGGCTCTCGGTGTCCCCGCCCGGACCCCCACAGGAGTAACGAACTGCGCGCTACCTCCCTTTATATAGAGTGCAACTGCACTACTTAGCTGCGAGAACACAAAGCTCAAGCAGCCATAACCTCCCTATGAAGGCTTCCAAAAAGATGGTATATTGGCTTTCACGGCCGGTGAATTAAAACTCAGCAATTCTTCTAGGTTTGTGCCGTGTCTTGTGTGGGGTTTCGAATTGGACATCAAGCTGGCTCATCGGCGGGCTCTTGGTGTCCCCGCCCGGACCCCCACAGGAGTAACGAACTGCGCGCTACCTCCCTTTATATAGAGTGCAACTGCACTACTTAGCTGCGAGACACAAAGCTCAAGCAACCATAACCTCCCTATGAAGGCTTCCAAAAAGATGGTATATTGGCTTTCACGGCCGGTGAATTAAAACTCAGCAATTCTTCTAGGTTTGTGCCGTGTCTTGTGTGGGGTATCGCCTAGGACATCAAGCTGGCTCATCGGCGGGCTCTCGGTGTCCCCGCCCGGACCCCCACAGGAGTAACGAACTGCGCGCTACCTCCCTTTATATAGAGTGCAACTGCACTACTTAGCTGCGAGAACACAAAGCTCAAGCAGCCATAACCTCGCTATGAAGGCTTCCAAAAAGATGGTATATTGGCTTTCACGGCCGGTGAATTAAAACTTAGCAATTCTTCTAGGTTTGTGCCGTGTCTTGTTTGGGGTTTCGCCTAGGACATCACGCTGGTTCATCGGCGGGTTCTTGGTGTCCCCGCCCGAACCCCCACAGGAGTAACGAACTGCGCGCTACCTCCCTTTATATAGAGTGCAACTGCACTACTTAGCTGCGAGAACACAAAGCTCAAGCAGCCATAACCTCCCTATGAAGGCTTCCAAAAAGATGGTATATTGGCTTTCACGGCCGGTGAATTAAAACTCAGCAATTCTTCTAGGTTTGTGCCGTGTCTTGTGTGGGGTTTCGCCTAGGACATCAAGCTGGCTCATCGGCGGGCTCTTGGTGTCCCCGCCCGGACCCCCACAGGAGTAACGAACTGCGCGCTACCTCCCTTTATATAGAGTGCAACTGCACTACTTAGCTGCGAGAACACAAAGCTCAAGCAGCCATAACCCCCCTATGAAGGCTTCCAAAAAGATGGTATATTGGCTTTCACGGCCGGTGAATTAAAACTCAGCAATTCTTCTAGGTTTGTGCCGTGTCTTGTGTGGGGTTTCGCCTAGGACATCAAGCTGGCTCATCGGCGGGCTCTTGGTGTCCCCGCCCGGACCCCCACAGGAGTAACGAACTGCGCGCTACCTCCCTTTATTTAGAGTGCAACTGCACTAGTTAGTTGCGAGAACACAAAGCTCAAGCAGCCATAACCTCCCTATGAAGGCTTCCAAAAAGATGGTATATTGGCTTTCACGGCCGGTGAATTAAAACTCAGCAATTCTTCTAGGTTTGTGCCGTGTCTTGTGTGGGGTTTCGCCTAGGACATCAAGCTGGCTCATCGGCGGGCTCTTGGTGTCCCCGCCCGGACCCCCACAGGAGTAACGAACTGCGCGCTACCTCCCTTTATATAGAGTGCAACTGCACTACTTAGCTGCGAGAACACAAAGCTCAAGCAGCCATAACCTCCCTATGACGGCTTCCAAAAAGATGGTATATTGGCTTTCACAGCCGGTGAATTAAAACTCAGCAATTCTTCTAGGTTTATGCCGCGTCTTGTGTGGGGTTTCGCCTAGGCCATCAAGCTGGCTCATCGGCGGGCTCTTGGTGTCCCCGCCCGGACCCCCTCAGGAGTAACGAACTGCGCGCTACCTCCCTTTATATAGAGTGCAATTGAACTACTTAGCTGCGAGAACACAAAGCTCAAGCAGCCATAACCTCCCTACGAAGGCTTCCAAAAAGATGGTATATTGGCTTTCACGGCCGGTGAATTAAAACTCAGCAATTCTTCTAGGTTTGTGCCGTGTCTTGTGTGGGGTTTCGCCTAGGACATCAAGCTAGCTCATCGGCGGGCTCTTGGTGTCCCCGCCCGGACCCCCACAGGAGTAACGAACTGCGCGCTACCTCCCTTTATATAGAGTGCAACTGCACTACTTAGCTGCGAGAACACAAAGCTCAAGCGGCCATAACCTCCCTATGAAGACTTCCAAAAAGATGGTATAGTGGCTTTCACGGCCGGTGAATTAAAACTCAGCAATTCTTCTAGGTTTGTGCCGTGTCTTGTGTGGGGTTTCGCCTAGGACATCAAGCTAGCTCATCGGCGGGCTCTTGGTGTCCCCGCCCGGACCCCCACAGGAGTAACGAACTGCGCGCTACCTCCCTTTATATAGAGTGCAACTGCACTACTTAGCTGCGAGAACACAAAGCTCAAGCAACCATAACCTCCCTATGAAGGCTTCCAAAAAGATGGTAGGCCTATATTGGCTTTCACGGCCGGTGAATTAAAACTCAGCAATTCTTCTAGGTTTGTGCCGTGTCTTGTGTGGGGTTTCGCCTAGGACATCAAGCTGGCTCATCGGCGGGCTCTTGGTGTCCCCGCCCGGACCCCCACAGGAGTAACGAACTGCGCGCTACCTCCCTTTATCTACTTAGCTGCGAGAACACAAAGCTCAAGCAGCCATAACCTCCCTATGAAGGCTTCCAAAAAGATGGTATATTGGCTTTCACGGCCGGTGAATTAAAACTCAGCAATTCTACTAGATTTGTGCCGTGTCTTGTGTGGGGTTTCGCCTAGGACATCAAGCTGGCTCATCGGCGGGCTCTTGGTGTCCCCGCCCGGACCCCCACAGGAGTAACGAACTGCGCGCTACCTCCCTTGATATAGAGTGCAACTGCACTACTTAGCTGCGAGAACACAAAGCTCAAGCAACCATAACCTCCCTATGAAGGCTTCCAAAAAGATGGTATACTGGCTTTCACGGCCGGTGAATTAAAACTCAGCAATTCTTCTAGGTTTGTGCCGTGTCTTGTGTGGGGTTTCGCCTAGGACATCAAGCTCGCTCATCGGCGGGCTCTTGGTGTCCCCGCCCGGACCCCCACAGGAGTAACGAACTGCGCGCTACCTCCCTTTATATAGAGTGCAACTGCACTACTTAGCTGCGAGAACACAAAGCTCAAGCAGCCATAACCTCCCTATGAAGGCTTCCAAAAAGATGGTATATTGGCTTTCACGGCCGGTGAATTAAAACTCAGCAATTCTTCTAGGTTTGTGCCGTGTCTTGTGCTGGGTTTCGCCAAGGACATCAAGCTGGCTCATCGGCGGGCTCTTGGTGTCCCCGCCCGGACCCCCACAGGAGTAACGATCTGCGCGCTACCTCCCTTTATACAGAGTGCAACTGCACTACTTAGCTGCGAGAACACAAAGCTCAAGCAGCCATAACCTCCCTATGAAGGCTTCCAAAATGATGGTATATTGGCTTTCACGGCCGGTGAATTAAAACTCAGCAATTCTTCTAGGTTTGTGCCGTGTCTTGTGTGGGGTTTCGCCTAGGACATCAAACTAGGCTCATCGGCGGGCTCTTGGTGTCTCCACCGGACCCCCACAGGAGTAACGAACTGCGCGCTACCTCCCTTTATATAGAGTGCAACTGCACTACTTAGCTGCGAGAACACAAAGCTCAAGCAGCCATAACCTCCCTATGAAGGCTTCCAAAAAGATGGTATATTGGCTTTCACGGCTGGTGAATTAAAACTCAGCAATTCTTCTAGGTTTGTGCCGTGTCTTGTGTGGGGCTTCGCCTAGGACATCAAGCTGGCTCATCGGCGGGCTCTTGGTGTCCCCGCCCGGACCCCCACAGGAGTAACGAACTGTGCGCTACCTCCCTTTATATAGAGTGCAACTGCACTACTTAGCTGCTAGAACACAAAGCTCAAGCAGCCATAACCTCCCTATGAAGGCTTCCAAAAAGATGGTGTATTGGCTTTCACGGCCGGCGAATTAAAACTCAGCAATTCTTCTAGGTTTGTGCCGTGTCTTGTGTGGGGTTTCGCCTAGGACATCAAGCTGGCTCATCGGCGGGCTCTTGGTGTCCCCGCCCGGACCCCCACAGGAGTAACGAACGGCGCGCTACCTCCCTTTATATAGAGTGCAACTGCACTACTTAGCTGCGAGAACACAAAGCTCAAGCAGCCATAACCTCCCTATGAAGGCTTCCAAAAAGATGGTATATTGGCTTTCACGGCCGGTGAATTAAATCTCAGCAATTTTTCTAGGTTTGTGCCGTGTCTTGTGTGGGGTTTCGCCTAGGACATCAAGCTGGCTCATCGGCGGGATCTTGTGTCTCCGCCTGGACCCCCACAGGAGTAACGAACTGTGCGCTACCTCCCTTTATATAGAGTGCAACTGCACTACTTAGCTGCGAGACACAAAGCTCAAGCAGCCCTAACCTCCCTATGAAGGCTTCCAAAAAGATGGTATATTGGCTTTCACGGCCGGTGAATTAAAACTCAGCAATTCTTCTAGGTTTGTGCCGTGTCTTGTGTGGGGTTTCGCCTAGGACATCAAGCTGGCTCATCGGCGGGCTCTTGGTGTCCCCGCTCGGACCCCCACAGGAGTAACGAACTGCGCGCTACCTCCCTTTATATAGAGTGCAACTGCACTACTTAGCTGCGAGAACACAAAGCTCAAGCAGCCATAACCTCCCTATGAAGGCTTCCAAAAAGATGGTATATTGGCTTTCACGGCCGGTGAATTAAAACTCAGCAATTCTTCTAGGTTTGTGCCGTGTCTTGTGTGGGGTTTCGCCAAGGACATCCAGCTGGCTCATCGGCGGGCTCTTGGTGTCCCCGCCCGGACCCCCACAGGAGTAACGAACTGCGTGCTACCTCCCTTTATAGAGTGCAACTGCACTACTTAGCTGCGAGAACACAAAGCTCAAGCAGCCATAACCTCCACATGAAGGCTTCCAAAAAGATGGTATATTGGCTTTCACAGCCGGTGAATTAAAACTCAGCAATTCTTCTAGGTTTGTGCCGTGTCTTGTGTGGGGTTTCGCCTAGGACATCAAGCTGGCTCATCGGCGGGCTCTTGGTGTCCCCGCCCGGACCCCCACAGGAGTAACGAACTGCGCGCTACCTCCCTTTATATAGAGTGCAACTGCACTACTTAGCTGCGAGAACACAAAGCTCAAGCAGCCATAACCTCCACATGAAGGCTTCCAAAAAGATGGTATATTGGCTTTCACAGCCGGTGAATTAAAACTCAGCAATTCTTCTAGGTTTGTGCCGTGTCTTGTGTGGGGTTTCGCCTAGGACATCCAGCTGGCTCATCGGCGGGCTCTCGGTGTCCCCGCCCGGACCCCCACAGGAGTAACGAACTGCGCGCTACCTCCCTTTATATAGAGTGCAACTGCACTACTTAGCTGCGAGAACACAAAGCTCAAGCAGCCATAACCTCCCTATGAAGGCTTCCAAAAAGATGGTATATTGGCTTTCACGGCCGGTGAATTAAAACTCAGCAATTCTTCTAGGTTTGTGCCGTGTCTTGTGTGGGGTTTCGCCAAGGACATCCAGCTGGCTCATCGGCGGGCTCTTGGGGTCCCCGCCCGGACCCCCACAGGAGTAACGAACTGCGCGCTACCTCCCTTTATATAGAGTGCAACTGCACTACTTAGCTGCGAGAACACAAAGCACAAGCAGCCATAACCTCGCTATGAAGGCTTCCAAAAAGATGGTATATTGGCTTTCACGGCCGGTGAATTAAAACTCAGCAATTCTTCTAGATTTGTGCTGTGTCTTCGGTGGAGTTTCGCCTAGGACATCAAGCTGGCTCATCGGCGGGCTCTTGGAGTCCCCACCGGACCCCAACAGGAGTAACGAACTGCGCGCTACCTCCCTTTATATAGAGTGCAACTGCACTACTTAGCTGCGAGAACACAAAGCTCAAGCAGGCATAACCTCCCTATGAAGGCTTCCAAAAAGATGGTATATTGGCTTTCACGGCCGGGAATTAAAACTCAGCAATTCTTCTAGGTTTGTGCCGTGTCTTGTGTGGGGTTTCGCCTAGGACATCAAGCTGGCTCATCGGCGGGCTCTCGGTGTCCCCGCCCGGACCCCCACAGGAGTAACGAACTGCGCGCTACCTCCCTTTATATAGAGTGCAACTGCACTACTTAGCTGCGAGAACACAAAGCTCAAGCAGCCATAACCTCCCTATGAAGGCTTCCAAAAAGATGGTATATTGGCTTTCACGGCCGGTGAATTAAAACTTAGCAATTCTTCTAGGTTTGTGCCGTGTCTTGTTTGGGGTTTCGCCTAGGACATCAAGCTGGCTCATCGGTGGGCTCTTGGTGTCCCCGCCCGGACCCCCACAGGAGTAACGAACTGCGCGCTACCTCCCTTTATATAGAGTGCAACTGCACTACTTAGCTGCGAGAACACAAAGCTCAAGCAGCCATAACCTCCCTATGAAGGCTTCCAAAAAGATGGTATATTGGCTTTCACGGCCGGTGAATTAAAACTCAGCAATTCTTCTAGGTTTGTGCCGTGTCTTGTGTGGGGTTTCGCCTAGGACATCAAGCTAGGCTCATCGGCGGGCTCTTGGTGTCCCCGCCCGGACCCCCACAGGAGTAACGAACTGCGTGCTACCTCCCTTTATATAGAGTGCAACTGCACTACATAGCTGCGAGATCACAAAGCTCAAGCAGCCATAACCTCCCTATGAAGGCTTCCAAAAAGATGGTATATTGGCTTTCACGGCCGGTGAATTAAAACTCAGCAATTCTTCTAGGTTTGTGCCGTGTCTTGTGTGGGGTTTCGCCTAGGACATCAAGCTGGCTCATCGGCGGGCTCTTGGTGTCCCCGCCCGGACCCCCCCAGGAGTAACGAACTGCGCGCTACCTCCCTTTATATAGAGTGGAACTGCACTACTTAGCTGCGAGAACACAAAGCTCAAGCAGCCATAACCTCCCTATGAAGGCTTCCAAAAAGATGGTATATTGGCTTTCACGGCCGGTGAATTAAAACTCAGCAATTCTTCTAGGTTTGTGCCGTGTCTTGTGTGGGGTTTCGAATTGGACATCAAGCTGGCTCATCGGCGGGCTCTTGGTGTCCCCGCCCGGACCCCCACAGGAGTAACGAACTGCGCGCTACCTCCCTTTATATAGAGTGCAACTGCACTACTTAGCTGCGAGACACAAAGCTCAAGCAACCATAACCTCCCTATGAAGGCTTCCAAAAAGATGGTATATTGGCTTTCACGGCCGGTGAATTAAAACTCAGCAATTCTTCTAGATTTGTGCTGTGTCTTCGGTGGGGTTTCGCCTAGGACATCAAGATGGCTCATCGGCGGGCTCTTGGTGTCCCCACCGGACCACAACAGGAGTAACGAACTGCGCGCTACCTCCCTTTATATAGAGTGCAACTGCACTACTTAGCTGCGAGAACACAAAGCTCAAGCAGGCATAACCTCCCTATGAAGGCTTCCAAAAAGATGGTATATTGGCTTTCACGGCCGGTGAATTAAAACTCAGCAATTCTTCTAGGTTTGTGCCGTGCCTTGTGTGGGGTTTCGAATTGGACATCAAGCTGGCTCATCGGCGGGCTCTTGGTGTCCCCACCGGACCACAACAGGAGTAACGAACTGCGCGCTACCTCCCTTTATATAGAGTGCAACTGCACTACTTAGCTGCGAGAACACAAAGCACAAGCAGCCATAACCTCCCTATGAAGGCTTCCAAAAAGATGGTATATTGGCTTTCACGGCCGGTGAATTAAAACTCAGCAATTCTTCTAGATTTGTGCTGTGTCTTCGGTGGAGTTTCGCCTAGGACATCAAGCTGGCTCATCGGCGGGCTCTTGGAGTCCCCACCGGACCCCAACAGGAGTAACGAACTGCGCGCTACCTCCCTTTATATAGAGTGCAACTGCACTACTTAGCTGCGAGAACACAAAGCTCAAGCAGGCATAACCTCCCTATGAAGGCTTCCAAAAAGATGGTATATTGGCTTTCACGGCCGGTGAATTAAAACTCAGCAATTCTTCTAGGTTTGTGCCGTGTCTTGTGTGGGGTTTCGCCTAGGACATCAAGCTGGCTCATCGGCGGGCTCTCGGTGTCCCCGCCCGGACCCCCACAGGAGTAACGAACTGCGCGCTACCTCCCTTTATATAGAGTGCAACTGCACTACTTAGCTGCGAGAACACAAAGCTCAAGCAGCCATAACCTCCCTATGAAGGCTTCCAAAAAGATGGTATATTGGCTTTCACGGCCGGTGAATTAAAACTTAGCAATTCTTCTAGGTTTGTGCCGTGTCTTGTTTGGGGTTTCGCCTAGGACATCAAGCTGGCTCATCGGTGGGCTCTTGGTGTCCCCGCCCGGACCCCCACAGGAGTAACGAACTGCGCGCTACCTCCCTTTATATAGAGTGCAACTGCACTACTTAGCTGCGAGAACACAAAGCTCAAGCAGCCATAACCTCCCTATGAAGGCTTCCAAAAAGATGGTATATTGGCTTTCACGGCCGGTGAATTAAAACTCAGCAATTCTTCTAGGTTTGTGCCGTGTCTTGTGTGGGGTTTCGCCTAGGACATCAAGCTAGGCTCATCGGCGGGCTCTTGGTGTCCCCGCCCGGACCCCCACAGGAGTAACGAACTGCGTGCTACCTCCGTTTATATAGAGTGCAACTGCACTACATAGCTGCGAGATCACAAAGCTCAAGCAGCCATAACCTCCCTATGAAGGCTTCCAAAAAGATGGTATATTGGCTTTCACGGCCGGTGAATTAAAACTCAGCAATTCTTCTAGGTTTGTGCCGTGTCTTGTGTGGGGTTTCGCCTAGGACATCAAGCTGGCTCATCGGCGGGCTCTCGGTGTCCCCGCCCGGACCCCCACAGGAGTAACGAACTGCGCGCTACCTCCCTTTATATAGAGTGGAACTGCACTACTTAGCTGCGAGAACACAAAGCTCAAGCAGCCATAACCTCCCTATGAAGGCTTCCAAAAAGATGGTATATTGGCTTTCACGGCCGGTGAATTAAAACTCAGCAATTCTTCTAGGTTTGTGCCGTGTCTTGTGTGGGGTTTCGAATTGGACATCAAGCTGGCTCATCGGCGGGCTCTTGGTGTCCCCGCCCGGACCCCCACAGGAGTAACGAACTGCGCGCTACCTCCCTTTATATAGAGTGCAACTGCACTACTTAGCTGCGAGACACAAAGCTCAAGCAACCATAACCTCCCTATGAAGGCTTCCAAAAAGATGGTATATTGGCTTTCACGGCCGGTGAATTAAAACTCAGCAATTCTTCTAGATTTGTGCTGTGTCTTCGGTGGGGTTTCGCCTAGGACATCAAGATGGCTCATCGGCGGGCTCTTGGTGTCCCCACCGGACCACAACAGGAGTAACGAACTGCGCGCTACCTCCCTTTATATAGAGTGCAACTGCACTACTTAGCTGCGAGAACACAAAGCTCAAGCAGGCATAACCTCCCTATGAAGGCTTCCAAAAAGATGGTATATTGGCTTTCACGGCCGGTGAATTAAAACTCAGCAATTCTTCTAGGTTTGTGCCGTGCCTTGTGTGGGGTTTCGAATTGGACATCAAGCTGGCTCATCGGCGGGCTCTTGGTGTCCCCACCGGACCACAACAGGAGTAACGAACTGCGCGCTACCTCCCTTTATATAGAGTGCAACTGCACTACTTAGCTGCGAGAACACAAAGCTCAAGCAACCATAACCTCCCTATGAAGGCTTCCAAAAAGATGGTATATTGGCTTTCACGGCCGGTGAATTAAAACTCAGCAATTCTTCTAGGTTTGTGCCGTGTCTTGTGTGGGGTTTCGCCTAGGACATCAAGCTGGCTCATCGGCGGGCTCTCGGTGTCCCCGCCCGGACCCCCACAGGAGTAACGAACTGCGCGCTACCTCCCTTTATATAGAGTGCAACTGCACTACTTAGCTGCGAGAACACAAAGCTCAAGCAGCCATAACCTCCCTATGAAGGCTTCCAAAAAGAT
The DNA here is from genome assembly GCA_946902985.2 of Meconema thalassinum. NCBI lineage: Eukaryota > Metazoa > Arthropoda > Insecta > Orthoptera > Tettigoniidae > Meconema > Meconema thalassinum. Next base: position 189,860,863 of record OX336388.2, on the reverse strand, counting down.
GGTATATTGGCTTTCACGGCCGGTGAATTAAAACTTAGCAATTCTTCTAGGTTTGTGCCGTGTCTTGTTTGGGGTTTCGCCTAGGACATCACGCTGGCTCATCGGCGGGTTCTTGGTGTCCCCGCCCGGACCCCCACAGGAGTAACGAACTGCGCGCTACCTCCCTTTATATAGAGTGCAACTGCACTACTTAGCTGCGAGAACACAAAGCTCAAGCAGCCATAACCTCCCTATGAAGGCTTCCAAAAAGATGGTATATTGGCTTTCACGGCCGGTGAATTAAAACTCAGCAATTCTTCTAGGTTTGTGCCGTGTCTTGTGTGGGGTATCGCCTAGGACATCAAGCTGGCTCATCGGCGGGCTCTCGGTGTCCCCGCCCGGACCCCCACAGGAGTAACGAACTGCGCGCTACCTCCCTTTATATAGAGTGCAACTGCACTACTTAGCTGCGAGAACACAAAGCTCAAGCAGCTATAACCTCCCTATGAAGGCTTCCAAAAAGATGGTATATTGGCTTTCACGGCCGGTGAATTAAAACTCAGCAATTCTTCTAGGTTTGTGCTGTGTCTTGGGTGGGGTTTCGCCTAGGACATCAAGCTGGCTCATCGGTGGGCTCTTGGTGTCTCCACCGGACCCCCACAGGAGTAACGAACTGCGCGCTACCTCCCTTTATATAGAGTGCAACTGCACTACTTAGCTGCGAGAACACAAAGCTCAAGCAGCCATAACCTCCCTATGAAGGCTTCCAAAAAGATGGTATAATGGCTTTCACGGCCGGTGAATTAAAACTCAGCAATTCTTCTAGGTTTGTGCCGTGTCTTGTGTGGGGTTTCGCCTAGGACATCAAGCTGGCTCATCGGCGGGCTCTTGGTGTCCCCGCCCGGACCCCCACAGGAGTAACGAACTGCGCGCTACCTCCCTTTATATAGAGTGCAACTGCACCACTTGACTACGAGAACACAAAGCTCAAGCAGCCATAACCTCCCTATGAAGGCTTCCAAAAAGATGGTATATTGGCTTTCACGGCCGGTGAATTAAAACTCAGCAATTCTTCTAGGTTTGTGCCGTGTCTTGTGTGGGGTTTCGCCTAGGACATCAAGCTGGCTCATCGGCGGGCTCTTGGTGTCCCCGCCCGGACCCCCACAGGAGTAACGAACTGCGCGCTACCTCCCTTTATATAGAGTGCAACTGCACCACTTGACTACGAGAACACAAAGCTCAAGCAGCCATAACCTCCCTATGAAGGCTTCCAAAAAGATGGTATATTGGCTTTCACGGCCGGTGAATTAAAACTCAGCAATTCTTCTAGGTTTGTGCCGTGTCTTGTGTGGGGTTTCGCCTAGGACATCAAGCTGGCTCATCGGCGGGCTCTCGGTGTCCCCGCCCGGACCCCCACAGGAGTAACGAACTGCGCGCTACCTCCCTTTATATAGAGTGCAACTGCACTACTTAGCTGCGAGAACACAAAGCTCAAGCAGCCATAACCTCCTTATGAAGGCTTCCAAAAAGATGGTATATTGGCTTTCACGGCCGGTGAATTAAAACTCAGCAATTCTTCTAGGTTTGTGCCGTGTCTTGTGTGGGGTTTCGAATTGGACATCAAGCTGGCTCATCGGCGGGCTCTTGGTGTCCCCGCCCGGACCCCCACAGGAGTAACGAACTGCGCGCTACCTCCCTTTATATAGAGTGCAACTGCACTACTTAGCTGCGAGACACAAAGCTCAAGCAACCATAACCTCCCTATGAAGGCTTCCAAAAAGATGGTATATTGGCTTTCACGGCCGGTGAATTAAAACTCAGCAATTCTTCTAGGTTTGTGCCGTGTCTTGTGTGGGGTATCGCCTAGGACATCAAGCTGGCTCATCGGCGGGCTCTCGGTGTCCCCGCCCGGACCCCCACAGGAGTAACGAACTGCGCGCTACCTCCCTTTATATAGAGTGCAACTGCACTACTTAGCTGCGAGAACACAAAGCTCAAGCAGCCATAACCTCGCTATGAAGGCTTCCAAAAAGATGGTATATTGGCTTTCACGGCCGGTGAATTAAAACTTAGCAATTCTTCTAGGTTTGTGCCGTGTCTTGTTTGGGGTTTCGCCTAGGACATCACGCTGGTTCATCGGCGGGTTCTTGGTGTCCCCGCCCGGACCCCCACAGGAGTAACGAACTGCGCGCTACCTCCCTTTATATATAGTGCAACTGCACTACTTAGCTGCGAGAACACAAAGCTCAAGCAGCCATAACCTCCCTATGAAGGCTTCCAAAAAGATGGTATATTGGCTTTCACGGCCGGTGAATTAAAACTCAGCAATTCTTCTAGGTTTGTGTCGTATCTTGTGTGGGGTTTCGCCTAGGACATCAAGCTGGCTCATTGGCGGGCTCTTGGTGACCCTGCCCGGACCCCCACAGGAGTAACGAACTGCGCGCTACCTCCCTTTATATAGAGTGCAACTGCACTACTTAGCTGCGAGAACACAAAGCTCAAGCAGCCATAAACTCCCTATGAAGGCTTCCAAAAAGATGGTATATTGGCTTTCACGGCCGGTGAATTAAAACTCAGCAATTCTTCTAGGTTTGTGCTGTGTCTTGGGTGGGGTTTCGCCTAGGACATCAAGCTGGCTCATCGGTGGGCTCTTGGTGTCTCCACCGGACCCCCACAGGAGTAACGAACTGCGCGCTACCTCCCTTTATATAGAGTGCAACTGCACTACTTAGCTGCGAGAACACAAAGCTCAAGCAGCCATAACCTCCCTATGAAGGCTTCCAAAAAGATGGTATATTGGCTTTCACGGCCGGTGAATTAAAACTCAGCAATTCTTCTAGGTTTGTGCCGTGTCTTGTGTGGGGTTTCGCCTAGGACATCAAGCTGGCTCATCGGCGGGCTCTTGGTGTCCCCGCCCGGACCCCCACAGGAGTAACGAACTGCGCGCTACCTCCCTTTATATAGAGTGCAACTGCACTACTTAGCTGCGAGAACACAAAGCTCAAGCAGCCATAACCTCCCTATGAAGGCTTCCAAAAAGATGGTATATTGGCTTTCACGGCCGGTGAATTAAAACTCAGCAATTCTTCTAGGTTTGTGCCGTGTCTTGTGTGGGGTTTTGAATTGGACATCAAGCTGGCTCATCGGCGGGCTCTTGGTGTCCCCGCCTGGACCCCCACAGGAGTAACGAACTGCGCGCTACCTCCCTTTATATAGAGTGCAACTGCACTACTTAGCTGCGAGACACAAAGCTCAAGCAACCATAACCTCCCTATGAAGGCTTCCAAAAAGATGGTATATTGGCTTTCACGGCCGGTGAATTAAAACTCAGCAATTCTTCTAGGTTTGTGCCGTGTCTTGTGTGGGGTTTCGCCTAGGACATCAAGCTGGCTCATCGGCGGGCTCTCGGTGTCCCCGCCCGGACCCCCACAGGAGTAACGAACTGCGCGCTACCTCCCTTTATATAGAGAGCAACTGCACTACTTAGCTGCGAGAACACAAAGCTCAAGCAGCCATAACCTCCCTATGAAGGCTTCCAAAATGATGGTATATTGGCTTTCACGGCCGGTGAATTAAAACATAGCAATTCTTCTAGGTTTGTGCCGTGTCTTGTTTGGGGTTTCGCCTAGGACATCACGCTGGCTCATCGGCGGGTTCTTGGTGTCCCCGCCCGGACCCCCACAGGAGTAACGAACTGCGCGCTACCTCCCTTTATATAGAGTGCAACTGCACTACTTAGCTGCGTGAACACAAAGCTCAAGCAGCCATAACCTCCCTATGAAGGCTTCCAAAAAGATGGTATATTGGCTTTCACGGCCGGTGAATTAAAACTCAGCAATTCTTCTAGGTTTGTGCCGTGTCTTGTGTGGGGTTTCGCCTAGGACATCAAGCTAGGCTCATCGGCGGGCTCTTGGTGTCCCCGCCCGGACCCCCACAGGAGTAACGAACTGCGTGCTACCTCCCTTTATATAGAGTGCAACTGCACTACTTAGCTGCGAGAACACAAAGCTCAAGCAGCCATAACCTCCCTATGAAGGCTTCCAAAATGATGGTATATTGGCTTTCACGGCCGGTGAATTAAAACATAGCAATTCTTCTAGGTTTGTGCCGTGTCTTGTTTGGGGTTTCGCCTAGGACATCACGCTGGCTCATCGGCGGGTTCTTGGTGTCCCCGCCCGGACCCCCACAGGAGTAACGAACTGCGCGCTACCTCCCTTTATATAGAGTGCAACTGCACTACTTAGCTGCGAGAACACAAAGCTCAAGCAGCCATAACCTCCCTATGAAGGCTTCCAAAAAGATGGTATATTGGCTTTCACGGCCGGTGAATTAAAACTCAGCAATTCTTCTAGGTTTGTGTCGTATCTTGTGTGGGGTTTCGCCTAGGACATCAAGCTGGCTCATCGGCGGGCTCTTGGTGACCCTGCCCCGACCCCCACAGGAGTAACGAACTGCGCGCTAGCTCCCTTTATATAGAGTGCAACTGCACTACTTAGCTGCGAGAACACAAAGCTCAAGCAGCCATAAACTCCCTATGAAGGCTTCCAAAAAGATGGTATATTGGCTTTCACGGCCGGTGAATTAAAACTCAGCAATTCTTCTAGGTTTGTGCTGTGTCTTGGGTGGGGTTTCGCCTAGGACATCAAGCTGGCTCATCGGTGGGCTCTTGGTGTCTCCACCGGACCCCCACAGGAGTAACGAACTGCGGGCTACCTCCCTTTATATAGAGTGCAACTGCACTACTTAGCTGCGAGAACACAAAGCTCAAGCAGCCATAACCTCCCTATGAAGGCTTCCAAAAAGATGGTATATTGGCTTTCACGGCCGGTGAATTAAAACTCAGCAATTCTTCTAGGTTTGTGCCGTGTCTTGTGTGGGGTTTCGCCTAGGACATCAAGCTGGCTCATCGGCGGGCTCTTGGTGTCCCCGCCCGGACCCCCACAGGAGTAACGAACTGCGCGCTACCTCCCTTTATATAGAGTGCAACTGCACTACTTAGCTGCGAGAACACAAAGCTCAAGCAGCCATAACCTCCCTATGAAGGCTTCCAAAAAGATGGTATATTGGCTTTCACGGCCGGTGAATTAAAACTCAGCAATTCCTCTAGGTTTGTGCCGTGTCTCGTGTGGGGTTTCGCCTAGGACATCAAGCTGGCTCATCGGCGGGCTCTTGGTGTCCCCGCCCGGACCCCCACAGGAGTAACGAACTGCGCGCTACCTCCCTTTATATAGAGTGCAACTGCACTACTTAGCTGCGAGACACAAAGCTCAAGCAACCATAACCTCCCTATGAAGGCTTCCAAAAAGATGGTATATTGGCTTTCACGGCCGGTGAATTAAAACTCAGCAATTCTTCTAGGTTTGTGCCGTGTCTTGTGTGGGGTTTCGCCTAGGATATCAAGCTGGCTCATCGGCGGGCTCTTGGTGTCCCCGCCCGGACCCCCACAGGAGTAACGAACTGCGCGCTACCTCCCTTTATATAGAGTGCAACTGCACTACTTAGCTGCGAGAACACAAAGCTCAAGCAGCCATAACCTCCCTATGAAGGCTTCCAAAAAGATGGTATATTGGCTTTCACGGCCGGTGAATTAAAACTCAGCAATTCTTCTAGGTTTGTGCCGTGTCTTGTGTGGGGTTTCGCCTAGGACATCAAGCTGGCTCATCGGCGGGCTCTTGGTGTCCCCGCCCGGACCCTCACAGGAGTAACGAACTGCGCGCTACCTCCCTTTATATAGAGTGCAACTGCACTACTTAGCTGCGAGAACACAAAGCTCAAGCAGCCATAACCTCCCTATGAAGGCTTCCAAAAAGATGGTATATTGGCTTTCACGGCCGGTGAATTAAAACTCAGCAATTCTTCTAGGTTTGTGCCGTGTCTTGTGTGGGGTTTCGCCTAGGACATCAAGCTGGCTCATCGGCGGGCTCTTGGTGTCCCCGCCCGGACCCCCACAGGAGTAACGAACTGCGCGCTACCTCCCTTTATATAGAGTGCAACTGCACTACTTAGCTGCGAGAACACAAAGCTCAAGCAGCCATAACCTCCCTATGAAGGCTTCCAAAAAGATGGTATATTGGCTTTCACGGCCGGTGAATTAAAACTCAGCAATTCTTCTAGGTTTGTGCCGTGTCTTGTGTGGGGTTTCGCCTAGGACATCAAGCTGGCTCATCGGCGGGCTCTTGGTGTCCCCGCCCGGACCCCCACAGGAGTAACGAACTGCGCGCTACCTCCCTTTATATAGAGTGCAACTGCACTACTTAGCTGCGAGAACACAAAGCTCAAGCGGCCATAACCTCCCTAGGAAGACTTCCAAAAAGATGGTATATTGGCTTTCACGGCCGGTGAATTAAAACTCAGCAATTCCTCTAGGTTTGTGCCGTGTCTTGTGTGGGGTTTCGCCTAGGACATCAAGCTCGCTCATCGGCGGGCTCTTGGTGTCCCCGCCCGGACCCCCACAGGAGTAACGAACTGCGCGCTACCTCCCTTTATATAGAGTGCAACTGCACTACTTAGCTGCGAGAACACAAAGCTCAAGCGGCCATAACCTCCCTAGGAAGACTTCCAAAAAGATGGTATATTGGCTTTCACGGCCGGTGAATTAAAACACAGCAATTCTTCTAGGTTTGTGCCGTGTCTTGTGTGGGGTTTCGCCTAGGACATCAAGCTCGCTCATCGGCGGGCTCTTGGTGTCCTCGCCCGGACCCCCACAGGAGTAACGAACTGCGCGCTACCTCCCTTTATATAGAGTGCAACTGCACTACTTAGCTGCGAGAACACAAAGCTCAAGCAGCCATAACCTCCCTATGAAGGCTTCCAAAAAGATGGTATATTGGCTTTCACGGCCGGTGAATTAAAACTCAGCAATTCTTCTAGGTTTGTGCCGTGTCTTGTGTTGGGTTTCGCCAAGGACATCAAGCTGGCTCATCGGCGGGCTCTTGGTGTCCCCGCCCGGACCCCCACAGGAGTAACGAACTGCGCGCTACCTCCCTTTATACAGAGTGCAACTGCACTACTTAGCTGCGAGAACACAAAGCTCAAGCAGCCATAACCTCCCTATGAAGGCTTCCAAAAAGATGGTATATTGGCTTTCAAGGCTGGTGAATTAAAACTCAGCAATTCTTCTAGGTTTGTGCCGTGTCTTGTGTGGGGCTTCGCCTAGGACATCAAGCTGGCTCATCGGCGGGCTCTTGGTGTCCCCGCCCGGACCCCCACAGGAGTAACGAACTGTGCGCTACCTCCCTTTATATAGAGTGCAACTGCACTACTTAGCTGCGAGAACACAAAGCTCAAGCAGCCATAACCTCCCTATGAAGGCTTCCAAAAAGATGGTATATTGGCTTTCACGGCCGGCGAATTAAAACTCAGCAATTCTTCTAGGTTTGTGCCGTGTCTTGTGTGGGGCTTCGCCTAGGACATCAAGCTGGCTCATCGGCGGGCTCTTGGTGTCCCCGCCCGGACCCCCACAGGAGTAACGAACTGCGCGCTACCTCCCTTTATATAGAGTGGAACTGCACTACTTAGCTGCGAGAACACAAAGCTCAAGCAGCCATAACCTCCCTATGAAGGCTTCCAAAAAGATGGTATATTGGCTTTCACGGCCGGTGAATTAAAACTCAGCAATTCTTCTAGGTTTGTGCCGTGTCTTGTGTGGGGTTTCGCCAAGGACATCCAGCTGGCTCATCGGCGGGCTCTTGGTGTCCCCGCCCGGACCCCCACAGGAGTAACGAACTGCGCGCTACCTCCCTTTATATAGAGTGCAACTGCACTACTTAGCTGCGAGAACACAAAGCTCAAGCAGCCATAACCTCCCTATGAAGGCTTCCAAAAAGATGGTATATTGGCTTTCACGGCCGGTGAATTAAAACTCAGCAATTCTTCTAGGTTTGTGCCGTGTCTTGTGTTGGGTTTCGCCAAGGACATCAAGCTGGCTCATCGGCGGGCTCTTGGTGTCCCCGCCCGGACCCCCACAGGAGTAACGAACTGCGCGCTACCTCCCTTTATACAGAGTGCAACTGCACTACTTAGCTGCGAGAACACAAAGCTCAAGCAGCCATAACCTCCCTATGAAGGCTTCCAAAAAGATGGTATATTAGCTTTCACGGCCGGTGAATTAAAACTCAGCAATTCTTCTAGGTTTGTGCCGTGTCTTGTGTGGGGTTTCGCCTAGGACATCAAGCTAGGCTCATCGGCGGGCTCTTGGTGTCCCCGCCCGGACCCCCACAGGAGTAACGAACTGCGCGCTACCTCCCTTTATATAGAGTGCAACTGCACTACTTAGCTGCGAGAACACAAAGCTCAAGCGGCCATAACCTCCCTTTGAAGACTTCCAAAAAGATGGTATATTGGCTTTCACGGCCGGTGAATTAAAACTCAGCAATTCTTCTAGGTTTGTGCCGTGTCTTGTGTGGGGTTTCGCCTAGGACATCAAGCTGGCTCATCGGCGGGCTCTTGGTGTCCCCGCCCGGACCCCCACAGGAGTAACGAACTGCGCGCTACCTCCCTTTATATAGAGTGCAACTGCACTACTTAGCTGCGAGAACACAAAGCTCAAGCGGCCATAACCTCCCTATGAAGACTTCCAAAAAGATGGTATATTGGCTTTCACGGCCGGTGAATTAAAACTCAGCAATTCTTCTAGGTTTGTGCCGTGTCTTGTGTGGGGTTTGGCCTAGGACATCAAGCTGGCTCATCGGCGGGCTCTTGGTGTCCCCACCGGACCCCAACAGGAGTAACGAACTGCGCGCTACCTCCCTTTATATAGAGTGCAACTGCACTACTTAGCTGCGAGAACACAAAGCTCAAGCAGCCATAACCTCCCTATGAAGGCTTCCAAAAAGATGGTATATTGGCTTTCACGGCCGGTGAATTAAAACTCAGCAATTCCTCTAGGTTTGTGCCGTGTCTTGTGTGGGGTTTCGCTACGGACATCAAGATGGCTCATCGGCGGGCTCTTGGTGTCCCCGCCCGGACCCCCACAGGAGTAACGAACTGCGCGCTACCTCCCTTTATATAGAGTGCAACTGCACTACTTAGCTGCGAGAACACAAAGCTCAAGCAGCCATAACCTCCCTATGAAGGCTTCCAAAAAGATGGTATATTGGCTTTCACGGCCGGTGAATTAAAACTCAGCAATTCTTCTAGGTTTGTGCCGTGTCTTGTGTGGGGTTTCGAATAGGACATCAAGCTGGCTCATCGGCGGGCTCTTGGTGTCCCCGCCCGGACCCCCACAGGAGTAACGAACTGCGCGCTACCTCCCTTTATATAGAGTGCAACTGCACTACTTAGCTGCGAGAACACAAAGCACAAGCAGCCATAACCTCCCTATGAAGGCTTCCAAAAAGATGGTATATTGGCTTTCACGGCCGGTGAATTAAAACTCAGCAATTCTTCTAGGTTTGTGCCGTGTCTTGTGTGGGGTTTCGCCTAGGACATCAAGCTGGCTCATCGGCGGGCTCTTGGTGTCCCCGCCTGGACCCCCACAGGAGTAACGAACTGCGCGCTACCTCCCTTTATATAGAGTGCAACTGCACTACTTAGCTGCGAGAACACAAATCTCAAGCAGCCATAACCTCCATATGAAGGCTTCCAAAAAGATGGTATCTTGGCTTTCACGGCCAGTGAATTAAAACTCAGCAATTCTTCTAGGTTTGTGCCGTGTCTTGTGTGGGGTTTCGCCTAGGACATCAAGCTGGCTCATCGGCGGGCTCTTGGTGTCCCCGCCCGGACCCCCACAGGAGTAACGAACTGCGCGCTACCTCCTTTTATATAGAGTGCAACTGCACTACTTAGCTCCGAGAACACAAAGCTCAAGCAGCCATAACCTCCCTATGACGGCTTCCAAAAAGATGGTATATTGGCTTTCACAGCCGGTGAATTAAAACTCAGCAATTCTTCTAGGTTTGTGCCGCGTCTTGTGTGGGGTTTCGCCTAGGACATCAAGCTGGCTCATCGGCGGGCTCTTGGTGTCCCCGCCCGGACCCCCACAGGAGTAACGAACTGCGCGCTACCTCCCTTTATATAGAGTGCAACTGCACTACTTAGCTGCGAGAACACAAAGCTCAAGCAGCCATAACCTCCCTATGAAGGCTTCCAAAAAGATGGTATATTGGCTTTCACGGCCGGTGAATTAAAACTCAGCAATTCTTCTAGGATTGTGCCGTGTCTTGTGTGGGGTTTCGCCTAGGACATCAAGCTGGCTCATCGGTGGGCTCTTGGTGTCTCCACCAGACCCCCACAGGAGTAACGAACTGCGCGCTACCTCCCTTTATATAGAGTGCAACTACACTACTTAGCTGCGAGAACACAAAGCTCAAGCGGCCATAACCTCCCTATGAAGGCTTCCAAAAAGATGGTATATTGGCTTTCACGGCCGGTGAATTAAAACTCAGCAATTCTTCTAGGTTTGTGCCGTGTCTTGTGTGGGGTTTCGCCTAGGACATCAAGCTGGCTCATCGGTGGGCTCTTGGTGTCTCCACCAGACCCCCACAGGAGTAACGAACTGCGCGCTACCTCCCTTTATATAGAGTGCAACTACACTACTTAGCTGCGAGAACACAAAGCTCAAGCGGCCATAACCTCCCTATGAAGGCTTCCAAAAAGATGGTATATTGGCTTTCACGGCCGGTGAATTAAAACTCAGCAATTCTTCTAGGTTTGTGCCGTGTCTTGTGTGGGGTTTCGCCTAGGACATCAAGCTGGCTCATCGGTGGGCTCTTGGTGTCCCCGCCCGGACCCTCACAGGAGTAACGAACTGCGCGCTACCTCCCTTTATATAGAGTGCAACTGCACTACTTAGCTGTGAGAACACAAAGCTCAAGCAGCCATAACCTCCCTATGAAGACTTCCAAAAAGATGGTATACTGGCTTTCACGGCCGGTGAATTAAAACTCAGCAATTCTTCTAGGTTTGTGCCGTGTCTAGTGTGGGGTTTCGCCTAGGACATCAAGCTAGGCTCATCGGCGGGTTCTTGGTGTCCTCGCCCGGACCCCAACAGGAGTAACGAACTGCGCGCTACCTCCCTTTATATAGAGTGCAACTGCACTCCTTGACTGCGAGAACACAAAGCTCAAGCAGCCATAACCTCCCTATGAAGGCTTCCAAAAAGATGGTATACTGGCTTTCACGGCCGGTGAATTAAAACTCAGCAATTCTTCTAGGTTTGTGCCGTGTCTAGTGTGGGGCTTCGCCTAGGACATCAAGCTGGCTCATCGGCGGGCTCTTGGTGTCCCCGCTCGGACCCCCACAGGAGTAACGAACTGTGCGCTACCTCCCTTTATATAGAGTGCAACTGCACTACTTAGCTGCGAGAACACAAAGCTCAAGCAGCCATAACCTCCCTATGAAGGCTTCCAAAAAGATGGTATATTGGCTTTCACGGCCGGTGAATTAAAACTCAGCAATTCTTCTAGGTTTGTGCCGTGTCTTGTGTGGGGTTTCGCCTAGGACATCAAGCTGGCTCATCGGCGGGCTCTTGGTGTCCCCGCCTGGACCCCCACAGGAGTAACGAACTGCGCGCTACCTCCCTTTATATCGAGTGCAACTGCACTACTTAGCTGCGAGAACACAAAGCTCAAGCAGCCATAACCTCCCTATGAAGGCTTCCAAAAAGATGGTATATTGGCTTTCACGGCCGGTGAATTAAAACTCAGCAATTCCTCTAGGTTTGTGCCGTGTCTTGTGTGGGGTTTCGCCTAGGACATCAAGCTGGCTCATCGGCGGGTTCTTGGTGTCCCCGCCCGGACCCCCACAGGAGTAACGAACTGCGCGCTACCTCCCTTTATATAGAGCGCATCTGCACTACTTAGCTGCGAGAACACAAAGCTCAAGCAGCCATAACCTCCCTATGAAGGCTTCCAAAAAGATGGTATACTGGCTTTCACGGCCGGTGAATTAAAACTCAGCAATTCTTCTAGGTTTGTGCCGTGTCTAGTGTGGGGCTTCGCCTAGGACATCAAGCTGGCTCATCGGCGGGCTCTTGGTGTCCCCGCCCGGACCCCCACAGGAGTAACGAACTGCGCGCTACCTCCCTTTATATAGAGCGCATCTGCACTACTTAGCTGCGAGAACACAAAGCTCAAGCAGCCATAACCTCCCTATGAAGGCTTCCAAAAAGATGGTATATTGGCTTTCACGGCCGGTGAATTAAAACTCAGCAATTCCTCTAGGTTTGTGCCGTGTCTTGTGTGGGGTTTCGCCTAGGACATCAAGCTAGGCTCATCGGCGGGTTCTTGGTGTCCTCGCCCGGACCCCAACAGGAGTAACGAACTGCGCGCTACCTCCCTTTATATAGAGTGCAACTGCACTACTTAGCTGCGAGAACACAAAGCTCAAGCAGCCATAACCTCCCTATGAAGGCTTCCAAAAAGATTGTATATTGGCTTTCACGGCCGGTGAATTAAAACTCAGCAATTCTTCTAGGTTTGTGCCGTGTCTTGTGTGGGGTTTCGCCTAGGACATCAAGCTAGGCTCATCGGCGGGCTCTTGGTGTCCCCGCCCGGAGCCCCACAGGAGTAACGAACTGCGCGCTACCTCCCTTTATATAGAGAGCAACTGCACTACTTAGCTGCGAGAACACAAAGCTCAAGCAGCCATAACCTCCCTATGAAGGCTTCCAAAAAGATGGTATACTGGCTTTCACGGCCGGTGAATTAAAACTCAGCAATTCTTCTAGGTTTGTGCCGTGTCTAGTGTGGGGCTTCGCCTAGGACATCAAGCTGGCTCATCGGCGGGCTCTTGGTGACCCTGCCCGGACCCCCACAGGAGTAACAAACTGCGCGCTACCTCCCTTTATATAGAGTGCAACTGCACTACTTAGCTGCGAGAACACAAAGCTCAAGCAGCCATAACCTCCCTATGAAGGCTTCCAAAAAGATGGTATACTGGCTTTCACGGCCGGTGAATTAAAACTCAGCAATTCTTCTAGGTTTGTGCCGTGTCTTGTTTGGGGTTTCGCCTAGGACATCACGCTGGCTCATCGGCGGGCTCTTGGTGTCCCCGCCCGGACCCCCACAGGAGTAACGAACTGCGCGCTACCTCCCTTTATATAGAGTGCAACTGCACTACTTAGCTGCGAGAACACAAAGCTCAAGCAGCCATAACCTCCCTATGAAGGCTTCCAAAAAGATAGTATATTGGCTTTCACGGCCGGTGAATTAAAACTCAGCAATTCTTCTAGGTTTGTGCCGTGTCTTGTGTGGGGTTTCGCCTAGGACATCAAGCTGGCTCATCGGCGGGCTCTTGGTGTCCCCGCCTGGACCCCCACAGGAGTAACGAACTGCGCGCTACCTCCCTTTATATAGAGTGCAACTGCACTACTTAGCTGCGAGAACACAAAGCTCAAGCAGCCATAACCTCCATATGAAGGCTTCCAAAAAGATGGTATATTGGCTTTCACGGCCGGTGAATTAAAACTCAGCAATTCTTCTAGGTTTGTGCCGTGTCTTGTGTGGGGTTTCGCCTAGGACATCAAGCTGGCTCATCGGCGGGCTCTTGGTGTCCCCGCCCGGACCCCCACAGGAGTAACGAACTGCGCGCTACCTCCCTTTATTTAGAGTGCAACTGCACTACTTAGCTGCGAGAACACAAAGCTCAAGCAGCCATAACCTCCCTATGAAGGCTTCCAAAAAGATGGTATATTGGCTTTCACGGCCGGCGAATTAAAACTCAGCAATTCTTCTAGGTTTGTGCTGTGTCTTGGGTGGGGTTTCGCCTAGGACATCAAGCTGGCTCATCGGTGGGCTCTTGGTGTCCCCACCGGACCCCACAGGAGTAACGAACTGCGCGCTACCTCCCTTTATTTAGAGTGCAACTGCACTACTTAGTTGCGAGAACACAAAGCTCAAGCAGCCATAACCTCCCTATGAAAGCTACCAAAAAGATGGTATATTGGCTTTCACGGCCGGTGAATTAAAACTCAGCAATTCTTCTAGGTTTGTGCTGTGTCTTGGGTGGGGTTTCGCCTAGGACATCAAGCTGGCTCATCGGTGGGCTCTTGGTGTCCCCACCGGACCCCACAGGAGTAACGAAATGCGCGCTACCTCCCTTTATATAGAGTGGGACAGCACTACTTAGCTGCGAGAACACAAAGCTCAAGCAGCCATAACCTCCCTATGAAGGGTTCCAAAAAGATGGTATATTGGCTTTCACGGCCGGTGAATTAAAACTCAGCAATTCTTCTAGGTTTGTGCCGTGTCTTGTGTGGGGTTTCGCCTAGGACATCAAGCTGGCTCATCGGCGGGCTCCTGGTGTCCCCGCCCGGACCCCCACAGGAGTAACGAACTGCGCGCTACCTCCTTTTATATAGAGTGCAACTGCACTACTTAGCTGCGAGAACACAAAGCTCAAGCAGCCATAACCTCCCTATGACGGCTTCCAAAAAGATGGTATATTGGCTTTCACGGCCGGTGAATTAAAACTCAGCAATTCTTCTAGGATTATGCCGCGTCTTGTGTGGGGTTTCGCCTAGGACATCAAGCTGGCTCATCGGCGGGCTCTTGGTGTCCCCGCCCGGACCCCCTCAGGAGTAACGAACTGCGCGCTACCTCCCTTTATATAGAGTGCAATTGCACTACTTAGCTGCGAGAACACAAAGCTCAAGCAGCCATAACCTCCCTACGAAGGCTTCCAAAAAGATGGTATATTGGCTTTCACGGCCGGTGAATTAAAACTCAGCAATTATTCTAGGTTTGTGCCGTGTCTTGTGTGGGGTTTCGCCTAGGACATCAAGCTAGCTCATCGGCGGGCTCTTGGTGTCCCCGCCCGGACCCCCACAGGAGTAACGAACTGAGCGCTACCTCCCTTTATATAGAGTGCAACTGCACTACTTAGCTGCGAGAACACAAAGCTCAAGCAGCCATAACCTCCCTATGAAGGCTTCCAAGATGATGGTAGGCCAATATTGGCTTTCACGGCCGGTGAATTAAAACTCAGCAATTCTTCTAGGTTTGTGCCGTGTCTTGTGTGGGGTTTCGTCTAGGACATCAAGCTGACTCATCTGCGGGCCCTTTGGTGTCCCCGCCCGGACCCCCACAGGAGTAACGAACTGCGCGCTACCTCCCTTTATAGAGTGCAACTGCACTACTTAGCTGCGAGAACACAAAGCTCAAGCAGCCATAACGTCCCTATGAAGGCTTCCTAAAAGATGGTATATTGGCTTTCACGGCCGGTGAATTTAAACTCAGCAATTCTTCTAGGTTTGTGCCGTGTCTTGTGTGGGGTTTCGCCTAGGACATCAAGCTGGCTCATCGGCGGGCTCTTGGTGTCCTCGCCCGGACCCTCACAGGAGTAACGAACTGCGCGCTACCTCCCTTTATATAGAGTGCAACTGCACTACTTAGCTGCGAGAACACAAAGCTCAAGCAGCCATAACCTCCCTATGAAGGCTTCCAAAAAGATGGTATATTGGCTTTCACGGCCGGCGAATTAAAACTCAGCAATTCTTCTAGGTTTGTGCTGTGTCTTGGGTGGGGTTTCGCCTAGGACATCAAGCTGGCTCATCGGTGGGCTCTTGGTGTCCCCACCGGACCCCACAGGAGTAACGAACTGCGCGCTACCTCCCTTTATTTAGAGTGCAACTGCACTACTTAGTTGCGAGAACACAAAGCTCAAGCAGCCATAACCTCCCTATGAAAGCTACCAAAAAGATGGTATATTGGCTTTCACGGCCGGTGAATTAAAACTCAGCAATTCTTCTAGGTTTGTGCTGTGTCTTGGGTGGGGTTTCGCCTAGGACATCAAGCTGGCTCATCGGTGGGCTCTTGGTGTCCCCACCGGACCCCACAGGAGTAACGAAATGCGCGCTACCTCCCTTTATATAGAGTGGGACAGCACTACTTAGCTGCGAGAACACAAAGCTCAAGCAGCCATAACCTCCCTATGAAGGGTTCCAAAAAGATGGTATATTGGCTTTCACGGCCGGTGAATTAAAACTCAGCAATTCTTCTAGGTTTGTGCCGTGTCTTGTGTGGGGTTTCGCCTAGGACATCAAGCTGGCTCATCGGCGGGCTCTTGGTGTCCCCGCCCGGACCCCCACAGGAGTAACGAACTGCGCGCTACCTCCTTTTATATAGAGTGCAACTGCACTACTTAGCTGCGAGAACACAAAGCTCAAGCAGCCATAACCTCCCTATGACGGCTTCCAAAAAGATGGTATATTGGCTTTCACAGCCGGTGAATTAAAACTCAGCAATTCTTCTAGGATTATGCCGCGTCTTGTGTGGGGTTTCGCCTAGGACATCAAGCTGGCTCATCGGCGGGCTCTTGGTGTCCCCGCCCGGACCCCCTCAGGAGTAACGAACTGCGCGCTACCTCCCTTTATATAGAGTGCAATTGCACTACTTAGCTGCGAGAACACAAAGCTCAAGCAGCCATAACCTCCCTACGAAGGCTTCCAAAAAGATGGTATATTGGCTTTCACGGCCGGTGAATTAAAACTCAGCAATTATTCTAGGTTTGTGCCGTGTCTTGTGTGGGGTTTCGCCTAGGACATCAAGCTAGCTCATCGGCGGGCTCTTGGTGTCCCCGCCCGGACCCCCACAGGAGTAACGAACTGCGCGCTACCTCCCTTTATATAGAGTGCAACTGCACTACTTAGCTGCGAGAACACAAAGCTCAAGCAGCCATAACCTCCCTATGAAGGCTTCCAAGATGATGGTAGGCCAATATTGGCTTTCACGGCCGGTGAATTAAAACTCAGCAATTCTTCTAGGTTTGTGCCGTGTCTTGTGTGGGGTTTCGTCTAGGACATCAAGCTGACTCATCTGCGGGCCCTTTGGTGTCCCCGCCCGGACCCCCACAGGAGTAACGAACTGCGCGCTACCTCCCTTTATAGAGTGCAACTGCACTACTTAGCTGCGAGAACACAAAGCTCAAGCAGCCATAACGTCCCTATGAAGGCTTCCTAAAAGATGGTATATTGGCTTTCACGGCCGGTGAATTTAAACTCAGCAATTCTTCTAGGTTTGTGCCGTGTCTTGTGTGGGGTTTCGCCTAGGACATCAAGCTGGCTCATCGGCGGGCTCTTGGTGTCCTCGCCCGGACCCTCACAGGAGTAACGAACTGCGCGCTACCTCCCTTTATATAGAGTGCAACTGCACTACTTAGCTGCGAGAACACAAAGCTCAAGCAGCCATAACCTCCCTATGAAGGCTTCCAAAAAGATGGTAGGCCTATATTGGCTTTCACGGCCGGTGAATTAAAACTCAGCAATTCTTCTAGGTTTGTGCCGTGTCTTGTGTGGGGTTTCGCCTAGGAGATCAAGCTGGCTCATCGGCGGGCTCTTGGTGTCCCCGCCCGGACCCCCACAGGAGTAACGAACTGCGCGCTACCTCCCTTTATATAGAGTGCAACTGCACTACTTAGCAGCGAGAACACAAAGCTCAAGCAACCATAACCTCCCTATGAAGGCTTCCAAAAAGATGGTATATTGGCTTTCACGGCCGGTGAATTAAAACTCAGCAATTCTTCTAGGTTTGTGCCGTGTCTTGTGTGGGGTTTCGCCTAGGAGATCAAGCTGGCTCATCGGCGGGCTCTTGGTGTCCCTGCCCGGACCGCCACAGGAGTAACGAACTGCGCGCTACCTCCCTTTATATAGAGTGCAACTGCACTACTTAGCTGCGAGAACACAAAGCTCAAGCAGCCATAACCTCCCTATGAAGGCTTCCAAAAAGATGGTATATTGGTTTTCACGGCCGGCGAATTAAAACTCAGCAATTCTTCTAGGTTTGTGCCGTGTCTTGTGTGGGGTTTCGCCTAGGAGATCAAGCTGGCTCATCGGCGGGCTCTTGGTGTCCCTGCCCGGACCCCCACAGGAGTAACGAACTGCGCGCTACCTCCCTTTATATAGAGTGCAAGTGCACTACTTAGCTGCGAGAACACAAAGCTCAAGCAGCCATAACCTCCCTATGAAGGCTTCCAAAAAGATGGTATATTGGCTTTCACGGCCGGTGAATTAAAACTCAGCAATTCTTCTAGATTTGTGCCGTGTCTTGTGTGGGGTTTCGCCTAGGACATCAAGCTGGCTCATCGGCGGGCTCTTGGTGTCCCCGCCCGGACCCCCACAAGAGTAACCAACTGCGCGCTACCTCCCTTTATATAGAGTGCAACTGCACTACTTAGCTGCGAGAACACAAAGCTCAAGCAGCCATAACCTCCCTATGAAGGCTTCCAAAAAGATGGTATATTGGCTTTCACGGCCGGTGAATTAAAACTCAGCAATTCTTCTAGGTTTGTGCCGTGTCTTGTGTGGGGTTTCGCCTCGGACATCAAGCTGGCTCATCGGCGGGCTCTTGGTGTCCCCGCCCGGACCCCCACAGGAGTAACGAACTGCGCGCTACCTCCCTTTATATAGAGTGCAACTGCACTACTTAGCTGCGAGAACACAAAGCTCAAGCAGCCATAACCTCCCTATGAAGGCTTCCAAAAAGATGGTATATTGGCTTTCACGGCCGGTGAATTAAAACTCAGCAATTCTTCTAGGTTTGTGCCGTGTCTTGTGTGGGGTTTCGCCTAGGACATCAAGCTGGCTCATCGGTGGGCTCTTGGTGTCCCCGCCCGGACCCCCACAGGAGTAACGAACTGCGCGCTACCTCCCTTTATATAGAGTGCAACTGCACTACTTAGCTGCGAGAACACAAAGCTCAAGCGGCCATAACCTCCCTAGGAAGACTTCCAAAAAGATGGTATATTGGCTTTCACGGCCGGTGAATTAAAACTCAGCAATTCTTCTAGGTTTGTGCCGTGTCTTGTGTGGGGTTTCGCCTAGGACATCAAGCTCGCTCATCGGCGGGCTCTTGGTGTCCCCGCCCGGACCCCCACAGGAGTAACGAACTGCGCGCTACCTCCCTTTATATAGAGTGCAACTGCACTACTTAGCTGCGAGAACACAAAGCTCAAGCAGCCATAACCTCCCTATGAAGGCTTCCAAAAAGATGGTATATTGGCTTTCACGGCCGGTGAATTAAAACTCAGCAATTCTTCTAGGTTTGTGCCGTGTCTTGTGTTGGGTTTCGCCAAGGACATCAAGCTGGCTCATCGGCGGGCTCTTGGTGTCCCCGCCCGGACCCCCACAGGAGTAACGATCTGCGCGCTACCTCCCTTTATACAGAGTGCAACTGCACTACTTAGCTGCGAGAAAACAAAGCTCAAGCAGCCATAACCTCCCTATGAAGGCTTCCAAAAAGATGGTATATTGGCTTTCACGGCTGGTGAATTAAAACTCAGCAATTCTTCTAGGTTTGTGCCGTGTCTTGTGTGGGGCTTCGCCTAGGACATCAAGCTGGCTCATCGGCGGGCTCTTGGTGTCCCCGCCCGGACCCCCACAGGAGTAACGAACTGTGCGCTACCTCCCTTTATATAGAGTGCAACTGCACTACTTAGCTGCTAGAACACAAAGCTCAAGCTGCCATAACCTCCCTATGAAGGCTTCCAAAATGATGGTATATTGGCTTTCACGGCCGGCGAATTAAAACTCAGCAATTCTTCTAGGTTTGTGCCGTGTCTTGTGTGGGGTTTCGCCTAGGACATCAAGCTGGCTCATCGGCGGGCTCTTGGTGTCCCCGCCCGGACCCCCACAGGAGTAACGAACTGCGCGCTACCTCCCTTTATATAGAGTGCAACTGCACTACTTAGCTGCGAGAACACAAAGCTCAAGCAGCCATAACCTCCCTATGAAGGCTTCCAAAAAGATGGTATATTGGCTTTCACGGCCGGTGAATTAAATCTCAGCAATTTTTCTAGGTTTGTGCCGTGTCTTGTGTGGGGTTTCGCCTAGGACATCAAGCTGGCTCATCGGCGGGATCTTGTGTCTCCGCCTGGACCCCCACAGGAGTAACGAACTGCGCGATACCTCCCTTTATATAGAGTGCAACTGCACTCCTTGACTGCGAGAACACAAAGCTCAAGCAGCCATAACCTCCCTATGAACGCTTCCAAAAAGATGGTATATTGGCTTTCACGGCCGGTGAATTAAAACTCAGCAATTCTTCTAGGTTTGTGCCGTGTCTTGTGTGGGGTTTCGCCAAGGACATCCAGCTGGCTCATCGGCGGGCTCTTGGTGTCCCCGCCCGGACCCCCACAGGAGTAACGAACTGCGCGCTACCTCCCTTTATATAGAGTGCAACTGCACTACTTAGCTGCGAGAACACAAAGCTCAAGCAGCCATAACCTCCCTATGAAGGCTTCCAAAAAGATGGTATATTGGCTTTCACGGCCGGTGAATTAAAACTCAGCAATTCTTCTAGTTTTGTGCCGTGTCTTGTGTGGGGTTTCGCCTAGGACATCAAGCTGGCTCATCGGTGGGCTCTTGGTGTCCCCGCCCGCACCCCCACAGGAGTAACGAACAGCGCGCTACCTCCCTTTATATAGAGTGCAACTGCACTACTTAGCTGCGAGAACACAAAGCTCAAGCAGCCATAACCTCCCTATGAAGGCTTCCAAAAAGATGGTATATTGGCTTTCACGGCCGGTGAATTAAAACTCAGCAATTCTTCTAGGTTTGTGCCGTGTCTTGTGTTGGGTTTCGCCAAGGACATCAAGCTGGCTCATCGGCGGGCTCATGGTGTCCCCGCCCGGACCCCCACAGGAGTAACGATCTGCGCGCTACCTCCCTTTATATAGAGTGCAACTGCACTACTTAGCTGCGAGAACACAAAGCTCAAGCAACCATAACCTCCCTATGAAGGCTTCCAAAAAGATGGTATATTGGCTTTCACGGCTGGTGAATTAAAACTCAGCAATTCTTCTAGGTTTGTGCCGTGTCTTGTGTGGGGCTTCGCCTAGGACATCAACCTGGCTCATCGGCGGGCTCTTGGTGTCCCCGCCCGGACCCCCACAGGAGTAACGAACTGTGCGCTACCTCCCTTTATATAGAGTGCAACTGCACTACTTAGCTGCGAGAACACAAAGCTCAAGCAGCCTTAACCTCCCTATGAAGGCTTCCAAAAAGATGGTATATTGGCTTTCACGGCTGGTGAATTAAAACTCAGCAATTCTTCTAGGTTTGTGCCGTGTCTTGTGTGGGGCTTCGCCTAGGACATCAACCTGGCTCATCGGCGGGCTCTTGGTGTCCCCGCCCGGACCCCCACAGGAGTAACGAACTGTGCGCTACCTCCCTTTATATAGAGTGCAACTGCACTACTTAGCTGCGAGATCACAAAGCTCAAGCAGCCATAACCTCCCTATGAAGGCTTCCAAAAAGATGGTATATTGGCTTTCACGGCCGGTGAATTAAATCTCAGCAATTTTTCTAGGTTTGTGCCGTGTCTTGTGTGGGGTTTCGCCTAGGACATCAAGCTGGCTCATCGGCGGGATCTTGTGTCTCCGCCTGGACCCCCACAGGAGTAACGAACTGCGCGCTACCTCCCTTTATATAGAGTGCAACTGCACTACTTAGCTGCGAGAACACAAAGCTCAAGCAGCCATAACCTCCCTATGAAGGCTTCCAAAAAGATGGTATATTGGCTTTCACGGCCGGTGAATTAAAACTCAGCAATTCTTCTAGGTTTGTGCCGTGTCTTGTGTGGGGTTTCGCCAAGGACATCCAGCTGGCTCATCGGCGGGCTCTTGGTGTCCCCGCCCGGACCCCCACAGTATTAACGAACTGCGCGCTACCTCCCTTTATATAGAGTGCAACTGCACTACTTAGCTGCGAGAACACAAAGCTCAAGCAGCCATAACCTCCCTATGAAGGCTTCCAAAAAGATGGTATATTGGCTTTCACGGCCGGTGAATTAAAACTCAGCAATTCTTCTAGGTTTGTGCCGTGTCTTGTGTGGGGTTTCGCCAAGGACATCCAGCTGGCTCATCGGCGGGCTCTTGGTGTCCCCGCCCGGACCCCCACAGGAGTAACGAACTGCGCGCTACCTCCCTTTATATAGAGTGCAACTGCACTACTTAGCTGCGAGACACAAAGCTCAAGCAGCCATAACCTCCCTATGAAGGCTTCCAAAAAGATGGTATATTGGCTTTCACGGCCGGTGAATTAAAACTCAGCAATTCTTCTAGGTTTGTGCCGTGTCTTGTGTGGGGTTTCGCCAAGGACATCCAGCTGGCTCATCGGCGGGCTCTTGGTGTCCCCGCCCGGACCCCCACAGGAGTAACGAACTGCGCGCTACCTCCCTTTATATAGAGTGCAACTGCACTACTTAGCTGCGAGAACACAAAGCTCAAGCAGCCATAACCTCCCTATGAAGGCTTCCAAAAAGATGGTATATTGGCTTTCACGGCCGGTGAATTAAAACTCAGCAATTCTTCTAGGTTTGTGCCGTGTCTTGTGTGGGGTTTCGAATTGGACATCAAGCTGGCTCATCGGCGGGCTCTTGGTGTCCCCGCCCGGACCCCCACAGGAGTAACGAACTGCGCGCTACCTCCCTTTATATAGAGTGCAACTGCACTACTTAGCTGCGAGAACACAAAGCTCAAGCAGCCATAACCTCCCTATGAAGGCTTCCAAAAAGATGGTATATTGGCTTTCACGGCCGGTGAATTAAATCTCAGCAATTTTTCTAGGTTTGTGCCGTGTCTTGTGTGGGGTTTCGCCTAGGACATCAAGCTGGCTCATCGGCGGGATCTTGTGTCTCCGCCTGGACCCCCACAGGAGTAACGAACTGCGCGCTACCTCCCTTTATATAGAGTGCAACTGCACTACTTAGCTGCGAGAACACAAAGCTCAAGCAGCCATAACCTCCCTATGAAGGCTTCCAAAAAGATGGTATATTGGCTTTCACGGCCGGTGAATTAAAACTCAGCAATTCTTCTAGATTTGTGCCGTGTCTTGTGTGGGGTTTCGAATTGGACATCAAGCTGGCTCATCGGCGGGCTCTTGGTGTCCCCGCCCGGACCCCCACAGGAGTAACGAACTGCGCGCTACCTCCCTTTATATAGAGTGCAACTGCACTACTTAGCTGCGAGAACACAAAGCTCAAGCAACCATAACCTCCCTATGAAGGCTTCCAAAAAGATGGTATATTGGCTTTCACGGCCGGTGAATTAAAACTCAGCAATTCTTCTAGGTTTGTGCCGTGTCTTGTGTGGGGTTTCGCCTAGGACATCAAGCTGGCTCATCGGCGGGCTCTCGGTGTCCCCGCCCGGACCCCCACAGGAGTAACGAACTGCGCGCTACCTCCCTTTATATAGAGTGCAACTGCACTACTTAGCTGCGAGAACACAAAGCTCAAGCAGCCATAACCTCCCTATGAAGGCTTCCAAAAAGATTGTATATTGGCTTTCACGGCCGGTGAATTAAAACTTAGCAATTCTTCTAGGTTTGTGCCGTGTCTTGTTTGGGGTTTCGCCTAGGACATCACGCTGGCTCATCGGCGGGTTCTTGGTGTCCCCGCCCGGACCCCCACAGGAGTAACGAACTGCGCGCTACCTCCCTTTATATAGAGTGCAACTGCACTACTTAGCTGCGAGAACACAAAGCTCAAGCAGCCATAACCTCCCTATGAAGGCTTCCAAAAAGATGGTATATTGGCTTTCACGGCCGGTGAATTAAAACTCAGCAATTCTTCTAGGTTTGTGCCGTGTCTTGTGTGGGGTTTCGCCTAGGACATCAAACTAGGCTCATCGGCGGGCTCTTGGTGTCCCCGCCCGGACCCCCACAGGAGTAACGAACTGCGCGCTACCTCCCTTTATATAGAGTGCAACTGCACTACTTAGCTGCGAGAACACAAAGCTCAAGCAGCCATAACCTCCCTATGAAGGCTTCCAAAAAGATGGTATATTGGCTTTCACGGCCGGTGAATTAAAACTCAGCAATTCTTCTAGGTTTGTGCCGTGTCTTGTGTGGAGTTTCGCCTAGGACATCAAGCTGGCTCATCGGCGGCCTCTTGGTGTCCCCGCCCGGACCCTCACAGGAGTAACGAACTGCGCGCTACCTCCCTTTATATAGAGTGCAACTGCACTACTTAGCTGCGAGAACACAAAGCTCAAGCAGCCATAACCTCCCTATGAAGGCTTCCAAAAAGATGGTATAATGGCTTTCACGGCCGGTGAATTAAAACTCAGCAATTCATCTAGGTTTGTGCCGTGTCTTGTGTGGGGTTTCGCCTAGGACATCAAGCTGGCTCATCGGCGGGCTCTTGGTGTCCCCGCCCGGACCCCCACAGGAGTAACGAACTGCGCGCTACCTCCCTTTATATAGAGTGCAACTGCACTACTTAGCTGCGAGACACAAAGCTCAAGCAACCATAACCTCCCTATGAAGGCTTCCAAAAAGATGGTATATTGGCTTTCACGGCCGGTGAATTAAAACTCAGCAATTCTTCTAGATTTGTGCTGTGTCTTCGGTGGAGTTTCGCCTAGGACATCAAGCTGGCTCATCGGCGGGCTCTTGGTGTCCCCACCGGACCCCAACAGGAGTAACGAACTGCGCGCTACCTCCCTTTATATAGAGTGCAACTGCACTACTTAGCTGCGAGAACACAAAGCTCAAGCAGGCATAACCTCCCTATGAAGGCTTCCAAAAAGATGGTATATTGGCTTTCACGGCCGGTGAATTAAAACTCAGCAATTCTTCTAGGTTTGTGCCGTGTCTTGTGTGGGGTTTCGAATTGGACATCAAGCTGGCTCATCGGCGGGCTCTTGGTGTCCCCGCCCGGACCCCCACAGGAGTAACGAACTGCGCGCTACCTCCCTTTATATAGAGTGCAACTGCACTACTTAGCTGCGAGAACACAAAGCTCAAGCAACCATAACCTCCCTATGAAGGCTTCCAAAAAGATGGTATATTGGCTTTCACGGCCGGTGAATTAAAACTCAGCAATTCTTCTAGGTTTGTGCCGTGTCTTGTGTTGGGTTTCGAATTGGACATCAAGCTGGCTCATCGGCGGGCTCTTGGTGTCCCCGCCCGGACCCCCACAGGAGTAACGAACTGCGCGCTACCTCCCTTTATATAGAGTGCAACTGCACTACTTAGCTGCGAGAACACAAAGCTCAAGCAGCCATAACCTCCCTATGAAGGCTTCCAAAAAGATGGTATATTGGCTTTCACGGCCGGTGAATTAAAACTTAGCAATTCTTCTAGGTTTGTGCCGTGTCTTGTTTGGGGTTTCGCCTAGGACATCACGCTGGCTCATCGGCGGGTTCTTGGTGTCCCCGCCCGGACCCCCACAGGAGTAACGAACTGCGCGCTACCTCCCTTTATATTGAGTGCAACTGCACTACTTAGCTGCGAGAACACAAAACTCAAGCAGCCATAACCTCCCTATGAAGGCTTCCAAAAAGATGGTATATTGGCTTTCACGGCCGGTGAATTAAAACTCAGCAATTCTTCTAGGTTTGTGCCGTGTCTTGTGTGGGGTTTCGCCTAGGACATCAAGCTGGCTCATCGGCGGGCTCTTGGTGTCCCCGCCCGGACCCCCCACAGGAGTAACGAACTGCGCGCTACCTCCCTTTATATAGAGTGCAACTGCACTACTTAGCTGCGAGAACACAAAGCTCAAGCAGCCATAACCTCCCTATGAAGGCTTCCAAAAAGATGGTATATTGGCTTTCACGGCCGGTGAATTAAAACTCAGCAATTCTTCTAGGTTTGTGCTGTGTCTTGGGTGGGGTTTCGCCTAGGACATCAAGCTGGCTCATCGGCGGGCTCTTGGTGACCCCGCCCGGACCCCCACAGGAGTAACGAACTGCGCGCTACCTCCCTTTATATAGAGTGCAACTGCACTACTTAGCTGCGAGAACACAAAGCTCAAGCAGCCCTAACCTCCCTATGAAGGCTTCCAAGAAGATGGTATATTGGCTTTCACGGCCGGTGAATTAAAACTCAGCAATTCTTCTAGGATTGTGTCGTATCTTGTATGGGGTTTCGCCTAGGACATCAAGCTGGCTCATCGGCGGGCTCTTGGTGTCCCCGCCCGGACCCCCACAGGAGTAACGAACTGCGCGCTACCCCCCTTTATATAGAGTGCAACTGCACTACTTAGCTGCGAGAACACAAAGCTCAAGCAGCCATAAACTCCCTATGAAGGCTTCCAAAAAGATGGTATATTGGCTTTCACGGCCGGTGAATTAAAACTCAGCAATTCTTCTAGGTTTGTGCTGTGTCTTGGGTGGGGTTTCGCCTAGGACATCAAGCTGGCTCATCGGTGGGCTCTTGTTGTCTCCACCGGACCCCCACAGGAGTAACGAACTGCGCGCTACCTCCCTTTATATAGAGTGCAACTGCACTACTTAGCTGCGAGAACACAAAGCTCAAGCAGCCATAAACTCCCTATGAAGGCTTCCAAAAAGATGGTATATTGGCTTTCACGGCCGGTGAATTAAAACTCAGATATTCTTCTAGGTTTGTGCTGTGTCTTGGGTGGGGTTTCACCTAGGACATCAAGCTGGCTCATCGGCGGGCTCTTGGTGACCCTGCCCGGACCCCCACAGGAGTAACGAACTGCGCGCTACCTCCCTTTATATAGAGTGCAACTGCACTACTTAGCTGCGAGAACACAAAGCTCAAGCAGCCATAACCTCCCTATGAAGGCTTCCAAAAAGATGGTATATTGGCTTTCACGGCCGGTGAATTAAAACTCAGCAATTCTTCTAGGTCTGTGCCGTGTCTTGTGTGGAGTTTCGCCTAGGACATCAAGCTGGCTCATCGGCGGCCTCTTGGTGTCCCCGCCCGGACCCTCACAGGAGTAACGAACTGCGTGCTACCTCCCTTTATATAGAGTGCAACTGCACTACTTAGCAGCGAGAACACAAAGCTCAAGCAGCCATAACCTCCCTATGAAGGCTTCCAAAAAGATGGTATAATGGCTTTCACGGCAGGTGAATTAAAACTCAGCAATTCTTCTAGGTTTGTGCCGTGTCTTGTGTGGGGTTTCGCCTAGGACATCAAGCTGGCTCATCGGCGGGCTCTTGGTGTCCCCGCCCGGACCCCCACAGGAGTAACGAACTGCGCGCTACCTCCCTTTATATAGAGTGCAACTGCACTACTTAGCTGCGAGAACACAAAGCTCAAGCAGCCATAACCTCCCAGTGAAGGCTTCGAAAAAGATGGTATATTGGCTTTCACGGCCGGTGAATTAAAACTCAGCAATTCTTCTAGGTTTGTGCCGTGTCTTGTGTGGGGTTTCGAATTGGACATCAAGCTGGCTCATCGGCGGGCTCTTGGTGTCCCCGCCCGGACCCCCACAGGAGTAACGAACTGCGCGCTACCTCCCTTTATATAGAGTGCAACTGCACTACTTAGCTGCGAGACACAAAGCTCAAGCAACCATAACCTCCCTATGAAGGCTTCCAAAAAGATGGTATATTGGCTTTCACGGCCGGTGAATTAAAACTCAGCAATTCTTCTAGGTTTGTGTCGTATCTTGTGTGGGGTTTCGCCTAGGACATCAAGCTGGCTCATCGGCGGGCTCTTGGTGACCCTGCCCGGACCCCCACAGGAGTAACGAACTGCGCGCTACCTCCCTTTATATAGAGTGCAACTGCACTACTTAGCTGCGAGAACACAAAGCTCAAGCAGCCATAACCTCCCTATGAAGGCTTCCAAAAAGATGGTATATTGGCTTTCACGGCCGGTGAATTAAAACTCAGCAATTCTTCTAGGTTTGTGCCGTGTCTTGTGTGGGGTTTCGCCTAGGACATCAAGCTGGCTCATCGGCGGGCTCTTGGTGTCCCCGCCCGGACCCTCACAGGAGTAACGAACTGCGCGCTACCTCCCTTTATATAGAGTGCAACTGCACTACTTAGCTGCGAGAACACAAAGCTCAAGCAGCCATAACCTCCCTATGAAGGCTTCCAAAAAGATGGTATATTGGCTTTCACGGCCGGTGAATTAAAACTCAGCAATTCTTCTAGGTTTGTGCCGTGTCTTGTGTGGGGTTTCGCCTAGGACATCAAGCTGGCTCATCGGCGGGCTCTTGGTGTCCCCGCCCGGACCCCCACAGGAGTAACGAACTGCGCGCTACCTCCCTTTATATAGAGTGCAACTGCACTACTTAGCTGCGAGAACACAAAGCTCAAGCAACCATAACCTCCCTATGAAGGCTTCCAAAAAGATGGTATATTGGCTTTCACGGCCGGTGAATTAAAACTCAGCAATTCTTCTAGGTTTGTGCCGTGTCTCGTGTGGGGTTTCGCCTAGGACATCAAGCTGGCTCATCGGCGGGCTCTCGGTGTCCCCGCCCGGACCCCCACAGGAGTAACGAATTGCGCGCTACCTCCCTTTATATAGAGTGCAACTGCACTCCTTGACTGCGAGAACACAAAGCTCAAGCAGCCATAACCTCCCTATGAAGGCTTCCAAAAAGATGGTATATTGGCTTTCACGGCCGGTGAATTAAAACTCAGCAATTCTTCTAGGTTTGTGCCGTGTCTTGTGTGGGGTTTCGCCTAGGACATCAAGTTAGGCTCATCGGCGGGCTCTTGGTGTCCCCGCCCGGACCCCCACAGGAGTAACGAACTGCGCGCTACCTCCCTTTATATAGAGTGCAACTGCACTACTTAGCTGCGAGAACACAAAGCTCAAGCAGCCATAACCTCCCTATGAAGGCTTCCAAAAAGATGCTATATTGGCTTTCACGGCCGGTGAATTAAAACTCAGCAATTCTTCTAGGTTTGTGCCGTGTCTTGTGTGGGGTTTCGCCTAGGACATCACGCTGGCTCATCGGCGGGCTCTTGGTGTCCCCGCCCGGACCCCCACAGGAGTAACGAACTGCGCGCTACCTCCCTTTATATAGAGTGGAACTGCACTACTTAGCTGCGAGAACACAATGCTCAAGCAGCCATAACCTCCCTTTGAAGGCTTCCAAAAAGATGGTATATTGGCTTTCACGGCCGGTGAATTAAAACTCAGCAATTCTTCTAGGTTTGTGCCGTGTCTTGTGTGGGGTTTCGCCTAGGACATCACGCTGGCTCATCGGCGGGCTCTTGGTGTCCCCGCCCGGACCCCCACAGGAGTAACGAACTGCGCGCTACCTCCCTTTATATAGAGTGGAACTGCACTACTTAGCTGCGAGAACACAATGCTCAAGCAGCCATAACCTCCCTATGAAGGATTCCAAAAAGATGGTATATTGGCTTTCACGGCCGGTGAATTAAAACTCAGCAATTCTTCTAGGTTTGTGCCGTGTCTTGTGTGGGGTTTCGCCTAGGACATCTAGCTGGCTCATCGGCGGGCTCTCGGTGTCCCCGCCCGGACCCCCACAGGAGTAACGAACTGCGCGCTACCTCCCTTTATATAGAGAGCAACTGCACTACTTAGCTGCGAGAACACAAAGCTCAAGCAGCCATAACCTCCCTATGAAGGCTTCCAAAAAGATGGTATATTGGCTTTCACGGCCGGTGAATTAAAATTCAGCAATTCTTCTAGGTTTGTGCCGTGTCTTGTGTGGGGTTTCGAATTGGACATCAAGCTGGCTCATCGGCGGGCTTTTGGTGTCCCCGCCCGGACCCCCACAGGAGTAACGAACTGCGCGCTACCTCCCTTTATATAGAGTGCAACTGCACTACTTAGCTGCGAGACACAAAGCTCAAGCAACCATAACCTCCCTATGAAGGCTTCCAAAAAGATGCTATATTGGCTTTCACGGCCGGTGAATTAAAACTCAGCAATTCTTCTAGGTTTGTGCCGTGTCTTGTGTGGGGTTTCGCCTAGGACATCTAACTGGCTCATCGGCGGGCTCTCGGTGTCCCCGCCCGGACCCCCACAGGAGTAACGAACTGCGCGCTACCTCCCTTTATATAGAGAGCAACTGCACTACTTAGCTGCGAGAACACAAAGCTCAAGCAGCCATAACCTCCCTATGAAGGCTTCCAAAAAGATGGTATATTGGCTTTCACGGCCGGTGAATTAAAACTTAGCAATTCTTCTAGGTTTGTGCCGTGTCTTGTTTGGGGTTTCGCCTAGGACATCACGCTGGCTCATCGGCGGGTTCTTGGTGTCCCCGCCCGGACCCCCACAGGAGTAACGAACTGCGCGCTACCTCCCTTTATATAGAGTGCAACTGCACTACTTAGCTGCGAGAACACAAAGCTCAAGCAGCCATAACCTCCCTATGAAGGCTTCCAAAAAGATGGTATATTGGCTTTCACGGCCGGTGAATTAAAACTCAGCAATTCTTCTAGGTTTGTGCCGTGTCTTGTGTGGGGTTTCGCCTAGGACATCAAACTAGGCTCATCGGCGGGCTCTTGGTGTCCCCGCCCGGACCCCCACAGGAGTAACGAACTGCGCGCTACCTCCCTTTATATAGAGTGCAACTGCACTACTTAGCAGCGAGAACACAAAGCTCAAGCAGCCATAACCTCCCTATGAAGGCTTCCAAAAAGATGGTATAATGGCTTTCACGGCCGGTGAATTAAAACTCAGCAATTCTTCTAGGTTTGTGCCGTGTCTTGTGTGGGGTTTCGCCTAGGACATCAAGCTGGCTCATCGGCGGGCTCTTGGTGTCCCCGCCCGGACCCTCACAGGAGTAACGAACTGCGCGCTACCTCCCTTTATATAGAGTGCAACTGCACTACTTAGCTGCGAGAACACAAAGCTCAAGCAGCCATAACCTCCCTATGAAGGCTTCCAAAAAGATGGTATAATGGCTTTCACGGCCGGTGAATTAAAACTCAGCAATTCTTCTAGGTTTGTGCCGTGTCTTGTGTGGGGTTTCGAATTGGACATCAAGCTGGCTCATCGGCGGGCTCTTGGTGTCCCCGCCCGGACCCCCACAGGAGTAACGAACTGCGTGCTACCTCCCTTTATATAGAGTGTAACTGCACTACTTAGCTGCGAGAACACAAAGCTCAAGCAGCCCTAACCTCCCTATGAAGGCTTCCAAGAAGATGGTATATTGGCTTTCACGGCCGGTGAATTAAAACTCAGCAATTCTTCTAGGTTTGTGTCGTATCTTGTATGGGGTTTCGCCTAGGACATCAAGCTGGCTCATCGGCGGGCTCTTGGTGACCCTGCCCGGACCCCCACAGGAGTAACGAACTGCGCGCTACCTCCCTTTATATAGAGTGCAACTGCACTACTTAGCTGCGAGAACACAAAGCTCAAGCAGCCATAACCTCCCTATGAAGGCTTCCAAAAAGATGGTATATTGGCTTTCACGGCCGGTGAATTAAAACTCAGCAATTCTTCTAGGTTTGTGCCGTGTCTTGTGTGGAGTTTCGCCTAGGACATCAAGCTGGCTCATCGGCGGCCTCTTGGTGTCCCCGCCCGGACCCTCACAGGAGTAACGAACTGCGCGCTACCTCCCTTTATATAGAGTGCAACTGCACTACTTAGCAGCGAGAACACAAAGCTCAAGCAGCCATAACCTCCCTATGAAGGCGTCCAAAAAGATGGTATAATGGCTTTCACGGCCGGTGAATTAAAACTCAGCAATTCTTCTAGGTTTGTGCCGTGTCTTGTGTGGGGTTTCGCCTAGGACATCAAGCTGGCTCATCGGCGGGCTCTTGGTGTCCCCGCCCGGACCCCCACAGGAGTAACGAACTGCGCGCTACCTCCCTTTATATAGAGTGCAACTGCACTACTTAGCTGCGAGAACACAAAGCTCAAGCAACCATAACCTCCCTATGAAGGCTTCCAAAAAGATGGTATATTGGCTTTCACGGCCGGTGAATTAAAACTCAGCAATTCTTCTAGGTTTGTGCCGTGTCTTGTGTGGGGTTTCGCCTAGGACATCAAGCTGGCTCATCGGCGGGCTCTCGGTGTCCCCGCCCGGACCCCCACAGGAGTAACGAACTGCGCGCTACCTCCCTTTATATAGAGTGCAACTGCACTACTTAGCTGCGAGAACACAAAGCTCAAGCAGCCATAACCTCCCTATGAAGGCTTCGAAAAAGATGGTATATTGGCTTTCACGGCCGGTGAATTAAAACTCAGCAATTCTTCTAGGTTTGTGCCGTGTCTTGTGTGGGGTTTCGAATTGGACATCAAGCTGGCTCATCGGCGGGCTCTTGGTGTCCCCGCCCGGACCCCCACAGGAGTAACGAACTGCGCGCTACCTCCCTTTATATAGAGTGCAACTGCACTACTTAGCTGCGAGACACAAAGCTCAAGCAACCATAACCTCCCTATGAAGGCTTCCAAAAAGATGGTATATTGGCTTTCACGGCCGGTGAATTAAAACTCAGCAATTCTTCTAGGTTTGTGCCGTGTCTTGTGTGGGGTTTCGCCTAGGACATCAAGCTGGCTCATCGGCGGGCTCTCGGTGTCCCCGCCCGGACCCCCACAGGAGTAACGAACTGCGCGCTACCTCCCTTGATATAGAGTGCAACTGCACTACTTAGCTGCGAGAACACAAAGCTCAAGCAGCCATAACCTCCCTATGAAGGCTTCCAAAAAGATGGTATATTGGCTTTCACGGCCGGTGAATTAAAACTTAGCAATTCTTCTAGGTTTGTGCCGTGTCTTGTGTGGGGTTTCGCCTAGGACATCACGCTGGCTCATCGGCGGGTTCTTGGTGTCCCCGCCCGGACCCCCACAGGAGTAACGAACTGCGCGCTACCTCCCTTTATATATAGTGCAACTGCACTACTTAGCTGCGAGAACACAAAGCTCAAGCAGCCATAACCTCCCTATGAAGGCTTCCAAAAAGATGGTATATTGGCTTTCACGGCCGGTGAATTAAAACTCAGCAATTCTTCTAGGTTTGTGCCGTGTCTTGTGTGGGGTTTCGCCTAGGACATCAAGCTAGGCTCATCGGCGGGCTCTTGGTGTCCCCGCACGGACCCCCACAGGAGTAACGAACTGCGTGCTACCTCCCTTTATATAGAGTGCAACTGCACTACTTAGCTGCGAGAACACAAAGCTCAAGCAGCCCTAACCTCCCTATGAAGGCTTCCAAAAAGATGGTATATTGGCTTTCACGGCCGGTGAATTAAAACTCAGCAATTCTTCTAGGTTTGTGTCGTATCTTGTGTGGGGTTTCGCCTAGGACATCAAGCTGGCTCATCGGCGGGCTCTTGGTGACCCTGCCCGGACCCCCACAGGAGTAACGAACTGCGCGCTACCTCCCTTTATATAGAGTGCAACTGCACTACTTAGCTGCGAGAACACAAAGCTCAAGCAGCCATAAACTCCCTATGAAGGCTTCCAAAAAGATGGTATATTGGCTTTCACGGCCGGTGAATTAAAACTCAGCAATTCTTCTAGGTTTGTGCTGTGTCATGGGTGGGGTTTCGCCTAGGACATCAAGCTGGCTCATCGGTGGGCTCTTGGTGTCTCCACCGGACCCCACAGGAGTAACGAACTGCGTGCTACCTCCCTTTATATAGAGTGCAACTGCACTACTTAGCTGCGAGAACACAAAGCTCAAGCAGCCATAACCTCCCTATGAAGGCTTCCAAAAAGATGGTATATTGGCTTTCACGGCCGGTGAATTAAAACTCAGCAATTCTTCTAGGTTTGTGCCGTGTCTTGTGTGGGGTTTCGCCTAGGACATCAAGCTGGCTCATCGGCGGGCTCTTGGTGTCCCCGCCCGGACCCTCACAGGAGTAACGAACTGCGCGCTACCTCCCTTTATATAGAGTGCAACTGCACTACTTAGCTGCGAGAACACAAAACTCAAGCAGCCATAACCTCCCTATGAAGGCTTCCAAAAAGATGGTATATTGGCTTTCACGGCCGGTGAATTAAAACTCAGCAATTCTTCTAGGTTTGTGCCGTGTCTTGTGTGGGGTTTCGCCTAGGACATCAAGCTGGCTCATCGGCGGGCTCTTGGTGTCCCCGCCCGGACCCCCACAGGAGTAACGAACTGCGCGCTACCTCCCTTTATATAGAGTGCAACTGCACTACTTAGCTGCGAGAACACAAAGCTCAAGCAGCCATAACCTCCCTATGAAGGCTTCCAAAAAGATGGTATATTGGCTTTCACGGCCGGTGAATTAAAACTCAGCAATTCTTCTAGGTTTGTGCCGTGTCTTGTGTGGGGTTTCGAATTGGACATCAAGCTGGCTCATCGGCGGGCCCTTGGTGTCCCCGCCCGGACCCCCACAGGAGTAACGAACTGCGCGCTACCTCCCTTTATATAGAGTGCAACTGCACTACTTAGCTGCGAGACACAAAGCTCAAGCAACCATAACCTCCCTATGAAGGCTTCCAAAAAGATGCTATATTGGCTTTCACGGCCGGTGAATTAAAACTCAGCAATTCTTCTAGGTTTGTGCCGTGTCTTGTGTGGGGTTTCGCCTAGGACATCTAGCTGGCTCATCGGCGGGCTCTCGGTGTCCCCGCCCGGACCCCCACAGGAGTAACGAACTGCGCGCTACCTCCCTTTATATAGAGAGCAACTGCACTACTTAGCTGCGAGAACACAAAGCTCAAGCAGCCATAACCTCCCTATGAAGGCTTCCAAAAAGATGGTATATTGGCTTTCACGGCCGGTGAATTAAAACTTAGCAATTCTTCTAGGTTTGTGCCGTGTCTTGTTTGGGGTTTCGCCTAGGACATCACGCTGGCTCATCGGCGGGTTCTTGGTGTCCCCGCCCGGACCCCCACAGGAGTAACGAACTGCGCGCTACCTCCCTTTATATAGAGTGCAACTGCACTACTTAGCTGCGAGAACACAAAGCTCAAGCAGCCATAACCTCCCTATGAAGGCTTCCAAAAAGATGGTATATTGGCTTTCACGGCCGGTGAATTAAAACTCAGCAATTCTTCTAGGTTTGTGCCGTGTCTTGTGTGGGGTTTCGCCTAGGACATCACGCTGGCTCATCGGCGGGTTCTTGGTGTCCCCGCCCAGACCCCCACAGGAGTAACGAACTGCGCGCTACCTCCCTTTATATAGAGTGCAACTGCACTACTTAGCTGCGAGAACACAAAGCTCAAGCGGCCATAACCTCCCTAGGAAGACTTCCAAAAAGATGGTATATTGGCTTTCACGGCCGGTGAATTAAAACTCAGCAATTCCTCTAGGTTTGTGCCGTGTCTTGTGTGGGGTTTCGCCTAGGACATCAAGCTCGCTCATCGGCGGGCTCTTGGTGTCCCCGCCCGGACCCCCACAGGAGTAACGAACTGCGCGCTACCTCCCTTTATATAGAGTGCAACTGCACTACTTAGCTGCGAGAACACAAAGCTCAAGCGGCCATAACCTCCCTAGGAAGACTTCCAAAAAGATGGTATATTGGCTTTCACGGCCGGTGAATTAAAACTCAGCAATTCTTCTAGGTTTGTGCCGTGTCTTGTGTGGGGTTTCGCCTAGGACATCAAGCTCGCTCATCGGCGGGCTCTTGGTGTCCTCGCCCGGACCCCCACAGGAGTAACGAACTGCGCGCTACATCCCTTTATATAGAGTGCAACTGCACTACTTAGCTGCGAGAACACAAAGCTCAAGCAGCCATAACCTCCCTATGAAGGCTTCCAAAAAGATGGTATATTGGCTTTCACGGCCGGTGAATTAAAACTCAGCAATTCTTCTAGGTTTGTGCCGTGTCTTGTGTTGGGTTTCGCCAAGGACATCAAGCTGGCTCATCGGCGGGCTCTTGGTGTCCCCGCCCGGACCCCCACAGGAGTAACGAACTGCGCGCTACCTCCCTTTATACAGAGTGCAACTGCACTACTTAGCTGCGAGAACACAAAGCTCAAGCAGCCATAACCTCCCTATGAAGGCTTCCAAAAAGATGGTATATTGGCTTTCACGGCTGGTGAATTAAAACTCAGCAATTCTTCTAGGTTTGTGCCGTGTCTTGTGTGGGGCTTCGCCTAGGACATCAGGTTGGCTCATCGGCGGGCTCTTGGTGTCCCCGCCCGGACCCCC
Source organism: Meconema thalassinum (assembly GCA_946902985.2). Lineage (NCBI taxonomy): Eukaryota > Metazoa > Arthropoda > Insecta > Orthoptera > Tettigoniidae > Meconema > Meconema thalassinum. Next base: position 189,825,200 of record OX336388.2, on the reverse strand, counting down.
ACAGGAGTAACGAACTGCGCGCTACCTCCCTTTATATAGAGTGCAACTGCACTACTAAGCTGCGAGAACACAAAGCTCAAGCAGCCATAACCTCCCTATGAAGGCTTCCAAAAAGATGGTATATTGGCTTTCACGGCCGGTGAATTAAAACTCAGCAATTCTTCTAGGTTTGTGCCGTGTCTTGTGTGGGGTTTCGCCAAGGACATCCAGCTGGCTCATCGGCGGGCTCTTGGTGTCCCCGCCCGGACCCCCACAGGAGTAACGAACTGCGCGCTACCTCCCTTTATATAGAGTGCAACTGCACTACTTAGCTGCGAGAACACAAAGCTCAAGCAGCCATAACCTCCCTATGAAGGCTTCCAAAAAGATGGTATATTGGCTTTCACGGCCGGTGAATTAAAACTCAGCAATTCTTCTAGGTTTGTGTCGTATCTTGTGTGGGGTTTCGCCTAGGACATCAAGCTGGCTCATCGGCGGGCTCTTGGTGTCCCTGCCCGGACCCCCACAGGAGTAACGAACTGCGCGCTACCTCCCTTTATATAGAGTGCAACTGCACTACTTAGCTGCGAGAACACAAAGCTCAAGCAGCCATAACCTCCCTATGAAGGCTTCCAAAAAGATGGTATATTGGCTTTCACGGCCGGTGAATTAAAACTCAGCAATTCTTCTAGGTTTGTGCTGTGTCTTCGGTGGGGTTTCGCCTAGGACATCAAGCTGGCTCCTCGGCGGGCTCTTGGTGTCCCCACCGGACCCCAACAGGAGTAACGAACTGCGCGCTACCTCCCTTTATATAGAGTGCAACTGCACTACTTAGCTGCGAGAACACAAAGCTCAAGCTGCCATAACCTCCCTATGAAGGCTTCCAAAAAGATGGTATATTGGCTTTCACGGCCGGTGAATTAAAACTCAGCAATTCTTCTAGGTTTGTGCCGTGTCTTGTGTTGGGTTTTCGCCTAGGACATCAAGCTGGCTCATCGGCGGGCTCTTGGTGTCCCCGCCCGGACCCTCACAGGAGTAACGAACTGCGCGCTACCTCCCTTTATATAGAGTGCAACTGCACTACTTAGCTGCGAGAACACAAAGCTCAAGCAGCCATAACCTCCCTATGAAGGCTTCCAAAAAGATGGTATATTGGCTTTCACGGCCGGTGAATTAAAACTCAGCAATTCTTCTAGGTTTGTGCCGTGTCTTTTGTGGGGTTTCGCCTAGGACATCAAGCTGGCTCATCGGCGGGCTCTTGGTGTCCCCGCCCGGACCCCCACAGGAGTAACGAACTGCGCGCTACCTCCTTTTATATAGAGTGCAACTGCACTACTTAGCTGCGAGAACACAAAGCTCAAGCGGCCATAACCTCCCTAGGAAGACTTCCAAAAAGATGGTATATTGGCTTTCACGGCCGGTGAATTAAAACTCAGCAATTCTTCTAGGTTTGTGCCGTGTCTTGTGTTGGGTTTCGCCAAGGACATCAAGCTGGCTCATCGGCGGGCTCTTGGTGTCCCCGCCCGGACCCCCACAGGAGTAACGAACTGCGCGCTACCTCCCTTTATACAGAGTGCAACTGCACTACTTAGCTGCGAGAACACAAAGCTCAAGCAGCCATAACCTCCCTATGAAGGCTTCCAAAAAGATGGTATATTGGCTTTCACGGCTGGTGAATTAAAACTCAGCAATTCTTCTGGGTTTGTGCCGTGTCTTGTGTGGGGTTTCGCCTAGGACATCAAGCTGGCTCATCGGCGGGCTCTTGGAGTCCCCACCGGACCCCCACAGGAGTAACGAACTGCGCGCTACCTCCCTTTATATAGAGTGCAACTGCACTACTTAGCTGCGAGAACACAAAGCTCAAGCAGCCATAATCTCCCTATGAAGGCTTCCAAAAAGATGGTATATTGGCTTTCACGGCCGGCGAATTAAAACTCAGCAATTCTTCTAGGTTTGTGCCGTGTCTTGTGTGGGGTTTCGCCTAGGACATCAAGCTGGCTCATCGGCGGGCTCTTGGTGTCCCCGCCCGGACCCCCACAGGAGTAACGAACTGCGCGCTACCTCCCTTTATATAGAGTGCAACTGCACTACTTAGCTGCGAGAACACAAAGCTCAAGCAGCCATAACCTCCACATGAAGGCTTCCAAAAAGATGGTATATTGGCTTTCACAGCCGGTGAATTAAAACTCAGCAATTCTTCTAGGTTTGTGCCGTGTCTTGTGTGGGGTTTCACCTAGGACATCAAGCTGGCTCATCGGCGGGCTCTTGGTGTCCCCGCCCAGACCTCCACAGGAGTAACGAACTGCGCGCTACCTCCCTTTATATAGAGTGCAACTGCACTACTTAGCTGCGAGAACACAAAGCTCAAGCAGCCATAACCTCCCTATGAAGGCTTCCAAAAAGATGGTATATTGGCTTTCACGGCCGGTGAATTAAAACTCAGCAATTCTTCTAGGTTTGTGTCGTATCTTGTGTGGGGTTTCGCCTAGGACATCAAGCTGGCTCATCGGCGGGCTCTTGGTGTCCCTGCCCGGACCCCCACAGGAGTAACGAACTGCGCGCTACCTCCCTTTATATAGAGTGCAACTGCACTACTTAGCTGCGAGAACACAAAGCTCAAGCAGCCATAACCTCCCTATGAAGGCTTCCAAAAAGATGGTATATTGGCTTTCACGGCCGGTGAATTAAAACTCAGCAATTCTTCTAGGTTTGTGCTGTGTCTTCGGTGGGGTTTCGCCTAGGACATCAAGCTGGCTCATCGGCGGGCTCTTGGTGTCCCCACCGGACCCCAACAGGAGTAACGAACTGCGCGCTACCTCCCTTTATATAGAGTGCAACTGCACTACTTAGCTGCGAGAACACAAAGCTCAAGCAGCCATAACCTCCCTATGAAGGCTTCCAAAAAGATGGTATATTGGCTTTCACGGCCGGTGAATTTAAACTCAGCAATTCTTCTAGGTTTGTGCCGTGTCTTGTGTGGGGTTTCGCCTAGGACATCAAGCTGGCTCATCGGCGGGCTCTTGGTGACCCTGCCCGGACCCCCACAGGAGTAACGAACTGCGCGCTACCTCCCTTTATATAGAGTGCAACTGCACTACTTAGCTGCGAGAACACAAAGCTCAAGCAACCTTAACCTCCCTATGAAGGCTTCCAAAAAGATGGTATATTGGCTTTCACGGCCGGTGAATTAAAACTCAGCAATTCTTCTAGGTTTGTGCCGTGTCTTGTGTGGGGTTTCGCCTAGGACATCAAGCTGGCTCATCGGCGGGCTCTTGGTGTCCCCGCCCGGACCCCCACAGGAGTAACGAACTGCGCGCTACCTCCCTTTATATAGAGTGCAACTGCACTACTTAGCTGCGAGAACACAAAGCTCAAGCAGCCATAACCTCCCTATGAAGGCTTCCAAAAAGATGGTATATTGGCTTTCACGGCCGGTGAATTAAAACTCAGCAATTCTTCTAGGTTTGTGCCGTGTCTTGTTTGGGGTTTCGCCTAGGACATCACGCTGGCTCATCGGCGGGTTCTTGGTGTCCCTGCCCGGACCCCCACAGGAGTAACGAACTGCGCGCTACCTCCCTTTATATAGAGTGCAACTGCACTACTTAGCTGCGAGAACACAAAGCTCAAGCAGCCATAACCTCCCTATGAAGGCTTCCAAAAAGATGGTATATTGGCTTTCACGGCCGGTGAATTAAAACTCAGCAATTCTTCTAGGTTTGTGCCGTGTCTTGTGTGGGGTTTCGCCTAGGACATCAAGCTAGGCTCATCGGCGGGCTCTTGGTGTCCCCGCCCGGACCCCCACAGGAGTAACGAACTGCGTGCTACCTCCCTTTATATAGAGTGCAACTGCACTACTTAGCTGCGAGAACACAAAGCTCAAGCAGCCCTAACCTCCCTATGAAGGCTTCCAAAAAGATGGTATATTGGCTTTCACGGCCGGTGAATTAAAACTCAGCAATTCTTCTAGGTTTGTGTCGTATCTTGTGTGGTGTTTCGCCTAGGACATCAAGCTGGCTCATCGGCGGGCTCTTGGTGACCCTGCCCGGACCCCCACAGGAGTAACGAACTGCGCGCTACCTCCCTTTATATAGAGTGCAACTGCACTACTTAGCTGCGAGAACACAAAGCTCAAGCAGCCATAACCTCCCTATGAAGGCTTCCAAAAAGATGGTATATTGGCTTTCACGGCCGGTGAATTAAAACTCAGCAATTCTTCTAGGTTTGTGCTGTGTCTTGGGTGGGGTTTCGCCTAGGACATCAAGCTGGCTCATTGGTGGGCTCTTGGTGTCTCCACCGGACCCCCACAGGAGTAACGAACTGCGCGCTACCTCCCTTTATATAGAGTGCAACTGCACTACTTAGCTGCGAGAACACAATGCTCAAGCAGCCATAACCTCCCTATGAAGGCTTCCAAAAAGATGGTATATTGGCTTTCACGGCCGGTGAATTAAAACTCAGCAATTCTTCTAGGTTTGTGCCGTGTCTTGTGTGGGGTTTCGCCTAGGACATCAAGCTGGCTCATCGGCGGGCTCTTGGTGTCCCCGCCCGGACCCCCACTGGAGTAACGATTTGCGCGCTACCTCCCTTTATATAGAGTGCACATGTCCAACTGTTCCTGTACCTCCTCCTCCTTGTTTCCCCAAATCATCAAATCTTCTGCAAACACCATTGCTTTCATCTTTCCGTCCCCAATTGCTTGTGCCACTCGGGTCATTATGTCATCCATTAACACAATGATTGTACACCTTTGGAGTTTGTTGTGAATTTCTACAGGGACATGAAGATACTCTGCGAGGAAGGACATGCGTTTGACAAAGGAAGTAGCGCCGTGCCGACAGTCATTGGCTTACATCGCGAGTTGAACCTCCCCCCCCAAATTCTCCAGGAGCAGTGCTGGGAATTGATAGACCTGCTGGTGGCCTACGGAGCGGATCCGGGCGATGCGACCAACCCGAAAATTCCGCCTGTGTTTCACTCGGTAGTCGCCGACAGGGAACCGGACGCCGAACTGATCTTCAAGTTGCATTCGGCCGGTGGAGATTTCAACAGGGAAGACTTACACGGCAACACTCTCCTCATGGACTACCATGCCCTCGCCGACTTTGAATCGGCCTTGCCTCTTATGGAGCAGATCCTGTCGGTCGCAACAGAACTCAACGTGAACCACAAAAACTGTAACAACGAGACCCTGCTTTGGCGCGCCATGAACCAAGAAATTCATGAAAATGACGTGACAGTGCTGATGTGCGGCCATCTGAAGAGTGGACTCCAACAGCTGTGTGTTCGGAAAATAATGGAACAGGTAATCGTGCAGAAACATGGCTTGTCACATGTCCTGACAGGGCCCAAAGACTCTGGAGATAGTGTAAGTGCAGGCATCTGTGCTAAGGAGTACAACTCTTACAAACTAGAGACTTTGGGGCAAGAAGCATTGCTGGCCTTGAACCTATACCCTGGTGCCATCGAGGGCTTGGTGAAGGAACGTCTAATGCTCCCGCACAGCGTGGTGCCGAGGTTTCTCATCGAAGCTGCCCGCCTACAGTTGGGGGCATATCTCTTCACCGCAGAGAGCCCGGGCTGTATCATCGGGTGCGACAGAGCATCCAACACATCATCCGAGTTTTATGGCCCTTCAGATTACGATGACTGTGATGATTATGATGACGACAACTTCGATAACGACTTTGAGTTCTCGTAAAGAATTCAAGAGGGCTGCTTTAATAACAGAGGTGGGGAATTATGACTGTAATATAGAATCTGGCAAGTCGCCAGGAGTATCACTCCATTAAACTTTTCCTTTTGTACTGTAGCTCGTAGGTTTATTTAAATTCCCTGCTTCTGCCAAAATGTTAGAAGTATGTGTATGTGGTTGTAGTGGATATCAAAGTGATGTGACCTGTCTTCAAAATGAATTTGGAAATTATTTAATTAATGTAATTATCCATTGAAATGTACCTCTTCAATAAATGTCAACGAGCTAGTCTATGTTTTGAAAATATTCTGCATTCCTGCCCCCCTTGTTCTCATTTCACACTGAGGTGTAGAGGCGCTAATTATATATTTCACCGCCATGGAGAGCTGGTGCAAGACGCCTTTCAAATCCCTAGGCTCACAGTGTGGGTTTTCCATGCTCCCTCCAGGGAAATGCAAGGATTGTATCCACTAGCTTTCATTATCAATCTTCGGTGGGTTCATAGAATAAAGGAAGGCCTATACCCTCCGCCACTGAAGGAAAAGGAAACTACTCTGGCAGAAAGGAGGAGGCCAGCCTTGCCTTCTAAATCTTCGATAGTGAAGTAAATTACACAACACGATGTGCCTTGAAAAATCTGGGAAATGGCTGTAAGTGTCTCGTCGGCCAATACTCGTATCAGAGTGTATGCTTCTTTCGTGCATTACTAATTTGTATTCACTCGATCGTGATTTCGTTGGTGACTCAACAGACCAATTCTGGCATAGAACATACGGCCGCACACAGTGCAGATGGTGGAAGGTGGAGGACGTGGCAAAATCTGGCGCAGCTTTCCCCTCTGACGAGTTTCCATTTCCTGCCTTCGGCGTTCTTCTTCAAAATGTGAAACCGCAGCTGAGGTGGCTGCACACCAACGTGCGCCATCTTCCACAAGTGTATGCCAATTTTCTAGATCAATGGCTACACTCCTTAAGCTGGTCTTTGTAACGCTTCCGAGGTGCTCCTAGAGGTCTCTTGCCCTTGCTGAGCTCGCTCTACAGGGAGTCTGTCGTCAGTCATGCGTTGGACATGACCGATCCATCTAAGCCGGTGACTAATGATGATGGCCTCTATGCTCTTTATCTCTGCTCTCTCGAGAACCGCGGCATTCGTTATAGAGTCATCCCATTTGATGTGCATAATGGAACGGACTTTCTGCAGGTGAAAGTGTTCCAGTTTTTCAATGGTCTGGCAGGATAGGGTCCAGGTCTTGCATCCATAGAGTAACATGGAAATGACAACAGCTTGGTATACCATTAGTTTTGTACAGATTCTTAGATCTTTGCTCTGGAATACACGACTTGAGAAACGTCCAAAACCCTGCATGCGCAGCACGGATTCTGTTATCTACGTCCTTCTCAACGCTACATTGCGTAGACAGAATACTCCCCCAAGTTATGAGAAGTGATCGACTTGGTCCAAAGATGTGCCAGAGAGAGTAATATCAAAATCTGGGATGGAGGTTCCAGGAACAGGTTGAGCTAATACTTAGGTCTTCTGAATGTTTATGGTAAGGCCAAAACGTTCATATGCACTCCTGAAACAGTTCAGATGCATGGGCTGGCGAGGCATTGTCATCGGCATATTGCAATTCTGTAACCTGGTGAATATTGGTTAAACTTTTGGAACGAAGTCTGGTCTGATTGAATAGCCCTCCATCATACCGATATTTAATTTCCACACCTGTGTTGATTGCATATGCTGTCTCATAGAGCATGGCCGTCAGGTATAGGGCGAAAGGAGGTGCAAAAACACAGCCTTGCTTGAGCCCATTTGTGGTCGAAAATTCTTCTGAGACATAATTCTGATACAGCACCTGCCCGACCATACCATCATGAAGAGCCCGAACCAATCCAACTAAATGTTCCGGGCATCCAAAACCAACCACTTTCCATTTCTGGAAAGAGTATCGAAGGCTTTTTCAAGATCATAAAAGAATAAGAATAGAGGTGTCATTTGCTCTCTGCATTTCTCCTTCAGTTGTCTTATACAAAAGATCATGTCAACTGATCGTCGGGAATTACGGAATCCACACTGTGATTCAGGAAGTATTTCTCTGTAATGCTGCAATAACTTAACAATGGAAATCTGTTGACATCAAAGATTTAGGTATTGAAAAGCCTTTGTCTGGAACTTGGCGCCCTATGGAAGTGAAACTTGACGTGTTTCCTCAGCAGAAAAGAGGAGCATAGAAGCAATTAGGAATGTGCTGTTAGAGGAGAATGATGGCAGATAGAGTAACACATGAAGAGGTAGTAAGATTAGTGGGAGAGGAGATTGGTTGGTAGGACACATACTTAACCCTTTGGCTTTCAAGGTAACGATCTATCGGTACCCATGGGTCCTGCGAAAACTGACACGGTAACGATCCGTCGTTACCCGTCTTATTTATTATTAGTTCATTATTTACGCGCCAGATAGCAGCATTTTTGCATGGAATAAGAAGAGTATAGTTGTATCTCACTTTATACTGCGTGGGAACTTCCGGCTATCCGTATTTATCGATATTCTTAGAGTCTGAAACATGTGCTCACTGGAGTTCCGAATCTTGTTTACATCATGGTCGCCGGCAAAATTCCGTTCATTTCTCTTGTGTTTTCGTACGTGATTATATAGTAAAATTAAGCTATATCGTAGGCAATATATTTATTTAACGTGTTAGTTCATTATTTAAATAGTTTTCTTAGGTAATTAGGTGCATAGTGATAGTGGAGTTTTAGATATAGTTCAGTTAGATTAGGCCTTGTTATTTGCTGTGTGTTGTAACCTATATTTTATGAGTCCCCCATGACAGTTTTAATGTAGGCTAGTGGGTTTATTATTTATTTATATCATGTTATCGTGTTGGCAACGTGTTCAATTGCATTGGACATGTCTGCAGTAGACGCAGTGTCATTATTATTATTATTACTATTATCATATACGTATACTTTTTATTATTAATTATTCAATGTATTTTAGGTCACTATTGACGAGATTCTGAAGCTAGCTCTAATCATATGTTGTCTAAGAAAGTTTATTAATATTGTTCGGACCACTGAACCAGGAGTCAGGTTCATGTTTTGGTCACACGTACAGGAGGCAGCATTTATGGACACTATTGTCTCGAGCAGGTATGTTCGCTCACCCCGGGGAGGGTGATGAGGAAGCAGCCAGGGGGCTGCTTGGAGTGGCTTGGACAGACAATAAGGATTCTGAGAACTCCCTGGGATGAGGTGTGGCTCGGAGGACGGGCTGGGGCATTCAGACTGACTGCACTGCTGAATAGATTGTCTCGCTGGACTTTGAGATGTCAGGTTGTGTAGGGTGTCTCTCTTGAGCTGAGCGCTTGGTGTTTCTACGGAAAGCTTGAAGACCGTACGGTACCTCCGAATTGTTTTAGTATGGAGGGTACCACGTGATTGGGTTCTGGCTGTAATGCCACAATTATAGTAGGGCTAATACCCATCAAGATAACTGTGCTAAGTTGAAGAAGACCTTCATGGCGGTAAACCATAATGGCATGGCTGACCAGCTTCAAAGTGGTGATGAAATGGACATATTGGGCAGACGACGGCATTACCGGTAATGTGAAAAACAAATAATAAATCTTTAAAGGCCTAAATATTATTATTATTATTATTATTATATTATATTATATAGTTTTAATTGCATTTCTTGTGTGTCACTCTTTTTCTTATATTAATCAATTTCTTGCATGATGCAGCTTCAGAATATAAAGTAAATTTAAATTGGATAGTTTCTTTTTAGTTAGATGCATGTAAACCTTCCTTCATCTTTATTAATTTATAGGAGGTTTTGGTAAGGCCTATGTACGAGCCAGTCCTTTCAGAATATCTGCACACGCCCGGAGATGAGAAGAGTTTCGATAAGGTGGATTTGTTCAATTACAGTACTAATTATGTCAGTTTGTTTAAATTTTAAAGAAAGGCCATTTATGAGGCAGAATATTCATTTTTATTTAATTTTTGTATCTTCAAAGTTACAAATGGCTTCTCTGGGTGAAGCCATCTTGTGGCAAGAATTGAAAGATAACAAATGGCGCCCAACTATGGAGTGTGAATAAGGCTGGCTGGTGCATAGTATGGCAGTACGCACAGGCAATTTGTGAAATCTGATCGGGTATTTTAGGAAGGGTATATATGTTCAGTGATTTTGGAGGGTATGCTAAGTAATAAGAGTGAGCCTGATTTATTAAAGTTGAGATCTAGAAGTGTTGACCGAAGCACTCTTGGTCATTCTAGAAGAGGCAGGAGTCAGTCAAACAGGCAGACCAATAAGCGGTCAGATTCCACAAATTCGAGAGTAGTTCTTAGTAAAATGGCAGATAAGGATGTGATTTCTGGTACGTTGGAGGGACGTGAGGGGGCCGAGAAAGATGATGTTGCAACTAGCAAGGAGTTAGGAATGGGAGTGAATAGTGACGAGGAAAATGTAGGGCTGGGGGAAAACTCACAGATGATCAAGTTAATGGAGCAGATGATGTCAAAATTCAGTAGTAAACTAAGTGATTTAAGTAATAAAATGGATACTCAGAGTAGTGATTTAAGTACTCAAATTAATAATCAAAGCAGTGAATTTAGTACTAAGATAGACATTCAAAGTACGGATTTAGAGAGCAAAATTAATAAGATTGTAGAGAGTATGAGTAAAGGCTATAAGGAAATTCGTCAGGAAATTGCTAGTAGAATTGAGATGGTAGATAAAAGATTCGATCAAGTTGAGGAGAAGATGAGCTTACAGAGGCAGGGCATTATGGATACTGTTGATAAGCAGATAGGCGAGGTGAGTAATGAGGTAGCCATTGTCAAGAAAGAAGTTAGTGAGAGGTTGATAGTTGTAGAGGAAGAAATGAAGGGTATAACTGAGATTAGAAATAAGCAGGTGTCTTTCGAACAGGAGCTAGCGATTTCTTCAGCCAGAGTAACGATGGTAGATAAGAGTGTAAAAAAAGAGATTAGTGAACTGAAATCCTTTAATGAGAGCGAAAATTTGAAATTAAGAAGAGAGCTGAATCAGGCCAAGTCAAATAAGGAAAATTGTAATCACTCTGTAGGGCATAGTAACTTCTATAGGGAATCTGACTTACCTAAATTTAGTGGAAGGCAGTTTAACCCTATGGAGTTTGTTAAAGTTGTTCAGAAGAGGTTTTCGAAAGGGTTAGAAGATGGGACTTTAGACTGGGATATTGTTGAGGAAGTCATATCATTAGCTTTTGTGGGGGAGGCTAAATCTTGGTATCAAGTTTTTAGGGGAGGTTTTCAGGGGTTAGAAGATTTTAGGCAGAAGTTTGAGGGAAAGTTCTGGAACGAACAGACTAAAGGAAGAGAAAGAGACAAGATTTCTTTTGGGAGGTATCAGTCGAATCAGGGGGTGAGCATGACGGAGTATTTCCTCACACATGTCCTTATCAGTCAGAATTTAGACACTAGTTCTTCTGAAGGTGATATTGTTAGGCGTATGGCCCGTCATTTTTCTGATGAGGTGAAGATGGCTGTAGTCATGCAGGATGTAAATACGATTAAGGACATGGAACGTGTGTTAGAAAGGTTTGATACTTTGGGTAGAAAGGGTGGCAAAAGGCAAGAACAGGGAAGGGAAGGAAATTACGATCAGGGGTATCAGGAGGAAGGGAATAGGCATTATGAGCGTAGGAATATTGATAGGCCAGGTAACTTTGTGAGGAATGATAGAGGAAATTTTGTAAATAGGGATAGGGGTGACGAAGGGAATTTTCGGAATAGGGGGCGCGGAGAACAGAGGCAGGCAGAAAATCGGGGACCTGGGGAACAAAGGCAGTTAGAGAATAGGGGGCGTGAAGAAGAGAGACAGCCAGCTCAGCCGAGTAATTTAAACGGGAACAGGGCTCTTTAAGACGGTCAGATAGAGGGTCCCATCCCAGTATTCCAGTTCATGTGTTGAAGAAGATAGAATACGACCTTGATGTTAGAAAGGAATTGTTCGATGACCAGGTTGAGGTTATGCAGGAGAGATGTGAGCCTACGTTGATCAGTCCTGTGATTAAAGTGAAGATATGGGGTCAAGTCTTCGATGCCTTATTGGACTCAGGGAGCATGTGTTCTTGCATTAAGGCAGGCTTTTATGATGAGGTTAAGAGTAAAGGAGAAGCCATAGAGGAGATTCCTGTGTCCAATATATTTATATTGTCTGCTGTTGGGACTAAGTCACAGAGAGTGCGTAGACAGGTTGTCGCACCTATGTACATTGATGAGAAATGTGGTCGTCAGAGTTTTCTAGTGGTCGCGAATTTAGTGTATCCAGTCATATTGGGTGCGGATTGGCTAAGCAGTCAGATGTGTAAGCTTGATTACGGCGAATCTAAGGTGAGATTCAAGTGGGGTGAGAATTTTGATACGATTAGTCTGAGTTATCAGGTGGACTCGGGAGCTTTTGTGAGTATATCAGTGTGTGTCCAGGTTTTAAATGAAGAGGAAGAAGTCAGTGAGGTTAGTAGCGACATGGTATCAGTGGATATTTAAAGTTGTAGTATGGTAGTGGAAGAGGAGCGTGAAGGCGAATTTTCAAGTGTTGTGGAAGATACCATGTTGGAGGTAGAGCAGAAGGCTCAGTTGTTAGAGGTCTTGAGAGAGCACAGTGAGGTGTTCTCTGACAAACCTGGTAGGACACATGTTTACGAGCATAGTTTCGAGATCACCGATAGGTCTAGTTTTAATGGTGTTAGATACCCGATACCACACGCCCATGTCAAAGCAGTAGATGATGTCATTTCGCAGATGCTAGACGATGAGGTGATCGAATTCAGTAGGAGCCAGTATGTCAATCCGTTGGTAGTAGTGATTAAGAAGGATGGGTCAGTTAAGCTATGTTTGGATGCAAGACAAGCTAATAAACGCATTGCGCCGGATCATCAGCGACCGGAAACTACTGAGGATTTAGTTCAGAGATTTGGGGGTAAGGTACGGCAGAAGCAGCAAGGGAAGCCGGCAGGAGATAGGTTAGATGTAGGTGACCTTGTGCTTTTGAGGGTGCCTCATGTTTTGTCCGCAGACCAGAAATTGGTGAGTAAATTTTTTCATTTGTATGAAGGACCGTATGAAATTGCACAGAAATTAGGGACCTGTGCGTACGAGCTCCTTACAAAGGACGGAAGGGTGCTAGGGATTTACAATATTTCCAATCTGAGGATGTACATATCCTAGTAGCCCTGTTGGTTGTGTATATATTTGTGGAAGGAAGGAGTTAGGATTTTGGAAGGGAAGTCATGCCTAAAAGGATTGCTTTTTATTCTATGGTATAGGACCAAATGAATGAAAAGCAAGGGGGCGTTCTGTAACCTATATTTTATGAGTCCCCCATGACAGTTTTAATGTAGGCTAGTGGGTTTATTATTTATTTATATCATGTTATCGTGTTGGCAACGTGTTCAATTGCATTGGACATGTCTGCAGTAGACGCAGTGTCATTATTATTATTATTACTATTATCATATACGTATACTTTTTATTATTAATTATTCAATGTATTTTAGGTCACTATTGACGAGATTCTGAAGCTAGCTCTAATCATATGTTGTCTAAGAAAGTTTATTAATATTGTTCGGACCACTGAACCAGGAGTCAGGTTCATGTTTTGGTCACACGTACAGGAGGCAGCATTTATGGACACTATTGTCTCGAGCAGGTATGTTCGCTCACCCCGGGGAGGGTGATGAGGAAGCAGCCAGGGGGCTGCTTGGAGTGGCTTGGACAGACAATAAGGATTCTGAGAACTCCCTGGGATGAGGTGTGGCTCGGAGGACGGGCTGGGGCATTCAGACTGACTGCACTGCTGAATAGATTGTCTCGCTGGACTTTGAGATGTCAGGTTGTGTAGGGTGTCTCTCTTGAGCTGAGCGCTTGGTGTTTCTACGGAAAGCTTGAAGACCGTACGGTACCTCCGAATTGTTTTAGTATGGAGGGTACCACGTGATTGGGTTCTGGCTGTAATGCCACAATTATAGTAGGGCTAATACCCATCAAGATAACTGTGCTAAGTTGAAGAAGACCTTCATGGCGGTAAACCATAATGGCATGGCTGACCAGCTTCAAAGTGGTGATGAAATGGACATATTGGGCAGACGACGGCATTACCGGTAATGTGAAAAACAAATAATAAATCTTTAAAGGCCTAAATATTATTATTATTATTATTATTATATTATATTATATAGTTTTAATTGCATTTCTTGTGTGTCACTCTTTTTCTTATATTAATCAATTTCTTGCATGATGCAGCTTCAGAATATAAAGTAAATTTAAATTGGATAGTTTCTTTTTAGTTAGATGCATGTAAACCTTCCTTCATCTTTATTAATTTATAGGAGGTTTTGGTAAGGCCTATGTACGAGCCAGTCCTTTCAGAATATCTGCACACGCCCGGAGATGAGAAGAGTTTCGATAAGGTGGATTTGTTCAATTACAGTACTAATTATGTCAGTTTGTTTAAATTTTAAAGAAAGGCCATTTATGAGGCAGAATATTCATTTTTATTTAATTTTTGTATCTTCAAAGTTACAAATGGCTTCTCTGGGTGAAGCCATCTTGTGGCAAGAATTGAAAGATTACAGTGTGACATTGCGGAAAGACTTCATTTAGCTGAAGATATCACTGAATATCTTGATAAATATTCAAGTGATGATGTTACTCTGTCCGAATCGGAAAGTGTAGAGGATAATGATGATCTAGTAATATCTTCATAGGTGAGTGCTACATATTATTTATAAGAAATCTGTGTTTTATGCAAAAATGGCTGACATTTTTCAACGTTACATCATTTTAACCTTTTTAATTTATCCTTGGATCTAATGCACATAGAATCTTGATATTAACTATGCTAGTAAACAATATTATAGCCTTCCTACTGACATGAATAACAAACTTGGGCTGTAAATACCATTTTCTAGAATTACTTCCAAACTTTCAAAATCTGAAACTTGTAATTTTGATATCACATTTCTTCTTTTTTTAACATTAAACCCTTTTGGTTTAGAGACATGACTTACTTACAGTAATAATAAGTGATATATACTCTATACGTTTGCCATCTTTCATGTTGATATCTTCATTGGCATACCTTCATGTAATTTTAAAAGAAGTGTGTGCATAGTGTGGTAAATATGGCTGTCAGTTTTGACACATCCATCAGCTGGGAGCTTGAAAGCAAAAGGGTTAAGACACCAAGCAAACTTAGTTATGGAAGGAAGGGTCGAGAGTAGACCAAGGTTAGAATATGTTAAACAGATTACCTCGGATGTAGGTGTGGTAGCTATGTAGAGATGAAGCGATTAGCTCAGGACAGGGAGGCATGGATAGCTACATCAAACCAGTCAGGAAACTCAAGCAGCAGCAATGTTTTGCCAATCATATACAAGAAATCTATAATAGAGCGAGAGCCTTCCCTATAGAATGGAGCCGCGCTGGCCTGTGTGGTGGGCGGAGACCGGGTCGGGAAGCCCTAGATCAGGGCCATCCAGTCATTGCGCTCCGAGGGGAGCACTGGGCAGTCAGACTAGCGCTCCTTCCCCTTCCACCACTACACTGTGGCAACGAGGAGACGGAAGCTGTCGGAACACACTGACTAGATACGTACGTACAGGGGGTGTCAACCAGATAGGGATCATTTGGCACCATCGGTGTAGTAGCACGTGCCAGTCGTATGGAGCGCTGTATGTCGTGTATATCGTGTTGCCAACATATGCATGATACAACGTTTTAATTAAATTGCAAACATATCACTATATTTAGTCAATAAATTTACACATAATTCCTAATTGACATTTCCTTGCAATTATCTTGCTCACAGACGATAATTACGGCACTTATCATTAAATAAACATGATTTCTACTAGGTTGGCGGCACTGACCATGCCATGGCGGCTCTGTTTATGAGTTGTATGTAATAATATTGGCCGTATACAAATAAGCTAAATAAGCTAATGTTGTGTTCTATCTCATCTTTCTTATATCAAATTGTCTTCGTGGTAATGAGAAGTGAACAGTTCTTCTTCTGCTACGGCGAGTAAGTACGCTTATTTTAAGTTTTGTGTTTCTGTAGTGGCTGTGAAAAATATAGGCCTAGTTTTGAATTGATATTAGACGCAGGTGACATTCTACTTGACATATCAATTAACTTTCACTACTATTTATCCCATAGGTAGACCTACCAAATTCTGTGAACTGTGCCTATCACCGGAAGAAGGAAAAAAACATCGTAAATCGCTGTTCTCGAAATAGCAGAGGAATATATGGCAATTACTCTCCTAAGAAATGATCCAGTCTATGACCAGGTAAGAAGTCTGTGTTACCGTAATGTTTTGGCAGTGGGTAGTGGAACTAGGTACTGTGGGTTCTCGTAATGGATTTTTCAATAGGCCTATAATGTAGACCTACGGTAGAGTACAAGATGAATAAGGTTGGGTTCCATAAACCATTGCAACAACTTGATTACAACTCGCAGAAATATTTAAATGAGCCTATTGCATGTGTGTACTGAAGATCTTGAGGAGTGTGAATAATCAATTAATTAATTTCACATTGCAATAGAATATAAATCTCATGATTCATGACAACGTGTCTAAGCTTTAATTTTTCCCCTTCCTTGAATTTCAAATTATTACAGTATTCAAAACAGATCAGTTCAGTTAGAATAGGTAGCAATGCCATGTAGGACTGTAATTACAGGCTATTAAAACTTAACACACACACCCCATGGTCTAATAGGTCTAATGGCCTATATCATAATATAGTCTTACCAATGTGTAACTATATACATTAATGTGTTCTTGTCCTGTGGAATGAAGTCCAACGTGAATATACTTATGCTAAGTCATGGTGCTAAAGTAGTCGACTCGTGTAATGTTCTGCGACCCAAATACCATTCAAATGCACCTGTCCTCCTCTAATAAGCCAAGAACAAACAAATGTGTAGATGTGTTTCCTTGCATATTCATGCTATGGGCACTTTGTATTTATTTTTGTAGATACACAGGAAAATAAGCTGTACGGTTTATGTTATGGTAGGAATGCAGTGTTTGGGCTGGGTGTTCAGTTGGTCGAATTGGTAGTAATGGCAATACTGATGTAGGACTGTAATTACAGGTTATTAAAACTTAACATACACCCCCATGGTCTAATAGTTTTAATGGATTAGGATCATATTATAGTCTTACCAATGTGTAACTATTGACGTCAGAAAAGTTGGATGGCGCAGCCACGCGGTAGAATGTTGAAGCTGTAACATTGTGACTGGTGAGGTTTATTTTCATGGTGAAACATTGATGTCGTGATGGAAACAGAAAGGAATTTGTCAAATTCGAGGAGGTACTGCTCTGTATACGGTTGCAAATCGTATAAAATGGGTACGAAATCTCTTCACTACTTTCCTGTACAAAAAGTTCAGAGAGAAAGATGGGATACGGCGCTGTCAATTGGAAAACGTGTTACACGTTACATGACAGTGTGCAGTCTGAATTTTTGTGAAGACGACTTCTTTCCACAGCGTAAGCACCGATACTGTTGATTATTGATAGTTATTGTCTCTAATTGTACTCACAAGGATTTAGCTACATCAAAAATACTGATAAACTTGTAGCCTAATACTTCTGTGTCGTACATAGAATGTAATCCGTTGTTCGCAAACTTATTTTAGGGGTTCTTCCGATTGACAATAGTCGAATGGTTAGAAAACTTAAGAAAAATGCTGTCCCTAGCCTTAATTTGCCAGAGAATTTATATTCTTGCCTTTAAACAGCAAGTAGGCCTATGTAGCTCAATATTTGCAATATTGAAGTATTATTTGGCTTAAATTGTGTTTTTGTCTATGATCTCCTTACTGTTGAATTTAGTTAATTAATGTGTAAAATCTTAGTTTTAAGTACCGGTTTGGAAACCCATCATCCCAGGCAGGCCGGTAACACCTATACTACTCAGGTAGATAGGTCACTTAGCCGTAATTTAGAAGTTGTAGTGATTTTAAGTATACATATGCGGTAATGTAGCAGGAGACCTGATCGGCCTAGGCTATTCTAACTTTAATTAGTTTCCATTTCAAGGTTTTTCAGTTTTGAGTGCGAATAGTTGGTTTGAAAGTTGTACAACAGTAAGGAGAGTTTGTTTTGTATAGGTTTTAATTGGTATTATGGTTTATGTCGAGCTGGGGAGTGAATTTGATTTAGCTTAAAGTGTAGTTTTAGATCTGTTCCGCTTGCTTATGACAAGTTCAAATGGAGACTCCAGCTTTGTTAAATATCTTTATTTTAAATATTTAATTAAATATATTGATAAAGAGGATGCCTCCATTTTAACTTGTCTGTGGCAAGAGATTAATAAATTTATATTCTTGCCTTTGAACAGCGAGTATGTAGGTCAATATTAGCAATATTGAAGTATGATTTGAGCATCCCAAGTAACGCTTCTTTGAACCCAAAACATTCATGCAAATTCAGGGTTGCTGGATTCAATTTATTATCAGGGATTCGTTCTTTGTGTTATGTGAGATATATACAGTGGCGGATCCAGGCCTTGCGGGGCCCTGGGCGATATGATAAGGTGGGGCCGACAACAATAGGTAATAATAAAAAAAATCAAATCAAATGGAAAATAGTTTTGCAATAATAATAAAATAAAGAATAGTTACCATACTTTGAATACACTACAGTACATTATTTTAAGAAAATGAAAGAAACCTTTATGTCCCCTTGATGAAGATTATGTAAACTATGAAATATTAAAATATCACTTTGCGACTTCTTTTCCCGGCTGAAGTCTTATCTTATCTGAAATCTAAACTTGCTAAACAGTCACGGGAGGGCATAGCTGCACTGAAAAGAAGACTATGAATTATAACTTAGTTTGAAAAGATTGAAACTTATAATTTATTAATTAATAAAATTTTAAAAATCCTTGGCGCGGGGCCCCCAGACCGCGGAGCCCTGAGCGGTCGCCCTCCCCTAGATCCGCCCCTGGATATATATATTGTGAAATTAATAAAAACATCGACACCGCTAGGCTCCCAAGTACAGCCTTCATAAATGTAACGGCAGACAGTAAATTAACTATCTACAGGTGGGTAATATTTTTAACTGGTAGTAATTAAGCACTGCATTTAAATTGATTATAAAAATATTTCTATCAATAAAAGAAAATATGTAGTATTTTGCCATCATAAATTAGAATCCATAACAAACGCACACCCTATCACTGTCTTGCTTACGTCTCGTCACTATCTCGCCGCCATATTGCAAACAGCTGACCGTAAGCTCCTCCCCCGTTTCGGACGTCATGTCCTGTGGAACTAAGTCCAACGTGAAAATCCAATAAAACCATGGAACCATTGGCCCCTATAACCCCACCCTTATCTGCCAATTTTTATTTTATACTCTTGGTAAGTTAATAAGTGTTAGGTTCTGTCGATGATATTCTGTAACCGCGAGATAGATACAAGACCAATATAATTGATTTATTGTATGCCAATGTAATGGTTGATATACTTATAGGTAGTATTTTATTCCCACACGTTATTTGCAATATTTTTCAACACGTAGGATGCCAATGTCTAAGCTTACATGGAGGGATTTTTTCATCAATTGATTCTGTAATAAGACCACCTTGTGGTGTGGTTGCTGCCACTCCTGAGGTCCTGGGCTAGTTTCCAAGCTTGATTAAGCAATATAATTCTGGTCTGACTGTTGGAACGGTGCTCACTCATCTTTGGGAGGTAGAACTGAGAAGAGGTAGGTTCGATTCTCACCTCGGCCATCCAAGAATTGGTTTTCCAAGGTTTCCCCACTTCCTCTCCAGGCTAACGCTGGGATGGTTCCCAACTTAAGGCTACGGCTGCCTCCTTTCCAGTCCTCACCTGAATTACAGGAAGTATACACACTACTACAGATACCACAATAACACAGATTATCATACAAATCATACACTCCCCCAGGGGCTCACATCTAGTGGGACGTGGGTTGGCGAAAATGGGGCCCCAGCTGAGTCCCGCATTGCTTCCACTTACTTGTGCCGGGCTCCTCTCTGTCTTCTTGCCTGTCGACCTCACTTGGTCAACTCTTGTTCTCTTCCGACCCCCGCGGTATTAGGGTATCAGAGGCCTAGGGAGTCTATTCCTTTCCCGCCTTAATTGGCCCTTGTCTCATCTTTTCTGATGCCCTCCTCCTGCGAGGGGTCAGCCTTCTTTTTCTTTTCTTGTTATCTCCTGCCTTCTGCTCAAGGCCCTCAAGGGGCAGGGTGTATGTAGCCCCACCACCTTTGGTGCACCCTGGATATTGCTACACCCTCAGGGGCTCACGGCTGGTGAGTTCGGGAGATGGCGACCCCGAGGGATTCCTGAGCTGGGTCGGTTTTTCCCCTTTCTTCCATTGCCTCTGGGGCCTTTCGTGGCTCTCCTTCCTTCCAAGTGTCTCGATCCTCATTCTTCGAGGGTTTGAGGGCATTTCTTTTCCTCCTGTCCTTTGTTTGCCTTATTCTCCTTTTGTTTTCCATTTCTTCTTCTAGTAGCCTATATAAGTTTGTAGTTAGTTTCATTTATAGTTTACATTTGATTTTCATCTTCACGATCACCCAAACCATTAGGGGCCGATAACCAAGATGTTAGGCCCGTTAAAACAACAAATATCAACAAATCATACACACTTCCAAATACATGGGGCTAAATGAATATGTTATCGAAAGCCCTAAATGAATTAATATCAAAAACACAATGATTCTTTTAAAATGTAGTTAACATATAGTAGGTGCAAACATACACATGTCAGCAAATTCAAGTTCCCCGTTTCAAGCATTAAGTTACACATTTATTAAGTTTACTGTTTCAACATACACACTGGTATGTGTTGTAGGAATTTGCGATTCATCGGTGTCAGCCATTACATCAAGGAGGAACTAGGTCCATTATTATGTGCTGGACCCTACTGTTATACTTTGGCAAGAAAGAAGAAAGGAACATGCCTCAACACATACTTTTAGGAGGACCAGATTTGATTACTGTATTTTTGCTAAGTTTGATCTTGGCTCTTGCTGTTATCTTCTCTTCATTGACAACTTTTTAAATAAAACATGATGAATTCTAGCAGTATTGAGTGTTTTTCTTTTGTTTCATTGAAAGTCCTATTTCTCCCTTCCCCTTAACAGCACGTCATGGAATGTACTGTATTAGTGTGTGATGATAATTTTTAGTGTAGCCTACTTACTGCATTTCACCCTTCAAAATTTTTAACTGGATATATTTTAAAGGGCATATGAAATGAACTACTGTATAGATATTTTGTGATATCCAATTCTTTTTCTGTCCCCTAATGTATTTGGCACTAATTACACTAACAATTTTAGTGTGATGAGGATCTGGTTACACCACCTGATCCTTAGCATTCTCTCTTAAAATTTTACTGTTATTGCTAACAGCATCAAGCATTTTAAAACATGAATTTTCTCCCTTCCCAGTACTTTTCCTTTGTAGTTTTTTCTAATAACTAATTGGTTATAGGCCTACTTGGGCCATTTTCAAGCTGAGTAATAATATGCTGCAGGCCTTGTAGTAGCCTAATTTTTGTCACCAATGCAATATGCTCCAATTGCAACTGAAAGAAATTTAAACATGTATATTAGTGATGAGGTTATGTCCTAAATGCTGTGATAGTTCATTTCAAAGTTCTGG
Organism: Meconema thalassinum; assembly: GCA_946902985.2. Taxonomy (NCBI): domain Eukaryota; kingdom Metazoa; phylum Arthropoda; class Insecta; order Orthoptera; family Tettigoniidae; genus Meconema; species Meconema thalassinum. The sequence goes on along the minus strand of OX336388.2, from coordinate 189,803,809 downwards.
AATTCACAATTTCCCACTTTGTTATTTTTATTAATTTTTTCTGTTGTTGGTATTTTGAATGTGATTTATTTCTTGTAGATCATATTATTATCTCCACACTTAAAAACGTGCCATAAGTATTGGGAGATTGTGATTTTCGGAACATTGAAGTGGGCAGAGCATTTAGGACGAGAATATTTAGCGGAACGAGGGGAAGGGGCAGGGCGGAGGGGAGGGGGCGGGAGGGTTAGTGTTTACGAGATCTGCTCATAGGTGGCGCTACCGGTCGACGTGTTGCTAGTACATCAGTCAACCACCAGACAGCGCTGAAGTCTTAGGTACCAAGAATTAGCATGGCTGTTGGCCATCTGTAGTAGTAGGTAATCTGTGCGTACAGTCGTGCGGCCGACGACTCTAGTGGGATTGTTGACATATTAATAGTTTTTTTTGCCATAACAAATATACCGCATATACAAATCGAATGGTACTCTGATGTATGGAATGTGCATGAAACGAACACAAGTATTAAGTAAAGAATATTGTGATTTATTCCAAACTGAAATGTGAACATATTAGAGAGGAAAATTCAACAACAAATTGTCTTCTTTTTAACACATTACATCTCTGTTGCACGCTTAACATTTGGCATACCGTTTATAAGCTGTATTGTGCCCAACTCTAGGAATGGGTATTCCAAGTTTCAGACACCTAGATATCAAGGGAAAGGCTGTAGCCGCTTTTGAAAGTTGAGATATTTGAATATCGCGCTATATTGCTTCGAGAAGCATTTGGAAGAAATTTACCGATAGTTGGATGTCAAGTGACGTAGCGAGTAATAGCAGAGGTCGAGGCTATTTATTGATTAAATAGTTAACTATGGAGTAGAGACTTGAGACTGGGATCAGATTACTGGCACGGCCAAATGAAAGAGAATGCAATTAGTATCAAGTAAATCGGACCAGGGATTCAAGAGATATGAGGATTTCTAGATATCAGGTGATGACGCGTGACCCTGACAGTTTTGAATAAAAGCCAGCTGGAGCAGGCATGGTCAGCTCATTCTAACACAAGCACTTGGCGAGCAAGTTGCGTCTACGCTGAGCCAAGGCACATGGTTGCCGAATCTACGCAGAAGTTCTTTTCAAGTCGCGATAGTCACGAAAAGTGCTGCGCTACGAGTTGGAACTTAGTAAGTTTCTGGTGAGGAGAATCACTGAGGAGATTGATATTTCTATAGACATTGGTGGAAATATTTATATTTCTACAAGGACATATGCTAGACTTTGTCTAGAATTTAGTATTTTGTCACAGTCCAGTAAAAACTTAATACTTGGATGTTTAAATCCATTTCAAGTCAGTTTTCATTTTTTGTAACTAGCAGTAGCGGCTGGCCCATAAGGACTCCAGGACGGTGTCCTTCCTAGAGAACGAAAAGGAATTTACATTTTCTCTTGATATTTTAAGTCAAAAATTGAATTCTAATAATGCTAAGAAAATTACATGTAGCTCTATCAATCAGGAAGACTGTGTTGGTGGTATCACGCTTTGTCAGCGCGCAGCACACCACAGCACACTGGTCAGTATGGAGTTACGGACTCTTGGCCTTCCGCCCTAAGATTGTGCTCGGGCGAGGGGGGTTGAGACGTGCGGGAGTATGGAGACTGGTGCGATTTCTGGCTGCCAGAGGGGTAATCTGTGGTCGCGGTGTGCGGGCAGTTGTCTTGAAGCCAGGCGGAGTCCTTAACAGCTCTGTAGCACCGGTAAATACGTCATCTCCCCTCGCTACTCTAGACGTCATGCAACAGTATCTACTACTATTGGTTAGTAAGAAAACTTGTGACTAGCATCAGAAGCCAATAAGAAGTAGGTCGTTCAGGGTTGTCAGATGTGTCATTATTATCATTCAGCTGTCAGCTTCCGCACGCTGAACTTCCATTAGACAAGCACTGTCGCCTGATCCCAACCCGCTGAGACACAGGTTTGACAACAGTGAACAGCAGCAGCATTTCCTCTCACACCCCTCTACTGCATGCGCCCAGCCGGGGAATTACCCCATTAGCAAATAAAGTAGATGGATGAATAAAAGAAATCTCCATGGTTGAATATAATAAAAATTAAAATTAAATAACAATAATCTATGATGTAGTATCATTATCTTTATCTTTGAACACAAAAAATATATAATTATATTAAATTGCAGCATCTGAGACCAGGGATCTCGATTCAAATTGCAAGGATGAAGCAACACGGACCTCTCGTTAGCATCCTGCGGTTAGTGAAGGTTGGCACCAGTGAGCTATTTCGCTTTCGTGCTGGAAAGTCTTAAAGCGGTGGTAATATTCAGCAGTTGCAATCTCGGTGTTGGTAAGTCATTATACTTTGTACGTAGTGTCTTTATTTAAAATTACCGGTGCGACTGTGGTTTGGAAGTGCTTGTGGCGAAAGTGATACTCTGTGATTTCTCTATCGGTGCTTAATAATAAAAATAAAATAAAAAAAATAATACCGTAATAATAATAATACGGCACCGTAATTATTTTTAATTCTTGTTACGGCTGTGCTCTAGAGTTGAAACTCAGCGTGATTAAGTATTTCTTCATTTCAAAATGAATTCTGTGGACGCTATTTTAAATCGCGGAAAACTTTCTTTTGAGAGTAAATTAGAACTAAAAAGGTTAGGACCTCCGAAACCTGATTTAGTCATTTCACAGGTTCAGAACCCTTGCAAAAGCAAAGCTGGTTATACCAGAAAATTCAATCGCACATTGTACAATCATGCAGACTGGCTGTGCGGATGTGAGATAAGAAACGCGTTCTTTTGCTTCACATGCTTGGCTATGAATTCTGGCGATCCTGTGTGGACATCAGCTGGTGTTACGGACTTAAAACACTTGAATGATAAAGTTAAGAAACATAAATCTAGTGAAACGCATATAAACCATAGCATTGAGTTTGCGATGCTGGGTAAGGTAGACATCAGATGTCAGTTAGACAGTGCGTATAGACTGAAAATTAAGCAGTTCAATGAGGACGTCTCTAAAAACCGTTACATACTCAGTAAACTGATCGACTGCATTAAGTTTTGTGGAAAATTTGAGCTCGCACTGCGAGGACACGATGAAACCGATTCATCCGACAATCCTGGAATATTTCGTGGGTTGGTTAGTTTAATGGCCGAGTTAGACTCTACCTTGAAAGAGCACATAGAAAAAACAAATAGTCGTATTTTTCTGGGACTTTCTAAAACCATACAGAACGAGCTTCTCGATTCAATCTATTCTGTGTGCCTTCAGTTGATCAGTGACGAAATATCTCGGACAGAATATTTAGCGATCGAGGCTGACGAAACCACTGACTGTGCTACATTGTCTCAGCTTGTTTTTATTGTGCGATATGAACTGGATGGCAAAATTAACGAAAGGTTCGTTAGCTTCGTGCTGCCCAGAGATCATACTGCAGATGGAATTAGTCAAGCTTTATTTGCCGAACTAGAGAAATTGAAGGTGAATACGTTCCCTGAAAAAGTAATAGCTCAGAGTTATGATGGTTCGAGTGTTATGAGCGGGCAACACACGGGTGTACAGGCAAGAATGAAGGTCGTGTACAAAAATGCGCACTTTGTTCATTGTTATGCTCACCAATTGAACTTGATCATCGAGCGTTGTGCAATCCAAAATAAGCAGGTAAAAATATTTTTTAGTAATTTAGAGGGATTTTCCTCATTTTTTTCCAAATCTTCCAAACGGACAGCCGTACTAGATGAAATCGTCAAGAATCGGATCCCGAAAAATGCCGCCACTAGATGGAATTTTAGGGCACGATGCGTACGAACTGTCTTCATTTACAAAAATGAACTTATTGAGTGTCTAGAGAAGATTGTGGACGATGACAGTAATGACTATTCGACAACCAGAAAAGCAACAGGTTTGAGAAACATTTTAAAAGATCAGGACTTTCTCTTTTGGCTCGAACTTTTTAGTAAAATTATGCCACATGCTGATATTTTATTCAATGAACTTCAGCACAGGGAAATTGACAGTGTAAAGGCTCTGAAGAACGTGTCTACCTTCAAGTCCTCGATTCAGAATATTAGAAATTCTCTCGATCAGTGGGGTGCAGAGCATAGCGTGTGTTGTTCAAACCCGGGCACTAGTGAAAAGCGTGCTCGATTTGACAGCAGCAAATGGGTCGTGGCAAAAGAGGTGTGCGACGTAATTTTAACTGGGATTGCCGATCGTTTCGGTTTTAATGAGCATTTATCAGCAGCGAAGCTATTTCAGCCCAGCTTATTTTCAAAATTTAGAGTGTCGTTTCCTGACTCTGAATGTAAAATGGTCGCTAAGTTATTCACTTTAAATCCACTTGAACTCAGGCAGGAATTAATAGTTTTATACAGCAGAAATGAGTTTGAAAATGCATCTGGTGCCTTAACACTTCTTTCCTGCATTTGTGAAAACAATCTTGCGACAGTGTTACCTGAGACAGTAAAACTCTTGCGAATTATATGCACAATTCCCATGACAACATCAGAGAGTGAAAGGTGCTTTTCAACTTTGAAAAGAATAAAAACTTTTAGTAGGAATACAATGAAAGAAGACCGTCTGTGCGCTTTAGCTATGTGCTCTATTGAGAAGAACCTATTGGTCACAAATGACTTCAATGAGCTTGTAATAAACCACTTTGCTGAGCAAAAAGAGCGGCGAATGGACTTCATCTTCAAGAGAGTCAATTAAGGTAGGTCTATTTACTTGAACATTCTCCTGTCCTGGTAATTTTCTTATCTTTCATAGTTTGTGTATTGCCAACAATGATATATCCTATGGAAAAACATTGTTGCAAGATTTTCTTTTATTTCCTGACATAACCAGTATGTTTTACGTCATTGCATTCATAACCGTATTCAAACTAAAAACTGTAAAAGTAAAGAGTTGGGCAAGAATTCTCAAACTCTGTCAATGTGTAATAAATGTTACGCTTAAACTCCTGCCACGTTATTATTATTATTATTATTATTATTATTATTATTATTCCCGTTTTTAATTTGCAGTTAAATTCACTCTCTGCTAGAAAGTTAAGTGATCTATCAGAGTAAAAAGCAGTTCAACAGTTTAGTAATGAATGAAAATGAAACATAATGTGACTCGGGAGGTACATTTTCCTAAAATTCATCTGTCAGCTCGAACACTGGCATTGATTGTTGCTGGCACATGTATATTTCCAAATTTGCATATTAAAGTATATTTCCAAATTTGAATATTAAAAGAAAAAAACTCTTGTTCTATGCCGAATTCAAGTGTTAATCCAATGTCCACATTTTAACAGCCAACGCTTTAGGCTTGAGTTTGGAGTTATTAAAAGAATAATATTGTATACGGTATTCTATGTTATTATGTACTGGATAAATCGCTGTTTAATTCGTGTATTCATGCAAACTGGGATTTGTCAAGTTTTGAGCTCACAAGGATAATGCTATGATAAAGAAAAAGACCCAAAACACAAGCTCCCTGGGATTCACGTGTTGCGTTTTCGTTTATATGAAATTTTCACATCAGGTTCTCAGTGTTGTTACCATATGAAATCATAGTTGTAATACTAAATGATAAAAACGCGATATTTTCATTGCATATAAAAGTAACTCGATTTTACTCTTTTTGTCCTCTATCAATTTATGAAGAGGTGCGGGGAAAAATACTGTGATCGCCCTCCCGGCCTAAGAGTCTGTCGGCCGCCACTGGTAACTAGGTAACCACTTCGATCTGTCAGTACACTGAAGACTAGTCTATAACGGTGGCGTTCATTAGTCTACGCAAGGGAAACTGCAGGTTGCTTAGCGCATGGCAGATGGTGATATAACAAACCATGCCCAGGGAACGATCTTCAGAACAGCCGTTAATTGCTTAGACTGTCAGTGTTTTTCTTGTACTGATAAGATTACAGTGAGTTATGTTACAACTGACATATCTAAGAAGAGATCACTTAGATCTGACCCTATTTAAACAAACTGTTATGGCTTTGATAGAAGCCCATATTAAAATGGAACCACAGTTTATTCAAACGTCAAAAGATACTACCACTATGTCTGACTAGACGAATTGTGGGTATATGATGGCGGCGGATACAAGGATTATACGTGCTTGTCCGATAGGGCATGTTTATGGATAAATCTGGTACATACCAGGTTTACTACACTTCAAGACCATCAAGAAATGTAAGCCACATTTGAATTATATTATGCCTAGCTAATTGGAACAAACTATTTTTCTGCAGATGACCAACACATTTTTTTTGTCGTATTTAAAGCGTGCAATGATTTACGCAAGACTTATTAGAGTTATTCTGAGCATTTTCAACACTCAGAACAGTTTAGGATCGATGACCGAGCATTTCGAGCATTTATTTGAATTTTTCATATTTTAAGGAAACCACGGAAAACAACCGATGTAACTGTAAAAGTTAAAATTATTTTTGTTGAGGAATGGATATTTTTTCCATATTCGAAGGTTCGAACATGTGGATTCTCACATAATGAGATGATAATTAAACACATTTAAAATAATATAAATAATAATAATAATAATAATCCACTAATAATAATAATAATAATTTTTCTAAATAATTCTTGGATATTATATTTTCTAATAATCATATGAATTGAGAAAGAGCCTATGAAGTAGTCTAATCATTTCTAGTTTGGAACAGGAGATTTTCCGAAGGAGAGTGGTTAGCGCAAGCCCGCATTCAACCAACATTTCAGTTCTGGTTGAACAGTTGATATTTGCAATGAGCAAAGTATATTTTTCAGATAACACGGAGAGGCATGAAACGGGAAGCAATTGATATTTGTATCAAATAGGATATTTTTGTATTTATATAAAATCATGACGTAAATACACTTCGAAAGTGAAATAAAGCTTTTCATAAGTATGGTAAATTCACGGGTTGAACTGAATAGTAAAATAAAATAAACTTGTAAGTTTATTAATCTTCCAGTGTTGATAACAAGCAGAGGCTTGATTTATTGTATAAATTTTGGGAAGAAAATGTATATGTGTGGAGTAGTTGAAATGCCATTCCCAGGTGCGCATGTTTAAGTCGCAGGAATGAAGGTTTTTTCGAGCATCAATCAAATAGCAGGTTCGATGGCTCAGGTTTATAGTAGGAGTATTGGAACTACACATTTCGTCGGATGAATGACCCGAAGGTTATTTCTTCAAAACCATCAGTTCTTATTTCAACCTTGTTTACGGATTCCATTTAGACTTTGATTTTGCTAGAACCCGGATTTGTCATGATAGTAGTTTATTCTTCTTCAGAGGAAGACCTTTACCGTTGTTGTTGTAATATTGTGTTCTTACACAAATAATAGAATGGGCCACTGCCAATTAAAAATAATTCTTTAACCACGAATAATTTGAAGGATATTTTCAATCCTAGTGCCATGAACTAAATGAATTTATTATAAAGCTACAATTCTAATTTCCGCATTCTGTCGAAGAATTGCAAGTTGTGAAAGTTGCTAAAAATGGCCATGAATATAAATATTTTTATAATAATGATTCCAAGTGGATAATTGAATAGTTGAATGGTTCAACCATTTATTGATCAAGTTGATGATTCAGAAATCATGTATTTTGTTAGGAACTTGAAGTTCATAATCGAGTCACTTCTCGAATGTTTAATGTCAGAAGAACAATTAATTGTTGTTGTGCTTCGCACAGTTCTTCGATGCTATGCTCAAGGTCAAATACTTTTCAGATGTTATTAATATATGTAAATAATTTGTATTGCTTCAATGATGATAATATTTTCGACGATATATTTTTGAAACTGGAAAAAAAGTGAAAGTTTAAAAATTCTATGAACATTTATTCTACGAGTGTTAATATCATGTAAATATTCAAACAGTGATCTACGTTATTTCCAGTATGGACAATTAACTTTGAACTGGAATTAAATATTAATAATTTTGGAACACAGTCCACAGGACTATTAATCGGACTTGTGTTTTCAAAAAGATTGTCAAATGTGTTTGTAAAATTTCTGTATATTGTGTGTAAATAAGAGTGTGGATCGCCACACGTGGATGATGCTGCTTTGAGCATCCTTGCAGTCAGATTTTAACTTCAAAATAAACTGAGATAATTTTACCAGATGTGTTTCTCCCAATTAAATCTCCTTCTATCCTTATTGTTGCATTGAGCCAAAAATCAGTAAAGCATTTTTTTTAAATTTGATGTCGTTTTTGCGATTTGCTTTAACCCATCTGGCGCTCCGGGATATTTTGACTCTCGTGCTGACTGATTATTGGTAAAATGCATATGTGGTCGTGCGGACTCCGGTCTAAACGGGCACAGTATAGCAAAATGAAATTTCCCATTCTGCTTTAAAGACTGCTGCATCACCACTCCTTTTTTTGTATGCTGTTCAGTCATGACCATTGCGAAACTGACTTACTTGCACGCTGTCAACAAAGTACATTGGACTAGACTAGCGACTGATGGATCGGCTGCACACTTCAGCGCTGTCAGCCAGTCAAGCTCCTCCTACCACTTCTGAAACTTAACTTAACTTAATTCCTGCCGCTCCTTCCGGAGCATAGGGCCTTGGCGAAATTTCTCCACGCAGTACGGTTCCTGGCCATTCTCTTCACTTGACTCCAGTTCTTGTCCACCTCTGCAATTTCATTTTTGATCGTCCTCTTCCAGGTCTTCTTAGGTCGACCTCGCTTTCTGGCACCTTGAGGATTCCAGTCTAGCGCCGTCCTCTCAACAGCTCCGTCCGGCTTCCTTAGTGTGTGACCGATCCAGCGCCATTTCCTCTCCTTGATCTGGATGCTAATCGGTTGTTGATTGGTGATGGTCCAAAGATCTTCATTTGAGATTATGTCCGGCCACCTCACATTCATGATGCGACGCAGACATCTGTTAATGAACACCTGTAGCTGGTTGTTGATCGGTTTTGTGACTTTCAATGTTTCACAGCCATAGAGAAGAATCGATTTTACGTTGCTATTGAAAAGGCGGAGGTTGATCTTCCTGGAAATGTTTCTATTTTTCCAGATGGGGTAGAGCTGGCCAAAGGCACCATTTGCCTTCCTGATACGACTTCGAACATCTTCCTCTGCTCCCCCATCATTTGTGACTATAGGCCTACTCCCAAGGTAGAGGAAGGACTCAACTCGCTCAATTTCCTTTCCGTTGACTGTCAAGCTAGTCGTGACATCAGAATTTATCCTCATCTCTTTGATCTTGTTGGTGTTGATCATCAGTCCTGCACATTCTGTTTCTCTCTGCAACCTCCCCAGCTTATCTTCTATGTCTCGGTACCGTTGTGCCATAAGACAAATGTCGTCTGCGAAATCCAGATCTTCAAGCCTGTCATTTATACCCCATTAAATACCCCTCTTCCGTCCTCCCATTACCTTCTTCATCACACTATCCAGGACCAACTTCTGGAACTACCTTCCAACAAAGCGCTCGGAGCACTGACTCAGAGCGCGGCCGGAGCGCTGTCTGGACGGCCCTGCCCTAGATGCTGTCCTGGCATTCATTGCATACGCAGCTGGCAAGATACCTTAGACTTGCTGTGAAGTACCGTATTCCGTGATCATGGTTAGGTATGGAACAAAACATGGAATTTTCCTAGTGGAAACTTAATTTGTCAAGAAGAAGTCTTCCAGTAAATGTGTTCGTAAGTTTCAGCGCCGTATGAGTTTTACTTGTGGGGGAACCTCAAACAAAATGTGTACAGAAACAATCTGCGTACTCTGGACGCTCCTGAGAACAAAATAACTGCACCGATACAAAATATCAGCGAGTGTACCAAACCTTCCTAGGACAGCATTTCCAGCAACTACTCTGAAATTCATGCAAGTAATGATGATTATTAAATACGTTAAAGAGTGTAAATGTACTGAACTAGTTGGGCGCTACGCTGCTGCTAGGCACACGAGAGGTTCCCTTCAGAGAAGGCTCTCACTGTAGATATAATATACAGTCCACAAGAGGTGAACATGTAAGGTTATCAGGCTAACAGTCTGGAATGACTAGATCATCGATTGCAGGGGCCGCTCCTGACTAAAATTTTAGGCTAGGCCAAATGAAGAAGTCCCCAACATCTTGAACAATTGTGAGGTTTGAACCCATTTTTCAGTGTTGTCTTAGTAAACTAAAGTTTGGTGCTTTTCAGTCGGTCAACACGAATGTACCCAAAAGAGCTGGGTTATGCCCTAATCCTGAAAAAAATTACACGAGATTAATAAATAAATACACTAGGATGACCAGTTTCGATCATCAAGCGATCATCGTCAGATCCGTTACACTTAGGCTGAAAAATCTATGTTTGAAAATACAGGTGAAAATATTTACAATATGTAGCCTACAATTAATTATTTAGTTGCAGTATTGGTAATGCAACTTGTCGGTGTATGCTAGTTGTAGTATATATGATGTTAGGTGAAATGCTAAAATGATGATAGAAATCCGGAATTTGTCTGTTTGGAGTGACTAAAGCCATTTACTTTACATGGGACTTTCTGTAGAGTGGCCCTCGCTATGACAATACACCGTACGGGACTGTCAGGATCTTGGGTTAGGGATGAGTAGTGTATACTGAATTCGTTTTAAATATTCTAGAAGGGAAAACACTTATTTTAAGTACAGGGTCATTATCTATGTGCGCCTCGATAAACACGGCAAGCTAAGCCGGCTGTGACTAGCGCAGATCGCGGGCATGCGTACACTGTTTAGCTAGTGGTTGGCACGCTGTGCTGACTCATATCGTTAGTTCACACGTGTTTTGTCATTCATATGAACGTGTATCTGCAAAGCTTAGACGTTAGTGTTGCACGTTTAGCGAGTATTGTGATTACTGCGATTGTTGGTCATGCCTAGACACCAATTCACATTGCGCGAATATGTCCATAATTCGTATATGAAAAGCAGAAAATCTTGTTCTGAAACGAGACGAAAATTTTGAATCAAGTTTCCAGGAAGACCTGTGCCTAATGCCAGTCCAATTAGGAGGCTCGCTAAGATTACAGTTTTTTGGGCACATCTATAGAATGGAACATAGTAGACTAAGTAAACAGATCTTTAACCTGCTGAATAGTTACAAATCCAAACCCACATGGTTCATTGAAATTGACAAAGATTTGACAAACGACAGAATTCAGACAGACGCAATAGCAAACAGATCACTCTTCAGAGAAGCTATTCAAAAGGCAAAATTTCAAGAAAAGAAGAAACAAACAACTCGTAGAAAGTGGACTCAGAGGAGAAAGATCATCACTCTAGAAGGGTGAAAGAAATTTGGAAACCAAGGAAATTGAATACAAAGGACAATAGCCAACGTTGATTCATCATGCCCACCAAATGGGTTATTCGAAAGAAGAAGAAAAGAGTTGACTGATATTCTTTCATCAGAAGATGTCAGGTGTATGTTAAAAGACAGGGAGGTGCTATGCGCACTGTAAGTGAACATGTTTGGTAAAAGTGTGAAAGTGCATGCCATAACTGGCTGAACCGGGTGCGCGTGCCCGCGATCTGTGCCAGTCACAGCCGGCTTAGCTTGCCGTGTTTATCGGAGCGCACATAGATAATGATCCTGTGGAATATCTGTAATTTAAAGTAACTTTTAAAGACATTAATTAAACAAATTATGTGCAATAAGGACCTGGGGGCCCTTAATGACGCATCGCCCCTGGGTGGGCCCTTAACCCGGGATCGGTCGTGCTGTTAGAAGAACATTGGCAGTTTCTTCGTCGCCAATTTGTTTCCGCGTGGTGGATGGCGCTGAACTCTCAGAAATGCTTCCCCCACAACCTGAGTACCACCACTCTGTTACTTTCAAGGGTGGGCGTGTCTCGCGTGATTGGTAACGGTGTTTTGAATTGGTCAAGACCAGTGTGTTAGTTGGATTCCAGCTGCGGAACTGGCCACGTTAGTGTTGTGTTAGAAAGTTTCTAACGGCGCGACCGTTGAAGTTGTATGTTTTTCCGCTTATAGTTAGTGACATACGTGTAGAAGTAAGGCGTATAAAATGGCTTTGAAACCAGATGAGGATCTAATTATGCCGTAGATGGAGGAAGAAGATGAGCATGTGACTCCTAGTTCTTTTCCAGACGACAGTGGTGAAAGTGACGCACCTTCTGAACACAGTGAACACAATTCTGATACAGAACAATCAAATGAGAGTAGAGACGAGAGTGATGTGCGTATCCGTGATTTAGTCGGACGTATACCGGCTCTAGAGTACGTAGGTAAAGACAAAATCACTAAGTGGGAGGTCCATAAGCCAATTCCTACTAAAGCACGCCGCAAAATATAATAATTAAACTACCTGGTGTTAAAGGACAAGCGAAGAATTGTACGAACTTTATCGATTGCTGGAAAATATTTTTTCCTGTTGCAACACTAAGTGAAATTGTGCACTTTACAAATGAAAAACTACAGATAATGGCTTCTTCATATATTCGTGGTTTCAGAGACTGTGGGTTCACTAATAATGAAGAAATGGCAGCGTTTTTTGGAGTGCTGTAGGCTACATGCTAGGAGTAAAAAAGGCTCAACCCTTGAACACTATTGAAATATGGGGTACATATGGAACTGCACCAGAATTTTTTTCTGCTGTTATATCCGAAAGATGATTCCACATTCTGGTGCGGGCAATACGGTTCGATGAGAAGAATTCAAGAGCAGACAGGAAGAAGGAAGACCATCTCGCCCCTATTCGGCACATATTTGATGGATTCGTAAAGCGATGCATTGATAGCTATACTCTTGGAGAATACGGGACCACTGACGAGATGCTGGAGCCATTTAGGGGCCGCTGTAAATTCAGGCAACATATGGCCAACAAACCGGCATTAAAATCAATGCCTTGGTAGATGCCAGGAAGTTCTATGTACTTAACATGGAGATCTACCCAGGAAAGCAGTCAGAGTCCCTATAAATTATCAGTGTTGTACCGGGTGAGTTAGCCGTGGTCGTTATGGCATGACTGCTGGCAGTCGCCCACATCCAGGAGGCGAGGAGGTTCGAATCCCCCCGCCGGCAACCTTGAAGATGGTCTTCTGTGGTTTCCCATTTTCCGTCCAAGCAAATGCCGGGGTTGGTCCCTAACTATAGGCCACAGCCGCTACCTTCCAACTCCTCGTCCTTCCATTCCAACTTCCCTCCCCAACGGTACTTGTAGCTCACCCATTGGGTGTCCGTCTCGAAGCAGCTACCAAACTGGCGAGCCGAACATGTCCGCGGACACTCCCGGCACTCAAAGCCACACGCTAAAAAAAAAACAGTGTTGTGAAAAGATTAATGCAACCGATTGACAAAACTGGTAGAAATATAAAAGTGGACAATTACTTCACTTCGGTACCACTTGCTAATGATTTATATGTTAATCATCGTACAACGATAGTAGGGACAGTACGTAAAAACAAACCCCAGCTACCACAGGAATTTCTCAACATCAGAGGAAGAAAAGCACCAAGCAGCCTCTTCGGATATGGGAAAAATCCAAACCATTGCTTGCTAGTTTCATACGTTTCTGAGGAAAAGAAAAACGTTTTGCTCCTCTCAACCATGCACAACGATGATGCCATTGATTCTTCGACTGGGCAAGCCGAGAAACCTGAAATGATTACGTTTTATAATCTAACGAAAGGTGGAGTGGATGTCGTGGACAGATTGACATCTGAGTATTTTGTTTCGAGGACAGCAACAGATGGCCGATGACTGTCTTCCAGGGACTACTCAATTTTGGGGCAATAAATGCGCAGATTATATATAAAGCCAACACCGGCAATATGATTTCACGGAGGCATTTTCTAAAGGAACTGGCCAAGACACTCGTCACACCTCAGTTGATGAAACGTGCTTCGCTCACAAATTTATCAATAATTTTGCGACAGAAAATCAAGCAAAACAAGGCAGAAACACCTACAGCAGGTAAACCAAGGTGTGCCTACTGTCCTACAAGATAGAACAGGTTCGCCATTGTGATTCTTGTCAACATCCAATTTGCAAGGAACACACAGGATCAACCAAGTTGGTTTGCAGTGAGTGTTTTCGTGGCCAGAAGGACAGTAATGAGTAGGTTTGCGTGATGTCAAACTGTTGTATATTTGTGTCAAGAATTTTTTAAATTGTCATATGTTATTGGACTGTTTCTATGCAATATGATATTGTCAGTGACATGTAAGCTTGAGGAGGTAGTTCATGATTTGAACATTAGTATTTGTTTTTATAGTGCAGCAAATTTTCTATACAGTTATTAATTGGGCTAACTTAGCCTATTCGTGAACTAGGTACTAATCATATCAGTGGTGAAGAAACTAATTTGAAAGGACACCTTTTTACGCAAATTTGGATATATATTTTATTTGGTATGTATTTCTTATGAATATAACTAAAGCCCTGCGCGGATGCGGATATCCGCAAAATATTTCGCCACGCGGTTGTAATTTGCATGGCTGTGCGGATAGCGGATACGCTGCGGATAATGTTTGGAGTAAATTTGCAGATAGTTTTTAGAATAGGCCCTACAATGTGGAACTTACGATAATATCACATATTTGATATGCCAATCTACAGCTTCATGCTTAAAAGAGCAATACTCCTATAATGCGTACGAAATATTCAGGCACGTTTTGCACTTATACACGAGAAGATTATTTTACCCACATGCTTTCAAGTACATTTTTTTAAGTACCGTATGTTTGTAGTAGATGGTCTTGACATCTCATCAATTCTCACTGCCATTATTATTACACGTACGTGATATCATGCTGTCAATGAGCTTGATAGTTCATCGTGGTGACATCATCAACATTCCTCAAGTCAGCTATACTTCGCAGTCTAAGCTATCCTGGAAGATCTGTAGATTTATTTCCAACTTGGCACTGAAACACGTGGGCTGTGATATTGCAACGGAGATAATTATGACATCAACTATGCGAACATGGATGGATCAAGACGCAGAAGGATGATGACTGACTTGGAATTTCCGGCCAAATGTCAATCCGTTTCTCCAAGCGTAAAGAGAAGTCACTTAGTGAATGTTACCGCGACCGGGGGTTTGAACATCATTTCACCAACATGCATAAAATATCTACTAAAATGAATTAAGGCGAATATTCTTTAGTGCGTGAATCAAAGCTCAAGTCGACGATATGGCAGACATTTGGTTACATTTTCAAAGGAAACGAAAAGGTGAACGATATAGTAGGATGTTTTACCTGTAAAAACTTGTGTTCATACTCAGGACACAAATCAGGCACATCAAACTTACTGAGGCACACGTGCATTCCTAGAAAATAATAAACTAGAAGATACTGCACCAAATCGTATATAGCCTACAAAACAAAAGGTTTTAGTGTGATATGTATATTTTTATATTATGTGTAAACAAAAAGTAGTTCTAGCATCCGAAATTTTTGAATATCATTACTAGGACCCGGATATTTGACATATCATAATTTTCCGTTATATTTCTTCCATAACAAATGTAAGATGATGGTTTAAGCTAATCTCATTCAAATTAATTCATTAAGCATAATTAACACTCCGAACTGAAAAGGGTTGCAATTCTGCCTGTATAACATTCATTTTAAACATAGCAGAGGGGAACGACTTTCTCCTCAAATGTCTAAATGTGTTGGTTTAACATCTTATACTTTATCTAATAAATTAAAAATAATATTGAAATATCAGAGCCTCCGTGGCTTAGGCGGCAGCACGCCGGCCTCTCACCGCTGGGTCCGTGGTTCAAATCCCGGTCACTCCATGTGAGATCTGTGCTGGACAAAACGGAGGCAGACAGGTTTTTCTCCGGGTACTCCGGTTTTCCCTGTCAAAATTTCATTCCAGCAACACTCTCCACTATCATTTCATTTCATCTGTCATTCATTTAATCATTGCCCCAGAGGAGTGCGTCAGGCCTCGGCAGCCGGCACAGTCCATATCCTCGCCGCTAGATAGGGGCTTCATTCATTCCATTCCTGACCCGGTCGGAGACTGGAAGCAGGCTGTGGATTTTCATTTTCATTGAAATATCAGCGGATTTGGATAAAAGTCATGCGGATGCGGGGCGGATAACAGTCGTGCGGGGCGGATGCGGATATAGTTTTCTTTATCCGCGCAGAGCTCTAAATATAACATAGGCCAATTTTAACTTTCTATGTTCTAGCGATTATTTCTAAAAATTCCTAAATTTGTCCACTTTGAGGTAGTTAAAGTGTAAGTTACATAATAGTAAATATACTTTAATACATTTCAACTACGAAGTAACAAACCTCAAAAAATACACTCTATTTGATCATTTCGCTACACAGATGTCGTGTTAGATAAAATCAAACGTGCGACCGATAGCGTAACGACGGACTACGCGACCGATCGCGGGTTAATGACGCACCGCCCCTGGGTGGGCCCTTAATAACGCACCGCCCCTGGGTGAGCCCTTAATGACGCACCGCCCCTGGGTGGGCCCTTAATGACGCACCGCCCCTGGGTGGGCCCTTCATGACGCACCGCCCCTGGGTGGGCCCTTCATGACGCACCGCCCCTGGGTGGGCCCTTAATGACGCACCGCCCCTGGGTGTGCCCTTAATGACGCACCGCCCATGGGTGGGCCCTTAACGACGCACCGCCCCTGGTTGGCCCCTTAATAACGCACCGCCCCTGGGTGGGCCCTTAATAACGCACCGCCCCTGGGTGGGCCCTTAATGACGCACAGCCCCTGGGTGGGCCCTTAATGACGCACAGCCCCTGGGTGGGCCCTTAATGACGCACCGCCCCTGGGTGGGCCCCTAACGACGCACCGCCCCTGGGTGGGCCCCTAAAGACGCACCGCCCCTGGGTGGGCCCTTAATGACGCACCGCCCCTGGGTGGGCCCTTAATGACGCACCGCCCCTGGGTGGGCCCTTAATGCCGCACCGCCCCTGGGTGGGCCCTTAATGACGCACCGCCCCTGGGTGGGCCCTTAATGACGCACCGCCCCTCGGTGGGCCCTTAATGACGCACCGCCCTTCGGTGGGCCCTTAATGACGCACCGCTCCCTGGGTGGGCCCCTAACGACGCACCGCCCCTGGGTGGGCCCTTAATGACGCACCTCCCCTGGATGAGCCCTTAATTACGCACCGCCCCTGGGTGGGTCCTTAATGACGCCCCGCCCCTGGGTGGGCCCTTAATGATGCACCACCCCTGATTGTATTTGTAGTGGGAATGTCTAGCAAAATAATATTAGCCATGTCAGTTTGTCGATAGAAATACTGCACAAGAGATATTTTGTGATAGAATTTGTCAGTGGTTAATTTCTTGTCTACATTAGGTTACTTTTATGAAATATAGATTCCAAGAAATGACGTATAAAAAGGATGTGGTAGTTGAACACATTAGTTACAGTTATTGAATGGGAATGGAAGATATGGATTGAACACCATTACTCACTTTAGATCGTAGACTTTCGCGGCCGGTGTCTGGTTTATCATCTTGGCTTACAGGATTGAGCCAACTCGAACCTACCCATGATTAAGGCTGCTACAATGTCAGCCGAAACGTCGGGAAATAATAACCGATATGCGACGCCGCTCAGTCCTGTAAGCCAAGATGATAAAACATTACTCACGTCCATCCATACTTGCTCTTTAGATCCGCTGGAGGAGTAACAGTTCCAGGATGCTGTGGACATAAGCATCTTTCACCTCTCACCAACAAGAGGGTCTTCAAGCGTATATCTTGAAACTTCTATCCGTAGAGTATGTTTGGGTATTTTTCTACATGTGTGTTATTAACCCTTACCCGCACACATTTTGAGGTCATTTATCCCCAGATTTCACCATTATCTACTTTTCCAGATTTCTCCTGCTTGAAAACTGCATTGATATTGGTGTAGTTGCCTATTTCACCTCCTAACATATGAATATAATAATCTACTTGAAGACACGTGCTGCTCCGCAGCATTAACTTCAACAATCCTACAGCACTTTTGTCCATATGACATTTGCATGTCTTCATGCTAGTGACCTGAACAGACATTTATGGTACCGTCGCTTTTGGGTAAATGATGAAGTAGACTTATGAGATGAAATGTGTGGGTGTCTGCCTGTCCTCTGTGTGTGTGTCCCACTATTTACCCTGCGTAAGCTTAAAAGGCGCATGGACGTCAGGTTCCAGACGCAATTCTGAAAAGCCGAGGTGAACAGCTAACTTCAAACACATAAGCTATACTCTTCTCTGAAGAATTAACTCGACATGACTCGGCAGTTTGATGCTGGCTGAAGCTAGGGTGATAGGTCGCTCGCAAGCTCGTAAACTCAATCTGAAGCTAGTAATTTAAATTTCCACTGAATGGAGATTGCTGGAAGAAATTAAAACATAAAAACACTTACAGTGGTCGATGAGGGAGCTGTTGCGGACTTTCTTGCAGAACTTTTCATGCTGAACAATTCTCAGAGAATATCGATATTTTTAACGGTTTATCCAGTGTAAGCTTAAAAGACACATGGATGTTAGGTTTTTCTTCAACTCAATTCACTGAAATCGGAAATGCTCGGCTTCTTTTGGTCATAAATAAATGTTTTTCTGCCTAATCCTTCATCGAAAAATCCTTTACAGAATGGTGAAATCCGCATCAAAATCCATCAAGTTGCTCTCGAGATTACCCGTTACATCCAAGAATTGGGAACTTTGTTTTATACTAAGTAGATAGAGAAATCCACACAATTTAAGGCTACAGCGGTACAATTTGGTGTTTTGTCTACTTATGAACATTGGTATAACTTTAAAATAAAAGATGGGTCTCTTATATTTGAATTTAGAGATGCTCTTGGTTAACATTTAGGTGTGCAAATTAATAGAATTAAATAAATAATTTTAATTATTCATAATTACTTTTATTCAAAATCATTTTATTGACCAACTTCTTTTGTTGTCCTACTTAGTAGTGTTTCCGCTCCCGTGGAATTACACCTTTTCCCATAAGGAATTGCGTCTGGAAACTTTCAGATTATTGGATTCCGAGGGACATCTGAGCTGGGTCCATTTTCAATTTTTCATTGACTTTAGAATTCAAGTCAGGTGATTTCAATGCATAGTTCATGAATCTTTGAATAGTTCAATAGCGTTCATCAGTTAAAAGACCCCAAGTCGCTCCGCTCTAAATTCACACGTAAAGTAGAGTGAAGTAATAAAAACGAAACGTGTGGCATTTTGCATTTGCAAGGCTCCTCTGTTAGTGGAAATTCTAAAATATAATTTTAATTCGAATTTCTTAAATGAAAATATAATTAGGAGTCTTGGTTTAAACATTTGAAGTAATTTCATCGCCTTGTAAACATACTTAGTGCATTAAACCGTGAAAAGTAAAAATACATTTTTGGAAAACTGACATCGAATCTAATAATTTGCACTTCTCTGTAAAGACAGCTATCGCCTCCACCCCTACAGGTAGAATAGTAAGTAAAGGCGATTGATGAGAAATGAAAAGATAACTCACACAGAATGAATTAATATTTATTAAACTGTAAATTTGATTGAGTATATCTTTGTTGTAGAACTGAGGGAATGAAATAACAGGATGTAGGCTAGTAATCACCGATGTAGGACAATAGTATTTTTTTTTACCATTACCACAGGACAGTTATCGTATTAGGGATGCGGACGTCCTTGTATAATTGTTATTTAATCTGTGCCCCGTTTGCTGAGGTCTGTGCTCCTCCGCAACATTCGTTTCAAAATTCTAATAGTACTTCCTTCCATTCGACATTTGCTGTTCGCTTGCCTTTTGGTTCTATTTGAACTTTGACGTCAGGAAAGGATTTTGCTCGCGATAGTGCGGCATACCGTAAAGTTGTCCGTGGCTAAACATCGGTTGAGGTAAATAAATGCCTACTTGATCTAGTTATACAAAAAGCCAAACGTACTGGAAACTGCCTCCTTTTGAAGGAAAATGGCATAGATGTATCTGATGGCGTAAGGTCAAGGCGAGGGAGTAGGACATTGTTTCCAACATTTACGCCAGTAATAATTTCCAGGTGTAAGCAATTGTCATGCATCTTCCAAACCAACAGTCTAGTACCATTCAACAGACCTTGGGTAACATTAATATTTCTCAACAAAATCACAATTGAGCCTTCTTTTAGTCAAAGGATATGAGGTGGCAATCCACTTTTGCCTATGCTGTCTAAAAATTATTTTGGGAATTGTAGAAGTTCACTCTCATCTTCAGTAATCAAATTATTCACACTGATGTAAGTTCTCGATGATCCTGGGATTAGGTCTAAAACTTTGTCATTGATTTCTTTACAATGTTCATTTTTATGCTGCTAAAATCGCTATTTTTGAAAAGCATGAAATATTTTTCAGCGTGGGACTAATTCTGAATTTTTTCCATCAACGTGAGGGTATTCACCGTTACCAATTTGTATCAAAAAGTTTGCAAAGTCACGTTGATCTGTATCCGCTCGCATATTTTTGTTGAGTTAAAAATTTTGAATAGTGGCCACAAAGGAGACAACCTTACTGACATTTGGACTGATGCTGCTTTAGATGCGTGGGGCACAACAGGCAATACCTGCCTAAAATCTCCGCCTAAGATGATAATTTTTCCTCCGAAAGGCACGTAGTTATTCATGATGTCCTTGAGCAACCGATTTACACACATCAACTCGTGCTTATTAGCCATAGGGCTTCATTCCAAGATGTTAAGTTTTGCTGAACGAATATAAAAAGCTTCCTTGCTGTTAACTTTTATTCCTGATACTGAACTTTCATGTAAATGTAGAGGTAACTTGAACTGGCTGTGTACAGTGCGCCCCTGAGGTAGTAACATTCCTGCAATACCAGTCCATGCAACAGAAACTACATTTATCCCCAAATTTGTGCAACTGTGAATCAAGCATTGGTAAAGAAATGTTTTCCCGGTGCCCCCTGGACCGTCAATGAAATATGCATTACTCATCCTTTCATTGCTGTTTTGTACTAACCCCAAAATTTCTGTAATTATAGCCGTTTGGTTTCCATTTATAATAATAATAGTTTTAATGCAGCCAATGGCCATAGAAAAAGTAAAAAATACAATGCAGGTACTGTCAGTCGCTACAAAATTGCGTCAGGGAAGTTAATCTTCCTTTACAATATGCCGCATGATATCGGTCACAGGGCTCGCTACACAATTCACATATGCATGTAGCTGCATTTGGAGTGTGAAAGTCTTTTCTTCCGCAACACCTGAAATGAAATCCATGGACTGCGAAACGCGTCACAGTGTGTCGTAAATCGTAGTCTGCTCTCTTCCAGTCAGACGATAACATCGCTTCTGTCCCATAGAAGTCCAACCATATTTCTTTCTTTTTTGATTGAAATTCCGCAAGAAGTTCCTGATAGGCAGCGCTAGATGGAAGCTGCATTTGTAGTCTGATTTGCTCAATACAGAATGGCTCTGCAGACAGCTCATACATTAGCCGGGACGGAGTAAATTTCGATACACACAATGCTTTCTTTAGGAAGATAGACTTTACTTGCTCTATTTCCTTTAAGTTGGTTTTGGTCAGATGAGGCCAGATCAGTTCCAGACCGTAGGTTAAAATAGGTGTCAGTGTGGAAACAAAGAGCTTCATAGCAGTAACTAAAGATAGTTTACGCAAATGCTGTATGTTGTTCATAGCTATTAGTGCAGCAGCTGCTCTGTTTCTCACATGCATTGTGAAAGAAGTTCCTGTCGTCTGGAAAATTAACCCTAAATAGTTAAAATTCTTGACGGTTGTTATCGGTAAATCTCCAGGTCTGTAATAAATCTTATCTCTATTCGAAATCATTCCTCCCTTACGGAAGACCATGTGGGCTGTTTTATTCTCGTTGATCTGTAATTTGTTCCTCTCGGCCCAGAGAAGCAGACGATCCATACATTCCTGCAGAACTCTTTGCTCCAATTACTACATCATCTGCGTATATATAAAGAGATATCTTCTCTTCCAAAGACTCGAGGATACCCGTGATGTCAGCAGTTGATAGAATGAACAGCAGTGGACTGATTGGGTCACCCTGTAGGACACCATTTATCTGTTCAATAGGCTTTGAGAACTGAAGGCCATCGGAGATAAACACGGTATTGTGATGTAGAATGTTGGTTATTATCAGTGTCAGATAATCAGATTCACCGAGCATAGTCTGAAGTTTCTCAACTATGACCTGTCGACTTAGCAGGTCGAAGGCCTTCTTAAAATCCACAAAGATGGCGTGAAATTTACCTCTATGGTGACGAAGTGCCTCATCAATATCTGACAGTAGGTTTCCAATTGCCTGTAGAGTTGATTTACCTTTCTGAAAACCAAACTGTTGGTCTGGGATCTTGTCAGAAACTTTTTCTGTCAGTCTGTCCGTCAGAATTCTTGTGAATACTTTGAATATTGCGTTCTCGAGCGCTATTCCTCTATAATAATCCGGAGAGTCTGCACTTCCTTTCCCTTTATAAAGTAGTTTGATAAATGACGTTCTCCAGGATGACGGTATTGTACAGGCTTCAAGACACTTATTGAAAAGTGTAGGCAATGTGTCACGAAAGTAAGGCAAAGCCTCCTTCAAGTGTTCATTAAATATTTCATCAGGCCCGGGGGACTTGCCAGCTTTAAGACTGAGTATAGTTTTCACAACCTCCACCTCAGTAATTGGAGGGAAATCAGCTTGTCCATGAAGAGTCGTTACCCTGCAAGAGTTACCGGTATTGAAAATATTCTGGAAATGCCTTTCCCAAGCGTCCATACTGATAGTCTGCAAGAACTTCTGGGTTCTGGGCTGTAGTGCTAGAAAATGATTGTCCATCGCTCTCTTCACTAGTTTATTCCCTTCCTCTTCCAACCAAGCTGCTCTTTTCTCCATAAGGATTTTTTTGTAGGATCGTCTTAGGTCGCTATACCTCTTGAGGTTTTCTTCTGTTTTATAGTATCGAACAATATGAAGCAGAATGGTTTATCATCTGACTTAATTGATCCTCATTAAGTTTTGGATAATTCATTGGTAAATTTGTCTAAGGGAAATTATCAATAATAGCTGGCAATTCGAGAGAAGTAATGGGAAGACCATGGAGCTTTAATGTATTAGAAATATGTATAAGAGTGAACTGTTATGCAATGTTAGGTTCGTGAAACTGCAGATAATCTTCTGATAATGAATTCTTGAAAATGTCCCATAACTATCTTACATTTGAAGGGGTCTGAAAGATACATATGTAAGAAAACAGTTGTCGTAACTGAGAAGGCATCTGAAATTGTGACGCTTCTGCCAAACAACGCTGCCATTCAGAATCGTCAATCAGCAAACCTCGCTCCTTAGCTGTTTCTTTAAAAGTAGTATAGACAACTGCTTTGTATGTTCGTAGATCCTGGAAGCTGGTAGCACCTATTACGAGAAGCAATAACAGGCATAAATAATACCTTTCTCTTTCTGTAGGCGAAACATTATACATTCTGCCTATAGTTTTCGAATTTTTTTTTTCTTTTTTGCCACTGGCAGTTGCTCTTATTCCAGACGTAATGTACTGGTGTTTCAGGATATTGTGCCCGCTGGCCGAAGGTTTCGGGCAGCCACCGGTTTCAAATGACCCTTCCGAGACCCTCTTCCAGTTAACACACAAGTATAGGGGACGATACATTCATAAGCTGGTGTAGCACAAAAGTCTGCACTCGGGGGTGTCGGGAATTAGTGAGGTTCGATCTTTAACCAGCTCAGAGGAATGCATCGATAACAAAACTAAACAAGAAAAGAGAGGTCAGTCTTAGGTTAAAATTACAAATAAATTTTATTCAGAATAGATCCCTAGCCTAGCATGAGAGTTGCAAACGGCTAGTCCGATACTATTCTGCCCTGAAAGAAATATTTAAAAAGTCCTAAACAAGATCTAAATTACTCTCATGGTCCTAATACAAAATTCGACAAAATAAACAAGCTAAGAGAATGGCACGTAAGATCGGCCCTAAGCAATTACATCGAAATAACTTACGGGTGGATCAAACATCAAAAGAATCTACAGCAAAGCAAGACATTTACTTGTTTACAAATACTAGAACATTTACATTTAGTAGCAAGGGGAAAATTGGTCCTATGCTATGATGGTGCCATCTCTAACATTCATCTTTAGAGTTAAGTTTTAGGTAGTCCTAACTATCATTAATTAATAAACGAGATGTGTTTATTACTAAGAAAATCAAGCTATGTGCACAATGTTGGTGAATAAAAAAAACTATGCTAATACAACACAAATGCATACAATAATTCAGCACTCCTATGGTTGTGCAATTGGCACTGCCTACGTACTCGATTTGTTACTGTTTGTAACAAACGGTCATAGTGTCAAAGTGTTAAGAAAATAGAAAATATAGGAAAGTCTGCAAATGCGATAGTAATTAAAAAATTATATCGACTCATATTGCTACTAATCTGATGTGTGTGCTTCAGTTATCACATCACCAATTAGTGGTCGACTAATCATGTGAAAATGTATCAAAATGTATCTACAATAGCTTAACAATATCTAAGTGTTAACATTTGGTCCAGAAAAATAGTTTATTTTTAATGTTTATAAATTTTATTTAGGTTCAGGGGGAATTATAAGATTTGTTAGTTTTCAAAACCCTATTTTTGATTATTATTAGAGTTTCACACAGAGCCTCCGTGGCTTAGGCGGCAGCACGCCGGCCTCTCACCGCTGGGTCCGTGGTTCAAATCCCGGTCACTCCATGTGAGATCTGTGCTGGACAAAATGGAGGCAGACAGGTTTTTCTCCGGGTACTCTGGTTTTCCCTGTCAACATTTCATTCCAGCAACACTCTCCACTATCATTTCATTTCATCTGTCATTCATTTAATCATTGCCCCAGAGGAGTGCGTCAGGCCTCAGCAGCCGGCACAATTCATATCCTCGCCGCTAGATGGGGGTTTCATGCATTCCATTCCTGACCCGGTCGGAGACTGGAAGCAGATTGTGGATTTTCATTTCATTAGAGTTTCACACAATTATTTATTCCTGACAGTATTGTTGTTCAGTTTATGGACCTTTAAAAGCGTTCAGTGTATTCAGGTAACGTTTGTATCCAACTTAAGCAAATAACTCAATAGTTCAATAGTTTACGAGACACCCTGTGTCTTCACCAATATTTCATCACACTTATTAGACATCCTATGTCTTCACCAATTAACTTTACTCTTATTTCGTATCCATTGATCCAGGCGCCTTCGGTTTTGGTACGACTTTAGTTAGTTCATTACCACCGATATAATCACAATAACAATGTCAGAGGTATTCATCCACCGTCACGACTCATATAATACTCTTAATTTACAAAAGTGTGGAATCCTAATTGATACACATTTGAATTGCTGGTAATAAATATTAAGTGTACAAAAACACATCCTGACAACGCTTTAAATAAACATAAACGTTTCTGATACAAGCTAACTGTGTGTGTGCCTTTATAAAATTGCCTCTTCCCTGAATAAATCGAACCTGCGTTCATTTGGTTACAAAATACAATTGCATTCATTGCCTGTGTGGCTTCTCTTAAGAAATAAACCTGTTTTCAAGTATTGATCTGGCCAATAAATATGAATAACGGAACTCTGCATTCCACTTGTAATAATGTCACGAATCTCACAGCCTTCTAAAACAAAATATTAATCCACTGCCTAGAATCGAGTGTGCTGTGTAGTGAACTTGGCTCGTAACCTTGGCCTTGATTTAACATTGTCAAACTAGTTTATTTGTCATCAGCCTGACAAAATAAAGGTTGATAATACCTGTATTTAAATGGTACGAATGAGCATTGAAAATCCAGCCTTCCTGGCTTCTATAAATGTTTAATAAAACTATTAATTTCCACGCGCGTCTTATAATTAGCTACCTGCATTGTGCACTAAATTTCCTGACCCGGTCGGAGACTGGAAGCAGGCTGTGGATTTTCATTTCATTGTGCACTAAATAAATGAAACCAAAATAAACTAAGTCTACTGTTTTCCAACTCTTACAATACGCTATAAGTATTTGATCTGACTTACAGATTCAGCGTCACTTGGTTCGAATCCCGCCATGAGATGTTGTATGCGGTCTCGTGTATGGCTTTAGGTTACCATTTCATTATGTCTGGACATCCTCCGTCGCCAATTCCCCACGCATGATTTAGCAATCACATGCCATCGCGCGGTTGGAGTTGTATCTGAAGATCTGCTGGTTTATCATTATTGCGATGTTAGCGTTGGTAAAAATGTAGCATATAATTAAATAAAACTGTCGCGCACTGCAGCTAATATGCGGTAAAAAATTGCCCATTTTCACTCCGCCACCGGCTCTAGTCTCTGTCGTTTGTGCGACACTCACTCGTGACTTGCACTGATATTTACACAAGAAAATATTAACAAAATTAAATAAAAAAATCACTGCCCATCCGGCAAATAAAGATTGTACTTGTAGATTTTGTACAGTTATAAAGTTAATTAAATACACAGTTTATAGAACACTGAAATATGTGTGTGTGCGTGAGAATGAGACCATGCGGTCGCAAAGTTTTCTTCACACAAGTCCATCATTTCACCTTGGATAATAATAAAAATACTTTAGTTTTCGTAGTGGTGAATATCTTCAATCCATAAACTATTACACAATGCCATGATGGCTATCCATAAGAAAGTTATTCGCAGATTTTTCCTACCACATGGTTTCCTTTCACCTGTGCTCCATCATGCACATGTTGTCTCTTCCACAGACGAATAGGAACTGGTGTTACCAAATATGGCGTGCCCTCAGTACATGAGCTGGCCGCGTAAATTGATAGTTTCTTTGATTTTCGAAGTATGCTGTACTTCAAATATGCAGAATTACTCGGTTATAATTATAGTTGATTTTTGGAATGTAAAAAATAAGTAAAAATATAATCATAAGCGATATTGCTTCAGCTTCTTCCCGCCGCTCGCAGGGTATGTTGAGTTACATTTCAGCATAAGTTTTCGTCTCTGTTATCTGAGCAAACATGCGTCAACGGGCGCAATATATATATGGACTTCTGGCTTGCGAATCTTGTTTTAACTTGAACCACGCTTGTAATTCCGTGTTGCACAACTGTGCTTGAAGTAAAATATCAGGAGCGTTATAATTTTTAAAATAAATATTTTGCAAGTTTGGCAAGTGAACTGGTAATCGCGCGATAGAATGTGACTGTTCATGCATGTGAAATGAAAATATCCTGAATGCGGCTTCTGTTGGACCAACATATCTAGCATTTACGAAAGAAGTAATTTCATCGTAGTTCTCCGTTTCGCCTTCAGGACATATTTTAACAATGCAGCAGTCATGACCTTTATACACATACTTTTTGATTTTAATATATAAGATACTTGTGGATGTATTTAACACTCCAAACACTTGAGCATATTTCAACATTAATATGAGCTTTCAAGTAAAGTAAAAGAAATGGATTGTAGGGAACAATGAATCGACTATCGATTTCAATGTCAATGCCTCGAATTGTTTTTATAATAATCCGTCCATTATTTCTTCTTCTATACGAAGGATAACCATTGGCATTATCTTTGGTCTCTTCCTGAAGCTGTTTAGGGAAATCTTTCTTACATACGCCATCTTCCATACAGACTGAAGAAGGATTCAAAGGTCCGCGAGGACCATGTACCATATGACGCCTTACCAACTCGTATAGGGCTTCATCCTTGAGATCTGGTATTTCGGCTGACACCACACTGTCAATGTCAGAAATTTCTCGAAACTTACAATCTTCCGTTAATGTTAAGAGTAAATGGATGTGCGGGAGACCTCGTTTTTGAAATTCCACTGTATATAGATATGCTTTTACCGAAAATTTCCTTAACATTAATCAATCGTAGCAATTCCTTTACTTTGCAATGGAAAACTCTCACTTCAATATCAGGCCTATTATTAGTCGTTTCTCAGAGATGAATGCTGTTAAGTATTTCTGGCCAGCCCGCATTATAGGTTAACGTAATGAATAAATCTGGCTTTCCTAACTTCCTCACTATCGCCATCGCATCCTGATAATTTTGCAATATTTTTCTTGGGCTACCTGTAAAAGAAGATGGCAAAACTACAATACGACCGACTCTGAGATTTTCATTTTCTGCTCGTACATGCAAGGCGTCTGCTAAACCGGCATATGTATTAAAAAGTAACTTTGGTTGTTGATGACGTATATATTTTAACCGGTCACCTTCCATACGACAGTAGTAATCCACGAATAAATATCCATTTTGCAAACTTGAGCAGCGACAACTAACTCAACATGACCAACATGAACACCATTCATAGACATATACATTTTGTAATCATCGCTCGTATTGATAGCAGTTTCGTACATATCGCTGTTGCCAACAACAGAGGAAGAATAATTATTCCACTTGTCTGTAACATGCTTTACAATTCGCTTTCTAACCTGTGTAAATAAACTCTGATTGTTGTACTCACAATACGCCAATGACCTTAACAGACAATTACCGTCACCTTTAATCTTTATAACATTTGTAATTGAGTGTCGTCTCCCATCCATCATAATATGATTCATTGTATTGATTGAGCACACAACCTGTAAGGACGAATGATGAAACGAAAAGAAGACAGTTTGTAGCTGGTGAGACCAAAGACTATATAACAGAAAGATCGGATACACAATACAAAATGGCGGTTCCAACATTCGACTGTAGCGGCATCTTCGTGAAATTAGTTGTCTTTCGTATACAGTATTTGTTGTCATTCAAAGAGATGTTGACATGACAGTGTCATTAGCAAAATTACTGCTGATTGTGCATGAGCATTTCAGTCTCAAAGTAATCCATTCTTTGAGAAGTTTTAATTAAATTATGTGCACAGAATCCCCTTCTGCTTATTGTATGGATACATGCGCCATTAGCACCTGAGTGGAACAGGCAGAAGTTAACGATATCATGTATGGATACATGCGACATTAGCGCCCGAGTGGAGCAGGTAGAAGTTAACGATATCATGACGTAATTAGGGAACTCTGTGTTAATATCAAGTTAGATTTATTATTGGGGCGGCGTTGAATGTCATGATACAGTATTAGTCGTTGTCGCCTAGCGACAATATGTCTGTCAAGTCATTCGATTCTATTTACGTGAGACCTTGAAGGAAGTAATATTCGCAATTATTTTAATACTCGAATGATATAATCAAGTAAGGTGGATATCAATCGACGGTGCTTGACGGGCATTACATTTTAAGACAACAAACGCCGTCGTAGCGCAAATACTTCCCAAGATATTTCAGTTTTAGTAAAGGGTGACATTTTGTGAAAACTAGCAATTATCGAGGGATATCGTTGCTGGATGTCACGTATAAGATTTTTTCAAAGATTTTATATTCCAGAATTCACGAACAACTTGATAATGAACTTGGTGAATATCAGGGTGGTTTCCGTCCAGGACGAAGCTGTCCAGATCAAATTATCAGTCTCAAATGGATTATAAAAAATCACAGGATTAGGAGCAGAGATTTAGTGATCACATTCGTTGATTTTCAAAAAGCTTATGATAGTATCCATCCCGAATCTCTATTGAATGTCCTTACTGAATTTGGTTTACATCGAAAACTTGTTAACCTTATTGCGGTCACTCTTAAGAATACTAAATCTAGAGTTAGGTTTAGAAGTGAAACCTCTGAGTCATTTGAAATCCATACTGGTCTTCGGCAGGGAGATGGATTATCTCCATTGTTGTTTAATTGTGTGCTGGAAAAAGTTATTCGTCAATGGAATAAGGTTTGTCCACCGAATGTTAAGATTGGAAAAAATGCTCGACTAAATTGTCTCGCCTTTGCAGATGATCTAGCATTATTAGCAACTAGTATCGAAGAAGCTAAATTTCAGGTAGAAGAATTGGAACGATTAGCAGCAAAGGTTGGGTTGAAAATTTCCTTTGAGAAAACAGTAATTATGCCATCTTTTCAAGTTGACACACCACATATTATACTGCATAATGCCCAGAAAATAAGGATTGTGAAACAATTTAAATATCTTGGTGAGATCATCACTTGGAATGCCAATGAGAGAGCATCAATAGATAGTAGGACACTAAAATTGCGACGAGCACAACAGATTACCTGGCCAACATATAAGAAACAGTCTCTTTCGATTAATGCTAAACTTCGACATTATTTCTCCGTCGTTAAGCCAGAAGCAACATATGCAAGTGAAACTTTATTTAAACTAAACACCCGATCAACAACTGACAAACTACAGAAGGTTGATAGACGGATTCTTCGGACAATACTCAATAAAAAAACACCAGGTTGAGGGCCAGTGGAGACTTTTGCCCAATTCAATACTTTACAAGGAAAATGAATCTATCATTGACACGATGCGAAAACGAAGAATTGCGTTTTTTGGACACATATCCCGCTTGCCAAATACTAGACTCTTGAAACAACTTTTTGACTTCTTTTGGAATAGTAAAACAAAAAACACGTGGTTTAAAGAAATACAAATGGATTTAGATGAATTGAAAATTACTAAGCATCAAATTGAACATAGAGAGGAGAAACGGCTTCTGAATAACAAATACACTCGACTAACATTCAAAATTTCACAGCGTAAGCAATATGTTATATCTGCCGAAGAACGGGCTGCAAGATCTTCCAGAATGAAGAAGTATTGGGAAAGAAAAAAATTATCAAGAATTAAGAACTGAACTTACTGTAGTATTTGAAGACTCTGTATATAAGGTTTGATTTTTGGTGCTCCAATGTGGGCGTAAACAGGGTAAATAAATAAATATAAGATTTCCGTTGATCCACTTTCCTAATTATGTACAGGTACGACATCACCTATAAAATTAGTAGCAGTTGTGAAATTAAAACTCTGAGGTACCTGAATGACCGGAGCATCACCATTGGGCCCAAATTCTTGGTCTTCATTTTCACTCTCATAGCCTTTATCGCTATAATTAACTTCGTCAATATCTCCTACATGCACTAAAACATCACTTCCACCACTACTTAACGATTCTGTATCACTTTAAACGTTTATATCAAGCTCGGTTTCAATGTCCGCAATACTCACAAGAGTACACAGATCGTCCAGACCTGTCAATGTTTACAGGGAATTTTACTCTTCATTTATTTATTTATTTATTTATTTATTTATTTACATAGGTCCCAATGAGCCAGAGCCTGTGTTAGGGACAATCAAGTAACATAGTTACAGCATGGCATATATATAATTTTTGTAACATTATATTGTTTAGGTTAATAGTAACTTATATCAGATTGCCAGTGACTAACTTTACAGAGATGATTCGGTATGATACAATGCATTGCTTAAGGCTATTGGATATGGGCTATTCATTCCTTAATAGGAAGTCTTTTGTTTTCCTCTTAAATGTTTTTATAGAGAAACTTTTCCTTATGCCTAATGGTAGCGAGTTCTATTCCTTTATTATAGAGGACATAATTCCTTTAGTTCCAAATTTAATGGATTGGGAATGGCTGGTGAATATTCGATTTACTCTTCTTGTTGCATAATAATGAATGTTATTTGCATGGGTAAAATGTATGTATGTATGTATGTGTATCAATTTGTTTTCTAATTTGTATACAAATACTGTTGCTGACATAGCTATTTGTTTTTGCAGTGGCATAATTTTAGTTCTTGATTCTACAACATGCTCATACAAGCATATTACCCCCACGAGACGTTACAATATAAACCATCAGAGAGCAGATAACGACAGAGAATGCAGTCGGGTGCTCAGGACTGGAACTGAAATACAACTAATGGGTGCTTACGGGCGCGGGTCATGTACTGTAGTTGTGTATCTCTGCACATCAATTAATGATATGGGTTTCATTATCTCAACATTACTGGGCAGCTTATAAGATGACACCGCTTGTCAATACTCACCTTTCACAATCATGCCTACCATATTTTTGCATCCACACCACACACAAATCAGCATGAGGGTAGCAGCTTCGGTGGCGTAGTTGGTAGCATGCTGAACTACTGAGCCGAAGATAACGGGTTCAAACCCGGACGAAGTCGTCGGATGATTTAAAAGCGTTAAAATCCTTCAGTATGCCTTCCTCCGGAGGGGAAGTAAAGCCGGCGGTCCCATGTCATAGATATATGGCATGTAAAAGATCCTTCCACTAACTAAACTTGTGTGAAGCTAAATTTCTAGGTTAGATGAAGTTTAAATGCTCTATCAAAGTTCCAACATTCACCACAAGGTGTTAGTGACACTGGTAGCGAAAGTTGGAACTACTTGAAATTGAACGGAACTTGTAGTTCACCCCAGGGTGTCCGCTTTTTCAAGGGCGCACCAACTATCATTCTGCCGCGTTCATATTTGTTTCTCAATCTATGAGTTCAATCACTTTGTCGTCGAAAAACAGCAAAAAAGCATCTAAAACAGACGTGAAACGCTTTCTTGTACACGGTATACCCATGAAGGGGGTCTTTTGTGTGCTCGTGACGAAATATAACTTCCGCCACAACCACTGAACAGCGGTCGATGTTATTACAGCTGGTTAGGGGCAGATGACCTCGTAGTTCCACCCCTTAAAACAACAATAACTAACTAACTATTACAGCTGGAGCTATTTCTTCTTCATCTGCGCTGTCTGCCACGTCTCCAATAACATCATGCTGTGCATAGTCCATATCACTACCAAAAATATTGCTTCCCGATACATCACTTCTACTACTGTCGTCTATCAAACCAATAATCTCTCCACCAGTAAGAGAATGAGACGGCCCGACAATTATTCATCTGCGACTGACCAGACTCAAGCCTGCAAAGCAAAAAAAATATCAGCGAAGTATTTGCTTTTGGTGCTTCCCCTTCATAAGTGGCAAGAATTTTAAAGTTAAGATAGAGACTATAGTTCGCGATACGAAAGGTTGAGGTACCTTGTAAAGCAACTAACTTGAAACTCAATAGAGCGCGCGTTTCATGTTCTTTCCCTGATCGATATGAGTCGTCAAAAGCAACGGATATCGATCAATTTCATGTTAGTTATAATTATGAAACAGAGATGGCATGAAAGTACAAAACTTCTCGGTTCATACCGTGAAAAAAGATCCTGCGAAGCAGCAGGGTTTCATGTGTAATAGGCATTTGAACTTCCGCCTGCATCAGCCGTTTGTGGTACGGCGAACCGGCTTGAGGGGATAACCTTCAGAGTGCTATTGTCGCTACATCCGCACCTTTTTAGTTCCACATTCCAGTGGTTTGAAAGTAGACTTACCTGCTCTTTAGTGATAGTCCATAGAACTATTTACTTTGCATTTATAATCTCTATGGTGATGCAAATTACGCTATTCATGTGTTCAAAGGAAGGCTATGTTCGACTTCTGTGCGCTGTAATAGTTGACAACAGACCAAGCAGCAGTTCGAGTAGTGGAGTACCCAGGAGACATAGGGGATATCCTCCCTAAAAGTCTGATTTGTCATGACTAGTGAGAGGCCAGGTGCAACATAAGACAGTCTATACCTACAGCCAGATCACTGTCCCCATCAAAATTATTCTCTTGGAACGCCCCTGAAGAAAACTTAGGGCATTGATGTAAAACGGGGCTAAGATGGGTGAAAATAAGCGGCTTCGGTGGCATAGTTGGTAGCATGCTGAACTGCTATGCCCAAGGTCGTGGGTTCAGACCCAGCGTCGTCGGAATTTTTTAGGAACGTTAAATATTCCTCAGTATGCCTTCCTTCGGAGGGGAAGTATGGCCGGCGGGCCCATGTCATACATTTATGGCATTAAAAGGAACCTTCCACTAATTAGACTTGTGTGAAGCTAAATTTGTTGTCTAGTTTGATAAAGCTATATTAGTTCCAACGTTTGCCACCAGGTGCTGGCTGCGATGGCACTTAGTAGCCAAGTCCGCAGCTAGGTGTCGTAGACGGTAGCATTTGGTAGCAAAAGTAGGAAGTACTTGAAAAAATTAACAGTCTGCAGTTCTTTTACCTGAATCACAGTAATACAGCCATCACAATATTAACAGACAGATTCTACACACACCCAAAGTACACGGGGCTATATGACCGCATTGTCGCAGCCCCTAAACTGAGGAACCAACCAACCTGTGTGAAAATAACTCAGCACAGGAGTGTTTATTTATCTGGAAATACAGAGCAGTTAAAAGGCTGATCAGTACAT
The DNA here is from genome assembly GCA_946902985.2 of Meconema thalassinum. Lineage (NCBI taxonomy): Eukaryota > Metazoa > Arthropoda > Insecta > Orthoptera > Tettigoniidae > Meconema > Meconema thalassinum. The sequence goes on along the minus strand of OX336388.2, from coordinate 189,769,651 downwards.
TGATGCCCTCATGGATTATAGTCTAATCTTGTTATACCCTCCAGCACCAGACGGTAAACACAGGAAAACATATAACAACAAAGGAAATGTATCAGACTGACCACTTCTCCATTTGAACATTGGTTGGTTCCTCAGTTTATGGGCTCTGTATCCCCGTGCACTTGGGGTGTACATAGAATCTGTCCGATAACTGGTGTTAATTTGATACCAAATGCTACTCTCAACACCTAGCTGCAAACTTGGTTACTAGATGCCACCACAACCACCACCTGGCAACGAATGTTGGAACTTAGAGCGTTAATCAAAGCTAACTTACAAATTTAGCTTCACACAACTGTAAAAAATTTAGACGCTATACTATTTGCTGATGATGTTGCATTGGTAGCAGCATCTGAAGAAGATCTGCAGTGGTCGGTATTCAACCTCCAGAAAGTGGCATCAAAATTCAGCATGTGCATTTCTACTGAGAAGACTAAAGTAATGGCCTTTAAGGGTAAGGACCCTATCCCCAGTAAAATTTGTCTAGATGGTAAAATTTTAGAAAGAGTTAACGAATTCAAGTATTTAGGATATTACTTATCTTTTCAAGAATAACGAGACATAACTGCAAAAATAACTAATTATACCAGAACAACAGGAATCATCAATCACGTCATGAAGCCATCTCTTGTCCAAAGGCATACACGCTTGCGTTTGTATAACACATTAGCCAGACCAACCCTATGCTATAACAGCGAGGCATGGACAATAAGATCTCAGGACATCTCCAGACTCACAGCACGCGAAATGACCTTTATGCGCCGAACAGCAGGCTATACTAAATGGGATCATAAGAGGAACGAGGATGTGCTGAAGGAACTAAAAGTGAAACCAATAACTACATACATTTGCAACTACCAAGAGAACTGGAAGCATCATGTCCAAAGGATGGAACCTGGAAGATTACCAAAGGAGATCCTTCGCTACCAGCCGCGGGGAAATAGATCTATAGGACGTCCAATGAAGAGATGGAGGGAAAATGCAAGACCGTAACGGGACATTTGGCCCAATACTTGGAAGTAAGATGAAGATGATAACTGTAGTTAGTGGAATGTTCTTTTACATGCCATAAATCTATGACATGGGCTTTACTTTCCCTCCGAAGGGATTTTTAACGCTCTTAAAAAATCCGACAACTTTGGCCGGGTACACTAGGCGGGATGGTGTGAGCCTTCTCGAGGAAGACATCTCTGAGATGTGAGCATTTGCATTTCAGGCCGTACGTAACGACTAGAATGATTTTCAGCTCAAATAATAGCTTGCCACGGTGGGTGAGTGGATATCGTGTCGGTCTACTAACACCAAGATTGCAAGTTCGCTCCTGGCCGTGGTAAGTGATTTTTGAAAGGCGCAAAAATACGACACGCATGTCATACGATGTTGGCATGTCAAAGAACCCATTTGAATTCAGTAGGCCGTGTTCATAATGGCAAAATTAATCTCGGGAGTTTCCGCCAATACAAAGTTCCTCATTTCTTGCAGTATAGTATTCAAGGAGCTCAGATATCTAACCTCCTTGACTTTCATAGTGATTCAAGGAACAACAAAATTCGACATGCAAGCTACCCTCTGGGTGTCAAATTACAAAGCTTGCACCCGGCATCCGAGGCCATATGATATTATTATTAGCTCAAATAATGTACAGTAGTCCTAGCGTTTACTGCAGCAATCATTCTGTCTCTAACACGTAACTTACTCCATTATAATCGTAACAGTCGACATGCGGTTGGTGTCCTCCAAACCTATTCTGTTCTCCTCAAAGCCTTTGCTCGATAACTGCTCTGTATCTTCGTTCCAAAATCCTCAAATCTATAATTTTTTAGGAAGGAGAGTTTAATTTTGTTCATACAACCGGAAGCCTACTTACCGTATTGACTCGCCTATAGGATCCCCCTTTTTTTTCTAAATATTTTGTTCCGAAATTGAGGAGGGGGGACTAACTTATAGACGCTAAGTTCACAAAAATCCATTATTTTGGGAAAGGGAGAGAGTAAAAAAGAGATATTTTATTTTGTTGCTACATAGTATAATACTGTATATATTCAATCAAAACTAAGTTTACATATTTAATCAGCCCATTATGAGACTGCCATGTAACCGAAATTATTTGGTTACAGGGCCCACCCTCATGTTTTAGCCTTGTGATAGTATTATATTTAGTTTTTAGGTTAGAAGCTTGGCTACCTCATGCTGGGCAGCTGCAGGGAGTTTAGTGCTGTGTGCTAGCTAGGTACTCTGTGGTGACCTAGCAATGAGGTAATAGGCGGCTTTGCTCTTTGATGAAGTTTCATTATCCTATATTCCTTTTAAGATAGTGTTGTTTTGTTGTTGTTTTTTTGTCTGCTTGTTGATAGGTGTTATGTCTTATTCCATGGATCGAAATGTAGTATCTGCTTGTCTTATTCAGTGTTACTATGTGTTAGGTTCACTTCTTAATAAATCACATAGACTCCTCTAGAATGCATATTTTATTATTTGTTGTGGAAAGGTTCACAATTCACACGATACACACCATATTGTTTTTGACACTGAACTTCACTGATATCAAAGACTATGTCAAAGATACTGCACTACACTCTTGTGCTTGCTGCCAACACAACATTCTCCCACCTTGAGTTGTGAAAACAACTCAACAAAACAATAAAATAACATAACACATATATTTTCACAAAATAAATGAACACAGAAATAAATAAGTCACTCAAAATATCTCTTTGGTTTAACCACCACTCTCCCACTACTGGTTTTGATGAGATCAGAAGTATTAGTAGATGGTTTAACCGTCTTTGGATTTTTCTCCTTCTCATTTTCATTCCGCTCAACTTGCAGTCTTAAAGTATGATCTTCTCCAGATGTCACTTCAAGTGGATACACCCTCTGTACTGGCCTCAGTAGCTCTCCTTTTGTAGTCGCCAAGCGAACAACTCTCACGACACCACCTTTGCCAGGGTTGACCTCCGTCACTCTTGCCAGCGGCCAGTCTAGTCTCTTCGTGTTGTCACTGGCTACTAGTACTACTTCACCTACGCAGGGTTTGTGATGACTTTTCCTAATGTGGTTCTTCTGTATTAGCTGTCCAAGATATACATTCCTTGTTTGGTGGAGTACGTTCTCGAGAAGCAAAACACGACTCTTACAGAATAAGTTTAAAGCGATTGGAGGGAAACTATTCCAAGGAGCTGGAAGCTTTAAGCCAAGAGATTATTTGTGAAGATGTCCCATATATTAAGAATGATTCTTGGAGTGAGGAGATAAGGGATATGAAAATATGTTTAACTGATGTACGAGAGCGAGGGCCTGTGCAGATTCTGATTGGGGCCGATAAGGCGGGTGAACTGCTCACTGGGAGGAAACATCAACTAAAATGTGGCCTAGTTTTGGTGGAGACTTCCCTAGGGTGGACACTAATGGGAAAAGTCATAGGTAACAAGGCCCAAAGGGATTCGGCATCATTATTAGTGTCATCATTGTTTTCCCAACATACACGAATTTCTGATCTCTGGGACTTAGAAATTCTTGGAATTACTGACCCTGTTGTGAAAGAATCTATCGTCGAGAGGAATGAGCGTGTTAAAAATAACTTCCTTGAGACTGCACGACTGAATGAAGATAACAGATATGAAGTGTGTCTGCCCTGGAGTAAACAAAATCCACCTCTCCCTGACAACAGAGAAATTGCTCAGCACAGATTAGAAATCACTACAAAGAAACTACAAGCTGAACAACATTATCAGGAGTACGATAATGTCTTACGAAGTTGGTTGGAGCAAGGAATCATCGAGAGGGTACCTGAAGAAGAACTGAAGAATAGTTGACACTATCTACCTCACCGACCTGTCTTCAAAGAAAACAGCACCACCAAGATCAGGCCTGTTTTTGATGCCTCGGCGAAGCAGAGAAACGCTCCATCTCTGAACGAATGTATTAACGTTTCCTTCCTGATTGACTGATACCCCATTTCTTCGGCTAGGTCACGTCCAATGTAGGATTTAGTAGACCCAGTATCAATGACAGCTCGTACAGTTTTTTGTTTACCCTTTCCTTTAACGACAACTGCCAGGGTTTGCAAGTACACCTCAGGAGAACAAGACACATTAGCTAAAGCCTTATCCACATTATTGCCATCCTGGTGAACCAAATTCCTGTCTCCCTCGTAATTCTGTTTGGACACAATTTCATTTTCTTTGTCACGGAGCTTATAACACATTAATACCACATGTTTACCACCACAAACAATGCATCTGACAATCGATTTACAAGCTCTTCTTGCATGGCCCTTCTTTAAACAATTGAAGCAACAGTGTTTATCAGTTAAGATTTTCCTTTTCTCCCCTATAGTCATTTTTTGAGCTTTAATGCACTCTGGGCTCGAATGAGGTTTAAGACAAAAAACACACTCCTGTCTCTTAGAAACATCAGCAAACAAAGCAGAAGCAGTAGGTATATTTGGTTCAATGACATCCCTTGGTTTCTTGTCTCCCTTAATCTTAGATCCTTGGGATGGGCTAATACTAAACCCTTTCATAGCCAATGAAATTCTTTCTTCACTTACTACTTCATTTTGAAGAAAAGCAATGAGCTGCTGCAAACGATCTTTGGATACAGAATCACACCTGAAGGAAGTATTCCTCTGCCATGCTCTTAATAGGTCTTCTGGCAAAGATGATTCAATTAGGGGATACAGCATTGCAGTACATTTTTCTGTAGTAACGCCTAAACTTTCCAGCGATCTGAGATGTGACTCTAATTTATCATACAAGCTACTCAGTGTTGGCCTTTCTTTGGAATTGACTGCATTCGTCAATACTAGTTTGAGCAATTCACGAACATAAACTTCCACCTGCAAGTCCTCTCTACCAAATCGAGCTTGAAGACTCTCTATAGCTTTGTCATAATTCTCGGCAGTGGGTGGAAAACTAGTAACTAATTCATATGCTCTGGAGCCTTCTGTCATAACCTGAATTAAATATTGGAATTTATCTTCCTTCCCAATGTCCTCATCCTTGTGAATTTTACGGAACTGGCTCCAAAAATATAACCAATCAATTATTTCACCAGAAAATTTCTTAAATTCTATTCTTGGAAGTCTATATTTCTTTTTATCACAAACATTGTCATTCACTACACTTTGTGGAGGGATAATGGAAACAACGGGATTCATAAAACGTGTTGCATTTGTTCTACAACTAAGGAATTTGTGTTTGTAATCATCAGCTGATTCACATTCCGTTTCTATTTCGTCATCCTCACACTCGTCGTCTATCATCTGTTGAAATATTAATCCATCTAAATTAGAGATATCATCATACTTTTCTTGAAGGATTTCAAGTTGCACTTGCACTTTTTCAGTTTCAGTTTGATCATCTTCTAACGACGCCATTAGTTGATTGTGTGAGCGCGTAAATAACCGCCGCTTTACGGTTCTTTCTTTAGCGAGTCTTTCCATCTTCTTTATTCACGGGAGCCTTTTACTATGAATGAGTCCTGTCACGGTCGCCATAAAATGTTAGGTTCACTTCTTAATAAATCACATAGACTCCTCTAGAATGCATATTTTATTATTTGTTGTGGAAAGGTTCACCATTCACACGATACACACCATATTGTTTTTGACACTGAACTTCACTGATATCAAAGACTATGTCAAAGATACTGCACTACACTCTTGTGCTTGCTGCCAACACAACACTATGGAAAGAGAATAATAATGGAGGTTATCTGTTTGTTAAGATGGAAAGAAATTTAGTAGGTTTGTGGAGAATTATGGATTAGTCTGCTTGTTGGAAAAATGGAAGGCTTATATGGAATAGAAGATTAATTACTTATTCCAAAGTTTGCATGCAGATAGAACTTTTTGGCTCTAATATTTGCATTAGATGTTGGAGTCATAAGGTTCTTCATTTCAAAATTGCTTTGTAGAACTCTACATCGACAGAGAGCATCCATTTCATCATGGAATGGATATCTGTAGTCTTCTCCTTGGAAATTTTCCTCCACGATATAGAAACTCTTGCTTCTGGAAGTCGGATTGGTACTATGTTCTGTTGCTGTTTGTTATCAGTCCTGTTGGTTCTACTATTCGGTATCTTGACTTTATTCCACTCCTGAGTACCGCCACTTGTCTTAAAGTACACACTGAACAGGTCTGCACAAAATTTCAGCTGCGATACCTGCAGATACGGTAATTTACTATACTGAAACAGTTTCGTTTTAATCCAGTACTCTCGGAAATCGGATGCTCTCATCTAAAGTACATGGTATGGTGACCTCCTGTTGCAAGAGAGAAGAGTTCTTATTAGTTAAACTGGAGACCATACCTCTGATAACCACAAAGACTTCTCTATGTTTGAATGGATGTTGTCAACCTCCTGAATGAAAGAATGCCCCGGTGTTGAAAATTTCATGGGGATTTCCCTTTTGTGGATATTTTCTTGAAGAAAGCTAGCCAAAGCAAAAGAAATCAGTGAGTTCCTATTCTGAGGAACACAGCTATCACTCCAAAGAATATATTCCCTAACTTCCGGTTGAAACATTTTTTAAGACTTTATTTACAGCACTTGCAATGCCATTTCCAAATCTGCTGCACAGTGCTTCATGCCAAATAGTACAATAGCCATGTTTATTCCTCGATACATGAGCAGTAAGATTGCAAGCGATCAGTTTTCTTTTATAATAGATGCAACTAACATTTGCACGAGGTAATGCTATCACATTTTGTAGATCAAAGCATATCACCATAGCATCACTTCGTCTGTCATGTTCTCTTTCCCGTCGCATGATGATTTCTCTTCTAAATGGTTATCAAACTTCGTTGAGAAACACTCAGTGACTATTTTCCCTTTTCGCCATGATAAACTCCTCACAAAGGTCATACCGATCGGATTTTTGTGCTAAGAAGACCAGATTATATTCAGAGTTAAATATTGACAAGTACGTTGGTTGGTTCCTCAGTTTAGGGGCTGTGACAACGCGGTCATGTAGCCCCGTGTACTTTGGGTGTGTAGAATCTGTCTGATAACCGGTGTTAACTGTGATGGCTGTATTAGTGTGTGTATCTGTTTTTTAATTCAAGTAAAGACTGCAACTTTGAATTTTTCAAATAGTTCCCACTTTTGCCGCCAAACGCCACCGTCAACGACTACTAGGCCTAGTTCAGAACTTAGCTACCAGACGCCACCACAGTCGGCTCTTAGCAACGAACGTAGAAAGCTAAGAGCGTTGTTTACATTCCTAACCTATACAATTTAGCTTCACACAGGTGTAATTAGTGGAAGGTTCTTTAACATGCCATAAATCTATGACATGGGACCGCCGGCTTTACTTCTCCTCCGAAGGAAGGCGTACTGAGGGATTTTTAACGCTCTTAAAAAATCCGACGGCTTCGGCCTGGTTTGAACCCGCTATCTTGGGCATAGGAGCTCAGCATGCTACCAACTACGCCACCGAAGCCGCTATCGACAAGTACTTTGACAGTGTTACCGCTTTATAGCAATTCTGTATACAAACTTCGTTATACATCTCATTCATTCTAGTTACATTTAAATCAGGACTTAAAATATTCATTTTGTGCCACAGCCCTGCAGTAATGTGACTCTGCCCTTGGACATGATTCAATGTGCTTTTTAACAATATCTTTACAATTTTTGGAAATCCTCTCTTGTTTTCTTTCCTCTCTCATTGGATTTTGGAGTCCCGGATGTTTTATCTTTGTTAGAATGCACATTGTATATTACTTTTTGACTGACCAACAAGGTCTCTTGCATACTCTTACCTGGGTGCCATTCACTTGTAAAAAGTAAGAGAAAGACTTACGATTCTTACGGTCAACTTTCATGATCCTCAGAGAAGATTTACACTCGAAGTTTTGTAAAATATAATGTTTTTCTCATATCTTGCAGTGAATATAATAAAATCATTATGGAATTCCGGTCATCTTTAAAAATCTTATGATAACACTTAAATTTTCACTTACAGTCTTTATTTTTTGCTTCATTCGCAGCCACCACTTTGTCGCAGTCTCTTTTGAATATTCTTTTTCCATTGTTGAGGGTTATGCTTTCTCTTCCTGGACTTCTTAAGAGTTATAGCCAAACAGATGAGATGGGATATAAGTGAGCAACTCCAAACAGCTGATCCAGTGAGTAATCTCTACCAACATTCTGCAGATAACTAACATTCTGCAGATAGAACCATCTGGTTCTCAGCCTTGCAAACTTTTGCAGATAGAACCAAATTTACCTGCTTATTTACTGGAAATGGTAAATGATACGGATCTTGCTGTCATGGATAACGATAGTACATACCTCCCAGTACCATTTAAAACGAAAAAATCAAAATTCTCAAAAAGTGTAGATAGAACCCTCTGGTTCTCACCTCACCATGTTTCACATTAATATCCCAATAACGTGTCACACAAACGCCGACGGTTCTTGCAGCAAATGAAATGTGTTTAAAATAAAACAGAGAGGAAGAGGCGCCCGTAAACACCACTTCGAAGTGCAATACAAAGATTACATAACAAAAGAATGCAGGCAATATATGAATCCATAACTTTCATTGGTAGATTTCAAAACTTGGCGCTTCTACTCGGCCAGTAGTATGGCATCTTCTATTGGATATTGGGTGAAGCCTATTGGCTACACAATTCGATATCCTGCACAATTGGGTACATGTACGCAAAATGGCGGTCGTATCGTCCGAGTAACAAAAATAATAATCTAACAAGAAAAGTATTTTTGTCATAAAAGAGAATAAATTTCAGTTATATATATATATATTTTTTTAGAAATCCTCAATTTCCAAGAATGTTGTATTTTGGATCTCGAAAATTAAGGTGGGGGGGGGGGGGTTCTGTAGGCGAGGGGGTCCTATAGCCGAATAAATACGGTATTAATGGTGCGGTAAAATTAACAATTTTAATATGGTAGATTTCTTCAGGAAACATCTGCTGACTATGGAATGGACAGAGTTTGTGTATGTTAGCAAAATTGTTACAAGGATTTAGTGCAGTAGAAAATTAGGGCTGAATTTGCTCATGATACTGATTTGTTACAATTATTAGACTCTGCCTTCATCCAGCAGAGCAACTTTACTTTACGTCTTCGCCTTTCTCCATTATCCAAAAACAATCTGATTGTACTCTGTATGGCGATAAATGGCGGAAGGAAACAGCCAGTTAATTATATTGTATAATAATATATAATATCTGAGCCGATTGGTTTCGACTCACAATACTTCGGCGCCGCCCCCATGTGCCCCGCCCCCCCGGTCGCCGCCCCCATGTGACCCCCCCCCCCCCATTCTTCTGCCGACGCTCCTGGCATTTATTGTGAATCATTTCAGGATACAAGAAGAAGACATAAACAATTTAAATAACCATTGTCTTTTAATGGAAAATATATTAACTAATTACTCCGGTCTGCATTGATTGAATATAGCCATTGTTGACTGTCTAATGAATAATATGTATGCTGGGACTGTACTGGATTTGGCGGTATTTGTTCAAATAATCTAAAGTCTGATAGCCAATCATTGACGGACACATCGATGAAAATTCTATTGCCAAATTAAATTTGGTTAAAAAAGGACGTTTCGATAATTTAAGTGGTGAAGGAAAATTAATTATAAAAGTTGGCATTAAAACTAGTGCCAGGCGTTCTTCATTTGTCATCGGTTTTAAAATGAACTTCTGCACATGCGCAAAATGGCGTCCCAGTGTCGAAATGAAGCCAAGCTAAAAGAGAACATAATGTGATCTTGTGGTGAAAGGACGCGGTTTGTGGTAGCCTCGGACCACTACCTAAATCTTGGTCCGAGAACAAGGTAAAACTGTTAGATGATATTAATTGGAACTCTAGAACCGTCAGACAAAACATTTATGACAATTTCATGAAAAAGGGACGTTTTGATCATTTAAGAGGCCAAGTGTCGTCTGGCCGGTTGCATTGAAATAACTTTCGATTCCAAAAGGACGCTATTCTTCTTTTACCAAGACGTTTTCTTGATTTGCTAATTTGTTCAAATTATATTTTAATGGGTCTATTATAATGTGGCCTAAGATTATTTTATATTCATAACACGCCTCCTATTATTTAAGCAGCGAAAACGAGTTTGTTTTACTTCATCTTTCGAGATGTGTTTGGTTTCATTTTTGATCGTTCCATGTTGCTAATGTGAAATTAAATGATGTTAAGAATGTAATTGTCAGGATTTTGGCGTGGGGAACTTGATAGTTTTAATAATGACAAACGGCCCCTTGCTTTTCGTTTGTCTGTGATGGCATCTTTTGGTCTATTATGGACGCATAAGCACAGCATTCATGCTGGTTGCAAAACATTTTCGGAAGCTTATTTGAAAGAATGTAATGAGTAACCAATTGAAATGAATCGAAATGAGACTGTAGTAGTTTCGGATAAGAATTAGAAAAGGTTTAATATGTGGTGATGTCTAAATCACGTAAATGTAACTTGTTTTAATTATACAGCGTTGCCATATAATTTGGGGTATAGCTTGGCCTCCATTTTTTTTTATATATAGTAGGAGTGCAGATTGGTGTTCCCTCCCATAGCCATTCGGCCTTGTATTCTTTTCCCTTGAGAATATATATTTATTTTTTAACCACTGCTGTTCGAGTCCATGTTTCATTGTGCGCATAGAATAGTACTAGGTTAATGGTCTTCAGGCCACTTTGGCCTCAGGGTACCAAACCCAGCCCTCCTGGTGCAGATTTATGGTAGCATCGCTGTGGTTCGATTTTCTGGAGCCGTTGCCTGGTGTTGTTTTTGCCGTGGTACATTGTTGAATTAACTTACGTGGATTCGAGCAGCACGGGAGAAGTGAGTAACTGAGGGTTAACTAAGGTTAGGTAGGATGCCTACTGTGGTACTCTGGCTAATATTATGATTTTCTTTTCATGGCTGTGAATGGACAAAGCGTTGCTGGCATTCCTCAGTGCGTGAACGCACTGACGACGAGTCAAGTCCAGTTTTAATACTGGCACTCAAGAACATGGTCTCTCTGTGAGCATGGTAAAATTGGCTGATGGATTCTCTCTGTTATCACACTCTGTGATGTTCCGTACTACAAGCTGCTTCCAAGGTAGGATCAAACCAGTACAGTAGTTATTTGATTCATGGTAGAAAGTTATCTATGCACAGCTGTTAAGTAAAGTGCTAATGGCTAATCGTTCTGTGTTCCTGTCAAGTTGTGTGAAAAGTGATATCATTCGCGTGTTGAGTTCTTGCTGAAAATCATTATGGCATGGTTGCCAAAATTTTGAATTGCTATTTGTTCTGGCTGTGTTGCCAATGTGATTAAGTCATCTAAGCATTAATGAAATTTAGTGAACTGAATAGTCAATTATTTTGCTGTATTCTGTGAGAACATCTGTGCGCAGATAATTGTTGTCATCGAGTTGAATGTGTAATGTCTTGTGACATATTGAGAAGAAGATTTCAGTGAACATGCAGGCGGACGAGTAATGTACTGTGAGTACATAAAACAGCAGTGTCGAGCTGAAGCTTTTCAGGTAGTGAAACAGCGAGTTTTAAAATTGCTAGGCCGAGGTCAGGTGTTAAGTCAGCTGTGGAGTCGTGAAGCCCCGTTGTGTTGGGTGTGTAGTAGTTGTGATTGCTGCTGTTCGTGCGACGTGTGGTCGAAATTTAGGAAGCAGAAAGCAGTTATAAGAAGAGCTGATCTAGGTGATCGTATTTTGGTCGTGTGAAGTTTTGATCTTCAGTCGGTAGATAGAAATTTTGAAATTTATTTCAGGTTTGGTTGGAGTTAGGAATCGAACGAGTGACGTGCCAGGACTGCACGTATGGTTGGTGTTGGTGTGCGTGTGGTTGTGTGAGTGAAGTTAGGGCATTTCAGGATGCCAATTGGGATGTGTGGAGTTGGTGCAGAGATCGTCGAGTGATACCAACCTAGCGGGAGTAGCCAGTCTCTGTCTATTTATGATTCTGGTACTTTCAGTGATGGTTGGTGATGTCGACATTGCTATGCTCCTCTGACTCTTGATGTCGTGCGGGCTGGTGATGATCGCACATCGTAGTTTAGTATTTTGAGGGTACATTTTGTTGTTTTATTTCAGGTGTGTTTAGTGCCTGGTTGGTACTTGGTGCTCGAGTGAGTACTTGTGAGGGAGTGTTTTGTTGTTGGTGATTTGTGGATTTGTGATCCATGTACTGCGTTGTTGGTACTAGTTGAGATTTAATTAGGGTTAGTGTTTTTATTATTTTCTTGTGCGTTGGTACTCGGTTGAGTATTTGAGATTTCTTCGGTTAGTGTCTAGGTTTTGTTTTGTTGGTACCGTGTTGGTATTGGTTGGTTTGAGTTGTGTAATGTTGTCAGTACTCGGAGTAGTATTTGTGCTTCGAGAGGTTAGGTTCGTTGGAGATGCCAGGATGTTTAATTCCCTGATGATGTGTGATGGATTGTCGAGTGGTGCCTAATGTCCTTAAGTGAAAGTGCAGGTGGCCTTTTCTTTGTGAAGAGGCGTATGCAGGTGGTCTTTGTGAAGAGGCGTATGCAGGTGGTCTTTGTGAAGAGGCGTATGCAGGTGGTCTTTGTGAAGAGGCGTATGCAGGAGGTTTTAGTGAGGAGGCGTATGCAGGCGATGTTTCCTTTCATTGGCGCACGTGGCAGGTGTTCCAGACTAGTTCCGGAGATGGCTGGCAACTGTTTCTGTTATGGAATTAGTAGGATTGGAAATTGTTCTTGTCTGATATTTCAGACGACTTAGGTACCTACGGACGGTTGGTTTTAATGAGTGATCTGATGGTGAGTTTGAGATTGAGTTAGTCGAGTGGTGCCTTGACTTATTAATTAGAAGAGGTATATGCAGGGAGCCTTTTCATGAAGGGAAGGTATATGCAGGTGGATATTTCTTGTCGCTGAAACACGTGGCAGGTGTGGAGGCCAGTTTGGGAGCAAACTGTAAGCTGCATTGTGTATGCGATACAGGTGAAGGTTTTCTTTCTGAATTGATTAGGTGAGGAATTTTATTTGTCTGGTTCTACAGACGTAGTCAGTTGGCACCTACGGACGGTAAGGCAATGGTTGCTCTTAAGTGACCCAAGGTAAGAGTTGGTTACTCTTAAGTGACCCAAGGTAAGAGTTGGTTACTCTTAAGTGACCCAAGGTAAGAGTTGGTTACTCTTAAGTGACCCAAGGTAAGTTGGTAGTAGTCTTGCTACCTGTGATGAATTGGTAGTGCTACCTATCGTTGAGATGGTCGCACTGGGTTGGTAGCTGGTTGTTAGAAGTCGACTGGTGAATTTGGTGAGGTTATGTCTTGACAAGAGTGAATGTTGTGAGGTTAGGTGTGAGCTTGATCCTTTGAGTTGTCTAGTGTGGTCATTGTGACAGTGAGGTTAGAAGATTGCTGAGGGCAACGTGCGAGTGAACTTGGGTGATTCTGGTAGTAAGCTGACTATGTGTTTGGTTCAATAGTGAGGTTGTGTCAGGAGTAACTGCTGCTTGATGGTGATTGGTCGCAGATGTGAGATGGATTCCTGCGTTATCTGAAGTTGAGCACGTGTGTGTAGTCCTGTTGAAGTTTGGTTCACGTGAAATTGTGATTGCTGTTTGGTTGCTGAGATTGTTCGAGCGGTTCTGCGCCTGCTGTTCTACCTTAATAAAGTTTGAAGCCATGCTTGAGAGCTGTGTGTATATTTGTACTTGATGTAATTGTACATCAGAAGTAACTTAAATGACTGTGCTGTTTGAGAGTACTCGGGAGGTACTGTGGTACCTTATATATAATTGAGAGCCGATTGCCATGATTGCTGAGGGATGGCATGTTGTTAAGTGACGCTGCGTCCACTTAATTCATTCCTTAGAATGTGAAAACAGGATTTATTTTGGCTGGGAACAAGCTAGAAATTTTAACAGAACATCGAATTGTGATGTTCATATTAGTAATTACTCATCACATTGTAAATTAACAATTTAATTTGAAACATCGTCTGTCGGTTTAAGCCCTAACAGTCTTACCTGGTCTAACACTGCGATTATTCCAAAAAGCCAAGGAATGTCACTTGCTATAACAACGACATGGTAACTGAATCTACATGGAATATCATCGGTGAGATGGCGATCATGTGATCCTTATTGCCATCTGGTATCTGTTCCGGTTGGTCACGTGAGTGATGTGATCACTCACCACTCGTGGCAGTAGCCAGTGCACAGGTTACTGTCACCATGCACGACATAACATCTAGTGGAGGTGTTAGCCATTCTGCTGGTCAGAGTGGAAGCATTTACTACAACTTCGTGAGATGTCCAATTGTAACGGTCCGGAGAGGCTGTATTGGAGAGCTGGTTCCATCCTGCTTGCAGCTACCATCGGGGATCATCATCTGACCCCCTACAGGTGGAATCGCAGGGGGAGACTGAGCCGATTGGTTTCGACTCACAATACTTCGGCGCCGCCCCCATGTGCCCCGCCCCCCCGGTCGCCGCCCCCATGTGACCCCCCCCCCCATTCTTCTGCCGACGCTCCTGGCATTTATTGTGAATCATTTCAGGATACAAGAAGAAGACATAAACAATTTAAATAACCATTGTCTTTTAATGGAAAATATATTAACTAATTACTCCGGTCTGCATTGATTGAATATAGCCATTGTTGACTGTCTAATGAATAATATGTATGCTGGGACTGTACTGGATTTGGCGGTATTTGTTCAAATAATCTAAAGTCTGATAGCCAATCATTGACGGACACATCGATGAAAATTCTATTGCCAAATTAAATTTGGTTAAAAAAGGACGTTTCGATAATTTAAGTGGTGAAGGAAAATTAATTATAAAAGTTGGCATTAAAACTAGTGCCAGGCGTTCTTCATTTGTCATCGGTTTTAAAATGAACTTCTGCACATGCGCAAAATGGCGTCCCAGTGTCGAAATGAAGCCAAGCTAAAAGAGAACATAATGTGATCTTGTGGTGAAAGGACGCGGTTTGTGGTAGCCTCGGACCACTACCTAAATCTTGGTCCGAGAACAAGGTAAAACTGTTAGATGATATTAATTGGAACTCTAGAACCGTCAGACAAAACATTTATGACAATTTCATGAAAAAGGGACGTTTTGATCATTTAAGAGGCCAAGTGTCGTCTGGCCGGTTGCATTGAAATAACTTTCGATTCCAAAAGGACGCTATTCTTCTTTTACCAAGACGTTTTCTTGATTTGCTAATTTGTTCAAATTATATTTTAATGGGTCTATTATAATGTGGCCTAAGATTATTTTATATTCATAACACGCCTCCTATTATTTAAGCAGCGAAAACGAGTTTGTTTTACTTCATCTTTCGAGATGTGTTTGGTTTCATTTTTGATCGTTCCATGTTGCTAATGTGAAATTAAATGATGTTAAGAATGTAATTGTCAGGATTTTGGCGTGGGGAACTTGATAGTTTTAATAATGACAAACGGCCCCTTGCTTTTCGTTTGTCTGTGATGGCATCTTTTGGTCTATTATGGATGCATAAGCACAGCATTCATGCTGGTTGCAAAACATTTTCGGAAGCTTATTTGAAAGAATGTAATGAGTAACCAATTGAAATGAATCGAAATGAGACTGTAGTAGTTTCGGATAAGAATTAGAAAAGGTTTAATATGTGGTGATGTCTAAATCACGTAAATGTAACTTGTTTTAATTATACAGCGTTGCCATATAATTTGGGGTATAGCTTGGCCTCCATTTTTTTATATATAGTAGGAGTGCAGATTGGTGTTCCCTCCCATAGCCATTCGGCCTTGTATTCTTTTCCCTTGAGAATATATATTTATTTTTTAACCACTGCTGTTCGAGTCCATGTTTCATTGTGCGCATAGAATAGTACTAGGTTAATGGTCTTCAGGCCACTTTGGCCTCAGGGTACCAAACCCAGCCCTCCTGGTGCAATATCTTGACAAGAATTCAACAACAACTCGACCAAGAACTAGGAGAATATCAAGGAGGGTTCCGACCAGGTCGCAGCTGTTCGGATCAGATCATCAGTCTGAAATGGATAATGAAATATCATAGAATGAGACAAAAGGATTTGGTCATTACTTTTGTGGATTTTAAGAAAGCTTATGACAGTATCCATCGAGGGTCATTACTTAACATCCTTAGGGAATTTGGGTTACATCAAAAGCTTATCAACCTCATCGGCGTTACTTTGAAAGATACTACATCAAAGGTTAAATTTCGAGGCGCCTTGTCTGAACCATTTGATATCCGGACTGGACTTCGACAGGGAGATGGTCTATCACCGTTATTATTTAATTGTGTTCTTGAAAAGATCATGCGTGAGTGGAACAAACCTTGTCCTCCAAATGTAAAGATTGGTACTAATATAAAACTGAATTGCTTGGCCTTTGCGGATGACCTTGCACTGCTTGCAACCAGTATAGATGAGGCTAAACACCAAATTGAAGAACTTGGGTCTATTGCAGCAAAAGTAGGACTTCAAATTTCATTTGAAAAGACTGAAATCATGGCATCCTTTGATGTGGAAACACAAGCTATTACATTGATCAACAATAAAGAAATTAAAGTTGTACATAAATTTAAATATTTAGGAGAGATTATAACATGGAATTTGAATGAGAAAGCGTCAATCGAAAATAGAACAACAAAGTTAAGACAAGCGCAATACATTACTTGGTCTAGTTACAAAAAAAAAATCACTCTCCATAAATGCCAAATTACGACATTACGAATCAGTTATTAAACCGGAAGCAATATATGCTTGTGAAACACTTTTCAAGTTAAACACTCGATCAGTTACTGACACATTACAGAAGATTGATAGAAGAATTCTCAGAACTATAATTAATAAAAAACATCAGGTGGATGGTCAATGGCGTCTATTACCAAATGAAGTGGTTTATAAAGAAACTGAGTCTATAGTCGATACAATGCGAAAAAGGCGAATTGCTTTTTTTTGTCATCTCTCACGCCTGCCGGATACCAGACAATTAAAAGTATTATTTAATTATTTTTTCAAAAGTAAAACAAAGAACTCTTGGTTTATGGAAATTCAAAATGATCTGGATGAACTCGGCTTGACAATGTCCCAAATTGCTAACAAAGATGAGAAGAATATCTTGAAAAAAAAAAAAAAAAAAGAACATCCGACTTCCCTTAAAAACCTTTACCCGCAAAACTTACACCATAAGCGATGCAGAGAGAGCGGCAAGGTCGACTAGAATGAAAATGTTTTGGGAAAAGAAGAAAAATAAGAAGCTGAATCATTAATATTGTTTTTTTGAGATATGTAAATACTTGTTTTGGTTAAGTGCTCCAATGAGGGCGTAACATATGTAAATAAATAAATAAATATAATATAGATATAATAATATATATCTGTGCCAAGATATATGAAAAGATATTAGAAAGTAGAATACGAGCCAAAGTGGAGAGAAAATTGAGAGAGGAACAGTATGGATTCAGACCTGGGAGATCAACAGTGGATCTCATATTTTCAGTGAGACAGCTCCAGGAACACCACTACGAATTTGGAGAGGATCTGTTGATGGCCTTCCTGGACATCGAAAAGGCCTATGATAGTGTGTGTAGGAGAAGGTTTGGAAAGCAATGAAAAACATGGGAGTGGAAAAAGAGACTGTAGGCAGAGTGAAGGAGATGTATTGTGGAAGTGTGAGTAGTGTGAAAGTTGGAGGGGAAAGAACAGACTGGTTCAGACAAATGAGTGGCCTGAAACAGGGTAGTGCGCTGTCACCCCTTCTCTTTATTGTGGTTATGGATGAGGTAATGACACGGATAGCAGGAAAGATAGGAGAAGATAAGATGAAAGCAATGGTGTTTGCAGATGATCTAATGATCTGGGGAAACAAGGAGGAGGAAATTCAGGAGCAACTGAAGGCTTGGGAAGAAACAGTGGGAGAGTACGGATGGAAGTTCAACATCAGTAAATGTGAGATCCTGTTAACGACCAGGAAAAAGGACAGACCAATGAGTGGGATAACACTTGGAGGTGGACAGCTGAAGAAGGTGGAAAGTCTCAAGTACTTGGGAAGTATAGTGGAGGAAAATGGGAGAAATGACAAAGAGATTACGGAACGTGGCAGACAGGCAGAAGCATTTCTGAGAAGCATTAGGAGCTTAGTGTGGAATAAAGATGTCCCACAAAAAAGCAAGGAAGTGTTATACAGAAGCTACTATATCCCGATACTGACCTATGCTTCAGAAACGTGGACAATGAAGAAAAGAGACATAAGCAGAATACAGGCAGGTGAAATGAAGTTCCTGCGAAGTAGGATCGGAGTAACAAGAAGAGACAGGGTGAGGAATAAAAAGGTCAGGGAAATGGTGAAAGGGGAGCCCTTGCAAGGTAGGATTGAGACATCAAGACTGAGGTGGTATGGACACTTAAAGAGAATGGATGAGAAGAAGATTCCCAAGAGGATACATGAGATGCAGATGCAGAAGAATCGACCAAGGGGAAGACCAAGAGATAGATGGCTGAAAGGAGTGGAGGAATGTGTCAAGAAGAGAGGCGAGGACTGGACCAGAGTGACAGCGGAGAGGTGGTGGGAAGAAAGAACTAAGTGGCGAGGCTTATGTTCCAAACAGACCCAGCCTGGGGCTGGAAACTGTACAAGATGATGATGAATAACATAATAAGATAATGGAAGAAACGATAGAGAAATAAATGAGCGGGGGAGACAAGCAGAAGCATTCCGGAGGAGTGTGAGAAGCATGATATGGAGCAAGGATGTCCCTCAGAACAGCAAAAACATCATATATCGGACGTACTATGTCCCTATCCTGACGTATGCCTCAGAGACCTGGGTTATGAAAGGAAGGGAGAAGAGCAAAATACACGCCAGTGAGATGAGGTTCTCGAGAAGCAGTATTGGACCTACAAAGATGGACAGAATAAGAAATGAAAGGACCAGAAAATTAATGAAGGAGGAACCATTACAGGATGGTATAGAGAAATCTAGACTGAGATGGTATGGAATGGAGGGGAAGAGGATACCCAGGAGGATACACGAGACGAAGTGGAAAGGAAAGAGACCGAGAAACAGGTGGCTGAAGGGGGTGGAAGAAAGCGTGAAGAAGAGAGGAGAAGACTGGACAAGGGTGGAGGCTGAGAGATGGTGGGAAGACAGAAGACGTTGGAGAGGCTTGTGTTCCAAACAAACCCGGCCAGTGGCTGGAGACTGTGTATGATGATGATGATGATGAATAACATTTAAAAATTAAAGGTGAGATGTAGCTACACTTCCCTGGCAAAACAATATAGAAGGTTTTTTTATTTTTATTTTTTTTATTTTAAGTTCCGATGGACTGCATAAAAATAACAGATTGACATACGAAACTGAATTTACTACTAAATGTTTGCTTGTTTTATTCTTATGTTTCAACATAATCGCCAAAACGATTGAAACATTTGTCGTATCGTTACACCAGCTTTCCAATGTCCTCGGCAAAAAATTCTGCTGCCACTGAGGTGGGCACGTCTGGGGTGTCTCCTGAAGTGTTTCCTTTTTGGCGAGGCATTACCGCCAAACCTTACCTTCAATTCTTGAAAAAGGTGAGAATCATTCACGACCACACTGCGCCAACATTACGATCGAGTTTTCAAAGAATTCAAGTGAGAAGTTTTGGACCATCTGCCGTTTAGTCCAAACCAGCACTGAATGATTTTATGGATGAATCCATAAATCGAGTGGGAACGCTTATTGCGCATTACACAAACAATCTGAGATGAATAGCTATGTTGAAATATATTTTAAAATGGTAGACATTTGTGTGTCGAGTCCAATGATTTCAACAGATCTGCACATAGAAAGCTAAGATACGAAAAACATGCATATTTACCCCATTGTGTACACAAAAACATTCAATTTTGTAAAAATCTTGCATTTTGGTCATCAACTGTGAAAGATGTTTCTTGCACTGAAAAATTATAGGCCAACAAAAAGAAAAACAAATTTGAGCTAATGAATCAAAAATTGAAATCATGGTTACTGTTTTCATGAAGGTATACACATCACAATACCGCTCATAGCGGTGATGCCAAAAAGCACAAACTCTGAGAATGAGAGGCGACACACATTGTTTCTTTTAATAACTCGTTTTAATGTCTATACTGTTATGGAAATTAGCAAGTGACATCCATCATATGAAAATAATACAGTGTATATACATCAGTTCCTTCATTAATAAAGCTACAACTTAAAAACACCTGACACGAGTCCATTAAATTGTGTGTTTGCGCCCCTTGTTTTTCCCATATCCGGGTTTTACAAAAAGCATTTGCCTGGAATAGAAAATGAGGGAAACCATGGAAAATCATTTCAAAGATAGCCAATGGTGGGGTTTGAACCCAAGTTAGGAGATAGCCTGGCCTCACAACCTTGTGCCTTAAGGCACACCTCTTCCCAAAATAATCCCAACATTGATAATAATAATTAAGATAAGCCATCATTTGTGCCGCAGGGCGATCACTGTGCGACTTCGCCAGAGATAGATGCACTCCACAAGTGAGACAGAAGGTTACAGACATGGAGGAGAGTACCTTAAAGCTTCTCTGGTGTTTCCTTGGGCAATAAAGCCAGGCATTTACATTTTACCAAGTACGGAGAGGTCTGGAGATCTCGGTGACTCTTGGAGGAGTCACATTCAGAACAGCATACTGCCTGCAGTACTACATCAAGAAAGTAAGGTCACCATTCCACTGAGGCAGTAGAAGACTAGCAAAGTAACATATCAACAGTTTAGAGCAAGCTATCTAAATTTACAACTAGATATTTTTTATTTCTTTTATATAGCTCTCATATTCTTGAATCTGTTCTTCTTAATCGGTAAACATACCATGTCATGATCCTTTCTTTAACACCTCATAGGCTCATACATCCTTGCTCCCGAGATGGGACAACTCGTCAGGATGTCATCTGAAATGCTAATCCACTGAGCAAGGACAGATATGACATGGTACATTACTCATCAAACACACACGAGTAAAGACTAACCAAACGCATTGATAGGAATGTGATTTAACTCACCATTCGAGTGGGAAGGGGGAGGCTTAATCTGCTGACATGGCAATGGAACATTGTTGCCAACATAGGGGCACGAAGATGAACATTAGAATATTTTACCATATTCACAAATCTTTGAAGAAAACCAGACAGAATCATTACGGGCTAAATGACAATTACAGCCCTAAAAAGATTGTTAAAGAATTTCCTGACATCTTCTGGAGAATGCTGTCGTTAATTTAAAAAAAAAGAATTTGTAAAATTAATGGATGGAAATATTTAGACAAAGCAGTCACTGTCAAACACAAAAACAGAACACCTGTAAATAGGGCAATGCTTAGTAGTTCGGTTAGGATGGTAATTTTTTGTTGGATTTTTAAATTCATTTTCGTCAATATGAGGCATAATTATGAGTTATTTACTATACAATTTTCCATTTGTGGAGGGAATGTTGAAACACGACAGGTTCTCCCATAATAAGCACCTTGAGATAACTTTGGATTGTTGAAAAGTGGTCCTTTCGTACTTCTCATCCCTGACTGCATTTTGTTTACAATTTTTTAATGAATAATAATAATAGGCTCCTAAATTTACCTTGACAGAAAACTAATAATCATGTAGCTATAGGAATCAGCAACATTGTAGATCCCTTCCTCAGATTTCACAGGTTGAACTTCTATGAATGTTGCATAATTATGTGCAAACCCGCACATCTATTTTCCAAAATTAGAAGTGAAAAATTATAGTGCAGGCATTATTATTTGATTTCTACCACATGATATGCATCTCCGAGAATGCGTGCACAGTAATATATCACTAAACCCGAATCCTGCGATGCTGAAACCGTACTTTATTAGCGGCCTGCAAAATGTATGTCTTGTGGCGAACTTCAAAGATTAGTGGTGGTCGAATTCAGCGTAGACCTGTGAGAGACAGGCTCGTGTTCTCACAGCCACTAAAAACATCTCCTTCTCAAAATTAGGATGCTGGGATTGTTACATGGCGGGTGTTTGCCAAAATCTCCCTCATTAGAGTTCCTCTTTTCTCTCCAGTGGAAAAAACAACAGCTCGCCTCGAAGGCAACAGCATCCTCTTTCAAAGAACATGAATAAAACGTCATGTAAAATACTATGGGTTGTAAATTTTGGATTTAGAAATATTCATATTAATGAACAAAATATATCACCCAATTAAGCCAATCACAGACAGATATGAAAAAGGAAGGAATCTTTTAGTTCGCGATCATGAACCACGGGACCTCCTTATTTTATGTCTAATCCGAACCACAGGAGGTGATATTTCCCTTTGAAAATCGCACATGCGTTCATCGTGAAATCGAACCCAGTCCGTCTTGGTGAGAGGCAAGCAGCTTGACCACTGCGCCACCACACCCCCAGACAGATATGGCAAGGAGGCTTTTCAACCGCCATTTCATGTGCGATACAGTATTGTTGCCAACCTACAAAACTAAAAACAGGAGGTATAACACTGAACCACATAGAATAGGGAAGAGAAATTTAGGAGAAATTTCCAAAGTACAAACCAATTTAGGTACAAAAACGTATAGAATATACAGTGCGTCCAGGAAGTCTGTATAGCTTTCCTCAAGTCACTTCGATAACCGAAGACAATCCACCGCGTCTTGTGAAATGGGCAGCATCTCTTGGCTAATCCGCAGACAAGAGGACCATTCGTGGTTTGTTAAAATGTGAAATTTCCTGGATGTACGTCCCCCATCTCTGCTACACGTAGCCCTCGTTGTGGGGTATTATCAAACACACAGTACGGGATACTTTGGAAAATATATCGCAAGGAACTTGGAGGCACGGACTTCCCAGACATACTGTATAATCCCACTCACATAAAATTTCAAGATTGAGTAGATGATAAAGAGTACACACAAATTCTATATCTATTCTCCTGTTCTAGAAACCTGAAACAAACACTGAGATCTGCAGTTCAAGAACACTAGCTTTAGGTATTTAGGGTTGGTATTCATACACTCGTAGCTGAACTGTTTGCACTAATATTGCCTCTGTCCCCTTACTCCTCTCAAACTTCCTCCATCGCTAAAGAAAATCCACAAGACATTGATCAAAATCTCTTAATACACATAAGTTTGTGTTTTCAACAAAATTAATAACAAGAAATACATATGTACATGCGACTATATACAAACATCTAATACTAGCTTTGCATGAGTATTGCAACACACAAATAAATAACACACTGGGATTGAGAGTCGACGGGACGGACGGCAAGTAACAAACACTTGTCGTCCCTCCCTCGTTGCAATGTCTGGTCAGCTTCCTACGTGGACATTCCCAACATACTCAACAAAATACCTGGCAACATGTGTGTACAGAAGTGGGCAAGAGATTTTCAGGCTTGGAACAGAACAGTCATCAAGCTCCAGCAGACAGCATGATCTTCCATCAAAGGAGAACAGTTACTAGCTATATGTCGACTCACATTCTCTTCGACAGTCATATTACAGTGATATTGCAGTCGGAAAAAGACAAAATTTAGTCTCTTGTTTAGTCCAAACAATTTTCATCGATTTTATTACAATCGATTACGTGATGTAACAGAAGTGATTGTTATGAACTATGCCAACGATATGGTAATTGTGTCCCCAAACAGCAGTCATCCGCTTGACAGAATGATCCAAAAAAGAACAATTTGGAAGTTAACAAATCAAGACAGTAGTAATGGTTTTCAGAAAGGGAGGGAAACTACCGGCAGCAGATACGTTAACCTCTAAAGATTGTTAATACATTCAAACATCTAGGAATGACATTCCAGACAACTGGTGTGACATTTACAGCGCATATAAAGGAAAGGACTCTTAGCAGCGATGAACGACATGGAACAGCTCAGTAAAGTGTTGATTACGACAGCTATTCAACTGTTCCGTACAAAAGTTACACCAATAGTGACCTGGAAAGAAAGAAGAAGATTGTAGTTTAACGTGACCGAAAATCTCGCGATCATGAGTCACGGGACCTCCTTTTTACGTGGAATCCGAACCACAGGGCATGGCAATTCACTTTGAAAATCTCACATGCATTGACCGGGAATCGAACCCGGTCCGGCTTGGTGAGAGGCAGACAGCTGGACCACTTTTTTTTTATTATTTTTTATTTTTTTATTATTAGCTCTTTACAGAATTACAGAATTTTCAGATATGATAAATACCATACTAATACATCACAAGAAATCCAGATAGTGTCCATATTTATCGTACAATTGTCCACTTTCACTAAGCTTCCAACGCTCTTTTTGCAGGTGGTACCTGAGGTCCTGGAACGAGAAATGTTGATCATTGTCCATCACGAAGTGTACATATTGGCCCATTATCCACACAATGGCAGTCTGTTTAATTTGGGGGAAGGCGGTCACCGACAAGCGAATCAACTTCCTGTCATGAAGGTCATCCGTGGGCACATTTAATAGTTGACATACTTTTCCCTTACACCACACCCACGTGGAGGCAACTCGCGTGCATGATGTGAAGCGGTGTATCGCCGTATCAGTTTGACCACATATAGTACACCATGGGTAAGCTTCAAGACGGATGGTATATCGCCGTAGAGCGGTTGGGATGAGATCGTTGAGGAAGATAAAAACCTGGGAGTGTACAGCAGAAGAAACGGTCATAGCCCCAAATTTTTTCCAAACAGTGGGCCAATGGACGTAGAGGGTGGTGGCCTCGATTCGCGGTTTGGAGTGTACCACTTGCCGCAACATGTTATAAATACTTTTCGTCGTTGGAACAGTCCCTGAAGGCATTTGGCGAACAGTTTCTAGAAGGTGCTGTTGATGGTCCCTAAATATCTTCGGCAAAGCTCTATCACAACCACGGGCTGTGTTTCGAATATCTTTGTATAGCGCTTTCGTAAAAGTGTCATGTTGGGAAAGAATGGTGATATCGTTCTTGCAGAGGAGTGCACGGCATTTCATGCCATGAGCTGTTAGCCCTAGCCCACCTTGCCGGGATGGGAGATACAACTGTTCCCGTTGTACTCGGAACAAAAATCCTTGCCATATAAACCAACCTGTATATTTTGCCAATTGGCTCTCAAACATTTTGGGAAGTGGGAAAAGTTGTGCGACATACCATATTTTAGAGAGCGCAAACACGTTGAGGATCATGACCCGTTGCACTATATTGAGGTTTCTTTGACCAAATTGGATCAGCACTCCCCTAACTTTGGCAATGACCTTAGTCCAGTTTGCTTGCACTGTGTCCAGAAGCGATTGCTTCCAGGTAATGCCAAGAATCTTCACCTCATTTACTATCCGGAACCAGGGCTGTTGGGTAATCACTGAGTTAGTATTGAGCGGAAGCAAAGCAGTTTTCTGGGGGTTCGATTGTACTCCAGAGGCGATATGGTAGAGCTGAAGGGCGCTATCGATGTGGGAGATATCTTCATTATTGCGGATCAATATTGATACGTCATCAGCATAGGCGCACATTCCAAAGACATGTGTGGACAGTTTGTAACCCTGTAGCTTCACCTGGGTAGTCCGAATGAACGGTTCAAGGCCAATGACAAAAAGTAGCATGGACAGGGGACATCCTTGCCTAACTGATCGTTGTATTGGAATCAGAGGGGAAAGAAAACCGTTGACGAGCACTCGAGACGTAGCATTACAATTTATCATACGAATGTAGTCAATAAGGATTTCAGGAAATTCAAAGTGTTGCAAGACCATGTACAAGTATTCATGACTGATGCGGTCGAAAGCTTTATCAAGATCTAAGGTGAGAAAACTCATTGGCTCAGTGGGGAGCATTTCGGCTTTTAGGTGTAGGTCCCGTAGTATCGCTAAGTTTGTTAACAGAGTTCTTCCAGGAATACTGCAACATTGTTCAATACCAATGATATCATGTAGAACAGTCTTCAATCGGCATGCAAGTACTTTGGTAAGGACTTTATAATCACTGCAGAGCAGAGTAACTGGTCGGAAGTCACCAACTGCCATGGGAGAGGATGTTTTTGGTATGAGGACTATGGTACCTTCGTGATGTGACTGACAAAGAGCACGACGTTGGAGAATGGTACGCAGGACATGACAAAATTCTTTGCCAATGAGAGGCCAGAAGTGTTTATACATTTCATATGGCAGTCCATCAATGCCAGGTGAGCGGTTGTTTGGGAGTTGCTTAACCACAGAGTGAATCTCTTCATCCGTAATATCCGCGCTGAGCAGAGTTTTGTTGTCCGGAGATAGTTGGGTACTGCAAGATGAAAGCAATAGGGTCACCTGCTGTGGATCAATTTCAGCCTTAGCGTAGAACCGTTGATAAAATAATGATATTTCACTACGTATAGCGTCAGGGGAGGTGACGTCACGTCCAGTACTGGTGCGGAGGCGGTGGATATATTTACGTTGCCGCTCCCGTTGTCCTTTGGCGATATGGTATACACTTGCACTTTCGTCCGGGAGCACTGTACGATCTTTTAAAGCCACGTTTATATGAGCGAGTGTTCGTTGCTGTAGGGACAGGACCTTGGTTTTAACTTCCCGAATCTGGTCATATATACGCTCTCCAGCATCGGATCTTTGCTGGAGCTGGCGAAGAACTCGATAGTAAAATTCAACTGTATCCCGTCTTTCCCGACCTCGTTGGTAGGATATGTTCTTAAAGACGCGGCGGATCCCTGGTTTAACTAAAATATCCCACCAGTCTGCGCAGTCGCGAAATTTGCATTTTTGTTGGACCCATCGAGTCCAGTGTTGTCTGAAAATATCTTGGCATTCCTCCTCCAGTAACAGCGAGCAATTCAGCTTCCAATAACCTCTTCCTATGTGAAATATGGGATGGGGGTAAGAGATTGTACATACGACAGCATGATGGTTAGTGAAACTGGCAGGTATCACTTCATATCGTCTAGGCTGGATAAGTTCCTGTGAAAAGTATATGCGGTCAATTCGTGATGAGGAGTTGTGACTTATACAGATGTAATGGGGCAGGGGCACCCTTAAACTATCCACAGCATCAATGAGGTGTAGGGAGTTAAGAAGGGTCCTGAGAGCCGGGTTGATACCTTGGTATGAACTAGTGGAATCCTCTGGGCGTTGAATACAATTGAAATCCCCTGCAAGAATAAGTTTTTCCTTAACGTCGTGCAGATGAGGCAGTATACTCTGTTGAAAGAACATTTTCCGTTCCACACGCTTATTTGACCCGGATGGGGCATATACATTTATCAGGGTGGTATTGTTTATGTGTCCAGATATTATGCGTCCTGATGGATGACATAGCACACCTTCGAGTGGGATATCATGTCGTATGAGGAATCCGGTCCCTCTATTCGTATTACCGGTATTGATGTATTGTTTGTAGAAGGCAGATATTGGCAAACAGGGTATAGCAACTTCTTGAATGAAGGCAATGTCAATGTCTGCATCTCGAAGGAATCTCTCCAACAGTTGAAATTTCAGAGGGAATTCTATTACATTGATATTCACAGTGGCCACAGTGAGAAATTGCGCCATTAAGAAAAGTATAAAAGCTGTGCTAGACATACTGGAAGGTGGACTCGAGAAAAAAGAAAAAAAAAGACACAGGTGAGAAATGTACTGGTGCACTATGTCAAATTAGGTTGAGATAGTTCCTTATGACTGCCATTCATAGGCCGGCTGTCAGCGTTTGAGAGCGTTCGTGGGTCCCTAGATGACGTAGAATGAAGATTTTGTTTCTTTTTCACAGCTGTGGAAACGTTTGTGGAGCCAGTTTGATTCTTCGGGGCTGGTACGGCAATCGAGGCATTTGTTTTAATCTTCTTAGATACATTCTCGGATCCCCGATCAACCAGCTTAGGTGAGTCGGTAGATACCAGAGAAGGTGGTGGCAGTGAAGACAAAATTTCTGTGGCAGCCTGTAGTGACGGCATAGACGGTTCTAAGGCTGCGATACAGGTTGCCGATATCACAGGGGCACTCTGTGGCTCACTGCTCTGGTCAGGGCAAGTTACCAGTTCTGCGTCATATGTAACCGAGGTCACTTCTGGTGTTGTCCCAGCTGACTGATCAATAAGCATGTTTTCATATGACGTTTGCTGCGTCACAACTTCCGAGTATTGGGCACGTCGTTGTTGTGTAGGAATTATACCGAGGGGAATCATTTTCTTTGGGCAGTTGATACGTAAATGGGTGGTAGCATTGCAAATTAAACAGGTCTGTTTCTGTCCATTATACGTTGTATAGCCAGAATGGCCACCAAATGTCTCAGTGGAGGGGATATCTTGTTTGATTTCCATATTGACGGCACGTATTCCATTATACACCGGGAACTGATAAGCAGAAGACCATTGTTCTTTCCTGACGTCACTCACAGTGGCATATTTCGACAGGACGGATTTGAAAATTTCAGGAGGAACTTCGAGTGGGACATTAAATATCCGCACTGTGGTAAAATTGGAATCCGCTGTGGAGAGCTTAACATTTGTCATTTCGCCTGAATCATACTGAAATTTAATAGGATCTGCAAAAGTATTTAACAATTTCTGGTAAGTAGATATGCTGATTACCTTGATGTACATGGTTTTCTCGTGCGCATTTAACTGGATGGCTTCTACTTGGTCGACAGTCAACCGGAGGGTATCGCCAATCCAGCGGTGAATTTCTCCTGGTGAGGGGCGAGAACTCTGCCTGTCCCATTGGCAGCGTACGGTGTTCTTCCTCTGGTATCCGGACATGATTTTCAGCGGGGTTTTCTGGGTTTCTGGTTTTGTTGTCCTATCTGGAACACTACTTGAAAAAGTATTGTTCGAATGACACCCGGAAGGTCAGTACACACGTGGAACTAAGGAAGCACCGGTATTAGGAAACCGTACACTCTTCCAAATGCGGTCACACAGCGCGCACACACCTACCTCACTCGGCCACGACTAGTGACCAACTGACCACTGAGCCACCATGCCCACTGACCTGGAAAGACCTAAAGGAGATAGATAGGGTGAAAGCTACCCTCTGTGTATCTAAATATACCCCCTCCAGACTCGTACATGAGCTGACTCGAGATCTTAAGGTGTAACATGCAACTACAATCCACGAAAGAATATCAGGAGGTCCTGGATGAATGAAAATTAAAGAAAAAAGAAATTTGGAGTAATTTTTACCTCACAGATGCGATGACAGACAACAAGTGGAGATAAAGTTGCTACAAACTCAGACACGTGTGGCAGTTCATGGAATCCATCACAAGGCATGTGTTATAATACGGTATCATGAGTGTTTGTGCCGATGGTGTGAAAAGTTGCCATGTTCTCTAACGAGATTATGTAGTGACTAACTCTTGCCATTGGCTGCAATGTTAGGCGTGTGATATACAGTATGTGGGAAAGATCATATTCCCGAAAAGATGCAAAATTTGTATTATTGAAACAAGACAATTGCCATACTAAGCCTGTTCATTGTCACACGGCCAAACTTTGAGCTATTCTCGTGTGCATCAATCCAGACTCCGGTCCAACACATTTGGGATGTTCGTCAACACCAAAGGTTCAACTGGGGGAGGGTGATTCCTTTTTTTTGTAAACAAAAGCGTGTTATTGTAGGATAAACATCTCATGTACAGTAATATATCTTTCATGTTAGGGTGTATAAATACTTGTTTCCTGCCAAATGTCAGACTCAATGCTCTGTTCTTCTGCGCAATTTATCTTACTTGAGTTTAAATCCAGCCGTATAACTTCCGCATTTTTCTGTGACTTAAACTTCGACCTACAGAAAAAAACAATCGCACTTAACTGACAAACAACGATGGGATGTTAAGACTTGTCGACAATGCACCAGACGGACAACAAGTACCGTAAAGCAATTGCGTGTGATGTCCAGCGGATGGGGGTTCTACCTTGAAATTCCTACCATCATCTTTATGACTGCGTTACAAATTAACGGGAGATATATGCAAGAATTTTTTGTCACTGCAATTTGAAATTTTAAATAAAAAATGGGGTGCAAGATATATGCAATGGCGAGTAAGCCCAAAGGTTGGAAGTTTTCCCATCTTAGGCCAAGTTTCAAATAATTTGCAGTCTCGTCAGTGTTCTGCTCAACTGGCCAATGTGATCAAGATGCTACTGCTCCAAGCCATAGTGGACAGCTGAGCATTGCCCAATCCTGTACACAGACACACAATCACATCGTAAGTTCATTCCATAACAGCTTATTTATATATTTATTTATGTTTATAAATTCATATTTGGTAGCATTTCAAAACAATGGCACACACTCAGCAGGAATCATCCTTTCTTTTTTGTCTTTAATGATACATATAAACTAATTCTTTGGTGTCGGAACATCGTGTGCTGTCCGTCAACACCAGGTGAAGACAGGAGTCGCAAACTAACGCAATCTACACTAATATAATGGAAGCAATGTAAAACAACAACAAAAGAACTTCACATATACACAAACACCTTACAAACATAACACTTGGTGGCACTAACCCCCCCTCCAAAGAGGTCCAACTAGGGGCTTCAAAGAAATAACAGCGAAAGCATATTATCACTTTTCCTGAGCAACAACAGTTTTTGCACCCTAAAATGTGCGCTCGGGATTATCGTTGGGGTCTGCGGTGTGGATGTGAAGCAAAGCTTGAGCAATACATAAAAGCAATATTCTTTACGAAACAGTCCTCATCAATTTGAACCCCAACGTGTTCCTCCACGAGGACAAGTTTAACTCCCGGCTACATTTTCTAAATGTAACATTGCGAACATGATTTCTTTTTCGATAGGATATACATTTCTCACCCATATCAACGAATCTCTTGGTTGGTCGATGAGCACTCGCTGCTGTGTCCTTCAAGCTTGCTTTTACCAGGAATAGGCAACTGGACTGATCTACCATTCTACCCAACTGTCGCGCTAATTCTGCTTCTTTTCTCGAGACAATATATTATAAATAGGCCCAATCACATTTCCTCTAACAGTGTGTAATTTTTCAGGAATAACTGCTTTAATATTTTGGTGGACATGAGCTTGCAATGGGAGAGACCCGTTACAGCAGTCGATTCAAATAGAATTCATGAATAACACTCCATCATTTCAGGTAACGTGTACAATCTACAAAACATATTATGCTCTTGGTAGACGTGTTGCCAGCCCTGTCAGATACCCAGAGACGATCCATAATCCAGACAAGTTTGGCATATCAAATCTGTACAACTACAGACAAACCTCGTTAATTCCAACTGATCGGGACTTGGAACCTCCTTCCACCAAAAACACACAAAAGCCCTAACCTTGCGACCAATGGAAACGTGTAATTACTGATAATCATATTTAAATGCAGGAGAATATAAAAAAAAATGTATTATTCACATAATGAAAAATACTTTTCAAAACGTCATGGGCAAGTGCAAGAAGAAATTAGTGGCCGACATGTTATAAACATAACCTCACTGCTCTTACTAGAACATTCCTGTTTATTTGCGCAACCAAATCAAACTATGAAATGATTTCCCCAAAAAACATAGTTTTATCTGCCATAATTGTGGATGTAAGAACAATATGCAGCCATTTTTGAAACAGAACACATCTAATCGATCGTTCTGCAGACAATTCACAAATATGGATTATTCGTTAGTACAACATCGATATTTTTATCACTCGACAGCTGTGCATTTGCATCTCAATGTGTGGGCCGATGAATTTTGTTGTTTTCAAAATAGTTTGATTTGGAAGTTCTAATTTCATACGCAGCATCGCCCTTTGAATGATAAATTATCCCTATTTCGAATGAAGCACTTTGAGTTTTGGAGACCGAACATTTCTTGGAATTATCGAGGTGTTACTGTAGCTGGACACCAAATGAAACAACTCCTGTCTTACCTTTTGTCGAAGAACCTTCAAGGACGCCACATTTTCTTACGAAAAGCTAGGATATAAAGTTAAAGTCGTCCACTATTTGTATAAAATTAAATCGCCTGTTTCTTCGAAAAACTCACTTTCGGACAGCAAAACTAAAAAGTGGCAGACTGTAATATAGTTGGCACAACTGATACACAACGCTGCACTGGCTGCTGGCACGGACCACACGTCACGAGCACTACAACTGGTACTCGATTGTAACTCGGGAGTGCCGTCAATTTATCCTCATCTTCAAAAGAAAAAATGACTTCCTCAGTTGGAAATCGAACCACTGATCTAAGAGGCGCTATAATAACACAAACCTTAGTTCCCACGTTCACTGCAAGGTACAAGATAAGCTGGTTCAATTACTTTTCTGAATTCCCTTTGTATAAATCCACGAAATAATGTTTAATTTTCATGTTATTTGGGAGTGTTACCAACTTTGATTTGTACAGGTGTCGGAAACAATAGGCAGATTAATTCAGTAATAATTTGCTATTATATTACATTTAATTTGTCAGATTCCATCCCATTGGTACAAAAGAGCAGCCGAGTATGGTTAGGTTTGCAACACTGTTGCGATGCCAGGCTTCTACAGTGAGAGTCTTCTTTATAGAACAGAGCCTCGCTGGGGCCGAGTGACGGGCGGAGAGCGTCGGGAAGCCCCAGATGTATTACAAACGGAACTGGGTGGTTGGTAAGACAAGCGTATGAGCATATCAGAGAATTGGTTCAGGTCGACAAACTACAGGATAAAATAACCTTGAAAAGGCTCATGTGGTTTGGCCATATGCGAAGGATGGATGTTACCAGAATTCCAAGACAAATGTATGAACTGCAGCTTCATGACCGAAGACCAAGAGGACGGCCAAGAATGAGATATGCAGACATGGTGAGAAATGACATCCAACGATTGGGACAGGACTTGGACAGCATTGAAGAAGAGACGTACAGAGACAGAAATTGGTGGAGGGGCCTCATTCGCCGACCCATCTAATAGATGGAACGACGTGGGATATGTATGTATGTATGTGAAGTACTGTAGCCCATCTCGTATCCCATGAACATGGTTAGTGGAAACTTATCTTGTCAAGAAGAAGGAAAGTAAGCTTGTAGTTTAACGTGACCATCAATCTCTAGATCATGAGCCATGGGACCTCCCCTTTACCTGGAATCCGAACCACAGGACATGGCATTTCACTTTGAAAATCTCACATGCATTGAGATAGATAGATAGACTGGGAATCGAACCCGGACCGCCTTGGTGAGTGGCATACAGCTAGACCGCTGAGCCAACACTCCCAGTCAAGAAGAAGTCTTACAATAAATGTGTTTGTACATTTCAGAACCTCAAAAAAGGTATACAGAAACAATCCGCGTACTCTGGAGAACTAAAAAACTGCGCTAATACGAAATATCAGTGAGGAGGAATTACAGTGAGTGTACCAAAACTTCCTGCGTTGGTGCAATGTGTGTTTAGAAGGAAGGAAGGACAGCATTTCCAGCAACTACTGTGAAGTTCATGTAAGTAATGTTGATTATTAAATGTGTTGAACTAGCTGGGCCAGTGCCTTGGTTAGCCACAGAGGCCCGGGCGTCACACAGCACCAGCAAGCTCCGTTCTGTACAATATGTTCAAATTGCAGCTGGAATCACCAGAAAAATATATATATTTTAAGATAACAAAAGTGGTGAAAAGTTATGTAAGAGAGTAGGCCTAGAGTGGACAGTGTTTACTCCTCTGGGCTCAATTTAAAGAGAGTTTATGTCTAATAACCTCAGTGTCTTGCTTTCCGACGGGGGTGATACTCGGTTCGGTGACAATACTGCAATAAAGTTGCTTGTGGTTAAGCTAACGCACCATAGTGGACAGAGAGATGAATGTGTTCCTCATGTCTTGTAGAGATGTACGATATAACTTTTTCAAATTTATTTTGAATTGTGAAGTTTCAAAGAAATTAAAGAAATAAGCAATGATGTAAATTATGGTTCCAGGAAATGTTCCCTCTGACTGGACAAAAGCAGTAATCGCACCAATTTATAAGCAAGGTAACAGGAACAATATAGAGTCCCAGAAAGAAGAGTTCGATCACTGGCCGAGAGTAAAGAGTGGCCTTTTTTGATCTCAACGAGGATGTCGGGATCAAATCTTTAGTATTTGGCTACATGAGGAACAGACAGTTGTGTTTAGAGTACCCAGGGAGAAGATGCTGAGCATCCAGGCTGCTACGCACAATCAAAACTCAGGCAGCAGTGAGAGTTGATGGTAGGATGAGTTCTTGGATGAAGGTTGTTACAGGAGTGAGACAAGGCTGTAATATTTCACTACTGCTGTTTATTTATATATGGACAATTTGCTGAAGAGCATAAACTGGCCTATGCTGATAACCTGATTGTAATAGCGGACTCCATCGATAGCTTGCAAGCCAGCATGTTACAACTTGAACAGAAATGGTATGAAGATCAGCATTTCAAAGACGAAATTGGAGCAGGTGGACCATTGCGCTGTGTATTCTCTCAGGATGGTCACAGTAGGGGGAGTTCTCAGTTGCGATCTACAGTATTCTGCAAGAAATAAGTTTCTGTAGCCAGGAAACTCTCCCCACATTGTTCGGTATTTAGACCGACCTTGCTGTATGGAAGCGAGAGCTGATATGAGGGTAGCTGGGAGCAATGGCATAAGGCTACGTTAGAAATGAACACACTAGATGAAACTGTTCCCATGAACCAACTCGGATGGTGGGTCAAGTGAGGAGACGATACCTAAGAGGTTAACGAGTTCAGCTGTAGAGGCTAAGAGAAGCAGAGGCAGACCTAGGAGGCGATGGTCAGATTCAGTGATGAACGAGCCACAATGCTAGCTGATAATAGGGGATCATGGAGGTGACTTGTTTGCAAACAGAGGCTTGCAGACCAGACTGGATGCTGAAAGGCAAAACCGTTTCAAACGAAAATGTATGTATAATCGCCAAGTTTGTAGTGATGGGGGACAAATTGTAAGGTTACATTGTTAGTAACTACAGGGTCTTTATTTTTGCTTGGCAAGGCGATTTCGCTCGACCTTGGCCGGCGATCTCCGACCGTATTCCCTCAATCTTGCTGTGGTAGACTTGTGAGCTCCGAGCTAATTGGGTGTTTTTTTGCTCAAGCTACGGTGTACCGTATATCGTATTGCATAGTGTTTTATTGTGTATAGTTCTGTAATGCCTTATGTGAACGTGTATATCTGCACAATACGTACATAAAGTGCAGGAAATCGTGCGCTACAACAAGAAGAAAGTTTTAGTGAAATTTCCAGGGAGAATAAAACAATAAAACAACTGGCAAAGAGATTCAAACGTACTGGTTCAGCAAACAATAAAAACAGATGTAAATGTCGTTATTTCCTTACTGAAGCTAAACCGGAAACTTCATAAAAAGATGCTGATTATGTTTGGCAGCGGATGGGGAACATTTTCAGCATCTACTGTAAACATGGTGAGTAAAATTGCATGATACTAATTTTAAGCACCATATTCTGCCGAACATATGCGCGTGCGGTCGCCGGCAACTGAGTTGTCACTGGCGGAGCGCATGAGCGAGAATGTCCTTGCCAAGCAAATATAAAGACCCTGTATTTTAAGGGGACGCGGAGTATAACATCTGAGGTTTTAGAGATTGCGATCTCGAGGATATCTTTAACATGCATTAGAATGCCAATGAACTGTGATCCTGTATGAAGCCTCAAGCAATGTGATCTCGTGGGAACTAAGAGTGATCCCCACGTCAACACACGACGATGTGGTCCGTGCCGACAGCTCGGTCAAAAGTTTACATAGTTAAATTAATTTCCCTGAAACAAACAGAAAACAACACAATAACGATAACACGAAGCATACACACAACACGATTGAGCATCAGTATTGCCAACCTTAACATAAAGAGTTACATGACGGAACACAGCTTTTTGAAGTCCGAGTCGAACTCGTCGTCCAGGTCTCGCGTGTCGGGCACCTTGCCCGCAATGTTGCTAGCACAGCCCCTCGCGCTCGTAGAACAGCATGTACGCCGAGCTTGTGTCCATCTGCGCCTCGCTCACCTCCTGCAACCGTTCACGCAACAATGAGAGTCCCAGCCCGACAAGGGAGAGCCACAACATCCTACAATTGGTCAACCAAATTTGTTACTAACAGCAAGGTCATCTGCCCCAAGACAATGCTGCCAACGTAAGTAATTTTCTTTTGTAACAGCAGTAAAAACACACTGGAGTAACATAACAGTAGATCAATTATAGACGGCCAAGATTAACGGCCGAGGGAACAAAGCGTCGCCCTACAATCTGGAAGCCAAATGGCTGGGCAGTGGCCATCATGGACTGTGGTGCCATGAGAGAGGGGGGAGATATTAATTATATATGGCGTGATCAAAAAGTTTCCGTTTGGCACCAGACCTCATGGTGGTCCTAAGAGGCGCTACAAGGACCAATTTAAGCAGACCCTGAAATTGACAGGTCTTGATTCACAAACCTGGGACATGCTGGCTGAAGATCGCTCAACTTGGCGCATTACCATCTCGGATACTGTAAAGACGTTTGAAAGGGATCGACGCACACATGAAGAGGCCAAGCGTCAAGCTAGGAAACTTCGAGCAGCCCAACCACTTCCTCCTCCAGCAATACTATGTGACTTGTGTGGACGCTTGTTCCATGCCAGGATTGGACTCTTTAGTCACCGTAAACACATTCACAAACTGGACTGATGGAAGAAGATTTATACTCGGATTCGAGTTAAAGCCGATGATGAAGATGACTGTGATTCTGATGCAGATACTTAAGCACGGACACGTAGGCAAGGAATTAGTGTGGCAGTCGTGTCTTCCTGAGGTGGATGCATTAAATGCGGGAATCATCATCATCTTGCACAGTTTCCAGCCACTGGCCGGGTCTGTTTGGAACACAAGCCTCTCCAACGTCTTCTGTCTTCCCACCATCTCTCAGCCTCCACCCTTGTCCAGTCTTCTCCTCTCTTCTTCACCCTTTCTTTCACCCCCTTCAGCCACCTGTCTCTCGGTCTTCCTCTCGGTCTCTTTCCTTCCCACTTCGTCTCGTGTATCCTCTTGGGTATCCTCTTCTCCTCCATTCGTTTCACATGTCCATACCATCCAAGTCTAGATTTCTCTATACCATCCTGCAATGGTTCCTCCTTCATTAATTCTCTGGTCCTTTCATTTCTTATTCTGTCCATCTTTGTAGCTCCAATACAGCTTCTCAAGAACCTCATCTCACTGGCCTGTATTTTGTTCTTCTCCCTTCCTTTCATAACCCAGGTCTCCGAGGCATACGTCAGGATAGGGACATAGTACGTCCGATATATGATCTTTTTGCTGTTCTGAGTGACATCCTTGCTCCATAACATGCTTCTCACACTCCTCCGAAATGCTTCTGCCTGCCTCTCCCGCT
The DNA here is from genome assembly GCA_946902985.2 of Meconema thalassinum. Taxonomy (NCBI): domain Eukaryota; kingdom Metazoa; phylum Arthropoda; class Insecta; order Orthoptera; family Tettigoniidae; genus Meconema; species Meconema thalassinum. Next base: position 189,732,299 of record OX336388.2, on the reverse strand, counting down.
CATTTATTTCTTCATCGTTTCTTCCATTATCTTGTATCAGGCTTGCCAGATACTTGAAACTCTCCACTTTCTTCAGCTGTTCCCCACCAATTGTTATTCCCGTTGGGTTCTTTCCTTCTTCCTTGTTGTGATCACCATCACATTACGATAATAGTTTTAATTTATTAGAATAAACATAATGTGTTAAAGCAACACATTTAGACATTTGAGGAGAAATTTGTTCCCCTAGGCTATGAATCATAAGACAATGTTGACTGAGTTTTGTCCCTCTGAGTAACGGCAAGTGCTTATTCTCATAGTTCTCATGGTCTACCTTCACTTCACAAATATCCTTAATATCATGTTAGGCCCCTGTTCCTTAGTTAGTTAGTTATTGTTGTTTTAAGGGGCGGAACTACGAGGTCATCTGCCCCTCTTAACACAGATTAAAGAATACAAATTTGGAATTGAATTTAAAATTTTGGGGTCGACATCTAAATTTTAAAAATACCAAAAAATTAATAAAACAAAAAACAAAAAATTAAATAATAATAATAAAAATTATAAAAATAAACAAAAAATACGGAAAAACAAAAACATTATCATTCAAAAACGAACAAGTCGTTGAGTCAATGTTCACTGGAAAATTTAGATTGCTGGCCCTAACCCACTCTCACTTATAAAGCGGATAACGCGATCAGCAGCCACCGCGTCATCGGCTACTATAAGTTTGAGTGTCGTCTGCAAACCAAGGTTTCTTCGTAAGTCAGCAAGATCCACACACTGGGTGAAAATGTGGGCCATGGTGAAAATGTGGGCCACGTTGAAAACGGTTCCACAGGTACAAAGTGGGGGGTCTACCCTTCTCATTAGGTACGAGTGGGTGGATCTTGTATGACCTATCCTTAGCCTACACAAAATGACGGACTCTCTCCGTGACCGGAAAGAGCTTCGCCAAACGCGAGTAGTTCCCTTGATCGCTCTCAGTTTACTGGGCAGTGGGTCAGCTAGCCACTGACTCTCCCAAAATGCCAGAACTTGTAGGCGTAACTGAGAGCGAATATCTTTAGCGGGTACCTCCATTGGTCGAGGTGGTAGTGATACCGCCTCTTTTGCAGCTTGATCAGCTAACTCATTTCCCGCAATTCCCATGTGGCTTGGAAGCCACAGAAAGGAATTCGTTACCTCGGCTGTTTCGTAAACATGTTCTGTTATTCTTGTGTAAACTTGACTTTTTAGTATTTCTTAACATGTTCATTTATTATTTCTTGACATTACATTAGTTGAAGACATAAATGTATTATTATTTCTTGTGATATATAGCCTATTTTCTTCGAACCCTTTTAAGGAAATCCCCCTTGTAAGGAAGAAATATCAAATCCCTCCGAGATTCGTTAAAAAGGGATTCTACTGTAATAATTATAATATTTTGACTCATTTTTTATTTAATTATTTGGAATTTTGAGCTGGTTTTCACTAATTTTGACTAATTGTGATTGTTTCCCTTTTGTATTGAGAATAATTTTAATGTTTTGTGTTTTATTGATTTTTTGACTCATTTTGATTTTTCTTAAACTATTTTTTCATTTTCTTTCGCTTTTTGGGCTGCTTTTAACAAATTTTGATAAATTTGTTTGCTTTTTGGGGTTTTATAGATTTAAACTTTTTTATTTTTTATTTATTTTAACTAGGCTAATTTGCTGAGTATTTTAGGACTGCCAAACACTGGTGGAGATTGGACAATAGGAAGCAGAACGCTACCATTCTAGGGTTAATGATCTGAAAATGATGTCAGATCTTCTTTAGTCTCAATTCCCTTTTTCTTCTTTTTTTTTCCGTTAGGGTCTTCTGAGGACCACGCACCAATTTCAATATTTAGTCCTTTGCTGTTCTTCCCGGTCAATGCATGTGAGATTTTCGAAGTGAAATGCCATGTCCTGTGGTTCGGATTCCACGTAAAAAGGAGGTCCCGTGGCTCATGATCTCAAGATTAACGGTCACGTTAAACTACAAGCTTCCTTCCTTCCTTCCTCTGTTGTTCTTTCTCTCTTCCGATCATTTTGAGCCTGTTTTCTCATATTGCCTTCCTTGGAGTCCGTCCATTCCCAATACCTTTCTCTCTCTAGTGTATCTTCGTCTCTTACATTTAGCGGCTTCGGTGGCGTAGTTGGTAGCATGCTGAGCTCTATGCCCAAGATCGCGGGTTCGAACCCGGCCGATGTCGTCAGATTTATTAAGAGCGTTAAAAATTCCTCAGTTTGCCTTCCTTCGGAGGGAAGTAAAGCTGGCGGTCCCATGTCATAGATTTATGGCATGTTAAAGAACCTTCCACTAATTACACCTTTGTGAAGCTAAATTTTATAGGTTAAGAATGTAAACAATGTTCTTAGGTTCCTATGTTCGATGCCACGAGCCGAAAGCGGTGGCGTCTAGTAGCTAAGTTCTTGACTAGTAGAAGTTGACGGTGGCGTTTGGCGGCAAAAGTAGGAACTATTTGAAAACATTCAAAGTTTGCCGCCCTTACTTGAAATAAACAACAGATAACACACACTAATACTGTCATCACAATTAACACAGGTTATCAGTAAAGCCCTGCGCGGATGCGGATATCCGCAGCATTTTTCGCCACGCGGATATATTTTGCATGGCTGTGCGGATAGCGGATACGCTGCGGATAATGTTTGGAGTAAATTTGCGGATAGTTTTTAGAATACGATATGGAACTTTCGATAATATTACATATTTGATATGGCAATCTACAGCTTCATGCTTAAAAGAGGAATACTCCTTCCTATAGCCTATTGCGTACGAAATATTCGGGTACGTTTTGCAGTTATACACGAGAAGATTATTTTACTCATAATGGTTTCAACTACATTTTATTAAGTACCGTACTGTATGTTTGTAGTAGAAGGTCTTGACATCTCATCATCATCATCATCATCAATTTCTCACTGCCATTATCCACGAGATATAATGCTGTCAATATGTTTGTTAGTTCATCGTGGTGACATCATTAACACTTTTCTCAAATCAGCTACTTCGCTGTCTAAGCTATCCTGTAAGATCTGGTTCCAGGTTTATCTGTAGATTTATTTCCATCTTGGCACTGAAACGCGTGGGCTGTGATATTGGAACGGAGACAGTTAAGACATCAACGATGCGAACATTGATAGGTCAAGAGGTAGTAGTATGATGACTGACTTAGTGACTTAGAAGTTCCGGAAAAATATCATTCCCTTTCTCCATGCTTAAAGAGAAGTTCACTTAGTAAATGTTACCGCGACCGGGAAGTATGAACATCATTCAACCAACATTGATAAAATATCTATTAAAACAAAACAAGGTGTATATTCAATAGTGCTTGAAACAAAGCTCAAGCCAAGGATAAGGCAGATATTTGGTTACGTTTTCAACGGAACCAAAGAGGTGAACGATATAGCAGGATGTTTTAGCTTTAAAAAGTGTATTCATACTCAGGACACAAATCAGGCACATCAAACCTACTGCGGCACAAGTGCGATAGTAGCCAAAGAAGTATAGCCAGTTTTTTTTGTCTAAAGCGGAGGTCAGGAAACCAGAATTTAAATATCAGCGGATTTTTATACAAGTCTTGCGGATGCGGGGCGGATGCGGATAACAGTCATGCGGATGCGGGGCGGATGCGGATAACAGTCGTGCGGATGCGGGGCGGATGCGGATAACAATCGTGCGGATGCGGGGCGGATGCGGATAACGTTTTGTTTATCCGCGCAGGGCTCTAGTTATCAGACAGATTCTACACACACCCAAAGTATTTTACAATTGGAGGTTAATTAACTTTTTTTTCGTTTTTGTATGCATATTTTTATCATTTTATTGTCTTATGGGGATGGTAACCTTCTTGTCATTTGGGGTTCATTTTTATACTTGTGATCACAATGTCCTTATGCAAGGTTTGGAACAGTCTGTTACTTCTTCACGCAAAATTTTATCTCCCGCAGAGATGTTGGTTGGTTCCTCAGTTTAGGGGCTGTGACAACGTGGTCATGTAACCCCGTGTACATTGGGTGTGTGTAGAATCTGTCTGATAAACGGTGTTAATTGTGATGACTGTATTAGTCTGTAATTCAGGTAAGATCTGCAGACGGTCAATTTTAAGTAGTAGTTCCTAATTTTGTACCATATACTAACGTCAACGACACCTAGCTGTGAACTTGGCTACTAGATTCCCCCGCAACCAGCAACTTGCAACGAACGTTGGAACTTCCCCTCCAAAGGAAAGCATGCTGATGGATTTTTAGCACTCTTAGAAAATCCGACGACTTTGGCCGTCTTTGAACCAGCGACTTTGGGCATAGAAGTTTAGCATGCTACCAGTTAGCCGCTTCCCATAGAGTCAGATGGAAAAATGAACGTGATCTCGTGCAATGGCGTTGTCTTGGCAACCTCTGATAGCTCATCCCTCATCAATTTAGAAGCGTTGTCATGGTAACCTCTGATGGCACTTGGCATTTTCTTTAATTCCGAAATATTTTTTCTCATCCCTTGGCGTAATGGTGGGTCAGATCAAAAATTATTTCAGACAAAGTTTAAGGTAATTATTAGGGGAATATTTTCCATTTAAAACGGTTTTGATATTGTGCATATTAAGAGAGATATGATCAATGTTTCCCGAAAAACCTACTTTTTTCCACACCTTTGGTCAATGGTTAGTGCTATCAAAAACTTTTCAAACATACATTTTTGGTACTTATCCGACACATATTATGAACTTTGAATGGATTCGATATTTCACGTATTAAGAGAGTTATAGCGATACTTCACTTTTTCGAAAAGAAAAAAAAAAGCCCCCCATTTTCACCCCCCCCCCCCTTCGACCGATTTTGCCCATTAACGAACTCGACCGAGATTTTAAGGGGATAATGAGGTCTGAGCCAATACACACGAGGCTTCATTTTGCTGTTCTCAGCGGCGTGAATATTTGAGATTTCTCTTCAAACTTTAGGGGCTTGGACATCGTGATCATCACATTCTTGTGTTCTTGCGTGTGTTTAAATTTGTCTAATAACCTATGTTATTACGGTGGTGGTAGTAGTTTGTATATTTGTAACTGAAGGTAGGAGTATTGAGAAGGTGGAAGTGGTCTTAAATTTCGAACCATACCAACATTTTATCTAGAGTAGAAGTGGGATACCACGGAAAAACACTTCCAGGATGACGTAGGTTGGTCTCGAGTAGATGATAAAGATTTTAAAATCAATTCCACATACATGCCAACACACTTTCTTTTGTTTGTATAGAAATAATTCTACCTGAAAATCCATTCAGCACACGCTCATTCAGTTAGTTGCTTTCGTTTCTGATAATTTCAGTTTCTCTCTTACCATATCTTTAGAAAGAAAAGTCATTTTAACAATCGAATGAACTCAATACGCTACGGGTTTCCTCATTAGCGGATGTATTAATACCGTACTGTTTTATAGTTGCCGAACGTAAGAAAGAGGAATGGTTTACATCCCGAGGTTAGAGTGTTTTGACGCGACACGTGCGGTGGCTTGAGTGAGTCTGATTTTCCCTTTATACCAAGATGGTCAACATTTTGAACACTTGCTACCCTGAATATGCAGGGTTCCTTGCTTTCGTTCTACAGATCATTATGTCGTCGTCCAACCTGGCTACGTACCATCGGATAGAAACGGACCTTTTTAGGACAAATAAAAATCACTCGTTGGAACAGGTACATAAGTGGCAATAGTAGCCTACATCCACAGTAAATGGCATTAAGGGAAGAAATATGTACCAGCCGGGGATCGAACCTGCTAGCGGGGAGCTTGCCTGACGCAACAGCATGAATACAAGACTTAGCCACCTTAGCTACCAATAGCCATAGCAGATTGCTGGTACGTATTGAGTCTATTCGTAGCCCCCACAGACACCTGTCCAAACGTAATGCGGTGTTATTCGGAGCTGTGATCAATTAAAACATGCATTAAAGTTGAGTTCATTGAAATAACACTACCGCTAATGATTTCTACAATATTCGCAAGCATGAACTCAATGGTAAAGTTGCATTAAGGCCATACAGGAGCAGGTAGTAATGTTTTTAGGATGGCTATGATATACGCGTTAATCTGAAATAATATGATCTATTGTTGTGTCAATTTAGAATGAAATCCATTTGTTAGTAGAGAAGTTACATGCATTATAAAATTGGACCTATCAGCAGGCTTAGAATCATGTTGGCAGCACTGACGTATATTAGTTACTCCAATTTAATCTAGAATGCCAGGTACTATACGTGCTCAAGGAGCTATTGGCTTGCATACTTTCTGATATATTGATATTAGGGTAACAAAAATAGAGACAGTATTTATTAACAGTTAGCAGCCCTGGTTGCTCCTAAATATACGCATAGTCATATCTGTTATGGTACACATAACACACACGAAATTTGGTTGAAATCCAAATGATAGTATAGAAGTTACATGTATTTAAAGTTGGACCTCTCAGCAGGCTAAGAATCATGTTCGTAGCACTGACGTATATAAGTTTCTCCAAATTACTATAGAATGTCATGTAATATACGTGAGCGTAGTTTAAAGCTGTCGGCTGGCATACTTTCTGATATATTGGTATTTGGATAAAATAAATTGAGAGCATTTATTAACAGTTGGCAGCCCTGGTGGATCTTAATAATACGTTCAGTCATGTCTGTTTATGTACACATAGCACATACGAAATTTGGTTGAAATCCAATTGATATTGTAGAAGTTATATGCATTTAAAATTTCGAACTATCAGAAGGCGTATATTCATTTTGGCAACACTGCGATGTATGGCCTTCTGGAAATTAAACTGAAATATTATTATCTATACGTGTGCCAATTTTGAAATAGCTCCTATTCATACCTTCCAAGATATCCAACATGGAGCTCAAATTTCAATTGCGATTTTTCAGCAGTTGGTAGCACTGACATCATTTTCAAATATGGGCGTGAGATATTCAGGTATAGATCTTTACTCCTACCAAATTTTGTTTCGATTGCTCCAGCCGTTTAGGAGTTGATAGGGGGGGACACACACACAGACAGACAGACAGACAGAAGGACAGACAGACAGACAGACAGACACACACACATTTGCCCGATCTCATAAGTCTACTTTTTCCTCATTTTTGCAAAATGTGAAAAGTAGACTAAAAAATAAGGGGCGGCTGACTCACCTGGTATATACAGAAAAAAGAATTCTATATTTTGCCAAGTTTCTAAATTTTTCATCCAGAAAAACTATTGTACTATCGAATGTTGAAAGTAGGTAAATAGTAATGCTCTCAAAAATCAATAATAATGTTATTGGTTTGACGTCCCTGTTAACTACTGCGGTTTTTAGAAACGCTCTCAAAAATCATACAATTACACATTTATATACAAATGCACAGTGTAAACATGTAATTTGTGTGCTCTATCTTGCAAAAAATGAGAGCATCCTGATTTAACGTCAGTACGAACATACATCCACAACAATCATTACCAGAATAATATACTTTTTCCCCCATCAAAATGTAAATGCTTAATTTCCAATTATTCAATATTGGACTCTGTAAAACTAAAATTCCCTGAGTGTCATTAAAATACCCTGATAATCCCCTGAGTTTTCCAGCATTTAAAAATTCCCCGAGTATTCCAGAGTATCTCCTCGTTTCGTAATCTGTCCCTCAAGGACATACCCGGATTGTTTGCCTTTGCTTCTCTGTTAAAGCCCAGGTTTGACAGCCATATAGCAGTACCGGTTTTAGACACTTTTCTAGCACTTCTGACTTTAAACTTATCTTCTGGGATTTGTCCATCAATATACATTTTAAGGACCAGGACTTCTCCCATGCTTGTCCAACTCGTCTCTTGATTTCCTTCTCCTGGGAGGAAGGCACTGATAATATCTGATAGTGTATGATCCTGGTTCATTACACCTCTGTATGCGATCTGTTGACCTGTGGGGGAATGTTACATTCTCGTGGGCTGGCTGGCCGAGCACAACAGAGAGCATGACCATACAAAAATAATGTGCACACACGAAATTCATAACATCTCCTAGTTCTAGGTCAAGATCTCTGACCCATTCAACTGGCCAATACCATCTAAACAGCACAAAAATGCCTAATTTTGATTCTTTGTTCAAGTAAAAAAAAACTCTTACGGTAGATGAAAATTATTCCAACCTATTTTTGAATGTTCTTACTCATTCAGTCAGTTAAGCCCTCCAAGAATACACGAACATGTAAGAATCCCCCCACCAATAGGAGTAGTACTAAAGGAATACATTGTATCTGTAGTGTAGTACCTTTTTAGCTGTCATATCTCTCTGACAGCGCCTCCTGAAATGCAGTAACTGCTGAAGCTAGTGCAGATGCTGCCTCAGCAGCTGCAGCAAAGGCCCCGGCAGCTAGAGAATTGGCCTGAGTAGCTGCTGCAGCTGCCTCGGCAGCTCTAGATGCTGCTTCAGCAATTGCTGAAGCCGGCCCGGCAATTTCGGTAGCAGAAGTAGCTGCTACCATAGCACCGGTAGCAACTGCACTCGTGCAAGTACCAGCTGCAGTCAAGCAGTTACCAGCGCTTGTTGTCGCGGTCACAGCTGCATTCGCCCCGATAACTAATAATTCCCCTAGATCCACCAATTCCACAACCTGGTTAGGACAAAGAAAAGACTTCATTAAACATTTCGAATGAAAATCATGGTACAGTATAGGGTAGGGAACTTAAACATACCTCCCACCACTTATCAAAACAATATTGAGAGAATTCATTATATATGTACTTCAAGCCTCATATGCACCCGGTCTCCCCCCAACAAACAAACAACCAATCAATTCGAAAAATTCTGTACTGTGCCCGTTTAGACCTAAGTCCAACGACCACATATGCATTTTACCGAAAATCAGCTGGCACGAGATTCGAAAGATCCCAGGGCACCACCTGGGTGAATTTACAAAGCCAAAAAAACTGACCTAACTTGCTTTACTGATTTTCAGCTCGATGCAGCAATAAAGATAGAAGGGAGATATAAAAATACCACAATTTCTAGAAAATCTCTTTTTATTTATAATTTAAAAAGTTAATTTAAAAATGCAAAAAAGCTTTATATTGCATGGCAAGAATTCACACACAAGTGACATATAAATCAGAATTATCAACACTTTGATAAAGAAAACTATGAAGTTGATTAAATGGCAAAAATTAATAGTCCGTTGGCATCGACCAAAATTTACCATTATATCTATAATGGTAGGCTATTCAGGGCAAAATTAATCGTCCAACCTGATGCCTATTTCAATCTCACTGAATATTTACATGATTATCCTTCTTCACTTTTACCCAGAAGTATTTGTTTAAACAAATTCAATTTTTAAACAATTATAGCACTCATTGAATTCTTTCACTTCTTAAACAAATCATAAAGTTGACTGATATCGTCGGTGCGTTAAATTCATACTTCATTTGAGTCATAGCAAAGTAAATATCAATTGGACATGAGAGCATCAGTAATAAATGTTTATAATTATAACATCTGAGCTTGAAATCGAAGAACCTTGATCGTGAAAATTTTATTTGATCATCTGTTCTCTATTCTTGAACAACAAATATGATCCTTCATAAATTAAAAAAGAAATGTTTATCAAATTATCTCAATAATGAAACAATTAATTGAATCATCATTAATCACTTGACATTTAATTCATAAATTTAAATATTTGGCTTTGTCTTGATTTTCACATAACTATACAAAATCATTCTGCTTGTTCTCATTCAGAAACATTATCAACAAATTAGCAATAACTAATTATCATTATCAACAAATTATTAATACTTATTTAAATTCAAAATATTTATTTGAACAAACTGTATTTATTTATTTATTTCAGTAGTGGAACTCGCACAAAATTTTAAATTATCCATTTATTATTATTATTATTATGGCTGTTCATTAATTAATTATGACAATACAGTATTTACTTTAGCCCAGGCAAATTAGACATATGCTTCCCGAAAAATCGTCCAAAGCTGGAATGTGTTTTAATACATTTTGGGGGTCCCAAATAAGAGTCCTGTGAGTTTGCGACGGGTTCTGACTTCTACTAAATTTTTGGGAGTCAAAAAACCGTGAAATATTTGCACTTTTTTCAGTGTTTTGCATATAACTTCTAAACGACGCATTCTAGAGAAACGTTTCTTCGTAACGTTATTAAAGAACATTAAATTCTGCGTCGAATGGTTTTTAGTCCGTCTAAATCGGCCCAGTAGTTTAGCCGCAGTCGATTTATGAATTTGGGCCATGTTTTACCAATTTGGCTAAAAAGTTAATTAAGACCTTTGAATGGATCATATTATGAATCATTTGATGATGTTTTATTGAATGAAAATCATCTGGGCGGATGCAGAATGGGGGAACGGGGAGGGGGGAGGGTGCAGGCCCCTGTTTGGAATTTCAAGTCTTATCGTTATTTGTAATAAAATATTATATATTAATTGTTCTGGGGTTTCAGAAATTCTAGGATTCGTGCCTCCCCCCTCCTATTGGATCTGCACCTGGATACTCCTAAATGATGTTATGTGGTTTCAAAATATAAGAAGGCATTATTATGAATAATGTTTTATTGAAAGTAACAAAAGATGTATACATAAGATACATTTACATAAGATGGTTACGTAAACGATAACGATATAAATTATGTAGAGAAAGATGTATTAGTTGTGTACATGAAACATCATAATGTGAAAGATGTACAAGGTACTCATGTTAACGATTTCTTTCGCCGTTTAGGAGATAACGGTGGCTCTTCGCCGATCACGTCATCTAGCTCCTCATCCTTGGAATCTTGAGAATGAGGATCCATTTCTTGCTCTTCTTCGATGATATCAATCTCCTCGTCACACTGGGTGGGATCCAGTATGACATCCTTGTCTTCAGAGATGGAATTGAGGCATGTTTGTCCTTGGAAGGTCATGCAGATGGTGGTGCATTTTACCTCTGCCTTCCTACAGGAACAAGCTGCTTTGCACCCTTTTTTACATGTGCACGACATGGAGTTGAGAAGTTCTTGTGGAGCCGGTGGATCAGTCGTTGTGATGGAAGTTAAGCCATTGGTGATTATTTTCCATCCCCATCTCTCTGAATCTAGTACATTACTCCTCCATACCTGCACCTGCAAATAAGCTCTGAAGGAGTGCTGGCGAGCAGACTCTTCTGTAGGAGGCAAGGACGCCAGGTTGAAATTCTTTTTGAAAGCGACCTCTGGAAGAGGTCAAACCTCACTTGATTGAGGGACTTACTGCTGCCACCCGTGTACAGGTTTTTTATGATGTGAACACCTGCATTTGCAAGTTGGTCAGGGGTTGAGATCGGGTCAAGAAAAAGAGAGGCCTGATGAAAGAGGTATTGGTCTGCCATGAATTTCTTGATAAATTTTATTTTCCCCTGGCGGAAAAATGTGGATGTGATGTCGCACCCCGTGAAGGCAAGGAGAAACAGGGCATTCTTCCTCATGTCTTCAGGCTGCTGGCAATTGCTCGGACTGTAAACGTCAGTTTCCTGGTTCTGTTTTCCGGGTTTGATGAGGAACACGTTGGAGATGGGCTCTTCAAAGAGAGCAACATGAAAAGTGTGCATGACCAACAGATCGGTGTCCCCTCCCACTATGAAAACATTGCCTCCTTCCTTAGACCTTTCCATTGCTGTGCTCACAATAGAGAATCTGCATCTTCAACGGCTTGTTTCACGTGAATGCCCTCGTCCATCAGTTTGCTAGTCAGCATCGATAAGAGACGTTTCTTGTTGTGATCATTCAACAAGAAACGATCTTTGGGCATTGTGGCCTTGGTATTTTCCTGGAATATAACCGACGAATATGACATAACATGGGCTCTTTGCGCTCTTTCAGCAGACTTTATTTATACTCTTCTCGGCCACATCCTCTGGGTACCCATCGAAAACTATGGTGATATTGTCAGACTTGTAGTTGGATTTCACGTAATTTACGTACTTCTGAATGATATTGGAAAACTGTTCTCCGCTGTTCCACACAACTCTGTGCAGGAGGAAACCACCATCCACTACGTAGTCTGCATTTACAGTGAGATCTACTTTGATTGCAGTGAATAGCTTGTACATTTCTGATTTTCTACACTTCCGCATCATGCCATCATCATCAAACAGTGAGAGTGCGTACAGAGCCAATTCAAATTCAAAGTACGATTCAAGCAGAAGCTGGGATTTCGTGTGAAATGGAATGCGGCTGAAAATCATGTCCGGACTGATAGGGACTGGGGGAACCGGGCCAACCCGGATTTGCTCCTTTGCCACTTCGAAAACTGCACGATTGGAAAATAAAATTACATGAGACAAGAGAGATGGTATAAATGGACCAACTAAAAAACGATTGCGGCTAAACGGCTGGGCCGATTTTGACAAACTAAAAACCATTTGACGCAGAATTTAATGCGCTTAAAATCTTTGAATATAATTTTCTATAGGATGCGTTGTTTACGAGTTTTAAGCGAAAACCTAAACAAAGAATCAACTTTTTAACCAAGCTGGTAAAAATGGCCCACATTCAGAAATCGATTACGACTAAACGACTGGGCTGATTTAGACGTACTAAAAACCATTCGACGCAAGATTTAATGTTCTTTAAAAACGATACGAAGAATCTTTGCTGTAGAATGCGTCGTTTAGACGTTATAAGCAAAAAACTTGAAAAAGTGCGAAAATTCGCGGTTTTTTGACTCCCAAAAATCAAGCAGAAGTCAGAATCCGTCGCAAACTCTCGGGACTCTTATTTGGGACCCCCCAAATGGTATTAAAACACATTCCAGTTTTGGACGATTTCGGGAAGCACGGCCTTTTTTTTTGGGGGTCTAATTTGCCTGGGCTACTTAGGCCTAAGCACTTGCCCTGTTATATTTGTGCGTTCGACTGCTTCTGGATTGCAATTTTATTGTTTCTGACGGAACGGTAAAGCATCGTAAAATCTAAAAACTTGTTAATCACAACATCCGTTTGACAAATTCAAGGGTAATTTCGCACGTTAGTTAGTTATTGTTGTTTTAAGGGGCGGAACTACGAGGTCATCTGCCCCTCTTAACACAGATTAAAGTATACAAATTTTGAATTGAATTTAAAATTTTGAGGTGGACATCTAAATTTTTAAAAGACCAAAAAATTAATAAAACAAAAACAAAAAAATTAATAAAATTAAAAATTATAAAAATAAACAAAAATTACGGAACAACAAAAACATTATCATTCAAAAACGAACAAGTCGTTGAGTCAATGTTCACTGGAACATTTAGATTGCTGGACCTAACCAACTCTCACTTATAAAGCGGATAACACGATCAGCAGCCACCGCGTCATCGGCTAATATAAGTTTGAGTGTCAGCTGCAAACCAAGGTTTCTTCGTAAGTCAGCAAGATCCACACACTCGGTGAAAATGTGGGCCACGGTGAATACGGCTCCACAGGTACAAATTGCGGGGTCTTCCCTTCTCATTAGGTACGAGTGGGTGGACCTTGTATGACCTATCCTTAGCCTACACAACATGACGGACTCTCTCCGGGCCGGAAGGAGCTCCGCCACACGCGAGTAGTTCCCTTGATCGCTCTCAGTTTACTGGGCAGTGGGTCAGCTAGCCACTGACTCTCCCAAAAAGCCAGAACTTGTAGGCGAAACTGAGAGCGAATATCTCTAGCGGGTACCTCCATTGGTCGAGGTGGTAGTGATACCGCCTCTTTTGCAGCTTGATCTGCTAACTCATTTCCCACAATTCCCATGTGGCTTGGAAGCCACAGAAAGGTGATTCGAGTGTCAGCGTGGCACAGCCCGGCTAGTAGGTCGTGGATTCGCTGCACTAGGGGGTGTTGCCGGAAACATGTAGCAATTGACTGCAACGAACTCAAAGAGTCGGTACACACGAGAAAGTGGATTCGTGCATCCTGTAGTGCGAACTGCAGAGCTTCATAGATGGCAACGAGCTCCGCAGTAAACACACTACAGGCCTCAGGCAAAGAGATCTTGGTATTTGCATCATCAATAACGTATGCACAAACCACTTTCTCGTCCACCTTCGAACCATCCGTGTAGAAAATGCCAGCGTTCGGAAATTGGTGAACTATGCTGTGGAACTGCGTCCGATAAACGGACGCATCCGTGTTCACCTTAGGACCTTGGTGAAGATCTAACCGAATTTCCGGACGCGGGACTTGCCACGGAGGCACCTCGCTAGATGTCCGGATCATACAGGGACCTACAGCCACTCCTATTTCAGTACACGAGCTATCAAGTCTCGGCCGGTTGGCGTACCTGGGGTGGTTTCGGGTACCTTAGAGAGCTTGATAGGTCGGGTGTTGCGGCATTTGACGCACATTGGCAGCATATGCTAAAAGCATATGTTGGCGTCTAAAATTTAAAGGTGGAACACCCGATTCGGCGAGTAGGCTTGGTATCGGGCTAGTCCGGAAGGCACCGGTAGCCAGCCTAACGCCACTATGGTGGATACTGTCCAGCATTTTCAAGGTTGTCGGCCTTGCTGAACCGTATGCCGCAGAACCATAGTCTAGCCGGGACAGGACGAGGGCTTGGTAGAACCGTAGCAGCACCGCACGGTCAGCCCCCCACGTAGTGCCACTAAGAAACCTGAGCATGTTCAGTTTTCTGAGACATATCATTTTCAATTGCCGTATATGGTGCTGCCACGTTAACTTGCTGTCAAAATGGAGCCCCAGGAAGCGATAAGTGTCAACCAACGGCAACGCAGCATCCCTGAGATGGAGTTCAGGGTGTAAATGTAGCCTCCGTTGCCGACAAAAATGGACGACGGAGGTTTTCGCTGCTGAGAAACGAAAACCCCGGTCGTGAGCCTACCTGTCGACCCGGTTGATAGCTAGCTGCAATTGCCGTTCCACGACTGCCATACTTCCAGAGCTGTAATGCAGAGCTAAATCGTCTACATACAGCGATGGAACTACCGCGGACCCGGCGGCTGCAACAATGCCATTTATGGCAATCGCGAACAAGGTGACACTCAGCACTGTACCCTGGGGAACTCCATTTTCTTGGGTATAATATTGCGATAATGTCCTACCGACCCTTACACGGAAGAGTCGGACGAACATGAAATTCGCAATGAAAGTCGGTAGGTTACCACGGAGTCCCCACTTGTGAAGGGTGGAAAGGATCCCGTAGCGCCATGTGGTGTCGTAGGCTTTCTCGAGGTCAAAGAAAACCGTGACTAGGTGCTGCTTTCGGAAAAAAAAAGCCTCCTGTATGGCGCTCTCAAGTCGCACCAGATGGTCAGTGGTGGACCTATGAGAGCGAAATCCACATTGGTACTCAGACAGGAGACCTTTTTCCTCCAAGAACCACACCAGTCGACGGTTCACCATTTTTCGAGCAGCTTACATGGGCCATTTGTCAAACAAATGGGCCTATAGCTGCTTACAAACTTGGGATCCTTTCCAGCCTTTGGAATCGGTATCACGATCCCCTCTCGCCATTGAGATGGAGACTCCCCTTCAATCCATATACGATTGAAGAGGATCAACAGTTTTTTAATACTGGATTCGCACAGATGTTTTAACATTTGATTATGTATGTTATCCGGTCCAGGAGCCGTATCCCTGCACAATGCAAGCGCACTGCGCAGTTCCCATTCAGAGAATGTTACATTATAGGACTCCGAAGCATCAGTGGCAAAGGACAAGGGGTGAGTCTTTGCCTCCCGCTTCAGAGTCAGAAATGTAGGATCGTAACTCCCAGAGCAGGATACATCGGAGAAGTGCGAGCCAATGCTGTTGGCAATGGCGAGATGGTCAGTGATGATGACTCCATTGATGGACACTCCGCGTATCGACAGTGATGTCGGGAGTCCGGAGATCCGACGAAGCCTAGTCCACACTTGAGATGAAGGAGTATGCGCCGTCATAGACGACACATACCTTTCCCACGTCGTTTTCTTACTCTCCCGAATCAGATATCGGGCTCTAGCACGCATCCTTCTGAAGGTGATAAGGTTGGCCATAGTGTTTTGCCTCCGATAGCATTTTAAAGCACGTCGACGATCTTTAATGGCTGCTGCAATCTCGGCTCTCCACCAAGGGACAAGCTTCCGGCGTGAGTTGCCGGATGAGGAAGGTATTGTTTCATCAGCAGCAGCCAAAATACCATTCGTTATGTGAATGGTATGATCGTCGACACTCTCAAAGGTATCTTCGGCAAACACCGCACTTGCCGTGAAAGTTGGACAATCAGCCCGCCGGAGAAGCCATCGACTTGGTAACTCGATGGCTCTCTGGTTCGGAAGAGTAACGATAATTGGAAAATGGTCACTATTACAAAGGTCATCGTGTACACCCCCCTGTAGCAGGGGAACCAACGCACGACTGCACAAGGTAATATCGATACTTGAATAAGTACCGTGTGCAATAGAGAAATGCGTAGGTTCCCCTGTGTTCAACAGACACAGGTCCAGCCGCCTGATCAGCCTCTCAAAATCTCTCCCTTTACCGCTAGTGGTAGCGGAGCCCCAGATGGTGTTGTGGTCATTAACGTCTCCCAGAAGGAGAAAAGGAGGGGGGAGCTGAGAGACTAGATCCACCAGCTGGTCGTAATCCGGCTGAGAATCAGGCGGGATGTACACGTTACATACAGTTGCCATTACTGGCAACGAAGTACGAACTGCAACTGCCTCTAGCTGAGTACGCAACGGCACCTCTTCACTAAAGAGGCTAGAGTGGACGAGAGTGCAGACGCCACCAGCGGCCACAGCTCCGTCCACCCGGTATTTAGAGAAGAGTTTTAAGTGACGCAATGTTGTCTCATGTCCAGGACGAAACCTGGATTCCTGAAGACAGACAATGGTTGCCGAAAACGAAGATATTAATTGTCGTAACTCAGCGAGATTAACAGAGTAGCTATTACAGTTCCATTGTAATAGTGCCATGGTGTGGACTTAAGGAGAAGTGGGTCTTCTACTTATGCTTGACCGTTTGCCACCCTTCCCCATCTCTAGTTGGAGATGATGGGGCAGGAAAGCACACCTCAATATCCACATCTCCTTCCGAAGACGAAGAAAATGGAGCGGGCGCTCTCTTGGGTTGCGCGCGGTCGTCGTCGGACCTCACGAGTGTCGCTCTTGGGGAAGAGCGAGAGCGGTGTCGAGGGACTTTCTCCCGGTCCGAAGACTGGATGTCTGTCCCCGACACGCCCCGAAGAGATTTCTTTTTGGATCGGCGCCGACGTGTGTTTGGGGAAGTAGATGGTCCCTTCCCCACAGACGCCGGGTCCTTATAAAACAAGGTCGCTCCTGCTGGCACCACTCCACTGGTAGTGGTGGGAGCGGGATTGCCAGCAGATACGTGAGCAGCCCTGCCTTTAGGAGAGGAAGAGAAACGGCGCTGAACCGTTCCCCTCTCCTCCGCCGATCTATTTTCTTTTCTATAGGGGAGTTCCTCCGTACGGACGGGCTTGGCTTCAGCAGGCTTCGCTCCCTTGGTGGTCGTGGGAGCGAAAAGGCCAGCAGAGACAGTAGCCACCCCGTCAGCAGGAGGGCGAGATAGACGGCGACGAACCGTCTCCCTCTTCTCCCCTATATTTTTCGTATTAGGTGGGCTGGAAGAAGGACCAGCCCTGGTCGGCAAAGTCTTCTTTCCCACTTTAGCTGGGGAAGACTTGTTCGCCGACCGTTTCGGAGAAGAAGAGGACTTCTGCTCCGAATTCGCCGGTTTAGGTGTTAAAACCGGCACCTTTTTAACCGTGGCCGAATAAGGTTTAGGGACCTCCTTCGGGCCGACAGTGCTCGCTGGTACAGCGAGGGGAGATTTCAAACTCGTACTAAAAGAGGACATCGAGGGTACTCCACTGTAAACTTTAACGGCAGGGTCGATTGAGGGCGTCGCTGCAGCTGCAAACGATACCCGAAATTCGGGGGCATTCATATCACGGTATCTCTTGCGAGCGTCGTGATATGAAAGCCTGTCAAGAGTCCTGATTTCCTGAATCTTGGCATCCATAATGAATTCAGGGCACTGTTTTGACCGTGGAGAGTGACTTCCTTGGCAGTTGGGACATATCGGGGGAGGCGTACACCTCTCGTCATCCTATGTGTCCCCTTGCCACACTCTCTACATACGGCCTTCGCAGTACACCTGGCGGAAACATGCCCGAATCTCTGGCACTGGTAGCAGCGCATAGGTGGAGGGATGTACGATCGCACATCGCAGTGGTACGATGTGACCTTTACCTGCTTAGGTACAACATCACCCTCAAAATGGAGAATAAAAGCGCCAGTATCAACGCTCCTTTCCCCAATCTTTCGGGTGATGCGCCTAATCTTTGTGACGCCTCTCTTCCCCAGATCCCGCAACAGTTCAGCATCGCTATTCAAAATGACGTCACGATGGAAAATAACTCCACGGACCTCATTCAGCGTTTCGTGCTTTGTGAACTTAACGGGGATTTCGCCGAATTGCGTGCATTCCAACAACGCTTCGGTTTGCTGCCGGCTAACGGTATGCAGCAAGAGCTGCCCATTCCGGAGCTTGGAAATCCCGTTAAGATCACCAAATTTCCCTTCGATTTCCTCAGCGAAAATGATCGATTTTACGAACTTGAAATCATCCCCGTCTGTCCTGGTAGCTACCTGGTAGCGAGGTGATCTATCTGTCGCAAATCGTTTGTTAAAGGCTTCATCCCAAGGCGTATACACCTTGGGATTAGCTCGACACTCCAGAGACGGCTTTTTAAGGGTGCCACCCTGTACAGGTGTCCGTGATCGCTTTGATGGCATCCTGGACGAAATCCTCCCCGAATACTGCCCACTCCGAACGGGGGCTATCACTGTGGGCGCCACCCAGCCAAGGCAATACCTACCAGGCATAGCAGATATTGCCCGGGGTCCCAGTGCCTCGAACAGGCACTTCCCCCTCGGCATGCACAGGATTTATGCAGCTCCAGTATTCGTCCATGCAGGGACCTTCGTTGTAAGGCGGATACTACTGTAGGGTACATGGCGCACCCACCTGACGGGATGGGGCATACCGTCTAGGCTTTCTGGCCAGACGACCAAGCTGGTGGCCCTTCCCCTAACAGCATGCATGTTTATTTCTATTGGTCAAACCAGAGCTGGGACCAGAAAACCAAAATCGGCCTTCATAAGGCCCCCTCTAAGTCGCCTTTTACGACAGGCAGGGGATACCGTGGATGAATTCTGCCCTCCCCATCCACAGGGGGTCTGAACAAATCAAAAACTGGCAAGTTATTCGGCCATGTCGGCCCTATTAGTCGCCTCCTACGACAGGCAGGGCATACCGTGGGTGTATTCTATCCCGCACCCACACGGGGGGCTGATATTTCAAACTATCGAGAATAAATATCTCGTCACTGATATTTGGAAACACAAATTGTTCCATAAAAATGAACAGTGGATTTGTAGACAAAGTCTATCATATGTCCAATGCAGTGAAAAGCTGACTAAGTGTCAACTGCACCTGAAGCTTATTACCTGAAGTTGCTTCAAGATATTCAAAGTCCACACTTCGTGAAAATAAACTATCACTTGTAAATATGACCATAACTTTGGTCCGGCGATTGTAACAGTTTGTAAGTTTCACTATATTAACGTAGTAACGTTGCGTAGAGTGACCATGCACTGTAGCCAGTGGCGGCTTGTGGTTTGAAATTATTGGTGTGTACTGTTTTAAAACATTATCTAAATTTGATATAAATGCATGCTTACCTAACCATACAAAATAACAGCTTCATTACGATGTCACGATTTTAATAACTTATTGCTTATGAACAATGTATAAAATATTTATAAACGAAATGTTTTACTTTGTAAACTGGTCAATGCAAAATGTTACTTTAGCATTATTGTATTTATAGTAGGTGTTCAAGAATTGAACGTTAAACAATTATAACTGATACAAAAATGTACAAAATGTATAATTTACCGTGCCAATACTTCCTATTACAGACACGAATCCAATGCTGGGTGGACAGTCTGAAATCTTCTGATATTTACTCTGACGAAGTCACTCACATTATTTTCCCCACGTTCACTAGTGGCACTTTGAGTCTATTTACCAAAAAAAAACATGTGAAATGCACAGATTAATTATTAAGTAGCTCATATGGCTTAAAACAACAATGAATACACAATGTAAAACCTTAAATTACGTTTGAATCACTTTTCTGTGATTCATTCTTCTCTCCTTCCGGAAGTTCTCACGCATGTACATAACTTCTAATTCTGTTCTCAATTTGGATCTGTCAACATGAGGATAGGCTCGGCAAGCTTGGAAGACAAGGGCGATACAAGCAGCAGCGAAAAGTCACAACCTTCCTAACTGCGCGTGAATTGCTACTTGGTACACTAGTTCTCCAACAGATAGTGCGGTAGTTGTTATCGAAGCTCGTGTCTGAGTAATGGTCAAGACTTCATCTGTCACTTGTCATTAGTTGTGAAGGAGATGGGAAATTAAACTGAGCATGCGCAATTCTTTTCGCCAGGCAAGGTTGTGGCTCCGCTGCTGTTATTGTTAAAACACTACCCTCTCTTACCCCACTGCAGCCGTATAGCCTAAAGTCTGACTCGATCTGGCTACAAAGCTGCAACTGGCGAACGGCGATCACTGGGCGATACCCGAGCCAACATACAGCGAGGAGTAGCAAACACGGTGTACAGGACATTTGTTGACGCGTTATAATACCATAAAATCATGTTGTTCTTTACATATTCCTGTTTATAAAACTAAAATTTAAAGCTAGGCTAATATTGCAAGAATGGGTGTGCGCTGGCTCCCGGGCGAATACCCAGAAACCGCCACTGACTGTAGCGTAGCGTATAACGTGAAGTGATCGGGGCCTCAATTTATACTCACTCAGCGCTTCCAGAAAGATCTATTGACGTCACAGCGGTAGAAAATATGAAACAAATACTTTCCGATATATCGGCTTACAGTGGACCGATTTCCTTGCGATATAGTGCATTCTTCTTCTATTTCTTGTGCCAGAAATATGGTATAACTCCCAAGTTCGAAAAACATCGGGAAGTAATTAATCGAAAATTTACTTCCAGTATGACGTAGCATGCATCACCAGACCTGCAGTAACCTTCTATCGGCTTCTCGAAGGAAGCCTGCGCGGGATTGAAATATTGCCTGCGCTTTAAACATGTGGATTGGACCCAAAATATGGACTATTGGAAAAAGGGCACAGTACTAATATGGAATGATGAAGTTTATTTAGTTGCTTATCATTCATGGGACTGAATACATGTGTTTTCTTGCTGTGTGTGTTTTAAAACTATTTATTTTATTACAACACAGATATTGAAGATAATATGAGTTGTATTCAGATTAATTCCAAAAATTTAATTCTTCAATTTTCACCTGACTATATATGTAGAATATCAAGAGAGAAAACAGTACCAGAAAAATAAATAAATTGGCCACAGGTGCAGAGAAGAGACTATTTTCTTATGACAAGGCCACACCAGGTTATAAGCTCGCGTTAGTATGTGCAACCGACCAGCAATGTAATACGAATGTGCTAAGTGATGATGCTGGCTGTTCACGTTGCGTGTTCATAGCCGTAGACACAGAGACTAGACTAGGGGCTGATGACATCTTAGTTCCGCTCCTTGAAACCTCAATAACTAACTAGAGACAATACTTTTTTATTTTTTTTATTTTATTTTACACGTTACAGGCCTATTAGACCACGCGAAGCAATCATGACTTTTTGTTCTTCCTGTCTTTCCAGTACTCTTTCATTCGTGCACTAAAGGCCCTCTTCCTTTCTTCGGTCCACTTTGGTCTTTGGGATGTAAGTGCAGCTCTCTCTGACAACACTTCCCACTTGTATACTTTGTGTCTAAATACGCTTTTGTCTATGACGTCTTCTGGGTCGACCTGTGCTTTTACTAGATCAATTTTGACTTGCATCATCCAGGGTGTAGTAATCTTGAGCCGCTGTATGTATCTAAGAATTTTGTTGGTGAGTCTGGTTTGTGGGAGTCTGCTGATGTGGCCGTAAAATTTTAGGCGCCTCTTTCTGATGTCTGCTGCGAGGTTGGACAATTTCTCTGTGGTGTCTCTGGAGTGAAGCCTGTATCCTTCATCTGTGTGCTTTGGTCCAATTATTTTCCTTATTATTTTTCTTTCCTCTGTGAGGATTTTTTCCAAGTCGCCCTTAGTGTGTAACGTCAACGTCTCACTAGCATAAAGCACCTCAGGTTTAATAACCGTGTTGTAATGACGAAGTTTAGTGAATGTGGACAGACATTTTTTGTTGTAGACACTCTGTGTCTTGTATAAGGCTCTCTTCATTTTCATTAACCTAGTGTTCTGCGCGATTTTCTCTTTTCCCGTCGGTTCAAGCACTTCACCTAGGTATTTAAAGTGGGCGACTCTATTGATCTTGCCATATTTCGTGTTTAAATTCTGTATGTCGAATTTCGTACAGAAAAACTCTGTCTTTTGGAACGAGATCTGTAGTCCTACTTTTTCGGCGCACTCTTGGAGTACTTCTATCTGTCTGATTGATGTGGTTTCGTTATGTGAGAGTAGAGCCAGATAATCCGCGAAGGCTAGACATCCAACCTCCAGTTCGTCCTTTGGTCGTCCTAGTCGCACTGGCCTCCAGTAACCTTGAAGTCTCAGCTCTTTCTCCCATTCCTTGATAACTTTGTTCAGCACTAGGTTGAAGAGGAACGGAGAGAGACCGTCACCTTGGCGAACACCTGTATTGATCTGAAATGGTTCTGAGATTTCCCCCATGAATTTCACTTTTGATGTCGTGTCTGTCAGTGTCTGTTTGATCAATCGCAAGGTCTTGCTATCCAATCCTTGCTCGTGTAAGATGTTGAACAATGACTGACGGTCAATGGAGTCATATGCCTTCTTGAAGTCAACGAAGGTACATATAACTGGAGTATTCCTGAGGGCTTTGATTTTCAATATACTTTTTAGGTTGAAGATTTGTTCCGCGCAGGAGCGACCAGGATGAAATCCCGCCTGGTACTCGCCAATCTTGTGTTCCAGCTGGTCCCGAGCCCTTTGGAGTAGGCACGCTGAGAGGATCTTGTACGTAACTTGTAATAGTGAAATGCCCCTGTAATTGTTTACGTCAGAGCGGTCGCCTTTTTTGTGTAATGGGTGGATCAATGCACATTTCCACTCATCTGGTAGCTTTTCTGATGTCCAGATGTCAGTGATAATCTGTGTGAGTTCTCTAAGTGAGTGTGGCCCTAGGTTTTTCAGTAGTTCGGCCACTATGCCGTCTTCACCAGATGTCCTGTTGTTCTTAAGTTTGATTATGTGCCTGTGAACTTCCTCTTGTGTCGGAGGTAATGAGTCTGCGTTCTTGACTGTAGGTTCTTCCTCTGAGAATCTCTCTATTGGTTCTGGACAGTTGAGAAGATCAGAGAAGTATTGTGCCATCACCTTGCAATTCTCGTTATTCGTTAGTGCTAATTTTCCATCACATTTTCTGAAGCAAAGGTTTGGTGGTGTGTACCCTCTGATGTGTCCTGCAAACGTTCTGTAGAAGTCCCTTACGTTGTAGTTACGGAAGTTGTCCTCAATGGAGTCCAACTGTTCCTTCAGGTATCTCCTCTTGGATTGTCTGATAATTTTTGCGGTTGCTTTTCGTGTTTCATGGAAAGTCTGTAAATTTTCTGGGGATTTTTTACTGTTGTATTTCTGATATGCCAATTTCCTGGTAATGAGTGCATTCTCACAATCAACATCCCACCAAGGATGTTTGGAATTCTTCTTCAAAGGAATGAGAGCTTGTGCTGTTTCTATGATTTTTCGGTGGAAATTTTGCCAGTCATTGGCATGTTCTTTTTCCAGGCTTCCTTCACTCCAGAATCTGCGATCTTTTTTGTGTCAAATTTTGGTAGGGGGGTTTTCTTACAGAAAGTTCTCTTTGGGGTGAACTTGACCTTGACGCGGGTTAGGTAATGGTCAGAGTCAATGTTGGCTCCTCTGCGTACCTGTACATCATGAATCTCCTTCTGTACTGGATATGAGATTGCCACATGGTCGATTTGGAACTCACCTAACTGCTGGACTGGAGAACGCCAGGTTTTCTGTTTTCTAGGATGTTTTCTAAGAGATGTTGACATGAGCTTGAGGTTATTCTGCTGGCAGAGTTCTATGAGTCGTGTGCCATTTGTATTTGTGAATTTATGTGCAGGATAGTTTCCGACTGTTTTCCTGTACATCTTTTCTTTACCGATCTGTGCATTGAAGTCGCCCATTAGGAGTTTGACGTCATCCCTGGGGACTTTGGACATCACCGTGTCAAGGGTCGACCAGAATTTTTCTGCGGACTGTGGATCGCTCTTGTTACTTTGGTTAGTGGGGGCGTGTGCGTTGATCAATGTGTATTTTTTGTTGGCGCACCGGAAGCGCATGCTCATCAATCTGTTGTTTACTGGAGTAACTTCTTCTAAGGATTCTACTATGGTCTTGTGGACCATGAAGGCCATCCCCAGAAGTGGAGCGCCTTTGGCAACGCGCCTGTCAGTCTTGCTCTTGAACAAGCGGTAATTGCCGTAGTCCATGGTGTCTTCATCTGTGATACGTGTCTCCTGCAGCGCGAGGATTAGAAGCTTCTGTCTATCGAGTTCTGTCACTAGATTGTGCAACTTTCCAGGCTGTATGAGAGTATTGATGTTTAGAGTGCCTACGTATGTTGGTGTCTTATGTGGAAGTTTGCCAGAGAACTCCGATTTTCTCTGTGGCCGTGGTTGCCCGGGTCCCCCAGAGTCCGAACGCCCGGGTGCCGTCAGTTGACGGGTGGATTGGTTACCACCTGGGGTAATACTGTAAACATGCTCCACGAACTAACAATCCCTGGTTCTAAGAAACCTAGTGGATAACCACTAGACCCCATTTCTTACAAGTAACCATGGCGCGTGCAAATAATAACAATACTTTATTATTATTATTATTATGTTACTGGGCACACGTTAGCTTCGCCCAATGGCTAGACGGGTAGGCCCTACTGCTCGTGTGTTGGGCAGTGAAACACCACAAACAATTAGACAGACGTCAATTGGGTAGCGTGACATTATAGAGAGGAAAACACAAAGAGACATAATATTACGGGAAATAACTACAAAAAATACAGGAAAGCACAGGGGACACAAAGGTACTAAACTTCACACCGGACCACGAAAAGGGAAGAAAGTTATAAAATGACATGAATGTCACGGAAAAACGTCGTTAAATTATCTACCAGTGGAACCGTCGGCGTATGCAATAAAGTCGTCAAATTTAGGGGTAGTTGAAAACCAAGGGAGAATAAAGATTTCTTGTTGTTTGAGTCTTCAGTTTTTGACTGGTTTGATGCAGATCTCCATGCTTTCCTGTCCTGAGCTAATCGCTTCATCTCGACTTAGCTACCACACCCTACGTCCGAGGCAATCTGTTTAACATATTCTAACCTTGGTCTACCCCTACAGTTCATGTCCTCGACCCTTCCTGCCATAACTAAGCTTGCTATTCCTGGGTGTCTTATTTTGTGTCCTGCCAACCTATCTCTTCTCTTCATTAGCAGTCGCCAGAAACATCTCTCCTCTCCCACTAGTCTTAATACCTCTTAGTTTGTAACCCTATCCACCCATCTGATCTTCATCATTCTCCTGTAACACCACATTTCAAACGCTTCAATTCTCCTCTTTTCTGCTGCACCAATAGTCCAAGTTTCACTTCCATAGAGTGCCACGCTCCAGACAAAGGCCTTCAAAAATGACTTCCTAACACCTAAATCTATATTCTATGTCTACAGATTCCCATTCCGTAGAAATGCTTTCCTTGCCTGAGCTAACCTACAGTACTGTTTATATCCTCTTTGATTCGTCCATCACAAGTTATTTTGTTTCCTAAGTAACCAAAGTCTCCTACTTCCTTTAGTTTTTCACCTGCCAATTTGATGTCCACAGAGGATTCTGATTTATTTCGGCTGCATTCAAATATTTTTGTTTTACATTTATTAATTTTCATCATGAATTCTTTCCTCAAAACGGAGTCCATACCATTCAAAAACTCATTCAAATCCTCAGATTAACATGAATCTTCAGCTGAGCGGCTTCGGTGCCGTAGGTGGTAGCATGCTGAGCCTCTATGTCCAAGATCGCGGGTTCAAACCCGGCCGAAGTCGTCGGAATTTTTAAGAGCGTTAAAAATCCCTCAGTATGCATTCCTTCGGAGAGGAAGTAAAGCCGGCGGTCCCATGTCATAGATTTATGGCGTGTTAAAGAACCTTCCACTTATTACACCTGTGTGAAGCTAAATTATAGGTTAAAAATTTGAACAACGCTCTTAGGTTCCAACGTTCGTCGCCAGGAGCCGACTGCGGTGGCGTCTAATAACCAAGTTCTGAACTAGTAGTCGTTTACGGTGGCCTTTGGCGGCAAAAATAGGAACTGCTTGAAATTCAATGTCTGCAGTCCTCACTTGAATTAAAAACAGATAACACTCACTAATACAGCCATCACAATTAACACCGATTATCAGGCAGATTCTCCACACACCCAAAGTACAGGGGGCTACATGACTGCGTTGTCGCAGCTCCTAAACTGAGGAACCAACCAACCAATCTTCAGCTGTTTGAAATTGACACTTTTTGGAACTGTTAACGAAGCTGCACAATTGGTCAGTGCCTATAGAAGGTAAATTGCGGAATATAACGAAGAAGTTAGGCACAATAGGTATGTGTTAAATATTGTAATAAACTGTATTCGTTTCTGTGGCTCTTTCGAACTGGCCTTGCGTGATCATGATGAAAGTGTAACATCAACAAATCCAGGTGTTTTGAGAGAACTAATTAATTTTAGCGCTGAGTTGGATGCTGTGTTAAAGGTCATTTGGTAAGGGCAACTGTTTTCAAAGGAACGTCCAAAACAATTCAAAATTAACTTTTACAGATTATGTTGGAGGTTTACCAAGAAGAAGTATCAAAGCAAATTAAGGAATCGGAAATTTTAGCCATTATAGCAGATGCAACTAGTGATATTTCAAACATATTTCAGATGGCTGCTGTGTACCGATACGTAGTAAGAGGGAAACAAAACATGATGCACACACATTAGCAGATGTTTACTGGATGAATTAAAGAAGCATAAATTGAATGAAACTCCGCAAAAATGAATTGCGCAGACGTATGACAGAGCGCACTTCATGGCTGGTTCCTCTGATGGGGTTCAAGCTATAGTAAAAAAAAAAGACTGAGTCAGTCTGAAAGACTAGACTTTATATCAATTTAAATGCTACAAATGCTGCGTGAACTCAAAGTCCGTTGGCAAGTGCAAACCAAGGTCAAAGGAGGTAGCTGGCTAGACGACGTCACGCTCACCGGGGCGCGCGGGGAAAGGAGGAAGCTCAAGCAGTATTATGACGTCACGCACCTCAGTGCATTCTCGGTACATTTCGTCCCGTCACCGTAACGTAACGCCAGACCCCAGCGTAACGACGAAGTCGACAAGATCATTTAAAATGATAAAAATCCTATCCTTATGCAGAATATGTGCCCGTCTTTGTTAGTAATAACATTTTTCGTTAACGTACAAACTTTTCGGTTGCCATGTTTTTTTGTTGAGAATGTTTATTATCCCGGAGATTGAGACCCAACCTTATACAACCTGCTGTGTTTAAAATTCTTCCCATTAACTCAGGCATAGGGCTTAAATACATATCTGATTTTTTTATGAATTCCTATAGGAAGAAGCCCAAAAGAGCCATTAAAATTTGTCTATTTGACGAACGTACAGTTATTTTGAAAAACCCATGTATTTCAGTTTTTATAGAACTGTAGTTTATCTAACGTTAATTCATTTTTGTTACATGTGTAAACTTCCCATATAAAATTGCGACATCAGAAATTTTGGTGAACACCCTGCTTGGCATACCACCGGCCTCCACTGATAGTAAGACATTAGTTTCGACGATCTGGCAAGAACTATTCGCCATATATAAGCAACGAACATTGATATATGCAATGATATTCTTACAAGGAATTTATTTCACGATTATGACTAACCATTTAATTTGGAAGAAAGCTTTGATCTTTCATGAATGTAACTTTTTAGAATGAGGAAATCTTCTTAGAAGACATGATTTCAATTGACTTAGGATATTATAGTGTAATCCTTATTCCAGTCGGAATTGATCTTAATTCGATACTGCCATAACATCTAATGTTATATTACAGTTTGTAACGTTATGTAATTTGTGAACGTAACTTTGCAACTCTTTATTGAAGAATATCAGTTTGGAGAGACGGTATATAGTATTTTTATTACATGTTTAGAACCATAGGTTACTATAACAGAGTATCATCACCAAGTAAACCATCGCAGGTCTTTCCAGTTGAAACTTCAGATGTCGAGAGTATAAGTATTGCAGAATATCAGTAAACTTTTATTAACCCGGAATTGTAATAATCAAGTGCCTAATCTTAATTGATCGGTCATTGCAGACTTATTAACGACATTTTACCAGAGAATGACCAAGGCTTAGTTATATTAAAAAAGGAGATCTTAGAGAAAGGTAGTATCTCACAGGAGATAATTTAAACTGAGATAGATTTTAACAAAGCTAGAGGAAGAATTAATAATATTGTATATAGTAAACTTAAACTATTAACATTGTAAATATTAAAAATTACAAGTTAAGATATTGTTTTAAACAATTAAACTGACGTGATAATTTTAGTGTTTATATTATAAACATTTCATGACTAATTATTGAATTAGCCAATTAATAATAATTATTTCCAGTGTATTTTAAATGTATTGTCTGCATCAGGGAATACCAGTATAAATGTGTACAGTTTGTCTGAATGTAGAGAGAGAGAGAGAGAGAGTGTATAAAGTTCCGTTAGTCGCGAATGACGTGAACTAGTTACAAGTATGTGTGTATTTTAAATGTTTTATTTTGTTAATGTATAAGGATTGTAACGCAGTCTAAAGTGATATTGATTGAGACAGCACGCCAGCCAATTTTGTGTACCAAGCGGCCACACAGCTGTGTGAAAATGAAGCCAGTTTTGAAGGGTTGCGCATTCTTGCCAGCCAGTATTATATACCTGAGTGCAGATGGCCAGGGTGAATGAACCAGCCGAGTAAACAAACGCCTGTCTATGAAGGACGCGTAAATCTAACTTCCTTGTATAAACCGTAGGAGGAGAAGTTATTATTTTATTTTTGATTATTGGGAGTACCATAAATCTTTCAGATGTATAAATGTAATTGTATACGTGATGTAAAGTCGTGTAATATCTTAATATTAATTATATTAGGTTTCTATTAATAACCCTTTCGTTCTTACGCGACCTAAATTAACTATGTTCCTAACAATGCTTACATTTATTCATGTCAAGTAGTTAATTAGTAATGTTGCTGTGGGTTAGAAATACAAGAAGATAACCTACGATCTGAATTTAGTTCATTTCAGACTGGCTTATGGCCTATGTGAGTGTGTTCAGAAGGGAGGAGTTCGAGCCTCCGTGTATATATTATCGTTATTTATTGTTATTTAGTTGTAGGTTTTTGTTAATAAACTTTTGTTTCGTTCCTTTCTACATTATCGTAGCGTGCCTTATTTCAACTATGGTCGAGAGATTGTGTTATAGGTACCCCGAACAGGTAAGGGATTCCTTCCAACCCTTAATCCCTGAGAAATTTGGTAAGATTCTCATGTTGACCGCCCAGTATTTTTATGCTATAACACAATCATTACAGCTGTGAGTAGTCAAGGTAAAGTTGCTGGTAGGCCTTAGAGGGTTTTTATAGCCGGGAATCTTCTAAAATCTACGATCCTGTCCATCTGCGGATTTCCAGCAAGAGGCTCCTTGATTTATTCGGGTACAGCTAAGAAAAATGTTTGCCCGAACGTGGGCCTGCGAAGGAGGTTCGTAAAAGTATCGTACAGCCATTATAGGTCGATTTTTAGTGTAATAATATAGGTATTTTGAGTTAATTAGTAATGTTGCTGTGGGTTAGAAATACAAGAAGATAACCTACGATCTGAATTTAGTTCATTTCAGACTGGCTTATGGCCTATGTTAGCCATATTTAAGGTAAAGTTAACTTGTTTTTCGACGTGAATAAATGTAAGCAATGTTAGGAACATAGTTAATTTAGGTCGCGTAAGAACGAAAGGGTTATTAATAGAAACCTAATATAATTAATATTAAGATATTAGCTAGACAATAAGATACCCAATTTCATGGTAGAATTTGTTGCTCTAAATGTCGTCACCATACTTTGTGTGATATATCCCTATAGCAGTTTGTGTATTGTATTATATCAATGGCTATTTCAGCGGAGGATGTCCAGAGGATGTTGGATCAGATGGAGGAGAGTTTGGCGGAGAGAATGTAGGAGACATTTGAAAGATCGTCTCAAGGAGTTTTACAGGAGAGCATAAAAGTTTTTGAGCAGGGTTTTCAGGAGGCGAAGCGGGACCTGGAAGAAGTGAAGAAAGATAGGAAAGAGGACATTGACACAGTAGTTGTCAAGGTTGTCGAGAATGTTGTAGAAAACATTACCGACGGGGTTACAGAGAGTGTTCAAGACAGTCTTAAGGAAGAAATTCAGGGAGCGCAATCTTCCTTGAGTGGACTGCAAGCAAGTGCCATAAATGTGAAAAATAACATGTCGCGTTTACAGACCAGCTCTACTGAAGTAAGGAATAAGGTGGAGGAGATTCGAGTGGACGTGGGTAAGGTCCAAGGGGATGTTACAAATGTCCAGACTAAAGTAGACACTGCACAGGGAGATGTTACTAATATAGAAAGTGATGACACTAATATTAGAATTGATTTGAATAATGTCCAGACCGATGAAAGCGGAATACAGACCGACATTAACAAGTAGGAGTCCACGCCGCACGACCTGCTTTGGATGAGACGGTGGCGCAACATAGTGGCGAGCGAGAAGGGTAATAATCTCAAACAACTTCGTTGGCGGCAAGGCCTGTGGCCTTGCATTTCGGTCCTTCGGCCCTATTGCGTGGATATGTAGGAAAATTATAAAATGTTATTCTAGGCAATGCTGACACCATCACGTGGTTATGAAAGCCGGACGTCCTCGGAAATGGAAAATATCTTACAGCTGTAAATACATTACTCCACACATTTTTTGAGAATTCATAGGCAATGCTTAAACCATCACATAGTTATGAAATATCTATAATAGTTTTCTTGCACTCGTCCGCCTCGAATAGGCTGGCCTACTGTATATCTTTTTACCCTAAAGTAAAGAGCCTCTGGCTGCCCTCAACTATAGGCCCCGGGCTGGCTTACTCCGCACTGTATCTAGCTTTTTCCGTTTCGAGATGCTGAGATGCCGAAAAAGGAGAGGAAGAAGAAAGGTTTAACCTATGACGTATGATAACCTTTAATAATAAATTGTATGACAAAATTTGAGGCTCATTCTTATACGTGTATGCTTTTTTATTGAATACGGCTGCACAGGGTGGCGACTTTTCGATGTACACACATCAAAAAAAGTTTTGCATCACCTCGTTTCCCAGATCTCCGGCATATAGACGTTGACTGTGTATATTGTATCCAAGATACAGTCCCTTTGACTGTTCATAGATGTCACTAAAACTGCTCAAAGATGTAAACAACCATGCATGAGCAGGGCCTATTAGACGGAGGGGGTACGACAGCCGATCAGTTCCAGTCATTCCACCAGGACGAAGGTACGCTGCTCATGTTGTCTGTAGTTCTACCATGCCTAGAAGGTCAATACCGCAGTTCGATCGCGTCCGCATTGTTACTTTGTGTCAAGAAGGGCTCTCAACAAGGGAAGTTTCCAGGCGTCTCAGAGTGAACCAAAGCGATGTTGTTCGGACATGGAGGAGGTACAGAGATACAGGAACTGTCGATGACAGGCCTCGCTCAGGCCGCCCAAGGGCTACTACTGTAGTGGATGACCGCTACTTACGGATTGCCGCTCGGAGGAACCCTGACAGCAATGCCACCATGTTGAATAATGCGTTTCGTTCAGCCACAGGACGTCGTGTTTCAACTCAAACTGTGCGCAATAGGCTGCATGATGCGCAACTTCACTCCCGACGTCCATGGCGAGGTCCAGCTTTGCAACCCCGACACCATGCAGCGCGGTACAGATGGGCCCAACAACATGCTGAATGGACCCCACGGAATTGGCATCACGTTCTCTTCACCGATGAGTGTCGCATATGCCTTCAACCAGACAATCGTCGGAGACGTGTTTGGAGGCACCCTGGTCAGGCTGAACGTCTTAGACACACTGTCCAGCGAGTGCAGCAAGGTGGTGGTTCCCTGATGTTTTGGGGTGGCATTATGTGGGGCCGACGTACGCCACTGGTGGTCATGGAAGGCTCCGAAACGGCTTTACGATACCTGAATGACATCCTCCGACCCATAGTGCAACCATATCGGCAGAATATTGGAGAGGCATTTGTCTTCATGGACGACAATTCTCGACCTCATCGTGCACATCTTGTGAATGCGTTCCTTCAAGATAACGACATCGCTCGACTACAGTGGCCAGCATGTTCGCCAGACATGAACCCTATCGAACATGCCTGGGATATGTTGAAAAGGGCTGTTTATGGACGTCTTGACCCACCAACCACTCTGAGAGATTTACGCCGAATTGTCGTTGAGGAGTGGGACAATTTGGACCAACAGTGTCTTGATGAACTTGTGGATAGTATGCCACGACGAATACAGGCATGCATCAATGCAAGAGGACGTGCTACTGGGTATTAGAGGTAGTGGTGTGTACTGCAATCTGGACCACAAATGCTGAAAGTCTAGCTGTATGATGGTACAACATGCAATGTGTGGGTCTCATGAGCAATAAAACGAGCTGAAATGTTGTTTGTGTTGATCTCTATTCCCTTTGTATTTAAAGGTTCCGGAACTCTTGGAACCGAGGTGATGCAAAACTTTTTTTGATGTGTGTATTTAGCGGGTATCTGGGAAACGAATCAAGATAGATAAAAACGTTTCTCGCAATTCCGTGCCACTTTTTTGTGAAACAAACCGATGGTGCAATCGAAATCATCGCGGCCCTCTTGGTTTTCGATATACAGGGTGATTGTGAAAAGTCTGCATTTTTTAACTTATTTAAAAGGTGAAAACGGGTTATTATAGGGAATTTTCCGTAGAATTCAATTAGACCATTAGTTGAATTTTTACAAATTATATACTTTTTCGACCCAATTCTTTTTTTCAAAAACCAAAAACATTTAATAACATCGAAACGGTGGGAGATATCCAAATTTGATAAGGGACAGAAAAGTTGCTAATTACAGAGTTCTTACGGCTGTACATTTAACTTTCTTCGATAGGACCGACGGTTTCCGTGATATAACGATTCGAAAAAAAGGATGAACTTCAGGGCCCCAACAAAAGAAAACGGTGAGAGATATCAAAAAATCGTAAGGGGTATAAACGTTGCTTACCGCGGAGATCTTACATCTGTACATTTAACTTTTATCGATAGAACCGACCGTGCCCGAGATATAATTATTCGAAAAAAAAAGGACTGAAATTAAGGGCCCCAAAGAAAGGTCCGGCCCGGCACCGATTTTAACGCCCAACAATAGGGTTCGTCACAGGCCCTACCCCTTTCGCCGTACCAAATTTCAGCTCGATATCTTGAAAATTGAGACCTGCACTTTGCTAAACGCAAAAACGTCACGCACATACATAGGTACATACGTACGTACGTACGTACGTACAGACAGACTTTTTTTTTTTTTTCGAAGAAATAAAATCGACTCCGATTAGATTGGTATAAGTTTGAACCCTGGGCGACGCTTAGTTC
This sequence comes from Meconema thalassinum, assembly GCA_946902985.2. NCBI lineage: Eukaryota > Metazoa > Arthropoda > Insecta > Orthoptera > Tettigoniidae > Meconema > Meconema thalassinum. The sequence goes on along the minus strand of OX336388.2, from coordinate 189,698,445 downwards.
CCGAGATCTCCGAAAAAACTACTACGGCTATATGAAAGCCTATATGGATCTAGATCCTGTTAGTTAATTAAAAGGCACACGGATTGATACTTGAATACTAGATGTACGTATTTTGGCACATTTCGAGATGAGCGAGAGTAGTGGTTTTTGGACAGTTCTAAATCCTCCTCCTCCTCACAAGATGGCGGCGGCGTGATTTCTCTCGAACGCATGGTCGGATTTTGACGAATGAGGTGTCATTGACTTCGGGCTGATACCCCCTTTCCAATGGACAACATATTTCAACCCCAAAATAAACCCTACCTCTATTAGGGGGTGAAATTGTAATTTTTTAGAAAATCCCGCTTTTCAAGTGCAACATGTGAGAGTTTGAATGCTAATATGAAATTAAACGTTGTTCCACACAAGAGTCATGTGTACGGTAGAAAGCCACTATGAATTAACATGCTTCTTTTTGTCTTTTACGCATGCCCACTCATGGCTTTTGTAAGAGGGTGGGCTTTTTAAATATAGCGGCTGTAGTGTAACCTAACCTAACCCCACTCACAAGGGATGATAAAAAGTATTTTAAGCAGCTCTTGTCGATAGGCAAACTGATAATCAAAGAGGGTCTTGTCAGGCCTTGAGGCGAGAGTCCCTGTTATTGTTGACGAGCCCCTGTTGTCGGGTCCCTGTTGATGGGTTATTGTTGACGGGTCATTGTTGACGAGTCCCTGCGGACGGGTTATTGTTGACAGGTCATTGTTGACGAGTCATTGTTGACGGGTCCTTGTTGTCGAGTCCCTGTGGACGGGTCCTTGTTGACGGGTCATTGTTGTCGAGTCCTTGTTGGCAGGTCCTTGTGGACGAGTCCCTTTTGACTAATCCCTTTGGACCGGCCCCTTTGGACTGGTCCCTATGGACTGGCCCATGGTCCCTAATGCTATGATGAAATTAAACGTTGTTCCACATGAAACGCATGTGAAGAGCCGATTGCTACTATGAATTAACATGTTTGTTTTTTGTTTTAACGCATGCGCACTTGGGATTTTTGTAAGCGGGCGGGCTTTTTGAATAATGATTTAAAGATGAGTTTTTTTTAATTACCAAAAGATCCAAAACTAATAGGTCATTAGCTTTTTAATATCTCATGAACCAATAAGGCTAGGGACTCGTATGAGAGGTCGTTGGACTTGAGGTGACATTCTGTTTTTGAATGTATTATTGTTTTTGTCAAAAGGGTCTAACTGCACTTTTGTTAATATCTCGCTAACTAATAATCAGAGAGGGTCAAGTGAGGTGTCATGGGACTCAGGATGGTCAACCCTTTTCCATGACCAACGAATTTACCCGAAAGATCTAAAACAGCAAGGTCATTGACCTATGATTTTATAAACTAATAATCGGAGAGGGTCAAGTGAAGTGTCATAGGACTTAGAATGGTTAACCCATTCCCATGACCAATGAATTTACCCAAAAAATCCAAAAACAGCAAGGTCATTGACCTATGATTTTATAAACTAGTAATCGAATATCAACATGCGAGGTGTCATAGGACAAAGAACGGTTAACCCTTTCCCATGGCCAATGAATTTACCCAAAATACCCAATACATCAAGGTCATCGAATTGAGATTTTATAAACTAATAATCGGATACGAACATGTGAGATGTTTACCATGTGTGATGAAACATAGCTAGGTAGAGAAAGAATTAGTGTAGGCTACATGTATGGTGGCTGACAAGTCTTTTACCATTGAAACTTGTTTTCATATCAAACTGTAGTATAGTTGCAGGTATGGGTTAATAAATAACAAACGGTGTACACAAACTCTGTTTTATCGATTCAAGAATTAAGAGTAGACTATCTTTAATTGATTGGTTAAAGCGGATAGCTAAAACACAAAAATGCTCAGTGGTTACCGGGACAAGATGGTCGCTACACACAACAAGCTTTAATAGCCCAGGAATTTTAGGTTTTAACCTTGAATTTTTTTTAGTAAAGCTGAAAATTGGTATAGTTGTCCTATTTGATGTTCTTAACAACATATTAAAAGTCCCCGGTCTTCCCGTGTCGGCTTCCTGGATTTCCAGCCGTTTGAACTCCTGGAATGCTGGAGAAGTAGGTGGTGTCGCTGGAATGAGCATTGTAAGCGAACGTTTTGGCTTACAGTGCTCTAACATGGCTTAAATTAAAGGAGAAAAAACAAGCGATAAGTTAATTCATGGGTTGGCATGTTAGCGATACTTCCGGTCTAACAGGAAACGAAAAAAAGCCGCGAAATTATAAAAGTGCCACGTTTTCCTTTTTTGACGTTTGTTGGCAAACTATCACGAATATCGCAGACAAGTCTTCCATAAAAGTTGTTGGCGACAAAATAAGCTTTCATTTGATGCATTCATACTCGATGTCCGAATAATAGTTGCCGAGGTATAGCGGTGTAAACAAAAGATTGTTACGTCATTCACTCCTCCGTCTGCGCTACACACACACTGCGACCGGGACGCGCTCTGATTTTGCATTGTTACATCCGACAGGAGCTTCCATTCTCTATGATAAATGAAGTGCTTCCCCTCTTTTCAAAATATTTCACGCTAAACCCACCCCTCTCAAAAAATCCCCCCCCCCCAAAAAAAAAAAGAAATTTAAATATTTTCAATTTTTCTTGAGTGTTTTTAATGAAAATTTACCTTTTTGTACATCTGCTCCTAATAGTGAAAATCGACATTACTTCATTCTATGAGGTGTTCTCGGTGCGTTTTTTTAACGTGCTTTATTGAGATAGGTAAACAAAATTAATGTTTTAATATGTAACATATGTAACCATTTGTGACTTGGCGAACATAAATTATTATTTTAATGCCATTTTTAGGAGATCGAATATCTTAAGTAAACAGTAGTGTGAATATCGGAGTAGATATTTCTGCTTAAAACTAATACAGTTTATAATGTATTATTTATCAAATAATTCAAATAATTTTTGTTAGAAACCAATTTGTAATTAAAAGAGGATGTTAATTTTGTCACAGCAAAGTGAAATGGTGTAACAACATACTGAAAATAATATATACCTGCAAATATGTTCGCAGTGAATGAATGCTGCCGGCATGCGTCGGACGTTGGCGGCAAAGTGGCCAAATCCAACGAAGCAGTAACTGTCTGTCTTGCGTTAGTCCTTCCATACAGATGCACATGAAGCTCGTTTAGAGAATTGAAGCCCTTCCCGTTGAACAACTCCAGAACAAATTTTTCTCCAGCCATCTTGATATCTTCCTTGGATGCATCAGGCTGATTGAAAACTTCGACAGTTTTCCGCAGATCTTCGTTGTTTTTGAGAATGCCCCATGGACGCTTCTTCCCTTTGCTAAAAATAGCCGAAGTTGTGTCACATCCACTCACGGCATGTGCAAATAGCACACAACTTTTCATCTCACCAATATCTTCCTGAATGTTTGTGATAGGGAAAATCTTTCCAAGAGATTTTGAGTTTCCAGGACTGTAAAAATGGATGTTGTTGTTCTCTCTTGCTTTTGCCAATAACACGCATAGGACATCTATGCCTGACGCTATAACAGTAACAGCATGATCTTCGGCGTCTAAAGACAACACTACGTCGACAATTAGTGTATCTGCGTCCCCTGTCGCCTGACGAACAGCAACTCCAGCATTTCTAAGCTCCTTTGTCAACGTAGAGATGAACCGTCCCTTGTTTTTGGTGTTACTTAGAGAGTCTGCCTGAGAAGTGGAAACCATTCTGTTGGAATCGAAGACAATGTCTATGGAAGTCTGCTTCCCCGCATGGCGTGCCTGCTCCTGGTTCTTCGTGCTAGGAGTCTGATCGTAGTTGCCAAACACAATGGTAACGTTTGTAGGATAGTACTTGCTTATGTACAACTTGTAGGACTGGATTATGTCACCAAAAGTTGCAGGTCTTGGCCATACAACGGTATGCAAAAGCAGACCTCCATCAACGACTACTTTGCGTTGTTCTTCAAAATCTTAGGGGGCTTCTGAAGATTTGAAAAGGTGTTGAAGTGCTGACTTGGCTGTTTTTCTCAATAAGGATGAATCGACGAGAGCTGGAGGCGTCGGTGCAAGCTCGTACTTCAAGAACTCCACGATATCCGCTTCCGATTTCATCACACATATGATTCGCATGAAAAATTAGTGCGGGTTGATCAGGACGATGTCATCACGAATTTTTAGTTGGCACCCAACAACTGACAAAGGGACTACGCGGCTTTTTCTTGCGAGCTTGACACCCTCAAAACTTTTCCCCACCATTTGTTGTATTGCTTCTTCACCAACTTCTCGAGCCTTGTCGCAGTTGACGCTGTTGTCTGCAACTACGCCAGTGGAAGTTAGTTAGTTAGTTATTGTTGTTTTAAGGGGCGGAACTACGAGGTCATCTGCCCCTCTTAACACAGATTAAAGAATACAAATTTTGAATTGAATTTGAAATTTTGGGGTGGACATCTAAATTTAAAAAGACCAAAAATTAATAAAACAAAAACAAACAATTAAGTAAAAAATAAAAATTAAAAAATAAACAAAAATTACGGAAAAACAAAACATTATCATTCAAAAACGAACAAGTCGTTGAGTCAAAGTTCACTGGAAAATTTAGATTGCTGGCCCTAACCCACTCTCACTTATAAAGCGGATAACGCGATCAGCAGCCACCGCGTCATCGGCTAATATAAGTTTGAGTGTCGTCTGCAAACCAAGGTTTCTTCGTAAGTCAGCAAGATCCACACACTCGGTGAAAATGTGGGCCACGGTGAATACGGCTCCACAGGTACAAAGTGGGGGGTCTTCCCTTCTCATTAGGTACGAGTGGGTGGATCTTGTATGACCTATCCTTAGCCTACACAAAATGACGGACTCTCTCCGGGCCCGGAAGGAGCTCCGCCACACGCGAGTAGTTCCCTTGATCGCTCTCAGTTTATTGGGCAGTGGGTCAGCTAGCCACTGACTCTCCCAAAAAGCCAGAACTTGTAGGCGTAACTGAGAGCGAATATCTCTAGCGGGTACCTCCATTAGTCGAGGTGGTAGTGATACCGCCTCTTTTGCAGCTTGATCCGCTAACTCATTTCCCGCAATTCCCATGTGGCTTGGAAGCCACAGAAAGGTGATTCGAGTGTCAGCGTGGCTCAGCCCGGCTAGTAGGTCGTGGATTCGCTGCACTAGGGGGTGTTGCGGGAAACATGTAGCAATTGACTGCAACGAACTCAAAGAGTCGGTACACACGAGAAAGTGGATTCGAGCATCCTGTAGTGCAAACTGCAGAGCTTCATAGATGGCAACGAGCTCCGCAGTAAACACACTACAGGCCTCAGGCAAAGAGATCTTGGTATTTGCACCATCAATAACGTAAGCACAACCCACCTTCTCGTCCACCTTCGAACCATCCGTGTAGAGAATGCCAGCGTCCGGAAACTGGTGAACTATGCTGTGGAACTGCCTCCGGTAAACGGAAGCATCAGTGTTCACCTTAGGACCTCGGTGAAGATCTAACCGAATTTCCGGACGCGGGACTTGCCACGGAGGCACCTCGCTAGATGTCCGGATCATACAGGGACCTACAGCCACTCCTATTTCAGTACACGAGCTATCAAGTCTAATACCAACCGGCCGAGTGGCACGAGGCCGGTTGGCGTACCCCTGGTGGTTTTGGGTACCGAAGAGGGCTTGATAGGTCGGGTGTTGCGGCATTTGACGCACATTGGCAGCATATGCTAAAAGCATATGTTGGCGTCTATAATTTAAAGGTGGAACACCCGATTCGGCGAGTAGGCTGGGTATCGGGCTGGTCCGGAAGGCACCGGTAGCCAGCCTAACGCCACTATGGTGGATACTGTCCAGCATTTTCAAGGTTGCCGGCCTTGCTGAACCGTATGCCGCAGAACCATAGTCTAGCCGGGACAGGACGAGGGCTTGGTAGAACCGTAGCAGCACCGCACGGTCAGCCCCCCACGTAGTGCCACTAAGAAACCTGAGCATGTTCAGTTTCCTGAGACATGTCATTTTCAATTGCCGTATATGGTGCTGCCACGTTAATTTGCTGTCAAAATGGAGCCCCAGGAAGCGATAGGTGTCAACCAACGGCAACGCAGCATCCCTGAGATGTAGTTCAGGGTGTAAATGTAGCCTCCGTAGCTGACAAAAATGGACGACGGAGGTTTTCGCTGCTGAAAAACGAAAACCCCGGTCGTGAGCCCACCTGTCGACCCGGTTGATGGCTAGCTGCAATTGCCGTTCCACGACTGCCATACTTCCAGAGCTGTAATGCAGAGCTAAATCGTCTACATACAGCGATGGAACTACCGCGGACCCGGCGGCGGCAACAATGCCATTAATGGCAATCGCGAACAAGGTGACACTCAGCACTGAACCCTGAGGAACTCCATTTTCTTGGGTATAGTACTGCGATAATGTCCTACCGATCCTTACACGGAAGAGTCGGACGGACATGAAATTCACAATGAAAGTCGGTAAGTTACCACGGAGTCCCCACTTGTGAAGGGTGGAAAGGATCCCGTAGCGCCATGTGGTGTTGTAGGCTTTCTCGAGGTCAAAGAAAACCGTGACTAGGTGCTGCTTTCGGAAAAAAGCCTCCTGTATGGCGCTCTCAAGTCGCACCAGATGGTCAGTGGTGGACCTATGAGAGCGAAATCCACATTGGTACTCAGACAGGAGACCTTTATCCTCCAAGAACCACACCAGTCGACGGTTCACCATCTTTTCGAGCAGCTTACATAGGCCATTTGTCAAACAAATGGGCCTATAGCTGCTTACAAACTTGGGATCCTTTCCAGCCTTGGGAATCGGTATCACGATCCCCTCTCGCCATTGAGATGGAAACTCCCCTTCAATCCATGTACGATTGAAGAGGATCAACAGTTTTTTAATACTGGATTCGCACAGATGTTTTAACATTTGATTATGTATGTTATCCGGTCCAGGAGCCGTATCCCTGCACAGTGTAAGCGCACTGCGCAGTTCCCATTCAGAGAATGGTACATTATAGGACTTCGAAGCAGCAGTGGCAAAGGACAAGGGGTGAGTCTCTGCCTCCCGCTTCAGAGTCAGAAATGTAGGATCGTAACTCCCGGAGGAGGATACATCGGAGAAGTGCGAGCCAATGCTGTTGGCAATGGCGAGATGGTCCGTGATGATGTCTCCATTGATGGACACTCCGGGTATCGATAGTGATGTCGGGTGTCTGGAGATCCGACGAAGCTTAGTCCACACTTGAGATGAAGGAGTATGCGCCGTCATGGACGACACATACTTTTCCCATGTCGTTTTCTTACTCTCCCGAATCAGATATCGGGTTCTAGCACGCATCCTTCTGAAGGTGATAAGGTTGGCCATAGTGTTTTGCCTCCGATAGCATTTTAAAGCACGTCGACGATCTTTAATGGTTGCTGCAATCTCGGCTGTCCACCAAGGGACAAGCTTCCGGCGTGAGTTGCCGGATGAGGAAGGTATTGTTTCCTCAGCAGCAGTCAAAATACCATTCGTTATGTGAATGGTATGATCGTCGACACTCTCAAAGGTATCTTCGGCAAACACCGCACGTGCCGTGAAAGTTGGCCAATCAGCCCGACGGAGAAGCCATCGACTTGGTAACTCGATGGCTCTCTGGTTCGGAAGAGTAACGATAATTGGAAAATGGTCACTATTCCAAAGGTCATCGTGTACACCCCACTGTAGCAGGGGAACCAGCGCACGACTGCACAGGGTAATATCGATACTTGAATAAGTACCGTGTGCAATAGAGAAGTGCGTAGGCTCCCCTGTGTTCAACAGACACAGGTCCAGCCGCCTGATCAGCCTCTCAAAATCTCTCCCTTTACCGCTAGTGGTAGCGGAGCCCCAGATGGTGTTGTGGGCATTAACATCTCCCAGAAGGAGAAAAGGAGGGGGGAGCTGAGAGACTAGATCCACCAGCTGGTCATAATCCGGCTGAGAATCAGGCGGGATGTACACGTTACATACTGTTGCCATTACTGGCAACGAAGTACGAACTGCAACTGCCTCTAGCTGAGTACGCAACGGCACCTCTTCACTAAAGAGGCTAGAGTGGACGAGAGTGCAGACGCCACCAGCGGCCACAGCTCCGTCCATCCGGTCTTTAGAGAAGAGTTTGAAGTGACGCATTGTTGTCTCATGTCCAGGACGAAACCTGGATTCCTGAAGACAGACAATGGTAGCCGAAAACGAAGATATTAATTGTCGTAACTCAGCGAGATGAACAGAATAGCTATTACAGTTCCATTGTAATAGTGCCATGGTGTGGACTTAAGTAGAAGTGGGTCTTCTACTTATGCTTGACCGTTTGCCACCCTTCCCCATCTCTAGTTGGAGATGATGGGGCAGGAGAGCACACCTCAATCTCCACATCTCCGTCCGAAGACGAAGAAAATGGAGCGGGCGCTCTCCTGGGTTGCGCGCGGTCGTCGTCGGACCTCACGAGTCTCGCTCTTGGGGAAGAGCGAGAGCGGTGTCGAGGGACTTTCTCCCGGTCCGAAGACTGGGTGTCTGTCCCCGACACGCCCCGAAGAGATTTCTTCTTGGATCGGCGCCGACGTGTGTTTGGGGAAGTTGATGGTCCCTTCCCCACAGACGCCGGGTCCTTATAAAACAAGGTCGCTCCTGCTGGCACCGCTCCACTGGTAGTGGTGGGAGCGGGATGGCCAGCAGATACGTGAGCAGCCCTGCCTTTAGGAGAGGAAGAGAAACGGCGCTGAACCGCTCCCCTCTCCTCCGCCGATCTATTTTCTTTTCTATAGGGGAGTTCCTCCATACGGACGGACTTGGCTTCAGCAGGCTTCGCTCCCTTGGTGGTAGTGGGCGCGGAAAGGCCAGCAGAGACAGTAGCCACCCCGTCAGCAGGAGGGCGAGAGAGACGGCGACGAACCGTCTCCCTCTTCTCCCCTATATTTTTCGTATTAGGTGGGCTGGAAGAAGGACCAGCCCCGGTCGGGAAAGTCTTCTTTCCCCCTTTAACTGGGGAAGACTTATTCGCCGACCGTTTCGGAGAAGAAGATGACTTCTTCTCCGATTGTGCCGGTTTAGATGGTATAACCGGCGCCTTCTTTTGCTGGGCCGAAGAAGGTTGTTGTACCTCCTTCGGGCTGACATTTTTCGCTGGTACAGCGAGGGGTGATTTCAATACTGCTGAAAATACGGGCGTCGAGGGTACTACACTCGGTAAAGATGCGGCAGGGGTGAATGAGGGCGTCGTTGCAGCTGCAAACGATACCCGAAATTCGGGGGCATTCATATCACGGTACCTCTTGTGAGCGTCGTGATATGAAAGCCTATCAAGAGTTCTTATTTCTTGAATTTTTGCTTCCTTACAAAACTCAGGGCACTGCTTCGATCGTGGAGAGTGGCTTCCTTGGCAGTTAGGACAAATCGGGGGAGGCGTACACCTCTCACCCTCATGTGTCCCCTTGCCACACTCTCTACACACGGCCTTGGCAGTGCACCTGGCGGAAACATGCCCGAATTTCTGGCATTGATAGCAGCGCATAGGTGGAGGGATGTACGGTCGAACATCGCAGTGGTACGATGTGACCTTCACCTGCTTAGGTACAACATCACCCTCAAAATGGAGAATAAAAGCGCCGGTATCGACGCTGTTCTCTCCAATCTTTCGGGTGATGCGCCTAATCTTGGTGACGCCTCTCTTCCCCAGATCCCGCAACAATTCCGCATCGCTATTTAAAATGAGGTCACGATGGAAAATAACTCCTCGGACCTCATTCAGCGTTTCGTGTTTTGAGACCTTAACGGGAATTTCGCCGAATTGCGTGCATTCCAGCAACGCTTCGGTTTGCTTCCGATCAACGGTGTGCAGCAGCAGCTGACCGTTCCGGAGCTTGGAAATCCCGCTTAGGTCCCCGAATTTCCCCTCGATTTCCTCAGAAAAAAATATTGATTTTACTAGTTTAAAATCACCCCCGTCAGTCCTCGTAGCTACCAGGTAGCGAGGAGACTTATCAGCGGGGAATCTTTTATTAAAGGCTTCATCCCAAGGCGTATACACCTTGGGATTAGCTCGACACTCAAGAGACGGCTTTTTAAGGGTGCACCCTGTACAGGTGTCCGTGATCGCTTTGATGGCATCCCGGACGAAATCCTCCCCGAATACTGCCCACTCCGAACGGGGGCTATCACTGTGGGCGCCACCCAGCTAAGGCAATACCTACCTGGCATAGCAGATATTGCCCGGGGTCCCAGTGCCTCAAACAGGCATTTCCCCCTCGGCATGCACAGGATTTATGCAGCTCCAGTATTCGGCCATGCAGGGACCTTCGTTGTAAGGCAGACACTACTGTAGGGTACATGGCGCACCCACCTGACGGGATGGGGCATACCGTCTAGGCTTTCTGGCCAGATGGCCAAGCTGGTGGCCCTTCCCCTAACAGCATGCATGTTTGTTTCTATTGGTCAAACCAGAGCTGGGACCAGAAAACCAAAATCGACCTTTATAAGGCCCCCTCTAAGTCGCCTTTTACGACAGGCAGGGGATACCGTGGATGAATTCTGCCCTCCCCATCCACAGGGGGTCTGAACAAATCAAAACTGGCAAGTTATTCGGCCATGTCGGCCCTATTAGTCGCCTCCTACGACAGGCAGGGCATACCGTGGGTGTATTCTATCCCGCACCCACACGGGGAAACGCCAGTGGAAAGCGATTGAAGACTTTCTTTATTTAAATCCCACGGAGAGCGATCTTCTACCCACGAGCGAAACACTTCTGCGTGGCGGTTCTCCAGCTTCCGCCGCGAGTCTCTCAACTGAACGTGCTGTTCCGAGGATTTTGTCTTTATACCAGACACATTTTCTACAGCTTCACAGATCGGGATGCACAGTGGAAGCGATGAGACAAAGTGAGCCAGCGCGCTATCGTCCACTCCTCGTCCTCTTGTTAAACCTCCTCGTGATTTCATAGGCCGCATAAGATCCTGTTCTATGGCCATATCTGACCATATTCCAGCCCAAAATCATGCGAGGGTCGGATGGAAAAGTACCCGTTCTTCGTGAAGTTGATGTACTTGTCCATGGGCATCTTCTGATCTAACTTAAACATTTGATGCCGGTACAAGTAGGCTGACTTAGCGTAGTGAATATGCCCTGCAGTTTGTAGGTATGGCAACATCTTCGATACGCAGTACAAATGGAGGTTCCAATTTGATGTTCTTTCTACCCGAATGAACAGCCGAACGATTTCCACTTGCCTGTAGTACTCCGCCCACAGCTTCGCTGTCCGGTTAGCTTCTGACAAGAGTCTTTCATTTCATTTCATATTTATTCATCAGTGCCTTACACTATATTTACAATACACTGAAGGGAGTATCTGACAAGAGCAAAGCCCCACTTCGCATTCGGAATGCGGGATGTCTTCCATGTACTCCATGACCCGAGTTACAACTTGATCTTCGCACACCTTTTTCGGTGCTAGTTTTCCTTCTAAAACCTTTTAAAACACAAACAACGCCCATCGGATCGTCGAGTGGCTTCTTACACAAAATGCAGTCTTCAAAACTCATTTTTATGACAACAGCACAATAAATAACACTTATACGGCATAACACACATCGGCCAACGACCAACTGTTTAAAATTTAGAAACAAAAGAAAACAAGAAGCTCCGCCAATTCGATGCATCAATGCTGCGGGCGAACGCGTCAGTTGGCCGCTGAGAAACAACGCAAACACGGGCTGATTCAGGTCGCGCGCCATTGTTTAAATCTCTGTATCTCGGCAACTATTACTTGCATATCAATTATGAATACATCAAATGAAAGCTTATTTTGTCGCCAACAACTTTTATAGAAAACTTGTCTGCAATATTCGTGATAGTTTGCCAACAAACGTCAAAAAAGTAAAACGTGGCACTTTGATAAAAAAAAACGCGGCTTTTTTTCGTTTCCTGTTAGACCGGAAGTATCGCTAACATGCCAACCCATGAATTAACTTATCGCTTGTTTTTTCTCCTTTAATTTAAGCCATGTTAAGAGCACTGTAAGCCAAATCGTTCGCTTACAATGCGCATTCCAGCGACACCACCCACTTCTCCAGCATTCCAGGAGTTCAAACGGCTGGAAATCCAGGAAGCCGACACGGGACGACCGGGGACTTTTAATATGTTGTTAAGAACATCAAATAGGACAACTGTACCAATTTTCAGATTTACTAAATTATTTTCAAGGTTTTGGCCTTTTTTTGACTAAAATTCCTGGGCTATAAATACTTGAGGCTAATAATCTATACACACACACTTGCTTGTTCTAAACTAAACTGTGTTGCTGTCAGTGCTCAGACAGTAGGCTGATGACAAAATGCATTGCTAACAGAAATATAATCATTTCCGGTTGTCTAATGTTACCAGCAATCCATTTTGTGTTCCAGTGGTAAGTTCTTTTTAGCTCTTGTACTGGTGGTCTTAACTCGATTTCCAGGTCTGAGGCCTAGAACAAGTCAAACTAAGAAACAAGTGCATGGTGGTACAGTGGTTAAGCTGTTAGCCTTTTCACCAGGGTTCGATTTCAAGTTAATATGCATGTCATAAACATATTAAACAAAACAAAACAGAGATAACGTTTAAATCTGATTACATTTGTGTCTTTTCAAATTATTACTTGGATTACAAATACAAAGGTGAACTGAGTTTGATATACAGTTAATGCTGCCTATCACACACTAGACTGTAAGAAAGCCAATAGAGCAAAAGGCGTAGGTAGAGCAGTGGTAAAATTGCTATATGTAGAGATCTACCTAGCGGCTTTATGAACTGGCAAAGCTAAATCGCATAAACAGTGCAGGATACAATCCAGCAATCAAATTTGTATCTTGTGGAACAGAGAAAATGCACTTTTACCTTGATGGATAGCAAATGAGTGCAGATGAATGACCTATGCATTAGCCTACCATAGGGTTATAACCACGAGGTGGAGGTGTGATTTCTATATTTTAATGTTTAGAGACAGGGCTTTTTTGTAACCAGTAGATTTAGTAGATTTAGTATTTTGTAAATATTCATTTTTGTAATTGTAAATAGTGGAAACATTTTTTTGTAATAGTAAATGTTAAATGCATAACTAAAAGTTATTTGGGATAAGTGTGCATGTCAAGGATAAATAGCGTGGTTGTATTTGTTTTTCAAAGACAGGTATGATTGTGTGAATGTATGACTAGATAGTATGAGTGTGGGTAGCATTGATTGTTCAACCAAAGCAAACACGGCAAGGTAGGATGGTGGGGTAATTAATGTATATAGCAAATGGTAAATAGTATACTGTAGTTTTTTTAACACTTGTGTTTTTTAAAATGCAGTGGTAGATAGGTGTTATTTTGTAAAACAGTCTTACCTACAGTAGTAGTAGTAGTAGTAGTAGTAGTAGTAGGCCTATACGTTTTTGGAAACAAACAGAAAGAGAATGCACTATTGCCATGGCCAAGCACTTCCATTAAGACGATTTCCAGAAAATTTTAATCAGCAAATGTGTGTTTTACAAAACTAAACTTTCAACATGGACTAAATCATAAACGTATCGTCTATGATATGGAAAAAATAGGAAATCCATGTTTCCATATCAACACAATTTAAAAACTTAAAACTGACATTTAAAATATGTAAATGGGAAATTGACAAACGAGTAAACAACAAAATGGAAAATTCTTGTTTCCATATCATGAAATCCAAAAACTTTAAACTGACATTTTCAAATCGTGTATATGGAAAATTAACAAATGGCAATGTGTGAAATGTGAAAATGAAAAAAAAATGAACAAATGACTATCATTATTTAAAAAATATATAAAACCGTCGTGTTCTATCGTTAAAGTGTGAATCAAACCACATCTACTTATTTGGATCACCCGAGACTGATTAGACCTGTTTTAGTCCTACTATACTTTTAAAATTTTATGTTAAAGCTCGAATTGAACTCAAGAGCTTTAGAGTGCCAGCTAACTATGCTAACCATTACGACACAAAGACAACTTTTCACTACTCTTCATGAACAATAATAAGAAAAAGAATAATAAATGTTTTTTTTTTTAAGGATGAACATGGTGACACTTTTTCTGTTGCACAGTCTGCTAGCCACTAGCCATCAGCTGGGGTCTTAGAAAACGATACAGTTGACATTTTGTAATGAGATGTGACATGTTTCAAAGTACAATATTATGGGTTGCTGTTGAGTAAAAACTAATCCTGTACAAGGAAGCAAGGGTTCGAACCCCTTACCTAACATTACTATTGCCTGAACATGGCTTGACGACACTGTATTATTATGATACTCGGTACACAAACCATAGATAGAGTGTACTGTTTAAGATCCGACCCCGACGGTATTATGTTTTCCGAGGCCTAGGGAGTCTTTCACTTTCCCGCCTTAATTGGCCCTTGCCTCATCTTTCCTGATACCCTCCTTCTGTGAGGGGTCAGCCTTCTTTTTCTTTTCCTTTTACCTCCTGCCTTGTGCTCAAGGCCCTTAAGGAGGCAGGGTGTATGTAGCCCCACCACTTCTGGTGCACCCTAGATAATGCTACACCCTCAGGGGCTCACGGCTGGTGAGATCGGGAGTTGGCGAACCCGAGGGATTCCTGAGCTGGGTCCGTTTTCCACTTTTGTCCCTTACCTTCGGGGCGGACCCTCTCCTCTTTCCCCTCTCCTCTCCTCTCCTCTTTTCCTTATATTTCCTTTTCTCTTTAAGATTTCCGCACTGTTTTTGTTACTTGGTTCACCGTGTATCTAAATTCCCTTTTAGCGATTTTTAAGGCATTTTTGATCTACGCTGCATTTTGTAAGTTTTTTCGATCTAAATTACATCTCGCGATTGTTTTCAACCTCAATTGCATTTTGTAAAGATTGACACTCTAAATTGCTTTTCAGTAAGTCTTTCAATGCAGGTAGACAGGCCTTTTAGTGAGTATTTTGAATTTCAATTGCATTTTGTAAGTATTTTCAACCAAAACCGCATTTCGCACGAATTTTGAATCTAAATTGCATTTTGTTTGGTGGGCATTTTGTACATATTTTGATTCCCAATTGCATTTTGTGGGTATTTTGAATCTAAATTACATTTTGTCAAGTATTTTCAATCTAAATTGCATTTTGTAAATAATGACAATCCACATGAGTCGTTTGAATCTACCGTACATTTTGTAAACATTTTCAATTTCAATTGCATCTTGTAAGCAGGGTGTCTACCAACTCATCTTAAAAGAATTCCCTGATTATTCCCTGATTTTTCCAGAATTAATGAGAGAATTCCCTGAGTAAAGAATGCTAAACAATCGCCCGGGAACGGTAAGTGTGATGAAACGCACGCTATTTTTGGTTGGTTTTAAGCGCTCTCCAGGAACAAGAAGCAAAATGTAATCCAGGAAAGCAAAAGGAAAATAGAATTAAGTTTTTTGTTTTCTGTTCTCGGAAATTCCAGGATCCAAACAGATGTGAGCAATGGCGGCACAAGGGAAACGGTTGTGAAAATAAATTTATTTCAATAAGTGAACTTGTTGTCCAGTAAAATAAGCAAGGTCTATTAAGTCATACTGCTTTCACTACAGTAAATGCCTCCAATAAAAGGGATAAAGGAAGGTTGAATACACACATCAAGGTGTCACCATATGAGTGGAATCATCTTAGACCAATATTTAATTTGTAAAACCTTTCATTACCATTGAAATCACTAATCTACGTCGCAGGTATGATATTCGGTAGCATAAGTCTGAATATAAGCCTATACAGTAATTTACACATATCCAAGGGACGAAGGGAGGCATATTCAAAGTTCTCACTCTGAATTAGGTCCACCTCGTCATGACAGATGTAATTGAGTAATCATCATCCAAGTCCCACTCCAGCCACCCGGGTGTGGTTTACAAGCCTGCTCCACTCCTTTCTGTCCCTCCATTTTTCCTGTTCCATCACTTCTGCCACATCCAACCCAGCTTCTCCAATGCCCTTCAAAATTTGGTCCAACCACCTTCTTCTTGGTCTTCCAACTGGTCTCTTACCCTTGACTTCTCTTTCTAATTCCCTTTTTGTTACTCTTTCTTTACCCATTCTTTTGAAATGTCCGAACCAACGTAACCTTGCTTTCTGTATCTTCTGATTTGACGGTTCCATATTTAACTCTTCTCTGATTTCAATATTTTGAATTCTATCCCTTGTTGTCTTTTTAGCTGAAGTTCTTAAAAATTTCACTTCTACTCCTTGTATCTTACTATTTTGCCTTTTATTCGTTACCAGTGTTTCCAGTCCATATGTTACAATTGGTATGAAATACTGTTTATATAATATTAATTTCGTCAATTTAGTAATTTATAAATACATTTAAATGAAAGAAATCATTATGAATGATGTTTCGACAGGCCAGAACACACCATTATCAGTCTAAAATAATTTAACCTAGTCTGTTTGATAATACAAGGCCGAGTTTGAAAGGTGTTACAAACACATTTCCTGGGTGCAATTAAAAACAAAATAGGACATAAGTTCTAGCCTAGCCAAGGAACGTAGGAGCAATAAATATGCATTTAAGGGCACTAGGCATATCCATCATATTACATAAACATCAAACATTTTCCTTGTTCCTGTTCCAGTCGTTAACCAGAGCCCCCGTTCTCATTCCCGGGCCAATCGTGAACCAGCCTGAACATAACTGGCAGCATCTACAAGGTAAAGATCATCACATTAACAACCTCATAGTGATCATGAGCTTCCGTTAAGCCTTTTGATCACTACAGTACAAAGTACAAATGAAATATTCGTAAGCAGAGCGAGAGGTTATTTGCCTCGATGCACAAGAGTAGACACAGATCGAATAGCACACGATATAATAGGGGGTAGCACAACCACGTGTTTGAACGACTACGCATTTTAGGGGCTAAATCATATATCAACAGCAGCACAAGAACACCCTGGAAATTATTGCACACCATAAGTTTTCACTATAGATTTAGCACACAATGGAACAAATGTTATATTTTTCGTAAACTTCAAACAGCACACTAAAGCATTAACAGTAGAACTACAGCAGACAATAATCAAAAAATACCGGGATGGAAAAGCCGCGCAAACAGTATTGTCAAACCAGGTCTAACACATGTTGCCTGGGCGCGCGCTAACACTTGACATGACAATACACACGGTAAAACCTCACTTCCTGTACCGAAAGCACTATCGAGACAATATACCGCAATATATGCGCTTTTGAAGCTTACACTGAGCAAACCGTTAAAAATATCAATATACTATGAGTGTAAGAATTGTTCAGCACGAAAAGTTCTATAAAAAAAAGTCCGCGAGAGCTTATATCTATCTTCAATACATCGCCCACTATAAGTGTTTTTAGATTGGACGGGAGGGGGATTTGAGTTTCATGCACCTCGCCATTCTTAAATTACGTCTGACAAGAATTCGTTGTACATGCTATCTCCATGATAATATAATTAATAGTCCAGTCAGTGATTTCAACCCATCATGCAGAGACGTAAAGCGGATACAGGCCTAGGTCGTAGTTCATTGACATCGAAAAAAAAAAGCGCTTGTCACGTAATGCATTCATAACTGTTTCCGGGCGAAGCTAGTATATTATACTCTGTGAGCTGCCAGAATAGGATTGACAGTTCTCGTCTCTCCATGTGGTCTGAGAACGAGATTGCCAAACTGTACAAGCCAGAGATAAAGCTGACCAGGCACTGAGGCACGTGGGCGGTAATATTGCAACGCAGAGTATTATGACATCAACTATGCGAACATGGATTGGTCAAGAGCCAGAGCGGTGATGAGTGACGTGGAATTTCCGCTGAAATGTCAATCCTATGCAGGCAGCTCACAGAGTATATTTATAAACAATACTAAATTTAAAATATTTTGTCGCCAAAGTTGCTGTATCTACCGACAAAATCGCTAAATTGGCGATACTGATCGCAACGAACAAAATGCTCAAGGCCCAATAAAATGGCGTAGTTGGCTCCTGCGCAGAAAGCGAACGGAAAAGTTGCCACATCATACGTTCAGTTGACCTTGAGAAGGCACTGCTCATTGGCTGAGCACTGTCATCCGGGTGTCTACTGTAAGGATGAAGTAAAAATTAGTTACTTTTTAGTTACCTTTTAGTCAATTTTAGTTACCTTTTAATTCAAGATACGTCTGTGGTCTGCAAGCAAAGGGGCTCATCACGCGGTGAAGATAAACAACAATGAACTGTGTTTAAAGCTGTAAATAAAATAAATAAAAAATACTATATATTAATTATCAAATTAGTTGTTTCAGCTAATGTTGTCTTGTGCACAATACGTTGTTTTAATATCAAGAGGTTGCTCTGCTCTTTAGCGTTTGGCGAGATTTCCTTTGTCCCCGCGGTAGATCACGAAGAATTGTACGCGACGTTACGTGATCGTCGCCAAATTCTGACTTTGCAGTCAAGTACGGAGAAATATCGAGATGTTACACAATCGGCGCTGGTCTCAGCCGTTTGACGAGATTCCCGCAGTTTTCACGATAGAACACGAAGAAAAATCGCGATTTAGATAAACGGTGTCACTTTTGGTCATTCGACGAGATTTCCATTGTCCTTGAGGTCGGGCACGAGAGAATATAGTATTATTACGCAATCGGCGCCACTTGCTGTCCGTTTGACAAGAATCCAGTTGTCCTAGTCATTGAAGGCGGAGAAATATCGCGATGTAACGCAATCGCTGCCGCTGTCGGCCGTTTTACGAGATTCACGTTGTCCTCGCGATATTATGCAATCGGCGCTGCATCCAGCCGTTCAACGATTGCCTGCCTATCTGCCCTGACAGAATGGTGGAGGCAGGCTCAAGGTTGGGCATGGTTAAAATTCACGAAAAGTAATGGACATGTTGTATGGTCGGCGCCGTGATTCCCGCAGTACCTATGCTGTGGTTGGGAGTTCATAAGTTCAGGGTGGATCACGAGGGAAAATTAGTATCGCGATGCAGCGTAGGCAGTCATTTCTAAGTGGGTTGATGCATTTCTCGCTGCCCGTACGCTTTTAAGTATACGGTCATGGTAAAAGTGGCGAGTAGGTTTCGGAATGTTTCGTGATGAATGCCCAATCACCTTTGACAGGATTCCCGCAGCCCTCGTGGTCACAAGTTCACGATAGGGGACGGGATTTATCATTTTACGCAACTGACGTCGATCTCGGTCCGTTTGACGAGATTCGCGCAGGCAATTCATGAGGTCAGCCAGTCTTCTTGAGGATGTGATTTTGGAGGATGAACGTTCGAAGTAGGTACCGTATCGAATATTACGAATTATTCTGAGAGGATTGCACGAATAATACGACAAGAGGGCACATTCTCTTTCGAATGCGAATCACGAATTATACAAGTTATCGAAATAACCAGTTAGATTATATATCCGATGGAACCAAAGTTCGAAGGAAAAATCGACATATAACTGAATGTCGAATTAACCATAAGTTACCGGATGTCGCAAATTTACTAGACAGATTTTTAAAATACCGGTAGGTTATTATGTATTTCGAGGCTATTTCGTATTTTTTGTTTCGAAACGGTAACATTTCGCAAGATAGCAACATTAAATTATTTCACGTTATTTTTGGACTTCAATTTGACTCAAAATTTAGAGGTCAATAACTGAAATAAGAGGTTTCTGTTTAGTTTCGGAAGTTTTCGTGAACAAACGTCTCGAGAAAAGTCAGGTTTCCTAATAAAACAGAAAAATATTTCACACAAAACTAGAAAGTATTCTTGATGCCGAAAATGTACGTTGAATTGATGTAGCCTACACCACACAAGGTGTCCACAGTATGCATTTCCTCTAGCTCAGGCACGACGAAGTATAGCTTATGCAATCGGCGCCGCTTGCGTGAAACTCGCTCATCGCAATCTCTGAGCCTACAGGCGCGAGTTTAAATGATTCAAGCCGCCTACAGAAAATTTTCGTTACCGTTTGTAAAATTCGTTGCTTTTTCGTCACTTTCGTCACCCGTTTGTAAAATTCGTTACTTTCGTTACCGGTAGACACCCTGGTCATCAGTAACGAGCGATCACTTCCCGCGAAATTCGAAAGTATTGCTTCCACTTTTACGGGATATAGACAAATGGAGAAAAATCCCTGATTAACAAAGAAATTCCCTGATTTTTCCCTGATTATTCCAGAAATTCATAATTCCCTGAGAATTCCCGGTTTTCCCGGGTCGTAGACACCCTGGTAAGTATTTTGAATTTCCATTGCACTTTGTGAGTATTTTGAATCTGAACCGGCCTTTTTCAATCTACATTGCATTGTGTATTTTCAATTTCAATTGCATTTTGTAAGTATTTTGAACCTCAATTGCATTTTGTACGTCTTTACGATCTCATTTGCATTTTGTAAGTATTTTGAATTTCAGTTGCATTTTATAAGTATTTCGACGCTACATTGCATTTTGTAAGTATTTTGAACCTAGGCTACATTTTGTGGGTCTTTTTCAATCTATTCTTTTTGTGAATCTTTTCGTTCTCAATTCCCCTTAGTCAGTACATTTTGTGAGTTGTTTCCATCTGAGTTCCTTTTTGTACGTATTTTCCGTCTCACATAAGTTTCGTTGTGGTTTCCATTTCATTCTCATTTTCGCTATCACCCAGATCATTAGGGGCCGATAACCTCGATGTTAGGCCCCTTAAAACAACAATTATCATCATCATCATATTGTTTAAGATCACTTTCTTTCTGAACATAGGTGGAGACTGTTGATGGTTAACAATGGCATTAATATACAGTAGTAGGATGTGGGTATAGCAATTAAGAAAAAACAGACAATACCCATACAATATTTTTATTTATTTAATACAAGTACTTGTACAATAGTTACATTCAAAATACATTTCTTTTTTTCGATTACTATTAAGTCCTTTTTGATTCTCTTGCATATGAAGGACAGATAACCTTGTAGTTCAGCCCCTTAAAACAACAACACAACCTTTTGCATAGTCTGTGATGTTGATGACTCTTGAGATGTGGAAGATGGATTAAACATAACTTATACAGCAGGGGTTAAATGTTGCTCAATAAACACTGCACTATTTTGAGTAGCAACATTTTTTTCTTGTACTAGCTTTTTAGCATTGTCATGAATATTTGTTGACACCAACAGTGTTTCTTTCATCTGGTACACCACATTGATGATCACTCACACTTAAAACCTTACCATTTCTACTTTAAAGATTGCCTCGACATCTTTTTGACCTCTCTTTTGAGCATCGCCAAAATATTATTCCTTTTACATTTTGACGATTATAGTTATAAGAGTAGCCTTTATAGAGTACACGTTGTTTACCTTTGTTAGTTGTAGTAAGTTCCATAGTAGCAACTAACCTGTTAGTATGATTTGCTCACTACAAAGGTTATAACTGTTCTGATAATAAAATCATTTAGCGTTGGCTTTTATATTTAATATGTACAGTTTGAAGTGATAGCAAAAGTGAGAGCAAAATGGTAGCAGAGTGGTAGAAAATATTACATGTGAATGAAAATCCACAGCCTGCTTCCAGTCTCCGACCAGGTCAGGAATGGAATGAATGAAGCCCCTATCTAGCGGCGAGGATATGAACTGTGCCGGCTGCCGAGGCCTGACGCACTCCTCTGGGGCAATTATTAAATGAATGACAGATGAAATGAAATGATAGTGGAGAGTGTTGCTGGAATGAAATGTTGACAGGGAAAACCGGAGTACCCGGAGAAAAACCTGTCTGCCTCCGTTTTGTCCAGCACAGATCTCACATGGAGTGACCGGGATTTGAACCACGGACCCAGCGGTGAGAGGCCGGCGTGCTGCCGCCTAAGCCACGGAGGCTTTAGAAAATATTACATGTATTGTTAATAAATAGTTTAAGCGGTTATGTGGATCTTTTGCATAATAATTTTGGCTCGACGAAGCTCATTTTCTATATCCAATAGTTCTTCCTCATATTCAGTATAACCAGCCTGTTTATAGACATGCAGTTGCTGAAGCCGCCGGATTAGCTTACTTGGATTGTTCCAGTAGACAAATTCAACAAATGATTTTTTGGTGTAAACAAAGAATTACCATTATCATTATTATTATATTGAATAAAGCTGCTGGCATCGATGACATCAGAGTAGAACAGATCAAAAAGTTCGGCCAGACCACCCTACAATGGCTGCTTACGATGATTAATGAGTGTGTATCTAAGCTTTATATCCCCAGGCTCTGGAGGAAAGCCCGAGTGGTTGCACTGCTTAAGCCTGGTAAGGAGCCAAACGATCCTAAAAACTTTCGCCCAATATCCTTATTATGTCACTGTTTCAAGATCTTCGAGCGCCTTATCCTCAACCGAATTAGCGGCATCCTTGAAGATAAGTTCATTCCCCAACAAGCTGGGTTTCGATCTGGAAAGTCATGTTGCAGTCAGATACTGAACCTCACTCAACACATCGAGGATGGGTATGAACAAGGTGAGATAACTGGAGTTGCCTTTGTCGATCTAACAGCTGCTTACGACACTATCAACCACAGAAAGTTGCTGAGGAAAGTGTACCAGACCTCCAACGACTACCAACTAACATCCCTTATTGGCACTCTCCTGCAGAATAGAAGGTTCCAAGTCTTTCTCCATGGTAAAAAGAGCAGATGGCGCATACAAAAGAACGGCTTACCTCAAGGCAGTGTACTCGCTCCTGTGCTATTTAATATTTACACTAACGATCAGCCCATACCAGAACATTCTAGGCTCTTCATCTATGCTGATGATACTGCAGTGGCTGCCCAAGGAAAAACATTTGAAGAGGTGGAGGGAAAGTTGACTTCTGCACTAGATACCCTTGGATCTTACTATGAAGCCAATCATCTTAAGCCAAATCCCAACAAGACTCAAGTATGTGCATTTCACTTAAGGAATAGAGAAGCTCGGCGGGAACTGGATGTTACATGGCAAGGCAAACAACTCCAACATTGTCCAACACCCGTGTATCTAGGTGTTACTCTTGACCGAACACTGTCCTTCAAGAAACATTGCCATAAGACCAGGCTGAAAGTTAGTTCACGGAACAATATTTTGAGGAAGCTCACAGCCACCACCTGGGGGGCAAGTCCTCACGTCCTAAGAACTTCTGCTCTTGCTTTGTGCATGTCTGCTGCAGAGTACGCTTCACCTGTGTGGAGTGCATCCAGTCACACCAAGCAGATTGACATTGCCATCAACGAGACCATACGAATCTTGTCGGGATGTATGAAGCCTACTCCAGTCGACAAACTTTACCCGATTGTTGGGATAGCTCCCCCAACTATCAGAAGGGCTGTTGCTGCTGATGCAGAGAGGGCGAAGCAGATTAATGATCCCCGTCATCCACTGCATAATCATCAGGCTGTTGTCCGTCGACTGAAATCAAGAAAGAGTTTCACCGCCAGGACTCAACCACTGGAGGGAACATCGGAATCTAACCGCATCTCCAGGTGGAAGAGCAAGCTGCCGCCGGATATCCCTGTTAAGGAAGAGCTAGCCCCAGGAAATGACCTGCCTTACCCTGTTTGGAAATCACTTAATCGTCTCAGGGTGGGCGTCCCTCGTTGCAAGACCAACATGCAGAAATGGGGTATCCTTCCAGCTGATGGAGACACGTCCTGCGAGTGTGGAGCAACACAAGACCCAGCCCACCTGCTCATTTGTCCACTACTAGAACAACCCTGCACTACCCAGGACCTGATCGAGGCAAACAACAAGGCCATCGGAGTTGCTACATTCTGGAAATGATCGGACACGGAAATGAATGAATGATTATTATTATCATCATCATCTTCATAACCATTATCATTTTCATCATCATCATCATCATCATTATAATCCTCACCACTATTACTATATAGTCCTTTTTGATCCTTTCGCAATACCTCATTTTGCACAGTCTGAGTTGCCTTTGATAATGTTGGGAGTTTTTCAGACACGACTTTCTGAGGAGATGGTACATGCTTTTTAACAAACAATGCACTATCATGAGCTGCAATATCTTGAGCTGCATATCTTTTTCTGGGACTAGTGTTTTAGCATTTTGAAGAGTTTTTTTAAACAGCAACGATGTTTTATCTGGTACACTACATAATTTGGATAAATGCATGGGCCAACCCGTAGGGATCAGTCCAAAGGGACCGGTCCAAAGGGATTAGTCAAAAGGACCTGTCAACAGGGACCCGACCACAGTGACCCGTCAGCAGGGGCCCGTCAAAAATGACTCCCTTCAAAAAGGACACGTCCAAAGGAGGTAGTCAACAGGGACCAGTCCAAAGGGGCAAATCAACAGGGATCAATCAAAAGGGGTTATCGCCTCAAGGTCTGTCATACCCCTCTTTGATTATTGGTTTGCCTATCGACAAGCGCTGCTTAAAAACTTTTTAATCACCCCTCGTGGGTCAGCCGCCATCTTTAAAAGGTCGTGGAGACATAGGTGTTTACCAGCAGTCTTCGGCAAAAGTCCAACAATACCTCATACAATGCCCTAGTCTTTTTGGTTCGCGAGATATTAACAAAAGTGCACTTAGGCCCTTTGTCAAAATTTCAAAAATAGATTCAGTGTTGTGCAATCAATAATAGCCACCTCTTGAACTATATACTTGTTTTTGTTGACCATAAAGCCTTGAGTATCCATCATCAGTGTATGAGACATGTTTACGCTTGCATAGATCAAAACCAAATGACTACTCACTACTTGGGTTTAGAAATTACATTTACTCAAATCACATTCTAGTAAAAATCGTGCCTACTATAATCTGCACCCACTTTTGTACCCACTTTTACATTCACTTTTGCACTCACTTTTGCACCCAATTTTGCAACCACTTTTACACTCACTTTTGCACCCACTTTTGCACCCACTTTAAACTATTATTTCTATTATCGAGCGAAATTTATTGGAGATTATTTCATGCTTGACCATTGATATGGAATTATCAACGAATAGTTATGGTAAACCATATGCATACTATAAAGGTTATACGTATATTGTAAAACGAACCAATAAAAATGGAACTGTTATTTGACGTTGTTCAAAACATCGTTCAAAACAGTGTCAAAGTGAGCTAAAAAGTAAAAATTGTGAGGTCTTAAGTGTGAGTGATCATCAATGTAGTGTGACAGATAAAACATCGTTGCTGTTTACAAAAAAACTTCAAATGTTGAAACACTAGTCCGAAAAAAGATATGGTATCCGCGTGTTATGCAATCAATAATAGCCACCTCTTTAAATATATACTGTACTTGTTTTCGTTGACCTTAAAGCCTTGAGTATCCATCACCAGTGTATGTGACATGTTTACGCTTGCATAGATCAAAACCAACTGACTATTCACTACTTGGGTTTAGAAATTACATTTACTCAAATCACATTCTAGTAAAATTCATGCCTACTATAAACGGCACCCACTTTTGCACCCACATTTACATCCACTTTTGTACTCACTTTTGCACCCACTTTTGCACTCACTTTTACACCCACTTTTGCACTTACTTTTACACTGACTTTTGCACCCACTTTTGCACCCACCTTTGCACTCACTTTTGCACTCACTTTTGCAAGCACTTTTGCACCCACTTTTGCACCCACTTTTGCTCTCACTTTAAACTATTATTTATTTTATCGAGTGAACGTTGCTAGAGATTAGTTCATGCTTGACAATTGACATGGAAGTATCAAAAAATAGCTATGGTATGCCATATGCATTCTATAAAGGATATACATATATTGTAAAACGAACCAATAAAAATGGAACTGTTATTTGGCGTTGTTCAAAACATCGTTCAAAACAGTGTCGAGGTGAGTTGAAAAGTAAAAATAGTGATGTCTTAAGTGTGAGTGATCATCAATGTAGTGTACCAGATAAAACATCGTTGCTGTTTAAAAAAACTCTTCTAAATGCTAAAACACTAGTCCCAGAAAAATATATTGCAGCTCAAGATAGTGCATTGTTTGTTAAAAAGCATGTACCATCTCCTCAGAAAGTCGTGTCTGAAAAACTCCCAACATTATCAAAGGCAACTCAGACTGTGCAAAATGTGGTATTGCAAAAGGATCAAAAGGACTATATAGTAATAGTGATGAGGATTATAATGATGATGATGATGATGATAATGATAATGGTTATGATGATGATGATGATGATGATGATAATAATAATGGTAATCCTTTGTTTACACCAAAAATCATTTGTTGAATTTGTCTACTGGAACAATCCAAGTAAGCTAATCCGGCGGCTTCAGCAACTGCATGTCAATAAACAGGCTGGTTGTAATGAATATGAGGAAGAACTATTGGATATAGAAAATGAGCTTCGTCGAGCCAAAATTATTATGTAATGGATCCACTTAACCGCTTAAACTATTTATTAACAATACATGTAATATTTTCTACCACTCTGCTACCATTTTGCTCTCACTTTTGCTATCACTTCAAACTGTACATATTAAATATAAAAGCCAAAGCTAAATGATTTTATTATCAGAACAGTTATAAATTTTGTAGTGAGCAAATCATACTAACAGGTTAGTTGCTACTATGGAACTTACTACAACTAACAAAGGTAAACAACGTGTACTCTATAAAGGGTACTCTTATAACTATAATAGTCAAAATGTAAACGGAATAATATTTTGGCGATGCTCAAAAGAGAGGTCAAAAAGATGTCGAGGCAATCTTAAAAGTAGAAATGGTACGATTTTAAGTGTGAGTAATCATTAATGTGGTGTACCAGATGAAAGAAACACTGTTGGTGTCAACAAATAATCATGACAATGCTAAAAAGCTAGTACAAGAAAAAAAATATTGCTACTCAAAATAGTGCAGTGTTTATTGAGCAACATTTAACCCCTGCTGTAAAAGTTATGTTTAATCCATCTTCCACATCTCAAGAGTCATCAACATCACAGACTATGCAAAAAGTTGTGTTGTTGTTGTTTTAAGGGGTTATCTGCACTTCATATGCAAGAGAATCAAAAAGGACTTAATAGTAATAGAGAAAAAAGAAATGTATTTTGAATGTAACTATTGTACAAGTACTTATATTAAATAAATAAAAATATTGTATGGGTATTGTCTGTTTTTACTTAATTGCTATACCCACATCCTACTATATTAATGCCATTGTTAACCATCAACAGTCTCCACCTATGTTCAGAAAGAAAGTGATCTTAAACAATACACTCTATCTATGGTTTGTGTACCGAGTATCATAATAATACAGTGTCTCAAGCTATGTTCAGGCAATAGTAATGTTAGGTAAGGGGTTCGAACCCTTGCTTCCTTGTACAGGATTAGTTTTTACTCAACAGCAACCCATAATACTGTACTTTGAAACATGTCACATCTCATTACAAAATGTCAACTGTATCGTTTTCTAAGACCCCAGCTGATGGCTAGTGGCTAGCAGACTGTGCAACAGAAACAGTGTCACCATGTTCATCCTTTAAAAAAATTCAACATTTATTATTCTTTTTCTTATTATTGTTCACGAAGAGTAGTGTAAAGTTGCCTTTGTGACGTAATGGTTAGCATAGTTAGCTGGCACTCTAATGCTCTTGAGTTCAATTCGAGCTTTAACATAAAATTTTAAAAGTATATTAGGACTAAAACAGGTCTACTCAGTCTCGGGTGATCCAAATGAGTAGATGTGGTTTGATTCACACTTTAACGATAGAACACGACGGTTTTATATTTTTTTAAATAATGATAGCCATTTGTTCATTTTTTTCATTTTCACATTTCACACATTGTCATTTATTAATTTTCCATGTACACGATTTGAAAATGTCAGTTTAAAGTTTTTGGATTTCATGATATGGAAACAAGAATTTTCCATTTTGTTGTTTACACATTTGTCAATTCCCCATTTACATTTTTTAAATATCAGTTTTATGTTTTTAAATAGTGTTGATATGGAAACATGGATTTCCAATTTTTTCCATATCACAGACGATACGTTTATGATTTAGTCCATGTTGAAAGTTTAGTTTTGTAAAACACACATTTGCTGATTTAAATTTTTTTCAAATCGTCTTAATGGAGTGCTTGGCCATGGCAATAGTGCATTCTCTTTCTGTTTGTTTCCAAAAACGTATAGACCTACTACTACTACTACTACTACTACTGAAGGTAAGACTGTTTTACAAAATAACACCTATCTACCACTGCATTTAAAAAAACACAAGTGTTAAAAAAACTACAGTATACTATTTACCATTTGCTATATACATTAATTACCCCACCATCCTACCTTGCCGTGTTTGCTTTGGTTGAACAATCATTGCTACCCACACACACACACAAGCGCTCTCTCTCTCTCTCTATCATTCTATCTACAGTCATACATTCACACAATCATACCTGTCTTTGAAAAACAAATACAACCACGCTATTTATCCTTGACATGCACACTTATCCCAAAGAACTTTTAGTTATACATTTAACATTTACTATTTACAAAAAAAATGTTTCCACTATTTACAATTACAAAAATGAATATTTACAAAATACTAAATCTACTAAATCTACTGGTTACAAAAAAGCCCCGTCTCTAAACAATAAAATATAGAAATCACACCTCCACCTCGTGGTTATAACCCTATGGTAGGCTAATGCATAGGTCATTCATCTGCACTCATTTGCTATCCATCAAGGTAAAAGTGCATTTTCTCTGTTCCACAAGATACAAATTTGATTGCTGGATTGTATCCTGCACTGTTTATGCGATTTAGCTTTGCCAGTTCATAAAACCGCTAGGTAGTTCTCTACATATAGCAATTTTACCACTGCTCTACCTACGCCTTTTGCTCTATTGGCTTTCTTACAGTCTAGTGTGTGATAGACAGCATTAACTGTATATCAAACCCAGTTCACCTTTTTATTCGTAATCCAAGTAATGATTTGAAAAGACACAAATTGTTATCAGTTTTAAACATTATCTCTGTTTTGTTTTGTTTAATATGTTTATTACATGCATATTAACCTGAAATCGAACCCTAGTGAAAAGGCTAACAGCTTAACCACTGCACCAACATGCCCTTGTTTCTTAGTTTGAAGTGTTCTAGGCCTCAGACCTGGAAATCGAGTTAAGACCACCAGTGCAAGAGCTAAAAGTGCTTACCACTGCAACACAAAATGGATTGCTGGTAACATTAGACAACCGGAAATGATTATATTTCTGTAAGCAATGCATTTTGTCATCAGCCTACTGTCTGAGCACTGACAGCAACACAGTTTAGTTTAGAACAAGCGAGAGTGTGTGTGTGTATAGATTATTAGCTTCAAGTATTTAAAGCTTGTGTGTAGCGACCATATTGTCCCGGTAACCACTGAGCATTTTTGTGTTTTAGCTATCCGCTTTAACCAATCAATTAAAGATAGTCTACTCTTAATTCTTGAATCGATAAAACAGAGTTTGTGAACACCGTTGGTTATTTATTAACCCATACCTGCAACCTATACTCTCTCTCTATATACTACAGTTTGATCTGAAAACAAGTTTCAATGGTAAAAGACTTGTCAGTCACCATACATGTAGCCTACACTAATGCTTTCTCTACCTAGCTATGTTTCATCACACATGGTAAACATCTCACATGTTCGTATCCGATTATTAGTTTATAAAATCTCAATTCGATGACCTTGATGAATTGGGTATTTTGGGTAAATTCATTGGCCATGGGAAAGGGTTGACCATTCTAAGTCCTATGACACCTCGCATGTTGATATTCGATTATTAGTTTATAAAATAATAGGTCAATGACCTTGCTGTTTTTGGATTTTTTGGGTAAATTCATTGGTCATGGGAAAGGGTTAACCATTCTAAGTCCTATGACACTTCACTTGACCCTCTCCGATTACTAGTTTATAAAATCATAGGTCAATGACCTTGCTGTTTTAGATCTTTCGGGTAAATTCGTTGGTCATGGAAAAGGGTTGACCATCCTGAGTCCCATGACACCTCACTTGACCCTCTCTGATTATTAGTTAGCGAGATATTAACAAAAGTGCAGTTAGACCCTTTTGACAAAAACAATAATACATTCAAAAACAGAATGTCACCTCAAGTCCAACGACCTCTCATACAAGTCCCTAGCCTTATTGGTTCATGAGATATTAAAAAGCTAATGACCTATTAGTTTTGGATCTTTTGGTAATTAAAAAAAACTCATCTTTAAATCATTATTCAAAAAGCCCGCCCGCTTACAAAAATCCCAAGTGCGCATGCGTTAAAACAAAAAACAAACATGTTAATTCATAGTAGCAATCAGCTCTTCACATGCGTTTCATGTGGAACAACGTTTAATTTCATCATAGCATTAGGGACCATGGGCCAGTCCATAGGGACCAGTCCAAAGGGGCCGGTCCAAAGGGATTAGTCAAAAGGGACTCGTCCACAAGGACTCGTCCACAAGGACCTGCCAACAAGGACTCGACAACAATAATCCGTCAACAAGGACCCGTCCACAGGGACTCGTCAACAAGGACCCGTCAACAATGACTCGTCAACAATGAACTGTCAACAATAACCCGTCCGCAGGGACTCGTCAACAATGACCCGTCAACAATAACCCATCAACAGGGACCCGACAACAGGGGCTCGTCAACAATAACAGGGACTCTCGCCTCAAGGCCTGACAAGACCCTCTTTGATTATCAGTTTGCCTATCGACAAGAGCTGCTTAAAATACTTTTTATCATCCCTTGTGAGTGGGGTTAGGTTAGGTTACACTACAGCCGCTATATTTAAAAAGCCCACCCTCTTACAAAAGCCATGAGTGGGCATGGGTAAAAAAACAAAAAAAACAAGCATGTTAATTCATAGTGGCTTTCCACCGTACACATGACTCTTGTGTGGAACAACGTTTAATTTCATATTAGCATTCAAACTCTCACATGTTGCACTTGAAAAGCGAGATTTTCTAAAAAATTACAATTTCACCCCCTGTTAGGGGTAGGTTCTATTATGGGGTTGAAATATGTTTTCCATTGGAAAGGGGGTATCAGCCCGAGTTCAATGACACCTCATTCGTCAAAATCCGACCATGTGTTCGAGAGATATCGCGCCGCCGCCATCTTGTGAGGAGGAGGAGGATTTAGAACTGTCCAAAAACCACTACTAGCGAGTACATACATGTTGACCAAAGAATACAGGACGCAAGTCACAGCCTTCTCATCATAAAGTCATTGTAAATAAAACATGGTGCAAAACAAGCATTACCAACATACTTATGAACTAAAATCAAAAACTAAAGTTGTACAGAACAATTGATTATCTTCATGATAATAAGACATTCTAACACCCTCACTTAATCGATTGTTTGTACACACAACACACGAATTAATCTGCCATCCCCATGGATGCAATGCAAAAATCATGTTTTGCTCTTGAAAGTGCTTTGGTTAGCACATCAGCAATCATCTGTTCAGTTGACAAGAATTGTACACTGACAACACCACATTTCACCCAATGCTTTATTTGATGGAACCTTACCACATTCACTGGTAGAAACATACTCTGCAAAAGTTGTGCTACCTGCAATAGTTACAGATCTTTGTTTTATTGCCAGCCAACTAATGGCTCCACCTGCTAGCTTGAACACATAGCCAGTAACAAATTTTCTATCAACAGCACAAGCAGCAAAATCAGCATCTCCATAACCAGTTAAACTACAACTTCCTTTACAATATTTTAGCCCTAAGCCCATTGTACCCTTCAGGTATCTAACCACTCTCAGGGCAGCTTTGAAATGTTCATCATCATTGCAACTGTTGAACTGGCTTAAATAACTAACAGCAAAATATATTGTCATTTAGACTTTCACGGCCCGTGTTACTATTCATAATGTTGAATTTTGGGCTTATGCCGTGTTTTATTATATTAAAATTCGACGCGTTTCGAAAGAAACCATGTCTTTCATCGTCAGGAATAATCTGGAATACGACAATGTTGCTAAGAGAAAGCAACGAAGAACATATAGAAGGTGCCCAAAGATGGACGCCATTATAGCCCCATGTTAGGGACAACGGAAAGCAGCAGTGAATTACTTTGTCAGGGTTCTGATAATAGGTAGCCAGGATTCACTGAGATTGTAGCCGGTGTCGCGGTTGAAATTATCTGGGTGTTTACGTATTTCAACCGCCTCCCTGATGATTCTGGGACGATATTGCTTTATACGGGCAAGAACATCCACTCCTTGGAACATGACATCATGGCCAGGTGTTAAAGCAACAGCTGATTTATCAGGTTGAATGAGCCTGATACATCTATTATGTTCCTTAATGCGAGTGCATATTGTTCTCGAAGTCTGCCCGATGTAAACCTTGCCACAAGTACAGGGAACTCTGTAGATACCCGGTTGTTGCAATTTAGGCAAACTGTCCTTAGTTGGTCGCAGGAGATGCCTAATCTTAACAGAAGTTCCAAATACAGTCCGTATGTTGTACCGACGTAGGATTTTAGCAATACGATCCGTAGTGTTATGTATGTACGGAAGGTAAGCAGTTCCTCTTACATCTCTTTTATCAGCTGACGTCCTATTATTATTTGTTGGTTTCAGAACCGTAGAAATCAAAGCCTTGCTATAACCGTTGCTCTCAAAGGTGGTTCGCAGGGTGTTAATTTCTTCTTGTAAAGAAGACACTTCACAAATCCTCCTAGCCCTGGTAGTTAGAGTTGTAAGGATACCATGTTCCTGGGCAGGGTGATGGTGAGAACTTGCGTGGAGATATCTATTGGTGTGTGTTGGCTTACGAAAAACGCTGTGTCCTAAAGATCCATCCTCTTTCTTGGTGACGAGAACATCTAAAAAAGGTATTTTGCCGTCAGATTCCTTTTCCATGGTGAAACAAATAGAAGGGTGCTGGAGATTAAGGTGATCCAGGAAATGGCTAAGATTTTCCTCACCTTGCGTCCAAACAACGAACGTGTCATCCACATAACGCCACCAGATCTTCGGTTTGAAAGGAGCCGACGACAAAGCTTTCTCTTCAAAGTTCTCCATGAAGAAATTAGCCACAACAGGAGAGAGAGGACTACCCATGGCCACACCATCAGTCTGCTCATAAAAATTCCCATTCCATAGAAAGTAGGAGGAGGTCATGCAGTGATAAAAAAGTCTTGTGATGTCTTCAGGAAAAAAGCCATTAATGAGAGACATAACACCATCAATAGGGACCCTCGTAAACAGAGACACCACGTCGAGACTCACTAGAATATCACCCGGCTGAAGTGTTATAGCTTTTAACTTTTCCACGAAGTGTGTGGAATCCTTAATGTACGAAGGCGTGTTACCCAGAAGCGGCTGAAGTAGTCTACCTAAGTATTTGGAAAGGGCATATGTAGGAGAACCAATCGTACTAACAATAGGTCTAAGAGGAACATCTTCCTTATGTATTTTAGGAAGACCATAGAGTCTCGGAGGAATAGCATCCCCTGGAAGGAGAGTCTTCGCTGCATCCGCTGGAATAGATGATTGCT
Source organism: Meconema thalassinum (assembly GCA_946902985.2). Taxonomy (NCBI): domain Eukaryota; kingdom Metazoa; phylum Arthropoda; class Insecta; order Orthoptera; family Tettigoniidae; genus Meconema; species Meconema thalassinum. The sequence goes on along the minus strand of OX336388.2, from coordinate 189,664,955 downwards.
TGATCAATTTGACGGTGACATTTGAGTAGCGAGTAGTAGGATCACCTTATCCAACAAGGTTGATTATGATTCCAAGATCTCGTCTTTCTTATCAGATCCTGTATATAGGATTAATAGTCGTGATCCTACTACTCGCTACTCAAATGTCACCGTCAAATTGATCAAGCAATCATCTATTCCAGCGGATGCAGCGAAGACTCTCCTTCCAGGGGATGCTATTCCTCCGAGACTCTATGGTCTTCCTAAAATACATAAGGAAGATGTTCCTCTTAGACCTATTGTTAGCACGATTGGTTCTCCTACATATGCCCTTTCCAAATACTTAGGTAGACTACTTCAGCCGCTTGTGGGTAACACGCCTTCGTACATTAAGGAATCCACACACTTCGTGGAAAAGTTAAAAGCTATAACACTTCAGCCGGGTGATATTCTAGTGAGTCTCGACGTGGTGTCTCTGTTTACGAGAGTACCTATTGATGGTGTTATGTCTCTCATTAATGGCTTTTTTCCTGAAGACATCACAAGACTTTTTTTATCACTGCATGACCTCCTCCTACTTTCTATGGAATGGGAATTTTTATGAGCAGACTGATGGTGTGGCCATGGGTAGTCCTCTCTCTCCTGTTGTGGCTAATTTCTTCATGGAGAACTTTGAAGAGAAAGCTTTGTCGTCGGCTCCTTTCAAACCGAAGATCTGGTGGCGTTATGTGGATGACACGTTCGTTGTTTGGACGGAAGGTGAGGAAAATCTTAGCCATTTCCTGGATCACCTTAATCTCCAGCACCCTTCTATTTGTTTCACCATGGAAAAGGAATCTGACGGCAAAATACCTTTTTTAGATGTTCTCGTCACCAAGAAAGAGGATGGATCTTTAGGACACAGCGTTTTTCGTAAGCCAACACACACCAATAGATATCTCCACGCAAGTTCTCACCATCACCCTGCCCAGGAACATGGTATCCTTACAACTCTAACTACCAGGGCTAGGAGGATTTGTGAAGTGTCTTCTTTACAAGAAGAAATTAACACCCTGCGAACCACCTTTGAGAGCAACGGTTATAGCAAGGCTTTGATTTCTACGGTTCTGAAACCAACAAATAATAATAGGACGTCAGCTGATAAAAGAGATGTAAGAGGAACTGCTTACCTTCCGTACATACATAACACTACGGATCGTATTGCTAAAATCCTACGTCGGTACAACATACGGACTGTATTTGGAACTTCTGTTAAGATTAGGCATCTCCTGCGACCAACTAAGGACAGTTTGCCTAAATTGCAACAACCGGGTATCTACAGAGTTCCCTGTACTTGTGGCAAGGTTTACATCGGGCAGACTTCGAGAACAATATGCACTCGCATTAAGGAACATAATAGATGTATCAGGCTCATTCAACCTGATAAATCAGCTGTTGCTTTAACACCTGGCCATGATGTCATGTTCCAAGGAGTGGATGTTCTTGCCCGTATAAAGCAATATCGTCCCAGAATCATCAGGGAGGCGGTTGAAATACGTAAACACCCAGATAATTTCAACCGCGACACCGGCTACAATCTCAGTGAATCCTGGCTACCTATTATCAGAACCCTGACAAAGTAATTCACTGCTGCTTTCCGTTGTCCCTAACATGGGGCTATAATGGCGACCATCTTTGGGCACCTTCTATATGTTCTTCGTTGCTTTCTGTTAGCAACATTGTCGTATTCCAGATTATTCCTGACGATGAAAGACATGGTTTCTTTCGAAACGCGTCGAATTTTAATATAATAAAACACGGCATAAGCCCAAAATTCAACATTATGAATAGCAAAATATATGTCAGGTCTGGTGCCTACCGCCAGATACATAAGGGCACCTATCAATTTTTGATACAGTGGATGATTTGTAGAATTCATTGGCCTGACAAGCTAGGGGCGTGTTCACTGGTTTACACTCCTCCATACCATAGTGTTTGACAATGTCGAGAGCATATCTCTCTTGATCCAACTTAACTGAATGAGATTTACGGTCTCTTGTCACTGTCATACCTAGACATTCACTTACAGGACAGCGGCTTCGGTGGCGTAGTCGGTAGCATGCTGAACTGCTATGCCCAAGATAGCGGGTTCAAACCCGGCCGAAGTCGTCGGATTTTTTAAGAGCGTTAAAAATCCTTCAGTATGCCTTCCTTCGGAGGGGAAGTAAAGCCGGCGGTCCCATGTCATAGATTTATGGCATGTAAAAGATCCTTTCACAGACTAAACTTGTGTAAAGCAAAATTTGTTAGGTTAGATTTCGTCAGAACGCTCTATCAAAGTTCCAACGTTCACCACTAGGTATCATTGATATCTGGTGGCGAAAGTTGGAACTACTTGAAATTGAACGGAACTTGTAGCTCACCCTTTAGGGTGTCCGCTGGAAGCAGCTACAGACTCAGGCGAGCCGAACATGTCCTCGGACACTCCCGGCACTAAAAGCCATACGATAAATAATACTTACAGGACCCAAGTCCCTTATATTAAAACATTTAGACATAGTTTCCTTAAGTTTCTTAGTTTCCTGCTTACAGTTTGAGAAAATATAGAAGTCATCAACATGCAAGCCAATCGCTACACATGTTTTACCTTCGTTCTTAGTGTAGACACATGCATCATACTCTGAATTCTGGAACTTATGTTGAATAAGAAAATCATGAATTTTATCATTCCAGGATTTGGCAGCTTGCTTGAGACCATATAAAGCTCTTTGCAATCTGCACACTTTACCTTCATTGCCCTTTTCCAGAAAGCCTTCCGGCTATTCCATGTAAATTGTGTCAGACTAATCCCCATTTAAAAAGCAGTTCTTACGTCCACATGGTCTATTTCCCAGTCTGACTCGGCAGCTAGGGCAAATAGGACTCTTAACAATGAGAGCCTGACAACAGGTGCAAAAGTCTGATCATAGTCTCTACCTGGAACCTGAGTGAATCCTTTCGCCACAAGTCTTGCTTTGTAGCGCTTGGACCCATCCAGTCCTTTCTTAAGTTTTTAGACCCACTTACACTGAATAACATTGTGATTTGATGGTCTTCGACCAATCTCCAAGTTTGATTGTTAGTAATAATAATAATATCGTATGGCCTCGGTTGCCGGGTGCAAGCTTTGTTATTTGCACCCAGAGGGTAGCTTGCATGTCGAATTTCGTTGTTCCTTGACTATGAAAGTCAAGGAGGTTAGATGTTAGATATCTAAGCTCCTTGAACCCTATAGCGCTTTCTATTAGAGAAATGAGGAACTTTGTGTTGGCGGAAAATTCCCGAGATTAATTTTGCCATTATGAACTCGGCCTAATGAATTCAAATGGGTTCGTTGACATGCCAACATCGTATGACATACGTGTGATATTTTTGCCGCCTTTCAAAAAAAATCACTTACCACGGCCAGGAGCGAACCTGCAATCTTGGAGTTAGTAGACCGACACGATATCCACTCACCCACCGTGGCAAGCTGATTGTTAGTTAACGACAAAAATTTCCTCTCGAATGGCATTTCACCACAGCTTCTGATCTGACCTCGAACATACTTCTGAATATTTTTTAGGATCTTGTGGCCCAACAGTCAGAAATGAGTATTCATAATCCTCATCCCTCGTGGCCTTTCTGGTACGCTTGGGATACAAATATCATTGTATCAGGACGGTGATGCTGGGGACCAGGCTCACGACTAACTATATCCTCAATTGAGCTATCATCACTACCAATATAGCGGTTAGAAATGTCAAAACTGCCATCACTATCAGATGATTCAGCTGGTGTAGTGTCATTGGACACAGTCACAACCCTTTCAGTTTCATCACTCATAACATCAACATCTACATCAACATTGTGGTGATCAACAAAACTATTAATTACAGGCACTGACAATATTGACATGTCATTTACAGCATTAATTACTGGATTATTTGCATTCACTTGGAATGATGGACCTTCAAGAAAAACAACACTCCTATAACAACAATACGCTTTGGGTCACTTTTTCTTACAAGGCGGTATCCTTTTTGTGTTTCACAATCACCTACAAATATCATCTCATGTCAAACTTCTGCCTTTTAACATCAGGGACATGAACCTGTGCTTTACAGCCAAACATTTTAAGGTGGGAAATATCAACTTTTACTCCAGACCATGCCTCCTCTGGTACGAGATCCCTCACTGCAGCTGTGGGTGATCGGTTCTTGAGATAGATGGCAGTGTTCATAGCCTCTGCCCAGAATCTCTTTTCTAGGCCTGACTCAAACAGCATACAGCGAGTTTTCTCTGACAAGGTCCTGTTAGTCCTTTCAGCAATACCATTTTGCTCAGGACTATATGGAATACTGGTTTGATGAATAATTCCGTTCTCCTGTAAATACAACTCAAATTCCTTACTAGTATATTCTCCACCATTGTCGGTTCTTAGACACTTAATGCGTTTATTGAGCTGGTTCTCTACTATCTCCTTGAAGAGGCGGAATTTAGAAAAAACTTCAGATTTAGAAGCAATCATATATCCAAAGACTTTCCTAGTAAAGTCATCGACAAAAATCAAACAGAATCTGGCTCCGCCCCACGATTGCACCTCCATGGGACCTTGCACAACACTATGATTAATATCTAGAACAGATTTAGCTTTGCTCCCCTTTTTAGGAAACGACTTTACTGTTTGCTTACCTTCCAGGCAGGTAACACAAGCATTTTGATTGATTTGATTAAACTTCATGCCAGTGACCATGTAGTAGTTCTTTCATACCTTTACGATTTAAATGACCCAGCCTTTTGTGCCACAGTTCCCCATCAGAGATACCTTCAGTGGACAATGCCCTCGCTGGTTCCTGTGAACACTCAGCTATTGAGTATAAACCATCTTGTTTTACACACTTAAACTCTAAATTTCCATCAACAGAAAAATTTGATCCATAAAAGACTTCACAGGACTCATTGTCAAAGACAAGATTGTACCCTTTTTCTGTCATTATATGTACTGAGAGCAAGTTTGTAGATAAATTTGGAACATAAAGTACATCAGTCACTGTTTTAATATTATCATTACCAAGATTTAGCACAACCTTACCGACACCTTCAGACAATATCTCAGAATCGTCTGCAACGCTGAATACGAACACTTGAGTCAACATCTTGCAGTGATCCCCTTTTCTTGGTCATGTGGGACGTTGCACCTGAGTCGATGACCCATGCCGAGGAAGCCACCTTGGTAGTCAACGCCTTGGTGAGGAGAGTCTTCTGCCCGCCTGATGTTCGGTCAGCAGTTGATGCACGGTTCGCTTGATTTTTCTTGCTTTGCTTCAACTTCGGACAATTGGGTCGACCATGTTCAGGGCTGCCACACTCGTAACATTTAAATCCTGGATCACCTGGCTTTCTCTTGTTATAATTTTTCTTCTTGCATTCATTGGAGAACAAAGCAATGGCAGATGATGATTCACATTCTCTCTTCACTCTTCTCCTCTCGCTTTCACCCAGAAGAGCAACCTTTACATCTTCTGAAGTGAAATATTCCTTCAGCTGCTGGTTCAGCGCCGCCACGAAATGTTCATATTCGTTTGAAACAACATTCCTTATAACGAATGAGACCCATTTATCTTCAATAGTTTCACCTATATCGGCGAGTTTCTGCACGGTCATCATGATGTTGTTGACGAACTCTTCCATTGTGCTGCTTTCTTGCCTCATGATGAAACATTTCCGGGTCAGCTGGCTTTCTCTTGTTATAATTTTTCTTCTTGCATTGGAGAACAAAGCAATGGCAGATGATGATTCACATTCTCTCTTCACTCTTCTCCTCTCGCTTTCACCCAGAAGGGCAACCTTTACATCTTCTGAAGTGAAATATTCCTTCAGCTGCTGGTTCAGCGCCGCCACGAAATGTTCATATTCGTTTGAAACAACATTCCTTATAACGAATGAGACCCATTTATCTTCAATAGTTTCACCTATATCGGCGAGTTTCTGCACGGTCATCATGATGTTGTTGACGAACTCTTCCATTGTGCTGCTTTCTTGCCTCATGATGAAACATTTCCGGGTCAGCTCGAACTTTGTGGCCATACTACATCCCTCGAAGGCCTTTTTGAGGTTATTCCAGGCATCCTTCGAGTTGGTAGCGTTATGCACATGAATATATCAAGAAGGTTTAACAGCCAGGCATATTTTTGCCAGCGCACTCTGGTCACGAATTGTGTCCACATGTGAAGTAACGGGAATTGTTCCATCGACATAACCCAACAATCCCTCCAACATAAGACACATTCTCATTGCGAACTTCCAGCTTCCATAATTTGGCTGTCCTAGTTTCTCTATTGGCCTGTTTGCCATCTCTTGATGAATACAGTACATTTGCATTTGTCAGTTGGCACAGGCTAGAGTAAAAGGTGGCTTTTCACCGATGTCTCAGTCTCACTCATGGCTGTGATTATATGGAAGCTACTGAGGTATGGGTGGTGCTTAGTAATGGCATTCAGGGCACAGTCAGTGCCTGTGAATGCTGTGAAAGGTTCTACTCATAGGGTTAGGACTACTGTTCTGACTCAGTGAGGAAAGCAATGGCAAACTACCTCACTCCTCTTCTTGCCTAGAACGCCTCAATATAGCACTGCCTTGGGTTTTTGTGGGTATCTACTCACATAACGTAACGGCGGTGCTTTTGAGGATCCAACCACCCTTCGGGCTGACTACCTAACAGACAGTTTCTCTATATTAGGCACTGATGATGAAACAGTAATCCCAGAGATAACAGAAGTCGATGCGGAAAACGTGGTTGAGGCATTTGACTCCCTCGCTGTTGCCATAATGTGTAAATAGACTACACCGTTTCTAAGTATTCACTGAGCGACGTTGAATATTAGTTTCAAACACGCACTATTAGTCCGGTCTGGGCCCATAACCTGTTAGTTAATTAAAAGGCACACGGATTGATACTTGAATACTAGATTTATTTTGGCACATTTCGACATACAGGAAGTCACAGCCTTCTCATCATAGTGCAAAACAAGCATTACCAACATACTTATGAACTAAAATTAAAAACTAAAGTTGTACAGAACAATTGATTATCTTCTAACAGATCCGACCCGTACGTAGAACCAGCCTGAGAGGTTAAAGATCGCCATAAATAGTTTTATAATTAGAGGCTGAAATGCGAAAATTTCGTGTATCGCGATATTCAATTCACGTAAACAGGTTAATTAAAGACGCAATACACATTTCGTTTCGTAGGTTTATTGTAAATGCTAATTTCGGTTTATGTTTTCTCCGCCCAAAACCCCCTATTCCCCAGGCTTTTCCCGTAAGCTTGCTAGAGGAGTATTTTGTGATGTGGTCGATAACTTCATAAACGCCACCATTTTATTTTTGCGGGAATTTTATACACAAATGTATCATCATCATCATCATCGTTTCTTCGCTCCAGCAAGCCGGGTGCGGTTATAAATGAGCCGTCTCCAATTTGACCTGTCCATCCATAACTGTTGTTCTTGTATTTGATGCCAGTTCAAGGTCCTCATAAATTTGCTTCTCCCACACACCGCGAGGTCTCTTCCCGGGGACACTCTGGCCAAAGTACACTCGAGGTATCCTGTGGGGAGCCATCCTCTTCATGTGACCATACCATCTCAATCTCTTGAGTTCGAGTGTCTCCAACAGGCTCCTTTGCAATCCCAGTTGTTGTCGGATATCCTCATTCCTTATTTTGTCCATTTTCGTCTTTTGAAGGCAAGAACGGAGGAACTTCATTTCTACTGCCTGGAGACGACTGTTTGTTGGTCCAGTAAGGGTTGCTGCCTCCAGTCCATGTGTTAGTATAGGTATTAAGTATATCTTGAACAAACTAATCTTGGAAGCTTGTGGAAATGTTCCGTCCTAAAGTAGCTGACGCACTGCCTGATGGAAATGTATCGCGATCTATAATAGTCCCGATAGGGCTCCGAATGAAGAGGTAAAAAGACGAGTGGGAGATGAGAGATATTTCTGGCGACTGCTAATGAAGAGAAGAGATAGGTTGGTAGGACACATACTAAGACTCCCAGGAATAGCAAACATAGTCATACAAGGAATGGTCGAGGATAAGAACTGAAGGGGTAGCCCAAGGTTAGAATATGATAAACAGATTGCCTCAGATGTAGAGTGTGTGGTAGATATGTAGAGATGAAACGATTAGCTCAGGACAGGGAACCATGGAGTGCTGCATCAAACCAGTCGAGAAACTGAAGACTCAAACAACAACAGCCAGTATATTCGGTAGCAGGGCAAACAAAGTGATGCACGGGTTGAGTTCAGGAGGTGACTATTCAGGGTTGTTACGTATGAACATATTTCAAAAATAAAACACGTTGAATTGATCAAATGATAGTTACTGATTTACATCTTCGAATCGTACGACATATGGTTATTCATTTTTTTTATACACGTCCATGCTAACTTTTTTTTCATCTACTGTATTACACGAGATATGCAAGCTATCTCATACAGAAAAAGAGTGTCTTTTCAAAGATTGTAAAGAAAAGGCTTAAAGAAAGAATTTTAACAAAAAGCTAATTTTAAGAATTAGCCCACTTTTAGATGCCGTGAGCACTTCAGAAGGCATGGAAAAAACTGGCCTCATCTGACTTTTTTAATAAATTAATCGGTTATGCTAAAAAAACACGGCAAATAAATTTAAAAAAAATAGATTCAAGGAACATAAATTTTAACTTCTTTCTATGTCAGTACACTCCGTTCCCAATGAAACTTCTTGCATTCAAAAAGTTATTGCAATTGTTATAACTAATGACTTAAAAACTATGGCCTAATAGCCAAATAATACGATGGGTAAGTAACGTACATGCACGGATTCTTTCAAAATTATTGCTAAGGTAAGAAAGAAATTAAAAATAGGTAATCAAAAAATGGCACAACGAAACCATTTAATTGGACTCAAAAACTATCGGACTTATTTACATCGATTGACTGCAAAAGCCGTTTTCATTGTCTAGGAAGCAAACAAGTATTTCATGGACCCACAGACAACACAGAAAGACATTTATCACTTTGTAATCTTTTACGTCTTACGACTGCGCCATGACTGACATCAATGGATTATAAAATCCATACGCGATCTAGGTGACACTAAGTCTGGTATGGCACGGATTTGTTGATACCTTATCCTATACTGATCAAAATTGAAGAAAAAGAGAATGGTTTGAAACTTAAAAGCTTTAACGGACGCCTGACGTACACTAGAGAGACCACATGTCTTGTGCCCGTAAGATCTTATTGCTTTAATTACTAACACTTAAAATGCATAAACAATACTGAGGAAAATATAGACATCGAAAACACAAAATTTAGTGACTGATACTGGTAAAGAAATCGATGGACTAAAACAGGAAATCCACGCATTTGGCTCGGAGTATACACCTTTTTGCTACATTCTTAGCGAAAGTAAGTACGATCACATTTTGAAAAGCTAACACACTAGTTGCATACATCTACGAAGTACGTCCAGAAAGTAAGTTCCGTTTGGTAATAACATTAAATTGTGTACAGATACAGAAAAATTATTTATTGCACAAAATTCTACAACCCTTAAACTACTTTTCCACATAACTGCCGAAATGTTGAAGGCATTTGTCGTAGCGTGGCTCGAGATTTTGTATACCTTCTTCATAGACATGTGCCGCCTGTGTCTTCAACTAGTTGTACGTTCCGCTGCAGCGCAGTTCCGCATATGCGCGGTAGACGTTCTGTATCAATGAGAAGAAACGTGCGCCATTTGGAGAGCGCTGTCAGCCACGTACGCGTTGTTGTGCATGTTTACTCGTTCAATGTCGGTGTTGATTGAAAATCCCGCCGCTTGTGAAATCAGATCTGTGATTCGTTTTCTGAATGCTAGGAAAGTGAAACCAATTGAAACTTATCGGCAAATTTGCGAAGTGTATGGACAAAATGCGATGAGTGATTCAATGGTGAGAAGATGGGTCCAACAGTTCAATGAAGGACGTAGTGAAGTGCACGATGAAGACTGAAGTGGACGTCCATCTTTGGTTACAGAAGAACTGGTTCACGCGATTGATGACAAGATCCGGGAAAACCGCAGGTTTACAATTAGTGCTCTCGCTATGGAATTTCCCCAAATCTCACGATCACTAATTCATGAAATTGTTACCGAAAAACTGAATTTTCGTCAACTTTGCCGACGTTGGGTACCAAAGATTCTTACGGAGCAACACAAAACAAAACGGATGGGTAGTGCACTTCAGTTTTTGACCCGTTACAATGAAGGCGGCGAAGAATTTCTGACACAGATAGTCACAGGAGATGAAACTTGGGTTTCTTACGACACCCCTGAGAGTAAGCGGCAATCAATGGAATGGAGGCACACTTCATCCCCAGCAAAGGTTAAGCCGAAACAAATCTTGACACCTCGGAAAATGATGTGCACAGTGTTCTGGGACTGGAAAGGCATCTTACTCATTGATTTCTTACCGCGTGGTCAAACAATCAACGCAAGATGCTTACTGCGAGAGACTTAGGAAATTGCGCCGCGCAATACAGAATAAGCGCCGAGGGTTGCTGTCAAAAGGTGTTGTTTTTCTTCAAGACAACGCACGACCCCACATTGCAAATGTGACGAAAAACCTCCTACAGGGATTTGACTGGGACGTGTTTGACTACCATCCATACAGCCCTGACCTCACTCCTAGCGACTTTCATCTCTTCACACATCTCAAGTCTTTCCTTGGCGGTCAACACTTCAACAATGACGACGAGCTGAAAGAAGATGTTTCCAACTGGTTGAAGACACTGGCGGCAAACTTCTATGAAGAAGGTATCCAAAAACTTGTGCCACGCTACGACAAATGCCTGCAAAAGTTCGGCAGTTATGTGGAAAAGTAGTTTAAGAGGTGTAGAATGTTGTGCAATAAATACTTTTTCTGTATCTGTACACAATTTAATGTTATTACCAAACGTAACTTACTTTCTGGACGTGCCTCGTATTTGAATAACTCTCTGCAAGTACCCGCTGTTTAGCACTTTTAAACGTTCTTCAATATCATTTAGTTCGGCCTCTTTTTCTAACATCAATTTGACTCTTTTGGTTTTCAACTCTTTTACCTCGTCTACAATTGCTCTCTTCTGTTTTTCTTTGGCCTCGTTTTCTTTTCTTTTCGACGGCCCTCACCTTAGGCACATTTTCATATTCTGAACGAGCATGCCTCGCCTTAACAAGTATTTCTTTAGTGACAGTCACTTTACCTAACTCTCCCTTGGATTGAACACCATCGTACACTTGTCGTAGGCCTATGAGAGAACTTCGAGCTGATTTTCGACTATCATCTCTGTATTAGTAGATCAAGCATAGGTGCTATGCTGAAGGTACACGAAGCGAAACTTCGGCGAACCGAACACGGACGAGATGAAAGGGGACGCGAGGGCGATGGTGAATGTGGAGTAGAGGCTTTGGCCCCGAACAAGCGCGATTCCCGACGAAATGCGACCGATTTGGGGAAGGAAAAGTGGAGGAAAGAGTGTAGTGGGAACAAACGACGAGACGAAGTATCGAGAGCAGCAGGGCTACCGCAATGCATTCCTTTCTTGCTCTCTCTTCTCTATTTTACAATTTTAGCATTTTGCAGCCCTAACACGACAAAGCGAAGGAGCTTCGCGCTACATGCAAATTGACAGATTCACGCGTTTATTTTAAAAATTAAAAAGTTCCCTGACATGGCAGAAAATTTCCCTGACTTCCATGACCGGAATTTTTTCCCTGACTTTTCCCTGACTTCCCTGACCTGTAACAGTCCTGCTATTATTCCTAAGAGACCGTCAAGGAAAGTGCGGTATAAATACCGGGCCGTTAAGGCTAAATGTCCCGACACTTTGGTAAGAATATATTTCAACAGATGGCAGCACAAGCGAAGCTAATTTTTTATTTTTTTTTATTTTTGTATCGAAGGGGAGCTCCGATCTGCGATCTGAAAACTGCTATGCACTCTGTCAAGTAGCAGAATTGATATTAATTCATTGCTTACTTTTTAATTTCAAAAACAGAAAAGTTGCTGTTTGTTTTTCAAATATCTGATTAAAATTCGAAAGAAAACGGGTAATACGAAAGTTGAGTTTTACTCGCTGATTCGCCGCATCGAAAACCTAAATCGGTTGAATAGAACCGTCGGGATCACTTTGGGAAGTTTGTGAATAAAAGTGTTACTGTATTTGCAACAACGTGCGACAGTAGAACAAGGTCATGGAGAGCGGATTGGTGAAGGGTTGGGGGGAGGGGAGTGGAGCTAGAGTGATTTGAGAGAGCTACAACCTTGCCAGACGGTATGGAATTCCCGAGCATCTTGTCCAATATTGCGATTGACTGTGCTGGTTAGTTCTGAATTATTGTCAAGGTCTGGATATTTCTGAGTGAGATGTTTTTCTTTTAGGGCCGGTTCTACCACATCCGGGCAAAGGGGCCGATAACTTGCCCGTCGGAATAAGTAAGAATTTCCGTTCGACCATCAACGGGTAGCGCTATCGGCGGTATAAACTTCGTCTGCCCGGAGTGTAAATTTTCGGGAGCTTCGAGAGGCCGATAAAGCATTACCAGCCAGATTTGAGCCGTGCGTAAGGGTTTCTTTGCATCATCTATGCTGTACATAACCTCTTCATAAATTACTGATAATACAATTAGAATAATTTGGTAATTTTGTTGTCACACAATGATATAATTACAATTATTAATTAATTATAAGGGATGTAACAGTTAGGCCTACTGATCATATTTTATTTTAAGGCACAGAGCTAATTGACGTCCTGGAAATGTATAACTTTTTTGTCGACGTAGAAGAAGACGCAGTCACACGTCCAAGACGGAACAGAGATCGGCTGGAGCATAATGAAATTTGGTCGAATGAGGAATTCTTCGTCCGGTTCAGGCTGCAAAAGCCAACAGTTTTATATTTGATGCGGTTGATTGGACATGAAATACGACCGCCTAGTGATTACCGTACGGAACCATCATAGATTCCCCCCCCTGTGGGTGGGGGGTTTAGAATACACCCACGGTATCCCCTGCCTGTCGTAAGAGGCGACTAAAAGGGGCGACCTTGGCTATACTTTAAGGACTCCGCGTTGTTTTGTGAATTGTACCCCCAGTGGGTGGGAGGAAGCGAATACATCCACGGTAATCCCTGCCAGTCGTAAAAGGCGACTAAAAGGGCTTCTTGGAACGGTCCCCTTTCGAGGGTTTGACAGTCAGCTCTAAAAGACATACACCCGTGCGGTATAACTCTCATTAGGTTATATCGCACTTCTTTCCGTTACTGCTTTCAGGGTCTGGCAACCAAAATTTATATATGTGCGTGCTGTTAGGGGATGGGCCACTTACGCTTGCGACTACGCTCGAAAGCCTGTTCCGGTCTTGGCCGCGCCGACAGGTGGGTGTGCCATGTACCCGTGCAGTAGTATCCGCCTGACTACGCAGGTCCCCGCACAGCCGAATGTCTGAGCTGTAAAATCCAGTATATGCCAAGGGGTACATGCCGATACGGCATTGTAAAACATCGGACCCCCGGGCAATGCCTTCCAAGCTAGGCGGGCCTTGCCCTGGCTGGGTAGCGCCTACTGTGACAGCCCGTGATCGGATGTCGGTGGCATTCGGGGAGGATGATCTGGCCATGGGTTCCAAAAGAAAAATCCCCAACCAGGGTGGTCCTACACCCAAACAGGGTGGTCCTACACCCAAGTCTTTAACATTTGATTCCCTACGGGGATCAACCCCCTGGGAACAATCTGTGCGTGAAAATCTGGGTGCTAACACCCCCAAGTTTCTGGTAGCTACCAGAACAGATGGGGGTGATTTCAAGCTGGTAAAGAGTATTTTGTTTTCTCGCCACATAGAAGGTGTCTATGGTGAGCTTGAGAAAATACAAAAGATGAGGAACGGTAGCTTGTTGCTCAAGACTAGGACTGGTGAGCAAGTTGAACGACTTTTGCAATGTGACCACTTTGGCGACATTCCCGTCAAAGTGGAAAAGCACACGTCCCTGAATCTGGTCCGAGGAGTTATTTTCCACCGGGACCTGATTCTGAACACTGACGAGGAGCTCAAGGAGGATATGCAGCACCGTCACGTGACTGATGTCCGGCGCATTACGCGCAAGGTCAATGGTCAAATCGTGGATACTGGTGCTTTCATTATTTCCTTTGAGCTTTCGGTGCTCCCAGAGAAAGTCAAGGTTACAAGTTACCGTTGTGACGTACGGCCTTATATCCCTCCACCAATGAGGTGTTATAAGTGCCAGAAGTTCGGGCAGATGTTATCCCGATGCTCGAGCCCCGACATCTGTGGAACATGCGGTAAGGTACCACACGAAGCGGAAGAGTGCACAACACCTTATCAGTGCACTAATTGCCCTGGATTTCATTCTCCTCGGGACAGGAACTGCCCTGTCTTCCTGAGTGAGAAGAAAATCCAGGAGATCAAAACCCTGGATGGTCTCACCTACCAGGAAGCCCGCAAGAAGTACCATACCACGATTTCGCCTTCTCCAACGATTGATTATAGAGCCATAATACCAAATTTGGTCCCGGCGACCTCATCTTTTGTACCAGCTGTGAAACCTTCAACTGAGTTACCTGTTCCGAAGCCAGCACCTATGATAATAACGGAAAGCCCGAAGGTGACTTCAACTCCACCTTCGGCCAGCACGAAGGCTGTGCGAGCGAAGGCAGCTCCCCACTCGGGAGGAAGTCGAAAACTTTCTCCCCACCCAAACGGTCGGCGAAAGCCGCGCCGAAGCCGGCGGAGGCGGCATCGTCGACCAGGGTCAGGAATTCGGCTCCTGACCCGTCTATATATCTTAAAGAGGCGGGTAAGGGTAAGAAGGGACCCCGCACTACGCATTCCCTTTCTCCCGAAAAGGGGAATCCATCCGCGCCAACACCTGCGGATGCTTCTGCGCCTGGGAACGTTTCGGTCCCCAGATCTGCGCGCTCCCCACGGAGATCCCCCCGCCGCCGAACTGCGTCTATGAAATCTTCCACCGAGTCGATTCACTCCATGACCTCGCCTGAGGACATGGAGATTATAGTCGACGTAGTGACTGTATATCCTCCAGAGTCAAAGTTGGAGTAGCTTGCTGCTCCACGTTATTCCCTAAGTTCACACAATGGCACTGTTACAGTGGAATTGTAACAGTTATGACAGGCATTCGACAGAACTCCGTCAGCTTATTGCCCAATACGCAGCGAGTATAGTCTGCCTACAGGAAACAAACCTCAGACCTGATCACGAGACTGTTCTGAGAGGTTTCCGACTATACTCTAAAGAGCGACAAGACGCCGCCCGGGATTCCGGGGGCGTTTGTACCTTCGTTCGCTCTGACTGCTATAGTGAGGAGTTTCCACTCGCCACTCCTCTGGAAGCTATTGCAGTTCGCGTGTCCTTGCCTGCTATGACAACTGTTTGTAACGTGTACCTTCCACCGAACCAGCCCCTTGATATTAATGACGTCTTTGATCTTGTTGATCAACTTCCAGTCCCTTTCCTAATCGTGGGTGATTTCAACTCTCATCACCCCCAATGGGGATCACCATCTTCCTGCCCCAGAGGAAGGGACGTGGAGGGCTTAATTCAAGGGTTGGATGTATCTCTATTAAATACAGGGGAAGCTACACATTTTAGCTTAGCGCACGGCACGTACTCACACATTGACTTGAGTGTGTGTAGCCGTGCGCTGGTCCTATTTGGTTGGTATGTACACGACGACCTCTGTGACAGTGACCATTTCCCGATCGTTCTTACCCTTCTGACCCAGACTCCCGTGGAGTTCCCCAGTCGTTGGGTTCTTAAGCGGGCAAATTGGCCCTCGTTTCAAGAACGAGCTGTGTTCGTTGATCTTGGTTGCCGGAGCGTCGATGACGAGGTACAGCACATCACCGATGTGCTTCTTGCTGCCGCCGAAGAGTCCATCCCATCCTTTTCTGGGACTCCTCGTCGCAAACTCGTCCCTTGGTGGACAGAGGATATTGCAGCGGCAATAAGAGACCGTCGTCGAGCTCACAGGCACTACCGTCGGCGTCCAACCATGGCAAATTTGGTGGCGTTTAAGAAATTTCGTGCCAAGGCACGGATTCTTATTCGCCAGAGTAAGAAACAATCCTGGGAACGGTATGTGTCTTCTATTACGGCACATACCCCCTCCTCTCAAGTGTGGACTAAACTACGACGGATTTCGGGAATTCAGACATCTTCTACTGTACCGGGAATTTCCATTGCTAATGAACTGGTTACAGATCCTTATCGCGTTGCAAACCATCTCGCCTCGTATTTTGCGGATATATCCGGTTCCGATAACTATGACCCTGCCTTCGTGGCCCTGAAGCGCGAAGCGGAACGTTTCCAGCTTAGTTTTGCTTCCCGCGCTTCGGAGGAGTACAACGTGCCCTTTACGGAGTGGGAACTCCGCGGAGCGCTGGCGCTCTTCAGGGACACGTCTCCTGGCCCGGATAATATTCACAACCAGATGCTTAAACACCTTAACGATGAGAGCATTCGCTATTTGCTCAGGGTGTTTAATCGTATCTGGTTGGAAGGTGTGTTTCCAGCGCAATGGCAGGAAGGTATCATTATACCTATCCTGAAGTTCGATAAGGATCCCAAATTGACAGGGAGTTACAGACCTATTTGTCTCACTAACGGTTTGTGCAAGCTCTTTGAGAGGATGGTCAATCGGCGCCTGGTGTGGGTCCTGGAGAAACGGGGACTCCTGTCTGAATACCAGTGTGTTTTCAGGGCGTCTCGGTGTACCAACGACCATCTGGTACGCCTGGAGACTGCCATACAGGACGCTTTTCTCCGGAGACAGCACCTAGTCGCTGTTTTCTTTGACCTCGAGAAGGCCTATGACACCACTTGGCGTTACGGCATCCTCTCTACCCTGCATCAATGGAAATTCCGAGGTAACTTGCCGGTTTTTATTGAGAATTTTCTGTCCCTTCGCCTCTTCCGTGTCCGAATAGGGGGGACATATTCGCAATATCATATACAGGAAAACGGAGTCCCACAGGGATCGGTGCTTAGCGTAACATTATTTGCGATTGCCATAAACGGTATAGTCGATGCTGCTGGTCCAGAAGTGGTACCGTCGCTATATGTAGACGACTTCGCTCTACATTATAGTGCGCAAAATATGGCGGTCGCTGAACGACAGCTACAACAAGCTATTCGGAGAGTGGAACGCTGGACACTGGAGCATGGCTTTCGATTCTCAACCGCTAAGTCCTCGGTTGTCCATTTCGGCCGAAAGCGCACCCTCCATCCAGATCCTGAGCTTTATCTGGGCAATGTAGCTTTGCCTGTTGTTGCTGCGTACCGGTTCCTTGGGCACCTTTTCGATCAGAAATTGACGTGGGAACCACACGTGCGGTGTTTGAAAACTGCCTGCGCTAAGAAACTCAACATGTTGCGGTTTCTTAGCGGCACATCATGGGGGGCGGACCGCGCGGTGCTCCTGCGTTTTTATAAGTCACTGATTTTATCTAGGTTAGATTATGGCAGTGTAGCATATGGTTCGGCCCGTAAGTCAGTGCTTGTTAAACTGGACAGTGTCCACCACGGCGGTGTGGGGCTGGCGACGGGTGCCTTTCAGACAAGCCCAGTCGTCAGCCTGCTCGCTGAGGCTGGCGTACCTCCTTGACACCTGCGGCGCCAACAAGTACTGCTGACCTATGCTGCAACTATTCGACAGATGCCACTTCATCCAAGCTATCCATGTTTGTTTTACAATCCGAATCGCCGGCTGTATGATGTGCTCGCCCGAGCCACTCGGCCGGCGGGGATTCGCTTGGATGACTTATACCGTCAGTTCCGATTTCCTTCTGTCTCCTGTATCGTCCGACTACCTAGCAAGGCCCCTCCGTGGATGGTCTCTCGCCCTGATATCATCCTGGATCTGCACACCGGCCCCAAGTCGGACACGGACTCCTCCGTCCATCGGAGGCTGTTCCAGTCCGTGGTGACACGGTATCCGGGATCAGGGCTTGTATTCACGGACGGTTCGAGGGTAAACGAGAAAGTAGGCTGTGCATTTGTGGTTGAGGATCGTCGGTTTCACTTTTCACTTCCCGAGGCCTGTAGTGTGTACACTGCGGAGTTCTATGCCATCTTAGAGGCTCTGCGGTACACGTTATCAGACGATCACCAGCACTTTCTTGTGTGTACTGACTCTATGAGTGCGCTGCAGGCGATCGATGTGTGTTTCCCGAAGCACCCGTTGGTCCAGCGTGTGCACGACCAGCTCGTCAGTTCGCGTAACGCTGGAACCGGGGTGACCTTTGTGTGGCTTCCTAGCCACATGGGTATTGCGGGAAACGAGCTTGCTGATCAGGCGGCGAGAGAAGCAGTCGCACTGCCCTCGCTACCGTATAAGGTGCCTGCTAGTGATGTGCGCTCTCAGTTGCGGCATTCGATCCTGTCGCATTGGGAGGAGGCATGGCGTGCCACGCCTCCACCCAACAAACTGAGAGGCATCAAGGAGACAACGAAGGTGTGGAAATCTTCCTTCCAATCTCTCCGGAAGGAAGCTGTGGTACTCTGTCGACTCCGGATCGGCCATGGGATTGCTACGCACTCCCACTTGCTAAAGAGAGAAGATCCTCCTGTGTGTACTTGCGGCGCCCACCTAACCGTCGCACACCTTCTCTTGGAGTGTGTGGATCTGGCCGATCTGTGAGGGACTCTTAAACTGCCTAATACCCTCTCCCTTATTCTCCGTGATGACGGGTCGTCAGCTGACCTCGTCATCCGGTTCATGAGGGAGAGTGGTTACTTTTTTAAGTTTTAATGTGTAGTTACGACTTTTAATTCTGGTTAAATCTGTTTTATGTTTTTTATTGTGTTATGTAGTGTATTGTTCACTATGCCTTATTTGTTTTATCCTTATTACCATCCGCCTTTTATTCAAATAAGGCATACTTTTTGGGGCTCACTGTCTGTTTTATAAACACCATTTTCGCTTCATCCATGGCAGTGAGTTGTTTTTATCTACATCCTTTCATTTCACGCCATTTCATTTCATTAGGGGCCGATAACCTCGATGTTAGGCCCCTTAAAACAACAATTATCATCATCATCATCATCATAGATTTCAAAATATTATCTCTATTACATGTTTAGGAATACTGTATGAAGCGCTCATATAATTTAATAAATTCGCACATGAGAAATACAGAGTGTACAGGACATTATTCAGATTCTGTACCGTACTATACATTGTCATTGACTTGGTGTTTTGCTTATGCAGCATAAGACCTGATATTTAGGGCATTGCATTTTGTAGTTTTCTACGTCATTCAAGCCTTGACAAACAGAACTACGATCTTAGGCTTGTGGTGACGCGTTATACGGTCAATGGCTTTCATCATAAAATATGTGACAAAATCATTCCATCCGCCAAACGAAAATGTAAATGTGAACTTTGCAACATGACCTATCCAAGATACCTTCTATAGCTGTGCAAGAAGAGTGAAATCTCTCGTATAATACAGCAAAGAGAACTATCTAATTATGCACAAATGTGCGCATTCCGTTGCATTCATTTTACAGAGTTTACAAACAAACTTGTCGCCTGGAGTGTGATAATTTGATTTAACATACATTTTATGATTGAACCTATGCACTGCAAGCCTTGTCACAGCATGTCTGTAGCTCATATAGGCCTAAGCCTGTTTTCAGACTGCAAAGTAGCCTATTGCTAGAAACATATTTCACAGGCTATTCCTCCTTGAAAAGCACTGCATGCTTGTCTAGTTTTCGATTATTGAGTTTAGGTATGGTTATTCAGTTGCATTCCTCCGAGATCTGAATCACATGCTGCCCACAAGTGTCGCGAGAGGTTTTGGTACTAGGCCTATATCTTGTTGAAACCAAAGAAGACGTGATATCAACAAACAACGGACAAAAGCGAAACGAAAAGAAACTTAACGCATCTAACGATAGGTGGCTCACTCATCGATTACTCAAATTTAACAAAAATCAGGCCAGCCACCATCTGTATTTTGCTGTTAGGTTCCTGGCAGCTGCCCGGAACTTGCACGGAAGTGGTAGAACCGGCCCTTAGTCAATTTTACCCTCCAGGTTGGTGGTTCCCACGGACTCAGCGAGGGAACTCACCACTACCGCCTTTCCAGGCAGTGTCCTAGAGCTGGGAACCCTTGGACGGATTGGATGAGGCTAGGGAGATGTAATCAGCACTTCACCCAGGCGGTCTCACCTGCAAAGCGAACAGGGGCCTCATGAGGGATGGGATGGGAAAGGTAGATTGGGATGGATATACAAGGAAGAGGGAAGGAGGCGGCCGTGGCCTTACAGTAGGTACCATCCCGGCATTTGCCCGAAGACGAAGTGGGAAACCACGGAAAACCAATTCGAGGATGGCTGAGGTGGGAATCAACCCCCTCTACTCATTTGTACTACCCAAGGCTGAGTAGACCCCGTTTCAGTCCTCATACCACTTGTCAAATTTCGTGGCAGAGCCGGGAATCGAACCCAGGACCTACAGGGCGGCAGTGAACCATGCTGACCGCTACGCTAGGCTACGACTGGTGGAGAGCATTACGGTCATCAAGTGGAGTTATTTTTTCGTTTTTGTTGAAAAATGGAGCCACCACCAAATCCGATTCAAGGGCGTTCCACTAAAGCACCTTTTTACACCCGTAAGTTTCTTTTTCCTAGTTTATATTTGAAATTATATAATTCCTAACGCTTGCATAAGAGAATCTGTGATGCTCAGATCAGTTATGATTTCACTTATATTTTGCCTGTAGCCTACAAGTTGGATGACTAAACGTCACCCCGAAATCTGCAGTCTACATGGCTGAACAGCGCAGTGGTTGCTTGGTAGGCCTAGGCCCTTCATGGGCTGTCACGCCAAGGGTGTAGTTTGTTTTTTACTTATAATACATAAGTGTAGGAGTACAAAATCACGAACTATTCAGTGTCAACTTTTTTCAGAGAAGCAAGTTCGACTTCAAAAGAAAACAATGCGTTGTGTGGAAAAATAAAGGCGTAGCGAATGTGAAAATGGAAAATTGGTTTCCGGAAATACTGGATTGTATTGGGATCAATAAAGACTGCAAACAGTACTTTTGAACTACCAGTGGACAAGGTGAAGACAAACAGCTAACTGCAACCAAACTTATGCGTTATTGCTTGCAGCCCCTAATTGCAAAAAGTTCCCAGCTAGAATCAAACACCACCAGCAATGCTGCCGAAAATTATATGTCCCTTGTTGTAAAATTTACGGGAGGTAAGCAGATCAATCCAGGGAAACGAGGTTCCTTCACTCATAGAACCAAAGCTGCCGGACTCATCTTTCAGTTTGGGCCACCCTGGCACTATAAAACAATGAAATCCGTTTAGAAAAAAAAACTGCCACAATAGTGAAGGACACTGCACTCAGCAAAAAGAGAAGAAGAGCAGCTTGACGAAAAAGTTTATTTGAGCCGCGAGAAGGGAAAAGATTGTCCCAACAGTCTCATGAAATGACACGTACTGTCTCACGTGATTATAGAAACCGATCAATGCAGTTGGATTTCGATGAGGTACTGTTGAGAGAGTTTAGTGATGAGAAGATCAAGCAACTAACGGATAGTGAAGGCCATATACAGAAACTGGAAAAGGAAACAAGGGGCCAAATGGAAAATGAAAATTGGCACACAGCTAGAAAGGACAGACTTACGGCATCCAATTTTGGATATGTATGCAAGAGGAAACCTACTTGGAAATGGGCTCCATTAGCAAAAAACATTCTGTACGGCGAATTTCACTCAAAAGCAATGCAGTATGACTGTGGTAATGAGCGAATTGCAAACCGAAATTTAGAGGAGAAATCGGTAGAAAAGTCGAAGAATGTGGTATGTTCGTACATAAAACTTATAGGTTTATAGGTGCCTCCCCAGACGGATTAATAGGAGACGACGCTGTAGTCGAAGTCAAGTGCCCTTATTCTGCACGGAATATGACCATACTGGAAGCCTGCAAAAAGCTAAAGGGATTTTGTTTGGCAGAAAGTAAGCGAAAAAGAAAGCCAGAGAATGTCAAGAACAGTGCCTTTCAGAAGAGAACAGATTGATAACTCTCTAACACTCACATAGTTTTTATTTCCACAACCAGGGCCAGTTGGAAATAACATAGCGGAAAATATGTAATTTTGTGGTGTGGACGCCTAAGGACATTAACATAGAAACAATAAAGAGGGACGAAAAGTTCTGGAGACAAAAAATGCTTATGTAACTGACATGCTGCTGCGAGAAAATCCTGTTGCCTGAGATCATTGATCCCAGGATGACCAGATCAATGGATATAAGAGAACCTGAGGTGAAATAAAATACTGAGTGTGTGAAAAACATGAAACGCTATCTTTGATATGGAAAAAATTGAAGCATTGATTTCAAGAACAGGAAATAATTAGGTATAATATTTTTGTTTGTTTATAGTACGCAGTACTAGTGCCTGTGCTTACATTAGGCAGATGAGAATATCTTAGGAACTTTAATTCTATTATGTACATAATAATTTTGCTCTTGTTATGCATTTTCATAATTTGTTTATTGTAATAAAATGTCCTACATAAATAAACTTGAAGTAAGTTATAGTGATTGGCCACACGGAGTCGTTTCAGATCTCGCGAAAAAAAAGGGAATTAGAGTCAAAAGAACCAAAGAACCATAAGAATCACCAAAATAAATGTATATGTGCGTGCGCATTTGGCCTCTTATAAATCGACTAGCAGAAGTACCCATTCTTCGAACGGTCTTCGGTATTAATAACCAGACGTAATCAATTGAGCTACTGTTGCAATGGAACCTGCTTGTCAACAAAGAAAAATGATTAGTTAAAATATGCTCTGAAACTAAATTTACCTAACGTGTACTTCCTGACGTGAAAATAAAATTAAAAACCTCGTAGACGAAACGCAATACACGTCAAATAAAACTGACCTTCACTGTTGTGTCAAGTCCCCATCCAGAGGAAGACCCCTTTAATAAATTGTAAAGGCTTGTGGTGCATAAAAATTCAGGTTTTTAGCCTCCAATGGCCCAAATTCCTAAAAGCAAGAAATAGAGAACTATTTCAATTCAGGAATTTTTGGAAAAAAGAATGTTTCTGTTTGGAGATATAATAGACCTTCTGTACGACATAACGCACATTTAAGTCGTGTGAAAAAAATCTAGGGTACCTCTTGACCCCCTTAAACGTATTGATGAATTTTACAGTTTTCGTTGATTCCGTAATAACATTATAGCCATTTGCAAACATTCACAGAAATTTAATAAATGGAGTGGCTTTACTTCTTGCAAAAATAGATGGAAAGTTGGATGTCACCTTTTGAGATACTGTTGTCATGGTTACTGGCTTGCATTCCTTCATCAGTTTATTAAATGAAATTAGTTTTCTGGTAATATCTCAGAAACTGTTGGTTTTAGAGCCTTAAAATGTAGCTTTCGGGGACCCTTTACGGCTATTTAGGGGCACCGAGTTTTGTTTCTGACACCAGGGGCCTAAAAATAAGATTTGTCTCGTCGTTGTAGGCCGTAGTATAATAATAATAATGATAATAATAATATAACAATATAGGGATAGGGATATAATAGACCTTCCGTACCACACCCACACATGTAAATCGCGTGAAAAAATCTAGAGTACCCCTTGACCCCCTTATAGCCGTTTGTAATCTTCTCAGTGATGTAATAAATGAAATTGTATTGCGTCTTACAGCAATAGATGGTTGGTTGGTTGGTTCCTTAGTTTAGGGGCTGCGACAACGCGGTCATGTAGCCCCGTGTACTTTGGGTGAGTGTAGAATCTGTCTGATAACCGGTGTTAATTGTGATGACTGTATTAGTGTGTGTATCTGTTTTTTTAATTCAAGTAGGGACAGCAACTTTGAATTTTCAAATAGTTCCTACTTTTGCCGCCAAACGCCACCGTCAACGACTACTAGGCCTAGTTCAGAACTAGCTACTAGACGCCACCGCAGTCGGCTCTTGGCAACGAACGTAGCAACCAAAGAGCGTTGTTTACATTCTTAACCTATCCAATTTAGTTTCACACAGGTGTAATTAGTGGAAAGATCTTTAACATGCCATAAATCTATGACATGGGACCGCCGGCTTTACTTCCCCTCCGAAGGAAGGCATACTGAGGGATTTTAACGCTCTTAAAAAATCCGACGGCTTCGGCCGGGTTTGAACCCGCTATCTTGGGCATAGAAGCTCAGCATGCTACCGACTACGCCACCGAAGCCGCTAGCAATAGATGGACCTATGAGATTCTATTGCCATGGTTACCGGCTTGCATTATTTCGTTACTGTATTAAATGACATTAGTTTTCTGTAAATAACTCAAAAACTGTTGGTTTTAGGGCCTTAAAATGTGGTTTTCGGGGGCCCTCGAGTCTCGTTTCTCACATTGAGGGGCTGAAATTGAGCTTTGACTCGCACTTCTACGCCTATTTCAGCAAGTATTTTAAGGGGTAGGCCCCCTTTTATGAGAGGTACAGAGAAGAGTTACATCAATGATTAGTTTCGTGCCTCTGAAGGATATCTGTACCAAATTTTACGTTGATCCACACAGCCGTTCTCGAGTTATAAGGGAACAACCACATTGTCCACAGACAGACAGACAAACAGACAGACAGACAAAAAATATTTTCGCGCGCATCCGTCATAAAACAGTCTGATACGCGTAAGTAACGCAAATTTCCGTAGAAATTCAGAAAAAAATAGGCAAACTTTCATTATTATATAAAGGGTTATTCACCTAAGATGTTACTCGCCAATATCTTCTAAACCGTTAAAAATATCAACATTCGGTTTTCACTTTTGGAAATGGTGCTAAGGGGCTCATACATTAACTTATACTGTTTTTTCCTTTCTTTGTGAATAGCTGAGATATTGGAACCAACTTCGTTTTTCTTAATGGAACTATACTAATTTTTGCATACAGGGTAAATGATTTCACTGAGACATATTCAACGGTGTTATTATTTCCCAAATCAGACGAGTACTTTTTGAGAAATCGATGATATCAAAATTGGGCAAGGCCACGCCTTCTTTCGGTGACGCGTTGTGTGAGAGCGAATGGCTAGTACATACTGTAGCTTGTTGGTGGGCTTAAATAGCGTCACAGGTGTAGTCTGTTTCAAAACAAAATGAATGTCCTGTAATCAGAATCGTAGTCGTTATTATCGAAGTTTGGTGTTTTGGGAAATGTAAATCACTGATGAAAAGAAATAGAAAAATGAAGTTTCATTTGTTGCCTAATAAATTCTTCCGTCACTTAATGTTTGGAATAATGGGACGAGTTAACAGATGGTTGCGTACATTTCTATTCATTTCCTATGTATGTCTACCCCTTATTATTCCCGTTTTCTATTCATTTCCTATAACATGTAGAATAAATAGGGTAATTCACCTAAGATGTTACACGAAAATAACGTCTAAACCATTAAAGATATCGGTATTGTGTTTTCATATGCGTAAATGATATCCAGGGGATGGAAAATAATGTGCTACTAGTTCTAATGGGGTAAGAAATAACCGAGATGTTCATACTATCTCCATATTTTGAATGGAACGGCACGAATTCATACGGCTGGTCTAAAGGTTCAACTGCGTACAAGTTTAAGTATGTAAGTATTTTCAAAATCGTAGTTACTTTTTGAGATATCAGCAACAACAACATACGATGTTGTGCATGCCGCATCACAGAGTGCAGTCGGGCAAACAAGTTCGTGGGTGTGATTCCAGCCACAGGACGGATACCAGGCATGTACTGTAAACTATCGTACACATAATGTGATGTACCGTAACATACCCGTGTGCAACGTTATTGTATGACTGGCGAACTCACCACACACACCCAAGCAAACGGGGCTGCCTGACCACGCTATAAAAGCCCCGGAAATGAAATTCTGTAATAACAAACAGTCACTCTTCTCCATACCCCGTCGACGTTCTTAATCACGTGTAGTGGCTTGGATTCTTAGCTGTCGCTGTGGTGGACGGGTTCAATTCCCGGCTCTGATAAGCAATTTAATTCTGGTCGGATGGCTGGAACCCCACCTCGTTAGGCAAACTGAGAAGAGGTGGGTTCGATACCCATCTCACCTATCCTGGAAGTGTTTCCGTGGTTTCCCACGGCTACTCCAGGCAAATGTCAGGAGGGTTCCCTACTGACGACAACGGGCGCCTCCGTCCCAATTCCTCACCTAAAGTAGGAATAGAGTACACCACTACAGACACCAAAATAACACAGGTTATCAGATACTTTCTAACACAAATACAGTACACACACACACCCAAGCACATGGGGCTACATGAACACGATGTCCAAGCTCCGGAAATGAAATAACAACAGCGATTCTCTGTACCCCTTCCAGTGTTTTAGTCACGTACGTCTGAAGAGGTCACCTCCGTGGTGTAGTGGTTGCGTGCTTAGCTGCCACCCCGGAAGTCCGAGGTTCGATTCCCGGCTCTGCCACGATCAAGCGGTCAAGCTGTTGGGCTCTCACCAAGCTGGACTGGGTTCAATTCCCGGTCAATGCATGTGAGATTTTCGAAGTGAAATGCCATGTCCTGTGGTTCGGATTCCACGTAAAAAGGAGGTCCCGTGGCTCATAATCACAAGATTCACGGTCACGTACAACTACAATCTTCCTTCCTTCCTTCCTTTAATGGTTTAGACGTTATTTCCGTGTAACATCTTAGGTGAATTACCCTATTTATTCTACATGTTATAGGAAATGAATAGAAAACGGGAATAATAAGGGGTAGACATACATAGGAAATGAATAGAAATGTACGCAACCATCTGTTAACTCGTCCCATTATTCCAAACATTAAGTGACGGAAGAATTTATTAGGCAACAAATGAAACTTCATTTTTCTATTTCTTTTCATCACTGATTTACATTTCCCAAAATACCAAACTTCGATAATAACGACTACGATTCTGATTACAGGACATTCATTTTGTTTTGAAACAGACTACACCTGTGACGCTATTTAAGCTCACCAACAAGCTACAGTATGTACTAGCCATTCGCTCCCACACAACGCGTCACCGAAAGAAGGCGTGGCCTAGCCCAATTTTGATATCATCGATTTCTCAAAAAGTACTCGTCTGATTTGGGAAATAATAACACCGTTGAATATGTCTCAGTGAAATCATCTACCCTGTATGCAAAAATTAGTATAGTTCCATTAAGAAAAACGAAGTTGGTTCCAATATCTCAGCTATTCACAAAGAAAGGAAAAAACAGTATACGTTAATGTATGAGCCCCTTAGCACAATTTCCAAAAGTGAAAACAGAATGTTGATATTTTTAACGGTTTAGAAGATATTGGCGAGTAACATCTTAGGTGAATAACCCTGTATAGGCTATAGAGATAGATCTTTAACGTGCTAGTAAATCTCCATTGATTAGAATATGTCACGGTTTGTGGTCTTGTTTGTTATGTCTAGAAGACGATACCTAGAGTTGGACGTCCGCATCGGATGGTTTTAAAATAGACATTCCCAACTACAAACCAGTCATATCTATCTATGAAAAATCCACAGCCTGCTTCCAGTCTCCGACCGGGTCAGGAATGGAATGAATGAAGCCCCTATCTAGCGGCGAGGATATGAACTGTGCCGGCTGCCGAGGCCTGACGCACTCCTCTGGGGCAATGATTAAATGAATGACAGATGAAATGAAATGATAGTGGAGAGTGTTGCTGGAATGAAATTTTGACAGGGAAAACCGGAGTACCCGGAGAAAAACCTGTCTGCCTCCGTTCTGTCCAGCACAGATCTCACATGGAGTGACCGGGATTTGAACCACGGACTCAGCGGTGAGAGGCCGGCATGCTGCCGCCTAAGCCACGGAGGCTTATATCTATCTATACATTATTCAATTTAGCATCGAGTGAAACCAGTCGCTGATCTGTGCGGTAAGAATTATGCCCTACAAAGTATTACTCATGTTGGAACAATATGTTTTTTGTTCGGGAGTTTATCCTCAAATAACTCTAAAACAGTTACCTAGAAGGGAATCCAAAGCTGTCAGCATCTATCCTGAGTGTGTTTTAAACGTTTTTTCCACAATCTCTCCAGGTAAATGCCGAGATAGTACCGTACGTGAAGTTTCAGGGCACCTGTCCCATCCCTGACTCTAATACAGTTACACACATTATCAACTACACGGGACTGATGATGATGATGATGATGATGATGATAATAATAATAATAATAATAATAATAATAATAATAATAATAATAACGTTATTGGTTTTACGTCCTTTTTAACTACTGCGGCTTTTAGAGACGCTGGGGTGCCGGAATTTTGCCCCGAAGGGGATCTTTAACGTGCCAGTAAATCTAATGACACGGTTCCGTCGCATTCGCACACCCTCAAATGCCAACTGCCTGCACTAGGATTCGATCCTGCAACCTTGGGCACAGCAAGTGAGAACGTTATCGCTGAGCCACGCAGCCAGCCAAAGGTACTGATGACCAAGATGTCCCAAGCCCCTACAATGTATTATTATCAACAAGAATGTTAGAGGAAGTAAGAAAGGCATCTGTACGAACACATTGTGTCAACGTTACATATGGTGACACTACTACAGTATAATTTTATTGCTCAGATATTTTCCACGCTTAGGCACTTGTACACGTAACTCGTCGAACTGTTGTTGTTTGAGTCTTCAGTCTTTTGACTGGTTTGATGCAGCTCTCCATGCCTCCCTGTCCTGAGCCAATCGTTTCATCTCTACATAGCTACCACATCCTACATCAGAGGCTATCTGTTTAACATATTCTAACCTTGGTCTACCCCTACAGTTCTTGTCCTCGACCCTTCCTTCCATAACTAAGCTTGCTATTCCTGGGTGTCTTAGTATGTGTCCTACCAACCTATCTCTTCTCTTCATTAGCAGTCGCCAGAAACATCTCTCCTCTCCCACTCGCCTTAATACCTCTTCGTTTGTAACCCTATCTACCCATCTGATCTTCATCATTCTCCTATAACACCACATTTCAAATGCTTCAATTCTCCTCTTTTCTGCTGCACCAATAGTCCAAGTTTCACTTCCATAGAGCGCCACGCTCCAGACAAAGGCTTTCAAAAGTGACTTCCTAATACCTAAATCTATATTCGATGTCAACAGATTCCTTTTTTGTAGAAAGGCTTTCCTTGCCTGAGCCAACCTACTTTTTATAGCCTCTTTGCTTCGTCCATCACTGGTTATTCTGCTTCCTAAGTAACAGAAGTTTCCTACTTCCTTCAGCTTTTCACCTGCCAATTTGATCTCTATAGAGGTTACTGATTTATTTCGGCTGCATTCCAGTATTTTTGTTTTACATTTATTAATTTTCATCATGAATTCCTTCCGTAAGACGGAATCCATACCATTCAAAAACTCATTCAAATCCTCAGGCTTGTCGGCCAAGATGACGATGTCATCAGCAAATCTCCGAGTTGAAATTATTTCTCCTTGAATCTTCACTCCCACTTTAAATTTTTCTCCAATTTCCTTCATTGCTTGTTCAATGTAAAGATTGAAAAGTATGGGTGATAAGTTGCAGCCTTGCCTTACACCTTTCTGAATACCAGCTTCTCTCTCATGTCCTTCAGCTCGAATGACTGCTGTCTGGTTTCTGTATAGATTGTATATCACCCTCCTATCCCTGTACTTTAGTCCAATAGATTTCAAAATGTCAAACAATTTACTCCAATCAACGTTATCGAAAGCCTTTTCTAAGTCTACAAAAGCCATGAACGTTCTCTTATTTTTCCTTATTCTACCTTCCAAAATCAGCCTAAGACTTAGTACAGCTTCCCTTGTTCCTACATTTCTCCTGAAACCAAACTGGTCTTCACCCAACTCCGTTTCTATCTGGCTTTCAATCCTCTTGTAAATTATTCTAGACAGGATCTTTGAAGCATGAGTAATCAAGCTGATTGTACGGTAATCTTCACATCTGTCAGCTCCCACTTTCTTTGGTATAGGGATGATAACATTCTTCTTGAAATCAGGGGGTACCTCACCTGTCTCATAAATCCTACACACGAAGTGAAATAACCTGATCAGACCTTCATCTCCTATGCAGCGTAGCAACTCAATCGGTATATCATCTATGCCTGGTGCTTTGTTCCGGCCTAAGTCCTCTAATGCTCTGTCAAATTCTGATCTCAATATTAAATCTCCTTTTGCATCCTCATCAATTTCCTCCTCCCTTTCCATTACATGATTCTCAATCTCCTTTCCCTTATACAAGCACTCTATGTAAGTTTCCATCTCTCGATCTTTTCTTCCCTATCTGTTAGAGGCTTTCCATTTGTGTCCTTAATATTACAGCACTTAGTCTTCTTTTCCCCAAAAGTATTCTTAATCCTTCGATAAGCTGTGTCTACTTTTCCTAATTTCAGACAATTTTCTATACCTGCACATTTCTCTTTCAACCATTCTTCTTTCGCTTCCCTGCACTTCTTGTTAACCTCATTTCTCAAACGTCTGTATTCTGCTTTCCCCTTTTCATCTCTTAGATTCTTGTGTTTCCGCCTTTCATCCATCAATTCTAGTATATCCTGAGTGATCCACGGTTTTCTACCTATTCTTTCTTTCCTACCAATGTTTTCTTCTGCGGATTTTGTTATTTCATTCTTCAAAAGTGCCCATTCGTCTGCAATTGAAGTTTGTTTAGGGGTTTTGATTAGTCATTCCTTTATACTTTTCTTGAATCTTTCGTTTACATCCTTCACTTTCAGTCTGTCTATTGCCCACCTTTTTGGCTTTTGACTTTTCTTCAGTTTCTTCAACTTTAATCTGCATTTCATTACAACCAGATTGTGGTCAGAGTTTATGTCAGCACCAGGATATGTTTTACAATCCAAAATCTGGTTTCGAAACCTCTGCTTGACCATAATGAAGTCGATTTGGTAACGCCCTGTATCTCCTGGTCTCATCCATGTGTATATTCTTCTATTGTGGTTATCGAATAAGGTGTTAGCTATGACCAACTCATGTTCGGTGCAGAATTCCATCAGCCTGTTTCCTCGATCATTCCTTTCACCTAATCCAAAATCTCCTACTATCTTCCCTTCTCTCCCTTTTCCTACCACAGCATTCCAATCTCCCATTACTATAACATTTTCATCACCTTTGATATACCTCAGAATGTCATCTATTTCTTCGTAGACCTTTTCAACATCCTCATCATCAGCTTGACTGGTAGGCATATAGACTTGTCGAACTATAGACTAATATTTGTGACAAGAGGAAGACAACTCCTTCCTGTCGTCAAATTGTTCCCTTCTCCCTCCGCCCTGTCACCGTGTTCATCATTTTCCTTGCGCAAGAGATCTTGTGGAGCCGCGCCGCCCACCACTCTTTTCAAAACAATTCCCGAACTAATGCTCTCCATTACATTCGTTGTTGTTTGAGTCTTCAGTCTTTTGACTGGTTTGATGCAGCTCTCCAGTCCTCCCTGTCCTGAGCTAATCGTTTCATCTCTACATAGCTGCCACACCCTACATCCGAGACAATCTGTTTAACATACTCTAACCTTGGTCTACCCCTACAGTTCTTGTCCTCGACCCTTCCTTCCATAACTAAGCTTGCTATTCCTGGGTGTCTTAGTATGTGTCCTACCAACCTATCTCTTCTCTTCATTAGCAGTCGCCAGAAACATCTCTCCTCTCCCACTCGCCTTAATACCTCTTTGTTTGTAACCCTATCTACCCATCTGATCTTCATCATTCTCCTATAACACCAAATTTCAAATGCCTCAATTCTCCTCTTTTCTGCTGCACCAATAGTGCAAGTTTCACTTCCATAGAGCGCCACGCTGCAGACAAAGGCTTTCAAAAATGACTTCCTAATACCTAAATCTATATTCGATGTCAACAGATTCCTTTTTTGTAGAAAGGCTTTCCTTGCCTGAGCCAACCTACTTTTTATAGCCTCTTTGCTTCGTCCATCACTGGTTATTCTGCTTCCTAAGTAACAGAAGTCTCCTACTTCCTTCAGCTTTTCACCTGCCAATTTGATCTCCATAGAGGTTTCTGATTTATTCGGCTGTATTCCAGTATTTTTGTTTTACATTTATTAATTTTCATCATGAAGTCCTTCCGTAAGACGGAATCCATACCATTCAAAAACTCATTCAAATCCTCAGGCTTGTCGGCCAAGATGACGATGTCATCAGCAAATCTCAGAGTTGAAATTATTTCTCCTTGAATCTTCACTCCCACTTTAAATTCTTCTCCAATTTCCTTCATTGCTTGTTCAATGTAAAGATTGAAAAGTATGGGTGATAAGTTGCAGCCTTGCCTTACACCTTTCATAATACCAGCTTCCCTCTCATGTCCTTCAACTCGAATGACTGCTGTCTGGTTTCTGTATAGATTGTATATCACCCTCCTATCCCTGTACTTTATTCCAATAGATTTCAAAATGTCAAACAATTTAGTCCAATCAACGTTATCAAAAGCCTTTTCTAAGTCTACAAAAGCCATGAACGTTCTCTTATCTTTTCTTATTCTACCTTCCAAAATCAGCCTAAGACTTAGTACAGCTTCCCTTGTTCCTACATTTCTCCTGAAACCAAAATGGTCTTCACCCAACTCCGTTTCTATCTGGCTTTCAATCCTCTTGCAAATTATTCTAGACAGGATCTTTGAAGCATGAGTAATCAAGCTGATTGTACGGTAATCTTCACATCTGTCAGCTCCCACTTTCTTTGGTATAGGGATGATAACATTCTTCTTGAAATCAGGGGGTACCTCACCTGTCTCATAAATCCTACTCACCAAGTGAAATAACCTGATCAGACCTTCATCTCCTATGCAGCGTAGCAACTCAATCGGTATATCATCTATGCCTGGTGCTTTGTTCCTGCCTAAGTCCTCTAATGCTCTGTCAAATTCTGATCTCAATATTAAATCTCCTTTTGCATCCTCATCAATTTCCTCCTCCCTTTCCATTACATGATTCTCAATCTCCATTCCCTTATACAAACTCCCTATGTAAACTTTCCATCGCTCAACCTGTTCTTCCCTATCTGTTAGAGGCTTTCCATTTGTGTCCCTAATATTACAGCACTTAGTCTTCTTTTCCCCAAAAGTATTCTTAATCCTTCGATAAGCTGTGTCTACTTTTCCTAATTTCAGACACTTTTCTATACCTGTACATTTCTCTTTCAACCATTCTTCTTTCGCTTCCTTGCACTTCTTGTTAACCTCATTTCTCAGACGTCTGTATTCGGCTTTCCCCTCTTCATCTCTTAGATTCTTGTGTCTCCGCCTTTCATCCATCAATTCTAGTATATCCTGAGTGATCCACGGTTTTCTACCTATTCTTTCTTTCCTACCAATGTTTTCTTCTGCCGAATTTGTTATTTCATTCTTCAAAAGTGCCCATTCGTCTGCAATTGAAGTTTGTTTAGGGGTTTTGATTAGTCCTTCCTTTATACTCTTCTTGAATCTTTCGTTCACATCCTTTACTTTCAGTCTGTCTATTGCCCACCTTTTTGGCTTTTGACTTTTCTTCAGTTTCTTCAACTTTAATCTGCATTTCATTACAACCAGATTGTGGTCAGAGTTTATGTCAGCACCAGGATATGTTTTACAATCCAAAATCTGGTTTCGAAACCTCTGCTTGACCATAATGAAGTCGATTTGGTAACGCCCTGTATCTCCTGGTCTCATCCATGTGTATATTCTTCTATTGTGGTTATCGAATAAGGTGTTAGCTATGACCAACTCATGTTCGGTGCAGAATTCCATCAGCCTGCTTCCTCGATCATTCCTTTCACCTAATCCGAAATCTCCTACTATCTTCCGTTCTCTGCCTTTTCCTACCACAGCATTCCAATCTCCCATTACTATAACATTTTCATCACCTTTGATATACCTCAGAATGTCATCTATTTCTTCGTAGACCTTTTCAACATCCTCATCATCAGCTTGACTGGTAGGCATATAGACTTGTACCACTGTGGTGCACGTAGGTTTAGTATTGATTTTTGCTACAATAATCCGTTCACTGTATTGCTCATAATATTCCACCCGCTGTCCAAGTTTCCTACTCAATATGAGGCCAACCCCTGCTTGGCCATTGTTTGATTTAGTGCTAATGACCCTATAGTCTCCT
Organism: Meconema thalassinum; assembly: GCA_946902985.2. Classification (NCBI taxonomy): domain Eukaryota; kingdom Metazoa; phylum Arthropoda; class Insecta; order Orthoptera; family Tettigoniidae; genus Meconema; species Meconema thalassinum. Next base: position 189,630,767 of record OX336388.2, on the reverse strand, counting down.
GACCAAAAGTCCTGTTCTTCCTGCCAGCGCATTTCACTAATCCCAACCAAATCCAACCTCAACCTATCCATTTCCCTTTCTATGTTTTCTAACCTTCCACTGCCTAGCAGACTTCTAACATTCCACGCTCCGATCCGTAGAATGTCAGATTTCCTCTTTGTCACTTCTGTGATGTTAACCCCCTCTCGAGTAGTCCCCACCCGGAGATCCGAACGGGGGACTAGTTTACCTCCGGATTGAAATTTTACAAAGGAGGAGGCCATCATCACATGTAATTATGCATAGAGAGGTGCATATCCTCGGGAATAGCATTACGGCTGTAGTTTCCCGTTGCTTTCAGCCGTGCAGCAGAACGCAGTGTAGCCATTAGTTGGCTTATATTATCAATATCTTAACCGTCTATTAGACTAGTAAAGAATGGATTTATTCTGAAAGGCTGCTACTCCCTCTCAGAATAAGTAAAGAGCAATTCTACTACAAAATACTAACCTTCTACTAACAATTAAATACCAAAATTCTACTAACGAAAAAAATACTAAAGTTTCACCAACAACAAATACTACCACTAAAACAGTCTGTCACCAGGCCCACTCACATGCACCCTCACCAGCACACTCACACACCAGTCTAATAGAACAATGACATAAACCTAATAAACAAATTAACTTCATACTTACAACTAACACTAACTACATACTTACTGTACTGTAATTTGAATTGACAATATTTACAAAATTTAAAATGATAATCTGGTAGCAAAAGTATCTACCCCGTCCCGGATTTGAACCCGAGATCTCTAGGTAGGTCGGTAGATACCCACAAAACCTCAAAGCAGACATTATAAATTAAAGACATTACGTAAGTTTATTTTATACATAACCTATGGAAATCACATGCCATGAGCTATGCTTAAAATAAATGTTACACAGCCAGAATTGCAACAAAAAAAATGCACCTCGCCAAGATTATACGACGTGCATACAGTTAAATACAATCATCCAATTGGAGAAACACTTTCTTTGTCACGATCTTATACGCAATTCAAACATAAACAGCCGTAATTTACGGGAAAATGTGCAACATTTATTGCTCCTGTATATATTTTAAATGTGATCACGTTCGTCACTTGGAAAATGTCCTGTAGTCAACTCCCAGCGAGACTCCTCCTTCAGCGTTGGAGCGAGCCATGGATCAGTTTTACTGTTAAAGTGTGCGATCGGTAAACTTTTTCACGTCGCTTCGGGCTGCTTTAATTGTGAGTCCGTTTCGTTAAAGATAATTCAGTACTTGAGGAGTTTCTGCAATTTATTCCAATTGTTGATACGGATAAAGTTATCAAGATGGCAGATTTTGAGAGTCAATAGTGATGGCAGTAGGAACACTGAGAGCAAAACATTATCTTTCTCTCGCATAATATCAATATTATAAGCAACAACGTAACTATGGTCATGATGATGATATCACTGCATTGTTTCACTTTTAATATTTAGTTACTGTTTTCCATATTTTTCATTTTTCATTGTGTCGAAAAAATAATAAGGCCTAAAATAGTTTTCATGCATAGAGAACGGTTATTTAATTATTGTTTTTTATGAATATTAATCGAAATGGCATTTTAATTATGATAACTGTTGTTTTCAGGGGCAGAACAGCAAGGTCATCTGTCACCCGATTTTAATTCTGAAAAATGCATTGGAAACAGGAAATAAATCTAAATTTTCGTATTACCAGGTTGTTTTTTTTTTAATATTTTAAGCAGAGATATAAAAAACTGTTAGTAACTTTTTTGTTTTTCACATTTTGGAAAATGCATCGAATTAATATCCATTCAATTGCAGTCTGGTAAACATAGTGGTTTTCAGATCGCAAATACGAGCTTTCGTTCAAGAGAAAACTGAAAAAAGAAATTGTCTCACTTTGGTGCTGCTACGTGGTGTCAGAATTACAAACTAAAAAACGGGGCATTTAGCTTTAAATATTAGTGATGCAACGCTTGTGCTAGAGAGCTGCTTATAAGTCAAGTGTAGTAGTGACCGAGTATCAAATGTAGGGTGACGGTCATCAACAAGTCGCAGGTTAGCAGATGTTAACTTCATTTGTTTGGTTCCATACGGGTTTGATTCCCGATGAGTATTTGGATTCATGGTGAAGCAGTTATCAGGGTTGGTCGCTGAGACTCTTAATCTTCCCAGGATGTTGAGGACCAGTAATGAGGTGTATTTAGATTTGTGGTGTAATAAGTTTTTTTTGTTCATCGCGGGCATCAGCGCCTAATTTTTCAAATAAATTTCAAGTTCAGGAGCGCATTCGACAAGTAGGCAATTTTGATGCATTTCAGTGTTGGTCCAGGTGTTCAAGTTAACTTCATGTGTTGAGATGCTTCGATTTCCAATGTGGCCAAGTGTGTGTGTTACTTTCGGCGATTTATTTCGATTCGCCGTCCAGGCGGTCCTGCAACACCGCATCTGGGAGGTTTGGCCAATGTATGTGTATTTGCTTTACAATGATGCCCGGTTATGTATTGAACCAGGACCACCAAGATGTTTTGACTGGTTAAATCTTTCTTTTCCCAAAAGTACTCTTAATCCTTGGATAAGCTGTATCTACTTTTCCTACTTTCAGACAATTTTCTATACTTGCACATTTCTCTTTCAACCATTCTTCTTTTGCACTTCTTGTTTACCTCATTTCTCAGACGCCTGTATTCTGCTTTGCTCCTTTCATCTCTTGCATTCTTGTGCTTCAGCCTTTCGTCCATTAATTCTAGTATAACCTGAGTAATCCACAGATTTCTACCTATTCTTTCTGATTTTCGGCGTACATGATTAATGTAATGCTGTTGCTCCTACAAGCACGTGCTATTCACTCCTTTGTTACATGCGCCATATGCAACAACTAGGGGCAGATATTGCATTGTTATACATTGCACACTCAAGTACGAAGGTGGATCAAAAGGTTAGTTGCACTAACGCGCTGCAGCAGCGCGCTGTGTGTCGCAAACGTGGGTACAGCGGAGAGAGGGACAGACAGCCCACACGTTTGTTAGGCAGATCGCTGTGGTGTCTCGTCTTGTATGGTGTGAATAGCGGCCAAATGCAAGGCGCGTCGACTGGACGTTCACTCCAAATATGAGGTGCGTGCGACAATCCGATTCCTATGGGCCAAAAGGAAGAATTGCACGGACATTCATCGTGAAATTAGTGTTGTGTATGGGGAGCGGGCCATTTCCCGGCAAGGGATCGTAAAGTGGTGTCAGCAATTCGAAGCCGGACGCACGGATATCACGGACAAATATCGCGAAGGCAGGCCTGCAACTTCCAGGACCCGTGCAAATGTCAACAGTGTGAACGCGATCATTAGTCAGAACCGGCGCATTCAACTGAGAGAAATTGCGACGCGGCCGAACATGTCGTATGGCAGTGTGTTCTCCATTGTTCACGAGGACCTTGGATATCGTAAGCTGTGTCAAAGATGGGCCCCACATCTTCTTACCGATGATCACAAGGGACAACGTTTCCAATCCTCCCTGGCATTTTTTCAACGTTATGTCGCAGACGGCAACGGGTTTCTGCAGCGAATCGCCACATGCGATGAAACGTGGGTCGACCACTTCACCCCCGAAACGAAGAGAACATCAATGGAAAGGGTGCACCCCTCATTACCACAACGAAAGAAGGCCAAGGTTCAACCTTCAGCCGGTAAGGTTATGGCGACAGTGTTCTTTGACATGAGGGTTTGCTGCACATCGAATTCATGCCGAAAGGAACGACAATCAACGCGGCGTCGTATTGTCAAACGTTGCACCGGTTGCGTAAAGCAATTAAAGAGAAGCGCCGGTGTGATTTTGTTGCACGATAACGCAACACCTCACAAGGCCCGCCAATCGAGCGAACTGCTGCAGCGTTTCAAGTGGGAGGTCTGGCAACATCCACCCTACAGTCCCGACCTAGCGCCATGTGACTTTCATCTGTTCGGTAAGCTCAAAACGGCGCTCGGTGGTCGACGTTTCCAGACCGATGAGGAGGTTAAGGCCGCTGTCTCCGTGTGGTTGCAGAACGCTGGAGGAACTTTCTATGCATCCGGCATCGACAAGTTGGTTGTGCGTTCGCAGAAATGTTTGGAGTCTCTTGGAAACTATGTGGAAAAGTGACGTTACATTGTATGTCGTTATAGGAGTGTTGCTGTTGTATAGGTGGTGTAATAAATGGCCATAACTGGGAAGTGCAACTTATTTTTTGATCTGCCCTCGTAGTCATCAGCAAAATTTAATTAAAACAATTCTTGAAGTTTGCTGGTGTTCTTACATCAAAGAAATAATGGTACTTGTTTTATGTCCCTTTTAACATCTGCATCTTTTCGAGACACCAGGGTGCCGGAATTTAGCCCTGAAGGGTATCTTTTGACATGCCTGTAAATCTACTGACACGGTTCCCTTGCGTTTGCGCACCCTCAAATACCAGCTGACTGCGCCAGGATTCGATCCTGCAACCTTGAGCACAGCAGGCGAGAACGTTACCGCAGAGCCACGCAGCTAGCCTTACATCAATGATATATGTATGATGCTAATTCAGAACGAGTCGCTAAATTAAATATCACGGAATCTTAACACATTGTTGCCCGGGCGCTACTCTATTCCTTACTGCGGACCGGGCAACTGAAGTACACCTAGGATGAGAAGTAAGATGAAACATAAATACGTGTAATTTTACTTACTTGTCCATCCATCAACCTCATCGACACTACTTTTACTCCTATCATTGTCAATTCCACTCGTATTATTATCAACAGACTCGTCTGAACTGATTATCGCACTGTCAGTTCCGCGTGCGCCATGCTAACACTTGACAATACACGTTTTTTTTTTTTTTTTTTTTTTGTAGCGTATGGCTTATAGTGCCTGGAGAGTCCGAGGATATGTTCGGCTCGCCAGTTTTGTAGCTGCTTCGAGACGGACACCCAATGGGTGAGCTACAAGTACCGTTGGGGAGGAAAGTTGGAATATAAGGACGAGGAGTTGGAAAGTAGCGGCTGTGCCCTATAGTTAGGGACCAACCCCGGCTTTGCCTGGAAGAAAGATGGAAAACCACAGAAGACCATCTTAAAGTTTGCCGGCGGGGGGATTCGAACCTCCTCGCCTCCCGGATGTGAGCGATTGCCAGCAGTCATGCCGTAACGACCACGGATAAATCACCCGGTAATACACGCGGTAACTGAGTGATATAAAACCTCACTTCCTGTACCGAATGCATTATCAAGACAACAATATACCTATCCGCGTTTCGTTCAACAAAGACCTTAGTTTGTAAGTAACACGTAGTATTTCGATTACAGAACGGCGGATAGGAGAAAATTAGACAAGAATGAAGCTCTGTAAGGATACATAAATTTACTCAGCCGGTCGCCCGCGAACCAATACAAATCTTCGTAAATTGTATTGAAATTCAAAGAGATCTGTTTCATATTTCGAAGGAATATGAAGGAAAACAAATGTTTTCTATACAGATTTCACTTTTACTTCCAAAACTTTTGAGGATGATTGAAAAGTACTCATACTTTTTAAAACACATATGAGTACGGTATTCTGTTTTCCATACAACCAGTAAATATTAAGTTGAAAGGCAAGAGGCAACTTAGGCACCCATACAAATAATATATTTTATTAGTTGAATCAAAATTGAAAAGTATTCCAAATGCCCTCCTTTATGTACTGTTAAGCTTTGTATGGAATCATTAGAACTTGGTATAGTTACCTCACTGGGAGGGTCCCCGGAGCCAATTTCAGTGTCGTCCGATCTGCAACACAACAACAACATCATTACCAAACCGAGCCAGCAGCCAAATAGCACAAGAAATATGAAAAATACAGTAATGCTGCCTTCAACGGAATCAAACAGGCCCACATTTCTTCCCGTTAAAAATAGGTTCCAGGTTAACAAAGTTATACCACAGCGTATAGAAGAGGAAGTGTAGGATCTTCACGAGTTATCGTGGACCGCCGTACAGATGGCAATGGTAACGCTTGTGCCGCAAACTCATGTCGCCGTGTCCTGCGATCAACACAGGCTACAGCACTATTGGTTCCGGCTACATAAGAAACCGAAACATACAACTCACGTTCAAAGATGACTTCAGCAACTGGACACTTTGGTGTATTTTCTAGATTATTTTGCCGACTTGGACGTAAGTATCTCTTTCGTGCGGAAGTAGATTCGACATTTCAAGTAGTGGAATACAGTAGCCTACAAGTTAGCTTAGGTAACATAAACAATATAATGACCTAACGACTTCACTTTAATAGATTCTAAACTATCTAAACCAACCAGGGCCATCCAGACAGCGCTTCGGCCGCCACAGTGTAGTGGTGGTAGGGGAAGGAGCGCTAGTCTGACCAACACCAACGCCACCTAAATAATAAGGCCTCCGCACTGGCTGACCAGCGCTAGGTCGCTCGACCAACAGTAGTCAATCGCGTTGTTTGTGGAGCGTTACAAGGTCGGCGCATAAGTTGTACTTTTTGCTGTAGTTTTGCTCTTCAGCGTTCGAAGTGTGTTAATGTTTGCCTTAATAATTATTGTAGAAACAAAAATCAAGGAAATCTCAAGGACACTGTGCCCAGAAAGACAAACATATTTTCCCAAAGCAACTGACACTAATCTTGATAAATCACCTATGTCGAAATCAACATATCTGCCTACTGTTCATTTACTTCTTTTCTGCTTCAGCTTTCTCATAATCAGGGCTAGGATTTATATGTAAATATTTATTTCTCTATTACACAGATATTCATATCCTATTAACTTATCTCCATCGATTATGTTGCCCTCTTTCAAATTAAACAAATTTATTTGACATGTTTCTCCGTATTTCTGACTTTAGTACATACATGCACAATAAATAATTTTACATATTTAGTAAATTTCAATCCAATATTTGTACATATTTTACTCTTATGAGTAAAAATATAATGAATTGTAATTTTCAGTGACTGGAAATATGACAGCACAGGACAAGTTTACAGTTATGTAATGCAAAGAAAGATTTCTGAAGTACGTAGGTGTAACGATAGCAATTCTTATGAAAAGAAGCTTCAAGTTTGAAAATTTAGAACATTTCATGGCATACTGTTATGGTAGGCAGGATTAACTGGAATAATCAGTGAAAGAAAGCAAGTGAAAAGTAAGTGAAATAAATGAAAATTGTATAATTTGATTTATAAATCCATTATTTTTAATGCATTTATTTGGGTTATAGAAGTAACAGAATTAGTATTATGGGATAAATTTGTCTTTTGTCCATATTTCATAAATATATTTGCATTTTGACAATTTTTAGATTGTACATATTTTTAAAATATATATACACACATCAAAAAAAAGTTTTGCATCACCTCGGTTCCCAGATCTCCGGCATATAGACGTTGACTGTGTATATTGTATCCAAGATACAGTCCCTTTGACTGTTCATAGATGTCACTAAAACTGCTCAAAGATGTAAACAACCATGCATGAGCAGGGCCTATTAGACGGAGGGGGTACGACAGCCGATCAGTTCCAGTCATTCCACCAGGACGAAGGTACGCTGCTCATGTTGTCTGTAGTTCTACCATGCCTAGAAGGTCAATACCGCAGTTCGATCGCGTCCGCATTGTTACTTTGTGTCAAGAAGGGCTCTCAACAAGGGAAGTTTCCAGGCGTCTCAGAGTGAACCAAAGCGATGTTGTTCGGACATGGAGGAGGTACAGAGATACAGGAACTGTCGATGACAGGCCTCGCTCAGGCCGCCCAAGGGCTACTACTGTAGTGGATGACCGCTACTTACGGATTGCCGCTCGGAGGAACCCTGACAGCAATGCCACCATGTTGAATAATGCGTTTCGTTCAGCCACAGGACGTCGTGTTTCAACTCAAACTGTGCGCAATAGGCTGCATGATGCGCAACTTCACTCCCGACGTCCATGGCGAGGTCCAGCTTTGCAACCCCGACACCATGCAGCGCGGTACAGATGGGCCCAACAACATGCTGAATGGACCCCACGGAATTGGCATCACGTTCTCTTCACCGATGAGTGTCGCATATGCCTTCAACCAGACAATCGTCGGAGACGTGTTTGGAGGCACCCTGGTCAGGCTGAACGTCTTAGACACACTGTCCAGCGAGTGCAGCAAGGTGGTGGTTCCCTGATGTTTTGGGGTGGCATTATGTGGGGCCGACGTACGCCACTGGTGGTCATGGAAGGCTCCGAAACGGCTTTACGATACCTGAATGACATCCTCCGACCCATAGTGCAACCATATCGGCAGAATATTGGAGAGGCATTTGTCTTCATGGACGACAATTCTCGACCTCATCGTGCACATCTTGTGAATGCGTTCCTTCAAGATAACGACATCGCTCGACTACAGTGGCCAGCATGTTCGCCAGACATGAACCCTATCGAACATGCCTGGGATATGTTGAAAAGGGCTGTTTATGGACGTCTTGACCCACCAACCACTCTGAGAGATTTACGCCGAATTGTCGTTGAGGAGTGGGACAATTTGGACCAACAGTGTCTTGATGAACTTGTGGATAGTATGCCACGACGAATACAGGCATGCATCAAAGCAAGAGGACGTGCTACTGGGTATTAGAAGTAGTGGTGTGTACTGCAATCTGGACCACAAATGCTGAAAGTCTAGCTGTATGATGGTACAACATGCAATGTGTGGGTCTCATGAGCAATAAAACGAGCTGAAATGTTGTTTGTGTTGATCTCTATTCCCTTTGTATTTAAAGGTTCCGGAACTCTTGGAACCGAGGTGATGCAAAACTTTTTTTGATGTGTGTACATACATACATACATATGTACATATTTTGACACTTTAAGTACATATAAATCCTAGCCCTGCTCATAATTTTACCTTAATGTAGCCTATATCATTAATTGAAGATTTAGCTTTGGCAGTCCTGATGTACCAGATGGGTGAAGCATATTTCTTAACATCTATACATATCAGAGAGTCAATAAGCTTATTATTGATTCCCAAGATTAAGAAATTTAGTCCTATTGTAATTTCAATAACAACCCTCTCAAAATGTGAATTGAATCTATTTTGAAAATTTTTAACCCATTTAAACTAATTTTTTAACCTTCACTTACATCATTTAAGAAATTTTTTAGTAGCAGAATGTAATTTTAATGTACAATCTGTTAAAATAATAGTTAAGAAACAGAAGATTTCCTATGCTCTCTCTATTCTCTATTGAGCTACAAGAACAGTAGGCTCATAAGTTGAATTGTTGGTGAGAGTTAATTATGTTCCTGCTGTACAATGTAGTCTCGGCTAAATATGTTTCAAGATAAAACTGTATTGTATTGTATTACTGTATGTAGCCAAATTGTTGATAAATTTTATGTAAATACCTGCAAAATTCAAAACTTTTAATTAAATTAATATTCTGTAATCCAACGCCTGTAAAATAATACTAAAAATTGAACGAGTGAGTGGAAAAAGGACAATATTCAAAGAAATGGGATAATATTCCAGCATATTTAGTCATTAATTAGTCGCTAACTGATGACACTCCTATTGTGACATTTTGAGATACAACTTCTTGCTACTAGTACTACAATTGCCTAATAGTGAATTTTTCAATACGACGTATAGTTTCGACAGATGATTGTTCTTTTTTCCTCTTGGAAATGGAATGTTATCGTTTTTCGACTCAGCTGTTCAATTATTCTTTTCCATTTTTGCCTTTCTCCCGTCATTTATAAGTGAGGTTAATGAGTTCATAAACGTTTTGAAAATCATAATAAACATCATTATCGTAATAATTACGGGCCATTTTTGTTATTATGATGAAACAGTTTTTTTTCCTCCCTCAGTATAGTAGGAGTTTCATAGTTGAAGCATTACTGGAAAGCGTATTTTATGAAAGGTAAGGAAGAAGGTAAATTCTACGAGAGCGCGGAATCTAAACACTCAAAATACATCCACATAAACTATTAGCACACGATGATTTTTCCTGTACAACCTTTTTCACTCGAAACAACGCGTTATAAACACTTTCTGTTGCATACCGTACGTTAGATATGTTGTTGTTGATTCATGTAGGGGCTTTGCGACAGCGTGGTCATGTAGCCCCCCGTATACTTGCGTATGTATGGAATTTGTTTGATAACCTGTGTTATTGTGACCGACAGCGGTAGTTACACTCGCTAAAGCACAGCGCTAGGCCATGGGGCCAAGCTCTCTGTGGACTCGGTACATGTGGGTTCGAGTCCCACCGTTGGCCGTCCTTGAAATGGTTTCCGAGGTGGTTTCCCCCATTTTCAACTCCAGACAAATGCTGGGACAGTACCTTCTGACAGGCCACGGCCGCTTTCTTCCACATCCTTGCCCAGTTTCATTAATTTTCACTAATTTCATCCCTCATTAACCCCTCTCATGAGGCTGGGCATCCAGCCGAAAAACCTTCCGCCACACAGAATTTCATCCCATCTCATCCCCGAGCCCGGGAATAATAAGGGGTAGACATACATACAACCTGTGTTATTGTCATGGCTGTATTAGTGTGTGTAGTTGTAATTCAGATGAGGATTGGGAAGGAGGCGGCCGTGGCCTCATTTAGGAACCATCCCGGCATTTGCCTGTAGTAGAAGTGAGAAACCACAGAAAACCACTATGGATGGCTGATTCACTGGCACAATGGTTACACTCGTGAACGATAGTGCTCGTGCCCATTAATTAATATTTGCCTGTAGTAGAAGTGAGAAACCACAGAAAACCACTTTGGATGGCTGATTCACTGGCACAATGGGTGCACTGGTGAACGATAGTGGTCGTGCATTTGCCTGTAGTAGAAGTGAGAAACCACAGAAAACCACTTTGGATGGCTGATTCACTGGCACAATGGGTACACTCGTGAACGATAGTGCTCGTGCATTTGCCTGTAGTAGAAGTGGGAAACCACAGAAAACCACTTTGGATTGCTGATTCACTGGCACAATTGGTACACTCGTGAACGATAGTGCTCGTGCATTTGCCTGTAGTAGAAGTGGGAAACCACAGAAAACCTCTTTGGATGGCTGATTCACTGGCACAATGGGTACACTCGTGAACGATAGTGCTCGTGCATTTGCCTGTAGTAGAAGTGGGAAACCACAGAAAACCACTTTGGATGGCTGATTCACTGGCACAATGGGTACACTCGTGAACGATGGTGCTCGTGCATTTGCCTGTAGTAGAAGTGGGAAACCACAGAAAACCTCTTTGGATGGCTGATTCACCGGCACAATGGGTACACTCGTGAACGATAGTGCTCGTGCGTTTGCCTGTAGTAGAAGTGGGAAAACACAGAAAACCTCTTTGGATGGCTGATTCACTGGCACAATGGGTACACTCGTGAACGATAGTGCTCGTGCATTTGCCTGTAGTAGAAGTGGGAAACCACAGAAAACCACTTTGGATGGCTGATTCACTGGCACAATGGGTACACTCGTGCTCGTGCCCATTAATTAATAGTTGTTTTTACTTATTATTTTACTACATTTCTGTTAGACCTAATGAAAAGATTAATGTCGATTTTTTGATATTTTGACTTCCAGTTTTTGAAATATTTGCGGTTAACCCTAGGCGTTTGGGATACCTGTATTTGTAAAACTCTGAAAATACTGACCAGGAAACAAAACTAATCCATAAATGATCATAGACTCTGCGGTATCATCAGTTTACAAATGTATTAATATACTCTTACATGAAATAATGTTAAAATGTATCAGAAACACTAGCGAGTATGGAATGGGATGAAACAATCGATACATGAACAAAGCGACCAGCGAATTAAGCGACCATCACTAAATACGCGAACTAAGCGGCCAAGCTACCCTGTCTCATGGAATACCTGATCAAAGCGACCGTCGAATTTAACGACCAGCACGGAATATGCGAACTAAGTCTCCAAGCTACCCTGACTCATGCCCATCACATCGCCCGAAGTCATTCAACCGGGTTATTCCCAACCGGTTTATAGCTAGACCTGCCCCTAATTCTGACATTGTATCACTCTCACCATAACTGTTCTATCCGTCGTAACCTGAAGATCGTGTGATTTAGTTAATTAGTTGTGTCAGTGTTTTGTTGGTTTGTGCTATCAGTTTGCTATTATGGAACTTACTACAACTTACAATGGTAAGCAGTGCGCGCTCTATGGCGGTTATGATTATAACAACAAGCGACAAAATGTGGAAGGAACGATATTCTGGCGATGTTCAAAGGAGAGGTCAAAAAGGTGTCGAGGTATCATGAAAAGTAAAAATGGCGAGATCTTGAGTACGAGTGAACATCAGTGTGGCGCTCCAGATGAAGCACGGTTGGAGGTCAGGAAAACTCTTCAACAGGCGAAGAAGCAGGCCAGGGAAGAACATACGGCTGTTTCGAAAATCTACAATCAGGAATTAGGCGAACTTCACAATAAAGGGTACGAATTCGTAACAGAGATGCCAGCTGAACTTACGACAATGAGAGTTCTATAGAAAGGTGCACATCTCAAGGAAATCAAGGAGAGCCAGAGAAACGCGATGATGTGCTTCTTGGCGAAGAAATTCTGAAGATGAAAGACGGCAGCATTTTCCTCCTGGCGGTCAACAAATCAGGTAAAAGAATTCTAATTTTTAGTGGAACTTTGGGAAAAGAGGGGTTGGCGTCATGTGAAGACTTTTTTATGGATGGAACCTTCAAAAGCTCCAGTAAACAATATATATCCAGTGGCTTTTGCTCTTTAACTCCGCCAAGGACGGTCCCAAGCCCGGCTTAAAAAGGAGGAGGGTTGGAGTGGATATCTCGTCCCACTCTGGAAAACCAAACTAGAGAAGAGTTGAACATCTAACTCCACATCTGTGAGCATGGACATAGTGAGGAGGCAGCCCCTCCACCATGATAGGGTGCTGTGGGCCAATCACTCACACATCTGAACTTATTCGATTACTGAAACTGCAAAAGAAAATAACCGGACTGATAAACAGTTGCCGATTTTTGGCATGAAAATGATTACGAAAATTGGATGCTGGAATATAAGAACTTTACGCCAAACAGGCAGACTAAAGAAGGTCTGCGCAGAAATGAGAAATTACAAGTTAGACATTCTAGGATTGAGTGAAATACGTTGGAAGGACTTTGGAGAACAACGAACAACTGAAGGATTTACCATTCTCTACTCTGGAAATGAAGAGGGAAGAGACCATGTAGAGGGTGTGGGAATGCTACTAAGTAAAATTGCAAAGAAAAGCCTTATCGCATGGAAACCCATTTCAGGAAGAATTATGTTGGCAAGATTTAAGACAAACGTTAGAAATGTCAGCATAGTGCAATGCTACGCTCCAAATGAAACGGCGACAAACGAAGAAAAGGACAACTTTAATCAGAGTTAAATGCAACCATGAAGGAAACAAGAGAGATAGTAATCTTAATGGGTGACCTAAACGCAAAGGGTGGTGATGAAAATGAGGGACTTAACACATCATGGGAACGCACGGATTGGGCGAGCAAAACAATAACGGAGAATGATTTGTGGACTTTTGTGCAGAACGAGATATGGTGATAGGAGGAACCATCTTTCCACACAAAAACTGCCACAAAGTAATATGGGTATCTCCCGATGGCTCGACAGAAAACCAGATATCACGTGGCCATCTCCCGGAAGTGGAGAAGATCATTACTTGATGTGAGAAACAAGAGAGGGGCTGATGCAGGAAGCGACACCATCTTGTGATAGCTCACTTACGTATTAAGATGAAAGTAAATAAACCAGCTGTAGAATCCCAATGGAAAATATATGATGCGCAGAAGTTAAAAAATAATGAACAGCATAAATATCAGTTCAGGATAAAGTTGAGAAAGCGTTTTGAAGTCCTAGATAGGACAGATGGAGACACAATCGATGAGGAATGGAAAAAAGTTAAGGATGTCTTTGTGGAAACCAGTGAAGAAGTGCTTGGCTTCAGAATGAAAGGGGTAAAAGAATGGATTTCAGATGACACATGGCAGAAGATTGAAGAAAGGAAGAACATCAAGCAAGAAATCATCAGAAGCAAAACAAAACAAAAGCTCACTGCACAGAAAAATATAATGAAAAAGACAGGGAGGTAAAAAGGAATGCAAGGAAGGACAAGCGACAGTGCATAGTAGAACAAGCATTAAAAGCGGAAAAAGCTGCAGGAACTGGAGACCTTAAAACCCTCTACGAGGTAACGAAAATTCTAATTAAAAGGAAGACTCAGAGAGGAGGACCTGTGAAAAGCAAAAATGATGAGATGATGGGACAGAAGTGGAAATGCAGGAAGAAATAATGCCAGATGAAAGAATAAACATTGATACACCAACTAAGGAAGAATTTTTTACAGATATCAAAAAGACAAAAAGTGGGAAACCACCTGGTGGTGATAATATCCATCCTGAAATCCTGAAGAAATACATAGAACTATCAGCTGAACTAATCCATCCCCTATTTATAAAGATATGGGAACAGGAGAAGATTTCAGAAGACTGGGAAAGAGGTTTACTGGTGAAATTGCCGAAGAAAGGGGATAGGACACTATGTGACAACTGGCGAGGTATCACCTTACTGCCAATAACAAGTAAGGTGTTCACAAGGATCGAATTATAAATATTGTGGATCAGAAACTGAGAAGAGAACAAGCTGGATTCAGGAAAAACAGATCATGCATTGACCAGATAAACACGTTGAGGATTATAGTGGAACAGTGTGTGGAATGGAATACTACACTATACCTTATGTTTGTGGATTTCTGCAAAGCTTTCGATTCCCTGAGGAGAGAATTCATGTGGAAAGCGTTGGCCAGATATGGAATGCCTGTGAAGATCATCAGCCTTGTAAAGAGCTTTTATAGCAATTATCGATGCCAGGTGGTCCAGGATGGGAAGCTTACTGAACCAATACATGTCAATTCAGGAGTTAAACATGGATGTATCCTATCTCCTACCATCTTACTTATTGTCATGGACCTGGTTATGAGAAAAGTAATGTTTGGAACAAGAACTGGATTGCAATGGAAGTTGATGCAACAGCTAGAAGAGTTGGATTTTGCTGACGATGTTTGTACAATCTCTCAGAACTCTACGGATATGGAAGTGAAGTTAAGGCGCATCACAGAAGAGGCAGCAAGAGCAGGAATGAAGATAAATTGCAACAAGACCAAGGAAATGCGAGTAAACACTTTAATAAATACGAACCGCAAGTGCAAAATAAACGGAGAAGAAATTGAAACTGTGAGAGAGTTTCCATATCTTGGTAGCATCATTGCAGAGGACGGTGGTGCTAGCACAGATGCTAAGAGCCGCATCAAAAAAGCAAACTTTGAATTTGTTCAATTATATCCGGTTTGGAAAGCTCGCGACATCTCGACCAGGACGAAACTACGAATCTTTCGCAGTAATGTCAAAGCAGTTCTCCTGTATTGAAGTGAAACTTGGAAAGTTACAACCCAGATCACCAGGAGTCTCCAAGTCTTCACTAACCGTTGCCTCCGAAGGATACTACGCATCTATTGGCCAGAAACCATTTCAAATGGGGAAATTCTGAAGAGAACAAACGAAAGGTCAGTACATCTAGAAATAAAACGTATAAAATGGAGTTGGATAGGCCATTGTCTGAGAAAGCAGGAAAGCACTTAGGTGGAACCCCCAGGGCACCCGAGGAAGGGGTAGGACAAGAAATACCTGGAGAAGAAGTGTTGAGGAGGAGAGGAAGGTGACTGGCAAATCCTGGGCAGACCTGCAGAGGCTGGCTGGGAGAAGAAATCAGTGGAGGAATTTTGTTGCAGCCCTTTGCTCCGAGAGGGGACATAGGAATTAATCTAATCTAATCTCTATTTTGCTCTTTTGCCGAATAAAAAGAAAGAAACGTACGTCAGGGTTTTTCAGCTGATACGTAAAGCTATACCTAACTGGGCACCAAGGCGAGTAAATGTAGATTTTGAAGTGGCAGCAATATTAGCTTTGAAAGAGGTTTTCGCGACAGTAGAAGTAAAGGGATGTTACTTCCATGTGAAGCAGTGTCTATGGAGAAGAGTTCAAGACCTGGGTCTTACGCGGGACTGCAAAGAAAATGAGGAAATTCGTACTCTCATAAAAATGTGTGCATCGCTTGCATTTCTGACGCCCGATGATGTCTCCGATGGCTGGTTGGAGATCTACTCTCTGAAACCAGAAAGTGAGAAGTTAACTGCGTTCTTTGAATATTTCATTGAAAATTGGATTGAAAATGAGCAAAATGACATACAGCAATGGAACTGCCACAGTAGCCGACATAGGACCACAAATGCAGTTGAAGGGTGGAACAATAAACTAAATAGTATGTTTCAAAGACCAAACCCCAGAATCAAAGAACTGATCCAGTGCTTAAAGACCGAAGCTGAAAACTCAGCATGCATGTATATGAAATTACAACTGAATCTGGAAGGTAAGCGAAGAAAACTCAAATACAGAAAAATGGATGCGGCTATTGAAAAAACAATGAAGAAATATGAAGAAACGGGTGACGTAATGTCATGTCTCCAAACCCTCTCCTACCTTCAAAAGTTGGATTAAGTTCACGATCATGAAAACACTCTGTAAATGTATGTTTATATATCTGTAAATATTGATTTTTAAAACATATCAAAAAATGTACTGACGACGGTGTTTTAAAGCTGATTTTAAACACGCCTAAATAATAGAAATGTCTTTCTATCATTTAGCCAGTCCAAAGCCTGAATAAAGTGTGATGGAAATCAGTGTTTTAAAAGATGTACTGATGGCGCTATTTTAAAGCTGATTTTAAACACGCCTAAATAATATAATAATAATAATAATAATAATAATAATAATAATAATAATAATAATAATAATAATAATAATAATAATAATAATAATAATAATAATAATAATAACGTTTTTTGCTTTACGTCCCAATAACTACTAAAATTCCGTGGTGGTCGCTTAGTTCGCTGGTCGCTAAATTCACAAAAGTGTTGACCTTCGAGGCGCAGGTAAAATTTCGTGATGGTCGCTTAGTTCGCTGGTCGCTAAATTCACTGGTGTTTTTTTTCGCGACACCGAAACAATCGATACACAGTCCGACATTACATTTGGAACACTGGGTTCTTACAAAGGATTTACAATTGTTACGAGGACATTTCCTCCTTTCGTGTCCTTCCGTGTGTTTCACGAGGGGATCAGTACGGTCAAATCACATGAATCTCGATATGCGGCTATCTGAGGACAATGCTGGCGATACAGGAGGTCTTCCTGCTGCCTTAGGTATTACCTGGTATCTTTTCATATAATAAAAATTGCAACTTCTCGCTTGAAATCTAGCTGCGGAATTCGTTGTCCGGTAGATTTGTTATACAATAATCAGCTATTCTGCAAGGCCACATCAAACATCCACGTAATCAAAGATCACTACCACTTTCCCCCCCGAATTCCAATGCGATAACAGCTCCCATTCTGATTCATCTGATCAGTACCACCCATAAATGAGTTGTATTTCGTAAGTAGTTTAGGCCTGGAAACCACGACATGCCACTTCTTTCCTTGCGAATATCTCTTTACTATAGTCACTTTCTTAGTGCCGCAGAATGATGAAATCATGGTGACGGCTCCATTGTCCACCCATCTCACATACAGATGTCCATCATTAATCTCCATAGCTGTATCAAAATAACCACGATCCTTCTTAGAATTTTTTTTTAATTCACCGATGGACATCCTTGTGGAATTCTATTCTCCCTGATAGTGCCAATGCTTGAATGTCCAAGAGATGTGAGGTAGGAGAACAGCGGAGGGCAAGAAAATAAATTATCCATGTAAAATTGATAACTGTAGCACTTCTTCTCGTCTGGAAGTTCATTCAGTAGCACAAGTAGCCTAATGGGGTAGCCGCCTTACCGAATGGCTTCTCATAATCTGTATTAATTTGCTAGATAACCATCTTTAGTATTCAGGCTCCTCATCCTCTACCCAAAACTTTCTTGCTTTTCGCGGATGAACTGTTTGCAGCCGTGGCGCCCGAAATACTTCACCCTATTTCTGTCATAAGCCAGATGTTTTTCGGGGACAAAATTTGCGATACATTTTCTTTTGATCAACTCCATAAAAGGTCTCACTTTCCATGCCTTGTCATTTAGGTCGATCTTCGTATTGTCTGCACAATGCAGGAAACGACAGATTTGTAGAAATCTATCTCTCTCATAGCCTGAGACACGGCCAAATTCTTCACGTCATCGTTCGAGTCCCAATAGTGCCGCTTAGATGGCAAATTATTGTACCCACTAACAAACAATATTGCAGTAAAACAACGGATTTCATCCGCAGTGATCCTCTGATCTGGGTAGTTCAAGAACAATGCATATTGCCTAGTTTCCTCAGCTAAGAATTCAACAACTTCACTGCCTATGAACTGTTCAAAAATGTCCACTACTGACATAGTTTGGACCTAGAATAATCCGGATTTGGAAATGAAGTAGGAATTTCAATGTCAAAATCAGCGTATTTTACCCATCGAAGACTCAAAGTTGTTTCTATCCTTTTCCCTCTCTGCTACCCACTTTTTCCTTGACCAGAGGTTGGTGGGTGACGAATTGTGCTGATGACAGGTTGCGGTATGGGTTGTGTTATGTCACTGTTGTCATTGTAGTTGACGCCCAGTCTTTCTCCATTTGGTAGTCTTATTTCAGCATTAGCTGGCAACTGCCGAGATGTTAGATTGTCAACCAGTCTGGAATAATAATAATAAGTCCAAGAAACACTCTTCTGAACTACGGTATGTAAAGCTAAATATATCTTACCCCCCTTCATCTTCACCTCCTGAATCCACATCTGTGTCAATATTTGGTTCTGGTGGTTCAACAAAAATATGCCAACATCATCATTTATATCCTCTTTGTTTAGAATATCAAGAGCTTCTGCCAGCGACAAACCTCTCCTAAAATAATATAGGAAGAAAAATCTATTGGACAATGTCACTGAGTACAAACGCCTAGAATTGCCATATGGCAATCACCTGAATGAAACAATCTTAGCATTGCTAATAATGGTTCAAATTGCTGTAATTTCTCACAAATGATCTATTGTTATTTCTGAAACAATAATTTGAAGTAGAAATCTAAGAAGAATATAAAATACTAGCTGTTACCCGCGGCTTCGCCCGCAATAACATTTAGAATCCCGTTATAACATTAGTTATGTAGATTTTTCCAGTAGTGGAAGATAATGACGGCAACATGGAGCGTTGAAATTGAAAATCGGGTGCAATAAACGACGGGGAGCTTTGATTTAAGGCAGGTCCCATAGCCTACTGCCATGTCTATCGAGAGTGTTTTTAACGCATAAGCACTTCTCGGTAAACTACATTTCTGGTTTTCTCTCCGGCTGCAGAATGACTAAGCCACCAGAAGAACTGACTCTGGAGCATGCCACGTACAGTTGACCATGTGCGAAACAGTCACTTCTCAGTTCCACACCAGCTACTTTTAAACTCTGCCCCTGAGCCTTGTTAATTGTCATGGAGTAGAAGACTTTCAAAGGAAACTGCAGACATTTGAATTGAAAATGGTAGTCTGATGGGATTAGAGGAATGCGGGGTACGAAGACAGTTTCGCCTTGGCCAACACTTGTAAATATGGTGGCTTCAATCTCAAATTTATGCTTGCTTTAACCTGCAGCCAGGTTCCATTGCAGAGTTTAGGTTGCGCAATAACATGACAGCACCAACCTTGAGGATCAGGACATGAGGCGGTATTCCGGGCGGGTTAAGAGTGTTTAAAAACGCCACAGGATAACGAACTGCATCTTCAACCTCTACAACTGAGTCTACTGATTAGTATACCATTTTGTTGTTGACAACTTCTTAAGGAGGGCGATATTTATACTATCAGCAGAGTCATTCGATGGGATAAGAATAGCTCTTTCTTCCATCCATGAATTATCAAGGTTGGAATTTACAAACACTTGGGGACAGATCTTTTCGATCAAATTCTCTAAACTGTCAACAACTTCGCACAGTTGAGCTGGAATAGTTATTTTTCCGTCATTTTCCTCCAACTTTCCATCGCCAATGCTTAGAAGGAGACGGGAAATATCCTCAGCCATGTTGACGGTCAAGGGAATTGATTTGACTTTGGGCCATATGTAAGACGGTTTTTGACAGGCAATTCCTTCGTCAGCCCGTGTTCCACAGGGTAAAACAGGGAGGGTCTGTCTAAAGTCACCGGCAAGAAGTTCTGTGACTCAACCCATAAGTTGGTTGTTACCCCTAATGTCCCTGAGTGTTCTGTCCAATGCCTCGACTCCTCCTTTGTGCACCATCGTGCATTCATTCCAAATAATGAGTTTTGTCTCTCTCAGCACGCGAACTGTTCCACTTTGCTTAGAGATGTTACAAAGGGCAGATGCAGCGTGACTGAGGTTAAGAGGGAGCATGAAGGCAGAAAGTGCTGTTCTTCCACCATCCAGTAGGGTTGCTACAATACCCGAGGAGGCGACTGCGATGGCAATGTTCTGTCGACTTCTAAATGTACTGATCAGGAGATTAATCAGGAAGGTTTTGCTAGTTCCGCCTGGTGCATCCAGAAAAAAGAGCTGACCACATTCGGAAAAAACACTTCGAACTATTTCGTCATAGGCCAATCTTTGCTCGTTGTTCAATTTTGGAACGTTATCAGCAACCACTTTGGACAACTTAATTGTGCCGTAAGATATTCACTGACATATTCTCGGTGAACAATAACGGAGTCTTGTTCTCGAGAAGGCAACGGAAGTCCAAAGCGTTCCAGTTGTTGACCAGACAATTTTAGTACTAAATCCTCAATAAGCACCAGACACCTGTTGTAGATAACGTCCATGATAAGGTTGACATCAGCTCACTGCCTCTGAACCTCTCTCACCACATCTTCCACGAGGCTGTCTGTGTTTTTTCCAGAGCATGATGGATCACTCACTACTTGACAAAACACCAGTAAGATGGCCAACAGCTCGCGTATCTTGTGGGGAGAGTCGGTGGAGGACGCTTCCTCTAGTGTGCGGTCCCAGTGCGCATCATCCTCTAGCAAGCCAAGTGCTTTACATGCCGCTTGAAATGTCGGTTGAACCACCCCTGCCACGGTTCTGAGGGCCAAGGATTTTATGTAAAAGGAGGCGGAGGTACTAGCACTCGGTATTACCAGGGTGAACGTTGTAAACTCTGCCAAGGGTCTGATCTTTTTTCACAACAGGATGGCCTGGGACTGGCTTTTCTTGTTTTCTTGTACAGAACTTCTTACCTTTCCAAACGAAATAGGATGGATCTTCACAATATAAAAACGTTGAAGAAAATTTATCGGATCGGCATCGTTCGAAGAAAGCAAGAAGAGTTGTGTTTGGAGGGCTGTTAAACTGGTCACGAACGTCGTCTTCATTAAAGTAACCCCGCTGGCCGTTCTCGAGGTGGACGGCAAGTTGCATGACCGAAGGATAGCGTTCATGTATGAGGAAGCAGAATATGCGCCAAGCCGCTGCTGATGTAACGTCCTGATTCATATATCGCAACTTCGTCAAACTCTCCGATGATAAAAGTAGCTTGGTCGGAACCTTTGTTAACATACTTGCAAATGTATTTTATTGACTTTACATAGTTGTGCTGTTGTGACGTTGAGGGATATTAATGCAGTAGCCATCTTCTCCTAACGTAATAAAACCCGATAAATGGAATAGACCTAGCCTAACTTAACAAAATTAACGTTGGTAGAGGTAATTTTCTTTTACCAAAGTCTACCTCTCATTATAACTACATTTACTTCAACTAAAGGCTGATATATAATGCAATATCATGATTATAAAGTGATGGTGAATGTATAAAGTACACACAGAAATTACATAGAAGTACTGTTTGACCAGAGAGTGGGTAAAGGTCGGGAGCGCAGACAACAATGACGTGCATGTTATGACAGTAACCTCGCTGCCTGCAACGCACCAGAACACTGGTAGGGGCGACGTTATGCAGCCCTCATTACCTCATATAATCGCGGGTTCGCGGTTTGACCATGATCCCGAGTGAATTTTTTGAAAACCTTTCTTAGCGAGCACCTACGGCCCTTGAAGAAGCTGCATACCAAATTTTATTCCAATCCGTTCGGTGGTTTCGGAGATTTCGTGATGAATGTATGAATGAGTGAGTGAGTGAGTGAGTGAGTGGTATTTGACAAATATATCGCAGATTTGCCACCCGGATGTGAAAGTAGGATGGCTGGCATATTCCTGACAAGGTTAGTAAAGAATAACATAAATAGGACACATTGTCCGTTCACAAAGTTCAGTCATCAGCTCGGCCTACCATCTAACGGTCGACGGCCAGAGAAAGCGCGGGAGACACTATTGACGCAGATTTACGATCAAGAAACTTGAACTCGCGGGAAGCATTAGATCGCAGGAAATGGCGTGCATTGATGACGTTAAGAAGAGGAAGAAGAAGAAGAAGAAGAAGAAGAGCATAAATAGTCTACATAATATTGGGAGCATTGAAATAACTGTTTCATTACAAATCATCGCTGTGAGCTGTTTTCACTTGGATGGACATTGGTGTCTGCTGCAAAACCATGTTATCAAGGATTGTTGTTGTTGTTGCTGCTACTTGAATGTTGTGGCCATTAGCCATATCATTAATTGTGGAGTTTATCAGAACCGGAACCAAACCAGAACGTGGTAGATTATTGAACATATATCACACTCAGTCTGACAAATGTTTTGCACTGCGGTAATATCCTGGGGGAGTGGGATGAGGAAGTGTAGAGCAACCTTCCCGGTAACTGTATGTATAGGTTGTCTATAGTGGCCGTGAAATACGTGTATCCTCTGTGCTAATCGTCCAACCTCCTTTCCTTCGCTCCTTCTGATCGTGCGTGCATGCAGTTGTTACTGCCCATACTCACAATATGAAGGCATCCTGGCTGGTCGGAGACCTCTACGCAACAAGCATTCACCAGCCAAAGACAGACGTCAGACCTGTATATGCATTTGTAGATGAGACTCGGATTGGGATGAAGGCAGCCATGGCCTTAATTTAGGAACCATCATTTGAGTGGATCGCTGTGGTGTTTTGCATGTTCCGAACAGACTAGAATTAATTTTTTGTTTGCAATCAAACCCAGGACCTTTAGGACATGGGTCTCAATATGATGGCTACTCTTGAGATCACTGAAGGTGACTCGTGCCAAAGAATGTTTACTCATGCAAATCTATGCACAAGGCACTAATCACTTTCCTTTCAATATACTCGACCATTCTGTGCCATACTAGTACTGTTTTAGGGTGTATCACGTTTTGTGTTCCTTAGTACTGTGCCCAATTAGACACGGCTGACTGGCATCGAACTGAGGTCTTTAACAAGAAGACCAGGCCCATGATTCTGCACAGAATCGAATCATTAATCTCTGAGGGGGAACAGCCATAGTGAACCCGAAGAACAATGAGTTATATCTGCATATCTTCTTCTTTTCGTTTGGGCCTACTGAGGACCACGGGGCTCGTTTTGACTTCTTGTAAGGAATTTATGTTTCTTCTTAGCCCAGGCAGCTTTCATCTTCTGGCTGTGTGTCTGCTTTCTTTCCTGTGTCCACTTCTGTCTGGTAGTCCCTGTACTCTTCCTGCTGGTGAGAGACACTGGAAAGACACCATGTTGAATCATCTGTCGGAATTGTGAACGATCCTGTATGTTTTTTGATGAAATTCCAAGTTGCTGTAGGTCTGACTTCACTGTGGTGATCCATTTGTTTTTGGACGCTTTCCCTCTTCCTGTCGTGGTGAAGATCTGTCTGGTAAGTCTATCTGGACCTATGCGTGTCAGATGTCCGTAGAAATCTAATCGTCTCTTCCTCATGGATGTGACGATATCTTCTTGATGATCATAGAGCTCATATAATTATAATTATATATAATAATATAATTATATAATTATAATAGCAGGATTTCACGGCCAGAACGGGAATATCATAGCTTTTAAGGTGGATTATTGCAGAAAATACCAGCCTATGTACGTTTGAGATGCTAGAACGCAAGAAAGCGAGCCTGCTTGACAGTTGAGAAATCGTGGTTAGCAAGGGGGCGTTACTAGGTGACGCCAAGGAACTAATTCTCGTCTGCACTGGAGAAGCGACCAAAGATTAATTGGCTTTGGGAACCACAGTCTAACAAGGCGAAACATGGGAGTGGGGGCAGTCGCCCACAGACATTAATTGATTACAGCCAAATGGAGCAATGAATTGAGATGAAACTTACACCCAGATGCATGTATTCTAGGAAAGATAATTTAGGAGTGTTCTCACGCCTAAATTAAAGCCTGCATCTATAAAGGAACCTCTGCACAGAGTAAGAATTTGTGAAGGAACCGAGGGGAATTACCGGAGTAGCGTCATGACGCCGTGGAAGGAAGCAATTAATTATAATTAATTGGCCGAAGCGATTGCCTGCACGCGAGTGATTTTGGGGCCTCCGCGCATAGACAAACAAGGATCATACTTCACTTTGTCTGAAAATGTATTATATCAAGAAGAGAGTCGGTCCTGGAAATCCAGTGGACTACTTTTCATAAGGAAGCTTTATATAGGAGAAGCTTAGCAGGGAAGTCAGTTCGTCTTGACTCAACCCGTGAGGTAACACGCTACCGGATCACGCAAGGAAGTGCGCGGAATCTATAAAGTATCAACGCTCAAATGTACTAGCGGTGAACAATGAAAGGCATATCATTCAGCTTCATGACAGTCATTATTTATCATATAAGAATTAGTCTACGGCAGACGTTTAAGCAACAGCATAAGCGAGTATAGAATCAGTACAGCGTAGAGATAAGTTAGGATGTTTATAGACAATGAACATAACCAGAAAGTGTTATCATGGGAAAAATAACATATTATTGTAATGATCACTACAGTTACGGGAGCCTGGGAGGCGTCACAAGTAATCGCGACCTAGGATTGAACAATTTGCAGTAGAGGAGATATAAACTGTAGGTGACGGGAGTCGAACACACACACGCAAGATAGACTTTCAAGAAGACCAGCGGTTGTCAGGAGTTAGCTGCATCGCATCTCTGAGGTCAGGCGATAGTGGGAATCCAATCAAGGATCCATGTGTGAAAATAGTGCGAGAATTGTGTATAAAATTATATTACAGTGATTTTTAAAAGAGTTTATGTTTATAGGGTAAAAGAATGTGTATTGTGTCAAAGTGAAAATGCCAATAGTGAAAAATATAATCACCATGTGTAAAGTTTATACAAGGTGTCGTGTGAATAATGTAATGATGGCTTAAAATAAGCATCATGGCAGGCAGGACGCTGGCATGCTGGACCAACCCAGCAAAAATGAAAGTGAGTACAAATTTAATATGTTGGTATGATTTAAATAGCTCGCCATACAACGAAGCATCACTCTAAGATTAAGAATTAACAGTCATATATGTACGAGTTCACATCCCTCGTATTTTGGTAAAATATGGCTTGGAGGATGATTTGTTTACTGCCATTTAGGCGTAAGACATTGATGAAAGTAACGGTAACGTTAAATAATAATAATAATAATAGTCTGGGATCGGTAACAATAATGAATAAATAAATGAGTATGTCAGGCCTATAGTACGTACAAAGTGTGTCATATCTAGCGTAAGAATACTGTGTTATTGTAAACAGTAAGAAAGAAACGTGAATATCGAGGTAAAGAGAGCTTTTCAGTGTCATTGAAATGTTGAATAAATGTTTATTATGGTATATTCTACAGGGTTGTATTTGAGAGCCATTAAGTTAGTTAAATGTAAGCCAGTAAATTTATACTTTTTTTTGGAGCTATGTAGAACTTTGGCTTATGAGTATTGCATAGAGGACGTGAGTGCTTTAAGAATTGAGTCATCTGTAAGAGATATTGTTTGAGCCGCGTTCAGCGAGCATGTAACGTAGAATCAAGCGATTTACGTCAATAAGTTGCGGGGATCATCCGAAAGTAGCTTGCGCGTTAGCGAATCTAGTCGGCTAATCTTCGAATCTACGATATAGTATTGCCTTAGTGCATACATGTTATTCGCAACAGAGTTGGGACCAGAGCTTTCTGGTAGTCGATGCAGCAAGCGTAAACAGCAACATTCATGTCCAAGCATCTCTGGGTCTAGACGTTCAAACAGAAAAGAGCCCCTCGAGCCTACTCAGTTCATTAATTCTAAAACCGAACTGAGTATGACCCATATGGTGTTCATATTTCATGTATATTCTGGTGTGAATGATACGAAGAAATACCTTTAAGACATGGGACATTAAGCTGATCATGCGATAATCATCACAATGTGATGCACTTGCGTTTTTAGGTTAATTACTATTAATCGTAATCGTTAAGTCCACTGTCATTTGTTTGAGTTATAAATATTATATTCAATCAATTTAAATGGTGCCTGATTTCTTTCAAGTTCATAATATTCCAGTATGTCAAGCCATATTTAAGTCCGCAGTATAGAATATGGCCAGATTGAATATCTCTGATATTATTTTAATGTCCACGATATCTGAATTAGTCGGACTACACCTCACAAATATTCATTCGATTGGTTGTAAGTGCCACACATTCTGGTTTCTGCGTCCACAAAAAATATCGTACCTATATTGCAGTCAGCTTAGCAAGTTTGAAATATATTCCAAAATATGTTCAGCGCACACGTGGTGTTTAGCCGACCATCGCGTAATCTGCTCAATGGAGGAAAGAATAAGAGGAGATGCTCTGAGCTCGTTTGCGTGAAGCCAAGCGCTTCGTCCAAAGCGGGCGTAACCTTAACTTCTATTCGGTGTACCGTGACTTGCATATGGCTGTAGGCCTACGAATCGAATAAGTGTTCTGTTATTAATTTTAAGGTTCGTATTCTTGAATATCAAAATGTGTACGAACAATGAGTGAATGTGGCTGTGCTCGAAATTAGGCCTAAAAACTGATGAATGCCTCAACACCAATAAGAACTTTTGGTGTAAATACCGTGATTAGTTCGGCATCATTATGATATTTCCCAAGATGTTCCTTCTTTGATATAACTCGCACCCTCAGACACCTGTATTAAATTTAATCGATGTATTATTACGTTTTGCCGAATCTTTCTTACAAAACTAGCCTTGCAAAGGTGCTCTCATATTTATATTTAAATTGACCTCTAAAACGATAACGCAGCTTATTTGTGCCAAGTACCGTGATGTACAGATTGTATTCTGCATATCCATAGTAAAAATCTTGACTTGTCATTGCAGTTTTATGTCACTAAAATCCAAGACTAGTGGTTTACGGCTTTAAGCATAGGAACATCCATTTTCTTGCTACCCAAAGTGGGCGAGCCGCTTGGCTTCAGCAGCTTGTGCTAGGCTGCGCAGCGAAATCATCTCCTTCCGTTCCTTCCACACGCACGACACCAGCTGGAGTCCAGTTAGTTAGTTAGTTATTATTGTTTAAAGGGGCGGAACTACGAGGTCATCTGCCCCAAAGCTGGAGTCGATCCTCAGCTCAGGGCCTCAGCCCCTCCCCGGAAATTTTTGTCACATATATTATTTGTTTATGAATACACAAACATTAAAAACGAATATACTCGTACTTATCATGCAGTGTGCTATTGTTACTAAGCGACGCATGGCGACGGTAGAGCGATGTGAACAGTGTGACAATCAGTTTGCTCTGATCTTATGTGTAACAACATAACCTCTTATTACCCTCCGGTGCCTTCGCTCTTATGAACGTACCAAGAACAGCATCAAGTGCCTTGGAGCGTGTGAGAAAAGTTTTTTCCCTAACTTTTACACCCTTATCAAACTTTTGGCAAATTTGCCTCTCTCTGTAGCTACTGGTACTGCCGAATGGAGTTCGAGTTGGTTGAAAACTTACTTAAGAAATTCTACTTCTGAAAACAGACTCAACGGTCTAATCTATTCACAGAGACATACATCTCACTGACGATGAAGTTATAAACCGATTTGGTAATGCTTCAAGAAACCTTGACTTTATATTATAGTGTGAGTTGTAAATCAAAACAGTAATGTTAATTCTCTCCAAGTAAACACTATCAAGTGAGCAAGGTGATTGTATTAATAAAAAGTATCATAAAATGGTCTTAGTTCTGTTTGACATTAACCAAACATAAAACATCACAACAAATTGGTTGAAAAAGTGATGCCAGATAGCTTTAAAATTCATCATTTTGCACCAAATTATACATGAGTTCCCCGGGGAGAACCCCGGACCCCCTATTCTTTGGGGCCTATACCATGCCCCGTACCCCCGTTTGGGCACCCCCCAAAATAAAACTCTATATACGCCCCTGCCTCAGCTCCTTCGAAATTAAACAACTTTTCTCCTGCATTATCAATCCTCCAAAAGTTCTGTAGAGTAGACTTCCTCAATATCCCATAAATACTGTACCTATACTTAATGCCTCATATATTTCTAATGCGCGTGCTGGTATTAGTTCTGGGCCCGCGCGCTCTGTTCAAATTCACAAGGCAAGCAGCGTGCACTTGTCTTCTAGCTGCCACGCATCGCGCTAGCCATGCTGCCAAGTCTCATCAGGGCTCAGTATGCAAAGTTCAGCCTGCATACATTGTAATATATTGAGATTAGAATTTTTAAAATTCAACAGTTGCCAGCCCTGTTGACAGTGAAGGACCCGCATACTCATATATTTTCTGTTGCACAAATCCAATTGATAGTATGGAAGTTAAATGTATATAAAGCTTGGACCTATCAGCAGGCATAGAATCATGTTGGCAACACTGTCATATATGGGCTCCTGTAAATTTATCTGGTGTAATATTATCCACACGTGTGTCAATTGTGGAGCAGTTCCCACGCATGCCTTCCGAGTTAATTTTAACTGCAGTTTTTCAACAGTTGGTAGCTCTGACGTCAGGTATACGAAACGTAGGAACTGAATTGAAGAGCCCGGTGCAAGAACCAGACAGGTCCAAATTATAAAAATTTTCAGGAGACACAAAAAACTGAATAAAAAATTCAAATTTCGAACATTTAAATTTTTTCCATGTACAATTGCTAGAAGGAATAGTAACACACATACGTAAGTGAAAATGATATGGTTTTTGTTGTTAGAATCATCTCAATGTATATATGAAATATATAAAATTGCTGGAGCTGTCTTGTTTCTTGGCCCGGTAAAGTATGCTTAAAACGGAGGATGCAATAACCATTAATAGTTACCTGAGTTATCAATGTACCATACTTTATTATATAGCAGACTTGCTATGAAACTCAATATTTTTACATAGAGACAAGATTTACACACACCAAGGAAACTTAATCCACTGTAAGTTCATCATCATTCAGTAGCAACATCATTATCGATTGCATCTTCATTTTCAGTTGAAACTATCTGGTTGTAGAACCACAAACAGTCCGGTGGAACATACTTTGAAGCAATGTCTTTAATATCCTTTACCTTATTTGGATTGAGTTTTAAGACTCTGCGATGTAAAAGACATGATGCGTCTGGTAAGGAAAGAGTAGCTCCTGCTTTTTCCAAAACAAAGAAATCTCTTACTATAGCACTCGCATTGACACTACACACCAGTCCGTCGCTGTTGTATTCAACATATCTGTATTTTGATACTGCCAACGTTGAACCTTCACGAGCACTAACCTTTGTTTTGAATAAGGTTTTGAAGTGACTTGTATAGTCCAAAAATGTATTTTGTGTAACATCATGAACAATGAACTTGCGACTCACATTCTGTACTAGCACACGATACTCTTGTGGCAAATATAGTCTTTCTCGCTTTCGTTTTTCTTTCTCGATGACACCAAAGGTCCGGTCGCAGGGAAGGAAGCTGTGCCCAGGCTCTGGATACCGATGTATTATTTTCTCAAACCGTCCAAGTCCTTTCACAAGTGTATACAGAAAATGAAAAAGACCAATGTTCTTATTCTGTGCCGAACAGTTGTCCGAGAAAAGATACAAGATTGTGATGTCTTGACTTATCTCGGTTTGTATGAAATGATTAAGCATGCTAATCACTTCATTTTGACCCTTCCTACCAACAGATTCATCGTACATAAAACAGAATGATTTTCCGGTCTTTCCAGAATGTATACAAAAGTTGTATACCCACAACTGCCTTTTATAAAATATGTCCCCACTCGGTACTAATGGTAATGGCAGATTTTGTTCAAAATCAAAAGACAACACCTCAATGTTTCCACTTTCCTTAGCCTCCTTTGTCGTTTTTTGGATATCTTTGTAAAATTCCTCACTTTTCCGCTTGTGCAGCTCTAGTTCAATCTTGAGTTTGTTGACAGTAACAGGATCCTGTTCTCCTTTCATCTGATTGTCCAAACGGTCACATGTCTGGCATGTGTCACTTCTTGGAACTCCAAAGGATAGGTTGTGGTAGTCAGAAAAATGACGGCAATAAAAATCATATGACACTAATGGACGACACGTGTTACCTTTATGCATGTTTTCGTAGACAGTCGGTTCGTACTTTTCCAAATATAACCTATGCATTTTTGACAAATTTAATTCGGGTGAGAGATACTGTTTCTTTTCATTTCTTTCGCGGCTATAATGTGAGCTTTGTTTGGGGAAGCTATTAATATGGTCATCAATATTTTGTAGAATTTCGCCAGGTAGTTTGTTCGGCCTATTGTTGTGCTTTCCACGTTTGTCCACAGGAAATGGGCTTGCAGTTTGTAGGTTTCTGATTATTCGTTCAATCCTCGCTTTACCCACACCATGCAACGAACAGAAAGCCTTCTTGCAGACATGCATTTCAAATTCACCTTGCTTTATTCTATATTTGCATGAGAAAGCTCGATTTTGTCCAATGCCGGTTTTAGGCCTACGTCTTTGTATAGGAACAATACTTATTAATCCACCTAAATATATATCCTGTTTGTTTTTGTCCGCCGCTAAATTGAAGTGCTCTATTGTGTTAGTTTTAACATAGTCTGGCACTTTGGTAAAACATTTTGCTTTGCATTCACAGTCTGGCCCCGTGATACGTGCCTTTATAACAACATTAGATGGACTTACGTGTTGACAACCACTTGACCTCTGTTTTTTTAATACATTCCGCTTCCATGTTTCTTCTCTTCTGTGGCGTTTCTTTCCTTTAGCAGCAGGCGTGGTGGTGCTGTCTGCGATAACATTCGACGTACTCGGAACTGGATGGATGGAATCATGATCTTCATGATAAATACTGTCTGTGAGCTGTTCTTCACTGTCCATATTGAAGCTATTACATCAAAACACTGATTGAATTAACACAAAACTAATCTAACACAACAGAATAGTATAAGAACCACGTGTTCACCTTGTGCTGTCTCGATAGCAACTACCATGCGCAGCCAAGTAGCCGAACATTGAACTACAGTCGCTGCAAGAACCAGACAACTCCAGGAGCTGTATGGGATCTTGCCCCGGCAGAAACAGTCAAAACAAACCAGACAGTTCCTTTTCCATTGTAACTACGCACCAACTCAGTTGAGTTATCTGGTTCTTGGACCAGCAGATAGAGCATTTTTTTTATGATACCTTACAGCAAAAAAACGATTTTGACCAAAAAGTGGAGCTGTCTGGTTCTTGCACCGGGCTCTTCAATTGGAGTAGAAAGCCTTCGGCTGATAACATGATCATAAACAGGGAAACTAGGTACGGTACTCCTGTGATGTCAGATTGACCATACACAGCAAACACAGAGATGAGAGGGATCTGACCACAATCTCCTTGTTGCAACAGTGATAATTAAATTGAAAACAGCATCAAAATGTTTCTTTCAGTCCATTAAGAGATATTTAACGGAAAGGTTAAACACTACAGAGGAAAGGATAAAATATAGTATTGAAAATCATAATACGTTTGAACGTTTAGATAATACTACACTCCAGGAGAATAGTGAGGAAGTAAATGTATTATATTAGCTGCAGAGAGCTACCTGCCTAAACAGAGGATAAGTAAGAATAAATGGTTTGATGTGGCACTTCGTAGGGGATGGTTGCAGTCTAATAGGGATCCTATTATAGAGCAAGCTTACAAAGAGAAACAAAAAAAGTTACAGTCAGTCTGAGAGACTAGACTTTATATCATTTCAAATGACGCATGCTAAAAATGCTACACATGTTAGAAAGGCTCAGGAGGGCGGAGAGCGGGAGGTGCACTCTGCTGCCATCACGGCCAACGAGAAAGACAGGCCATGGCGCGTAAACCTAATCCTTTTGTGACGTAGGCAATGTAGTGCTTCATGGTGCTTGTACGTTTAAGTCGAGAGCAATTCATAAGCAGCAGAAATGCGATATTTTATATCAATCTTCTTGAAATGGACCCAGTTTAGATGTTCCGTGTGTTTTCAAGCACGATAAATTATACTGTACAGGTTTACAAAACTACGCCAGCTATAGATAACCTATTTACAAGTTGAAGTTGCTCGTAACAAAAATCCACTCGAACTAGGATTCAAGGATTTGTTGTGTCTTTAATAGCCGCAACGAGTACAGTAAGTTGAGTTGTAGAGCCTGTGACCTTCGCTGTGAGTAAATTATGTGGACATGAGCAGTGGATGAGTATAATTAGATCAAAGAAACTTTCAGTGAAAGTATTACTTAGTTATTATTGTTTTAAGGGGTGGAACAGAAATTAATACTGTTACGTGTCACCCCCCTAGTGGCACTTGTTGTTAACTGGATTACGGTGGGTAGGAAGCACAACACCAATTACTGCTTAAAGAAGTAATTAACTTTATTGCGGCCAGAAAATTACACTACTCATCAGCAATTACAGACAATAGGAACCTTACTCCAGTTTCCTCAAGTCTCTTGCTTGTGGAGAGCTCTTGCCCCTTTCACTTGTCAACAAACCACAGAAGTTAATCCTGCCGCTAATGAGCCTAGTGGCCTTGACAGAACTTCATGCAACTTCTTCCTAATGTGCGCCTACTACAGTACTTACGAGCACTTGCTGCGAGCTGTTCACAAGCTGGGAGAAACAATGTCACTGGATTTCGACACCACAATATCTCAGACACTCAGTGAAAGCACACTCACTCAGAACACGGCAGTCCCCTGTATGTTTCTCACTTCGCCGCTACACTAGGGGTTTCGCAAGTCACCACACTTCTGTCGCTCAGAATAAACGCTCACACTAGCTCGTAAAACACAACAACAACCCCTGCTTGATAGGTCGCACTTATATAGCAGGCCGGTGACTCAATACATGCTTCCAGATCCATCCAGGGTTCACGGCTTCTCGAGGTTTCCATCGCTGGTCCAGTCACGAATATTCTGGACTATCCCTTTGTCTTAGTAGCCCTGTTGCATAAGGCACACGCAATACAGGAGGCAGGCCACAGCCCAGCCCCTGGGGCAGTTGTGACTCAAGCGGCGAGCGATGACACAAACTCACAGCCGTAACAATACGTTTATAGAAGAGATCTGCGGAATACACACACCACCGACTAACGACTCATATCAATACCTTCTATGAAGACAAGTGGTAAATGAATACCAGCATTTATACAGATTCAATGATGAAGACAAGATGACCATCACACCGGCAGTAAGACGAAGGCCATAGAATATTATGTTCGTGAATAACTTTCTATTATGGTACAAAAACGTTTGATACATTTATGTATATCGTTCAACTATAAGAGTTATAAATGCATACATTATCCGGCACTATTCATAGATTTACATAACCTTCCTGTAAGCTTTGTAACCATCAAGTAATTCCACATAATTAACAAGTAGGAGTCCACGCAGCACGACCTGCTTTTGATGAGACGGTGGCGCAGCAGCAAGGGGCCAGCAAGAGGGGTTATAATCTCAAACAACAACTTCGTTGGCGGCAAGGCCTGCGGAATTGCATTTCGTAACTTCGACCCGATTGCGAGGAAATGTAGGAAAATTATAAAATGTTATTCTAGGCAATGCTGACACCATCACAAGGTTATGAAAGACGGACGTCCTCGGAAGTGGAAAATATCTTACTGCTGTAAATACATGATTCAACTTATTGGAAAGGTTAAAACGAGTTATTATAGATAATTTTCCATAGAATTCAATTAGACCATCAGTTGAATTTTTAACAGTTATTATATACATTTGGCCCCATTTTTTTCTAAAACATAAAACATTTATTAACATGAAAACGGTGAGAGATATCAAAATATGATGAGGGGTAGAAAAGTTGCAAATCACTGATATCTTACACCTGTAGATTTACCTTTTTTATAGGATCGACGCTTTCCGAGATATAATGATTCGAAAAAAAGAATGAAATTCACGGCCCCAAAAAAGGAAAATGGTGAGAGATATCAAAAAATCATAAGAGTTAAAAAAGTTGCTAATCACTGAGATCCTATATCTGTAGATTTTACTTTGTTCGATACGGCCAACCGTTTCCCAAATATAACGGTTCGAAAAAAAGGAAGAAATTCAGGGTCGCAGTAAATCAAAACGGTGAGAGATATCAAAATATCTTAAGGGTTGAAAAAGTTGCTAATCACTGAGATCATACACCAGTAGATTTAACTTTGTTAGATACGGCCAACCGTTTCCCAGATATAACGGTTCGAATAAAAGGAAGACATTCAGGGCCCCAGAAAAGGAAAACGGAGAGAGATATCAAAACATCATCAGGGGTAAAAAAAAAAGGATGAAATTCAGGGCCC
Organism: Meconema thalassinum; assembly: GCA_946902985.2. Lineage (NCBI taxonomy): Eukaryota > Metazoa > Arthropoda > Insecta > Orthoptera > Tettigoniidae > Meconema > Meconema thalassinum. The sequence continues at coordinate 189,596,066 of OX336388.2, read as the reverse complement.
CAAAGAAAGGTCCGGCCCTGCACCAATTTTAACGCCCGCTAACAGAGTTCCTCACAGGCCCGATTTATTTCCCCGTACCACATTTCAGCTTGATATCTTGAAAATTCCGACCTGTAGTTTGCTAAACGTAAAAACGACACGCACATACGTACATTTTCACGGCCCCAAAAAAAGACAACGCTGAGAGATATCAAAATATCGTTATGGGTAAGAAAGTTGCATACCGCGGAGATTTTACACCTGTGTATTTAACTTTTTTCGATATGACCAACCGTCTCCGAGATATATCGATTCCAAAAGATTTTAAAATTCAGGGCCCCCAATCAGCTTGATATCTTGAAAATTGCGACTTGTACTTTGCTAACCCCGAAAACAACACGCACATACGCACATCTTCAGGGCCCCAAAAAAGAAAACGGTGAGAGATATCAAAAAATCGTTTTGAGTAAAAAAGTTGCATACCGCGGAGATCTTACACCTGTACATTTAACGTTTTTCGATACGACCGACCGTTTTCGAGATATATCGATTCCAAAAAAAAGAAGTTTGAAATTCAGGGCCCCCAAAACAGATCCGGCCCTGCACCGTTTTTAACGCCCGACAATTGCTTTCCTCACAGGGTCAAACTTTTTCACCGCACCAAATTTCAGTTCGATATCTTGAAAATTGCGACCTGTACTTCGCTAAACCCAAATATGTCACGCACAATGGACATCTTCAGGGCCCCAAAAAAAGAAAACGGTGAGAGATATCAAAAAATCATTATGAGTAGAAAAGTTGCATACCGCGGTGATCTTACATCTGTATATTTAAAGTTTTTCTATACGACCAACCGTTTCCGAGATATAACGATTCCAAATAAAGTTTGAAATTCAGGGCCCCCGAAATGGTAAATATCTTACTGCTGTAAATACATGATTCAACTTATTGAAAAGGTTAAAACGGGTTATTATAGATAATTTACCGTAGAATTCAATTAGACCATCAGTTGAATTTTTACCAATTACTATATTCATTTGGGCCCCATTTTTTTTTAAACTAAAAACATTTATTAACATCAAAACGGTGAGAGATATAAAAATATGATAACAGGTAGAAAAGTTGCTAATCACTGAGATCTTACACCAGTAGACTTAACTTTTTTCGATAGGATCGACGGTTTCCGAGATATAACGATTCTAAAAAAAGAATGAAATTCACGGCCCCCAAAAAAGAAAATGGTGAGAGATATCAAAAAATCATTAGGGTTGAAAAAGTTGCTAATCACTGAGATCTTACATCTGTAGATTTAACTTTGTTAGATACGGCCAACCGTTTCCCAGATATACCGGTTCGAAAAAAAAGGAAGACATTCAGGGCCCAGAAAATCAAAACGGTGAGAGATACCAAAACATCATAAGGGGTAAAAAAAAGCATGAAATTCAGGGCCCCAAAAAAAGGTCCGGCCTTGCACCGATTTTAACGCCCGACAACAGAGTTCCTCACAGGCCCGATTTCTTTCCCCGTAGCACATTTCAACTCGATATCTTGATAATTCCGACCTGTAGTTTGCTAAACGTAAAAACGTCACGCACATACGTACATTTTCAGGGCCCCCAAAAAAGACAACGGTGAGGAATATCAAAAAATCGTTATGGGTAAGAAAGTTGCATACCGCGGAGATCTTACACCTGTAAATTTAACGTTTTTCGATACGACCAACCGTTTCCAAGATATATCGATTCCAAATGAGTTTCAAATTCAGCCCCCTCCCCAAAAAAAAAGATCCGGCCCTGCACCGATTTTAACGCCCAAAAATACGGTTCCTCCTTGGCTCTAGCTCTTTTACCACTCCAAATTTCAGCTTGATATCTTGAAAATTGCGACCTATACTTTGCTAAACCCAAAAACGTCACGAACATACGCACATCTTCAGGGCCTCAAAAAAGAAAACGGTGAGAGATATCAATACATCGTTATGATTAAAAAAGTTGCATACCGGGGAGATCTTACACCTGTACATTTAACATTTTTCGATACGACCAACAGTTTCCGAGATATATCGATTCCAAAAAAAAGGGATGAAATTCAGGGCCCCAAAAAGTTCGGCCCTGCACCGATTTTAACGCCCGACAACAGAGTTCCTCACAGGCCCGATTTCTTTCCCCGTAGCACATTTCAACTAGATATATTGAAAATTCCGACCTGTAGTTTGCTAAACGTAAAAACGTCACGCACATACGTACATTTTCAGGGCCCCCAAAAAAGACAACGGTGAGGAATATCAAAAAATCCTTATGGGTTAGAAAGTTGCATACCGCGGAGATTTTACACCTGTACATTTAACATTTTTCGATACGACCAACAGTTTCCGAGATATATCGATTCCAAAAAAAAAGGATGAAATTCAGGGCCCCAAAAAAAGGTTCGCCCTACACCGATGTTAACGCCCAATAACGGGGATCTTCACAGGCTCGAACTCTTTCACCGCTCCAAATTTCAGCTTGTTATCTTGAAAATTGCGACCTGTACATTGCTAAACCCCAAAACGTCACGCACATACGTACACATTCAGGGCCCAAAAAAATGGTGAGAGATATCAAAAAATCATTTTGAGTAAAATTGTTGCATACCACGGTGATCTTACACCTGCACATTTAACGTTTTTCGATACGACCAACCGTTTCCGAGATATATCGATTCCAAAAAAAAGTTTGAAATTCAGGGCCCCCCCAAAAGATCCGGCCCTGCACCGTTTTTAACGCCCGACAACAGATTTTCTCACAGGGTCTAACTCTTTCACCGCCCCAAATTTCAGCTCGATATCTTGAAAATTGCGACCGCTACTTCGCTAAACCAAAAAATGTCACGCACAATGGACGTTTTCAGGGCCACAAAAAACGAAAACGGTGAGAGATATCAAAAAATCGTTTTGAGTAAAAAAGTTGCACAACGTGGAGATCTTACACCTGCACATTTAACGCTTTTCGATACGACAAACCGTTTCCCTGATAAATCGATTCGAAAAAAAAGTTTGTAAATCAGGGCCCCCAAAAAAGATCTGACACTGCATCGTTTTTAACGACCGACAACAGGTTTTCTCACAGGGTCTATCTCTTTCACCGCTCCAAATGTCAACTCGATATCTTGAAAATTGCGGCCTGTACTTCGCTAAACCCAAAAATGTCACGCAAAATGGACATTTCCTGGGCCCCAAAAAAACTAAAACGGTGAGAGATATCAAAAAATCGTTTCGAGTAAAAAGTTGCATGCTGCGAACATCTTACACCTATACCGTGAACATTTTTCGATACGACCAGCCGTTTCCGAGATATATCGATTCCAAAAAAAAGTTTGAAATTCTGGCCCCCCCCAAAAAAATCCGGCCCTGCACCGTTTTTAACGCCCGACAACAGGTTTTCTCACAGGGTCTAATTCTTTCACCGCTCCAAATTTCAATTCGATATCTTGAAAATTGCGACCCGTACTTCGCTAAACCCAAAAATGTCACGTACAATGGATATTTTCAGGGTCCCAAAAAACGAAAACGGTGAGAGATATCAAAAAATCGTTTGGAGTAAAAAAGTTGCATACTGCGGAGATCTTACACCTGTACATTTGACATTTTTCGATACGACCAACCGTTTCCGAGATATATCGATTCCAAAAAAAAAATTGTAATTCTGGGCCCCCAAAAAAGATCCGGCCCTGCACCGTTTTTAACGCCCGACAACAGAGTTCCTCACAGGCCCGATTTCTTTCCCCGTAGCACATTTCAACTAGATATCTTGAAAATTCCGACCTGTAGTTTGCTAAACGTAAAAACGTCACGCACATACGTACATTTTCAGGGCCCCCAAAAAAGACAACGGTGAGGAATATCAAAAAATCCTTATGGGTTAGAAAGTTGCATACCGCGGAGATTTTACACCTGTACATTTAACATTTTTCGATACGACCAACAGTTTCCGAGATATATCGATTCCAAAAAAAAAAGGATGAAATTCAGGGCCCCAAAAAAAGGTTCGCCCTACACCGATGTTAACGCCCAATAACGGGGATCTTCACAGGCTCGAACTCTTTCACCGCTCCAAATTTCAGCTTGTTATCTTGAAAATTGCGACCTGTACATTGCTAAACCCCAAAACGTCACGCACATACGTACACATTCAGGGCCCAAAAAATGGTGAGAGATATCAAAAAATCATTTTGAGTAAAATTGTTGCATACCACGGTGATCTTACACCTGCACATTTAACGTTTTTCGATACGACCAACCGTTTCCGAGATATATCGATTCAAAAAAAAAGTTTGAAATTCAGGGCCCCCCCCAAAAGATCCGGCCCTGCACCGTTTTTAACGCCCGACAACAGATTTTCTCACAGGGTCTAACTCTTTCACCGCCCCAAATTTCAGCTCGATATCTTGAAAATTGCGACCGCTACTTCGCTAAACCAAAAAATGTCACGCACAATGGACGTTTTCAGGGCCACAAAAAACGAAAACGGTGAGAGATATCAAAAAATCGTTTCGAGTAAAATAGTTGCATAGGCAGAGATCTTACACCTATACATTTAAGATTTTTCGATACGTCCAACCGTTTCCGAGATATATCGATTCAAAAAAAAAAAAATTCAGGGTTCCCCAAAAAGATCCGGCCCTGCACCGTTTTTAACGCCCGACAACAGATTTTCTCATAGGGTCTAACTCTTTAACCGCTCCAAATTTCAGCTCGATATCTTGAAAATTGCGACCGCTACTTCGCTAAACCAAAAAATGTCACGCAAAATGGACGTTTTCAGGCCCCCAAAAAACGAAAACGGTGAGAGATATCAAAAAATCGTTTTGAGTAAAAAAGTTGCACAACGTGGAGATCTTACACCTGCACATTTAACGCTTTTCGATACGACAAACCGTTTCCCTGATAAATCAATTCGAAAAAAAAGTTTGTAAATCAGGGCCCCCAAAAAAGATCTGACACTGCATCGTTTTTAACGACCGACAACAGGTTTTCTCACAGGGTCTATCTCTTTCACCGCTCCAAATGTCAACTCGATATCTTGAAAATTGCTGCCTGTACTTCGCTAAACCCAAAAATGTCACGCAAAATGGACATTTCCTGGGCCCCAAAAAAACTAAAACGGTGAGAGATATCAAAAAATCGTTTCGAGTAAAAAGTTGCATGCTGCGAACATCTTACACCTATACCGTGAACATTTTTCGATACGACCAGCCGTTTCCGAGATATATCGATTCCAAAAAAAAGTTTGAAATTCTGGCCCCCCCAAAAAAATCCGGCCCTGCACCGTTTTTAACGCCCGACAACAGGTTTTCTCACAGGGTCTAATTCTTTCACCGCTCCAAATTTCAATTCGATATCTTGAAAATTGCGACCCGTACTTCGCTAAACCCAAAAATGTCACGCACAATGGATATTTTCAGGGTCCCAAAAAACGAAAACGGTGAGAGATATCAAAAAATCGTTTGGAGTAAAAAAGTTGCATACTGCGGAGATCTTACACCTGTACATTTGACGTTTTTCGATACGACCAACCGTTTCCGAGATATATCGATTCCAAAGAAAAATTGTAATTCTGGGCCCCCAAAAAAGATCCGGCCCTGCACCGTTTTTAACGCCCGACAACAGGTTTTCTCACAGGGTCTAATTCTTTCTCCGCTCCAAATTTCAATTCGATATCTTGAAAATTACGCCCTGTACTTCGCTAAACCCAAAAATGTCACGCACAATGGACATTTTCAGGGCCCCAAAAATCGAAAACGGTGAGAGATATCAAAAAATTGTTTGGAGTAAAAAAGTTGCATATTGCGGAGATCTTACACCTGCACATTTGACGTTTTGCGATACGACCAACCGTTTCCGAGATATATCGATTCCAAAAAAAAGTTTGAAATTCAGGGCCCCCCAAAACGATCCGGACCTGCACCGTTTTTGAAGACCGACAATAGGTTTTATCACAGGGTTTAACTCTTTCACTGCTCCAAATTTCAGCTCGATATCTTGATAATTGCGACCTGTACATCGCTAACGCCAAAAATGTCACGCACAATGGACATCTTCAGGGCCCCAAAAAATGAAAACGGTGAGAGATATCAAAAAATCGTTTTGAGTAAAAACGTTGCAACCCGCGGAGATCTTACACCTGTATAGTTAACCTTTTTTGATACGACCAACCGTTTCCGAGATATAACGATTCCAAAAACAGGGTTGAAATTAAGGGCCCCAAAAAAAGGTCCGGCCCTGCACCAATTTTAACGCCCAACAATAAGGTTCGTCACAGGCCCCAACTCTTTCACCGTACCAACTTTCAGCTCGATATCTTGAAAATTGCGACCTGTACTTTGCTAAACGCAAAAACGTCACATACATACATACATACATACATACATACATACATACAGACAGACAGACAGACTTTTTTTTGAAAAAAAAATTCAACTCCGATTCGATTGGTATAGGTTTGAACACTGGGCGACGCATAGTTTCCGAGATCTCGAAAAATCCTACCACGGCTATATTAAAGCCTATAGGATCTAGATCCGGCTTTCATAACAAGTAGGAGTCCACGCAGCACGACCTGCTTTTAATGAGACGGTGGCGCAACATAGGGGCCAGCAAGAGGGGTAATAATCTCAAACAACAACATCGTTGGCGGCAAGGCCTGCGGAATTGCATTTCGGACCTTCGACCCTATTGCCAGGAATTGTAGGAAAATTATAAAATGTTATTCTAGGCAATGCTGACATCATCACATGGTTATGAAAGCCGGACGTCCTCGGAAATGGAAAATATCTTACTGCTGTAAATACATGATTCAACTTATTGAAAAGGTTAAAACGATTTATTATAGATAATTTTCCGTAGAATTCAATTAGACCATCATTTAAATTTTTACCAATTATTATACACATTTGGGCCCCCTTTTTTTTTCAAAAACCAAAAACATTTAGTAACATATTCAGGGCCCCAATATAAGAAAACGGTCAGAGATATCAAAAAATCGTTATGAGTAAAAAAGTTGCATACCGCGGAGATCTTACACCTGTACATTTAACGTTTTTCGATGCGACCAACCGTTTCCGAGATATATCGATTCCAAAAAAAGTTTGAAATTCTGGGCCCCCCAAAAAGATCCGGCCCTGCACCGTTTTTAACGCCCGACAACTGGTTTCCTCACAGGGTCCAACTCTTTCACAGCTCCAAATTTCAGCTCGATATCTTGAAAATTGCGACCTGTACTTCGCTAAACCCAAAAATGTCACGCACAATGGACATTTTCAGGGCCCAAAAAATAGAAAACGGTGAGAGATATCAAAAAATCGTTTTGAGTAAAAAAGTTGCATACCGCGGAGATCTTACACCTGTACATTTAACGTTTTTCTATACGACCAACCGTTTCCGAGATATATCGATTCCAGAAAAAAGTTTGAAATCAGGGCCCCCCAAAAAGATCCAGCCCTGCACCGTTTTTAACGCCCGACAATAGGTTTCCTCACAGGGTCTAGCTCTTTCACCGCACCAAATTTCAGTTCGATATCTTGAAAATTGCGACCTGTACTTCCCTAAACCCAAATATGTCACGCCCAATGGACATCTTCAGGGCCCCAGAAAAAGAAAAAGGTGAGAGATATCAAAAAATCGTTTAGAGTAAAAACGTTGCATACCGCGGAGATCTTACACCTGTACTTTTAACTTTTTTCGATGCGACCAACCGTTTCCGAGATATATCGATTCAAAAAAAAAGTTTGAAATTCTGGGCCTCCCAAAAAGATCCGGCCCTGCACCGTTTTTTACGCCCGACAACTGGTTTCCTCACAGGGTCTAGCTCTTTCACCGCACCAAATTTCAGTTCGATATCTTGAAAATTGCGACCTGTACTTCCCTAAACCCAAATATGTCACGCACAATGGACATTTTCAGGGCCCAAAAAATAGAAAACGGTGAGAGATATCAAAAAATCGTTTTGAGTAAAAAAGTTGCGTACCGCGGAGGTCTTACACTTGTACATTTAACGTTTTTCAATACGACCAACCATTTCCGAGATATATCGATTCCAAAAATAAGTTTGAAATTCAGGGCCCCCAAAAAAGATCCGGCCCTGCACCGATTTTAACGCCCAACAATAGGATTTGTCACAGTCACTAACTCCTTCACCGTACCAAATTTCAGCTCGATATCTTGATTATTTCAACCTGTACTTCGCTAAACCCAAAAATGTGACGCACAATGGACATTTTCAGGGCCCCAAAAAAAAAGAAAACGGTGAGAGATATCAAAAAATCGTTTTGAGTAAAAAAGTTGCATACTGCGGAGGTCTTACACCTGTACCTTTAACATTTTTCGATACGACCAACCGCTTCCGAGATATATCGATTCCAAAAAAAAAAGTTAGAAATTCAGGGCCCCCAAAAAAGATCCGGCCCTGCACCGATTTTAACGCCCAACAATAGGATTCGTCACAGTCACTAACTCTTTCACCGTACCAAATTTCAGCTTAATATCTTGAAAATTGCGACCAGTACTTAGCTAAACGCAAAAATGTCACATACAATGGACATTTTCAGGGCCCCAAATAAAGAAAACGGTGATAGATATCAAAAAATCGTTTCGAGAAAAAAAGTTTCATACCGCGGAGATCTTACACCTATACATTTAACATTTTTCGATACGATCAACCGTTTCCGAGATATATCGATTCAAAAAAAAGTTTGAAATTCAGGGCCCCCAAAAAAGATCCGGCCCTGCACCGATCTTAACGCCCAACAATAGGATTCGTCACAGTCACTAACTCTTTCACCGTACCAAATTTCAGCTTAATATCTTGAAAATTGCGATCAGTACTTAGCTAAACGCAAAATGTCACGCACGATGGACATCTTCAGGGCCCCAAAAAAAGAAAACGATGAGAGATATCAAAAAATCGTTTTGAGTAAAAAAGTTGCATACCGCGGAGATCTTACACCTATACATTTAACATTATTCGATACGATCAACCGTTTCCGAGATATATCGATTCCAAAAAAAAAGTTTGAAATTCAGGGCACCCAAAAAAGATCCGGCCCTGCACCGATTTTAACGCCCAACAACAGGATTCGTCACAGTCACTAAATCTTTCACCGTACCAAATTAGAGCTTAATATCTTGAAAATTGCGACCAGTACTTAGCTAAACGCAAAAACGTCACGCACATACATACATACATACATACATACAGACAGCCTTTTTTTTGAAAATTCTTTTTTCAACTCCGATTCGATTGGTAAAGGTTTGAACACTGGGCGACGCGTAGTTTCCGAGATCTCGAAAAATCCTACCACGGCTATATGAAAGCCTATAGGATCTTTAGATCCGGCTTTCATAACAAGTAGGAGTCCACGCAGCATGACCTGCTTTGGATTAGATGATGATGATAATTGTTGTTTTAAGGGGCCTAACATCGAGGTTATCGGCCCGCTTTGGATTAGACGTTCTCGCAGTATTGCGGCGAGCAAGATGGGTATTAATCTCAAACAACAACTTCGTTGCGGCAAGGTCTGCGGATTTGCATTTCGGACATTTGACCCGATTGGGTGGAAATGGAGGAAAATTATAAAATGTTATTCTAGGCAATGCTGACACCATCACGTGGTTATGAAAGCCGGACGTCCTCGGAAATGGAAAATATATTACAGCTGTGAATACATTATTTAACTTGTTGAAAAGGTGAAAACGGTTTATTATGGATAATTTTCCGCAGAATTCAATGAGACGATCAGTTGAATAATTACAAATTATTATATACATTTGGGCCCTATTTTTTTTAAACCAAAAGCATTTATTAACATTAAAACGGTGAGAGATATCAATATATGATGAGGGGTAAAAAAGTTGCCAATCACTGAGATCTTACACCAGTAGACTTAACTTTTTTCGATAGGATCGACGGTTTCCGAGATATAACGATTCTAAAAAAAGAATGAAATTCACGGCCCCAAAAAAAGAAAATGGTGAGAGATATCAAAAAATCTTTAGGGTTGAAAAAGTTGCTAATCACTGAGATCTTACACCTGTAGATTTAACTTTGTTAGATACGGCCTACCGTTTCCCAGATATACCGGTTCGAAAAAAAAGGAAGACATTCAGGGCCCAGAAAATCAAAACGGTGAGAGATACCAAAACATCATAAGGGGTAAAAAAAAGCATGAAATTCAGGGCCCCAAAAAAAGGTCCGGCCTTGCACCGATTTTAACGCCCGACAACAGAGTTCCTCACAGGCCCGATTTCTTTCCCCGTAGCACATTTCAACTCGATATCTTGAAAATTCCGACCTGTAGTTTGCTAAACGTAAAAACGTCACGCACATACGTACATCTTCAGGGCCCCAAAAAAGAAAACGGTGAGAGATATCAATACATCGTTATGATTAAAAAAGTTGCATACCCGGGAGATCTTACACCTGTACCTTTAACATTTTTCGATACGACCAACAGTTTCCGAGATATATCGATTCCAAAAAAAGGGGTGAAATTCAGGGCCCCAAAAAAATGTTCGGCCCTGCACCGATGTTAACGCCCAATAACGGGGATCCTCACAGGCTCTAACTCTTTCACCGCTCCAAATTTCAGCTTGATATCTTGAAAATTGCGACCTGTACATTGCTAAACCCAAAAACGTCACGCACATACGTACACATTCAGGGCCCCAAAAAAATGGTGAGAGATATCAAAAAATCGTTTTGAGTAAAAATGTTGCATACCACGGCGATCTTACACCTGCACATTTAACGTTTTACGATACGACCAACCGTTTCCGAGATATATCGATTCCAAAAAAAAGTTTGAAAATCAGGGCCCCCCAAAAGATCCGGCCCTGCACCGTTTTTAACGCCCGACAACAGATTTTCTCACAGGGTCTAACTCTTTCACCGCTCCAAATTTCAGCTCTATATCTAGAAAATTGCGACCTGTACATCGCTAAACCCAAAAATGTCACGCACAATAGACGTCTACAGGGCCCCAAAAAACGAAAACGGTGAGAGATATCAAAAAACCGTTTTGAGTAAAAAAGTTGCACACCGCGGAGGTCTCACACCTGCCCATTGAACGTTTTTCGATACGACCAACCGTTTCCGAGATATATCGATTCCAAAAAAATGTTTGAAATTCTGGGCCTCGAAAAAGATCCGGCCCTGCACCGTTTTTAATGCCCGACAGCAGGTTTTCTCACAGGATCTAATTCTTTCACCGCTCCAAATTTCAATTCGATATCTTGAAAATTGCGACCTGTACTTCGCTAAACCCAAAAATGTCACGCACAATGGACATTTTCAGGGCCCCAAAAAACGAAAACGGTGAGAGATATCAAAAAATCGTTTGGAGTAAAAAAGTTGCATACTGCGGAGATCTTACATCTGTACATTTGACGTTTTTCGATACGACCAACCGTTTCCGAGATATATCGATTCCAAAAAAAAAGTTTGGAATTCTGGGCCCCCAAAAAAGATCCGGCCCTGCACCGTTTTTAACGCCCGACAACAGATTTTCTCACAGTGTCTATCTCTTTCACCGCTCCAAATTTCAGCTCTATATCTTGAAAATTGCGACCTGTACATCGCTAAACCCAAAAAATGTCACGCACAATAGACGTCTACTGGGCCCCAAAAAACGAAAACGGTGAGAGATATCAAAAAACCGTTTTGAGTAAAAAAAGTTGCACACCGCGGAGGTCTTACACCTGCCCATTTAACGTTTTTCGATACGACCAACCGTTTCCGAGATATATCGATTCCAAAAACAGGGTTGAAATTAAGGGCCCCAAAAAAAGGTCCGGCCCTGCACCGATTTTAACACCCTACAATAGGGTTCGTCACAGGCCCCAACTCTTTCACCGTACCAAATTTCAGCTCGATATCTTGAAAATTGCGATCTGTACTTTGGTAAACGCAAAAACGTCACATACATACATACATACATACATACATACATACATACAGACTTTTTTTTGAATTTTTTTTTTCAACTCCGATTCGATTGGTATAGGTTTGAACACTGGGCGACGCATAGTTTCCGAGATCTCGAAAAATCCTACCACGGCTATATGAAAGCCTATAGGATCTAGATCCGGCTTTCATAACAAGAGACTCTAAAGAAAGGGCCCAGTACAAAGGACTGCTGGATCGTCTAAGTGATATAAACTTTATCCTGAATATGGGTTTGATGATAGATGCTCTGAAAAAAATAGAGGATCTGTCGCTTCAATTGCAGAAGAGGGAGATGTCTGTAATTCAGGCTCATAAGCTAGTACTCCAAAAACGTCAAGTTTTCCACTCTTTACAAACCCGACCTGGGGACTATACAGAATTAGTAAGAAGTGCAGCCGAGTGTACGGAACTAAATGGCGTGAACTTGCATGGACCTGGAAGAGTGCACAGAATTGATGAACAAGCAAGCCTTCTACAGTCTACTTGTGGAAGAAATAGAAAAACAAATGCTAAACAGCCAGTCTTCGAGATCTTCTGCTTCTACTGCACAATCTTTTGCAGCAAAGTATCAAGAACTTTTAAGTAATTTAGAAGTATTTGATGAAACAAAGTGGCCAGAAGATGTGGCCAGTGATATTTGTTTTGGAGACAGTAAAATAGAATATCTGTGTGAGAAATTTTGTATAGGTTCCATCAGGGAAAGTGTAACTGGTTTCAGGCTGTATACATCAGACAAAACAGTATCTGATGATCTGAAACAACTTCTTAGGGCTGTGAAAACCATAATCATATCCACAGCAGAATGTGAACGATCTTTTAGTGAGGTGAACGTAATATATTCACCTGAAAGGAATCATCTTCAAGTGAAAACTGCTGGAAACTTAGTCTTTTTGAAGTTGGTTGGGACCCCAATTCACAAGTTCAAGCCTGAGAAATATGTTAAGGCATGGCTAGGTAAGGGACGTCGCAGTGCTGATGACAACAACTCCATGAAGAGAAACATGTCAGATGTCTCTCCTCCAGGGTTAAAAGTAGTCTGGGAGTTTCTACAGGAATAAAATGGTAGGCTGCAAGTAAAATAAACCTTTCTGCAAAAGCACAAATTTCGAAACACTATTTTTCGTTAAGTTAATTTTTTTTTTTTTGTCGTGTGGCCTCCTCAGAGGCTTAAGTTAATGATAAGTGCATTTAATAATTTTTTCCTATTTAAGTTAGGCCTATCAGTCTTAATTTTATGTATTTTTTACAATATAGACTTTACTGTTTATATTCCTGTACTGTATTTTCAGATGCTACCTTTGTGTGATTTTCAGCAGGGGCGTATATAAGGGGGGTACTGAGGGGGCTCCAGCCCCCCCCCCCCCTCCCGAAAAGCCAACTTGTGTACAAAATACAATGTATTTCACAGTCCTTTTAAGAAATGCTTATCAATTTGTAAAATTTGCTGAATAAATTAACAAGTAATCCATTTAGATACTTGCCATTCATACTCCACAGGCTATAATAGAACATTCATTAAGTACTCACAATTTTCAAGGATAGTCAGCCCCCCCCCCCCCCCCCCCCCCGTAAAAAAATTGTATATACGCCCCTGATTTTCAGACCAATCTATTGCGACTTATGACACATTTACTGTTACTGTTTCCTCTTATACGGATGCTAATTATATGTCAGTAACAAACAAACAAAAATTAATTTAGTTCCCCACTTCACTCATTTAATTTTATTTACCTATATAGCCTAAATAATAATTCACACATATATTTTAAGTGAAAAATAAAATTTATTACTTGAGCATGATGCAATTCTGAGTGAATAGAACAATTTCCTGCATATCACGTTACGTTGTAAGGGAGGGGTATGCTTTTTTGAAGTTGAGGTATGACAGGGAAATATCTTCGGATAGCATACCGCCTCTGGTTTTTCCCACTTCCTTCACTGCCCCTTAGCACCATTTCCAAAAGTGAAAACAGAATGTTGATACCTTTAACGGTTTAGAAGATATTGGCGAGTAACATCTTAGGTGAATAACCCTGTATATAGAGATAGATCTTTAACGTGCCAGTAAATCTCCAATGATTAGAATATGTCACGGTTTGTGGTCTTGTTTGTTATGTCTAGAAGACGATACCTAGAGTTGGACGTCCGCATCGGATGGTTTTAAAATAGATATTCCCAACTACAAACCAGTCATATCTATCTATACATTATTCAATTTAGCATCGAGTGAAACCAGTCGCTGATCTGTGCGGTAAGAATTATGCCCTACAAAGTATTAGTCATGTCGGAACAATATGTTTTTTGTTTGGGAGTTTATCCTCAAATAACTCTAAAACAGTTACCTAGAAGGGAATCCAATGCTGTCAGCATCTATCCTGAGTGTGTTTTAACCGTTTTTATTTCACAATCTCTCCAGGTAAATGCCGAGATAGTACCGTACGTGAAGTTTCAGGGCACCTGCCCCATCCCTGACTCTAATACAGTTACACACATTATCAACTACACGGGACTGATGATAATGATGATGATGATGATGATGATGATAATAATAATAATAATAATAATAATAACGTTTTTGGTTTTACGTCCTTTTTAACTACTGCGGATTTTAGGGACGCTGGGGTGCCGGAATTTTGCCCCGAAGGGGATCTTTAACGTGCCAGTAAATCTAATGACACGGTTCCGTCGCATTCGCGCACCCTCAAATGCCAACTGGCTGCACCAGGATTCGATCCTGCAACCTTGGGCACAGCAAGTGAGAACGTTATCGCTGAGCCACGACCCAGCCAAAGTTACTGATGACCAAGACGTCCCAATCCCCTACAATGTATTATTATCAACAAGAATGTTAGAGGAAGTAAGAAAGGCATCTGTACGAACACATTGTGTCAACGTTACATATGGTGACACTACTGCAGTATAATTTTATTGCTCAGATATTTTCCACGCCTAGGCACTTGTACACGTAACTATAGACTAATATTTGTGACAAGAGGAAGACAACTCCTTCCTGTCGTCAAATTGTTCCCTTCTCCCTCCGCCCTGTCAGCGTGTTCATCATTTTCCTTGCGCAAGAGATCTTGTGGAGCCGCGCCACCCACCACTCTTTTCAAAACAATTCCCGAACTAATGCTCTCCATTACATTCACCCGACTTTAATTCTGAAAAATGCATTGGAAACAGGAAATAAATCTCCATTTTCGTATTACCAGTTTTTTTTTCATATTTTAAGCAGAGATATAAAAAACTGTTAGTAACTTTTTTGTTTTTCACATTTTGGAAAATGCATCGAATTAATATCAATTCAATTGCAGTCTGGTAAACATAGTGGTTTTCAGATCGCAAATACGAGCTTCCGTTCAAGAGAAAACTGAAAAAAGAAATTGTCTCACTTTGGTGCTGCTACGTGGTGTCAGAATTACAAACTAAAAAACGGGGCATTTAGCCTTAAATATTAGTGATGCAACGCTTGTGCTAGAGAGCTGCTTATACGTCAAGTGTAGTTGTGACCGAGTATCAAATGTAGGGCGACGGTCATCAACAAGTCGCAGGTTAGCATTGTTAACTTCATTTGTTTGGTTCCATACGGGTTTGATTCCCGATGAGTATTTGGATTCATGGTGAAGCAGTTATCAGGGTTGGTCGCTGAGACTCTTAATCTTTCCAGGATGTTGAGGACCAGTAATGAGGTGTATTTAGATTTGTGGTGTATTAAGTTTCTTTGTGGTTCATCGCGTGCATCAGCGCCTAGTTTTTCAAATAAATTTCAAGTTCAGGGGCGCATTCGACAAGAAGGCAATTTTGATACATTTCAGTGTTGGTCCAGGTATTCAAGTTGACTTCATGTGTTGAGATGCTTCGATTTCCAATGTGGCCAAGTGTGTGTGTTACTTTCGACGATTTCGATTCGCCGACCAGGCAGTCCTGGAACACCGAATCTGGGAGGTTTGGCCAATGTATGTGTATTTGCTTTACAGTGATGCCCGGTTATGTATCGAACCAGGATCACCAAGATGTTTTGACTGGTTAAATCTTTCTTTTCCCAAAAGTACTCTTAATCCTTGGATAAGCTGTATCTACTTTTCCTACTTTCAGACAATTTTCTATACTTGCACATTTCTCTTTCAACCATTCTTCTTTTGCACTTCTTGTTTACCTCATTTCTCAGACGCCTGTATTCTGCTTTGCTCCTTTCATCTCTTGCATTCTTGTGCTTCAGCCTTTCGTCCATTAAGTCTAGTATAACCTGAGTAATCCACAGATTTCTACCTATTCTTTCTGATTTTCGGCGTACATGATTAATGAAATGATGTTGCTCCTACAAACACGTGCTATTCACTCCTTGGTTACATGCGCCATATGCAACAACTAGGGGCAGATATTGCATTGTTATACATTGCACACTCAAGTACGAAGGTGGATCAAAAGGTTAGTTGCACTAACGCGCTGCAGCAGCGCGCTGTGTGTCGCAAACGTGGGTACAGCGGAGAGAGGGACAGACAGCCCACACGTCTGTTAGGCAGATCGCTGTGGTGTCTCGTCTTGTATGGTGTGAATAGCGGCCAAATTCAAGGCGCGTCGACTGGACGTTCACTCCAAATATGAGGTGCGTGCGACAATCCGATTCCTATGGGTCAAAAGGAAGAATTGCACGGACATTCATCGTGAAATTAGTGATGTGTATGGGGAGCGGGCCATTTCCCGGCAAGGGATCGTAAAGTGGTGTCAGCAATTCGAAGCCAGACGCACGGATATCACGGACAAATATCGCGAAGGCAGGCCTGCAACTTCCAGGACCCGTGCAAATGTCAACAGTGTGAACGCGATCATTAGTCAGAACCGGCGCATTCAAATGAGAGAAATCGCGACGCGGCTGAACATGTTGTATGGCAGTGTGTTCTCCATTGTTCACGAGGACCTTGGATATCGTAAGCTGTGTCAAAGATGGGCCCCACATCTTCTTACCGATGATCACAAGGGACAACGATTCCAATCCTCCCTGGCATTTTTTCAACGTTATGTCGCAGACGGCAACGGGTTTCTGCGGCGAATCGTCACATGCGATGAAACGTGGGTCGACCACTTCACCTCCGAAACGAAGAGAACATCAATGGAAAGGGTGCACCCCTCATTACCACAACGAAAGAAGGCCAAGGTTCAATCTTCAGCCGGTAAGGTTATGGCGACAGTGTTCTTTGACATGAGGGTTTGCTGCACATCGAATTCATACCGAAAGGAACGACAATCAACGCGGCGTCGTATTGTCAAACGTTGCACCGGTTGCGTAGAGCAATTAAAGAGAAGCGCCGGTGTGATTTTGTTGCACGATATCGCAACACCTCACAAGGCCCGCCAAACGAGCGAACTGCTGCAGCGTTTCAAGTGGGAGGTCTGGCAACATCCACCCTACAGTCCCGACCTAGCGCCATGTGACTTTCATCTGTTCGGTAAGCTCAAAACGGCGCTCGGTGGTCGACGTTTCCAGACCGATGAGGAGGTTAAGGCCGCTGTCTCCGTGTGGTTGCAGAACGCTGGAGGAACTTTCTATGCATCCGGCATCGACAAGTTGGTTGTGCGTCCGCAGAAATGTTTGGAGTCTCTTGGAAACTATGTGGAAAAGTGACGTTACATTGTATGTCGTTATAGGAGTGTTGCTGTTGTATAGGTGGTGTAATAAATGGCCATAACTGGGAAGTGCAACTTATTTTTTGATCTGCCCTCGTAGTCATCAGCAAAATTTAATGGAAAAAGAATTAAAACAATTCTTGGATTTTGCTGCTGTTCTTACATCAAAGAAATAATGGCACTTGTTTTATGTCCCTTTTAACATCTGCATCTTTTCGAGACACCAGGGTGCCGGAATTTAGCCCTGAAGGGTATCTTTTGACATGCCTGTAAATCTACTGACACGGTTCCCTTGCGTTTGCGCACCCTCAAATACCAGCTGACTGCGCCAGGATTCGATCCTGCAACCTTGAGCACAGCAGGCGAGAACGTTACCGCAGAGCCACGCAGCCAGCCTTACATCAATGATATATGTATGATGCTAATTCAGAACGATTCACTAAATTAAATATCACGGAATCTTAACACATTGTTGCCCGGGCGCTACTCTATTCCTTACTACGGACCGGGCAACTGAAGTACACCTAGGATGAGAAGTAAGACGAAACATAAATACGTGTAATTTTACTTACTTGTCCATCCATCAACCTCATCGACACTACTTTCACTCCTAGCATTGCCAATTCCACTCGTATTATTATCGTCAACAGACTCGTCTGAACTGATTATCCCACTGTCAGTTCCGCGTGCGCCATGCTAACACTTGAAAATACACGTTTTCCCGGCATTTGCCTGGAAGAAAGATGGGAAACCACAGAAGACCATCTTAAAGGTTGCCAGCGGGGGGATTCGAACCTCCTCGCCTCCCGGATGTGAGCGACAGCCCGCAGTCATGCCGTAACGACCACGGAAAACTCACCCGGTAATACACGCGGTAACTGAGTGTTATAAAACCTCACTTCCTGTACCGAAAGCATTATCAAGACAACAATATACCTATCCGCGTTTCGTTCAACAAAGACCTTAGTTTGCAAATAACACGTAGTATTTCGATTACTGAACGGCGGAGAGGAGAAAATTAGACAAGAATAAAGCTCTGTAAGAATACATAAATTTACTCAGCCGGTCGCCCGCGAACCAATACAAATCTTCGTAAATTGTATTGAAATTCAAAGGGATCTGTTTCATATTTCGACGGAATATAAAGGAAAACAAATGTTTTCTATACAGATTTCACTTTTACTTTCAAAACTTTAGAGGATGATTGCAAAGTACTCGTACTTTTTAAAACACATACGAGTACGGTATTCTGTTTTCCAGACAACCAGTAAATATTAAGTTGAAAGGCAAGAGGCAACTTAGGCACCCATACAAATAACATTTCCTCAGGCACCCATACAAATAACATATTTTATTAGTTGAATCAAAATTGAAATGTATTCCAAATGCCCTCCTTTATGTACTGTTAGGCTTTGTAAGGAATCATTAGAACTTGGTATAGTTACCTGAGGGGGTGGGTCCCCGGGGCCATCTCCATGGTCAGCCATTCTGCAACACAACAACAACATCATTACCAAACCGAGCCAGCAGCCAAATAGCACAAGAAATATGAAAAATACAGTAACGCTGCCTTCAACGGAATCAAACAGGCCCACATTTCTTCCCGTTAAAAATAGGTTCTGGGTTAACAAAGTTATACCACAGCGTACAGAAGAGGAAGTGTAGGATCGTCACGAGTTGCCGTGGACCGCCGTACAGATGGCAATGGTAACGCTTGTGCCGCAAGCTCGTGGCGCCGTGTGCTGCGATCAACACAGGCTACAGCACTATTGGTTCCGACTACATAAGAAACCGAAACATACAACTCACGTTCAAAGATGATTTAAGCAACTGGACTCTTTGGTATATTTTCTAGATTATTTTGCCGACTTGGACGTAAGTATCTCTTTCGTGCAGAAGTAGATTCGACATTTCAAGTATTGGAATACAGTACAAGTTAGCTTAGGTAACATAAACAACATGATGATGTAACGACTTCACATTAATAGATTCTAAACTATCTAAACCAACCAGGGCCATCCAGACAGCGCATCGGCCGCCACAGTGTAGTGGTGGTAGGGGAAGGAACGCTAGTCTGACTGCCCAGTGCTCCCCGAGCGCGGAATCTAAACACTCAAAAAGTACATCCACATAAACTATTAGCACACGATGATTTTTCCTGTACAACCTTTTCCACTCGAAACAACGCGTTATAAACAATTTCTGATGCATACCGTACGTTAGATATGTTGTTGTTGATTCATGTAGGGGCTTTGCGACAGCGTGTTCATGTAGCCCCCCGTATACTTGGGTATGTATGGAATTTGTCTGATAACCTGTGTTATTGTGACCGACAGTGGTAGTTACACTCGCTAAAGCACAGCGCTACGCCATGGGGCCAAGCTCTCTGTGGACTCGGTACATGTGGGTTCGAGTCCCGCCGTTGGCCGTCCTTGAAATGGTTTCCGAGGTGGTTTCCCCCATTTCAACTCCAGGCAAATGCTGGGACGGTACCTTCTGACAGGCCACGGCCGCTTTCTTCCACATTCTTGCCGAGTTTCATTAATCTTCTCTAATTTCATCTCTCATTAACTCCTCTCATGAGGTTGGGCATCCGGCCGTAAAACCCTTCCGCCACACAGAATTTCATCGCATGTTATTGTGATGGCTGTATTAGTGTGTGTAGTTGTAATTCATATGAGGATTGGGAAGGAGGCGGCCGTGGCCTCATTTAGCAACAATCCTTGCATTTGCCTGTAGTAGAAGTGGCAAACCACAGAAAACCACTTTGGATGGCTGATTCACTGGCACAATGGGTACACTCGTGAACGATAGTGCTCGTGCATTTGCCTGTAGTAGAAGTGAGAAACCACAGAAAACCTCTTTGGATGGCTGATTCACTGGCACAATGGGTACACTCGTGAACGATAGTGCTCGAGCATTTGCCTGTAGTAGAAGTGGGAAACCACAGAAAACCACTTTGGGTGGCTGATTCACTGGCACAAAGGGTACACTCGTGAATGATAGTGCTCGTGCATTTGCCTGTAGTAGAAGTGGGAAACCACAGAAAACCTCTTTGGATGGCTGATTCACTGGCACAATGGGTACACTCGTGTACGATAGTGCTCGTGCATTTGCCTGTAGTAGAAGTGGGAAACCACAGAAAACCACTTTGGATGGCTGATTCACCGGCACAATGGGTACACTCGTGAACGATAGGGCTCGTGCATTTGCCTGTAGTAGAAGTGGGAAACCACAGAAAACCACTTTGGATGGCTGATTCACTGGCACAATGGGTACACTCGTGAACGATAGTGCTCGTGCATTTGCCTGTAGTAGAAGTGGGAAACCACAGAAAACCACTTTGGATGGCTGATTCACTGGCATAATGGGTACACTCGTGAACGATAGTGCTCGAGCATTTGCCTGTAGTAGAAGTGGGAAACCACAGAAAACCACTTTGGGTGGCTGATTCACTGGCACAAAGGGTACACTCGTGAATGATAGTGCTCGTGCATTTGCCTGTAGTAGAAGTGGGAAACCACAGAAAACCTCTTTGGATGGCTGATTCACTGGCACAATGGGTACACTCGTGTACGATAGTGCTCGTGCATTTGCCTGTAGTAGAAGTGGGAAACCACAGAAAACCACTTTGGATGGCTGATTCACCGGCACAATGGGTACACTCGTGAACGATAGGGCTCGTGCATTTGCCTGTAGTAGAAGTGGGAAACCACAGAAAACCACTTTGGATGGCTGATTCACTGGCACAATGGGTACACTCGTGAACGATAGTGCTCGTGCATTTGCCTGTAGTAGAAGTGGGAAACCACAGAAAACCACTTTGGATGGCTGATTCACTGGCACAATGGGTACACTCGTGCTCGTGCCCATTAATTAATAGTTGTTTTTACTTTTTATTTTACTACATTTCTATTAGACCTAATGAAAAGATTAGTGACGATTTTTTGATATTTTGACTTCCAGTTTTTGAAATATTTGCGGTTAACCCTAGGCGTTTGGGATACCTGTATTTGTAAAACTCTGAAAATACTGACCAGGAAACAAAACTAATCCATAAATGATCATAGACTCTGCGGTATCATCAGTTTACAAATGTATTAATATACTCTTACATGAAATAATGTTAAAATGTATCAGAAACACTAGCGAGTATGGAATGGGATGAAACAATCGATACATGAACAAAGCGACCAGCGAATTAAACGACCATCACTAAATACGCGAACTAAGCGGCCAAGCTACCCTGACTCATGGAATACCTGAACAAAGCGACCAGCGAATTAAACGACCAGCACGGAATATGCGAACTAAGTCTCCAAGCTACCCTGACTCATGCCCATCACATCGCCCGAAGTCATTCAACCGGGTTATTCCCAACCGGTTTATAGCTAGACCTGTCCTTAATTCTGACATTGTATCACTCTCACCATAACTGTTCTATCCGTCGTAACCTGAAGATCGTGTGATTTAGTTAATTAGTTGTGTCAGTGTTTTGTTGGTTTGTGCTATCAGTTTGCTATTATGGAACTTACTACAACTAACGAAGGTAAACAGTGCGCGCTCTATGACGGTTACTCTTATAACTTCGAGCGACAAAATGTGGAAGGGACGATATTCTGGCGATGTTCAAAGGAGAGGTCAAAAAGGTGTCGAAGTATCATGAAAAGTAAAAATGGCGAGATCTTGAGTGCGAGTGAACATCAGTGTGACGCTCCAGATGAAGAACGGTTGGAGGTCAGGAAAACTCTTCAACAGACGAAGAAGCGGGCCAGGGAAGAACATACGGCTGTTTCGAAAATCTACAATCAGGAATTAGGCGAACTGCACAACAAAGGGTACGAATTCGTGACAGAGATGCCAGCTGAACTTACGACAAAGAGAGTTCTATACAAAGGTGCACATCTCAAGGAAATCAAGCAGAGCCAGAGAAGCGCGATGATGTGCTTCTTGACGAAAAATTCTAAAGATGAAAGACGGTAGCATTTTCCCCCTGGCGGACAACAAATCAGGTGAAATAATTCTAATTTTTATTGGAACTTTGGGAAAAGAGGGGTTGGCGTCATGTGAAGACTTCTTTTTATGGATGGAACCTTCAAAAGCTCCAGTAAACAATTTGCTGACTATGGAAGCTCGACCGAGGAAACAAATATATATCCTGTGGCTTTGGCTCTTTAACTCCGCCAAGGAGGTCCCAAGCCCGGCTGAAAAAGGAGTAGGGTTGGAGTGGATATCTCGTCCCACTCTGGAAAACCAACCTAGAGAAGAGGTGAACATCTAACTCCACATCTGTGAGCATGCACATAGTGAGGAGGCAGCCCCTCCACCATGATAGGGTGCTGTGGGCCAATCACTCACACATCTGAACTTATTCGATTACTGAAACTGCAACAGAAAATAACCGGACTGATAAACAGTTGACGATTTTTGGCATGAAAATGATTACGAAAATTGGATGCTGGAATATAAGAACTTTACGCCAAACAGGCAGGCTAAAGAAGGTCTGCGCAGAAATGAGAAATTACAAGTTAGACATTCTAGGATTGAGTGAAATACGTTGGAAGGACTTTGGAGAACAACGAACAACTGAAGGATTTACCCTTCTCTACTCTGGAAATGAAGAGGGAAGATACCATGTAGAGGGTGTGGGAATGCTACTAAGTAAAATTGCAAAGAAGAGCCTTATCGCATGGAAACCCATTTCAGGAAGAATTATGTTGGCAAGATTTAAGACAAACGTTAGAAATGTCAGCATAGTGCAATGCTACGCTCCAAATGAAACGGCGACAAACGAAGAAAAGGACAACTTTAATCAGAGTTAAATGCAACCATGAAGGAAACAAGAGAGATAGTAATCTTAATGGGTGACCTAAACGCAAAGGGTGGTGATGAAAATGAGGGACTTAACACATCATGGGAACGCACGGATTGGGCGAGCAAAACAATAACGGAGAATGATTTGTGGACTTTTGTGCAGAACGAGATATGGTGATAGGAGGAACCATCTTTCCACACAAAAACTGCCACAAAGTAATATGGGTATCTCCCGATGGCTCGACAGAAAACCAGATATCACGTGGCCATCTCCCGGAAGTGGAGAAGATCATTACTTGATGTGAGAAACAAGAGAGGGGCTGATGCAGGAAGCGACACCATCTTGTGATAGCTCACTTACGTATTAAGAAAAAGAAGCACTTAGGTGGAACCCCCAGGGCACCCGAGGAAGGGGTAGGCCAAGAAATACCTGGAGAAGAAGTGTTGAGGAGGAGAGGAAGGTGACTGGCAAATCCTGGGCAGACCTGCAGAGGCTGGCTGGGAGAAGAAATCAGTGGAGGAATTTTGTTGCAGCCCTTTGCTCCGAGAGGGGACATAGGAATTAATCTAATCTAATCTCTCTTTTGCTCTTTTGCCGAATAAAAAGAAAGAAACGTACGTCAGGCTTTTTCAGCTGATACGTAAAGCTATACCTAACTGGGCACCAAGGCGAGTAAATGTAGATTTTGAAGTGGCAGCAATATTAGCTTTGAAAGAGGTTTTCGCGACAGTAGAAGTAAAGGGATGATACTTCCATATGAAGAAGTGTCTATGGAGAAGAGTTCAAGACCTGGGTTTTACGCGGGACTGCAAAGAAAATGAGGAAATTCGTACTCTCATAAAAATGTGTGCATCGCTTGTATTTCTGACGCCCGATGATGTCTCCGATGGCTGGTTGGAGATCTACTCCCTGAAACCAGAAAGTGAGAAGTTAACTGCGTTCTTTGATTATTTCATTGAAAATTGGATTGAAAATGAGCAAAATGACATACAGCAATGGAACTGCCACAGTAGCCGACATAGGACCACAAATGCAGTTGAAGGGTGGAACAATAAACTAAATAGTATGTTTCAAAGACCAAACCCCAGAATCAAAGAACTGATCCAGTGCTTAAAGACCGAATCTGAAAACTCAGCATGCATGTATATGAAATTACAACTGAATCTGGAAGGTAAGCGAAGAAAACTCAAATACAGAAAAATGGATGCGGCTATTGAAAAAATAATGAAGACATATGAAGAAACGGGTGACGTAATGGCATGTCTCCAAACCCTCTCCTACCTTCAAAAGTTGGATTAAGTTCACGATCATGAAAACACTCTGTAAATGTATGTTTATATATCTGTAAATATTGCTTTTTAAAACATATCAAAAAATGTACTGACGACGCTATTTTAAAGCTGATTTTTAACACGGCTAAGTAATAGAAATCAGTGTTGGAGGAAGAATTCATTGTCCTCTCAGGTAAAGGTAAAAAAAAAGTACTGACGGCGCTGTTTTAAAGCTGATTTTAAACACGCCTAAATAATAGAAATGTCTTTCTATCATTTAGCCAGTCCAAAGCCTGAATAAAGTGTGATGGAAATCAGTGTTTAAAAAAATGTACTGATGGCGCTATTTTAAAGCAGATTTTAAACACGCCTAAATAATATAATAATAATAATAATAATAACTTTTTTGGCTTTACGTCCCAATAACTACTAAAATACCGTGGTGGTCGCTTAGTTCGCTGGTCGCTAAATTAACAGAAGTGTTGACCTTCGAAGCGCAGGTAAAATTTCGTGATGGTCGCTTAGTTCGCTGGTCGCTAAATTCGCTAGTCGCTTTTTTCGCGACACCGAAACAATCGATACACAGTCCGACATTACATTTGGAACAGTGGGTTCTTACAAAGGATTTACAATTGTTACGAGGACATTTCCTCCTTCCGTGTCCTTCCGTGTGTTTCACGAGGGGATCAGTACGGTCAAATCACATGGATCTCAATATGCGGCTATCTGAGGACAATGCTGGCGATACAGGAGGTCTTCCTGCTGCCTTAGGTATTACCTGGTATTTTGTCATATAATAAAAATTGCAACTTCTCGCTTGAAATCTAGCTGCGGAATTCGTTGTCCGGTAGATTTGTTATACAATAATCAGCTATTCTGCAAGGCCACATCAAACATCCACGTAATCAAAGACCACTACCACTTTCCCCCCCCCCCCCCCCCCCGAATTCCAATGCGATAACAGCTCCCATTCTGATTCATCTGATCAGTACCACCCATAAATGAGTTGTATTTCGTAAGTAGTTTAGGCCTGGAAACCACGACATGCCACTTCTTTCCTTGCGAATATCACTTTCTTAGTGCCACAGGATGATGAAATCATGGTGACGGCTCCATTGTCCACCCATCTCACATACAGATGTCCATCATTCATCTCCATAGCTGTCTCAAATTAACCACGATCCTTCATAGAATTTTTTTTGTTCACCGATGGACATCCTTGTGGAATTCTATTCTCCCTGATCGTGCCAATGCTTGAATGTCCAAGAGATGTGAGGTAGGAGAACAGCGCAGGGCAAGAAAATAAATTATCCATGTAATATTGATAACTGTAGCACTTCTTCTGGTCTGGAAGTTCATTCAGTAGCACAAGTAACCTAATGGGGCAGCCGCCTTACCGAATGGCTTCTCATAATCTGTAGGCCTATTAATTTGCTAGATAACCATCTTTAGTATTCAGGCTCCTCATCCTCTACCCAAAACTTTCTTGCTTTTCGTGGATGAACTGTTTGCAGCCGCGGCGCCCGAAATACTTCACCCTATTTTTGTCATAAGCCAGATGTTTTTCGGGGACAAAATTTGCGATACAATTTCTTTTGATCAACTCCATAAAAGGTCTCACTTTCCATGCCTTGTCATTTAGGTCGATCTTCGTATTGTCTGCACAATGCAGGAAACGACAGATTTGTAGAAATCTATCTCTTCTCATAGCCTGAGACACGGCCAAATTCTTCACGTCATCGTTCGAGTCCCAATAGTGCCGCTTAGATGGCAAATTATTGTACCCACTGGTGTATTCTTGGAATACACGGTACAAGAGAATATAAAGTTTAATGCTTTTGCATGTTCATTCCTTCTTCTTCATCAAACACTAACAGTGATCTTCTATTTTCTCTTTGATGATCATGTCGCTTATATCTTTTGTGAGTCTGTTCTAGATATATATCTTCCATGACCCACCTAGCGTCATCTAGCAGCGAATCTCTGAAGCTCTTCAACTCTTCCTGGTGCAAGAGGACTTCCTTTTCCATCTGGCCACCAGATCTCGTTACCATCAGCAGCTATTATCTCCATGAGCAAGAGAACTTCGTTTACTTTTTCACTCACCATGCTGTGCTAGTATCGCCTCCTATCAACTCTTTGAAGACCATTCATCAAGAAGAACATTTATTTTTGATAAGTTGTCTATTCTGATATGTATTCCTTTTGTCTCCTACCCCCACTCTTTCCCTTCCTTGGACCCTCCGCGCTTCGCTGAGCAGGTCTCACTTCTAAGTCGGCAGTTGACTCGGTCAGTCAAGGCTCAACTCGAGCCAGTCTCTTCAAACCAAAAGACACTCTCTACGTTCTACGCCATGTTGGCACATTAAGTATCCGTCAAAGGGAACTTCACCTTCGCCATGCAACAAAGATAAGTACCTACTTCAAGTTTTAACTTCATCTTCATCGGTTTTAACTTCTACATGCTTTTAACGATATTTTATAGACAGCGTGAGATTACTTATTTGGGGCAAAAATCATTCTTCGTGGGATTTGCCATGTTGAGCTTTTGTCTGTCTAAGCCAACCTTAATAGAAAGTAGCTTTTCTTAAGCTATTTAATTGGGAAATCTTCTCACTACGTGGGATATTATCTAATACCCGCTGTCTATAATTCACCAAGCTAGTTCCTCCGCTGGATTATCTTTGACCCCATTCTTCTATTAAGATCGTTCTGGAACCTTCCAGATCCTGTACTTTATCTACAAGTCCTGCCGTCATGTATTTTTCACTCACTTGTGGGAATACTATTTAAAATGAGGAATCTTCCTTATAAATTTCTGCAATAGCGAATTTTCTTCCACCGATGGAATGTTCTATGGCGCATTTAATTGTAATCCACAACCTTCTCAAGAAATAGACTCTCGCCTACCTAGTGCAACCAGTTATTTTCATTATTGCAATAATTTTCTTTCTCATAAACTTTCGTGTTTCTACAGTGAACTTTTCATCTATTTAACAGACTACAGTGATAACTAGTGCTTGTTCCACTTTTCTACCGCGTCGCGATCGTCCGTTTACATTAAATAAGGCCATGAACATTTCTCCTCAATCCCAATTGATCTTCCCTAAACCTTCTACTAACACACCATATTAATAAAATTGTAACTTTTCTATAAGGTGTCACTATAACGAAGTGCCCTTCCATTTTTGCTTGTTTATCATTAATTAATCTCTGTATAACTACGTGTTTTATACACGGTTCATGCTTACATTGTTTCTTCCCTATAATCAGGGAAAACAATTCTCTCAACTCTTGAGTGAGTTATTTCTAGGTCTCACGAAATGGAAACCGCCCCATTTGGCTTGTGATTCCTACTTAACCATAGGAGGTCGAGAACCTTCCTTTTGATTTTCTCTTCAGGTTTCACAGTAGGTGACCTGCCCTTATTTGTATAATGACCCAAAGTAATTCCGCTTAAATATAAGAAGTTTTAGGAACTTCTATCTTATTCTTCATGTTTTTCTTATTGTTATTTTTGAAGTTGTCACTCTCTCTAGAATATTCTCTCAGAAATTTCTTAAAGTACACTTCTTGTACTCAATTTAATGTTTAAACTTTAATTACTTCATTTGTCTTTTTTAAATCTTATAAAGAGTTTAGTACATATAAAGGTTTGAAACCTAAAGGATTGTTATTTGCCTGGAGCAATCTCTAAATGTTAGGAGGTCTGCGACCCCATTTGTTAAAAAGTTTAAATGATCTATATTTGTCAAAAAGATATTACATACTTGTTAATTTCATTAAACTTCTTTGCCTTGTTAAATAAATTAAATATTTGTTTTTGGATTTATCATTTCGCAAATACAACGGTTAGGCAAGATCCTGGCTTTCCTAACTCTTCCTCAGTTCATGCCATCGTTAATACAGAACAAATCTGTTACTATTTGTCTTGTCAGACCATCACCCTTCCCCATAGTAGTCTTATGCATGCTTGGGAGGAAATACACTGAAGCCTTTCTCTGGCAAACCGCCCAAGTCTTAGCTGCGGTTCCCGTCAGCATCGACCAGGTCCCTACTCACTTTAGGTATCGGAGAGCTGATTTGCAGTGGCAACCGCCTTTAAGTGTATTTAAAGTTAAATTTATAACTTTTGAGGGACTCTCCTCCTATTTTTCTATCCTTTTTCTCCAGTCCGAAACCTACCTCCTTTTCTTAATCATCTTCCCTTGGTGGTTAGGTTATTCCTCAGCCAATAATCTACCCACCCACTAAGAAACAATATTGCGGTAAAACAACGGATTTCATCCGCAGTGATCCTCTGATCTGGGTAGTTCAAGAACAATGCATATTGCCTAGTTTCCTCAGCAAAGAATTCAACAACTTCACTGCCTATGAACTGTTCAAAAATGTCCACTACTGACATATTTTTGTACCTAGAATAATCCGGATTTGGAAATGTAGGAGTTTCAATGTCAAAATCAGCGTATTTTACCCATCGAAGACTCAAAGTTGTTTTTTCCTTTTCCCTCTCTGCTACCCACTTTTTCCTTGACCAGAGGTTGGTGGGTGACGAATTGTGCTGATAACAGGTTGCGGTATGGGTTGTGTTATGTCACTGCTGTCATTGTAGTTGACGCCCAGTCTTTCTCCATTTGGTAGTCTTATTTCAGCATGTGCTGGCAACTGCCGAGATGTTAGATTGTCAACCAGACTGGAATAATAATAATAAGACCAAGAAACACTGTTCTGAACTACGGTATGTAAAGCTAAATGTATCTTACCCCCCTTCATCTTCACCTCCTGAATCCTCATCTGTGTCAATATTTGGTTCTGGTGGTTCAACAAAAATATGCCAACATCACCATTTATATCCTGTTTGTTTAGAATATCAAGAGCTTCTGCCAGCGACAAACCTCTCCTAAAATAATATAGGAAGAAAAATCTATTGGACAATGTCACTGAGTACAAACGCCTAAGAATGCCATATGGCATTTCACCTGAATGAAACAATCCTAGCATTGCTAATAATGGTTCGAATTGCTGTAATTTCTCACAAATGATCTATTGTTATTTCTGAAACATTAATTTGAAGTATAAATCTAAGAAGAATATAAAATACTAGCTGTTACCCGCGGCTTCGCCCGCAATAACATTTGGAATCCCGTTATAACATTAGTTATGTAGATTTTTCCAGTAGTGGAAGATAATGACGGCAACATGGAGCGTTGAAATTGAAAATCGGGTGCAATAAACGACGGGGAGCTTTGATTTAAGGCAGGTCCCATAGCCTACTGCCATGTCTATCGAGAGTGTTTTTAACGCATAAGCACTTCTCGGTAAACTACATTTCTGGTCTTTCTCTCAGGCTGCAGAATGACTAAGCCACCAGAAGAACTGACTCTGGAGCATGCCACGTACAGTTGACCATGTGCGAAACAGTCACTTCTCAGTTCCACACCAGCTACTTTTAAACTCTGCCCCTGAGCCTTGTTAATTGTCATGGAGTAGAAGACTTTCAAAGGAAACTGCAGACATTTGAATTGAAAATTGTAGTCTGATGGGATTAGAGGAATGCGGGGTATGAAGACAGTTTCGCCTTGGTCAACACTTGTAAATATGGTGGCTTCAATCACAAATTTATGCTTGCTTTAACCTGCAGCCAGGTTCCATTGCAGAGTTTAGGTTGCGCAATAACATGACAGGAGCACCAACCTTGAGGATCAGGACATGAGGCGGTATTCCGGGCGGTTAAGAGTGTTTAAAAACGCCACAGGATAATGAACTGCATCTTCAACCTCTACAACTGAGTCTACTGATTAGTATACCATTTTGTTGTTGACAACTTCTTAAGGAGGGCGATATTTATACTATCAGCAGAGTCATTCGATGGGATAAGAATAGCTCTTTCTTCCATCCAGAGAGAGTGGGTAAAGGTCGGGAGCGCAGACAACAATGACGTGCATGTTATGACAGTAACCTCACTGCCTGCAACGCACCAGAACACTGGTAGGGGCGACGTTATGCAGCCCTCATTACCTCATATAATCGCGGTTTTCGCGGTTTGACCATGATCCCGAGTGAATTTTTTGAAAACCTTTCTTAGCGAGCACCTACGGCCCTTGAAGAAGCTGCATACCAAATTTCATTCCAATCCGTTCGGTGGTTTCGGAGATTTCGTGATGAATGTATGAATGAGTGAGTGAGTGAGTGAGTGAGTGAGTGGTATTTGACAAATATATCGCAGATTTGCCACCCGGATGTGAAAGTAGGATGGCTGGCATATTCCTGACAAGGTTAGTAAAGTATAACATAAATAGGACACATTGTCCGTTCACAAAGTTCAGTCATCGGCTCGGCCTACCATCTAACGGTCGACGGCCAGAGAAAGCGTGGGAGACAAAATTGGGGTGGCTAGACAATATTGACGCAGATTTACGATCAAGAAACTTGAACTCGCGGGAAGCATTACATCGCAGGAAATGGCGTGCATTGATGACGTTAAGAGTGTAACGTGTTTTTCGAGGGGTTTTTATGCCACTGGCATAAGTCAGTAGGAAGCCATTCTATATTTATTTACGCGGCAAATTGTTCAGCCAAGAGAATTTTTCATGTTAATTTATTATTATTATTAATTTATTATAATTATTATTAAGATATTTTCGGAGCATTTCATAAAAATTATAAGCATACAGATAGGTTTTCTATGTCTTAGAAAACGCTATCAAGCAAATTATTACGAACGACAATATCATAGAAAATTATATGATCACGGAATTTTACGGAGTTTTGTCAGTTAGGGTATTTGAGAGAGATGAGTCACGGGGAATTCATATACAAGCTTAATCTTGTCAGGAAGTATTACGCAAGCTTGGGTCGCAGCGTCAAGAAAAGGCGAATATATGGAACGGAAATCGACTTCTTCATTCGCGCGCCGTGTGTAATGAACCAGAGGAGGAGAAGTAGCGGCGTGCTCAGCCAATCAGTGGAGACCACGTAAGCTGGATGTTGGGACTGGAGTGGGGATGCGACGTGTGCATATATCGTTCGACGCGCGGTGGAACGAGGACTATCTGGGTAGAACTTAACGAGTACGGATGCACGCGGGAGTTGCTCCGATGTTCCGTGGAGTGGAGGACTAACTTTTGTAAAACTTAACCAGTGTGGTTGTACGAGTGTTTGGGTCCGATGTACGGACCATAGAATTATCTAATCTACCAGAATATCATCAAATAACGAAGAAGATGGCGACGTCCAGGAAACTGTGGGAAGCACACAGCATCATCCAGTACGAGGGAAGTGCTTTAGCAATTTCCAGTGGTAAGCGCAAATGACGCAGAAATACGCAATCATTTTTCTTTGTTTTATATTTCATATTTCAGTAACTTCATAGCTTGGGAATAAGAGTAAAATCTATAATTTATCAGACTCCGTTTTCACGTAATTTTCTATCGGTAATATTAAAATCGCAACGCTCCAATTTAAATTTTAAACTTATTATTATTATTAATTTTGCTATACTTGTTTTTATACAATAAATTCATTTCTTTTAACCATGCAATCTTTGCTTTCAGTAGGTAGCATTCGATATAGACCAATTCCTTCTCCTGATACAATTGTTTGTTGGGTTAATGATCAAATCATTCCACGATCTGAGTGAATAGAGTCTTGAAGGTGTTCTGCCAGAGCTAGACGTTGCTAAATACAAATTTAGATTTCAACATTGCGTTGAGGTCTTGGCGCCCATTAAAACAACATAGCTTAGGCAAAGGTAAACAGTTACATTTATCACCCAACAGTTAGGGGCAGTCAAACTGCTACATTTGTCGCTACCAACATGGGGCACTAATTAACGCTACAAGAGGAGGAGGAAGAAGAAGAAGAACATAAATAGTCTACATAATATTGGGAGCATTGAAATAACTGTTTCATTACAAATCATCGCTGTGAGCTGTTTTCACTTGGATGGACATTGGTGTCTGCTGCAAAACCATGTTATCAAGGATTGTTGTTGTTGTTGCTGCTGCTTGAATGTTGTGGCCATTAACCATATCATTAATTGCGGAGTTTATCAGAATCGGAACCAAACCAGAACGTGGTAGATTATTGAACATATATCACACTCAGTCTGACAAATGTTTTGCATTGCGGTAATATCCTGGGGGAGTGGGATGAGGAAGTGTAGAGCTACCTTCCCGGTAACTGTATGTATAGGTTGTCTATAGTGGCCGTGAAATACGCGCATCCTCTGTGCTAACCGTCCAACCTCCTTTCCTTCGCTCCTTCTGATCGTGCGTGCATGCAGTTGTTACTGCCCATACTCACAATAGGAAGGCATCCTGGCTGGTCGGAGACCTCTACGCAACAAGCATGCACCGGCCAAAAACAAACGTCAGACCTGTATATGCATTTGTAGATGAGACTCGGATTGGGATGAAGGCAGCCATGGCCTTAATTTAGGAACCATCATTTGAGTGGATCGCTGTGGTGTTTTGCATGTTTCGAACAGACTAGAATGAATTTTTTGTTTGCAATCAAACCCAGGACCTTTAGGACATGGGTCTCAATATGATGGCTACTCTTGAGATCACTGAAGGTGACTCGTGCCAAAGAATGTTTACTCATGCAAATCTATGCGCAATGTACTAATCACTTTCCTTTCAATATACTCGACCATTCTGTGCCATACTAGTACTGTTTTAGAGTGTATCACGTTTTGTGTTCCTTACTACATGCAGTAATTTATTGCCGTTTATACTGTTGCACTGGGGGTTGTTGAAGTCATGTTTTATGCATTATAATTTTCTGTTATGTTTTGTTTTGTTCAGTTTATTTCTCTGATTTTATATGATAAAGACCCAAATACTATCATGTCTGGTATTTTGTGAAAGTCGACCCCATTGACAAGTTAGGAAAGCCAACTATTAAGTTGTGTGTTGAACAAAGAGTGGGCCTGCAAGCCACATAGATGGAAGATAAAGTAAAATTGTACAAAGAATGTGGGACACTAACCTGTGACTGCCGTTGCCCGCCACTGAGCCAATACGTTGGACATGCTAATGCATAAACCAATGACACAGATGCAGCCTCGACATACGCTCAGAGGTAGAGTAACGGAAGCCTAAGGTGGAGGTTGCAAGTTCGTGTCGGGTATGCGTCTGACATAATAATTTTCAACTCTCTATCAATATGGTTTGTACACTTTGTGAAATCCACGACCTAATATCCGAAATCCTCTATGCCCATTTACAGGATATTTCCTTGTGAAGATTGGCCTGCGTTCTTCCATGTTTAGTGTCTTATAAGTTATATTCCGCATTTATTGTATTTATAGCTTGATGTTTGTATTCTTACACATCTGCCCACTGGATCCATGACGCAGACCTGGACGAGAATGCAGTTACAGTAGAGTGGTTCTTTTTATGCTATAGGCCTGCATGTACAATAATTGTATTTCTACATTGTGTAATGCAAAATATAAATAAGAACCATTTTTCAATTACGTATGTTTTCATTTATCTTCTCATCACATTTGCAAGAGGGTCAAACAAGAATTTGGAACCTGATTAGAATACCAGGAGGTGGGGGGTTATAATAGAAGAGAGTTACGTGATTCTATAGTCAGATTTGGAGGCATTCGCGGTACGTACATCGTATCGAGTGGATGTGCTTCGTCTTAACTGTGATCGGTGTGGTTGAAAGTTAGGTTGGTTGGTTCCTCAGTTTAGGGGCTGCGACAACGCGGTCATGTAGCCCCGTATACATTGGGTGTGTAGAATCTGTCTGATAACCGGTGTTAATTGTGATGACTGTATTAGTGTGTGTTATCTGTTTTCAATTCAAGTTAGAACTGCAGACATTAAATTTTTTCAAGTAGTTCCTACCTTTGCCGCCAAACACCACCGTCAACGACTACTAGCTCAGAACTTGATTACCAGATACCACCGCAGTCGGCTCCCGGCGACGAACGTCGGAACCTAAGACAGTTTGTCGAATGTTTAACCTATATATAATTTAGCTTCACACAGGTGTAATCAGTGGAAAGTTTTTTAACATGCCATAAATCTATGACATGAGACCGACGGCTTTAGTTCCCCTCAAAAGGAAGGCATACTGAGGGATTTTTAACGCTCTTAAAAACCCAACGACTTCGGCCGGTTTTGAACCCGCGATCTTGGCCATAGAAGCTCAGCACGCAACCAACTACGCCACCGAAGCCACTAAGTTGAAAAGTTACAAGTGTTTGTGTGATATGTCATATTCAGTGCTTATCGTAGCGTTTAACCTATCACTATCAAGGTAAGGTCGTTTCATTTGTATCCTCCGTTGGTGAAATGTCGCTACATAGCGAAGAACTGAAAGACAAACACTCTGATTTCGGGGAACAAAATGGACAGGTACCTACAGACCTTATACTAACTGAAACGGTTCCAATGGAACCCATGATAGTAATTCAAAATCCCGATGTAAATTCATCTCCCGTTATCGCGGCAGTCGTCTCCAACGAATGGGCACCGGTGCCCCCATACTACTCCGCCGAAAACCTACCCCCAACCTAAATGTGGGGACCAGCAGTCATGCCCCTACTTCGTTATTGACAAATCCTCCAATGCCAAACAAATTGGGAATGCACACCCTATGGTGCTCGGGCGCCTATTTTACAAGAACAAAATCCCTGACATTTCCTCAATCAAACGAAAAGGAAGGAACCGCGTGGGAATCCAGTTCTATACTCGACTGGCAGCCAATAAAATGCGTACCCACCCTGTACTTCAGGAACATGCTCTTCATGCTTATATTACCTCGTCGAGCGTACACCGAGTTGGCTTAGTTCGAGGAGTAGATTCCACTCTTACCTCCGAAGAGATTATTGAGTTTATTGAATCTCCTTGTCCAGTACTCTCTGCAGGGATGGATTTACCAACAGGCCCCATAGGCCCCGGACTAGGGGCGGACATTGCTGAGGGGCGCAAAATTAATCAGCAAATTCTTTTGTCAGAAAATGTCCATAAAATGTTTTAGACTACGGTACAATGCACATCTACATCTACATGCTCTCCGCGAATCCAAGTCCCGTTCGTCTGCCTCGTATAGGTGACGCTGGACGGGTGAATCTTACGCTTGGCTGTCAGTGTGTCTCTGTTGGCTGTGGCTAGGTCGAGTCACAGCGCATGCGCGATGTCACCCGTAATTGGCGCCTACTATACTCCCTCCCTCACAACCACGAGACGTGCCATGATCGATCGTCATTTGTAGCGTTGTCACCAATTCTCTCATTATTTTAATTCATTTAATTGATTTTACTCCACGATACATTAGAATAAAAATTACCTTCACAAAGACCTTTCAGAGGTATAAATTCTCCCTCCCTCATGATGATATGATGAAGAGGGGGCGGCAAAAACCCACGGGCCTAGGAGCGCATAAAATCTAAATCCGGCCCTGACCCTCTGCACGAAGAATGAATCGTAAAATATTCAAAGACGGTAAGGCTGACTATGTGCCTACGGGCATAGTCAAACTAACACCTCCCCGAACATGTGGCACTTTTCAAGGTACAATTAGACGTACAAGCTTTTAGGAAGTGTCAGCCCTATGGGCACGGGAGCGACAACTGTCTGGCACATGTCACAAGCGAGTGCACCCAAGTTCTGAGAAAATGTGTCCACTGCGGCGAGAAGCACTCGGCCGGCTCTCCCAGATGTGCGATCCACATTAAACAAAAGGAAATCAAAAAATAAATGTGCCTCTATAAGAAGACATATTTTGAAGTCACTAACCCTACTCAAACTTCAAATCCTTTTAACCCGCATCAATTTCCTGAGCTCCCACCACCCCGTCCACCACCCTCCGATTCCTCCCCTCGAAAACTGAAATTTACCCCGATTGTCAATCCGTTGGGGTATGACAGACCAGCTTACTTAAACATTCTGCAAACGCCACCCCACCCCGCATCGCCTCCTCGGACTTATCATTTTAACTCAACTCCATCACCTTCACCAAATGGTTCTCGCCCACTTCCTGTTCGTGCCTTCCATCCCCCGCCTCCCCAACCTGTACTCAACCGTGGCCACCGAGATAGAAGGCCAGTTCACTGAGTGACGAAATGCTTGTGACGTCACGCAGCGTGGATCCAGCTATTTTAGTTTATTAGTTATTGTTGTTTTAAGGGGCGGAACTACGAGGTCATCTGCCCCTCTTAACACAGATTAAAGAATACAAATTTTAAATTGAATTTAAAATTTTGAGGTGGACATCTAAATTTAAAAAGACCAAAAATTAATAAAACAAAAACAAAAAGAAATTAAATAAAAATCAAAATCATAAAAGTAAACAAAAATTACGGAAAAAACAAAAACATTATCATTCAAAAACGAACAAGTCGTTGAGTCAATGTTCACTGGAAAATTTAGATTGCTGGTCCTAACCCACTCTCACTTATAAAGCGGATAACGCGATCAGCAGCCACCGGGTCATCGGCTAATATAAGTTTGAGTGTCATCTGCAAACCAAGGT
Source organism: Meconema thalassinum (assembly GCA_946902985.2). NCBI lineage: Eukaryota > Metazoa > Arthropoda > Insecta > Orthoptera > Tettigoniidae > Meconema > Meconema thalassinum. The sequence continues at coordinate 189,558,903 of OX336388.2, read as the reverse complement.
TTCTTCGTAAGTCAGCAAGATCCACACACTCGGTGAAAATGTGGGCCACGGTGAATACGGCTCCACAGGTACAAAGTGGGGGTCTTCCCTTCTCATTAGGTACGAGTGGGTGGATCTTGTATGACCTATCCTTAGCCTACACAAAATGACGGACTCTCTCCGGGTCCGGAAGGAGCTCCGCCACACGCGAGTAGTTCCCTTGATCGCTCTCAGTTTACTGTGCAGTGGGTCAGCTAGCCACTGACTCTCCCAAAAAGCCAAAACTTGTAGGCGTAACTGAGAGCGAGTATCTCTAGCGGGTACCTCCATTGGACGAGGTGGTAGTGATACCGCCTCTTTTGCAGCTTGATCTGCTAACTCATTTCCCGCAATTCCCATGTGGCTTGGAAGCCACAGAAAGGTGATTCGAGTGTCAGCGTGGCACAGCCCGGCTAGTAGGTCGTGGATTCGCTGCACTAGGGGGTGTTGCGAGAAACATGTAGCAATTGACTGCAACGAACTCAAAGAGTCGGTACACACGAGAAAGTGTATTCGTGCATCCTGTAGTGCAAACTGCAGAGCTTCATAGATGGCAACGAGCTCCGCAGTAAACACACTACAGGCCTCAGGCAAAGAGATCTTGGTATTTGCACCATCAATAACGTAAGCACAACCCACCTTCTCGTCCATCTTCGAGCCATCCGTGTATAGAATGCCAGCGTCCGGAAATTGGTGAACTATACTGTGGAACTGCCTCCGGTAAACGGACGCATCCGTGTTCACCTTAGGACCTTGGTGAAGATCTAACCAAATTTCCGGACGCGGGACCCGCCACGGAGGCACCTCGCTAGATGTCCGGATCCTACAGGGACCTACAGCCACTCCTATTTCAGTACACGAGCTATCAAGTCTAATACCAACTGGCCGAGTGGCATGAGGCCGGTTGGCGTACCCCTGGTGGTTTTGGGTACCGAAGAGAGCTTGATAGGTCGGGTGTTGCGGCATTTGACGCACATTGGCAGCATATGCTAAAAGCATATGTTGGCGTCTATAATTTAAAGGTGGAACACCCGATTCGGCGAGTAGGCTGGGTATCGGGCTGGTCCGGAAGGCACCGGTAGCCAGCCTAACGCCACTATGGTGGATACTGTCCAGCATTTTCAAGGTTGTCGGCCTTGCTGAACCGTAAGCCGCAGAACCATAGTCTAGCCGGGACAGGACGAGGGCTTGGTAGAACCGTAGCAGCACCTCTCCCTTCACCCTCTGCTGACGGCTTATTCGCCCTGCGCTAGGCATTGTAGTGTTCCTTGTTCGACGTTGCTCGTGAGGTGATATTTGCGTTATACTACAGTACTAGTGGAATATTCTGTGTAGTGGAATAGTTGTGAGATAATACCACATACAGTAGTTGTCGTGTGCCAAACTGCAACAGCAACTATAGGAATGGACCGAAAGTGGCACTGTTTTACTTCGTAAAGGAATCTTAACTTCAGCAGAAATGTATTCGAGGGTTCAAGAGTGATTTTGATTTATATTATACTTTATTATTAAAGTCAGTTAGTTATTGTTGTTTCAAGGGGGTAGAACTACAAGGTCATCTGCTCCTCATACTTTATTATATTGTATTACATTATATTATAATATTAATATTATATAATAATATAACGTAATCTAATATATTATTATTTAAAAAGGGCGTACCGACAGTAGTGGCTACGCTGGCTAAAGCGCAGCATTAGGTCATGGGGCCAAGCTCTCTGCTGACTCGGTAGACGCGTGGGTTCGAGCCCCACCGTCGGCTGTCCTTGAAATGGTTTTCCGTGGTTTCCCATTTTCAACACCAGGCAAATGCTGGGACGGTACCTTCTGACAGGCCACGGCCGCTTCCTTCCATATCCTTGCCAAGTTTCATTCACCATCATTCATTTCATCTCTCATTAACTCCTCTCATGAGGTTGGCGTCAGGAAGGGCATCCGGCCGTAAAAACCATCGCCACAAATACTTCCATCGCATCTCATCCCCGACCCCGTTGGATCACGGGAATAATAAGGGGTAGACATACATACATTATTTAAAAAGGGCGTGGTGGCTCAGCGGTAAAGCAGTCTGCCTCTCACCAATGCGGACCAGTTTCGAATCCCGCCGAATGCATGTGATATTTTCAAAAGTGAAATGTCATGTCCTGTGGTTCGTATTCCACGTAAAAAGGAGGTCCCTTGGCTCCAAGATCGCACGATTAACGGTCACGTTATCTACAACTACAAAATATTATTAACTGATAAGGGGGGGGGGGATTTTAGTATCATTGCTGAAGTTGGTCTGCCGCTGCATGTTCTAGCGGTAAATGTTAATTATTAAAAATACAAATAAAACTCAAAAATATATGTTCTATGAAAAGTGGAGTACAATCACCAATCACTTCATATCAAAAGAAAATTACTGCATCATGATTAATTTTAAATATTTTAACTATGTTTATTTTTGGCACTGAATTTAGGATATCGATGCAATGAAGAATATATGATCATATCTACACAAAATTACCGTTGTTAGAAAATTAATTCACAAACACAGATATACTGCAATGTAGGCCTACAGTTAGTTAGTTATTGTTGTTTTAAGGGGCGGAACTACGAGGTCATCTGCCCCTACAGGTTTTGTTTCATAGTACCGAGTGTAGAAAGAGTTGATTGTATAAGTATTTTCCCATCTCGTTCAACCCTGTACCATATAGCCAGGGCTTCCATCCACTCACTCGCCCAAAAATAGTGAAATATTGAGTGTTTTTTCTTCAAAAAAAGTGAAAAAAAGGTGAGTTTTTGAATGAAAAAGTGAGTAAATAGTGAGTAAATTCATAGCATTATTCGCATTTATGGCAGTGTATCTGGTTCATAATGTTAACGTTTGTTGATATCTGTAGGCGCAATTGGGGCGGGGGCTTGGGTGGCTAAGCTCCCCAAAACCAACCATAGCCCCCCAAAAATGTGACAAAACTGTATTGAAATAGACAAAAATTTTAAGAATGTGTTTGTGAAAAACAAATTAGCCCCACTAAAATGTCAACCAAATTGCGCCTATGTTAATATCTCTGAGTACTGCTTGTGATTTTTCATGTAGTTAGATGACATTTGGAAATAATGGATAGGAAAATCAATGCAACACTCAAGAAATTTAAATCGTAAAACAGAAATATAAATATGAACTTTTGTTAAAAAACACTTTGTTAACATTTTCGGCGATCGCTGCAAGGCTCCGGCTGTGGTGTTGCACTACGGTAGCTTTTCATTCTTTCAGGCCGCCTGGCTCGCTGCCGGGAGCGCCCCCAGGCACCGGTGGCAGAAATATGAACTACCCATTCATGGGTAGATTTTGGGTCCTTTCTAGCAATCTGATTGTGCATGAGACCACTTTTAACGCAGAATGTGACCAGTTTTGTAAAAAAAAAAGTGAGAATAGTGAGTAATTTTATCAAATAGTGAGAAAAGTGAGGCTGCTTTGAAAATTGTGAATAATAGTGAGAAACGTGAGTCGCTGGAAGCCCTGCATATAGCAAGAGAGAAGATCAAGATTTTTTTCAAGATTGTTTATTTACTTATTATTTATATTTTTTTTATATTATATAGCCTACATTGTCGTGTTGACCGACTTAAAATGACACCTCGTACAAGTCTCTAGCGTTATTGGTTCGTGAGAAATCAGCAAAAATCATAAAAAACACGTGTTTACCCCAAAATCGAGTTTCCATTTTTTTTTTAATATAACGAGTGGTCCATAGAGAGAGGACGTCACCCCAAGTCCTTGGACCCCTCGTACACGCCTCTGGCATGATTGGCTCGCGAGATAGAGCAAAAAGACTAAAATCACGGTTTTACCCCAAAAAAACATGTTTCCAGAATTTCTCCTTTTCGACACCGACATTCCCGTAAAGAGCGCAACGAGACGAAAAAAACGAATCCAAGCACGCCCTCCTAGCATCACTCCTTCCATTCCAAGGTCGCAGGGGCTCACAACTCCCTAAAAGCAGCAGCTCTCTCCAATTGACACTACTGAAGAGTTACAATTGTCAGTTTGTATAGGCAACACTGGAAAATGGCTTCAAAACTTTACATTTCCTTAGGACTGTCATTTCTGTTGCACAGACATTTTATAGTATAGTGGATAGCGATGATAGCACAAGGAACGCACTGATTTAAAATTTGTTCACGGACAAAAACGAAAAAATTAACAACTTTCTCATTTTAAAGTTTATCTCCGACTGCCGATATTCCAACCACCACGCTGCGAAGTATATATTCGAATTACTTTCATTAAGAAATAAATAAAAGGCGGCGTTTCAAAGCAGACCAGTTCTACAGAATGTTATTCTCTTCGGACGCAGGTAAGTTAATACTAGATCATTCCGTTTCCAAATATGTCAAAAATATTCCTCTACGATGAGGCTTAGCGAATGCTATCCATAATCGTAAAGGTTTCAGACAAATGTAAGTGCTGTGTAGTTACTCGTTCATTCAATAGTTGTTAATAGTACATTATGCAACGAGCCTATAATGGCTATAATTAAGACACGAGTATGTTTATAAAACGAGCGTATGCGAGTTTTATAATTTCCATACGAGTGTCTTAATTACCATTATAGGCGAGTTGCATACAACTGTTTATGTTCGACGATAATTATAACTTTATTATATGTTTTAACATAAATATTCATAAATATCTGTTCAGTCACTAGAATGTTGTGATCGAGTGCTGCGCTGGGTAGTATATCTCTGCTTTCCAAGCTCTCTGGCCAACCGACGCATGCGCTCTGTGTGCTTCAATGCCATATGTTCAGATTGTGCACCAGTATTCAGTAAAACTGTCACCGAAGTATTTTCAAAACAACGCGCATTGTAGAAATTGGGTTTGGGGATATTAAGGTACAGTGCTATTTCTTGTCTCATATTCACCAGTTTATTTACGCGAACATATGGACGGTGCACTTTCGGTAATTTATATAGACATGTTGGATTTTGAGCGCATGCGCGAAGGTATCCTTATCTAATTGGTCACACAACTGTTTCGTGAGCTGTGATTGGTGGGAAAAACTGTTTAACAATGAAAAATAGTGTTATAATGAGCCTCATTATGATACAGTTTTCTGACACATAATAGTCAGGGTCGAACATAAAAGATTTTACAGAATAGTACGGTAGTAACACTATATCAAATGGTGTGACGGTCTTTGAGTTCTGGTGACTGTGAGGGATGAATCGACGGGCCGTGACGTCACAGCGGACCGCTATGGCCTTCTCTCTCGGTGGCCAGTCTCAACCCCCGATCCCCCACCTACATGTTCAATGGGCACGCCCCCTTTGCAAACTACGAGACAAAGTGCTACCCCAGCGGCTTCGGTGGCGTAGTCGGTAGCATGCTGAGCTTCTATGCCCAAGATAGCGGGTTCAAACCCGGCCGAAGCCGTCGGATTTTTAAGAGCGTTAAAAATCCCTCAGTATGCCTTCCTTCGGAGGGGAAGTAAAGCCGGCGGTCCCATGTCATAGATTTATGGCATGTTAAAGAACCTTCCACTAATTTCACCTGTGTGAAACTAAATTGGATAGGTTAAGAATGTAAACAACGCTCTTAGGTTTCTACGTGCATTGCCAAGAGCCGACTGCGGTGGCGTCTAGTAGCTAAGTACCGAACTTGGCCTAGTAGTCGTTGACGGTGGCGCTTGGCGGCAAAAGTAGGAACTATTTGAAAAATTCTAAGTTGCAGTCTGTACTTAAATTAAAAAACAGATACACACACTAATACAGCCATCACAATTAACACCGGTTATCAGACAGATTCTACACACACCCAAAGTACACGGGGCTACCTGACCGCGTAGTCGCAGCCCCTAAACTGAGGAACCAACCAAACAACGAAAGTGCTACCCCCCCCCCCCCCCCTCAGATATCACCTCGCATTAAATGCGAATCTTGCAGTGGAACTGTCGCAGTGTAACCAACAAGCAAGGTAAGCTAACACCATTTCGATTAGGAAGTTTTGACTTCCATAGTACATTGGCGCTGCTCGTGGCCACATTTGTGTCTTGTAGCGGCCTTGTCAGTATGTACTAGCCACGCGTCTTGGTGAGGTGAACCACTGCCATCGTAATGTACAGGCCATCATGCAGCGACTCTTAACGATTGATCGGCTGATCGATAGGGGGTAGAGATGGCGACCATTTTGCTTTGTGCTGTGTTGTTTATATCTTTTATGAATGAGTATCCGCGTGAAAAGTGATACTTGAGAACGCTTCTACTTACGTTATCTAGAATGGGGATTATTTATTTTCTGAAACAAATGTTCATTTTGTAGGTAGGTTATTGTATCTACGCAAATTTTGCGTTGCATGTTTGTCATCACACAGAAGGTTATGTTTTAGTTAGGACCTCTATATCATTTATTATTTCGACTCGTACAAGGTTTCTTGGGTGGTAATAAAATGTTGTTAGTTCAGGAAACCTCCTTCCCAGGTCGCAGGTACGTCAAAAGTTTGTTTATAGCAACTACCGGTATTATGGAAGAAATGATAATGTGGCTTGCTTCTTCTTCCCCACCACGACAATTTAAGAAAGCGATGCATACAAAACATTCCTAGAAATTATTTGTACGTTACGGGGAATACAAGAGTGTGTGTTAACATTTCCCTGAAAGTATGATACCATTCTTCGGGAGAGAAGAGCTAATCGCCTTGATGGTAGGTTGTTAGTTAATATGCTTTCAATTATTGTAAGAAGTTCCCAAACTTCAGCCTATGCTAGGACTGGAAATAAATCTAATATGATAATGCTGAGGTTAAGTTACTTACCGTATGTAAATCAGAGAAGCGATATCCAGTATTCAGTATCTACTGAAGTCAGTCCAAGTTACATTATTTGTGAGAATGGTCTCTCGATCAACCTCAAGTGAAAATGGTAATGTTTTCGTGGCAGCATTTGTGTAGGCTACTGTATATACATTAATGTGATTGTTAGCACCTGGTGTATGTACTGTAGGTTATTGATACCTGATTTCAAAATTACAACCCATTGTAAATTCCTGATGCAAGAAACAAGTTAGATTGAGCCATAGAAAATAAGTGCTGTTAGGATAGGCCCTGTTTAAGTCACCTTGAGGGTGGCCTGGGCATTGATTACAATTAGAGATAGGTTACATTGTGCTTTGTCATCCACGAGCAGTTTAGGACGTGATCTGTTGAATAGTCAAGAGTGATGTGGGGTTTTCTCAGGCATCTACTATAAACCTTTTCAAAGCGGTGAACAACGAGAAAATGGCCAAGAATAGATCTTATTCTCGACGTCAAAATACTGCAATTTAGCCCTGTTTGTGTGTTTTAACGTCCTAGTAAATGTACCGGCAATGTACCATTTTGTTCACTCTCAAAATACCAGCTACATCGGCCGGATTCGAACAAGCGGAGCGATAATTAGGCGTATGTAGTGGTAACGCATGGAAGTGTCAATCAGTCCTAAATAGCATTGCTATTTTTCTCCGTCTTGAAGCGGGAGCGTAATTTATATTAGGTTTGAAGAGACTGCGTGTGAAGGGAGCTATCTGACTTGCTGCTGCGACCATAACGACCCTAGGCGTGACGTCACAGTAGGAGCCTTACGGCCTGTACATTACGATGGCAGTGGGTGTACCATAACCAACTGAAGAGTCCATTGGTACACTGGGGCAAAATGCTGGCAACTGTTTTTGAGCTAGCCGGACCATTTTTCAAATTTCATTGTGAATGTATTAATAACCAACAAGCGACATGAATTATTATCATTAATCAACGCTTACCACCCTAACATTTTACTAATACAAGAAACATGGTTAAAACCTTACTACAATTTTCATTTCACAGGTTATCAAATTGAACGTGAGGATGGTGATGGTTTCGGAGGTATTGCCGCCTTCATCCGAAACTCCATCCCGTACCAGAGGCTACACAAGTTCACTACCATCCCGTCTACGTTTTTAATAGCCATCCAGATCACATCCCTTACCCTACTCAACTTCTACTGCCTCCCACGTATACATGGCACCCAACCTCCTCGGCGGTGATTTTAGCGCACATCATTCCGAATGGGGAAGTGACTCCATAAATGACAAGGGTCGCTACATACGTCAGTTTACGTCTTTGCATCAACTACATAATTATCATCAACGACGGTTCACCCACCCGTATTCCAACACCGACCCACAAAAAAAAAAGCGCCGTTGACTTATCAGTAGTCACAGCTGATTTACGTATTTTCTCTCAATGGTTCATTTTGGACGACTCTCACCTAAGCGACCACTATCCCATTATTATTTCCAATCGGAAGGGCCCCTATTCAACTCCGACTCCACCGCCTCCCAGCATCCTCACTACTAGTTTACGTCACTTTGACCCCGCCTTATTTCAACAGTGGATGACTGATATCTACCATATCGATCCTTCCCAAAATTATCAACAACTTCTCTCTCTAATTCTGAAATATATTGAGATTTAACCCCTCCCCCCAACACGACGTCCGCTTTATACTGGTCCTCGTCATTCTAACACTTAAACTATTGGTTGGATAACGAATGCACCGCCTGGATAAAACGTCGATCACGGCCAAAATGCAACAAATATTTAATACAAAACGAAGAGAAGCATGGAAGGAATTTATAAGTTCCCTACACCGCCACAGTACATCTTCTTATATTTGGAAGGCTATACATTCTCTCAACCGGAATAGATGGCCCCACCCATTTACGCGTGGTCCCCCCGACGTTTATCTTTCTTTTTTAACCTCTCTTACCCCGGATTTCGTTCCCCCCTCTATCATTCTTCCCATAACTTTCGATCGACCCCGTTTTACTACCCTCACGTCCCTCATAGAACTTCCAGAAATACAACGAGCTCTTTTATATAAAAGATCTTCCTCCCTCGGGTCCAGACGTCATCACTTATCAGATGTTGTCACTTCTACTCCCGCTTGCACTAACTACCGCCCTGACCTATTTTAATTATATCCTCTCCGGAACCCCCACTACTTAAATGGAATATGTTCCACTTAATCCCTATTTTAAAACCAGGGAAACCCCCCTCTGAACCTAGCAGTTACCGCGGTATCGTGTTAGGCTCCTGTATCCGCATACTATTTCAAAAATTCTGCTAACACGCCTTACATGGTGCATTGAATACTACTTCCTCTTTCCTACTTATCAATTTGCTTTCCGAAAAGACAAGCACTATCGATGCCCTCACCCTCTTCCTTACCGACACGCAGTAGGAAACAAGCTACGATTGCTGTTCTCTTAGACACACAAGGTGCTTATGATAACGTGAATCTCTCGATCCTGTTATCTACATAACATAGATATTAGTGATGTGCGCGAGAATCGAGTCTAGCGGTTCCGATTCTGAACGAGTAACCCGTGCGAGTCTCCATGGTGACGTCACGATCCGTACTTGCGATATAGGACACAATGCGGCAAAATTCCCAACCCTCGTTAAACTTGCGAACGACTTTTCTACAAGGCTGGGACCCTAGTGATTTACAAGCGAAATCGTTTGCAAAATGCACACTATGCTTCATATTATAACGACTGAGTAATAATAAAGAATGAACAGCTTTTAGATGCTGTCATATGAAAATAAACGATATGTATAAATAAAACTTAGCATGTCGTCTTACGTGTTTATAGAACTTAAGGACTCTACTCAATGTTGCCAATTCTACCAACAGCTCGCCTCGGCTTGAGAATTATAGACGGCGATGGTGTGTGTGATGGCTCGTTGATGATGATGATAATTGTTGTTTTAAGGGGCCTAACATCTAGGTTATCGGCACCTGATGGTTCGGGTGATCGTGAAGATGAAAATGAAATGCAAACTTAAAACTAAAACTAACTACTAACCTACATACTAGAAGAAGAAATGGAAAATTAAATTAAATAACTTATTTAATGGTTAAATGTCGTTATCCATGGAAATGTATCATGGTTTAGGGAATATTCGGAGGGATATGTTGTATTTCACAGCCTCTCAGCTTAAGAAAGGCGGAAAGCTCATTGTGAAATAAAAGTTGGGAGAAGACACAGTTTATGTTTGCGAGAAGCTAGCATCAATCAACCATATCATGCTGTTAAATTTGAGTTGCAGTGACTTACTTTTTGCACTGTTAATCATATGTATTAATTTAGAATAGTATTATCAACGTACAACTTTACTTTTCTCTTTCCCATTTTTTAAAATATTTATTTAACAGATTAATTGCAATAAGAAATCTCAATCCACTAGGGTGGATGTAAACCATGTCTTTCAAAATGTAATCCTTTGTTAGGTTTCAAAATGTTTAAAAAAAATACGAGATAGATTATTTTGAAGTCTTCTTTCCTGCACCAACGGGAGAATCCTAAGAACGTTGCCGTGGAATATTGTAAACGAGAGGGTCTGAGGGTTAGAACACCGTACACTCAGACTTGAGAGGCCGTTTGAGTGCAATAAAAATAAAAATTTAAAAAAAACTGAAAGGAGGATGGTTCAATTCCCACCTCTGGTATCCCATGGGCCAAGTTGTTTTGCTTGGTTTCCCCAGGAAAATGCCGGGATCATTCCTAGTAACATAGGCTTTTAAACAATTTCATTAAAACTACAGAACAGGAGAACAAACCTTGGTAACTTTCAACGAAGTATATTATTGAAAATATAGTATTTATGATTGACAAACCTATCTCAGGGCGGCTTCGGTGGCGTAGTCGGTAGCATGCTGAGTTTCTATGCCCAAGATAGCGGGTTCAAACCCGGCCGAAGCCGTCGGATTTTTTAAGAGCGTTAAAAATCCCTCAGTATGCCTTCCTTCGGAGGGGAACTAAAGCCGGCGGTCCCATGTCATTGATTTATGGCATGTTAAAAAAACGTCCACTAATTACACCTGTGTGAAACTAAATTGGATAGGTTAAGAATGTAAACAACGCTCTTAGGTTCGTACGTTCGTTGCCAAGAGCCAACAGCGGTGGCGTCTAGTAGCTAAGTTCTGAACTTGGCCTAGTAGTCGTTGACGGTGGCGCTTGGCGGCAAAAGTAGGAACTGTACTTAAATTAAAAAACAGATAACACACACTAATACAGTCATCACAATTAACACCGGTTATCAGACAGATTCTACACACATCCAAAGTACACGGGGCTACAAGACCGCGTTGTCGCAGCCCCTCAACTTAAGAACCAACCAACCAAACCTATCTCAGAGATGTTGGGAGTCGTGTTACTTTCTCAATTGCCACTGCTGCACCGAAATAATTGTTTTTAATTGCTTTTTTTTAACGAAAATAATGCATTTTGCATTGTGTTCATTTCTGCAACTGTGCAGATGTGCCTCAGACCATCAGTCACATCGCTATGGATTGCCCACTCCGAAGGTTCAATGGTCCAATGAAAGAGATTCATCAAGCTAGTGATGAAGCTTTAGAAAGGTTAGAGAAATTAGATATCCAGCTCCAACAGCACTGAAGCTACTTGAAGATCAAGGTCTCAATCTGTAAATACTGCATAATGTAAATATTTGTATATTGCATCTTGCGCCATACGAAATATATACTAAGGACGCCATCTTGGACAGTACGTCATACGTCATGTGACACCCGAAATACGAACATCTGAGTACGTTACCAACATGTCCAATACAAAATACACCATTCACCATTTCACACGTAAAGTTTGAAATTGAAAGTTTGAAAATGAACTTTTCGGAATTGGTTGTTGAAATTGAACTTTTATGTGAATAAAGAAATCAATAAATAAAAAAAAATCACCACACGACACACACATTATTGAATCGTAAAGTTTGAAATTGTGGGTTCGGTTGGGTTGGGTTTTAATGGTTTTTTTTGGGGGGGGGTATAGGTTAGGTTAGGTTGGATTGGGTTGGGTTGCGTTGCGCTGGGTTGGGTTAGGTTCGGTTTTAATGTTGGGGGGGGGGGGTATAGTTCTGAGACTATCTTCAAAAACTGGTGGACTCTGGTGGTATAGGGATAATTTTTCATTACATTACTTTATCGACGCTCTTTTGTTTACTCTTTGTATACCCGGTGTGAGAAAGTACCAAATGCGTGGGGTTGGCATTCCTGACTTAGTGAGAAAGATGGTTCCAAGAGACTTCATTTCGACTATATAAGTCGTGTACATATTTGTGACGGCTGGGCGGGTTTATGGCAGCGGACGAGTCAACATCTATTACTTTAACATCTCCGGATACCATTTCTACAGGTACTTTGGCAAATGTCATTACCTAATTTTTTTATACATTTGTTCTCCTGTTCTGTAGCGCCACCATTGGGGCGACGCATGGTCAGAGCATCGGGTTCCCTCAGCCATTAATCTTGGTTTTCGTGCCCTGGCCGCTGCCTCACTGTCAGACAGCTACTCAATTGTCCTTACGAGGCTGAGTGCACCTCGTTCCAGCCCTCACGTCAGTTTCTAAAATCCCTGACGGAGCCGGGAATGGAACCCGGGGCCTCTGGGTGAGAGGCAGGCGACCTACCTCAACACCACGAGGCTGGCTGGAATTAATACAGCGTCATCAATTATTATAATCTACAAATTTACCTTCACACAATTGTAGTTAGTGGAAGGTTCTTTTAATGCCATAAATCTATGACATGGGACCTACGGCTTTACTTCTCCTCCCAAGGAAGGCATACTGCGAGACTTTTAACGCTCTTAAATATAACTACTCCAAGACGTAGCAGATTAAGCCACCATTTCATTGTGCAGCGCAATCTGTCCTGAACATCCATTATATAGCCTAATGTAGGAATGTGTTGAAGTCCCTACAAATTGATGTTGTTATTACAATTTAGGAACTTGAGGAGATCATGATCATGAGGCCAGTGAAGTTGGGTGTGTTTTGCATTATTATTTATCTGTTATTAGGACAGGGATGGGGGTAGGTGCAATGCATCACGGCATTTCCCTAAAGGGAATGTGGAAGAACCCTGGGAAATAACATACTCAGGATAGCCGCTGTCAGCGCCGGGATTCGAACCTACGATCTCCGGATTTTCTGCAACTGCCCGTGTAGTCGTGCACGATTTACAGTCCAGAGATGCCGGGAATTGAGGTGTACAACAATAAGAATATATAAGCCTATTGTTGGCTGGCTAAGCAGGCTGCATCACGCCGCCCCTACGAGTCTTCTGGTGTAGAATGACGAAAATAGTCACTTCTAGCTGTGGTTAAAATTTACAGTCACGGGGGAGAATTAGTGAAAACATTTCTTAGTTCCCTTAAGACAGTTATCATCATGCATAATTGTAGGCCACATCTGTTAACTAAATGAATCGGTCATTTCTAAGAGGCCCTTTATGACATTTTTTGTGAAAATGAGTTAAATATGGATTGGGGTTCTTTAGAGGTAAACACACCATTCCATGCTGAAAAGGCCTCTTTCTACCATTTAGTGTAGTCACAGGATGGCAGTGCTATTTACATTCATTTCTAAAGGGCCCTTTCTGCGGTAGAAGGGGCAGTTTAGCAAGGAACCAGAGCAAGCTAGAAACGGATGCAATCGTTCTATTCTTCGAATAAGGGCCAAAAACGTCTCAGAGAAGTGTTTTGACAGCACCAACCATTAACCAAAGGGGTGAAAAAAATGGAGTTTTGAGAGAAAAACAATCAAACCTCCCTTAATAGGCATAATATCCAAACTGTTTAAAATGGTCAATAGTTATCTAAACTCTTCTGTCTGAAATAATTTTTATATGACCAACCCTGACGCCAAGGGATGAGCAAAATGTATTCTGAATTATAAGAAGATGGGGCTTCATGTTGGCTATACGGTACGTGTGGAACTTTTGTGGATGTACAACATTATTGGCGAATTTAGTTCCCTATGAAGGACGGACCAACCAGAAACATCCTACATCGAAACTAAAAAAACATGATATTGTTCCTATTTTTAAGAGTGATACCGGTATGATTTTTTCTCTAAAAAAAAACATTTCTCCTACCCCTTTGGTCAATGGTTAGTGCCAAAATGTAGACAAACAAATATCATGACCATAAATAGTGGAAAGACTGAGGTGAGCTTGATGTCACCACCACAGCTAACATTGCACGTGTTCCTGACCTAGCAATATTCTGTGCGGGTTGCAGTAGCATCAAGCTTGTTCATTTAGAAATCCAGCTCCCCTACGCAATATTCGTGCAATAAACAACTCCTGAAGTGCCCTGCTCAGTTTTCTGATTTAATGTCATTTATATTTCACTGTACTGATGTGTATAAATAAATAAATAAATAAATTGAGATACTCACAGTTCACGTTTACCTTCCAGACAAACAATTTGATTATAACGTTATGACAATGGCTATGCAAAAGATAATATGATGGAGATTCAAAATAATCAAAGGTTTGGGAGCTGGCATGTTCCAAGGAGAATTGCATATACAGTAGTTCTTATGATTACCGTTGTCGCGCTGCTTTGTGTTGCATTGCGCCGTAGGTACCTAGAATTTGAATTACTGTATATTAGTGCATGTCCATGTGTTGTATACGTGATAAAGTATGGCATTAAAACTTTGCTTTCCATATGGGTCTTCAGGAAAAGGTGTGATACTGACAATGAGTACAAACATACAGGGCCGTGGAGAGCGATGACGGGCCCTGGGGCTGGAATCTCCCGGGCCCCCCTCTAAAACCAAATTCTGTAAAATCCTCGCAAATTTGCAGAAACTGATTTTGCAAATTTTTTATTTGCACTAAATGTTCATCACGAAATCAATTACAAGAGCATAAAGAGCCAACAAGCAAGCAATAGTAATAATAATAATAATATTATTAATAATAATAATAATAATAATAATAATTGAAGCATGCTGAACTACAAGATACAAGTCGTCGGATTTTTAAGAGCGTTAAAATCCTCCAGTGTGCCTTTATTTGTAGGGGAAGTAAAGCCAGCGGGTCCATGTCTTAGATTTATGGTATGTAAAAGAACCTACCACTACAATATTGGTAGTGTGTAGCCAAAATTTGTAGGTTATTTGGTTAGAAACGCTCTATCAAGTTCCAACGTTCCCCGCTGGGTGTCAGTGACAGTGGCGTCTGGTAGCCAAAGTTGGAACTACTTGAAATTGAACTTGTTGGGGAGCCTACGGGTGTTCAATTGAAATGTCCTGATATGATAATTGGCTACAATTCATATACAATAATAATAATAATAATAATAATAATAATATTTCAATGATATATTCCACTAAATCCAGGCTATATTTATTATCATAAGCAGAGCATGAATTACTATCAATATAAATAAGTTAATGCTGGTATGTAAAATTTACAACATTGGAAGTGGATGAATGCATCCAAAATTATTTGCAAATTCAATGTTTATACCTGACAGATTAAAGCCATCGAAAACTAGGTACCATAATAATTTTCAAAATTCACTATACTGTTTTGGCGTTTGACAAATCTAGCACTGTAAGCATACACAATGTTCAGATTTAAAGTTCTGCAGATCCTCTTTGATATCAATAACTTAAGAACTTCAGTGATACTCGCAAAAGCAATATGCTCGTTTGTCGTACACAAATTTGAAAAAAGTTGGATTTACCGGACCAATAATTGCATGGCTTTTACAGTATTTAACTTTGGGAAAATACTCACATCGAAAAAAAGCTGTTGTCCAGTAACTCGGAAACAGGTGGGATGGAATTCCACCGTCGGTGATTCTATGCTTATTTTCCATGATTCATCGTTTTAACCCGTACATTCATTTTCTCCTCAATTCAATCACCACCGCTACGTCATAAGACCCATTAATCAACAGGAAGTTCAGGTCACTGAACTGCATGTTAAAAGACGTGGAAAGGGTATACTGTGCACTGTGCAATACTACGGCCTCTGTGACATATGACGTGATCTCTTTTCATAATGAAAACATGATTTTTACAAAACGTCATGACGTATTTTAAAATACGTTTTACATATAGTGTTTTTATGTTGACATTCTTAAAATTTGCTGCCCTTGGGTCTAAGCCTAAACAGTGGTAAGTCTTGAACGGCGATCAGTCATCTTTGTACATTAAAAAATTCCTCTCGGCACGCCGGAAGGCGGAGGTAGATTTCACCGGGCAAAATAGGGGATAGGCTATAATAGGCAAAATATGCAGGTTTTCGTAGAAGGGTCAGACCTCATTTATTGCGAGAAAGTATTTTACAATGTAATTGGAGCTCAATTATCTTTTCCTTCGTCTTACTATGCATATTTTTAACATTTTATTGTGTTAGGGGGACGGTAACCTTATTGTCATTTGGGGTCCATTTTTATACTTGTGGTCACACCGTCCTTATGCAAGGTTTGGAACTGATGTGTAACTATCTAACAGTCTGTTACTTCCTCACGTCAAATTTTATCACCCGCAGAGATGTTGGTTGATTCCTCAGTTTAGGGCTGCGACAACGCGGTCATGTAACCCCGTGTACTTTGGGTGTGTGTAGAATCTGTCTGATAAACGGTGTTAATTGTGATTGATGTATTAGTCTGTAATTCAGGTAAGGACTGCAGACGGTCAATTTCAAGTAGTAGTTCCTAATGTAGGTACCAAATATACCGTCAACGACACCTAGCTGTGAAGTTGGCTACTAGATGCCACCGCAACCAGTAACTTGCAACGAACGTTGGACTTCCCCTCTGAAGGAAAGCATACTGATGGATTTTCAGCGCTCTTTGAAAATCCGACGACTTCGGCCGGCTTTGAACCCGCGACCTTGGGCATAGAAGTTCAGCATGCTACCAGCTAGGCTAAGTCACCGAAGCCGCTTCCCTCATAGTCAGATGGAAAACTGAATGTGATCTCGTTGTCATGGCAACCTCTGATAGCTCATCCCTCATCAATTTAGAAGCGTTGTCATGGTAACCTTTGATGGCTCTTGGCATTTTCTTCTAATTCCGAAATCATTTTTCTCATCCCTTGGCGTAATGGTGGGTTGTATCAAAAATTCTTTCAGACAAAAGGTTTAGGTAATTATTAGGGGAATATCGCCAATTTTGTACGGTTTTGATATTGTGCCTATTAAGAGAGATATGATTAATGTTTCCCGAAAAACTCACTTTTTTCCACCCCATTGGCCATTGGTTGGTGCTATCAAAAAACCTTTTAAACATAAATTTTTGGCACATATCCGACACATAATATGAACTTTGAAGGGATTCGATATTTCACATATTAAGAGAGTTATAGTGATATTTCAATTTTTCGAAAAAAGCCCCCCATTTTTACCCCCTTCGACCGATTTTGCTCATTAACGAACTCGACCGAGTTTTTATAGGGATACATACTATGTAAAAAATTCAAAGTGATTGGTGCAAAATTACGGCATTTATCGTGTCCACAAGAAACTGATATATATATATACATATTTACATATATACATAAATTATATATAAACTATTGAACTGACGGTGGTTTTGGGGTCGGGGGGATGTGAAACGCGAAGATATGTCGAAATTTTCCGGAAGTCGAAACATGGTACTGCGCCCGAAGAAACCCATCAGTACTTATATCCACAGCTCGAAAAAGGATTGCAGACATGTAAGTTACCCAGCTCACAAACTTACCATGCCTACTAAGTAAAATTGGGAATTTCAGGAACATACAGGATAAATATTATTCGTAAAGAAAATAGTACTACTAGACAAGGTACAAATTTCTACTATCATTTACATTTAGAGCAAATCGAGAAACTCCAATCTCGAGGGGTGATAAGGTTTAATCTATAGTGAGTGCCTGTATCTATACCTCGTAGTACTATTTTCGACGATGACGACAATGAAAACGGCATCAGCTTAGATAAAAGTTGACTAAGTCGCTAAAAAGCGCCAGCCGTTTATTAAGCTATTAAAACAAGTATAAAAAACTGGCTTCCTTCCTTAATATTGTGTCTCCCTGACACTTCAACAAAAATAACTGCAAAAATAAATTTGCACGTGGCATTTTATATAGTTAGAAAAAGTGAAACGGCGTGTTACTAAGTATTGCCCTATTTTATACATGTCCGCTTCAACTATGAACCGTAGTTCCATATCTAATCAAAAATTATTCATGAACTATGTGCATATATACATTCTTTAAGAATCTCTCAAATTTTACACTTCATAATGTCGAAGATTAAATTTTCTTCCTCCAATAAGTCTTTCATCTACTCAATTTTCTTAAACATCAAATATCCAAACATACACCGCAACTATCGTGTTGAAAGTAATAAATACTCGTCATAATCAATTGAACATAAGTGACAAACATTTAAGCTAAGCACTGTTCCTTTTTACTTTTATCTATATATCATGAAATACTGAAATAAGATTCTGAAATTCTTTACTGAGTTAACAATCTTCTGATAAACGTGAATATTAGAAGTGTACGGCATTAACCTTCGTTTCCACACTCCTCTTTCGTAGTTATACAACAATTACTTTCTCTCTTAAAACACCCTATACATAATCTTCCTTTAATACACTCACATAACTTCACAATTATTGCAATCAATACTAGAAAAACTTAGAGACTCCTCAGCCTCCCTTCGTAAAATTACGTAACTCCTTTACGTTCATATCTCCTTAATTTGCACGGTAATTCAACTATAAACTTCCACTTCAATACATATACTTCCTTTACTTTAACATTTCTCCTCTATACTGATATAACTTCGCCTCGTGCTCATAATTCCATTTCTGCAATACATCGTTGTACTTTCACTTTCTGATCACCCTGTGATTTAACTTTGTTAACTTTCTTTTTCACGTGTTTAAATTCAGCTTTACATTTTATTACAACTTTTCAAGAAATATCAGTAAATATTCATATTCTTAACAAAAGATATAAGTTTGACTTCTTTCCGTTAATATATTTGTTTAACAAATTCATTTATGCTTTTTAACGCTCTAAATCTCATTAGACATATGTGTATAAGCTTTTCGTAATACTTTCGTTCATAATAAATTTCTGACACTCGAATCAACATCATGAGTTGTCGAAATATTCTTTACACTTCGTGACGTTACTTCTTAAATATGCTGTACTTAAATTTGCTCCAATAAACTTCATTTTATTACTTCAATTACAATCTTACTCCTTCTTTACTTCGTTCAACGTTCTATTCCTTTTTAATAGTTCACTCTACATTCTTTTAAATAATTTGCTTTATATTCCTCTAAACAATTTGTTTATATTCTTTTAAATAATTTGCTTTCCTCTAAACAGTTTGTTTTAAGTTCCTCTGAACAATTCATTTATATTCCTTTCAATAATTCATTTTAAATTCCTCTGAACAATTCATTTATATTCCTTTCAATAATTCATTTTAAATTCCTCTGAGCAATTCATTTATATTCCATCGCTGCGATAAAACAGATTTAATTAAATTAAATCTAACGCAAATATGAAAAATATTACACGATTTTACTTTAATATAACCTTAGTGTTAATATAGCATCATCATGCCGAAATTTCGTCCAAGTGACTGTAATTTTCAAGAACAAGGCAAAATAACTCCGTAAAAAATACGAAAAATCACTATAACAAGATCTACACAAATTTAATTACTTTGACAAAATTATACGTTTTAAATAATGCAGTTAAAAAAATACTGTAGAAAATACTGTTAAAAAATGCTGTTGAAAAATATGCGGTTGAAAAATATGCGGTTGGTCAATTGGATAATCACAGAACATAACTACAATTCTACATGATAAAAGACAATTTCTTCACTACCTTAGTGTTGGCTTCTGGACTGTTGAAAATACCTGCATCTCTGCTCCAAACCAAACTTGTCGTGTTTCATAGCATTACCCACAGCTATGAAGACCGGTTTGTGACAGAACCAGCTGGACTCGTGGTGAATGACCTCGCCGTGAACAGCTCCGCCAGCTCTCCGTCCCTCCGTTCACTGCAAGTAGGCCGGCTTCGATTCTCCATCTCTTCAGAATAGACATCTGGGTTTCTTCAGAATAGACATCGGGTTTTCTTCAGAATAGACATCGGTTTTCTTCAGAATAGACATCACGGTGTAATATTGTCGTTTATGCAAGCGTTTTCGTATCTCAAGATGTGTTAAAACTCTCGTAGAAAAGTATAAGTTTTGCTCGGTGATGTTGCGCTTTGCGTAGATATTTGTAGCGCCTTTCATGTTAGTGAATCTGGAATTCAACTGACATCCTTGTAATCTTCACTTCCCTATGCTTTTTGCTTAGCACATGGTAATATTCATATTTCTGACAATATGATTAAGACCTCCCCGTTGCTGACTTTCAACTATCATTTTCAATACAATGTTCAAATAAGCTTTTACACGTAGAAATATTTCAAGCTATGTGGAACAACTTTGCATAAGCACTGCAATATATGGTTGTACTGTTCCGTTCTGCTTTATGGATTGTAGCTTGCTTCTAAGTTACTGTAAGTTCTGGAATTGCACTCTTCCTTGCTTCCAACCTTTATGAACCGTAGCACTATAAAAAAAAGAATACTCGTTTCTGCTCGAGGTCTTGTCTCGTTCAAATCTCAAATTGGAAAGAACTCTCTCGTCCTGTTCTCCGTAGTCCTCAAGTTCCAGTCTCTCTGCCTCTCCTCTCGTGGTGACGTAACTCCTACCACCTCCAGTCCGCCGTTCGACCTTCGTCTCTTCCCCTCTCTCATGACGTAACTCTCGCTTCAAGTGGCGTGATATTTCTCGTAATATGGACCTCCCACATTCATATAATGGAGTACATGTTCATCTTTAAATCATTCCTACTTCCTTGCCTTTTATAAATGCATAAGATCTATAGTGTTTCACTCATTTCCATACAGTTTTTTCCATATTTCTCGAATTTTTAATAAATAAAAATTTTTATCCACTCATTTATTTTCTGGGGTCTTGGTTCATCTCCAGATCAGTTCTTGAGTAATGACCTTCAATAAATTCTGGCGCATTTCCCCGTTGCTAAATTAAAGTAAAGTATAACCTGTACTTTCTTTAATACCAGTAAATTTCTCTGTTCTTGAGACTGAATTTATTTATTTTACTGTATCTGTGGGTAAAATCTTTTCAATTTGGAATGGTTGAATTTTCCAATGGATCTATTATCTTCCATTCTTACAATTTTATAGCAATTATTACCGTAGACTGTATCTACTTTGAACGGTCCTCTAAATAGGTTACTGAATTTGATATACACTTTCTTCAGTACGTCAGCTTTCACAGGAATCCTGACTAATACAAGGTCACCTTCTCGTAGCGGTCCACTGAATCTCTTCCCTTCTAAACGTTTTAATCTCTTCCCAGCCGCTTT
The DNA here is from genome assembly GCA_946902985.2 of Meconema thalassinum. Taxonomy (NCBI): domain Eukaryota; kingdom Metazoa; phylum Arthropoda; class Insecta; order Orthoptera; family Tettigoniidae; genus Meconema; species Meconema thalassinum. Next base: position 189,537,602 of record OX336388.2, on the reverse strand, counting down.
ATTCAACTGGATCCTCGCTTCTTCGATTCTCTGGTCAATCGGTGGTTCGTTATCTTCCGGAATATTGAAGATTCCGTTCCATGGTCGTACGGGTTTCTCTTCAAAATGCAACATGACTGGAATATCGTTGGTGCTCTCATGTCTCGTATTATTGATGCAAAATTCCACTAGTGGTACAATCTTTACCCAATTCGCATGATTATCTGCACTATACAAGCGAATGTACTTTGAAAATTCCAGCATTGTTCTTTCAATAGGATTTGTCTCTGGGCTTCGAACTGATGAAAATAAGTGAACAATATCCAACCTATCCATCGCTCCCTGAAATTCTGCAGAAGTGAATTGCGTTCCATGGTCTTGTCGTTAAATACGCCCCTGACTTTAATGGTTGAAACGGGCATTGCTATAAGTGAATTTCCATCCTTCAATCTGTGAAAACAGTTCTCTGATAAAATTGATGCTGTTGCTCCCGTATCTAGTAGTGTTCTCAGGCATTCTCCTTCTGATATGATTTCTATAATCGGTAACCTCGCTACTCTGTCTGTTTTCGTCTCTTCTCTCTCATACAGGAGATCTTCATTCGTGGCTTCATACAACTCATTAATCTGGATTACATGTCTGGTTACGGTGCTGTTTTCTTCTCCCTTTACTTTTTGGAATTTGACGTTTTTTTGTGCCCCTCCTGGGTCTTCATTCCTTCTATCTCTGCTTTTTCCAGGTTGAGGTTCTTGATTCAGGTTCTGTTGTCCCTGAATTTGGTCTCTCGCGTTCCTTTCTCTGAGATTCCTCAGGTATTCCTGACTTTCTCTTTCCCTGTCATCATAATACCTTCTTACATTGTTATTATTCCTCCAACCTTGATTTTGTTGACTTTGCTGTTGTTGCTGTCTTGAATAATTATTCGTGTTTCTCCAGTTCTGATATCTCCGATATCCATAATTATTCGTAGGGTTATTTCGACTATAATATCCCTCTCTACGATAATCATTGTTCCTGGTGTAATAGTTATTCCTCCATCTTTGATTTTCATATGGTCTTCCTTCTCTAGGTCTTTGATAATCGGGTCGAAATCGATTCTGTCCATATATCCTGGATCTCGTTGGACCTACTCCATTTTTGTTCTCCTCTGTTTGCTGCATTTGATCGATGTGTATGGTGTGAATTTCTCTCGGTTCCTGGTTTCTACCTCTCTGGTTTTGATTTCCAGTTGAGTTGGTGGACACATTAGACGTGTGATCCAGTCTTCTCAAAATTTCTGCCATTGCTTCTAGAGTTTTCACGTTTGCCGAAATGAGGTGCCTCCTAACTTCCGTTGGTAGCTGGCATGAAATAGCGTGAACCAAGTCTTCTTCCGCCAAAGGGGGTTGCAAATACTGCAAGCGTGCTAATTGTTTCGTGAAGAAACTTGCGTATTTCGTTGGACTAGAATATGCATACATCTTAGAATAAATTTCTGCTCGTATATCTTGCTGAAGTTCCTTGCTCCAAAATCGTTTCTGCAGAGCTATAACGAATTCTTCAAATGTTTGATACGTGTATCTGAAAGCTCTGTGCCATACTAACGCTTCTGAATCCAAGTATTTTTCCACGACCCTCATATGTCTTTCACGAGGTATCCTATTGTCTTCTAAATACGACCTCATGTCTCTCAGAAATTCTACTGCAGTAATATTGCCTACTCCGCTGAATTTGTTCGGTTTCTCATCATTATTCTTGATTACGATGACATTGGCATTTGACCTACTTTGGTAAGGTTCAAAATCTCCTCCAAATTCCCCTATTTCAGTTTGAAATGGCTCTCGACTGAAGTTAAAATTGGACTTCGGAATTTGCTGTTGACTAACCTCGCTTTCCTTATCCTCTTCTATCCTGTCTGTCCTAGCTTCTAATTTCCTTATTTCTTCTTTCAATTTTTCATCTCTTGCTTGGAAAAATCTCGTCAAGTCCTGTCTGATGTCCTCCCTGACTTCAGTTCTCAACGTAGATGAAAATGTAGCATCTCCTATCGTAAGTGACCTTAATTGCCGTTCTATCTCGCTGGCATCTTTGTCCTGCTTTGATCGAATTTTCGCTAGTTCTATGCTTATCTCATCGACCGTACATTTAATTTTGTCAAATTCGTTTGAGTTAGTTAAATCTGTTTTATTAACAATCTCTGTCAGCGTGGCTACGTTATTAACTTGTAATGTATCTATCCGCTTAGATAGATCTTCCCGTACCTTGCTAACATTAATATTGGAACATAACTCTATAGCTTTAATGTCATTTGCTAATTTATAGTGTATTTCTGATATGATTTGAGTTGTGACTGTTACGACCTCCTCCTTCATGTCCGTAACTGCCTTTACAATGGAAGCATTTATATCTACATTTATACCCTCTTCAATCAGTTTACTTTGACCTTCCAACTTGACCTGTAATTCACCAACAGTGCCATTTAGGTTGTCAAGTAGCTCCTTGAGTTTCTTCTGGGCCCCTGAAATGTGTACATGATGAGTGTTATTTTCTTCCTTAATGGAGCTAATACTAGCCTGTAATTTCTGTTCTAGTTCTATCATGTGATTACTGTTAGCTAATTGGACTTCTAACACTTTTCCTGCCATGTCCTGTTTGACTTGATCAAATGAAGCTTTTAATTCTTCCTGTGCATTACCTGCCCTTTCAAAAATTCTCTGAGCTTTTTCCTGATTTTTCCTCACCTCCTCCTGTGCTGATCTTATTTCGGATTGGATCTTTCTATCTTCTAATCTAGCCTGCTCCTGACTTAACCTGTCCTCCTCGCGAGCTTTTTCCTGAGCTAATCTCATCTCTGCTCTTATCCTATTTGCCTCTTCCAAAGCTGACTTGGCTTCTTCTCTTTCCTTCTCTCTAGCTAGTCTATCTTCCTTTCTGGCCTTCTCTAAAGCTAACTTCTTCCTGTGCTTTTTCCTGATTTTTCCTAGCTTCTTCCTGTGCTAATGTTATACTAGCCGTAGTAAGTGTTTGAGCAACTGATAACTCTGCCTTGACTTCTGATTTTACAGTAGCTACTGATTTTTGTATCTCGGTTTTCAACTGTTTAATGTTGTTATGTGTCAATTGGTGGAGGGCTTCAAGGTCTTTGGTCAATGTACTTTGACCTTCCTTCATGGTTTCAAGCATCGTTCGAATGAACGTCATATCATTCGTTGACATATTCTTCTTTTCTTGAGAATTAGGGAAGTGTCGACCACAAAAATTACCAGTGAATATCCAGATTGACCAACGCATGCATTTTATACCAGTGATGGAATATATAGAACATCTTAATCCTACTTACATCTATTTTAATCGCGAGTTATCTCGTATATCTCATCGTCCCATTTTACCGAACTGACATCGCTTCATTCTATCATCTCACTTAGCCTATGTTTAACAACATGAATTTACTTTTAAATTTACTATTACATGACAAATGTCGTTAGCTGGTTTTAAAAATTATGCCTCACAACTGTAGTGTACTCCACTAATCTGCTGATGTTGTGTTCATCTCAACAATCATTAAATTTGGGATCGGCATTTTTCTGTTCAAAACTAATATGGCCTCACTCTCGAGTACTTCCAAGCTTCTTCTCTCGAGTGCTCTTTCGAATGCATTTCGAAGGCCCCACGGATGGGCACGCCATTTAAATAATATACTCTATCTATAAGCGCCCGAAGAAACCCATCAGTACTTATATCCACAGCTCGAAAAAGGATTGCAGACATGTAAGTTACCCAGCTCACAAACTTACCATGCCTACTAAGTAAAATTGGGAATTTCAGGAACATACAGGATAAATATTATTCGTAAAGAAAATAGTACTACTAGACGAGGTACAAATTTCTACTATCATTTACATTTAGAGCAAATCGAGAAACTCCAATCTCGAGGGGTGATAAGGTTTAATCTATAGTGAGCGCCTGTATCTATACCTCGTAGTACTATTTTCGACGATGACGACAATGAAAACGGTATCAGCTTAGATAAAAGTTGACTAAGTCGCTAAAAAGCGCCAGCCGTTTATTAAGCTATTAAAACAAGTATAAAAAACTGGCTTCCTTCCTTAATATTGTGTCTCCCTGACACTTCAACAAAAATAACTGCAAAAATAAATTTGCACGTGGCATTTTATATAGTTAGAAAAAGTGAAAAAGCGTGTTACTAAGTATTGCCCTATTTTATACATGTCCGCTTCAACTATGAACCGTAGTTCCATATCTAATCAAAAATTATTCATGAACTATGTGCATATATACATTCTTTAAGAATCTCTCAAATTTTACACTTCATAATGTCGAAGATTAAATTTTCTTCCTCCAATAAGTCTTTCATCTACTCAATTTTCTTAAACATCAAATATCCAAACATACACCGCAACTATCGTGTTGAAAGTAATAAATACTCGTCATAATCAATTGAACATAAGTGACAAACATTTAAGCTAAGCACTGTTCCTTTTTACTTTTATCTATATATCATGAAATACTGAAATAAGATTCTGAAATTCTTTACTGAGTTAACAATCTTCTGATAAACGTGAATATTAGAAGTGTACGGCATTAACCTTCGTTTCCACACTCCTCTTTCGTAATTATACAACAATTACTTTCTCTCTTAAAACACCCTATACATAATCTTCCTTTAATACACTCACATAACTTCACAATTATTGCAATCAATACTAGAAAAACTTAGAGACTCCTCAGCCTCCCTTCGTAAAATTACGTAACTCCTTTACGTTCATATCTCCTTAATTTGCACGGTAATTCAACTATAAACTTCCACTTCAATACATATACTTCCTTTACTTTAACATTTCTCCTCTATACTGATATAACTTCGCCTCGTGCTCATAATTCCATTTCTGCAATACATCGTTGTACTTTCACTTTCTGATCACCCTGTGATTTAACTTTGTTAACTTTCTTTTTCACGTGTTTAAATTCAGCTTTACATTTTATTACAACTTTTCAAGAAATATCAGTAAATATTCATATTCTTAACAAAAGATATAAGTTTGACTTCTTTCCGTTAATATATTTGTTTAACAAATTCATTTATGCTTTTTAACGCTCTAAATCTCATTAGACATATGTGTATAAGCTTTTCGTAATACTTTCGTTCATAATAAATTTCTGACACTCGAATCAACATCATGAGTTGTCGAAATATTCTTTACACTTCGTGACGTTACTTCTTAAATATGCTGTACTTAAATTTGCTCCAATAAACTTCATTTTATTACTTCAATTACAATCTTACTCCTTCTTTACTTCGTTCAACGTTCTATTCCTTTTTAATAGTTCACTCTACATTCTTTTAAATAATTTGCTTTATATTCCTCTAAACAATTTGTTTATATTCTTTTAAATAATTTGCTTTCCTCTAAACAGTTTGTTTTAAGTTCCTCTGAACAATTCATTTATATTCCTTTCAATAATTCATTTTAAATTCCTCTGAACAATTCATTTATATTCCTTTCAATAATTCATTTTAAATTCCTCTGAGCAATTCATTTATATTCCATCGCTGCGATAAAACAGATTTAATTAAATTAAATCTAACGCAAATATGAAAAATATTACACGATTTTACTTTAATATAACCTTAGTGTTAATATAGCATCATCATGCCGAAATTTCGTCCAAGTGACTGAAATTTTCAAGAACAAGGCAAAATAACTCCGTAAAAAAATACGAAAAATCACTATAACAAGATCTACACAAATTTAATTACTTTGACAAAATTATACGTTTTAAATAATGCAGTTAAAAAAATACTGTAGAAAATACTGTTAAAAAATGCTGTTGAAAAATATGCGGTTGAAAAATATGCGGTTGGTCAATTGGATAATCACAGAACATAACTACAATTCTACATGATAAAAGACAATTTCTTCACTACCTTAGTGTTGGCTTCTGGACTGTTGAAAATACCTGCATCTCTGCTCCAAACCAAACTTGTCGTGTTTCATAGCATTACCCACAGCTATGAAGACCGGTTTGTGACAGAACCAGCTGGACTCGTGGTGAATGACCTCGCCGTGAACAGCTCCGCCAGCTCTCCGTCCCTCCGTTCACTGCAAGTAGGCCGGCTTCGATTCTCCATCTCTTCAGAATAGACATCTGGGTTTCTTCAGAATAGACATCGGGTTTTCTTCAGAATAGACATCGGTTTTCTTCAGAATAGACATCACGGTGTAATATTGTCGTTTATGCAAGCGTTTTCGTATCTCAAGATGTGTTAAAACTCTCGTAGAAAAGTATAAGTTTTGCTCGGTGATGTTGCGCTTTGCGTAGATATTTGTAGCGCCTTTCATGTTAGTGAATCTGGAATTCAACTGACATCCTTGTAATCTTCACTTCCCTATGCTTTTTGCTTAGCACATGGTAATATTCATATTTCTGACAATATGATTAAGACCTCCCCGTTGCTGACTTTCAACTATCATTTTCAATACAATGTTCAAATAAGCTTTTACACGTAGAAATATTTCAAGCTATGTGGAACAACTTTGCATAAGCACTGCAATATATGGTTGTACTGTTCCGTTCTGCTTTATGGATTGTAGCTTGCTTCTAAGTTACTGTAAGTTCTGGAATTGCACTCTTTCTTGCTTCCAACCTTTATGAACCGTAGCACTATAAAAAAGAATACTCGTTTCTGCTCGAGGTCTTGTTTCGTTCAAATCTCAAATTGGAAAGAACTCTCTCGTCCTGTTCTCCGCAGTCCTCAAGTTCCAGTCTCTCTGCCTCTCCTCTCGTGGTGACGTAACTCCTACCACCTCCAGTCCGCCGTTCGACCTTCGTCTCTTCCCCTCTCTCATGACGTAACTCTCGCTTCAAGTGGCGTGATATTTCTCGTAATATGGACCTCCCACATTCATATAATGGAGTACATGTTCATCTTTAAATCATTCCTACTTCCTTGCCTTTTATAAATGCATAAGATCTATAGTGTTTCACTCATTTCCATACAGTTTTTTCCATATTTCTCGAATTTTTAATAAATAAAAATTTTTATCCACTCATTTATTTTCTGGGGTCTTGGTTCATCTCCAGATCAGTTCTTGAGTAATGACCTTCAATAAATTCTGGCGCAGTACCCATTGCAATAGTTAGCTTTCTAATGAAATCTACCTAACAATTAACCACAGGTGTACAGTACTCATACATAACTCAAGTTATTATGTGCTATCAGTAGATTGTTTTCACAAAAGAAGAAACTGTGAATTTTAACTATATTTTGTAATTGGCAGTCAGTGAATTTCTTATAATTTATTATTGCTTTGCAGTAAGCAAAACTAGAGCCAGGTTCTCCTAAAAATCCTGAATCCTATCTATGACTGGTGACCATCATGGGTAGATTTAAGCCAAGATTTAGGGGGAGTGGACACACCGAGGATCTTGGGGTATGGAAGCTGAGAGTGGGGTCCGGGGGCCCTCCTCCGGAAGAGTTTTCAAAAATTAGGTCCAAATTATTGAGTTATAGGATAGGCCATTTGGGTGATTATTTATGGGATATTTTGGAGTAAAAATTTGGTGACCATTGACAAGTGGCTATAGTAAAGACTCTCTGATATTGAAGTAAAAGCTCTCACATCTTCAAGTAAGACCCCGCGGTGTAGCTCACCAATGACCGTGATTGGGGCACACAGAAAGTCTACAGATCGGAGGTTCGAATCCAGGTGCTGACAGCGGCTATCCTGAGTACGTTTTTTCACACTCCCTCCAGACCAATGCCGGGGCAGTACCTTATTTCAAGTCCAGGGACACCTACCCTACTCTTAACCCTAATAATTACAGTAATAGTCGCGACAGCCAACGCATTCCCAGTCGGCAACTAAGAATACGACATGCGATTTATCATGTCAGAGAGGCCATAGGACAGCACAGAGTATACCCCGCTTTTCACCCAGCAGTTGATGGTTTTAAGAGGGTCTAGGTTTTTACTCTCCAAGACAAATAGTTACAACAATGTTGCCAATACACCTCACTTATTATACAACAACCACTAGCCTCCCCTTCAGTCAACACAATTCGCACATTTTTTTGTTTTTCTATTTTGTTCGCTTCATTAATATTTGTGAAAACTACTGCTTTACAGTCAACTTCATTCAATAACGTGGAGGCCTTCAGAAACAAACCGTAAAACTAACGCGTCAGCAAATACTGAATTATATCTACAGTACTATTTGATGCAAACCATCCCCTACCGAGCGCCAATAGTTCATTGCTCGCCAGTGATACTAGACCTACTAGCTACCAAGTACACGGGTTGAATGTTGCAAGCCCCTAAATGAATGAACATCTGTAACGTCAAACAGGTCTTTTTATTGACTGTTGAGTAAGACTACGAATAACACCGCAGTCGGGAAGCCAAATCCTGCATTCCTGCCGCGGCTTCGTCAAGAACCGGGGTCATTTCTAACCAGGGAAGTCTCTGAACCGGGGAAACGCAGATCCTGCTGGAACTTTGCAGATACGTTGTGTGAGCCCAAATAGGCAGAACCGTGAAGAGAAATCTTTCGGAAATTAACTTCCCCTTGTACTAGATGAAAAATTAAGATTTACACGTTTAAATTGGCGCGCCAGCGGCGTGAGCTTCATTGGCTGCGTCAGAGTTGCTTCCCAGCCTACGGCGTACAGTCACCGAATGAGAGGCGACAGACCCGCCATCGATTATATCCGTATACGGAGAGTGTCCCATGTATTGCATGATGAATATTAACATTGCAAAAGTTATATGTTGTCTGGAGGAAAAATATGGAAAATGTATGGAAAGGCCTCTCAGCATTCAAGAACAGGACCTGTTGGACAGTTTGGATGGTAGGCTATAGGCTATTGATGGTTTTGTGCCTATCTGACTTTCTGGCGTTCGTCTCTTGTAACAAGTGTGTTTATTTGTTGTGCTTATTGATATTTACAGGTATCATAACTGGTTGTATAGAGAACAGCACTATGAACGTGGACTCCTATTCTACTCTCACTGTCGCCACACATGAGCTACCGGATGACAGTAACACCAACAACTCTGATGCAGATAATATTTGGACCGCCACCGATAGCTCACCCAGGAAAGTGTCAGATGTAGCTGTAGGTATGGAATGCAAACAAAATGCTGTTGATTATTTAAAAAGCGGTAAGAGGCGCCCGCTTTCCTTTTCGTCGGTAAAAAGTAAGTTTCAACGTTTAAAAAGCAAGCAAGATTTATATTTGTGGGCAGAGCAAGTGAAAAGGGGAGGTACCCGCCGCGACAAATTGAGGAGAATAACATGTGTCGTAAAAGCCCAATTTGACATTGCCCATCAGAATAATGAAGTTATACATGACGTGACAATTCAGCAATGGGCTATGCTAGCTGCACAGGACGTACAATGTACGGGGTTTAAAGCCAGCCATTCCTGGGTGCAGCACTTTAAGGATAGCTATAATATCATTTCGCGAAAAATAACAACTGTTACGACATCAAAGAATGCCCATCGAGAAATGGATATTTTGTCAGCAGCAGAAATATTCGTAGAAGAGGTTACATCGGTTCTTGATTCTCCCGGCCCTGGGAACGTATGTAATAGTGATCAAAGTGGGTTCAATTTGGAGATGTGTTCGGGTAGGACACTGGCTATAAAAGGGTCGAAAACGGTTTGCTCCAAAGTGCAATCAGTGGGGGCCACAACGCACAGTTATACAATAATGCCAACAATAATAGCAGCCGGCAAGCTACTAGGACCTCTCTTCATAACTCTGAAAGAACCAAAAGGTGTGTTTGGAAAAAGGGTGAAAGAAACTATGTTTGCACATGACAATATTTACGTTGTTCCTACAAAATCTGGCAAAATGGGATCCGCTCAATTGAAGGATTGGTTTCACAATGTTTTCAAACAGCATGTACCGTCCGGCAATGCGGCACTCCTTCTGGATTCCTTTTCTGGACACAAATCGTTAGAAAGTGAAGAGCGCATACGACTGATAATGATACCTCCTGGAGCCACAGCCTATTGTCAACCATTGGATGTACTGTATACGGCTTTAGGGTCTGGAAAAGCTTTGTCCGTAGATTTTCGAACACCGTTCGGTTATTGAATTTTGACATCAATTTGGCCCAGAGAAATACAATCTTGAAAATCTGACATATCACCAATTGTCGTCCCCTCGTTTTACTTCAATGTGGCAATACGCATGGTACCGAAGTCAGTACCTGTCCGACAATCCCGGTGGGTTTGAACACCCTGTGCCATATTGTTTCGATATCAGTGCAATACAATGTAGTACTTGCACTCGCCCGTGTTTCATACGGTGTGGATGGTGTAAGACCAGTTTGTGTTTCCAACATTATTACCACGAATATCACTGTTGTCAGAACTATGTGAAGTAGCTTGGTCACTTACTCACTTGTTTGACTATTGGTTCAGTTTACTCTGTGTTGTGTTGTAATGATATGTATTTGTGATACCTTACATTGCATGATTAATAATAAAGCACGACGTGCAATATATTGTAAAGATGCAGAATTAATGTCCACGCCGCAGCGCAGGTTGTGAGCGCGAGTACGGGAGGGCAGTCGTTTGGAGCATGACCTTTTGAGCCACCAATCAGGCGTGAGGCACACCCGCGCTTGACCAGCGCGCACAGTTCAAAATTGTTGTACTTATTGCCCTCTACGGAGGGCAGGAGTTAATTTCCGAAAGATTTTTCTTCATGGTTCTGCCTAGTTGGGCTCAAGCAACATATTTGCTAAGTTTCAGCAGGATCCACGATTCCCCGGTTCAGAGACTTCCCTTGTAAGTCGTAGATAAAGAGGGCAATTAATTTTATGTTTAAAGGTACTGAGACGTTAAAGCGTATCACGAAAGGGCTTGATTCGCAAGGGAAAATATCTCTTCGCGTCCTGAAAAAAAATTCCTTTCCACATCCTCCTAGGACGCCAGGCCCCCCTGGGAGGGTCGGGCCCCGGGGAACCAGCCCTGCCTGTCCCCCCCCCCCCCCTCTCGTCGGGCCTGCAAACATAGTGAGGTATGGAGAGTGTATTATGGATACATTTTAATGTGCATGTGCAATTGAAATAAATATTAACACCGTTAATTTGGAACTTAGGATTAGGAGAGGTGCCGTTTTACTAATTGGTAATATGTTTCATGGAAATATGATTTTAGTTGTTTATTATGTTTTTGCGTTAATTACACCATGTCCTTTATATTCCATGTGGGATGCAGCCTATCGAGTTTTGATTTTTACATTGCGAGGGTTACAGAATATGATATTTATATCGAAAACGGTTAGTTCTAGGGCCTTAACTTGTGGTTTTCGGGGCAATACTTCCCAAAACAGCTGGTTCAAGGGTCTTAAAACGAAGTTTTTGACTCTAGTCAGTTATTTGAGTTTGAATGGGTGGAAAAGCGAGGTTATCTGTCATAGTCTAGATTAGCCCTTATACGACAAATTCGATATTTCGTCTACGTGCCAAAGGGATCTAGGAAATAAACAGGGCTGTCCTCATTTCAAGTAAAATTAAGTAGATTTGCCCTAAAGAGCCTAAATGGAAAGGGCTGTCCGAATTTGAAGTAGTCTAGACTGTGTCAACCGCAGGGTGTTTAAAGAGATTAGTACATACATTTGGTAACAAGCAAACTTAGTGTCACGTTTCGCTACTTAGTGTTGTAGGATAATGTTCGGAGTACGTGAAAGAAAAATTGAAACAACCAACACCTTTTGCAGCTGATAACCTCAATGCTCTTCTCCAACATTATCGCGCGTATAGAGGCGTAATATTTAGTTAACAGCTATGGTCTACAGTTATGCATGATGATGAGAACTCTTTTAAGGGACATAAGAAATATTGTTTCACTAATATCCCCCCCCCCGTGACTGTAATTTCTAACCATAGCAAGAAGTAACCATTCCCAGCATCTCTGGACCCGTACTGCAACACTGAAAAACTTCCGACACGATTCGTTCTAGGGCAGCATGAAATGTTAAATGGTATCACTGATCCCCGAACCACTTATAATTTATGGGGATTGTATTACTTTCTATGGCTACCCTTTTGTGTATATAGGTTATGTTTTAAATTTTACCATTGCAGGGTAGCTATTAGAGAAATGGAAAAATAGGAAACTTAGTAATGAATGAGTGAGGAATGCATCCTTCGCAGTGTAAAAAATGAATTTTATTTGGGAAACACCTCTTGAAGGTGGTCGTTACTTGTTGCTCATCTCATTCATGGCTCAACTTCCTTCTAAATGGAACTACTACACTGCGAACTGACTGGATTGGAGTATGATGTCTGTACTGTAGGCTTCAGTGTTGACGAGTTGAAGTGGTACTTTGCTAAGCCTGCATTGACGCAGTTGAACAGTTGTATATCCTACCTAAAAATGTAGCGGTGTCTTTCTGGTACTCTTTCACGCAAAAACTACCCAACCGATTAAGCTCTAATTTTGCATGAACATAATTTTGATACCCAGATCAAACATAGGACTATGTTCGTTTCGAAATATAACATAAATTCTTCTTATTTCCGCTATTTTTTGGCACTCGGGCAAGCTGAAATAAGCAAAATATGCAGGTTTTCGTAGAAGGATCAGACCTCATTTTATACACCTCATTGCGAGAAAGTATTTTACAATTGGAGCTTAATAAAGTGTGTTTTTCGTCTTTTTATGCTTATTTTTAACATTTTATTGTATTATGGGGACGCTAACCTTCTCGTCATTTGGAGTCTATTTTTTATTTATTTATACTTGTGGTCACACTGTCCTTATGCAAGGTTTCGACACTGATTTGTAACTATCTAACGGTGTGTTATTTCTTCACGCAAAATTTTATTTCCCGCACAGATGTTGGTTCGATCCTCAGTTTAGGGGCTGCAACAACGCGTCATGTAGTCCCGTGTACTTTGTGTGTGTAGAATCTGTCTGATAACCGGTGTAAATTGTGATGGCTGTATTAGTCTGTAATTCAGGTAAGGAATACAGACGGTCAATTTCAAGTAGTAGTTCCTACTTTTGCTACCAAATGCTACCATCAACGACACCTAGCTGTGAACTTTGCTACTAGATGCCACCTCTACCAGCAACTGGCAACGAACGTTCGAACTTAGAGCATTAATCAAATCTAACCTACAAATTTTGCTTCGCACAGTTGTAGTCAAGGAAGATTGCCGTTTTAGCCTATGTGACCGGTATTCGCGAGATCATAAGCCACGGGACCTCCTTTTTATGTGGAATCCGAACCACAGGACATGGCATTTCACTTTGAAAATCTCACATGCATTGACCGAGAATCGAATCCTCCAGTTTCAGTATTGTAAATTTTATATAACAGCATTAACTCCTATACGCTCAGCGAGCCGATCTATCGGCATCACCGATGCATATTAAGTGGGATGTGATTATATCACAAACATTCTAATAAATTGTATTGGCAAGGCAGGACAAAGGAAATCTTTTTACTTATAATAGCAAGTCAATACGGAAAAATGGGCGACTCACTGAGTCAAAAAGGCTATATAGCATTCCCCACTCCTACTCCAGGAAAATGCTGGGATGGTGCTTAATTTAAGGCCACGGCCACCTCCTTCCCAATCCTCTTCTGAATTACAAATTGTCTAATATACAAGAACACGGGGCTACATGACCACGATGTCGCAAAACCCCTAAATCAACAACAAATTTCACACGTAAAAATCTATGGAACTAAAATATTATAATCGTTCCTGGATTCGAAACAGCCCACCTAGTGGCTAGAAATATTGTCTGTCACCGCAGAAGTCAAGAATTTCAATTCTGATCTGAGTGATGGAACGGGGTTTGTTCACCCTGCAGAGGCAGAACTGAGGAGAGTTGGGTTCAATTCCCACTTCAGTCATCCTAAAAGTGGTTGGCTGCGTGGCTCAGCGGTAACGTTCTCGCCTGCTGTGTCCAAGGTTGCAGGATCGAATCCTGGCACAGTCAGTTGGCATTTGAGGGTGCGCAGATGCGAGGGAGCAGTGTCAGTAGATTTTCTGGCTCGTTAAAGATCCCCTTCGGGGCAAAATCTGGCATCCTGGCATCTCTAAAAAAGCCACAGTAATTACAAGGAACGTAAAACAGGAAAAATAGGTTTACAAATCTCCTTCCCCAAGACAGAATTTATAACGAATGTTCAAGGTTATCCTGATGTAATAATCATAAGCCGAAACAAAATACACAAAGTTAACTCATTTAAGTATTTAGGTGAATGGGTAACTTTAACAAATTCACAAAGAAATTTGATAAAATGGTCCGGCTAGCTCAAAACAGTTGCCAGCGTTTCGCCCCAGTGTACCAATGGGCTCTTCAGTCGTCTATGGCACACCTCACCAAGACGCGCGGCCAGTACATACTGTGAAGGCCGCTGCAAGGCACAAAATGTCGCCACGAGCAGCGCCAATGTACTACGGAAGTCAAAACTTCCTTTCAAAAATAATGCTAGCTTACCTTGCCAATCCATACTGGAAATATCTGTTCCCGAAGGAAACAGGATGTAAATTGTCCGATTGAGCTATGTACATTAACAAATTCACAAAGAAATTTGATAAAATGGTCCGGCTAGCTCGAAACAGTTGCCAGCGTTTCGCCCCAGTGTACCAATGGGCTCTTCAGTCGGCTATGACACACCTCACCAAGACGCGCTGGCAACTGTTTTGAGCTAGCCGGACCATTTTATCAAATTTCTTTGTGAATTTGTTAATGTACATAGCTCAATCGGATAATTTACATCCTGTTTCCTTCGGGAACAGATATTTCCAGTATGAATGGGTAACTATCAATAACAATGAAAAATATAGCTTAGAGGTCCGAGCAAAGAAAATGAACGTAGCATTTCAGATCACCAGAAATGTATACAAGAAGAAGGCATTATCATGGGACAGTAAAATTAAACATTACAATTCTGTGGTGAGACCTGAAGCACTCTTTGGAGCTGAAACATTAAAGTTAATGCGGAAAGGTGACATAAACAAAATCATGCTCATGGAAAGAAGATTGGTTCGATGCATCCTTGGCCCAAGGAAAACAGAAACAGACTATAACAGACCACGACCTAACAAGGACATATACACCATGTGGAGAACATAATTCACACCGTGCACAAACGACAGATGTCATTTTTTGGGCATTTAAATAGAATGAATAATGACAGGCTAACACAACAAATTTTTTATAAAATGTTAAAACTTTAAGTTCAACCAGACCAGCATGGTTTACACAGACATTAAAAGATCTTAAGGAAGCCGACATTGACTTACAGACATGTAAAAGGAATTTATTTCGGAACAAATTCAAAAAGTGATCTTCAGGGAGGAACAAGAAAGACAACGAAAGCAGCCACGGAACATTGAACAGCTCCGAAAGCAGAAATCAGAGAGGATGAAACGAATGTGGGTAGAGAGAATAGACATGTGGCAAGATTTGAAGACTTGATTTTGCGTGCTGTGTAATAGTGCTATTCGAGTAAATAATATTATCATCACCCTAAAAGTGGTTTCCCCACTTCTACGCCTGGCAGCTTGCCACGGTGGGTGAGTGGTTATCCTGTCGGACTACCAACCCCAAGCTTGCAGGTTCGCTCTTGGCCATGGTAAGTTATTTTTTGAAAGGCAACAAAGATCACCACACGAATTGTTGGCATGTTAACCCTGCAGTGCTCGCACCTAGTTTATTTTTGTAATTGAAAGGAAACTTCCAAGGCCACTTACCGGAAATTCCATCTACCTTTCAAGTAACTATTCATAACCAACGTAATAACAAAAGCCTGTATCACACGACACTCGCTGGCAAGGAAGATGTTGTGATCGCTGGTACAAAATCCTGTATGATTCTGTTCATCGTCAGTTCACCTGCTTGAATGACCGAAGTGTATCACACGCTAGCATTTCGTGCGCCAAGTTGTAAGAAATAAAACATGGAGGACGGTTGTCGTTTGGGGGTAAAATTTACAGTTGATTCGAATTATTAACGCAAAGCGGTCGTGAAACTTGCTTTAAGTAAATTTGAAAAGGGTTGTATGGAACTGCGCCCAAGCTTCACTAACGACCCTGGTCATTAGCACCAAACTTCTACAAGTGGCAGTGGAACTGCGCCCAAGCTTCACTGATGACCCTGGTCATTAGCATCAAACTTCTAAAAGTGGCAGAGGAACTGCGCCCAAGCTTCACTAATGACCCTGGTCATTAGCATCAAACTTCTAAAAGTGGCAGTGGAACTGCGCCCATGCTTCACTAATGACCCTGGTCATTAGCATCAAACTTCTAAAAGTGGCAGTGGAACTGCGCCCAAGCTTCACTAATGGCCCTGGTCATTAGTATCAAATTTCTAAAAGTGGCAGTGGAACTGCGCCCAAGATTCACTAATGATCCTGGTCATTAGCATCAAACTTCTAAAAGTGGCAGTGGAACAGCGCCCATTGAGAGCGGTCAGGTAGTTTCCCTCCCTCCTCCCCTCTACCGAATTATGTTGTGTCGAGTGGTGTAAATTTGAAGTGACTCATTTCAAATTGGTTGTGTCTTGATTGCGAACAAGTCAAAAACCGTCCAGATTGCGAACAACTAAATATACCCTGTCCAGATTGCGAACAACTAAATATACCCTGTCCAGATTGCGGACAAGAGATTAGTGTTGGCCTGGGATACATAAAACAAGTACAGTTTTCAAAACAGACTAATATTTAATTTTTGTTCTAGCAATATTAGCATTAACTGGTACATTGGGATGTTTTCGACAACTTAACCATATTTTAAAATTAGTTTTGTTATTGCAAATGTTTAATAATCTAGTTTGAGGTATTCTTACCATTTAGAAGATTATTATATTTTCTTATTGTATAACAAAACTAGAGGGGTAGTTATTTATGGTGGATTAGAGAGAGTTGTATTATTATTATTATTATTATTAGTGTAGCCTCCGTGGCTTAGGCAGCAGCGCGCCGGCCTCTCACCGCTGGGTTCCGTGCTTCAAATCCTTGTCACTCCATGTGAGATTTGTGCTGGGCAAAGCGGAGACGGGACAGGTTTTTTTCCGGGTACTCCGGTTATCCCTGTCATCTTTCATTCCAGCAACACTCTCCAATATCATTTCATTTCATCTGTCATTCATTAATCATTGTCCCAGAGGAGTGCGACAGGCTTCGGAAGCCGGCACAATGCCTATCCTCGCCCCTAGATGGGGGCTTCATTCATTCCAACCCTGACCCGGTCCAATGACTGGAAAAAGGCTGTGGATTTTCATTATTATTATTATTATTATTCGTCTCTGTGGTGTAGTGGTTAGTGTGATTAGCTGCCACCCCCGGAGGCCAGTAGTACAGCTGCTTATCGGGATGGGGGACTACCTCTTATTCTCAGCAGTGCAGAAGCTAGTGGTGGGAGACAGTCCGTCACTTCCCCTTAAACCGACCTTGGGCTAACAGCCGACTTGACTATGGGCGCAGTTCAATCGGCCTAATTAAAAGGATCCGGAAATACCACTGATTATGGGCGCAGTTCCATATCTCCCTTTGAAAACATGCGTGGTACTGAAGGAATGCATTCCAATCAATATTTAAGATCTAACTGTAATAATTGGATATGTAACCATATGCCTCCATAAGAAGCCCGTACTGGTAGAAGCTTCCATGCTAGGGAGTGTCGTGTGATACATGCCTTATTCCTCTTTGGTGCAGACACTGGCTACAGGGGAGTGAGGTGAAATGAAGTTGGCAGAATTGCGTCAACATTGCATTTGCCGACCTGACGATTTATGTTTTCATCAGTTGACTGCTTCAAAGTTAGGTTGGTTGGTTTTTCAGTTAGGGGCTGCGACAACGCGATCATGTAGCCACGTGTACTTTGGGTGTGTGTAGAATCTGTCTGATAACCGGTGTTAATTGTGATGACTATATTAGTGGGTGTTATCTGTGATTCAGGTAAGGACTGCAGACATTTAATTTTTAAGTAGTTCCTACTTTTGCTACCAAATGCTACCGTCAACGACAACTAGTTCTGAACTTTATTACTTGATGCCACAGCAGTCGGCTCCTGGCGATGAACGTTGGAACCTAAGAGCGTTAGTCAGATCTAACCTATAATTTAGCTTCACACAAGTGTAATTAGCGGTAAGTTTTTTAAATGCCATAAATCTATGACATGGGACCGCCGGCTTTACTTCCTCTCCGAAGGAAGGCATACTGAGGGATTTTTAACGCTTTTAAAAAATCCGATGACTTCAACTGGGTTGGAACCTGCGACCTTGGGCATAGAAGCTCAGCATGCTACCTACTACGCCACCGAAGCCGCCTCGCTCCGAAGTTAAAACTTTGATTATTTCCTTATTAAAGTGCGAATAAATAACTAATAATAATAATAATGTTATTGGTTTTACGTCCCTTTTTACTACTGCGGATGTTAGAAACGTCGGGGTGCCGGAATGTTGTCCCGATGGGGATCTTTAACGTGCGAGTAAATCTACTGACACGGCTCCCTCGCATTTGCCCACCCTCAATTGCCAACTGACTGCTCCAGGATTCGATCCTGCAACCTTGGGATCAGCAGGCGAGAACATTACCGCTGAGCCACGCAGCCAGTCAGGATAAATAACTAGCGATGGACGAAGCAAAGAGGATATAAAATTACAGTATGGTTCAGGCAAGGAAAGCATTTCTACAGAAACGAAATCTGTTGACCTCAAATATAGATTTAGGCATTAGAAAGTCTTCGTCTGGAGCGTGGCGCTCTATGGAAGTGAAACTTGGACTATTGGTGCAGCAGATAAGAGGAGAATTGAAGCGTTTGAAATGTGGTGTTACAGGAGAATGATGAAGATCAGGTGGGTAAACAGAGTAACACATGAAAGAGGTATTAAGATGAGTTGGAGAGGAGAGATGTTTCTGGCGACTGCTAAAAAGGAGAAAAGATAGGTTGGTGGGACACATACTAAGACACTCAGGAATAGCAAACTTAATAATGGAAGGAAGGGTCGAGGACAAGAACTGTAGGGGTAGACCAAGGTTAGAATATGTTAAACAGATTGCCTCGGATGTAGGCTGTGTTAGATATGTAGAGTTGAAATGATTTGCTCAGGACATGGAAGTATGGAAAGCTGCATCAAACCAGTCAAAAGACGGAAGACTCAAAACCACAACAAAGTGAGAATAGGGTGTTTCCTGAATACAATTTGCGTCTATAACCATGACAAAGTAAGTAAAAACTACTTTCCGAGTGATACATGCAGAATTACAAATGTGCCCCGTACAAGAGCACCAATGACAGATACACAATTAAATCTGGAATAGGTTATACCTTAGGGGCTTTTAGATTGAGTTGTAATGTGCAATGATTGCTGTTTTAAGAGGCGGAAAATCGAGGTTATTTTCCCCCTCCCCCTGACCAAGAGAGGTTGGCAAAACAATTTTAACAGAGGATCCCGACACCAGAGGAAATTGGTTCCTTAGTTGAGGGGCTGCGACAACGCGGTCATGTAGCCCCGTGTACTTTGGGTGTGTGTAGAATCTGTCTGATAACCGGTGTTAATTGTGATGGCTGTATTAGTGTGTGTTATCTGTTTTTAATTCAAGTATGGACTGCAGACGATAATTTCAAGTAGTTCCTACTTTCACTACCAAATGCTACCGTCCACGACACCTAGCTGTGAACTTGGCTACTACTAGATGCCATCGCAACCAGCACCCGATGACGAACGTTGGAACTAAGAGCATTAGTCAAACCTAACCTACAAATTTTGACTTCCCACAAGTAGGCTATAGTTAGTGGAAGGTTCATTTTCATGCCATAAATCTTTGACATGGGACTGCCGGCTCTACTTCCCCTCCGAAGGAGGCATACTGAGGGATTTTAACGCTCTTAAAAATCCGACGACTTCGGCCGGGTTTGAACCAGCGACCTTGGGCATAGAAGCTCAAAACACCAGAGGAAGAAAGAAGACATTTGGATTCAGCGATGAATCCAGGGCGTTGGAAATTCTCCCCAGAAATTAAAAAGATCTCCCGAAAATTTCAAACTTGTTTTAAGGTAGGCCTACTCATGCAGTTGACGTGGCACTTTTTGTAATTCTGCGTGTATCACTCAGAACATTTTTCCTACTTACCCTGCCATGGTCTAATTGCATTTAAGAAACACCATATTCGCACTTTAATAAAGAAATTATCGAAGTTTGAAGCAGTAAACTGACGAAAATATCAGTAGCCAATTTTTTTTAATGCAATTTTGACTCAGTGCTGCCAACTTAACTTCACCACACCAATCTCGCGCCAAATCCAATCATGTTGCCGCCACTTACAGTACTTAAAAAATTCAATATGCGGAGCATAGGGGGTAGGTCGGGTTATGTTTGCTATTATCCCCATACCCTTAAATTCATACCCAAATCAGTTTTCCAAAAAATGCTGATAGTGACAGGGTAGGTAGATACTAAAATCATTGGTCTATGAAGGTTTCAATAAGCGGAGTGAGCTGAACATAAAAGGTTAGGTCTGATTATGCTTGCTATTACCCCATACCCTTGAAATTCATACCCAAATCACTGTTTTCCGAAACAAAAAACTGCAATGACTAAAGCGACTCCATGTTTCAAACTAAGCGCCAATTCCTGCGATCTAGCGCCAATCGTAACCAGGGTAGCACCTCCGGAAAGTGTATTAACACTCCCTAACGACAAACAATTCAATTCCTTTGATTCTGTCATATTACCGGTTTCTACAGTAAGCAGCTCACCACGTAAACAGCACGAGTTCCCTAGTTTCTTTTGACTACTGTTTGGCGATTTTTTGAAAACACTGAAACACTGAATGTAATAACCTTGCAGTGTTGTAAGTAATTTCTGTTTCTTGCAATTGCAGCTAATTTAAACAAGACTTTCTGTGGCCAGTTGGTGCGGAAGAAGTTAATATAAACCATTAAATATTTTCCTGCTCAATCATAGGCTATATTTAAAGATTCTTTTTTAATATAGCGTATGGGTTTTAGTGTCGGGAGAGTCCGAGGACATATTCGGCTCGCCAGTTTGTAGCTGCTTCTAGGCGGACACCCATGGGGTGCGGAGTGTTGTCTGGGGAGGAAAGTTTGAATGCAATGACGAGGAATTGGAAGGTAGGGGCTGTGGCCTGTAGTTAGGGACCAACCCCGGCATTTGCCTGGAAGGAAGATGGGAAAGCACAGAAAACCATCTTCAAGGTTGCCTGCGGGGAGATTCGAACCTCCTCGCCTCCCGGATGTGAGTGACTGCCTGCAGCCACGCCGTAACGACCACGGCTAACTCACCCGGTATTTAAAGAATGATATACTTGGCACGGAACAACATCGATGATGTGATCTCAAGTTCTGACTCAATCGAACATACCACAGTAGGCTAGTGCTACAAGGAGATCCTAAGTCCACTTCTGTTCAACATAGCCACGTACAAACAGGTGATAAAACCGGCGGAAGTGATCATTTACCTGTAGCCTATGCCGGTGATATAGTTATGTCATCCCAGTCACTGAAATCGCTGCAAGATACTTTTGCTCGCCTCGTAGAATGGGCTTATTTCAACGATCTCACGCTCTAGCAAACGAAGACTGTGACGATAAACTTAAAAAAGGGGCTAAACAAGCGACATCTGACTGTATTTGCATGGACGGTCATCCACTAACTATTGTGAATAGATTGGTTGATTAGTTCCTCAGTTTTGGGGCTGCGACAACGCGGTCATGTAGCCCCGTGTACTTTGGGTGTGTGTAGAATCTGTATGATAACCGGTGTTATTGTGATGGCTGTGTTAATGCGTGTATCTGTTTTTAATTCAAGTAAGGACTGCAGACATTTAATTTTCAAGTAATTCCTACTTTCGCTACCAAACGCCATCGTCAACGACCAACTAGTTCTGAACTTGGTTACTAGATGCGATGAACGTTGGAACCTAAGAGCGTTAGTTAAATCTAACCTATAATTTTGCTTCATACAAGTGTTATTAGTGGAAGTTTCTTGATCATGCCATAAATCTATGATATGGGACCGCCGGCTTTACTTCCCCTCCGATGGAAGCCATACTGAGGGATTTTTAACGCTCTTAAAAAATCCGACGACTTCAGCCGGGTTTGAGCCCGCGACCTTGGACATAGAAGCTCAGCATGCTACCAACTACGCCACCGAAGTTGCCTCATTGTGAACAGATTTGAATATCTGGGCATAATACTACAACCACTGGGGTTCATATAGGCCTACACGACTCATATAAGGGACAGAGTAGTAGCTGCGATACGTGTCGTGAGATACATCAATCTTCTTCTTCTTCTACCTTATCCGATACGGACGTTGGCTACCACCATGGCTAACACCTTCTTATCCTGTGCAATCCTGAAGAGTTCCGTGGAAGACAGCCCAAACCACGTTCTTAAATTATCCATCCAAGTTATTCGTCTCCTTCCCGGTCCACGCTGACCTTCAATTTTACCCTGAAGTATAACTTGAAGCAGACGGTATTTTGGACTCCTCATCATGTGTCCCAAGTATTCCAATTTCCTCTTCTTAATTGTGTTTAACAGCTCAGGTTGGCTGCTCACACGCTGAAGAACCTCGGCATTACTCACATGTTCTGTCCACGAAATTTTAATACATCAATCACGTGACAAAAATCTCTTTAGCAACGACAATTAAGCTTTTTCAGGTTAAAATAACCCCCATCCTCACCTATGGGATTCAGATTGTTTGAGAATACCTGACGAAGAGCAATCTGAAGGTCGTGGAAAAAGTAAAAGCGAAGTCTCCAAAGCATGCGCTGTGTCTATCGAGGTTTGCGCCTTCAAGGCTCGTTATATATGCTATCCAGAGAACACATGCTTCTTGAAGTTCTGAAGCGACTAAATGTTTATGAACATACGGCAATGGTACAGAACGAATATATATTTTTTGTAATTTCTGTTATGTATTTTGTTTTATGCTGGGGCCACTCTCTGGAATAAATATTTCAAATTTGAAGCCTAACACAAGCGGCTGAATTCAACTCACTGTTTGGATCGATTTCTATTGCACAATAATGCTATAATCAAATGCAATTTGAAAGTTAGCTAAATGCGCTCTGAGATTATAAACCAAGTTTGTGGTGCATAATTTTCACCACTTCGATGCGAACACTTCCTGACTGCATGCGCTGGGACAGAAAATGTTTACGATACTGCTCAGCTTATTGAGAATTATTGAACAATGTTATTTGAGGTAATACGTAGCAAAATGTGTACGATTCTTGGAGAACTAATGAAATTATAGCGTTAAATAGTTGCAGCGTTTTCCCGCTCACGTAAACCTTAGGCTACTCCTTGTTTTAGCGGCAAGTTGGAAATTAACGAGAAAGAGTGATCGGAAAGACAAAATACACAAGGAAAATAAATAAAAATCATTAAAAAACTATAAAGGATTGATTTTCAGAACCCGAAGTGCAAGGGCAAAATAGTGTGCATCATCGATATAATTATTATTCTCAAAGAACCATTGCACCATAATCTTACAGCATTGTTAAATTATTCTAAACAAGCATTACCGTACGTATTTTCCTTTGTAGGCATTAAATGCCCCAGTCTCGTATAACAATCGCCACTTAATTGAAATATGTTTCACAATATAAAATGCATTAAATATTATAAATCACTTTCCCAAGTCGCTTTTAGCAAATATGCTGATCGGTTGTAAGTGTAATCTTTCGGCACAATTTCCAAGATGGTGCCAGGAGCAAAGCTCCGCCACATATCCGGTAAATAGTTTCGCGTTATCTTGAAAAATCCATATTTTGAAAAACAATCCACACATTATTATCATTATTATTATTAAGGAGGTCATATAATTATTACTACAGTAAAATTAAATAGATCAGATGGTAACATACCTATTATTATACAGATCGACAGGGTCACTCGCAACGCAAAGACACGCTTTTCTAACACAAATCCACAACTCAGCACAATAATGGTTATTATCACAGAATACCAAAATAGAGATGAATGACGCATGGAACAGCATGGAAACAAGAAACTACTGCAGCATACCTAGTGGTGTGGAAGCCAACTACCAGTATGGAAATATTAGCACCCAAATATGTTTATTTTTCTTATTTTATTTAACTGGGTAACTTCAATCCGTATTTTATTCAAGGACACATTTCCATTCTAAATAAACGCACCAACTTGAGACTTTGGACTGGATGGTTTTATTTAGGCTGGAATTCAGAGACATTTCTTGAGGAGACCTTGGGCTTGAGGAAGCCTTAAGGAAGCTATTTGCATTCAGGGAGCTTCCTTAATAAGGAGACCTCAAGCCTTCCTTAAGGAGACCTCAAATACTATTCAGAGACATTTCTTGAGGAAGCCTTGGGCTCAAGGACTCCTTCGCGACTGCGCACGACTTGCCATGTGCTAAGGTAGGGGGCAAGCTACCTTAAGGAATCCTCATCACAATAAAAAAAAATGGCGTATTCTTGGCGGACGACGACTATCTTGATTATACTAAAGCATTATTTGAAGACGAAGACGTGTCAAGACGATATATAAGAGATTTCTAGAATCCATAGAAAATATTTTCTGAGCTGCCGTTTTTCAAAAGATGTTGTGACAAACGTGATTTTGCCTTTAGTTCAGTTTGAAAGACGGCGAAGCAGAAGATGACTTCCACTTTCTCCAATGTTACAGGTTTTAGTTATTAGTCTACGGTTTTATGCCACGATAAACTTTCAGGTATCGGTAATAGGAACATTCGAAATAAAACCAAATAGCGGTACGAAAAGTACCTAATTAAGGAACGGTAAAAGTTCCCATTCTTTTGTTGGTTAGGTACGGTACTACAGTGAAGGTTTTTTTTTTTTTTTTAAGTGTAGGCTATTGCCGGTATTGGTTTATTTGGAGATATTCTGACTGCATTGCATTAATATTCATCACCCACAATAATTTGGCTCCCGTCCGTTTGTATTTTCGACAGGAAAAGAGCCGTAATTTATATCATAGGCCTACCGGTATGTCGACTGCTTATATACCGGTACCGTACCAGATTGATATGTAGGCCTACGTATTTATTATTAATTAGGTTTACATAAGTTACATGATTAGCCCATAGCCTACCGTACCGTACCTTAGGAATAAGTACGCAAGAAACACGCATTAGATGACTTCTCGTAATAATCCTGTTTCCTGGCCTCATTATTGGGTTAAAAGTGGTTAGATACATGCATGCGCACTACTGATAGGTCTATAATACGCAATCTACTGCACGAGGCTGATTACCAAGACCCTACAATGAATTAACAACAACAATATAACACGCAAAATAGTGATCTCTGTAGGAAAAACCATTTTGCTTCTGACTGCATTAATTGGAGACAAATCCCAGACAATAAATGGAAAGAGTACCGGTCTTTGAATTTCCTGTGAAAAATGAGTCTCTAAATAGCCTAGGTGTTGCTGTTTCATTCCGGGCCTTGAACATCATGGTCATCAACCCCATGTACTTACCGGTAGGCTATGTGGATAATCTGACTGATATTGAATGAGTTATTGTGTGTCTGTGTATTTGTAATTGATGACAGAGCTAAGGAGAAGGTGGCTATGGTCTTATAGGAACCATCCCAGTATTTCCCTGGAATTGAATTGGAGAATCGCAGAAAACAACTTCTAAGATGGCTTACATGAGATCGAACCCATCTCTTCTGTTCTTCCTCATAAGGTGCGAGTACCTTGTTCCAACCCGCAGGCGAGAATTAGAAAGCCTTAGGAACTAGGTTCTGACCAAGTACATACCCCAAGATGTTCCAATTCACCTACACATTAAAATAGTACAACAGATGTTTTAGGCTAATCCGAAGGCCATGTTTCACATACCGTAGGTCAATGGATCAATAACGTGCTCGGGTCCAAGCTCTGTGAACTTGTGGGGTGAGGGGAAAGAGCAGGGAAGGGTCAGGCGAGAAGAGTAGGGTCTGTCAACAGCCCGCCGTGATATCTGGTATTCCTATTCCAATACTGCTAACATAGGGCCGTTGCTCAAACCAATGTGGTATTACAAATGAGTGAATGAGTCACCGACCAATGTATTTGGTTCTGTACTATGCACGGACTGAGAAACCTCATCACTCGTCAACACCACTTCTCATAGTCCGCGATGCACATTCCTCTCAGATTCACGCAGCTTATACCCGAGCAGTTCAATGGGATATTTTTCTAGGGAAGATGACTTCAGTGTTCCACCAAGAAAGCTAGGCTATGTTACAGACTAGTTACATAAAACTTCCAGTTGATAATATCCAAGATAGTGTTAAAAATCCCTCAGTATGCCTTCCTTCGGAGGGGAAGCAAAGCCGGCGGTCCCATGTCATAGATTTATGGCATGTTAAAGAACCTTCCACTAATTACACCTGTGTGAAGCTAAATTGGATAGGTTAAGAATGTAAACAACGCTCTTAGGTTTCTACGTTCGTTGCCAAGAGCCGACTGTGGTGGCGTCTAGTTGCTAAGTTCTGAACTTGGCCTAGTAGTCGTTGACGGTGGCGCTTCACGGCAAAAGTAGGAACTATTTGAAAAATTCTAAGTTGCAGTCTGTACTTAAATTTTAAAAAAGTCCTCTCGGCACGCCGGAAGGCGGAGTTAGATTTCACCGGACAAACTTGGGGATAGGCGAAAATAGGCATAATATGCAGGTTTTCGTAGAAGGATCAGACCTCATTTATTGCGAGAAAGTATTTTATAATTGGAGATTAATTAACTTAGTTTTTCGTCATTTTATGCATATTTTAAACATTTTATTGTCTTATGGGGACGGTAACCTTCTTGTCATTTGGAGTCCATTTTTATACTTGTGGTCACACTGTCCTTGCAAGGTTTCGACACTGATGTCTAACTGTGTAACGGTCTGTTACTGCTTCACGCAAAATTAAGTTATATCTCCCGCAGAGATTTTGGTTGGTTCCTCAGTTTAGGGGCGTCGACAACGCGGCCATGTAAGCCCGTGTACTTTGGGTGAGTGAAGAATCTGTCTGATAAACGGTGTGAATTGTGATGGCTGTATTAGTATGTAATTCAGGTAAGGACTGCAGACGGTCAATTTCAAGCAGTAGTTCCTAATGTGGCTAACAGATACTTGCCACGGTGGGTGAGTGGATAGCGTGTCGGTCTACTAACCCCAAGATTGCAGGTTCGCTCCTGGCCGTGGTAAGTGATTTTTTGAAATGTGGCAAAAATACGATACGCATGTCATACGATGTTGGCATGTCAAAGAACCCATTTGAATTCAGTAGGCCGTGTTCATAATGGCAAAATTAATCTCGGGAGTTTCCGCCAACACAAAGTTCCTCATTTCTCTACTAGAAAGCGCTAGTGTGTTCAAGGAGCTTAGATATCTAACCTCCTTGATTTTCATAGTGATTCAAGGAACAACGAAATTCGACATGCAAGCTACCCTTTGGGTGTCAAATTACAAAGCTTACACATGGCACCCGAGGCCATACGATATATATATATACCAGATACCATGGTGTAACTACAATGGTGAGGCGGATCGCTCCCTCTCTCTCGTACGGATGACGTCACAACGGGGGCAGCCGTGACTTGTGGCTAAAGGCGGGAGTCAGGCGCGTGAATCCGCAGTCGATTGAAATAATGATGTTAATGTTGACAGGTGTGTACGTTGCTAGTGAAAGTATTGTATTTCAATCTCCGTCAACGGCATAATAAGGAATGTGTCTTCAATCATCTAAGCAACGGTTCCTTAAAGGTGTTTGTGTTTGCAAACATTCCTCAGTTATTGAAACTTGTGAGAAATCATTTGTTAGATTTGTCCGTAATTAGATCAGGGATGTGTACTGCTCAATGGGAAAAAGGTGAGCAAGGAATGTTTTGGAACTACTAATGTCTATGTCTTCTTCTGAACTCACTATTGCGCACAAAATTAGCAGATATCATTTAGACTTAAAGGGATCAGAGAGACAAAAATTTCGGCCTGCAGCTCAAGTACTTTCAAACCAGGTATCAAAGGCTCTTGAATGGTGTGGAGGGAAAGGTTTAATGAAAAAACATTGACTGAGAAGAAGCTGCTAGATTATAAAATTAATAAATGATTGGTTTGGCTTACTTAATGCTAAAAACAAATTTGGGAGCCATTCTGAAAGCCCCCAGGGGATCACAACTTGTGGGACGTAGGTTGGTGACCACGGGACCCCAGCTTAGTCCGGCATTGCTTCCACCTACTTGTGACGGGCTCCTCTCCGTCTTCTTTCCTGTCGACCTCTCTTGGTCAACTCTTGTTCTCTTCCGACCCCGACGGTTTTCCGAGGCCTAGGGAGTCTCTTCTTTTCCGCCTTAATTGTCCCTTGTCTCATCTTTCCTGATACCCTCCTTCTGCGAGGGGTCAGCCTTCTTTTTCTTTTCATGTTATCTCCTGCCTTCTGCTCAAGGCCCTTAAGGAGGCGGGGTGTGTGTAGCCCCACCACTTCAGATGCATCCTGGATATTGCTACACCCTCAGGGGCTTACGGCTGGTAAGTTCGGGAGTTGGCGATCCTGAGGGATTCCTGAGCTGAGACCGTTTTGTCCCCTTTTACCACTGACTTTGGGATGGGCCCTCTCTTCTTTCCTATCCGCCTTTCAAGGCTCTCCTTCCTTCCAAGTCCCTCAATCCTCATTATTCGTGGGTTGGGGGCATTTCTTTTCTTCCTGTCCTTTATTTGCCTTATCCTTTATTTGTTTACCATTTCTTCTTTTAGTATGTAAGTCTAGTTTGTATTAGTTATAGTTTTCATTCTCATCTCATCTTTCACTATCACCCAAACCATTAGGGGCCGATAACTTAGATGTTAGACCCCTTAAAACAACAATTAGTATTATCATCATCATCATCATCATCATCATTCTGAAGGAAATGCATTTGGTACTGATTTAGACAAGCAAATCAGTGTGCTAAATAATGTCAATGAGTTGATGACGTCCATGAAAGTTGACCGACATAAAGCCTTACTCCCATTTCGAAAAGGAATTCTACTCAGCAACACGTATTTAGTTACCCTTTTAGATGCTTGAAGCCGATGTACCAAGTCGAGTACATAATAACTTATCGTCTAAATCAAGATATTTTGGAGAACCTTCTCACATATATTAGAGGAATGGGAGGCTCCAATGATCACCCATATCCTCTGGATATTAAATAAATTGTAGATTGAGATGGTACATTTTGGACAAGCCCTCTGCTTCAGTGTTTACTTTAAATATAACTACAGAGGGGGATATTGACGAAAAGTGTCTGATTAAACCAATGGAAACAGAAACCGATAGGCCTACCTGTTTCTCGCAGCTTGCGTTAGTGAATGTTGCCAAACATATTCCTGATATCGTGGATGCTCCTGACTAATAAGAAAAACTAGCTTCCAGTTTATTTATTGAATCAAATTACGAAACTGTTGAAATGAATATGAGTTTGTTTAAAATGACCGATCATCAGAATGAATAGTTGGATGAATTTCATGTCTCAGATTTTAAAGATGAAATGAACCATGAAGGTTTAAAATACAGTACAGGATATGTAGCACATAGATTCAGGGATAAGTACAAAAATTTGCGAACATTATCTCAAGAACATTGGTTGGTTCCTCAGTTTAGGCGCTGCGACAACGCGGTCATGTAGTACCGTGTACTTTGTATCTCAAGAACATTAACCCAGTAATGAAGGCCCAGATTGGCTCCAGTTTATTTCAAGGGGAAATCGTTTGTATCCCTCTAATGAACATATGGAAGTTGAAACAACAATGGACGCTGAGTTTCATAAATTTCATGACATTTCGCTATCAAATGATATGTTTATATTCAATGAAGTAACCAGCAGGACCTTGTAAAAATTGCCTCATATTAATATTGCATATAAGGTTATTCACTATTTAGCTCGAACCCGAACATATATTAGGTTGCTTAGCTTAAACAGAAAAATAAGTTTCGGCAATTCACAGAGAAAATTGAATGGCAAAATGTGTAAATTCATCAATGTAAGAATATAGTTGATCTCGTTATTGGACTATTAATATTATTTAGAGGTACGGCGCATTCATAATTACCAACATTATTATCAGAGTTTACAATACAAAGTATGTTGAGTGTTATAATACATTTTATTTATTAATTATGCCTTCAACTTAAGACCAGAGCCATGTCAAATACATGTACTTCGTGCTGTGTCACCGAACGCAATGCCCCCGTTGTGACGTCATCCGCGCAAGAGAGAGGGAGCGATCCGCCTCACCATTGTAGTTACACCATGCCAGATACTACCGTCAACGACACCTAGCTGTGAACTTGGCTACTAGATGCCACCGCAACCAGCAACTCGCAACGAACGTTGGAACTTCCCCTCCAAAGGAAAGCATACTGAGGGATTTTTAGCGCTCTTAGAAAATCCGACGACTTTGGCCGGCTTTGAACCCGCGACCTTGGGCATAGAAGTTCAGCATGCTACCAGTTACATCACCGAAGCCGCTTCTCACTTAGGCCCAGTTGTACGAACTCGGGTTATCCATCGGAATAGCTATACCTGGGCTAGCGTCTTCCTTGGTATATCTCCAAGGGTGGGTTGTACGACAAGATTTTATTCCGGGGCTCGCTATTCCATGTTTGTCTGAGAGACTAGCTAAGTTGGTAACAAACGGAGCTAACTTTGTGGACATATTGACACGAAATTTGAACTTCTTTGGAAACAGATGAATATCGAATTGACCACTGCGATACTCCATGAGAGGCCGTGAGAATAACAAACCACGGCCGTGGACAAACATACTGTAATAAATCCATGCATTGGTTACAAATCTAATATATAAAAGTGAAAGTCTGTATGTGGGTATGTATGTGGGTGGGTCTGTTCCGTATACAAATCTACACCGTTCCACCAATCTCAACCAAATTTTGCATACACATAGTTTAGGACCCGGAAGGAACCGCTGGCTACATGAATTTTCGATAGTCTTTCTCATTCTTTTGATTTAGGCCCTTTTGGACTCAAGCACAGGCTAATCAAATCATAAAATATACTCATGAAGGAATGGCAAGGCAGATAGTTTCCATGGCAACATAGCTCAAGTCGAGACACGGCCGTCTGGATGACAGTTGCGCTCTGCACTACTGGTATAGAAAATGAGCATCTTTACTTGAAATCCCGTTAGTTACTCACCTACTCACACAGCACTGTCAACCGAGTTTAGCATAACAAAGATTTGACACTATCTTCTACTATATACAGTATTTGTCAAATACCACTCACTCACTCATTCATTCATCACGAAATCTCAGAAACCACCGAACGGATTGGAATGAAATTTGGTATGCAGCTTCCCCAAGGACCGCAAATGCCCACTAAGAAAGGATTTTTGTATATTCAGGTTCTAAAGGGGTGTTAAGGGGGTAGACCTTCATTTCATTGACTAGCAATATCTCCCGATTGGTTTCATTGGGGGATGTGATACTCGGCACATAAACTCATCATTAAAAATAAGAAGACCCGAGTCTCAGGGTTTTTCGATGTGGTGTATATTATGAGGTGAAAGGGGTGAAAAGTGGGGATTGAAATATTCCTAAATGAGCGTGTATCTCTTAAACGACAAATGCGAGGAGTTTGAAACTCAGCGAAAAAAAATCAGCATGAAAAATAAATAAATATTTGTTTGACCGTTTTTTTATAAATCCAATTTAAGGGGCCCATGGGGAAGGGTGAAATTCTGGTGGGGGGGACAGGAAAGAAAGTGTCCTACCTGATTGACTGACTGACTCACTCATCAAACTCAGGGGGAAAAACTGCTTTAAAGTAAGTAAATAGCTGTTCGACAGGTTGTTTTTTTTCATAAATCAAATTTAAGGGGTTCATGGGGAGGGGTGAAATTCTGAAAAAAGAAAATTGAAAGAAAATGTCCTGACTCACTCACTCACTCACTCACTCACTCATCATCATCGCCCTGCCAAAATTATTGAAGTTAGAAACATGACAGTTTGGGGATATGTTCATTGTATGTCAAAACAGTCTACTAAGGGAGGATTTTCGGATATTAAGGTTCTAAAGGGGTCTTAAGGGGGTTAAACCTGCATTTCATTGAATAACAATATCTCTCGAATGGTTTCATTGGGGGATGTGATTCACGGCATATAAACTCATCATTAAAAAGTAAGAAGACACGTGCCTGATGGTTTTTCGATGTGGTGTATATTATGAGGTGAAAGGGGTGAAAAGTAGGGATTGAAAGATTCCTAACGGAGCGTGTATCTCTTAAACGACATAGGCGAGGAGTTTGAAACTCAGCGGAAAGAAATCAGCATACAAAATAAGTAAATATTTGTTTGACCGTTTTTTCATAAATCCAATTTAAGGAGCCCATGGGGAGGGGTGAAATTCAGGGGGAAAAAAAACTGGAAAGAAAGTGTCCTAACCGATTGACTGACTGACTGACTCACTCATCAAACTCAGGGGGAAAAACTGCTTTAAAGTAAGTAAATAGCTGTTCGACAGTTTTTTTTGGATCAATCAAATTGAAGGGGTTCATCGGGAGGGGTGAAATTCTGAAGAAAAACAAATGAAAGAAAATGTCCTGACTCATTCACTCACTCATCATCGCCCAGCCAAAAATATTGAAGTTGGAAACATGGCATTTTGGAGATATGTTCGTTGTATGTCAAAACCGTACACTAAGGGAGGATTTTTGGATATTCAGGCTCTAAAGGGGTCTTAAGGGGGTTAAACCTGCATTTCATTGAATAACAATATCTCAAGAGTGGTTTCATTTGTGGATGTGATACTCGGCATATAAACTAATCATTAAAAATAAGCAGACAGGTGTCTAAGGGTTTTTCGATATGGTGTATTATTATGAGGTGCAAGGGGTGAAAATTGGGGGTTGAAGGATTCCTAACGGAGCGTGAAGGCCTATCTCTTAAACGACATAGGTGAGAAATTTGAAACTCAGAGAAAGAAAATCAGCTAAATAAATAAGTAAATCGGTGTTCGACCGTTTTTTTTTCATAAATTAATTTAAGGGGCCAATGGGGAGGGGTGAAATTCTGGGGGAAAAAAGGAGAGAAATTGTCCTAACTGACTGACTGACTCACTCACTCATCAAACTCAGGGGAAAAAGACAGCTTAAAAAATAAGTTAATAGGTGTTCAAGAGTTTTTTCATCAATCCAATTTAAGGGGCCCATGGGGAAGGGTGAAATTCTGGTAAAAATAATTGAAAGAAAATGTCCTGTCTGACTCACTCACTCATCACGCCCAGCGAAAACTATTAATGTTGGAAACATGAAATTTTGGGAATATGTTCGTTGTATGTCGAAAACGTCAACTAAGGAATGATTTGTGTTTATTCGGGATTTAAAGAGGTGTTAAGGGGGTAAAGATGCATTTCATTGAATAACGATATCACATGATTTGTTTCTTTGGGGATCATTAAAAATAATCAGACATATGTCTAAGGGTTTGTCGATGTGATGTATATTATGAGGCGAAACGGGTGAAAATTGGGGGTTGAGGGATTCTTAACGGAGCGTGTATCTCTGAAACAACATAGGCGAAAAAATTTAAATTCGGCGGGAAAAACAGCTTAAAATACAAGTAAATAGGTGATCGACCGTTTTTTTTTTTCATAAATCCAATTTCAGGAGCCCTTGGAGGGGGGAGAAATTCTGGGGGGGGGGGGGGGAAACAGGAAAGAAAGTGTCCTAAATGATTGACTCACTTAGTCACTCATCAAACTCAGGGGGAAAACAGCTTTAAATAAGTAAATAGGCGTTCGACAGTTTGTTTCATAAATCCAATTTAAGGGGTTCATGGGGAGGGGTGAAATTATCAAAAATAAATGAAAAAATGTTCTGACTGACTCACTCACTCATCATCGCCCAGCCAAAATTATTAAAATTAGAAACATGAAATGTTGGGGATATGTTCATTGTATGTCGAAAACGTCCACTAAGGAAAGAGTTTTGGATATTCAGGTTCTAAAGAGGAGTTAAGGGGGTAAACGTGCATTTCATTGAATAACAATATCTGACGAGTGGTTTCATTTGGGGATGTGATACTTGGCATATATACTAATCATTACAAATAAGCTGACACATGTCTAATGGTTTTTCCATGTAGTGTATGTTATGAGGTTAAAGGAATGAAAAGTGGGGGTTGAAAGATTCCTAACGGAGCGTGTATCTCTTAAAATACATAGGCGAGGAGTTTGAAACTCCTCGGAAATCAATCAGCTTAAAAATAAAAATAAATAAATAAATAAATAAATAAAATAAATAGGTGTTCGACCGTTTTTTTCATAAATGCAATTTAAGGGGCCTATGGGGAGGGGTGAAATTTTGGAAGAAAAACGTCCACTAAGGAATGATTTTTGGATGTTCACTCTCATCGACCAACAAAAACTATTAAAGTTAGAAGAATTACATTTTGGGGATATGTTCGTTGTGTGTCGAAAACGTATACTGTACCCATGTGAGTAATCTCGATGGTAAATATGCAGCTGCCTCCAGCTAGCATCAGGTCTCAGGCGCGTGCCGTTCCCCCAAATGAGCAGTGCATATTTTGGATT